>JAVLUX010000007.1:26662500-28107500 GCA_032164185.1 Moxostoma hubbsi | reverse complement strand
CCTCATTAAAGTTGGGAGGTCTGTACTGAAGTGAACAGAAGTCAGGACCCAAGCTGTCAACAATTGGACCTAAAAACTGGAGTATATATCCATATGCAGCATTCTGCATTTAAATGAGTTTTTAAAAACAGTGGCAATGCCACCACCTCATCCTGAAGTCCATGAGGAATTTAAAAAGTCACAGCCTGGCGGTGTTAGATCCCCCAGGGCCATTTGTTCGCCAAGTCTCAATGATGAATAAAAAGTCCAATGATCGTGATATAAAAAAGTAATTCAGAATAAAAGATTTGTTCGATATTGAACGTGCGTTAATGAGGGCCATCTTAGTAGTGGTGAAATCTGTGTTTAGTGGTGAAATAAAAGATGTGTGTTTCAGCAAACTGAGATGATCAATATTGACACTTCAAATCACTTTCACCAGTCAGAGGGCGACGGTATGAAGACCAGCTGGCCGTTATGTGGTGGTT
Organism: Moxostoma hubbsi; assembly: GCA_032164185.1. Lineage (NCBI taxonomy): Eukaryota > Metazoa > Chordata > Actinopteri > Cypriniformes > Catostomidae > Moxostoma > Moxostoma hubbsi. The sequence continues at coordinate 28,107,033 of JAVLUX010000007.1, read as the reverse complement.
GTCAGGGGAATCAGCAGGTAATTTGCAGGGATGTCGGTGTGACCCTCGATGGACATACCGAGGGCATCGCGCAATTCCAAGAGCAGCGCAATAATTGTATACTCTGTCTGACAGGCGGTCTGAGGAATTCAAACACCGTAATCAAGAGATGAGTAGAATAAAACCATATCAGAAGAAAGATGATTGCATGGACTTGCAAACAAGCAGGGAGCTCTCTTCTGAAACTGGCGTGGGCAAACGGTAAAACTCCAACTCCGAAAAGAACCCGGAGAGCAGCGCCGGAAAAACATTCACTCTACTGGATGTATGTCACACAAATGTGACCACAGGGATAATTGTTGAGGGTCAGGGTCAGGGTGGGGATTGGGAGGGGGAAAGGGAATAATGGGGGTTAAATGTTGATTCTGTGAATACATGTTTTGCTTTTCTGGCAATTGTGTGAATCAATAAAGTGTTAATCAGATTTTTATTTTTTTTGGGCATAAACAGCTCCCTGTGCAGCTGGATCCTGGATTTCCTGTCAGGCAGATGTCAGGTGGTTAGAATGGGCAGCAACATCTCCTCAACACTGACCCTCAACACTGGAGCCCTACAGGGCTGTGTTCTCAGCCCACTCTTGTATTCCCTATACACACATGACTGTGTGGCAACACACAGCTCCAATGCCATCATTAAGTTTGCTGACGATACAACGGTGGTAGGTCTGATCACTGACAATGATGAAACAGCCTACAGAGAGGAGGAGCACAATCTCTCCCTCAACGTCAGTAAAACCAAGGAGCTTGTAGTGGACTTCAGGAAGAAAGACAGAGAACACAGCCCCATCACCATTAATGAAGCACCGGTGGAGAGAGTCAGCAGTTTCAAGTTCCTCGGTGTCCACATTACTGAGGAACACACATGGTCCGTCCACACTGAGGCCGTTGTGAAGAAGGCTCACCAGCGCCTCTTCTTCCTGAGACGGCTGAGGAAGTTCGAAATGAACCATCACATCCTCACACGGTTCTACACTAGCACTGTAGAGACCATCCTGACTGGCTGCATCACCGCCTGGTACGGCAATAGCACCACCCACAACCGCAAAGAACTGCAAAGGGTGGTGCGAACTGCCAGAAACATCATCGGAGGTGAGCTTCCCTCCCTCCAGGACATAACGGGCGGTGTGTGAAAAAAGCTCGGAGGATCATCAGAGACTCCAGCCACCCGAACCATGGGCTGCTCTCACTGCATCCATTAGGCAGGCGGTATCGCAGCATCAGGACCCGCATCACGCATGACAGCTTCTTCCCCCAAGCAATAAGACTTTTGAACTCATGATCTCTCACGATCAACAATCAGTGCTGCACTTTATTAATCATCATCTTATATCACACACTGGACTGTCAAATATATTCTCCCCAATTCAACTAGTGTATATATATTTTTATATACCCTTATTTTATTTTTTATTGTATGTGTATTCTATATTGTATTGTTTACTGTACATTGTATATTAGTACTATGTTGTGTAATTATGTGTAAATATGTTGTGTGTTGTTTACTTTGTATATTAGTACTATGTTGTGTAAATATGTGTACATTTGTTATGTAAATTGTGTTGTGTAAAGATATTGTTTATTGTAAATTGGTATATGTCTCGTCACTGTCATGACTGCTATGTTGCTCAGAACTGCACACAAGACTTTCACCTACTGTTTCACTCGTGTACACAGTAGTGTGACAAAGTGATTTGATTGATTTGATTTAGTTACAGTATTGGCTCAGCTTGGACATTTTTTGTGGGTACTATAAAGTTTGCACAGGTTCATACAACTTCTGTACTCATTTACCCTGATTTACTAAAGGCTAGTATCTAAAGAGAAAAACATCCAGTGAGTATGGAAACTGCCCCTCGGTTTGTAATAATTGTTTAGTTAAAAAGTGCAAGCATAGTTTAGAGTGTTTTATAGTATTTATAAGGGTGTAGGATGTATAGAGTGGTGTAGGGTTACTCCGCTCTTACAGTCTCTTTACAGGAGTGCTTGGAGGACATGTCGAAGTTTATTATTTCCTCTCCCATGATGATATAGGACTCACCATAACCATCATCAGCCACCTTACACAGGAACACAAAATGAACAAAAAAGTGAACCAAAGAGTGCTTGTGTGTGCATGTTGAACTGTAAGTTCACTTTGTAGTCAATGTTAAAACAATAGCTTACTGGACCAAAGCCTCATCCCAGTGAGATGAACTCAGGATGGTTCACCAGATCAAACAGTTCCATCTGTTGCACAGGAGTCTGAGAGGTGGAGAGGCTCCAGGGCTCTGACAAGACCTGTAAGCCACATACAACCACAATACACACAAACACATGCAAATAAAGAGCTAATTTTTAACACACATCTACACTTAAATCCATGCGATACTCAAATGTAGTTTTTAATCATTTTAAGTTACTAAACATGTCACGTTATTGAGGCCTGTTTGAAGATTCATTGGTGCATTGATTGGTCAAAGAGAACATCTCTCAAGGCAAGCATGTGTAACGGGTATATATGTATGTGTGTGTGTATAAATATTATTCTGAAATAGTAATTGTTTTTGGGGTACTTTTATTTTGACGAGTGGTCTGTTTTTGCGCGTTCCGAGGAGAGACGAAAAGAGACGAAGATGGAGAGTGTGGTGTGTGTGGTAGATAGAAGTTGGTGTCGTGTCGTGTTTGAAAAGCTCGTTCGATAAGGTTATTTCAACGGAGTATTATTGAGGCTTAATTCGGACAAAAGACGACAGCACTAAGTTTTTTTGTGAATCGTGACCCGCGTTTCGCAGTTGTTAAACGTTTTGGATCATTTTCCCGTGGATTGCATTAGCTGCTGGAGCTAAGTGACAGTGATATACTGTGAATGCAATGAGAACCGTGAGTGCACAAGTTTGCATTATTAGTTATAATTGAAAAGTTTTTGCAATGTTTTGTACTTCATACGTTTTTGATTGAGAAGCAACAAGAAGAAATATCTGCTGAGAATTATCACGCGTATTTCAGTTTTCCACATGTGTCGTCGCACGTGAGTTGAAGCTGCTGTGACAGTGGAGGCAGATACATCATTTTAAGGAGATTCTAGTTTTCAGTATATATATTTATATATTTATTTATTTATTCCTTTTTCCCTGCCATCCAAACGACATCTCCAGTTTGATTCATCTCCTTGGTGGTGAATTTCCAGTTTGATTTAATTTTGATATATTTTATTTTTGGACATTTCTTTGAAGTTGATTGCACTTTAAAGTTAGCCTCTTCCCCAATGCTATTTCAAGTTTATTTCAACGCACGCTACGTCAAGACAACTCATCGCTATTCATCGTTCTGCGGACTGGTATTTTTCCAATTTATTCATTTTTGATTATTGAACTGCTAAAAAGTGAACTGTGAGGGTTCAAGTGAGCTACGGAAGGTAAAGTGAACTGTGAGTGAACATTTAAAAGAACATTTCATCTAAGTGCTCATTTTGAAGTGCGATTTCATTGTGTATGTTTTTTTTTTTAATGTGATGGATGTGTTTGTGTAAGTGATCATTTGAACAGTGAGAATTTATCCTATGTTGTGTTTACATTGAGAATCAATACAAGTGTTTTTCATTTTTGAGGTAACATTTAGGATTTGTTATTTTGTTAAGTGAAAAGTTTATAACTTTTACATTGAAGGTGAAGATTGTGTTCTATTGGGGTTTATAAGAAAACACCAAGACTGTCATTTTATTTTTATTTAATTGATTATTCAAACTAGAATAATACTTGATGAAAATTAAAAATTTAAATGAAAATAAATATTGTTACAATTTTGTATTTATTTAAAGTGTATCTTTTGTTGAGAGCTGTCAGGGAGTAGGGGCGTCTCACCTACTTCATTAGACTCTGGGAGGGAGGAGTATATTAGACTGTGTCTCACATATAACTTTACACTAAAGGAAGCCACTGTATGACATTACCCTACACGAAGCCTACCCTTTCCGGTATGTAGTGTCTCATCACAATAAGGTTGGAAAACACATACATACTTGTGTGTGTAAAGACACCAAAAGCACTGGGAGCGTGGACTAAGATCCTTTCTTTACTCAGTCTTCCAGGGCAGCACTAACTAATTTCCCATACAAGGCAGGACTAAATACCCCCACTACACATGTACACATAATGCACCCATTTTCTGTGGCTTATCGAGATCTTATAATTTGTTGACATGTTTTTGTTGTACAATATCAATCATAATTTCATACCTAGTACAGAAGTACTGTATTGCCGACCATAATGGCTTGGGTTAAATGACTCTGCCTCCCCAACACAAACACACTGACCTCTTTCAGGAAAGGTGACTCTGTCCCCAGGTATTTTGAGACCACATACGGTGCCTGTCAATGCAAGATCCAGTCATGGCCAGACGGTAGAGTTTCTGATGCTTCTCATCAGCCTTTCTGAACGGCTTACAAAAATGGCAAGAAACTAAGGATTTGCTGGCCAGGTACTATAGGCAGCTAAAGACAACTGATAAAAATCAAGCATAAGTTGCAATAGAATTAACTTTTATAGTCAACACTTTCATAAAAAATTCCTTGAGATAAAGATTTCAATCAAAAAGTAATGAAAGTTCAAAGTAATGCTATCATCTCTCCAGCTACGAACGCACGGACAAAGGCACAGCTTTCATTTGAGCTGGAGTACACAGTCTCGGTGCGACCCTCACGATAGACGTGTCATTGAGGCCTCATACAGTAAGTCAGGCAGAATGTCCCTCTATGCTGAAGAGCAAAGAAGAAATGAAAGAGTGACTTTGTCAAGGGTTGCCGACCGTCCAGTATAATACAGAAAAATGAAAGAGTGACTTTGTCAAGGGTTGTCATCCGTCCCATATTATACAGAAAAATTAAAGAGTGACTTTGTCATGGGTTGCCAACTGTCCCGTATAATACAGAAAAATTAAAGAGTGACTTTGTCAAGGGTTGGCAACCACCCATATAATACAGAATTGTACTGTATTAAAGGGAACAAAACATTCTATGCGAGTCAAGTGAAACACATTATATGAAGGCAAGATGTAGTGCAAGCATCAAAGAGGAGGAATAGAGTCCCTAGATTTAACAAAATGAGGCTGAAACACTCTTTTGTGCACCAGGCTATTTTAGCATTGAATAAAAACACTCAATCAGAAATCAAGAGTACTGTGAAGGTGTTAGATGCATAAGTGTTGTATTGATTGAATGTATAATATGTGATGTTTAAGTGTATGTCGATGTAGAATGTATGTTAGATGTTGTAAACATAGATACTGTTATGCAAGAAAAATTTCAGATTCGTCTGACAATAAAGTATAAAAAGTAAAGTATTTACACCACCTACATTGAATTTGTCTCAGAATGAAATTTAATTAAGGATGCAATGCAAGAGAAAAATATCAGAGCCAACAGGAAGTCAAGATCATAGACATTTATAGGAGTATATATTCACCCTGTAATAGGGCAGCTGAATAAAAGAATCTGGGCTGATTTTAATTTTCTTGATGCAGCCGTTGACAAATTCTCTGAAATGAAACGCAAGACAGTCCACAACATCTGCCGGTGCTTGTGCAACAGCAAGAGACTCCGAAACCTGAGACTGAACCTACAGAAATACAGACAAAAGAAGAGGTGAGTGCACCTGTGATGGATTTAATTTATCTGGGTCTAAATAGAACATTGTTGATGTTGAACTTCTAATGAAATGGTTAACATTAGTCATAGTTATTTAGTCGATTTTTTTTTTTTTGCCAGTCAGTTGAATAAAAGGAGTCAAATGATGACTGCTTGAGAGATTTTTTTTTTTTTTTTTTTCCCAAAAAAATTTACTAGAAATGAGTGGTAAAATGAACAGTTGGTTACTAGTTTAATATGTTTTAATAGGGTTTTAATGTTTAATAATATAGAATAAATATTAGATATGCATTTTTCTTTCATATGCGGTAGCCCTGTTGACTCCATGAATGCCAGAGGCTGACAGCACCAATGCACCTTGATAAACTGATCAATCAAGATAGATATTCAAAGGATGCAACGCCATTTGCTTCTGTTCAAAATGCAGCCAAAAAAGGCAAAACGGAAGCAAAATGACATTTGCCTCTTTCTGCATTAATCATCATCATAAGTAAGTAACCTTTCACGCCAATTACCTTTCAATATCATGTTAGTGCATCATTTAGCCTACTTGTGGTACAAATTATTGGCCAAAAGAACTCTAAAATTAGATGCTAGAATATAATATGACTCTTTATGGATGTTTTCTACAGAAATTGTGTGTTTTGTTTGATAACAATCTGTCCTTAGAAAATCACATTAGCAATGTTTGTAGAATTGCATTTTTCCACCTAAGAAATAATGCTTAGTTATGACGCATGCTCTCTGTTTCTAATGCTGAAAAGATCATTCATGCGTTCATGAATATTGTAATGCACTACTGGAGGATGTCATGCAGGTTCAAAAACACACTCTGTGTAAGTCTAGACTAATTAGACTAATTTATCCTTCAGCTCGTGGTTATGCTGCATTGATCAGGTCTGCTAGAACCAGAAACACTCTTCATATTCTATAACTCCGCTTTAAAGTGAATGGCATCTACGCTAATATTATTATATTTATTTCCCAGTCTCATTCTCAGGATGCATATCGGGTTACTATATCCTGCCAAATCCAGCACTATGTGTTGCTTAGCGATGACTACTAACTGTAGCATGTGCCAAACAGACAATGAGGTGCACTTCGATGATCACTGTCTGCATCACAACTTTTTTTTTTTTTTGTTCGTTTTTTTTCCTTCTCATGGGAAGTTTTGTTTTTCTTTTCTGTTTGTTTAGTCTAGTCAAAACACAGTTTGTTTTTTGTATCTTTTCCTTTTTTTAATAAAGGACTTTTCCCAATAGTTTTGGCTGACTGCGTTTGGGTTCTCCTCACTAAAGCCTGACAAAAAAAATCCAACCAGAGCATAGCTTAGGCCAGCACCTTTTTGAGCTTTCACTTGGGCAATTGTCCCATTGGGGTGTATGCCCAGGCTCTGGATTGTGCAGTCGCTATACTTGGGCGAGACATTCTAAAACATCTTTATCTGGGCCAGACCCCACAGGCCCCTTTCTTTCCTTTCAGAGTCCTTCCTCTGTTTTTTTGGGGCCAATCTTTGCCTGACAAGAAGGACTGCTTTAGCACTCTCACTGCTGCAAGCCCCCTTCAAGCTTCAGTCATTTCAAGGCTCATCTTCTCTAGACCTCACATTGTCTTTACTGAACAAAAAAACATTGTACATTTTATAGTGTAGTATCCTTGCTATATATTAACTCAAGTCATGCAACTTGATGTTCTTTCATATGATGTCTGTTGTAATTGCCTGTATCCCTGTTCTTGTTTAACATGTACTTGCCATTTAGCACATACTTATTATTGTGTAGTCATCTGCATGAGACTGCTGTGGGGTGAAATATTTCCAAGGGACTGAGCTAGACAGAAATAGGTTTGTCAACCGTCTCATTTATTACAGAATCTTCCCTTATTAAAGGGAACAAAATTGCGTTCTGTATGAAATCCATATGGGATGTTGTTTGTTCCATATTTTAGCATCCCACATCCAAACTGCTGAGAATGTTTCTCAAACCGAGAGAAATTAACCTGAAATACACCTTTTGTGTGAGTTATGTGAGATAACAGCTGTTAAATGGAAGCCACACTTGACATAAAAGGCCAGTGGAAAGATATATTTATATTTTTGTGTTAAGTGTTTGTTACATCTGTGGATATATATAATGTTGTCTGTACATACCGTTGTATTTTATTTGTGCAAAGTTGTGTGTTGCTGTGTTTTCCCTTCTCTCTCTCTCTCTCTCTCTCTCTCTCTCTCTCTCTCTCTCTCTCTCTCTCTCTCTCTCTCTCTCTCTCTTACTGTTTCAGCTGCTTCATTGAGGTCTGCTGCAGGTGGTTACTTTGAAGAGCATGTATAAAAGCTGCAAAGCTCAGAGAGGCAGAAGCTTACTGCCATAAGAACTTCTCGTTGCAGGCATGCTTATTGTTGCAATCGGAGCTAGATTGGTCCTGGACTCCTGCCCCAGGTAGGGGTGTTAGGTGGTGGTAACTTTCTCATTGGGGTTGCTACAACGAACACTCCCTGTGAGTGAAAGAAAATGTATTTCTTTATGACACTGAAGCCGTAAGGAGGATGTCGCCATTTTATGTTGAGAATTATTGTTTTCTCTTGTTTTTTGCCAGCCAGGGAGGGAGGTAAGTTGTGAATTTGTTTATTTTCTGTTCTATGTTAATTAAACTTTCTCCAGGCAGCTAGATATTTAATATTTGTTATCTTGGCCTGGACTCCTCCTGAAGTCTTTTGTTGCTTCCTTTAACAATTGTAAATAAAAACTTGTATTTTGTATACATCTGTGTGGTGCTGGGACAGGGGAGGAGACTTCTAGCCAGTATTTTAAACTGTATTATTGTATCACTTTTTTTTACTACTTCTCCTACCCTACAGTAGACTGAGAATAACATAAGTGTTTTGTTTTTTTTTTAAAGAAAAAACATGTTTACATGAGATTTTACAATAATCTAGTTCCTCTCTGCTTATGATGTCAAATCGTGATGAGGCATGCGAACAACGTAAGAACGGCAGTAAATGTGTTTATATATGCAACACGAAATCGGAGTAATGGGCAAAAATCTACCTGTGTCAATCTGTTTGTTCTCATGCCGGTGTTGTGCCGAAAATGGAATCCCTGCCAGAATCTGAGTGCCCCTCGCGTGCACGCGCATGACGTCAGTTGACGAAACAGCGGTGCAGCGAGTTTAAAACTCTTCCGTCTACAAAGCGTTTATAATCAATCTTTTTCACACAATTAACCCAAAGGCAACGTAGGAATTAGTTATTTAAATGCATTAAAGTATGCATTAAAAAATATTATGTAAATTCATTTTGATGAAGTAACAAAACTGAAACTAAGCAGAGGCTTCGACAGTGCAAGCATTACACCATATGTTGCTAGCGTTGCAGTTGTGAATAATCCGTTTGTGTAAAGTGCATTGATATGTTTATTATGTCAAATGTGTACATTATGAAAAATAGTGCAATATGTATATGATGTGTAAGAGGACTGCACATTGGTGGAACAAGCATTCAAGGAATCTCACTCCTTTCACAGATAAAACAAAGTTGAACTGATTTGACATGCTGTTCATGTAGGTTATGGTGTTATTCTAGTCATTTTATATGTAATATTGCCTAAATGAACTCTTATCATTGGACCTAAATATGAACATCATACAAATGTATATTAATGAATCTGTATCATTATGGTTTACACATACAATTTCAATAAAAATACTAAAGAACATTGATGAAATGTGTGTTTATACAACAAGACCGTAAATAAGAGAATAAGTAACATATTGTTAGATAGTAAGGCACACAGACAAATCTGACAATGGAAATGAATATATGAGGGTAAGTTAAATAAGTGAGCCACTATGTTTGTGGATGGCATACTCACATTTCCATCAAAGGGGAAAGGTAGATCCCAAAATTGCTAAAGGATTTAACTATTTTACTTTGTAATACACTTAAATGTTTATTCCCACAGTGCAAGTATTTATTTGCTCATGTACTGCAACAAGCAAATTTCAGCTTATTTTTGTATAAAGATTAATCTTATCTTTAATAATATCCTTTTGCTATAGCATATCAATTGTAATATCCTTTATCCATAACAACATGGGTTTACCTGTGGACAGAATCATTTCGACAATCTCATCTGAACACCTGCTAAAATTATATTGCTCTCCCTCACCTCAGCATTTTGAGGTCACATCACATTTATGCTGGTGACATATCTTCCTATGAAGGCTGTGTGCTCAAAAGCATTTTGACTGTAGCTTTAATAAAATGGGTTTACCTGGGGGGATTATCATTTTGGCAATGCTATCATTACACCTGCCGAAATTGGAGTGCCCTCCCAATCTCAGGATTAATACTTCACAGAGACATCACATTTACACTGGGGACATATCTTCCTATGGATGCTGTGTCCTCAAAACCATTTGACTGTAGCTTTAACAAAATGGGTTTACTTGGGGGGGATTATCATTTTGGCAATGCTATTATTACACCTGCCAAAATTGGAGTGCCCTCCCAATCTCAGGATTAAATGTTCACAGAGACATCACATTTACACTGGGGACATATCTTCCTATGGATGCTGTGTCCTCAAAACCATTTGACACTAGCTTTAATAAAATGGGTTTACTTGGGGGGATTATCATTTTGGCAATGTTATCATTACACCTGCCAAAATTGGAGTGCCCTCCCAATCTCAGGATTAAAAGTTCACAGAGACATCACATTTTTACTTGTAACATATCTCCCTATAGAGGCTTTGTCCTCAATACCATTTTACTGTAGCTTTAATAAAATATGTTTACCAGGGGGGATAATCATTTTGGCAATGCTATTATTACACCTGCCGAAATTGGAGTCCCCTCCCAATCTCAGGATTAATACTTCACAGAGACATCACATTTACACTGGGGATATATCTTCCTATGGAGGCTAGATACAAATCTAGATGCCAAACGCAGGTTAGGATGTGTTTCTGCGTCAGCATTTTGAACGGGAGTTTATCCAAAGCTTGGTTGAAAACTCGCAAGTCCATGATCGGTCGTAAGTCGCCGCCTTTCTTGTGTACGATGAAGGAAGGGCTGTAGAGACCCTTCTTCATCTCGGTTGGAGGGACAGGCTCTATCGCGTCTTCGAGTAAGAGAGTAGCGATATCCGCACGCAGGGATTTGGCATGTTCGCCGAGTACTGCGGAGAAGTGGACGCCCATGTAGAAAACTGAATTGCGTTACCGAGTCGGATGGTCTGGGCCAGCCAGCGAGATGGGTTGGGAGGTGAAAGCCATGCATCCAAACTCCGTGCTAGAGGCACCAAGGGGACAGTTATTTTTGACGTACCCGGTGGGGCTTGCTGTGGGGGGAGCAGGTAGTACCACATCGGGAGGCGAAGACACATCTCGAGGCTCTAGTGCTGAGAAAAGACTCAAAGCACTTACCTTGCTCTGCACACTCGTTATGGGGCGGGTTAGCGACTGAGGAGGAGGTCCAACGTAGGCGTCCTCTAGACTCGTCTGAACCGGCCAGCCGGGGAACAGTCGTGGGGCTGAAGGCGGGAGGGTCGCGTCCAGCGTGCTGGGACAGTTTAAATCTGGCGGCAGGTTGCCGTGAGGCATTTGCGGGCCAGGTGACCCAGATACAAAGGAAATAGCTCTGTTGTTGAGAATGTGAAAATAAATTCAACAAAATATTCTCCTACCGGCCCTCCACCTGGAGACAGAGTGGTCTTACCAGCTCTGGAGCTAACGTCTCGGGCCAACACATTCTCACACCCAACTCGTCACATATTGACGCTTTTGACAGGACCCCTTGGCGTCATATTTCAATGCCCTGGGTATACCTTTGGCGTCATTTTTCGAAAGATAAGATTAATCTTTATACAAAAATAAGCTGAAATTTGCTTGTTGCAGTACATGAGCAAATAAATACTTGCACTGTGTGAATAAACATTTAAGTGTATTACAAAGTAAAATAGTTAAATCCTTTAGCAATTTTGGGATCTACCTTTCCCCTTTGATGGAAATGTGAGTATGCCATCCACAAACATAGTGGCTCACTTATTTAACTTACCCTCATATATTCATTTCCATTGTCAGATTTGTCTGTGTGCCTTATGTTACAATATGTTACTTATTCTCTTATTTACGGTCTTGTTGTATAAACACACATTTAATCAATTTTCTTTAGTATTTTTATTGAAATTGTATGTTTAAACCATAATGATTCAGATTAATTAATATAAATTTGTATGATGTTCATATTTAGGTTCAAGGATAAGAGTTCATATATTCAATATTACATATAAAATGACTAGAATAACACCATAACCTACATGAACAGCATGTCAAATCAGTTCAACTTTGTTTTATCTGTGAAAGGAGTGAGATTCCTTGAATGCTTGTTCCACCAATGTGCAGTCCTCTTACACATCATATTCATATTGCACTATTTTTCATAATGTACACATTTGACATAATAAACATATATCAATGCACTTTACACAAACGGATTATTCACAACTGCAACGCTAGCAACATATGGTGTAATGCTTGCACTGTCGAAGCCTCTGATTAGTTTCAGTTTTGTTACTTCATCATAATGAATTTACTTAATATTTTTTACTGCATACTTTAATGTATTTACATAACTAATTCCTACGTTGCCTTTTTAGGTTAATTGTGTGAAAAAGATTGATTATAAACGCTTTGTAGACAGAAGAGTTTTAAACTCGCTGCACCACTGTTTCGTCAACTGAAGTCATGCGCGTGCACGCGAGGGGCACTCAGATTCTGGCAGGGATTCCATTTTCGGCACAACACCTGTTACAACCTGACACCGATAAAGTAACGCTGTTTAATGTGTTAACATGACCACACACATTGTCGGCTTATTAAGCATAATCGGTGCATGTAAACTTGCTCAATCAGCGCATGTAGGCCTACTCTTGTTGTGTTTTCCATCAGAAGCAGAAGAATTTTGCCAAACATTAAGCAGTCGAGTGCATGATAATGTTTCCTCACATTGTGATTCCAAAACACTAGTATATGCAATTATTCATGACAAGACATTGCATTGCATATGTTAGTGCTCGTTCTGGAAAAGAGGACTCGAGGAAGGTGAGGAAAAACTGCAGCACTTTTTGTACAAAAGCAGTTAAATCACTTGCTTTTATTTTCTTACATTTCGCTTGTGATTAAAAAAAAAATCTGCCAAAACAACAACTGTAATCCAAGGAGAAGTACACTATTTTCATGTTAAGCTTTATCACTCCCATAAAAATCCAATATAATGTTTGGATGCTTAAAACCGTACTAAGACAGTTGCCCTGGAAGTCCAAATTATTATTTTTTTAGTGATTCATAGGCCTACTATTATAACACAGTCATATTCTGTCTACAAATGGAATGCTGGTTTGTTGAGCTTTAAAAACGGAAAAGGCTTAAGATTAATTATGGGGAAGAAAACAAAACACAAAAATATAGTCTTTCCATTTATTACTGCTTCATTCTTCTGGCAAATTTATTAAAAGTAAAGGTTTATAGCAATTTGGTTCTTCCTGGTCGTTGTGTTAAATCGTTTTCATTTTTAGTGTATTAGGGGCTGTTCACACAAAACACATTGGAAAATCCAGCCCCGCTGGAAAAAATTATTTCCTGAATTTATTGGCAGTATGTCCCATATTTGGCTGGAAGAATTTATTATAATAAATTATACACCCACTATGTGCATTTTGAAAGCAGTTGTCTTTTTGTACAAGGAAGTTCTTCAAAACTGGGGAATTCCCCCCAATCGAACAGAGCCATTTTCAGACCTCAAAAGTATCATGGTATGTGGAAAGTCCTATGCTGTATGTGGTAGATCAGTGCTACAGCAAATAACTATAATTAAAAATACCAGGGACGAAACTTTTATAAGTTAATCTAACATAAGAAAAACGGCCAGCATATGTACACAAAACCTGCTACCATGGGTCAATGCAAAACCACTGAGCCTAAGAAGCTAAGAAACATTTTGAATGGTTTGTCATCAATAGAGGAACCTTAGATTTCACTTATATAAGATTTTCTTGATAAATGTTTACTGTTAGTACTTGCAGATCCTGCTCTGTCTGCAACAGGGTTGCACAAGATGTGCGTAAGGTCTAACTTAAGTTGGTATGTAAAATTGACTCAGTAACTACTAGGTAGTTTGTAACAAAGTCAGTGCTTAATTTGGTTGCATATCCTGTTCTTAATGTTAGGACTGTTACTATCCCGTGACCTGACTATGTGACATAGAAACAACAAACGCAATTTGATTTTGTGAAACAAGTAATTATATACTTCATTACAAAGAACAAGTTTCTTAGTATATACATTTCAAAATAGTCATATGACTTGCTGTTCCTTTTTAATATTTTTTTTTTCATTCACAGATTTGAATATGTCTTCACCTCAGCTCCTGTGTTATTTTAGGATAGTACATTGTCATCCTGGTATTTTATGAATACTGACGATTCTGAAATGCTGCTTTTGGCATAATATATAGAAGTATGCATATTCTGACTCCGTCTTAGCTAGTTGGTCATAAGCTCTCTGTAAACAATGTGGTTTCATAAGATGAAAAATAAATAAACAGATATATAAACAGAAGTGTAAAAAAGCTGTGCATTTGCATTGGTTGATGTTCAAACCTTTTAATAAATTACAATACATACTGTATGTATGTAAATAATATTCAGGGACTGTTTAAAATTAATAAGGGGAAATACATAAATACGAATAAAACAGACAGGGAAAAATCAATTTATTTTAATATCTTATATATATTGATCATGCCTAAGTAACAGTGGGCAACACGCATTAAAAGCCATTTAGATTGTTTCATGCTGAAGAGCTGCCAAGTACTCAGTTTTTACATTATGTTCTGTCTCATAAATACAATCAAGTGTAAATGTTCACTCTCGTAAATGTCAACATTACATTAGGGATGGGCATTTAGAGTAATTTAAGCATTCTAACATATAAGAAAACGAGTCATCGATTACTTGAAATTTAGAATTTAAGTTCAACGTTCAACATTTTAAACTGTTTTTCTTATTTAAAAATAAGCACTATGCATAAACAACAACATCTAGATTAAAAAATGACAACAAACACTTGCACTCACACACACACAAACATACACACCAAGTCTTTTTAAGTGATACGATTACTTTAAATAATGACAGAACTTTCTTTTTGGGAGAACTATTCCTTTAACAATGTAACCTTAATTATGCATCCATAGCACCAACCAATGCACTGAGTTGTAACGGCAAACTTTAGGTGAGGAAAGCGGTTTCATTGCTGCCCACGGCAGGTGAAGGCACATCGAAACATCAAATTGCAATATTCGAGTGACATGTTTTTACTAGTCAAATATTTAAGCTGAATGAGTACTTGATTAATCGTGTATACATCTACATCACATGTCTAAAGGATCATTGATGTCATTCAATCAGTCTGCATTTTTATTCCAACTGTTACTCCTGGTAGGAGGCTTCAGTAAATATTAGGGTTGTGTTGATACAATTAAATATCGATATATTGCGTTACTTTTTCAATACAATATTGTATCGATCCTTGATCCATGATCAAGATCCGTGTATCGTGATATTTTCATTGCAGTCCGAGATGCTTCTATGCTGGACCTCTCTCATGCATTTGGATCTAGGGCCAGGCATACAGTAAATATAAATTTGTGGTGTAGTGTATAGAAGCATCACATCTTTTCACTGTGTGCTGAGAGTAAATGTTTAGACTCTTTCTGTGTAATGAGTCAAAAGATTAGATCCAAGCAAACCATTTGTTGTTTAATGATGTCTCTTTTAGTATCCTTTCTGTTCTCTACAGTCAGTTATTTATCAAAAACAACAAAATAAATATTTAATTCCAATCACACATAACATGGATGCTGTAAAGAAGCCATTTGACCAAACAAACACTACTTTCAAAGTCCCTCTCACAGGGGACCTGGGTAGCTCAGAGAGTATTGACACTAAATACCACCCCAGGAGTCATGAGTTTGAATCCAGGGTGTACTGAGTGACTCCAGCCAGGTCTCCTAAGCAACCAAATTAGCCTGGTTGCTAGGGAGGGTAGAGTCACATGGGGTAACCTCCTCGTGGTGGCTTAGTGGTTCTCGCTCTCAATGGGGCACGTGGTAAGTTGTGAGTGGATCGCGGAGAGTAGCAGAAGCCTCCACATGCAGAGTCTCCGTTGTCATGCACAGACCCACGTGATAAGATGCGCATATTGACTGTCCCAGAAACAGAGACAACTGGAACATGTCCTCTGCCACCCGTATTGAGGTGAGTAACTGCGCAAGCACGAGGACATACAGGTCCTTCTCAAAAAATTAGCATATTGTGATAAAGTTCATTATTTTCCATAATGAAATGATAAAAATTAAACTTACATATATTTTAGATTCATTGCACACCAACTGAAATATTTCAGGTCTTTTATTGTTTTAATACTGATGATTTTGGCATACAGCTCATGAAAACCCAAAATTCCTATCTCAAAAAATTAGCATATTTCATCCGACCAATAAAAGAAGTGTTTTTAATACAAAAAAAGTCAACCTTCAAATAATTATGTTCAGTTATGCACTCAATACTTGGTCGGGAATCCGTTTGCAGAAATGACTGCTTCAATGCGGCGTGGCATGGAGGCAATCAGCCTGTGGCACTGCTGAGGTGTTATGGAGGCCCAGGATGCTTCGATAGCGGCCTTAAGCTCATCCAGAGTGTTGGGTCTTGCGTCTCTCAACTTTCTCTTCACAATATCCCACAGATTCTCTATGGGGTTCAGGTCAGGAGAGTTGGCAGGCCAATTGAGCACAGTAATACCATGGTCAGTAAACCATTTACCAGTGGTTTTGGCACTGTGAGCAGGTGCCAGGTCGTGCTGAAAAATGAAATCTTCATCTCCATAAAGCTTTTCAGCAGATGGAAGCATGAAGTGCTCCAAAATCTCCTGATAGCTAGCTGCATTGACCCTGCCCTTGATAAAACACAGTGGACCAACACCAGCAGCTGACATGGCACCCCAGACCATCACTGACTGTGGGTACTTGACACTGGACTTCAGGCATTTTGGCATTTCCTTCTCCCCAGTCTTCCTCCAGACTCTGGCACCTTGATTTCCGAATGACATGCAAAATTTGCTTTCATCCGAAAAAAGTACTTTGGACCACTGAGCAACAGTCCAGTGCTGCTTCTCTGTAGCCCAGGTCAGGCACTTCTGCCGCTGTTTCTGGTTCAAAAGTGGCTTGACCTGGGGAATGCGGCACCTGTAGCCCATTTCCTGCACACGCCTGTGCACGGTGGCTCTGGAATCGGTCCTTCTCCACAATCTTCCTCAGGGTCCGGTCACCTCTTGTCGTTGTGCAGCGTTTTTTGCCACACTTTTTCCTTCCCACAGACTTCCCACTGAGGTGCCTTGATACAGCACTCTGGGAACAGCCTATTTGTTCAGAAATTTCTTTCTGTGTTTTACCCTCTTGCTTGAGGGTGTCAATGATGGCCTTCTGGACAGCAGTCAGGTCGGCAGTCTTACCCATGATTGCGGTTTTGAGTAAAACAGGCTGGGAGTTTTTAAAAGCCTCAGGAATCTTTTGCAGGTGTTTAGAGTTAATTAGTTGATTCAGATGATTAGGTTAATAGCTCGTTTAGAGACCCTTTTCATGATATGCTAATTTTTTGAGATAGGAATTTTGGGTTTTCATGAGCTGTATGCCAAAATCATCAGTATTAAAACAATAAAAGACCTGAAATATTTCAGTTGGTGTGCAATGAATCTAAAATATATGTAAGTTTAATTTTTATCATTACATTATGGAAAATAATGAACTTTATCACAATATGCTAATTTTTTGAGAAGGACCTGTACTGTATGCAATTTCAATACATCATGTTTATTGATGTAATACATAGACTATATTTTTTTTTAAAAAAAAGCTAAAATGTCACCAATGTTGAAAAACTAATGATAAAATGTATACTGTATGTCTGTAATTTAAGAAGTTAGAAGGTCCCCTGTATAATGAATAAAAGCACTAGCTGAAAGATAATTTCTTTTATAATGCAAGCAAAATGGACATTTTAACTGAAATATACCCAAATTCATTGAAATTATTCAATTAATTGAAATTGAATCATGATATCATGATGCATCACAATATTTTGAATTGTGACATGTGTATCACAATACATATCGTATTGTGGCTGGTTATACCTAGCTCTAGTAAACATCATGTTTATATTGTAGGTAGGCTTACGTTTCACCTAAATTTAATGGTTCAATGCAATGATAAAATATTCAGAAGTGCAACAATTGTAACTTAGATCCCTATAATTATTCTAAGTTGTAACATATGCATGGCTGGTGCAACCGGCCTCAGGACAGAATCCATCATCCCTCACCAGAAGTAAATAAATCTATCGATGACTTATAACATCATGAGAGAGTAGGGGAGGAGGAGGAGGAGGAGGAATGAGGAGGAGCATGTTGTTTGTTTTTATGTGTGTGTGTGAGCATGCAAGGGCCTTTAGATGTTTTACAGATTCTTTGATGAACCTTCTAGAGGAATTTGTACCTTGACCTCTAGCTCAGTGATACACGTCTAGCACTGGAACTTGGAAATACAAAGATGCCTTGCCTCCAATGGTAAGTCCCAGCTGAAACATTGAGGAGGTGGTAAGGAGTGCTCAACCTCTCCCCTGCAGTTTCCGTCAGTGGTGTAGCCCAGCTGAAATGTATCTGTGGAGAGAGTGAACTGAGAAGGAAAGAGAGCTTCTGAGCCAGCAGAATCAACAGAGAGAGTGACAACATAGGGTTCGTAGGATGTACTGTAGCTGGAAAACATTCTCCCCAAGACACGTGCAAAGACACTTCCACTTTGATACAACTTTAACTGAAAGTTCATTATATAAAGTAGTTAAACATCTTCAGCCTGGAGGCATTTATGGAAAATATTTTTTGGAATAAATTTAGCATTTGTATTTTGCATTTATGCAAAAAGATGTTGTGGGGGCGATCAAAACTGTCTTTGTCCTTACAGAAGACCCACAGATAGTTCAATTGTTTATTATAAAGATAAATGTCACAAATGTAGACTTTTATAATGGGAAGTGGGTTGGTGACTAATACAGAACATTTTTTCTAAATGTAAAACATTTACATACCCTACTTGTGGTAAATGGAACCTTTATGTGTCCTAAGCTAACCGTAACACCCTGGTCAAACGTCATTGCTGCTGTGAAATGTGGACTGCCTGCCTCTCACCTCCCACAGATGGGCCACTATTGGAGCATCAGCCCAAGAGTGTTCTGCATTCAGTCCATTCTTTCCATTCCTATATACCACAACAGAAAAAGACTTCTCGAACCACCTGAAAAAGGGAGGTAAATAAAGAAGACAAGTGAGCCAATGTACTACACATGCAATTAAATTAAAGGAAGTCTTAAGATCTCAAATACAATCAAATAAATGGATTTGGCATAGTGGTCCAATTTCACAGATGGTTCTTCCCCAATCATACCTTCTTCCTCATCATCTAGTGTGACCAAAAAAGCAGCATTCTCAGTGCTGTCCAAAGATCGCTTATTCACACCAGGGCTGAAATACTGTTTCCGGACCACAGACCAGGGCACCCTAATAGGACAGAAGCAAAAATAGACCGTTAAAGACATAAACACAAATAATAAAACTTCCAGGTAACTATTATAATTAAGCTGTTTAGGGCAATATGCACTTAGCCAACAACTAGGGATTGCATCGTAAGGGATTTAACGATTCTGGTTCCAATTCCAAATCCTCTTAACGATTCCGGTTCCCTTAACATTCCCATTAAAGATTATTTTAGTACAGCTGTGGCCAAAAGTATTGGCAGTGATATAAATTTTGTGTTTCGCAAAATCTTCTGCTTCAGTTGTTGTTGTACTGTTTCACATTGTTTCTAGATTATTGTGCAGAGTAGTCAGATGCATTTTAAAAATTTGCAAAAAGCTTCATTGGACAATTTTTTTTTTTTTTACTTTTATCACAAAAAAACACATTTCACTATTTTTTGGCCCTGGCACAAAATGACCAGCTAACATAATTTCACTAATCATATCAGCAGCACATATGAAAGTGTGAATGAGTGCTAGTCAGGTGAAATCACTCGTGTCATTCTGATTGGAGCAGACTGATTGCTTTAAAAGGAGGGAAGAAGTGCTTCCAATCATTATGTTCTTGTTAGCAATGGTTACCTCTAAAAAAAAGAAAAAAAAAAAAAGATGTGCACCCATCATCGTTTTGCATCAAAATGACCTCACATGCAAGGAAATTGCTGCAAAGAATATTGCACCTGAAAGAACCATTTATCAGATCATCAAGAACTTCAAGGAGAGAGGTTCAACAGCAGTGAAGAAGGCTTCAGGACTTTTCAGAGTGTCCGGCAAGTGCCAGGACTGTCTCCTCCTGAGGAGTCAGCTACGGAATCGTGTCACCACCATATTGGCAGCAGGTTGGTGTGAGTGGACCTGCATGCACAGTGAGCTGAAGACTTTTGGACAATGGCTTGGAGTCAAGAAGGGCAGCAAAGAATCCACATCTCTCTTCTGATGAAGCCCCCTTCCGACTTTTTGGGGCATCTGGAAAATCGATAGTCCGGAGAAGAAAAGGTGAATGCTACCATGAGTCCTGTGTCATGCCAACAGTGAAGCATCCTGAGACTATCCATGTGTGGGGTTGCTTTTCATCCAAGGGAGTGGACTCTCTCACAATTCTGCCCAAAAACACTGCCATGAATAAAGAATGATATCAAAACCTCCTGCAAGAGCAACTTCTCCCAACGATCCAGGAGCAATTTGGTGATGATCCGTGCATTTTCCAGCATGATGGAACACCATGTCACAAGGCAAGAGTGATAATGAAGTGGCTCTGAGATCATTACATTGAAAATTTGGATCCGTGGCCAGGCAACTCCCCGGATCTTAATCCCATAATCCCATATCCGCACTAATAAGCCAAGAATGGATCACCATCAGTCAGGATTTGGCCCAGAAACTGATATCCAGCATGCCAGAGCGAATTGCAGAGGTTATGAAGAACAAGGTTAACACTGTAAATATTGACTCTTTTCATATATTGAATGTTTTTGTCAATAAAAGCCTTTAAAACTCATGAAATGCTTATCATTGTTTTCCACTGCCAATAATTTTGGCTATGGTTGTACTTTTAAAGGAATAATAATATGGAAATTAGAAATGCAATTAATATTGGATTTACTGCCCTCAGCATTCTGTTGCATTTTGTTGATTTCAATGGAGCAGATATAAACAATTCAGAAATGCATGTTAAAAGGTATGTTCACACATACGTTTTAGAAGCATAAGTGTAATTCACTCTAACTATATATATATTCAAAATATATTTTAGACTCCCAAACATTCCTTTTGCAAGTAGAATAGAAGAACAGCGAGCCCTGCAACTGATGGCATTGCCCCCCACTAAACATTGAGTCAGTCTGGGATTACATGAAGAGACAGAAGCAATTGAGAAATGGATAGAAAAACTGTGGCGAATTCTCCAAGAAGCTTGGAATATCCTATCTGCCAACAACCAAGAAAAACTGTGTCCAGGTGTACCTAGGAGAATTGGTGCTGTTTTAAGGCAAATGTGGTCACACCAAATATTGATTTAGCTTTTTTTTATGTTTACTGGACTATGTATGACGTTAACTGATAAATGAAAACTATATATGGCATTATTTTTGAAGTCATCCTAACTATGCAACATTTTTAACATGGACCTAAAACTTTTACACAGTACTGTATTTTTAACCACTTATTAACTATTTTATAATATTCCACTGATTACAACAAAACTCATGTGCATCTTTAACCACATGTTGAGTGTTAAGTTTATTTCTATTTTTGCTCTAAAACAGAACTGACTTAAAACAGAAGACAATACAAAAATAGATGTCTTTTAAAAGTCAGTTACAACATACATAAAACAGCACATAAAATAGTTTAACTACCTGATTCATTATTAAAGAGTCTAATGGCAGTTGCAAGAGCTCCATGTCTCAGATATTCTATTCTGGCTGTAATGCATGTCAGATGATTGTTATTCCTGAGGACCTTCCAAGTGCTTTCTCCTCTGCTCAAAGGGAGATGGTCATGCAGTGGAAAATGCAGTATGATCCTTTAGACATATGTGATGTAGAGATGTACACGATTAAGCTTAAAGTTTTAGATTAATTACTCTTCAGCTTTTAATATTTTAATATTTGATCTCTTTTAATATTTGACTAGTAAAAACATTAGTCACTCGAATATTGCAATTTGATGTTTCTATGTGCCTTCACCTGCCGTGGGCAGCAATGAAACCGCTTTCCTCACATAAGTTTGCCGTTACAACTCAGTGCATTGGTTGGTGCCGTGGATCTCGGTTGAGACAAAGAGCTCTGGTGATCACTTGAGCCTAGGGGAGCCAAGATATAGGGGCTGCTATAAAACTCTGCGAGATTGTGCTCTGTGCTTTTATCAGCTCAATCATGGAGGCTCCTTTTGTTGCTATTTTCACTACTTGTTTTATTAATGGTTGTGAGGTATAGAAAGAGGCTAGATGGAAGGAAAGGAAGATGGTTAAAATCCCCACACAGGATAACTCCTGCTTCTGGTTATTTCATCTTCACAGAATCTATGGCATTAATTAAGTAGTCCTCAGTAACTTGTTGTGACTCTCTCTCATTCGACCAGGGTGGATGATACAACAATCCAACAGTAATAATTGAGACATTTCTTGGAAGTCGTATAGGGTGTATTTGTTTCAACATACACTCAATATGTTCTTTTTCAAGGTCTATTAACCATTTGGCATACAGATTATTTTGGACATACAATGCAACACCTACTCTTTTACTTTTAAATAAGCAGTTTCTGTCTTTCCTGAATAACAGAAAGTCTCTGATGGCCAAACTTTCCGGATGAGTGTTTTCATAAGTCAAAGGTTCTGTTTCACATCCAATTTAAACATTTGTTGACCTCAAAAGCAATGTCAATGTCGGATTTATTTATAGAGCACAGTTTATACAACAGCTGTTGAAAAATGTGCTGTCCAACAAGTGCTATAAAATAGATTTAAAACCATAAAATAGGACAAAAGAAAACATTAAAACATAAAACGGACACTAGGCTTGATTAAACGCCAAAGAGAAGAAATACATTTTTATCAAAAACCGTAATGTCGGAGCTCTTCTTAAGTGTACTGGTAAACTGGTCCAACGATTGGGACCAGCTATGGCAAAGGCACAATTGCCACTTTGCTTGAGTCTAGACCTAGGTACAACAAGCAGTCTTTGAGCCTGTGATCTAAGGGCTCTAGAGGGATTGTGAATACGAAGCAGTTCAGAGAGTTATGATGGTGCTGAGTTTTTCTATGACTTATAAACAAATAAAAGGATTTTAACATCAACTCAAAAGTGAACCGTTAACCAGTGAAGTGAGGCTAAGGTAGGTGTAATATTTTCATGTTTCTGTATACCCTTCAAGAATCTCGCAGAAGCATTCTGGACCACTTGTAGATGGACCAGAGATGAGGAGTTAATTCCATATTACAGGGCAGATCAAAAGCAGTTTGTTATATGATCAACCAGTCACTGACTGCACTGTCTGAATGAAGTTTCACAAGCCTACACAACATTAAATGTAATATATTTTATTGTGTTTTTAAACTTGTGTCAGAAAAATGTATTCAGTAAATGCTTTGAATGATGCAAGTGTTTTTGATTCACTAAATTCTGATTCACTAGAGCCAGCTAATAAGTAATTCTCTCGAAATCCACAGATTTTTTTGATTCACTAAAAATAGCCATCTCAGAATCATTTGTTCTGGAATCGGACAGCACCGGTCGCGTGGAAGATATAAAAGAACCGGCACATTAGATTAATTCGTTAGGGAATCAGGCTACACTGTGTGTTTTGTTCTGTAGATTCAGTAGCAGGGCAGTGCTGCTGCAGTCATAGTGTTCATAGTACAGTTTTCTGTCTGCATTAGTGGAACAATACGTTAGTGGACTGTTAATGGAACCAACAGTCATTAAAAGTATTCGGTTATGGTATTTTTATTTTAAATGTATTCAGTTCTGAACAAGAATCAGTTCTTGACTTAAAGTAACAATATCAGTAGCTGATAACACCTTTCTATGAAAAGTCAAAAAACTTCCTTTTACCCAACTAGGCCTTTAAAAGCTTTAAGTAAATTAGTGAGACAATATCTAGCTTTAAATCAGGAACAAACATTCACTTATTATACTTCAAAACTGCAGCATGCAGCCATTTACTTCCTCATTCATACATCAGGAATTTGGATGAAAGCAATTTGTTTGACTATTTCAAACACACTAGCTGATATCTTAGTGAGTCATTGAGAAATACCCAACACATTGTAGCTATTCAATGAGTACATGTTGTGCCTGACATTTAGCATAAATGTCCACCATATACCACCGTATAAAGACCGGGAAATTGCGAAAGGAGGGAGATCTGTTGTTTATTTCACTCGTGCTCACTATTTTAGATTTTTGCTGATAACTTGAGATTTACCTCATTTGTGTGCTTTAATGAATGTTAAAACATTTCTATTGTTCTCTCACTACATTTTGTTTACTTATATTAATTTAGTTTGTTTGTTTGTTACTTTCTACGGTGACATTGTCTCTCCATCCACAAGAACTGACCCTCTGCAGGGTAGTATGTCACATGACACAGTACTGTGCAAAAGTTTTAGGCACTTAAGATGTTTCACAAAAACATTTGTCTTAAGATGGTTATTTATAGGACAAATATATTTTAGACTCCCACACTTTACTTTTGCAAATAGAAAAGATTAGAATAGAAGAACATGTAGTTCTGCAAGAGATGACATTAACCCCGCTGTACATCATGTCAGTCTGAGGTTAAATGAATTGACAGAAGTAATTGAGACAGCATACATAGATAAAAATGTGGCAGATTCTCCAAGAAGCTTGGAACATCCTATCTACCAACAACCAGGAAAAACTGTGTCCAGGTGTAAGTAGGAGAATTGGTGCTGTTTTAAAAGCAAAGGTGGTCACACAGAATATTGATTTAGCTTTTCTATGTTTACTGGACTTTGTATGATGTTAACTGATAAATTAAAACTATTTATGGCATTATTTTTGAAGTCATCCTAACTATGCAACATTTTTACTAAGGACTTTTGCACAGTACTGTACATCGTACAACATGTACAGTTGGAGACTGTATAAACGCATTAGGTAAGGAGCGAGTGCTACCACCTGAATTTCTGTTTATATGGCTAGCGTAGCTAAGATAGAGCACCTCGGCACTGAAGATTGTTTATTTGTTTCCTTTGGTTTATGCATTAGTCAGATTAGAGATTGTGCATTGGAATTCCGCCCTCAGCCCCACGACTGTTCCCTGGCCGGCCGGTTCTGGAGAGTCTAGAGGACGCCGCCACCGGACCTCCTCCTCAGTCACTAACCTGCCCCCTGCCGGGTGTGTGGAGCAAGATAAGTGCTTCAAGTCTTTTCTCAGCACCAGAGCCTCAGGATGCATTCTCGCTTCCCGATGCTGTATTACCTGCTCCGCCCCGCTGCGAAGCCCCGCCAGGTACGTCAAAAATAATCGGCCCCTTGGTGCCCCTAGCACGGAGCTTGAATGCGTGGTTTTCACTTCCCAACTCGTCATGCTCGGTTACGCAATTCAGTTTGCCAGGCCTCCGCCCCCCTTCATGGGCGTCCGCTTTACCGCAGTACATGGCGAGCATGCCAAATCCCTGCGCACGGAAATTGCTACTCTCTTACTCAAAAACGCGATAGAGCCTGTCCCTCCAACCGAGATGAAGAAGGGTTTCTACAGTCCTTCATCGTACCCAAGAAAGGCGGCGGCATATGACCAATCTTGGACTTGCGAATTTTCAACCGGGCATGCACAAACTCCCATTCAAAATGCTCACGCAAAAACACATCTTAACTTGTGTCCGGCATCCAGATTTGTTCGCAGCGGGACTCAAGTCACTGCACGCTACTCGCATCCCCGGCAACCTCAATGTGGTCGCGGACATGCTGTCACAACGATGCTTGTCCGGTGGAGAGTGGAGGCTTCACCCCCAGTCGGTCCAGCTGATTTGGGAACGATTCGGCAAGTCCCAGGTAGACCTGTTTGCCTCTCGAGAGACCTTTCACTGCCAGTTCTGGTATGCCCGAACAGAGGCTTCCCTCGGGGCAGACGCACTGACACACAGCTGGGCCTTGGGGCTGCACAAGTACTCATTTCCCACAGTGAGCCTTCAGGTGCTGTGCAAGGTCAGGGAGGGTGAGGAACAAGTCACCCTATTGGCTCCCTACTGACCCACCCGGGCCTGATTCTCTGACCTCGTACTCCTCGAAACAGCCCCTACCTGGCGGATTCTCCTGAGGAAAGACCTTCTTTCTCAGGGACGGGGCATGCTCTGGCATCCACACCCAGGCCTCTGGAACCTCCACGTCTGGCCCCTGGACGGGACGCGAAAGATCTAGCTGGTCTACCACCTGCCATCGTAGACATGATCAACCAAGCCAGAGTCCCCTCTACCAGGCAACTTTACACCCTGAAGTGGCGCTTGTTCGCAAATTGGTGCTCTTCCCGGGCTGAAGACCCACAGAGGTGCACAGTTAGGTCAGTGCTCCTATTTCCGCAGGAGAGGCTGGAGGGGAGGCTGTCCCCTTCCACCTAGAAGGTGTATGTTGCTGCTATCGTAGCCCACCATAACGCAGTAGATGGCACAACTTAATCACGACTTAATCATCAGGTTCCTGAGAGGCGCCCGGAGGTTAAATCCTTCCCGGCCAGGCCTGTTCCCCTCCTGGGATCTCTCGGTGGTCCTCGGGGGCCTTCAGAGACCCCCCTTCGAGCTGCTAGAATCAGTTGGACTCAGGGCCCTCTCTCTAAAGATGGCCCTGCTGATTGCGCTCACCTCCATCAAGAGGGTCGGGACCTGCAAGCATTCTCTGTCAGCGACACTTGCCTGGAGTTCGGTTCGGTAGACACATATGTGATCCTAAGACCGCGACCGGGCTACATGCCCAAGGTACCTACCACGCCCTTTAGAGACCAGGTAGTGAACCTGCAAGTGCTGCCCCGGGAGGAGGCAGACCCAGCCCCTTCATTGCTGTGTCTGATAGGTGCTTTGCGTACCTACTTGGACCGCACGTAGAGCTTTATTCGTTCTGAGCAGCACTTTGGTGGACAGCGGAAAGGGAACGCTTTCTCCAAACAGAGGCTTTCCCACTGGGTGGTGGACGCCATTTCATTGGCCTATCATAACCAGGCCGTGCCCCCCCCCCAACGAGGAGTGTTGCATCCTCATGGGCACTGGTCAGAGGCACCTCCCTGGCAGACATAAGTAAAGCAGCAGGTTGGGCAACACCTAATACCTTTGCGAGATTCTTCAATCTCAGGGTTGGGTCAGTTTCGTCCTGTGTTTTCTCAGGTCTGAGCTGGTAGAACTCGGTACACACTGACAGACTGACCAGGTGGATCGCTTGCACCTAGCGCCCTTTCCCTTGGCCGAGGTAAAACTGTGCGCATTCTCTCCCAGGAGATCCCACTCATTCGAATCCCTGGAGGACTCCTCCCTAGCCCTTTGGGCAGTTAAGTAGAGGAACTCGCCGACCCGATCCACTGTGTGTACGTAATCTACCCTGTACTGGAATAGGTGCTCCACAGGTCAGGACTCCTTTTTGGACTCCCCCTGAGTGTATTTTCCGTGGTACGGTCCCCTTACGAGTGGACCCACGTCTCCCTTAGGCAGTCCCAGCTGCCCTCCGGTCACCGTGTTGTAGCAACTCCCCCCTCCTTGAGGCTGGATCTACCACCGCACCACCTTCCACATGTCGCCTGAAAACCCATGTGAAGTATTCACCACTCTTACCTCCCCCTTCCTGGGCAGGTGTGGTCTCCGCAGGGTCTTTTGCCCCTGAAAGAATAGGAAACTGGGTAAGACCCCCTTCCCTCGATGCGTGTAAGGGCCCAAGCCGTATCTTGCTCTATGCAGAGAAACATAGAGAGAAAAGAGGCCCGGCTAGGCTCAGTCCATTCACGGGTTGGCAAGCGTCGCCTTGTTCCCCTGTTTAGGGTAACCAGAAGTATTCCGACGACTTTTATGGGGCATTGGGGAAGGGTACGTGCAGTCTGACACAGCTGGTTGCCTTTGCATGAAAAATACCTGCCCACTTCTGTGTCAGCAGAATGCGTAATGATTTAAATTGGACCCCTAGTGTCACTTCTTCGACACAACGTTGAACTGAGTGACAGACGGGAAACATCTAGGTTACGTATGTAACCACCGTTCCCTGATGGAGCGAACGAGACGTTGTGTCCTCCCGGCCACGTGGCTGAACCGAGCCACTCTTGTGTCCGGACCATTTCCGGCTCCTCAGAAAAATCCTTAAGGAACTCGACGTATTTCCACGCTTTTATTTTATGCAAATACTGTCTGCCAACTTCTCATTGGCCTATTTTTCATAGATCAGAGGCATATTCGATCATTTTTCATTCGATCAGAGGCATACTCGAGAGACCCCTAGTGTCGCTTCTTCGACACAACGTCTCGTTCGCTCCATCAGGGAACGGAGGTTACATACGTAATCCGCTCATTATCTCTCTCCCCTGCATTCTGGATCTGTGTTTGATCAATAGAGAGACTATTTATACAATATTTACATTGTAAATTGTTTCTTTTTTTATTCTGGTGTTTGTAAATATTGGCAACTTACCTTTTATTATTTTAATACAAAACTCTAATTAACCTCATTCTCCTATTTCATTTCAATATGTCAAGTAGTGACTCCTTCATTAAATTCATTGCTTTATTTTACTTAAACTTCATAGTTTTGATGTTGCATCACCTGATACCCCTAGTCATTCAAAGGGGGGGCATAACAATTATGCAAGATGGAATGATCTTGAAGATGGAGTTTAGTTTTGAAAGAAATGCCACCACAATTGTAGAATGACCCATCATTTATCTTCATTTAGCTGTGCATTTTGTCACTGTGCTGCACTCACTGACTGCATTGCATCTTTTTATTTCTGTATTCTTTTTCTTCATTTCATTTTAATAATTGTACTTTTTTATGTCATTTATTCTTATCTTGTTCTTTATTGGTTTTAAAATGTATTTGATCTTGTATTTTCTTTATCATTAGGGGCCAAGAACCGAAGGTGCGTAGCCCCTATTTTATCTGTTAGTATTATTATTATTATTCCCCAATGGGAGTCTTTGGCAGCCTATAGAACTGTTCCTAGAAAAATGCAGACATTTGGCACACTGATAGGGGTGGTTATGAATAGTCCCCATAGCAAATTTGGGACCTCTAGGAAAAACTCCATAGTGCCACCACCAGTTCAAAAATGCACTTTTGTGCATATATTTTAAACACCATTCTCTCATTCATACTCACCTCTGGATGATTCATATGGACCCCTTACATTAAAACTCTGCCCATTACAGTGGCCACCATCTTGGATTATGATGTTTACAGTTTAAAAGTTTAATGTCCTTCAAACTTTGTCTGATTTGTTGACCAAGCTGCACAAAAATTATAATACAGAATTTAGATTTTTGCCTTTGTTTAAAAGTTACGGCATCACAAAGTTAATGAGGTCAAACTCAAAATGGATTTGAGGTTGTATCTCAATGCTTTATCCTACTAAAATGAAACTTGGTGTGCTTCATCAAGACTATGATCTGAGGCTAAATGCAAAGTTTGGTAACAGCACCACTGTTACAGTGTCAAGAAATGTGAAAGGCTATTTTTGCCCATAATTTTTTAACCATATGTCCTAAAATTAGCAAGAATAAGCATGGTGGCTATGGATTCCTTGGGTCATTAGGATTTCAACTATACCAAATCTTCCCATATCAGCAATAGTGTCCCTCCGCCATATTGAATTTTATTCAAAATGTATATATCTTTTAAATGCATTGTCCGATTTAATACAAAATTGGAATGCATCATCGACAACATGTCCTAAAGATAAGTGAGCAGTTTGGAGACAGCACCACCTATTGTTAAAAATTCACATTATCTCAGATTGTCAACTGAGTGGCACAGTGTGTTAATGTACTGGAATGTAGTTCAAAAGGTCATGAGTTCAAATCCCCACCTACACAAGTCATTTTTATAGATTTATATTATACTGGAGCTTTTTGTATTTTGCTAACTGAATGGTTTCAGGGGTTATTCCAGATCATTTCTGCTTGCAGACATTTGTTCTTTTTATTATTGTTCTTCTGATATAAATGTTTAGATAAAAACGTATATATCTTTTGAATATATACATTTCACTCCCTCTTTGAACTGTTGCCTTCTGGCCCGCGCTACAGAGCACTCAGTGCCAGGACATCCAGGTACAAGAACAGTATTTACTCTCAGGCCATTTTCCACATAAACAATTAAACTGCCTCAGGACTCCCCCATAGTGCAATAATATAAATTAATATCTCATGTACATATGTAAATTCACATATTTTATTCAATAACTGCACTTACCCCTACCTTGCACATACATTACCTTTTGCACATGTACATACATCTTTCTGTTATATGTCCTATTATATATATGTTTATTTATAACTCTTACATGTACACCCTACGTTTTATATTGTGTCTCACTGTAATGTTCTGTATGCACTTGTTTCTCCTATCACCAAAAAAATGTATTGTGTATGTGTGAACACTTGGCAATAAAGCTAATTTTGATTCTGATATATGACATAAAAAATACAAAAAAATAATAATTATGAAGCAGTGT
Organism: Moxostoma hubbsi; assembly: GCA_032164185.1. Classification (NCBI taxonomy): domain Eukaryota; kingdom Metazoa; phylum Chordata; class Actinopteri; order Cypriniformes; family Catostomidae; genus Moxostoma; species Moxostoma hubbsi. Next base: position 28,076,531 of record JAVLUX010000007.1, on the reverse strand, counting down.
TTTAATTCACTAAATTTTGCTCTTACTATGTAAAGAAAAGAGAATGACTGAACGAGATAGCAAAGTTTAATGTATGCATGAACATAATAAAATGTCTATGTCGCTTATGGCCTCACCTGCACTCATTGTGCGCACACATCATAACTATGTTGCAACCGATGTCGATATTCACCAGATATTGATAAATTTCATTATGTAAAATGACAGTGCGGACAGTCAGTCCTTAAGTTTGGATTTAAAAACAAATCGGATGTGTGTGCAGTGTGAACAAAGACCATGTGTCTGACCTGTTTCCTGCAGTTAGGGCTCCTAGTTTGTCCTCTCCTTGAAAAGGAGGTGAGGGGTCATCCAGAATCCTTTGAATCTGATACTGTATCTCTCTGGGTGACAGCAGGCGTCACGCTCTGTAGACCCATAACCTCAAGTACCACCCCCTATGGTACACAGCGACAAACTCACTGTCCTGCCAGTGCTTCAGCAGATCTGAGAAGTCAAGGGATTGTTTCAGGGACACAAGGCAGCTTTCTTTACATGTGTTTGTGTCTTAAACTGTATGAGTGCAGATACTCACCTGTCTCCTCTCCAGGTGTGCGTGTGGTGTTGAACATGCGTTCACACTGAGCTGCACACAGTGGTATGACTGTGTCGGGAATACAACTCTAAATAAGACAGAAAACAATATTTAAATACTTGTGACACTTTAATGTAAAACAATTAGAAATTCTGTACATTTTGAATTCTTAATTTGTGCTTATTTTAACAATATTCAAGTATGATATAATTATGCTGTGTTTTTAATTGATTTAGAATTTCCATAAACACATACAGGGTCCCCACATTTTTTGACTGGCCAGTGATTCACATATATGAAGCAAGAGCACATTCAAGACAATCTAGTGAAATTACTAATGAATACACAGGTAAAGACATGCATACTATCATTTCTAGTATTTACATGTTACTACAGACAGTGAGAGTGGCATTTGAGATTATTTTGCTGCTGAGAGAGTGGGGTTGGGTCACACACAGGTTTGAGCTCCTCTCGGCTGACCTTGCAGCGATATAGAAACAGGGCTGTGATGGTATTTCCAGCTCAAGCTGCCTGATTAGTCATAGGTGTCACATAGACACATAGAGGTGAAGTGCGTTCCAATACAATAACTGTTAATATTATCACGCATACTAATATACACATATATTAGTATATGTGTGTGTATATATATATATATATATATATATATATATATATATACACACACACTCACCTAAAGGATTATTAGGAACACCATACTAATACTGTGTTTGACCCCCTTTCGCCTTCAGAACTGCCTTAATTCTACGTGGCATTGATTCAACAAGGTGCTGAAAGCATTCTTTAGAAATGTTGGCCCATATTGATAGGATAGCATCTTGCAGTTGATGGAGATTTGTGGGATGCACATCCAGGGCACGAAGCTCCCGTTCCACCACATCCTAAAGATGCTCTATTGGGTTGAGATCTGGTGACTGTGGGGGCCATTTTAGTACAGTGAACTCATTGTCATGTTCAAGAAACCAATTTGAAATGATTCGAGCTTTGTGACATGGTGCATTATCCTGCTGGAAGTAGCCATCAGAGGATGGGTACATGGTGGCCATAAAGGGATGGACATGGTCAGAAACAATGCTCAGGTAGGCCGTGGCATTTAAACGATGCCCAATTGGCACTAAGGGGCCTAAAGTGTGCCAAGAAAACATCCCCCACACAATTACACCACCACCAGCAGCCTGCACAGTGGTAACAAGGCATGATGGATCCATGTTCTCATTCTGTTTATGCCAAATTCTGACTCTACCATCTGAATGTCTCAACAGAAATCGAGACTCATCAGACCAGGCAACATTTTTCCAGTCTTCAATTTGGTGAGCTCTTGCAAATTGTAGCCTCTTTTTCCAATTTGTAGTGGAGATGAGTGGTACCCGGTGGGGTCTTCTGCTGTTGTAGCCCATCCGCCTCAAGGTTGTGCATGTTGTGGCTTCACAAATGCTTTGCTGCATACCTCGGTTGTAACGAGTGGTTATTTCAGTCAAAGTTGCTCTTCTATCAGCTTGAATCAGTTGGCCCATTCTCCTCTGACCTCTAGCATCAACAAGGCATTTTCGCCCACAGGATTGCCGCATACTGGATGTTTTTCCCTTTTCACACCATTTTTTGTAAACCCTAGAAATGGTTGTGCGTGAAAATCCCAGTAACTGAGCAGATTGTGAAATACTCAGACCGGCCCGTTTGGCACCAACAACCATGCCACGCTCAAAATTGCTTAAATCACCTTTCTTTCCCATTCTGACATTCAGTTTGGAGTTCAGGAGATTGTCTTGACCAGGACCACCCCCCTAAATGCATTGAAGCAACTGCCATGTGATTGGTTGATTAGATAATTGCATTAATGAGAAATTGAACAGGTGTTCCTAATAATCCTTTAGGTGAGTGTATATATACATGTATATATATGCGTGTATATTTACACTACTGGTCAAAAGTTTTGAAACACTTGACTGAAATGTTTCTCATGATCTTAGAAATCTTTTCATCTGAAGGCGTATGCTTAAATGTTTGATGTTAGTTTTGTAGACAAGTTTTGTGCCACCATATTAATTTATTTCATAATAAAATATTTTTTTTTATATAAAAAAAAAAGTTTTTGAAATTGATGACTTGGACCAAATAATAAAAAAAAGCAGCCAATAATTGCCCAACATAGATGGGAACTCCTACAATACTGATTAAAATGCATCCTGCAAATGTCAAGAGTACATGTCTGCAAATTCTATAAAATATAACACGGTTTTGATTTTTTTTAGATTTTATTTAGTCACAACATAATTCCCATAGTTCCATTTATGTTATTCCATAGTTTTGATGACTTTAATATTATTCTAAAATGTGGGGGGGGGAAAATTATTATAAAGAATGAGTTAAAAGAGTGTTTCAAAACTTTTGACCAGTAGTGTGTGTGTGTGTGTGTGTGTGTGTGTGTGTGTGTGTGTGTGTGTGTATGTATATATATCTATATATGCTCTCTCCCACCTGGAAAAAAAGGAACACGTATGTGAGAATGCTCTTTGTAGACTCCGGACTCTGGGCTTAAACAGCTCGCTGAGCAGCTGGATCCTGGATTTCCTGTCAGGCAGATGTCAGGTGGTTAGAATGGGCAGCAACATCTTCTCATCACTGACTCTCAACACTGGAGCCCCACAGGGCTGTGTTCTCAGCCCACTCCTGTATTCCCTATACACACATGACTGTGTGGCAACACACAGCTCCAATGCCATCATTAAGTTTGCTGACGATACGACGTGGTAGGTCTGATCACTGACAATGATGAAACGGCCTACAGAGAGGAGGTGCACACTCTGACGCGCTGGTGTCAGGAGCACAACCTCTCCCTCAACGTCAGTAAAACCAAGGAGCTTGTAGTGGAATTCAGGATGAAAGACAGAGAACACAGCCCCATCACCATTAATGAAGCACCGGTGGAGAGAGTCAGCAGCTTCAAGTTCCTCGGTGTCCACATTACTGAGGAACTCACATGGTCTGTCCACACTGAGGCCGTTGTGAAGAAGGCTCACCAGCGCCTCTTCTTCCTGAGACGGCTGAGGAAGTTTGGAATGAACCACCACATCCTCACACGGTTCTACACCAGCACTGTAGAGAGCATCCTGACTGGCTGCATCACCACTTGGTACGGCAATAGCACCGCCCACAACCGCAAAGTCCTGCAAAGGGTGGTGCAAACTGCCAGAAACATCATCGGAGGTGAGCTTCCCTCCCTCCAGGACATATATAACAGGCGGTGTGTGAAAAAAGCTCGCAGGATCATCAGAGACTCCAGCCACCCGAGCCATGGGCTGCTCTCACTGCTTCCATCAGGCAGGCGGTATTGCAGCAGCACCAGCCCACTACATGACAGCTTCTTCCCCCAAGCAATAAGATTTTTGAACACATGATCTCTCACAATCAATATACACCAGCACTGCACTTTATTAATCTTGTTATCTCACACCTGGACTGTCATAATTATATTCTCTACAATACAACTACAGTGTATATATATATATATAATTTTTTTTATATACTTTTTTTTTCTTTTGTATGTGCATTCTATATTGTGTGTATTGTTTACTGTACATTGTATATTATTATTGTGTTGTGTTATTATGTGTAAATATGTTGTTTAGTCTAAATTGGTATATGTCTCGTCACTGTCATTACTGCAATGTTGCTCGGAACTGCACACAAGACTTTTACCTACTGTTGCACTTGTGTATATGGTTGTGTGACAATAAAGTGATTTGATTTGATATGTATGTATATATATATATATATATATATATACAGTGCCTTGCAAAAGTATTCAGACCACTGACCAATTATCTCATATTACTGAATTACAAAAGGTGCAATGAAATTTCATTCTGTTTTTAAATATTTTATTTTAAAACTTTGGAACTCCAAATCAATTATTGTTAGATGACATAGATTTTATGTTGGGAAATATATCTAAAAAAACAAAACTGAAATATCTTGCTTGCATAAGTATTCAACCCCTGTGCTGTGGAAGCTTGCAGGTTACACCGATGAAAGAAATTGCCCTAACAAGGACACAATTACTTTATCATTGGCATCCACCTTTGAATCATTAAAGTTGCAATTACATTTTCTGGATAAAAAAACCCATTGTTGAAGGATCATTGGTCAAGCTGTGAATCTGAAGGAAAATGAAGACCAAAGAGCATTCCACAGAAGTTAGAGATAAAGTAATAAAAATGCATAGATTAGGGAAAGGATACAAAATAATATCCAAATGTTTACATATCTCAGTGAGCACAGTTGGATCAATAATCAAGAAGTGGAAGCTGCACAACTCCACCCAGGCACTGCCAAGAAAAGGCTGTCCCTCAACACTCTGCGCTCTAACAAAAAGGAGACTTGGGACAGAGAGGCCAACAATCACTTTGAAGGAGCTACAGAGTTCAGTGGCTTCCAGTGGCATAATGGTGCATCAGTCAACCATATCAAGATCACTGCATAACGCTGGCCTGTATGGGAGGGTGGCAAGAAAAAGTTGTTACTCAAAAGTACCATCTGAAAGCACGTCTGGAGTTTGCCAAAAAGCATGTGAGTGACCCAACTGCGATGTGGGAGAGGGTTTTGTGGTCAGATGAGACCAAGATAGAGCCAAAACTCAAAGCGTTATGTGTGCCGCAAACCTAACACTTCCTATGCCTCAAGACGCACCATCCCTACAGTGAAGTATGGTGGTGGCAGCATCATGCTGTGGGAATGTTTCTCATCAGCGGGGACTGGGCATCTTGTTAGAATTGAAGGAAGAATGGATGGCGCAAAATATAGGGAAATACTGCAAGAGAACCTTCTTCAGTCTGCTAAAAAACTGAAGCTTGGGAGAAAATTCACCTTTCAGCATGACAATGATCCCAAGCACAAGGCCAAAGCAACATTAGAGTGGCTAAAGAACAAAAACATAAATGTCCTACAGTGGCCCAGTCAAAGTCCTGATCACAATCCTATTGAGAATTTGTGGCACTATTTGAAAATTGTAGTCGCAAGCATCACCAAACCAACCTAAACAACCTGGAACAAATCTGCCATGAAGAATGGGACAAAATCACTTCGTCACTGTGTGCAAAGCTGGTACATATGTACCCCAAAACACTAAAGCAGTTATTGCAGCAAAAGGTGCCTTGACCAAATATTAATGTGTGGGGGTTGAATACTTATGCAAAACATTTAAGTTTTGTATTTTTCATAATATTTCCTAACAAAAAAACTATGTCACCTTAAGTGACCCTGATTTTCAATGTTTTAAAATAAAATATAACATAGAAAATAAAATTTTCAGTGTACCATTTGTAATTCGGTAATATAAGAGTATTGATCAGGGGTCTAAATACTTTTGCAAGGCACTGTATATATATATATATATATATGTGTGTGTGTATATACACGTATTTTTACAGTATGTCTATGACATGTTATAGAAAAGCAGTGCTATTCACTGGAGAGCTGTATATTAAGATAAAATATTATTGACCCTAGAACGCATATGCAAACCCCTTTCAATGCATATGTGGGTTGAAAAAGACCCAGGTGAAACCTAGATCATTCCTTAAAAAAACTACTAGATTTTATTTAATTCTGAAGAGTTTTACAAATATTAAAAAACTAAAGTTGGTCTTTTGAGTGTAAAATGTCTGTATGACAGAAATATGGGAAATTGGTAAAATATTAAATGTTTCAAATCTACCCACAGATACACATGGACTAGGATGAAATGTTTTTTTGTTTTTTTTGTTTTTTGTTTTTTTTTTACAGAATATTTATTTACAAACTTGAAAAAAGGTCAATCTTATGTACTCTATATTGCTACATTACTCTATGCAGTTATATTTGTTGTTCGAAATTACGAGGCGCACTGGAAAAAGAAAAGTTGCCGTTTCAAACACACTAAGAAGATGTCCAGGAGCTATAACCGTTGTGCACTTGCTGTGAACTAGTCATCTGACCTCTGGTTGCTCCATAGGGACTGTCCCTTTAATGGGTATAATGTCATGAACTTTGTATAAAAGCATCGGCTGAATGACAACTTGTTATACTTGCATACTACACGTAAATATGAACGTGATCATGGTATTTAACATATTTAATTACATAACAAATGAAAACTGAAAACAGATAATGTATTTCAAGAGTAAAACAAGTGTTAAATGCATTGAAATAGTCAACTAAATATTAAAAAGTCTATTCACATGGTCAAAGACACTTTAATTGAGGAATTCCTGGAGTGGCACATCTAAAGACCACTTCATGTAAAAATTAGTTGCAAAAAGTAGACGCCCGTGCAATTATTGACCAGCATGTTCTAGGGTTAAACCAATTAAATGGAGAAGATGTTTGATGATGAGTAATGTTGACTCACTTTTTCCAGTGTGTCTTTAATGGAAGGAACAGGCAGGTGTGCTAACGAACACTGATAACTTTAGAGTAATGGTTTCCTACTAGACAGCAACTGAAATAGACTCTAATGGGACAAGAGAAAGACACAAATGAAATAAATAAGTCATACTTAAAGGTGAAGTGTATCATTTCAGTGCCTCTACTGACACCAAATGGAATATGAAAAATAACAATTCATTTCCACAGATTTCCAGAAAAATCCTCTTGTCTGCCAGTGGTTGCTAAATTCCTAAATTTTCACAAACTAGCAATGGATTCATTGTACTGCCCTCTATAGGCAAAATGTGTATTCACTGCATTTTGTCTTTGATGGGATAGGAGAAAGTATTTCTAACATCATTAAAAATTGCACACTTCACCTTTAAAAATATATTAGTGATAGTGTCACAATAATTTTAAAGAGTGTCTTTTATAAATCATAAAGAAACATTAACATTATTCACATGCACATAATGCATAATATAAGGCAGGTGGTTTTAATGTTATAGTTGATATTTAATGGTATAGCCATGATATTTTCTCATGGCTTGTTTACATGTAATACTAAAGAACTGACCGCCCAGACTTTGGTCTTGGTAGAGATGCAACCATGTTGCTCAAACATCCATTGATGGTACGACAAGAGAAGCTTCAGACAGAACTTCAGAGCCAGAATTAGGGACAACCACAGCAGAGTACTAAATACCATTGCTGACAGCATAGTCTGCCCTTGAGCACTCAAAGACAGACTGAGAGGAGAGAACCAAAAATAAATAAATTTGCATCATGTCTTACAAATGAGTATCAGGTACAGGCAATAAAGCATATGTTCAATATATCCTAGAATCAAATTACGTTATTTCACACAGACACGCATTAATAAATGTTCCCAGGTTAATAGTTAAAGCACACATAAAACATTTGACTACCCCAGAACTAAGGATACCTATCCACCATTTTCTTGAACATGGAAGTGTTTAAGGAGGATGACATGAATATACGAACCCAGGTTAGTTACATTAATATCGAGTTAAGACAGCCAACATCTGAACTTGTGCCTGAACACATGTTTACTCCAACTAAGACTTAAAGCAATAATTCACCCAAAATTATGATTCCCTCATCTTTTACTCACCCTTATGCCTTGTCAAACTCATATTTCTTTATTTTGCAGAATAGAAACTAAGATGTTTTAATGGAGATACATGTCTGTTTGTCCATCCAATGCAAGAAAATGGTTACCAAAATTTCCATGCTTCAAAAAGGACATGAATGCAGCATAAAAGTAATCTATACAACTTTAGAGCATTAATCCAAGTCTTCTGAAGCCATCCAATTAATTTGAGAACCGACCAGAATATAACACTTTTTTCACTGTAAAATCTCGACATCAGCAGTTTCATTGACATCCTAGGAAGTGTAATCAAACTTAAAATTATGATCATCCCTAGAGACTGCAATGGCATGATGTACAGTTAAAGATGAGTTACATTTTTGTCTGTTCTCACACAAAACTGACTGGATCGCTTCAAAAGAGTATTATAGATTACTTTTATGCTACCTTTATGTCCATTTTAATTGTATGGATAAACATCATATCAAACACCATACGAGTTTGAGAAGACTTAAGGGTGAATAAATGATGAGAGAATTATCATTTTTGGTTGAACTATTCCTTTAATATGGTTGTTGCTGTCTGTCTGGAATGCTGGTGTTGATAGTCTTTACATTGCTTCCTATGAAAACAGAAAACAGTCCAGCTGCAATTATGCACAATCATGGCGGCACCCAGTGGTTAGTCTGGAAAGCTGTGGATATTGGAATGTCCATTTTAAAGCAGTAGGGTGTAATTTCTGTGCCACTAGAAGCACCAAACGGAATTGCAAAAATATTAATTAAATATATAAGACCATAAAATAAATACTAATTTATGATTACAATGAAATTGTGCTCTTTTATTAGCCTGAATTTTACCACGCCAATAAAAAAAGGCATTACAATACAAATTACTGTCCATTACTTGTCTTAGGAGTGTGTCATTGCAAGGTATTAACTATTTTGAAGAATAGCCTGTTGTGTCATCAATGTGCTGAAGAGTAAAGGGTGGTGTTACCTGAGGGGCAGGTGCTCCTGTATCTTAGCAATGAGGCCCATAGATGGATCGGACTGCATGTACATAGTGGCCAGGATTGCTATGACAACAAAAAGACAGGAGGAGGGGCTAGCTGGGTATACACCATTTATATTCTGATTCTGTTCTCTCAAAAAAAAAAATTAAAAAAAAATAGAACATTTGTAAGTATTAATGCAATCTATGTATGTACGTATATGTACACATGGATGCACACACATTTGGGCAACACAAACACAACATGTTTGTCATCAATGAAACAGACAAGCTTAAACTCATCTTAAAGTTTATTTTAAAGTTAAACAGTGGAGAAAAACTATCCAAAGATTCTTAGAATTTTAACGGTGAATAATAATGCATAATGCATCACTTAAGGAGCCAAATTTTCCTAAAGCACAATATGCCTGTATCTGCTTCTAGTATGGTGTTTTAATGACATGAGAACTTTACACAGTTCTTTGTGAACAGTGCAACACAGTGCACTGAAACTGTAAACTTCATGTTTTATGATTTTGTGGAGCAGGGACTACAGAGGCTAAGACATGAATACATACAATGGAAAGCTAACTCATTCAAGTGACTGACCCTAATCCTGCTGATGCGTTTCTTCCAGGACCGCAATCCAGAGAGGTAGATTTGATTGAGGGCCTGGTAGGAGAGATGCAGATTGATCCCCTCTGGAGGGATGGTGAACTGAAACGCTACTGCCTGGTGTGCCTCTGCCATCACTATATAGACACAGAAACAGCACTGGATGCCTGAAATACATAAAGCAGAATATGTTTTCCCACTGTAATGGTTCTCCCCTTAAGGATGATGTTGAAGCCCAGAAGTGATTGCCTGAAAATTCCAAACAATATCTTCAGGAATGCCACATAAGGAAACTGTTGTCATTCTACCAGTTGCTTCACATCTGTTAAACATTTGCAAAAATGCTAGAAAACAGTTTTGACAATGTTAAAACAAACTGTAAGTACTAAAGAGGCTATACCTATGACAATCACTGCCTCCCAGTGGTGTCTTTATATAACATTTTTGACATCAGCTGTAGAGCCATTTACCATATGTATTATATCAGGTAGGATTATTTTCAATTCTTATATGTTGCCTTGTTTCCAGTATTTTAGCCATGTGTTAGAGTGTATGTAAATTAAACAAATTATGATACCTAATATTGCAGAAAAATAGAAAGAGTAACGTCATGGTTACTGTTGTAACCTCCATTCCCTGATGGAGGGAACGAGACATTGTGTCGGATGTAGTAACAATTGTCTTGGGAGGCAAAGAGATCTACCTGTGCCATGCTGAACCGGCCCCAAATCAACTGGACCACCTGGGGGTGGAGCCTCCACTCTCCGCTGAGCGAGACCTGTCACGACAGCACATCTGTATATGAGTGGCGTGCAGTGACCTGAGTAGCTGCTGACTCCAAAGGAGGAGATGGCGGGCGAGTTGTGACATATGACAAGAGCGCACGCTGCCTTGGCGATTTGTGTACACTACCATCACAGTGCTGTCTGAAAGGATCAAGACGTGCTTGCCCCGGATCAGCGGAATAAACCTCCGCAGGGCAAGGAATATAGCAAGCAACTCCAGGCAGTTGATGTATCAACACAGCCAGGGCCCTATCCAAGATCCAGCGTCTGTGTGTCCTTTGCACACGGCACCCCAACCCAGATGAGAGGCATCTGTGGTAAACACGACACATCTGGACACCTGCTGCAGGGGGACTCCAGTCAGCAGAAAACAGAGGTTTGTTCAAGGGTTGAAAGTCTGATGGCAGGAAGGGGTGATTAACACACGGTATGTGCCATGGCGCCATGCCCATCTCGGGACTAGACTCTATGCGTCTCATATTCATCAACCCGAGCGGCGCGACCACAGCCTAGGATGCCATATGCCCCAGGAGTTTCTGGAACTGTTTTAGAGGAACTGCTGTGCCGGGCTCGAAGAGAACGAGGCACCTGAGCACCGACTGTGCACGCTCGTTCGTGAGGCACGCTGTCATTGAGACTGAGTCTAACTCCATGCCGAGAAAAGAGATGCTCTGAACCGGGGTGAGCTTGCTCTTTTCCCAGTTGACCTGAAGACCTAGATGGCTGAGGTGCCTGAGCACCTGGTCCCTGTGGGCGCATAGTAACTCTCGAGAGTGAGCTAGAATGAGCCAGTCATCGAGGTAGTTGAGTATGCGGATGCCCACTTCCCGTAGCGGGGCAAGGGCTGCCTCTGCGACCTTCGTGAAGATGCGAGGGGACAGGCTGAAGGGGAGGACCTTGTACTGATATGCCTGGCTGTAGAACGTGAACCGTAGGAAGGGTCGGGGTCGAGGCAAAATGGAGACGTGGAAGTATGCGTCCTTCAGGTCTACCACCGCGAACCAATCTTTATGCCTAACACAGGTTAAAATCTGTTTCTGCTTGAGCATTCTGAACGGGAGTCTGTGTAAGGCCCGGTTGAGAACTCGCAGATCCAAGATTGGTTGCAACCCGCCGCTTTTTTGGGGTACGATGAAGTAAGGGCTGTAGAAACCCATCTTTGTCTCGGCTGAAGGGACGGGCTCTATCGCATGCTTGAGTAGCAGAGTTGTTTATTTATTTATATTTTTATGTCATATCAGCAGCAATGGCTATATTCAAGGCAAAGACAACAGTGTTCAAATCAAACAATGTTTAGAATAGTTAGACAGATACAAAAAACATAGATATATAACAAATAAATAAATAAATAAAAACAGTAACAGTAATAACAGTTATATAGAGTTTTTCAGTTTAGTATGTGATAGGAATTCTAAAAATGTTCCTGGAGAGACCTTTTAAAAAATATCCATCAATGTATTTTCTGAATGAAAGCATTTTCTAATATTTAGATATGGATATTCTATCAAATTATGTTTTATGCTCAAGATGTTCTTACATAGATCACAGATTCAATAAGTATGAATGAGTGAGTTTTGAGTGACCAATTCGACATCTCGTATATACAATCTGGTCATATCTATTTTCAAAGAGGAAATAAAAAAACTCCTTGATTTAGTACTGGGTTCACTTCATGTAGTTTGTTATATATACATTAATTCCATTCCATTTGCCATTTGTTGTGAATGTAGACATTCAATATGGGTTTAACATCAGATGCTGGTATATTACATACTGTCATGTCCAACTGAAGTGCTTCCTTAGCAGCTTTATCTGCCCGTTCATTGCCAGCCAATCCCATATGACCTGGTATCCAACAAAAGACAATATTAAAATCTTATTTTTTAAAGAGTCGACTTTTACTATTATGCTAAGACTTCAAGTGCTTGCAGGCAGGAATTAGATAATAAACAAATAAAAATGTCTAAAAAACTAAAGATATTTGGTTTGATTTAAGAGGATGTGTCTTAAATATAAGGGTATTTTTTCACTTGGTTAAACTTCTGCGAGTGCAGTAAAGATAAAATATACTTATATTCAAATAGTATATTATCTATTCTCTAAAAGCAAGTCTAAATATCATATATGCTGCTTCTCAGGTGAATGCATTTTTTTTAAAGGATTTTTAGATATTTTAAAATATTTATATTTTTAATATTATTCTCATATAATATTTTTTTTTCTTCTGCAGTATAGCTGCTAAAGAAAATGTACTTTGTTTTACAGGAGTTTTAGATATTTAGCATCGACGAGCATCCCTGCGACAGAGTGTGACTCAGCCGGGTGCAGTTTACATCTCTCCAGCTTAGATCAGGACATTTGCATAGAAGACAACTCATAGAAGAGGCACAGACCACGTGGAGAAATGCCAGTTAAATGATCTTCTGCCATATTATTTGAACTTTAATAAAACTATAATGCATTAAATATAACTGCATATAAAATGTAACACTGGGGTGTTTCCTTTAAAGACCTCTGACTCCGCTTATTCCACAACGAGAGTGTTTCTGAATTTCCTTCTTTTTTTTTCCTTTTATAATTCCCTCATAATTTGCGATCTACATCAACTGAAGCTTTTTGGAAAGTTCAGACTGTGATCTGTGTAATTCTTCCTCTCCTCCATCTTACGCGAACTGCAGTGCTGCTCTCACGACTATTCAACAACAAAAAATTTTGTAGACAGTTTTTTATTCTGGACATTCTCAATAATGTCAACTAATCGTTTCAGCCCTACCCCAGACTATGAATTAGCGGGATGTAATACATTGATGCCTCGTGACCATTTCCAAAAGCAGTAGTCACCACTCCCAGAGTATCTACCACTTAGTGGGGTGTACTATTTTTGGGAGTCTATTACTCCCAAAAATAGTACAGAGCAGATGGCGCAGCTGTAAATACCCAAAGAACTGAGACCTGGGAATCCCAAAATGTGGAACCATATTTTAAAGGATCTCAACACTTCACTCTCATATAATTCACACTTCACAGAGCGTATTAACCTCCCTCTCAATCCACTCTGTCATAGTTCGGTTCTTAAGCAGGCCGGTTTTCAGATCACTTTTCAAGCTTTCCTGGTAAGCAGCTCTCCTGTGGGTCCCCCTTGGTATCAATCGCCCTCCAGGGCGATCTCCATCAATTGCATTGATCTAAGGCCAGTGCTTGTACCTTTGTCTTTTTGTCTGATTTTCAAATTTAGCTTCAAATCAAATTTTGTAACATTGTGATTGACTTTGTACCTGGCTGCTTTGTTTAATGGCTTACAACTGATTTTGATGAAGGATATAATGAAAAATATGGAAATAATTTATGGTAAAAATATTTCCGGAACCCAGAAGGCTGATAAAGTGGGCTGGCACAGTTGCGCTCTATAGAGTTGTTCAGCCGTAATGTCATTTTGTAGGTGAAACCGGAAGATAATTCATTCACTCATGCCTTTTGGCTAGAAGTTAAATGCTGTTGAGAACACTGCAGGATATATCGTGAAGTTGGCACTCATTGTGATCATAGACAGTAGTATCATAAAGTAACACAACTTAAAAGTGACTTGAATTTGCTGCTCTTTTTTGACTTATGGTTGTGCGCATAGGAACACGGAATGATTGAAAATCAGATGACAGCTGTCTAGGAACTTTGACTGTTCTGTGTATTAGCAAATTCACCTTACTTAAATGACTACAAATATTTACAGTTTTCTTGGAATTTGGAATGAGCCATAGCAGCGTAATAAGGTAGGGCAGATTATATATAACCTTTATATGACAGCCTATTAATTAAAAAATAGGCCTATTGAATGGTAAACACATTACTGCAATCATAGCACAATGGCATACTTTCATTAGGATTTGGCTTTTTGAAATCCCAGGGCAGCATATTTGTGCCTTTTCTGTGATTGTGTGTTTGTTTATATGTGTGAATAAAGAAAAACGGGTAAATGGAAATGTTTTTGGAATTTTATCTTTGCATCGCTTAATTGTGTTGTCAAGGTTGTAAAGGCAATTCTGTAGTAGGCTATTATGGTTAATGTGCATTTATTTTTCAGATATACTATTTGGGTGGTTTTTTTATGCATTGGGGTGGGTTTTGAGCAATCGTTGGTCTGGAAAATGTCAAACAACACTGCTCACTGGCTCAAATTAACATACATGATGACATCACACCTAGGTATAGACATTCAGTGTCACATGAGCTGAATAAATATAATCTTTAAACATAAAAATCTTCAAACTTCTTATAATATGATGCCTAATAACAGAGATCTCAGTTTTGACCTCAAAATTCACAGAAAGCTAGTCTAACTGACAAAACTCCAACACACAATTTATTAGTCTGTTTAATAAATGAGCACTCAGACTAGCAGATGTTAGTCACAACAAGGGAGGAAAATTAGAGAAAGGAAAAGTGAAGGCAAATGCACAGAAACTTTTTGTTTGTTTGTTTGTTTGTATTGTTTATTGTTCTTTATCACAGGCAATAATAATAGTGCACTTTAATTTTTTTATTATAACACAGACATTTATTTTCTCGTCATTATTTTCCCCCTCCAATTTCATGACTTGCATTTCTCATGAAAAAAGTTCCTACTGTGCGCGATGGGGAAGAAAGAGTACAGCTTTACAATCTTAAGAGGAGTAATCCATAATGACGACAAAGATAATCAATAATCATCAGTTGACTATAGAATGGATAAAGAACGAAGATATGAGTAATATTTTCTGTTTATAATGAACAGAGATTAGGGGAATGAGCATACACTGGGGGCAGGCAGGGCATATGTATATAATGATAGAGGAGGGACTAAAGTATAATTCTATGACTGGGGACGAGGTATATAATGTATGGTAAATGAGTGAAGACTAAAGATACATATGAAATTTGATATGTGTGGTGTATGTGTTTCAAGGGATAGATGAGTAACAAAAACAGAATATCATTCAGTGCATAATGTAAAAGGAACGAGGATCAGACACATCCAAGTGAGGACACAGAGAAAGTATGTGGAGTTGTATTTCACATTCACTCAGAGCTGGTGTCCAGACAGTCTGTATTTGCACACTCCCAGACTTACCCTGCCTGAGAATTAACATAATTGAACATAGAACATCCTCAGGGTTTTGCTCTGGCATTTTCTCTGCCTCTGCTTGGGCATTTGCAAGTGATTGGGTCCGGCTGAGACCCTGAGCATGTTTAAGAGTGCGCATGCTAACCTTTTTGTATATTTGGATTTAAGGCATTTATTACAACTAATGACCAATGCACCTGAACATTCATCAGTTTGAAACAGACTTACCAGTCATCCTAAGATCTAGTGAAATATATTGAATGTGCTATTTAAAGTCATTTCAAAACCTCATGATGATGCATGAGCATCTTGATGACAAAACAGTCAAAGTGGTATTCCCAGTGGTTGTTTATTTTGGGGAGGGAGCAAATGTTATGGTTGCGGGAGGTGAGCGGAGGGAGGACCAGAGCAAAACCTTGCTTTGCATTCATTGCTCCTTGTGTCAGGAAAAGGGTGGACCAGAGAGGGTGGGAAAAGGAGCATTATGGTAAGATTCTGGGCTACAGAGGCTTATTGGGGAAATAGCCTTTAAATGGATATTCAGGATCAGGGTTCCCCCATTCATGACCTGATCTTTATCATAATGAGCTAAAAAAAAGCCCCACTGATCCTGAGTCTGCGCTTAAGAGAGCTTCACCGATTCCCGTGTGTGGGCGAAGAAAGGGACAACTATTTGTTTTAATACAATTCTCTATTTAGGACAGTGCATTCCAGTTTCAAAGTCCAGTTTTCATTCATTTTGTTCTGTATTATCAGTTTTGAGAAGGAGAGTCTTCTCATTTACAGTCATTTTGTGTCTTTTGAGTCTGTGTGTGTTTGTACATGGGTGAAAAAAGAGAGAATACTGCTCGCATTTAGTACAAAGGGCTGGCCTGGTACACACGAGTCCGAAACTTTGGGCTCTTTTCTGTAACATTCTCAAAGATGGAGAGTGAACACAGAGGGCTAAATATTCCCTCTTATGCCCTCTGTTTTGTTCCACTGCCTCCATAAGGTTTATTCCAGTCTTTACATTGTACATCCTGGAGGGTTTAGAAATGTATTCCACGTGGGAGACTTGCAAGGCATGGAGTCATTGCTTGGTTGATTTCTCAAAGTTGCTCTCCAGTTTTCTGCTTTTTGAAAGACATTTGTTTTTTTAAATGAAATGATAATGAGATGAGAGAACTCAGACTACTGAAATTCTTTTTAAAAAGAAATTTTGCAGCATTGCTTTTTTATATGGAAAAAACAGAAAATTAAGTTCATCTGCCATTTTCTATATTGTGGCTTTATTGATCTGCCTGTCATTTTTACTTTAATAGCCTTCATTTAAATAATAAAATAAATAAATAAATATTCATTGAAATAAATAAGTCTTTAAATAAACCAAAAAATATTAAAATATCTCTTTGTGGTTGTTTTAGACATTCATTTGTTTTGTTTTTGTTTTTGTTTTTTTGTTGTTTTTTTGTTTGTTTTTTTGATGGCAAACTTTTCACACCTCATCTCAAAAATATAAGTATAAAAGAGGAAACCAAAATGACTTTTTGACATCCATTCATTTGGAAAATTCTACCAAACATCGCATTAGGGTGGAGGCCTTTAAGATTCTTTTCCTCTCCTTGCTTCTTTGTCTGACACTAGAGAGTTTGACTCTGGCTGTACTGTTCCTCCGGTTTCTGTATTAACATATCATAGGATTCTTGATGCCTCTTAATTTCTCTGTGCCCTGCTTAGTAAGTGGGATAGTGGATTTGAGAATCTCTGAGAACTGCGATGACTTACAACAGACCAATGAGTAAGCATCTTCCAGTGGGCGGCTCTCAACTACGTTTCTGGAACTACTGATTTTGTCAAATAGTTTTAGATCTACAAAATATCACAGTTCAGGATCTACAACATGAGTGAAGTCACGAGGCATCAATGTATTACATCCCGCTAATTCATAGTCTGGGGTAGGGCTGAAACGATTAGTTGATAGTGTTTAAAGTAGCCCATATCTTCCAACACTAAACATTGCACTAGTTTTTTCCAGGTAGAAGGCATAATCTGTGTTTAACTCATGAAAGTATAGCCACAAAGGACTTTGACTACTTCAAGTAGCATCCTGGGGTTATAAAATTTAGATTCTGCTATTTTTGATTCCTTTTTAAAATACCTATTTGTGCTCCATGTGGTGTTAAGAATTAACAACTTTCGGTTTCCTTTTCACTATCTTAAACAAATCATTGTGATATTCTTATGGATTTTCAGATGGATCATTGCTCATTAGAATGGTGATAACAGTGACGATGGCAATGATGATGATGAATATTCTTTCCTGACCCACTTGCTGTTTGTTCCTCCATAAGCTTGTCTGCATAGAGTTTGTTGCCATTAGATTACTGGATATGACCATGGATGTCAAACTCCTTGTTGCTGAATGAAATGATTTATAGCTGGGGGTTGCATTGAGCTGTATATCTTGTTGTTTTCACATTTAGAATCCATTGCTCCTAAGAAAGAATTGTGATTTCATCGTCTCTGGAAGTTTCATTTTTCTTCAATTGATTATTTGCATGTTATTGTCAAGGAGTAAGAACACTTCCATGTGGATAGACTCCTGACTATCTAACTATCTGTTGCAGCTGGACTCTAGTAATGTGAGAAACTGGGCTGAGTATACCTGTTGTAATTTACTGTGCAGATCGTATATGAGGGAGTCATATTTAGGGGGAAAACAGGGGAGGGGCTTATTGTGCCCACTACAGATATTCTGAAGAGTTCACTTAGGGCTGAGACTGGGTTCCATTTGAGGAAAGGAGGCGGGTTTTATCCTTGCCAGACCCTTTCCTTTGTAGAACACTCCCACTGCCCCCAATACTGCTCCCTTCTCCTCGCTCTCCTCGTTCTGCCCGCTCACCGCGATCACCCCCCCCCTCCGAGCGACGAGAGTTCTGGCGGGTTGGTGTGCTTGGTGGGCGTGACGAAAGCCCATTCTTCTCATCTGTAAAAACAAGTTTAGAAAACAACAGGTTGGGGAGAGGGTTTTGTGCTAAAATGTGCTACAGAATTCTATCTGTTATCTTGAAATAGATATTATTATTATCTTCTTGAAATTTGTGTCTGGGTAGAAGTGTAGGCAGTGTTGGAGAAGTTACATTTCAAAGTAAACCATTACATATTTCTAACTACTCTAAAATTGTAATCAGATTACTTTACTGATTACTTTGTTGGGAAACTAATCACATTGCTAATTAATTTTGTTACTTTTCTAAAACATTTGTTTTAAACGCTCAATAAATCAATGTCTATTTTCTCCTTGTTTGTTGTCGCACACCATTCAGCTGTCACAGAAACACAAACAGATGTACATATGAACATATTCATTGATATTTTAACTGTGTATTGATTGAAGGCAGAAAAGTGATTAAGAAACTAATACAGAGGTCCTGCAATCCACACAAAATTCCTCAATGTCATAAATTAAATATTCCTCTGCTGGTGCCAAGGCGTCTGAGATGACCCACATCTGGCCAATAAATGAACAAAGGAGACATGCCTAGATAGCACATACCTGAAAACATTCATGTTAATAATTTTTCACATGATTGAAGACTACTCTTCAGAAGAAACCCCCTATGCCATGAAATGTAAAACACACTCCTTTTGTCCATCGATATAAACAATTTGCTGCAGTTAAATAAGGCCAATAAGGGAGCATGAGACATTTCCTGTGTCACATGCTAAAACTCTGTACAAGACAAGAGAGAGCTTGAAAACTGTCTTACTGTCTTTGGAAAGATCCCTTTTGGAACTCTTGTTAGCAGAACATCTCAACTCATTCCAGGAACTTTGACACAAAAAAGGTTTTAACAATGCTTATACATGTATTATGAGCTATAATAGTGGTTCTCAAACTGTTTTGTCCCAAGGCACACCTTTGCAAATATGAAATTAAAACCTGAGCTGCCTTTGAAACACAAATCAAAAATTACAAATGGACTCAAAACTAGGGCTGGGTGATATGGCTTCAAAAATTATTTCTCAATATTTTTCAGTCTATTAATGATATTCAATAAATATCTCAATAATTATGTATTTGCACTGAAAGGGCACAAAAATTTTATATTTTTTATCAGAGAAGCCATAACTTCATGCAAACAACCATTGTAGACAAGTAGATTCATTATTTTAAGGCCATTAAATACAAATCTATTTAGAAATGAGAAAGTTTCCCTACAGTTTTGCACTAAATGAACACAAGGTAGAATGAGATCTAATCATTGTTATTGATATGCACTTTTATAATTATATTTTATATACAATGATACATAGTAGCTTAATAAAAAAAAACATTACAAAATCATTATTTAACTTCATATATATATATATATATATATATATATATATATATATATATATATATATATATATATATATATATATATTGTGGGACCCAGTCAAATTTATTATTATAATAATGAATTATCATAATTATTTTGAGGATTAGATTTGTTTTATTTAAAAGTGATGTGAAGTGAAGTTCTTTCCTATTTACTTCAGCTTTTATTTTGACACTTCACATGGAGCTTTTATTTTGACACTTTTGACCTCTCTTCTGCTCTTCTTCATCACTCTTAGCCTTTCATCAACTAACTTCGCACAATGCAGAATCTAGGAAAGCTCGGAACGCAAAGTTCTGAGAAGGCTTTTCTCCCTCTGTGCTCTAGACTCATGCACGTGATGGGAGACGCAAGTCTTCATTGCAGAAGGCCTCACTTCAAAGCCCAGGCTCAACATTCCAGCAACTAACTATCCACAATCTTAACAGAGGTCCAAAACATCAACAGAACAACCACAACTTTCTACAAAGAGCCAAAGAAGCAAAGCAATGCAAGGAAATGAAAGTACATCTCCAAACTTTCGCTGAAAGTTCTGGTGTCTCTTTAATAAAATTTTAGTAACCCGATTGCAAATCGAGTTAGACTAAATTAAGTATCAATGATTCTCAAAGCATTGTCTATAGACTTCATAAAGTGGAATTTTTTATATTTAAATCTGCCCATTACATTTAGCATTCTATTATTAAATTCTTACATATTAATGGTGATAATGCTGGCAGTTGTAAATGTATTCTGCCGCTAATTTCCTACAACTGTAATAGACAGAAATCAAAAACAAAATTTGAAATATTTGTAACCCAAATCACTGAAGTCAGTAACTGTAATCTGATCTAATCTACATATAACATACAATAATTTAAAATGTATTGCATTACTTTGTGTGTCTAAAATTAATTATATTACAGTAATAATTACTTTGTAATCTCACTACACCCAACACTGAATGTAGGTTTGGAGCATTCACCTGCAAGTGTCTGCATACCGGTCTCGTCATGTGTACTGAGAAGTTGAGCCTGAATAGTCTCCACCACTCTTTTAAACCTGCGACTAGGACCTGCAAAACAGACACCATTGCATTAATTCAATGCACTCCTATAGTATTACTTTTCTTAAAAATTACAACATTTACAGACAGTCTCTCTCTTTCTTTAAATACCTGATAATAATGTGAAGGTGACACTGTAGATGCCAGTTTCCCTTTTTCCCTCCCGTTCTCTCTCTCTCTCCCTCTCTCGTTCTCTCTCTCCCTCAGAGAAGGCAATGTCAACCTGAAATTTAACAGGTTTCTGGAAGACAGACGGACCTCCAGAGGACTTGTACTCTGCACGGAAACTTGTCTGAGAGATCACACTGTGACTCAGGGAGGGAATCTATGAGGAGGAAAGAGACGCAGTTTAAAAGATTGAATTTTCAGGGGAAAGGGAAATTAAAAATAATAACAATATGTTTAATTTATATAGCGCCTTTTCAGAGCTCAAGGACGCTTCACAATAAAGAACAGTAACATGACAATTATATGGACAGTGGACAGTTGCCCAGTCCGGAACAAAAACAAGTGCAGTTGCATATAGCTGATATCAGATCATGCAATCAATTAGACATTTCAATTCAGTAGTGAGGGAAGGAAAGGGAAGGAATCTAAGATGAGGAGAGAGGCATGGTTTCAAAGTTTTAATTTTAATGGAAATGGAAATGGAAAAGGAAAGGAAAGGAAAGGAAAGGAAAGGAAAGGAAAGGAAAGGAGAGGAAAGGAAAGATACTAACTGATAGAAAGGCGTGGACAATATCAGCCTTGATAGAGCTCAGTGGTTTGTCTCTAATCACCACAAAAATCTGCTCTTCCCTCTCCAGACTGATGAAATTTCCAAACCAGGACTTCTTCGCCAGCCTACAGCAATAGATAAAGATTATGCTTATAAAAAAATATATGCAAATAAATACAAATACACAATACCTTGTTATTGTTTCTTGGCTTTACAGATAATACATATTTATATTAATATTTAATGAGTTTTGCAATACTCAGTGGTGTAAACATTATGAATTGTTTTGGTGATTTGGTAATATAAAAATTAAAAAACAAAGTTTTTCTTTGAAAATACAACAATTAATTCTGCAAGTGTGCATATAATACTATCTCTGTACATTAATTGCTTATCTGTCTTCATTCCTTGAGTTTTACTAGTTTTGTGAAAAGCAGCTGAATACGCTGAAAAAGCTTCAATACAAACACACTGAATCATAGGGTCAGATTGATACTGTAGAATCACAATATCTTTGTAATTAAAATGTTTTTATTGATTCACACACAAAACAAAGAAAAGAAAAACATATATACACTGAATCAGCATTTAACCCCCTCCCAATCCCCAAACCCACCCGACCCTCAACAAACACTCCTGTGGTCACACATGAGCACATACACAAAAAAATATCTAATAATCACACACAATAATAAATACACCTCTCGCTCCACTGCCCCACCCCGAGAGCACTCCAAGAATGCAAAATATTTGCCCCATTTCCCAACAAACAATTAAAAAAAGTGACTCTACCCACCCTAGCAACCAGGCCAATTGATTGCTTAGGAAGCCTGACTGGAGTCACTCAGCACGCCCTGGATTTGAACTTGCGACTCCAGGTGTGGTAGTCAGCATCTTTACTTGCTGAGCTACCCAGGCCCCCAAAGCTTTCCATTCTTTAATGAGATCTAAAAAAAACTCAGCGGCAAAGCCATCTGGCCCCAGAGCCTTGCCTGTAGGCAAGGCCTTAATTACCTCGCCAAGCTCCTCCAAGGTTATTTCAGAATCAAGAGAATTTGTTTGGTCAGCTGTCACTTTAGGAAGTTCTAATGGTTCCACAAAGTTTATAATATCCTCATCAGTAGATGAAGGCATGGAACTATAGAGATCAAGATAGAATTATTTAAAAGCATTATTAATATCAATTGCTGAGGTAAATATTTTACCACCAGCAGATTTCACTAAAGGAATGGTAGAAAAAGTCTCTCTCTCTGTTTTATATATCTAGCCAGAAGTTTCCCTGCCTTGTCCCCGGACTCAAAGTGTGACTGTCTTGCCCTGAATAGCCAAAACTCTACGTTCCACAACAAAATAGTATTATATCTTTATTTCAATTGGGTCAATTCTCTGAGGCCATCAAACGACATTTGGTGCTTCTGCTCTGCCTCTGAGCTTTTAACATTCCCTTCCAACTCCATGAGTTCTCGTGCTTTGGATTTTTTAATCCATCTTGTTCGCTAGCGATTAGCAGATAATTCCCTCTCCAATGACTCCAGATAATCGATCCATTTCTCCACATCCCCCACACTTGTAACCACCTCAGTGAATTTCGGCTCTATGGCAGTGATCAATCGATGTGTTACAGCAAGATCCTTCAAGTCAGCAACGAACTTCATCAGCATTGCCGACTTGTTCAACATTTCTCGTGGAAATTTCCTAATTTCTCTGACCAAATCGACTCCCGGCTCGAGGGCCTCCAGGGGGGTGTCAGCTTGAGCACATAAGTGTCTTTTAATGTCTCCAGAGCCCGAGGATTTTGAATTCTTTGACATATTGTCCTCCTAGATCAGTTATGAAACAGAGTGTATCAAATCTCACCGGTTTATGGCATTAATAATGTTAAAACTAGCAAAGTGCATTGAGCTCGCCGTTCACACGACTAAACCTCATATGGCATCACATGACTCTCTAAAGACTTTTAAACACAAATATCTCCTGAATATGTGTAGCATTCACGCATAATCATTTATAAACTTTTTCTTTTTCTTTTTTTGGTGCTGGAAGGACTGTAGAAGCACAATATTAAGCTTTTGTCACAAATCACAAGCAGAATTGTGTACAATCTGCTTCCTAGGAACATTTTAGTATTTTGAAATCAAAAGTCACCTTGTAGAGCTCCCTGGTCTGAGATACTATATTTGTTTCAATATAAAGTGTGTCCCAAACAGATTTGTTCCAATCAGTACTCACTCTGGGCTGGACTCTGGGGTTAAACTTGACATGTCCTCTGACGTAGGAACTATTAAAACAAAATATTGACATATGTAACATTACATTTTACTTAATAATAACAACTGATGTTAAAGAGATAGATTACCCAACATTTCTCACCCCTGTGACTTTCGTGGAACACAAAAGGAGATGTTAGGCAGAATGTTACCCTCAGTCACCATGTACATTCTTTGTATGGAAAAGATGCATTGAAAGTGAATGGTGACTGAGGTTAACACTCAGCTTTTGTGTTCCGAAGAAGCAGGAAAGTAAAATGGGGTTGAACAGTATGTGGGTGAGTAAATGATGACAAATATTTCATTTTTGGGTGAACTATCCCTTGAAGATATGGAATAATGCCTCTCTCACCCTGAAGTCTTCGGCGATGAAAGCGTGGCGAACCCAGCAGGTTGTTCTTGAAGGAGTTTAGCCGTGTCCTCCAGTGGGCAGAACTACTGGCAGCCATTCCACCACTTCCCCCAGGGCTGGAGGGTGGGGTTAGGGAGAGGGAACCACCACCCACACCACCCCCTTCAGCTCGTGAGGAGCAGGAAGAGGAGGAGGAGGAGGGCGGGGTGGGAGGGGGGTGCTGGGGATGGTGCACAGGGGTCCCCAGAGGGGTGGGGAGTGGGGAACCCTGTGGGGTAACCTGCGACACATGGGCAGAGTTAGGATAGATGGTCTTAGTGACAGACTTCAGGACAGAAGGAGTAGGGAAGAAGAAGCGAGGGATGGGGGAGAGGAGCGGAGAGGGGGAAGGGGAAGGAGACGGGGGAGTCTGCAGGGGGAGGGACTTCATAGTCTGCAGGTGGGGACGCTCTGAGGGTGCTTTGGAGGGTAGGGTCTGGGTTTTTTGGTCAGGTGCACGTTGGGACACCCTGGGTGTGGTGGAACTTCCTGGTTTTGGGTCTTTGGACTGGGTGGTGGAAGCAGAGGTGACCTCAGTTTGGCTGAAAGTGAAAACTGGGCTCTGACAGAATGGAAGAAAAAGTATAGAAGGATGGAGAGGAAAAGAGGAATGGAGAAATGGACACAGCAATGGTAATGAGAGTTAATGAAAGCTATGGTATATGATTATTAACATTAGAATTACACTGAGAAGAGTTAGGAAAATTATGCATAGGTCTTTGAGAGGCTTGTGACATCTAGTGTAAATTAGTAAACAATTGTGTTAATTATTAGGGTATTAATGAATTGTGCAAAATGCAAGTTAAGCAATACTGTTATAGACATGACCATTATGTATGTGTGTGTCTGGAAGTGAGAGATCTTTGGTGTGAATAATGACTCCAGTATGAGGACAGTATGAGGTAGATGAAAAGAGCAACTGATTCCAATTTAACTTTGCTGTTTATACCATGATAACAAAGGCAAGCATTGTACTTTTCCACAGTGAGAACTACATACTCAATAACTGTATGGTAAATGTAAATGAAAGGTGTGGAGAAACTTACTCTTGGGCTGCTGAGGGGACTGGACGAGAGGCCAGTTGAAGCTCCACTAACTGAGCGAGACCTACCAGAACAACAGGACATACCAGTCAACCATCTCTTTATGTCTCAGGATATCATGGTTGCATTGTGTGTCTCATTGTTTGCAGTTTAATTAGAACCTTGGATAATGGTAATTTACTTAAACCACTTTTCCACCATCTGGCCGAACAGTTCTGAGCACAGTGAGACACGCTTCCAGTAGCATTTCCACTTGAGCATGGTTTGGCACAGCACGATTACAATTGTTATTTTTGGGTGAAATATCCCTTTAACCCCTCGATTAGCACAGTCAACACCAAAACTGTTCAAAGTTTTACTTACCCATTTCAAGTTATTTTGACAAGTATATTATGTTGAACAGATCACATCTGTGGTACATTAGGCTTTTATATAAAGGACAATTTGCATGTACCTCTGGCTATGTGCAGAGGTGTCCAGTGCTCTGCGGGGAGGTGTCGGAGAGCCCTGCTCTGTTACACTCAGTACCTCCAGACTCTTTCTCTCCGGCCGGCAGCGCCCATGACGGGTCAACATGGGCGAGTCCACCCGCTTACGGGGAGGATCTGATCACACAAGCACAACAGCATAACACACATACACACCACTGTAACACAAACGTCTTCTGTTTACACTTTATGTATAAGTCAGGTGACAAAACTTACTATATCCAAAGATGGAAAGGTTTTTTTTTTTTTAATACATCACTGTATATAATATATATATAAATACTGCAATTACAGTGTTAGTAGGGGAAATTAGCATAGAAGCTGAAAAAGAAATCCTTTTCAATGTGTTGATGAAAGACAGAGTGCTTCTAAGCCAAAAAGTAAATAGTACCTGCATACAACATGTGCTAGACAGGTCATGGCATGGAAGTGAAATGAAATGGCAGTAACTACAGTATTATCACCAAGGCACGCACATTACTTTGAAAACAATAAACCACGTCACACCAGCTGTGCATAAAATAAGTATAGTAAATGTATAATGTAAGCACTGATGACAGATTGACAAAATATTCAGAGCCAGCATTTAAAGATAGTTTCTATTTCCTCTGCATACATTCGGAAGTCCTAATGTGATCAAGCCTGCACCACCTGTTCTCCAACTTGCTACACTGCCTTATTAACAAAGTAGACCATCTCCCCTGTCAAGCTCTTAACGATGATGATCCTCCACCTTGAAATCCCTTTTTAGTCCCAAATCTTGTCTTGATCTGTTTATTTTGGGGAACAAGCCCTCAATATGTTACATTTACAAATTACTGAAGTTTGCCTTAGAGGCATCCTAGAACCCTTTGAGGAAACTGACTTACTTTCAGACCTGAAAAAGCAGATTGGTTGCTAGGATACCAACAAATCTCATGGTATTCAATGACTAGCTTTGAACGTGATAGCAACACACGCAGGCCTGAATCACAAACACATGCTCACCGACATCATTTCTGGGTGGAAGATGTTCATCTTCATAGCTTGGGTAGCGCTCTTTCCTGTCCAACAGAAGATAGTAGATCAACTTCTCCTGGTTTTCTCTGAGAGGAGAGAGATCGAAGAAGATGATAAAAGAAGTTAAAGGATTGTTCACACAAAAATGAATATTCTCTCATCATTTAATCACCCTCATGCTATCCCAGATATGTATGACTTTCTTCTGCTGAACACAAAGAGTTTTGGTATGTCTCAGCTCTGTAGGTCCATAAAATGCAAGTGAATGGTGACCAGAACTTTGAAGCTCCAAAAAGCACATGAAGGCTTCAGAAAAGGAATCCATAAAACAGCAGTGGTTTAATCCATGCCTTCTGAAGTGATTTGATCAGTTTAGGGTGAGAGCATACAAAAATATAACTCCTTTTCACTATAAATCCTTAATAAGCAGTCTCTTTGGCTTTTATGATTTCAAGCTAAATTTCACTTCCTAGAGCTATCTAGCAATCTGCACATGCGTCAAAAGCTAGAAAGTTTAATCAAGCTTGAAATCATGATCGTGCTTAGAGACTGCAATGGCAAGAGGCTGCTTTTTGGAGCTTCAAAGTTTTGGCCACCATTCGCTTGCGTTGTATAGACCTACAGAGTGGAAATATTCTTCTAAACGAAGAAAGAAAGTAATAAACATCTGGGATGACATGAATGTAAATTATGAGATTTTTCATTTTTGGGTGAATTATTCCTAAAAAGTAAAAGTACAAAATGATGTAACACAACTGTTAACATACAAACAGAACAACAAATCCTTTAATATGCAATATTTTGTATATCTTGTAATACTTTTGCTTATTTTTCAATAGCCAATATAACAGTGGTCCTGGACTTTATACTGATACCTATATACTATGTTGATACTATACACTATGCCAACACCTTTATACCATACTAATCGGCATGGATGCAGCATCATGCAAAAGCAAAGTTTTCAGTTACAAATGCCATTGTAGAAATACCCTATTAGCAGGCATATTTGTCACCATGATTAATTTACTCCACAAATAAAAGTGTTTGGTAATTGGGGGGCTACCGTGATAAATTCAGACATATTTAGCTGGTCAAGTGATCCTAAAATGGCAAGGATTAACCTCATTTGAGTGTACATCAGTACCATTCACTTCTTCAGGAGTAAAACTCTGGAAAAAAATTACTTCATGTACCTTTATGATCCTACGCTTGCAGTTTTATCTTGTTTGTACATTTATCTACCACATGACATGCTGTTTTTGTGCACTGAATGAGAACCCAAACTGATTTGAACAAGTTTGGCCATAATGGTAAACATGACTATCATGTAAATTTTCAGACTCACTCTTCACACTGCAGATCTCTGGTGAGTTTGACACGGTCTCTGAAACAGCCCAGGGAATGCATGCTCTCCAGAACATCAGGGTCCAGATCTGTAAGCGACAAAATCCTCTTCACACACACGCGCCTTGGGGGTGGCCGCTCTGGACAGGGCTCATTCCTTCCCCCTCTGTGACAGAATGACAAAAAACAAACACATCGATGGGAACTAGATAGGTGGGTAGTAGACAACAAAAGACTGATGATTTTTTTAAATGACAAAGATACCTCAGATGATACTTACTGATACCAGGGGTGCTTCTGTATATCTTCCAACTGAGAAATGTAACCAAAAAAATCTGAATTATCATTAATACATACTTATGACCAATGAATTTCAATACATTTTCCAGTCAAACGATTACTGGATAGAGATTTTTAAAAATCATTCATAGAGTCTGCACTCACAAAGAGAGATTTCTCACCAGCAAAATATTTTAGAGCAGAGGTTACCAGTATTATGTTTGCTATAGAAATTTTCCATGACTTCTCCACATCTGGAAATCACAATGATAAAATTCCCTGATATTTCCAGGTTTTCCATGACTGTGAGAACCCATATTTACTTGTGTATATACAGTATAAGAATTTGAATGTTTTGGTAGTGCACTGTATGGGATTAGCCTGACTGAACTATGCGCTTGTAGTATAAGCTGTTTTATGTTTGTGAGGGAGCACAGGTGTGTGTGTGTGTGTGTGTGTGTGTGTGTGTGTGTGTGTTGCCTACCGTTAGGCGTTTCTCAGGGTTGACCTCAATCATGCCACGGAGGAGAGCCTGGCAGTCTGGAGGAATGAAGTGAGGCATGTGAAATACTCCACTCTTCACCTTTTCCAGCAACTGACGCAGGTTATCATGGTCAAAGGGCAATGCTCCCTATAGGGTGAGATATTACAATTTACACACATTTCTGTGTGCAAGAGGCAGGTGTTCTCATTCAGGTAAGCATTAGAGCTGACATATCCCTGCAACCAGTGGTGGGTTATAGACATTAAACACAACCTAGCCCCTAATTTTCTAACATGATGCAAGGAATTTAAATAAGGCCAAAGACATTTTTAAAATTATAGATGAATGAGACAGGATTCTTCTTACCACCAACAGAGCAAAAAGAATAACCCCACAGCTCCATACATCTGCCCTGCGTCCATCATATTTCTCTCCCTGTGACAAAATAAAAATAAATATAAAAACATTGGCTGACTTTTGTAAAATATTAAATATAAGAGACATATCAAATCTGTATGATTACGTTAAAGCATATGGTGCTTATCCTATGCAGACTTACCCTGATGACCTCAGGACATGCATAATGGGGTGATCTGCAGATACATGACAGAGCATTAACACTTCATCTTCATTAACATCGCATTCCACACACATTTACACAGTACTGACCCACAGCTGGTCTCCAGCAGGCTGTCCCCAACCTGTAGGGAGGCCATGCCAAAGTCTGCAATTCTGATATTATTCTTCTCATCCAACAGGAGGTTTTCAGGCTTAAGATCTCTGTGGCTGAGGAAAAAAAGGAAGGCAGACAGTGAAAATTACATTTCAGTCAAGGGCAGTGTAGACACGCTTTGTCTACACTGGATGCAAGCAATGTTGCAATGCCTAGACACCCTGTCTACAGCGGACGCAATCGATGTCGCGTTGCATAGCACCGCAAAGGCTTGAGTCTGTCTACACTGAACGCGAGCGATGTCGCAACACCTTGACACCTTCTCTACACCGGACTTATAATATATATATATTTAGTTGGTGCATGTTCTCAAATGTTAAGTAAAAAGTAAATCAAAGGCGAAAAAGCTTCATTAGATAGGTTTAGCATTTTCTCGAAAACTAAAAATTGTCTCTGTGGCGCTTTGAAGCTTCCTTACTAAACTAATGCCATGATTTGGGGGTGGGATTATCTCTTTGTTTGACCAACGGCAGGTGGCGTATTCAGAAAGCTGTTTCGAAAAAATTGCTATTCCATTCGGTGGCACTATTAATGCTAAAATGATATACTTCAGCTTTAATTTCAATGAAAATCTTAATTTGGAATTTGACAGCCTTATTTCAATCTACATCTTCTTTTGGCTGCTCCTGTTATGAGTCATAGCAGACCATCCGTGATCTACATATTTTACTTGGCACAGGTTTTATCCCGGATGCAACCCCCCTGGGGACTCTCACTTGCACCTATGAGGCAATTTAGAGTCTCCAATTCATTTAACATGCATGCTTTTACACCCAGAGAAAACCCACACAAACACAGGGAGATCATGCAAACTCCACACAGAAAGGCCCAGTTGAGCCAGGACATGAATCCAGGATCTTCTTGCTTTGAGGCGACAGTGCTAACCACAGAGCCACCATGCTGCCTTATTGCAATATATATATATAATATATACAATTTATAATGCAAAATAGTCTCAAATTACAGCAACCTCAAAAACTAAAGCACCATCTTTATATATAAATAGCATGTTTTAAATCAAAGCACATGTCCTGTGTCAGAATCTTGTCCGGTGAAAACATGTAAACAATCCATTAAGCAATTAGTCACAGTACTTGTATCACAGCATAATGATGCATTATGATGCATTATGACATTAACAATATCATTGTTATAATACAATTGCTACAGTATTCTTTTCATCATTTAAAGGGAAATAAGTGCATGCATCAAATAAAACATAAATAAAAATAAACTTTTACCATATTGAGTGGTTGTGACAGAAGTCCAGAGCAGATATGATTTGTCTGAAGAACTTTCTGGCCTCTTTAGGGGTCAATCTGCCTTTCTTTACAAGGTAGTCGAAAAGCTCCCCACCAGATACGTGCTCCAACACTAGATACCTGAGAGAGGGCAAAATAAATGTATTTATTAAACACGTGCACAGAGCTGGATATAACTGAAATGGTACACACATGCATACTTCTAGAGAATGCAGAATGTCAAGACATGACCAGACATGCTTCAGATGTGTGGAGAAACAGAGCAGTACTTACAGATATTTGTTATTCTCATACACATCATGCAGTTTAAGGACATGAGGGTGCTCTATTAGTTTAAGAATAGCTATCTCTCTCTCCACCTGCAGGAATGGGGAGAGTGAGGAATATTGAAACAGAGTTGAAGAGACAAAAGGAATAACTGATGTAGGAAAACACCAAGCAAAGCTTGAACATACTGTATCCTGATTAAGAATTATTTTGAATTAGAAGGTTAAACAATCAACAGTACACATGGACAAAAACGACTTAGCATGGAAAGCCTCACATTTCTATTATCACAAAACATTTGGGAAGACACAGCATAAACTGTGGTTAATAAATCAGTTTTGCAGCAGTGTAATTGGAAAGCTATTGCAAGTAACAAAATTGCTGATAACCAGGAACTGACTGGAAAAAAAATGTAGATGCTTCAGTAGTAAATTCATTGCAGTTTTCTGTCTTCCTACAAAGTATGCAAAACTTACTTTCATAAGAACAGACTCCGATAGCTTTTCTCTGTTAACTATCTTTATGGCCACTTTCTGTCCTGTAATACAATGAACTCCTAACTTCACCAGACCTGTAACAGGAACACAGATAGTCATTAAATGCATTTCAAAAGAGGGCAACATTACAGCAAAATAGAACAACATATGAAATGAATGCTATGTGCTGCACAAATAGACAGAAAGTCTTTTAATAAGGAAGCTTTACAATCATCCTCTAATTATCTTATCATACTGACTTCAGTATTAATGTATGTAGAGCCCATTATGTCACATTAAACATACCCAAAACCACTTTCATAAGATCTTACAGGTCTACACAGGACCGTTTAGGCCAGATGAGATAGCCCTGTATAAACTGAAATGTAGACGACAGATATCTGCAACATTCCCTGCACCATTTAATGCAATCAAGGTCAATTTACAAATCACATACTCAATACTCAAGTCTATGGACAACACTTTTGACTTATGCACACTAAAATAATAAAAACTACATTTACTGTCCATGTAGACAATCATATAAATCATTACTGGTCACCGTCTACAGTATTACTTGCCATAATAAAGGTCACTTCTTAAAATCTAATTCTAGATCTGCATCAATTTTGTGCAAAAAAAATAATAATCTTACAGTTACATAAACGATAAAAAATGAAAATATTTAACAGTAAAATAATGTAAAAATGTAGTTATTTAGATTTTAAAAGTGTTATTTTACCATATAATTAATGGTAAAAACTAGAGAATATATGTACTTTTACTGTAACCTATTGTTAAAATGATGATGAAAACAATTATCGGGAATTCCCAGAAGTCCCTGCATGACCCATCACATTTCATTATATTTTATGGGAATAGTTATGTTTCTTCTTATTTTAATTGCACATTGGGGTTGTTGGTGTGTTATGTAGTTTAGTATTTATAATAATGTTATTAATGTTTATTGCATTGTTTTAGTACACTTGATGAACTTTAATTTATTATATGGCCTTTTGTAATTGCAACGGTGATTAAAGGAATATTCCATGTTGTTCAATACAAGTTAAAGATGCTGTAAGCGATTTCAGCCATTCTACTTCCACAAGACTGAGCCGTTGAATTAGCCATGACCTCTCTTTCCAAAACCCTGCACTCCAAAGATACCAAATGAGCTTTATTGAGACTGACATCTTGCAGAAACTGTTGTCCAGAACAACAGCAGCAAAATAGCACCCTCAACTGACAACTGTTATAAACAGCATTGCATAAAAATGGAAGTAAGTCTCAATAATTCCCTGCAACTACAAAACTATGAAAATGTGCAAAATTATTGACAGGTCAAACGCATCATTGACACATTTTTATTTCCTGTTGACAGAGTCTAGTGCTGTCAGAAAGACCGGAGAGACATCTTATGACTCTTATTTTAATATTATCTTTCAGGGAGTAGGAAACATTTTTGCATACCTTTTCATGAAACAATCGCTTACAGCACCTTTAAGCTCAATCAACATTTGTGGCATAATATTGATTACCACAAAAATGTATTTTGACTTGCACCTCCATTTCTTTAAAAAAGCAAAAATGGGTTCCTGTAAGACAATGGAAGTGAATAGGGCCAATCTGTAAACATTAAAACACTCACTATTTGAAAAGTATTTGAGTGTAAGTGTGATAAAATCGCTTACTGGCCTTTTCTGTGTAAAATTATAGCCAACTTCATTGCCATGACGATGTAATGACAACAAACCCTAAAACTCTAAAACTATTGTAAAAATGAATATTTAAATAACTTTACAGCTCAAATAATACACAAGTTTTAACAGATTAATTAATGTAAGTGCTTCTATAAAATTATATGTGCCACATTTCTGTCTTTAAAGGTGCACTCAGTAACTTTTTTCTTTGTGTCATCTTGGACTTACACTGACTTTAGCGGCTTGGATGCGGCATAATTTAAAATCAACAGTTTTCAGTTTCAGATGTCAATGTAGAAATGTTGTACTTACAGTCAGCCATGATTACTAATCAATGAATGAAAGTGTCAAATAACTTTCTGAGTTACTGAGATTAAGCGAGTATTATTCAGCTGGTCATGTGATTCTAACATGGCAGCCTCCATGCGAACCCTCTCCATGTCAAATAAAACGGCTTTTATAAAGTTACTGATATCTTTACTTTTATAAAGTTACTGATATCTTTTATTTATTTTTAAGTAAAACTTTTTAAATTAGGAATAAATGACTGAGTGCTCTTTTAAATCCTCCAAAAAATTGGCATCATTCACTTCCATTGTAAGTGCCTCAGTATGTTTGTTTTTGTTTGTTTGTTTGTTTGTTTGTTTGTTTGTTTTGGTTGTTTAGGAATTGAAGCAACAAGTCAAAATAATTTTTTGTGATAGTCAACACAATGCTGTCGATTCAGTTTAACTTGTATTGAACCCGGAATATTTCCTACCAATACATTTTAAAATGAAAAGCAGACTTTTATTCCAGAAGGTCAGTTCATCAATTTAATTATATAAATGGTGGTGAACTGTAAAACAAATTATTATAAAATTATACCCGTAAAGACTGATCACAGTATTTTTTTATGGTACATTTTACCATACATTTTTTTTTACAGTGGTCTCTGTGGCCTTTCATTTCAAAATAAACAACACAGCACATCCAGGCATTGAAAGAGGGCAATAACAATAACACCATAAAAGAAACCCGCCAAAAAAACTCTTTCCCAAAATTCCACTGCACACACACGAGCAGCTTTGATTATAATCAACCGTTCAATACATTCCTTCTTTAATAAGACGCATGAAGTGCAGCAGAAAGTATTTCAGTGTGTCCCAATAATATCCTAAATAGGAAATGCTCTTACCTGTCTGGCCCTTCCCCAGCGTCTTTTCCAGTCGGTAGGGCCCGACATACTGAGCTGCTTGACTCCCCGGCAGCTCCTTACTGGACATTTCGTTCAAATGCGCGTTTATTTCTCAGTATATGGGGGTAATCAGTGTGTTTTCAAAGTGTATCCACGGGAATCTGTCCTGCTCACGTAATAGCTCCGCCGTAGACATCACAGACGGCGAGCGATGACACAGGGATGCTGAGGCGTGATGTCACTGCCGTGGCCTACTCCCAAACATCTGATGGAAATCAATCGGTAACATTTTTCGTTTGCGAGAATAAAATATAAACAAAAAAACAGGGTTGTGTGTCCAGCTAGGCCTATACCCTGAACTACAGCAGTTACTGCGGTTTAAAGGGCCTGTGATATTTGTTGGAGGGGCCACGATTAATACTATATTTGTGACTAATTCACAAAAACGTCTTGAGAAAAAGCTACGAACAGCTGTGATGTACAATGACTGTGGCAGCTAAAGACAATAAGAACATTAGACAGACTGGTGAAGTCGTCGGTTTATATTATCCGGTATCTTTAAAACAGATATTCATGTAGCCTACCGTTATCATCAAACTGGAAGTGGCCTATTTGTGAAAAACTTTGCCATATCCATCCTGCGAAACAACCGCACATCTTGTTTAAACATATTTTTCTAATTTAAGTGCATACTCTCCATCTTCTGTCAATAAGGCGTCAGCAGCATTAAGTGTTTCGTCTTTGATTTGAGTCAAAATTTTGATGTGAAGGATGATCACCCTACGATCGTCCTGTCGTAAACTACGGTTTATTCCAGGCCTCACATCCGGAAATATTGGAGAACAGTAAGGGAGAAAACAGCCACCCTTTCGCGAAGGAAAAGCCTCAGTGTCTTCAATCACTTCCAGCTATTAATCCACCGCGCGCGTCCCAAACAATCGTTTGTACGCTATACGTTGTGAGGTTTTTTTCTTCTTTTTGCAGAAATCCCTTGCTTTATTTGTGCAGAACACATTCCTGGTCAAAAAACAAGCATCTTTAACTAGCGTCGGAGCCTCCTCTCCCCCTCCCTCCCTCTCGTGCTGGCTATGTGCATATCACAGCATCTTCTCTCGCTCTCATCCCGTCGCCTCAGCTACCGCGCGAGGAGTCATCATCTCTCTCTCGATTTTGTGTCACAGTCGCGTGAAACTGTTTGGCTTTAATCCGTTCGGTGCGGTTGCCTTGAATACAAGAGTCGGTTCTGCAGGGTATCTCTCCCTCTGTCACTGGGGCCTTTCTCTATTTTCTGCCTCTCTCTCACTCTCATCCGACACGAGCAGCATCAGCATCCGGGTTCTGCGCCGCTTGCGTCCCCTCCCAGAGACCTTTTACAAATAGAACCTACAATGTTAGCATCACAATCTTTTACAGTCTATGATCACAATGTATACGCGGCGGTTCCTAGACATTCTAGGAGCGGTACCCTGCCGAGGAGACCAAAGGCCGTTTTTTAATATATGTCTATCGAAGTGACGCTTCAGTGTGGTTAATTAACTGTTTTTTGTGACAAAACATCTAAAAATCCTTTGGAATTACCTATGTGTGGTGTCTGCTACGAAATTTATAAGAGGAGACGCGGGTGATTTTGCGACAGGTAGGTGTCAGTTTACGGCTATCCTCATTCGTTTGTATGGTATCCGTAAACTGTGACCTACTGTCGTAACACGCAAGTTGACCGTTACGCTCTCTCCTATGTTAAAAACAAGAGGTTGTTATCGCAGTATTAAAGATCTCTCTCCCTCCCGTATGATTCCCATCGAACAAGCTCGTCATTCCCATCTCCCACCCTTACGATTCCCATCGAACATGCTCGTCATTCCCATCTAC
This sequence comes from Moxostoma hubbsi, assembly GCA_032164185.1. Taxonomy (NCBI): domain Eukaryota; kingdom Metazoa; phylum Chordata; class Actinopteri; order Cypriniformes; family Catostomidae; genus Moxostoma; species Moxostoma hubbsi. Next base: position 28,040,020 of record JAVLUX010000007.1, on the reverse strand, counting down.
CCCCCCCCCCCCCCCCCCCCCCCTCCCCCACCCACCCACCCATTTCCGTTCGGGAACACGTTCCTTATAAGCAACACCGGTCCTTATATGAGCAACATCGGACATAATTAGTATTTATGTTGTTTATGGTTGTCTTGGAATTTATTTTATAACAGTTATTGTTATGGGCTATCCCTTTTGTATATAATATTTTTGTGTAATTTTTTACATTTCCTTTAGAAAAAATAGAACCGCAATAATGTAACAGAACACATGCGAAACTGCTGTGCGGCAAAATGAATGCGCCATAGGCTACCTGCATTTTGGCTCGTGAACACAAGGTGGCAGTAGAGACTGAGACGCTTTGCGGGTGTAGTGCAGGCAAGACGTTATTGAAAAGTCGCGCAAACAGTGTAATGTGAATGTAACATTATTTCATGGTAACGCTTTACAATAAGGTTCCATTTGTTAACATGCATTAGATAACATGACAATGAACAATATATTTTTACAGCAGTTGTAAATCTTTGTAAATGTTAGATATAAACCTTTGTTCATTCATAATGCATAACCTAGTGTTAACATATATACATAGATATAACATGCACATACATATGTTGAAATGATTAATAAATGCTGTGAAAGTATTGTTCGTTGTTATTTCATGTTAACTTGTGTTGTTAAGTTTTCTTTATCTAACCTTGAAACACATATGTAGCAAAATGCCACAGCTATTTTTCAAGGCAACCCATAGATGCTCCCGGTATAACACCATATTTCCACAGGAGCTCTTATTTACAACGTTATATACTTTAGACTATTTAGAGGCATTCAACTGTGCACATATAGTTCATTTTGTGTAACTTCAAGGTTACACATCTGTAGGTTGTCACAGCTACTGCCAAGAATCATGGTATCAAATAGCTACTGTGGGTCTTTTGTGTTATCTCATTGCAGATCCACAGACTGAGGTGATTTCTGCCCACAGCCTTTACCTGAACATTCAGCTCAGCACTTTCATTAACTCCTTCAAGTGTTGCTTCTCAGTGTCAATCTGCTGTTTTTGAAATCATACACAGGACATTCATTGACCTCCCTCTGTAACTGTATGTCTTTAATGAGAGTCCAAAGTTTTTGTAAAGTTTTCCTCTTCTCCTTCCTTTCTGGAAATCTCCAGGAAAGCAAAAGAACAGCCTCCTCCCTCATCTGCCTAGAGTGTAGCTTACTTCAATCCTAAATATCTATTCTCACCATGAGTATTGACAGAAGGATGTCAGCTTTTACATGGAAACACATTTGAAATATTTTTGGAAATGTGGTAATGCTATATAGGACACAGTATCTGCCGAGACACAATAATACAGCTAGGATGATGCCAAAGGATGTTTGGGTATACACATGATAATGTCTGTGTTTTTGAGTAGAAAAAAATGAGCAAGAGTGATTTTCAAGCTATTTTCCAACTACTGCTCTCCAAAAAAAAAAAAAAAAAAAGACCTGGATGCTCCACACATCATTACTGGAAAATGTTTGAAAAGACTCATGGACAGATGTGACTAAAGTTTAACTTTTTGTGATATGTAGAAAACAACCAATTACACTTTACCAATAAAAACACCTCCTGAAGTCTCCCACAGGTATGAACATTATCTAAAAATAATAATAATAATAATTGAAAATAATTTAGTTGAGATTGTTGCCAATAAAAAGGACAAAATCTACTTGCCACGCAAGGAAAGGGCTGACTTAACATTTTCCATAAATTGATTAATTCTATAAACCTTTTATTCAATAAAGGCATAGCATAGTTAAGGATGTGTCTGTTAAATAAAATCTTTTCCAGATCATACGCGAGATGTGCTTCATGGAGATATCAGGTACTTTCAAAAGATTCATCAACTTGATCTGCAAGCCAGGTGAAGATTGGCATGACAATGCATTTGCCTTCTTAATAAGCATACAATTCCGGTTTGGACTGTTTTAATGATACCAAACCAGAAATGTGCTGTTTGCATGTATGAGCATAGTCTAAACCCTCAGGATATTTTTTACATAATAAAAATAGACAAGTCTTCACACCTCTAGCTTTAAGCTTGCTATAGAAGATCAGCTCAAGTCAAAGCCTGAGGTCTAATTGATTGACGGATGAGATAAATGCAGTTGGGGATTTGAAAGCTTCCCAAGGAGTCGAAATTAGGAGTTTAGTGTATTAGTGACATTAGAAGGCTTAATCTCCCCCTTTAGTTCAACTAAACCCATTACCAAAGCCCACATAATCCTTGCCTTAAATCAATTTAACTGCAAACCACTGGAAGTTACACAAGGTTGCACTATATACTGGACATGAAACTTTATGAAAATACATAAAATTGCCAAGACAATTCAGAAGTCACCTCAGAAAGACCATGTTGTAAAAAACATTTTCTTACTGAGTATTTTAGTCTTATTTTCTGGTAAAAATATCCAAACATCCTTACAACAAGAAAAAATTACTTCAAACTAATATAAGTTTTGTTGGCTTTAATAGCTTATATTTGCCAATTTGAAAATCAGTTTTGCAGAGCATATCTTAAAGTTAAAGTTCACTCAAAATTTTTAATTCTCTCAATCTCCCCCTCATGCCATCCCAGATTACTTTTGTTTTTCTGCTGAACACAAACAAAGATTTTTAGAAGAATATCTCAGCTCTGTTGGTCCTTTCAATACAAGTGAATGGTGGCCATAACTTTGAAGGTCAAAAAGCATATAAAGACAACATAAAAGTAATCCATAAGAATCCAGTTGTTAAATCCATATCTTCAGAAGTGATTTGATAGGTGAGGGTGAGAAAGAGATCCATATTTAAGTAATATTTTACTCTAAATTCTTCACAAAAATAATGTGAATCACAATGTGGATGTGAAAGTGGAGAATATAGTATTATAATTAATATAGTAAAAAGGACTTAAATATAGATCTGTTTCTCACCCACACTCGTCATATCGCTTCTAAAGATATAGATTTAACAACTCTAGTCATATGGATTACTTTTATGCTGCCTTTATATGATTTTTGGACCTTCAAAGTTCTGATCACCATTCACTTGCATTGTATGGACCAACAGAGCTGAGACATTCTTCTAAAAATCTTTGTTTGTGTTCAGCAGAAGAAATATACACATATGCAATGGCATGAGGGTGAGTAAATTATGATAATTTTTATTTTTGGGTGAACTAGCCCTTTTAGGTACATGAGTTAAACACAGAATACAGTCAAGATGAAGCAACTGTTACAAATGTTGAACCATTTATAAATCTTTATTCCACTTAGTTAGCATCTGAGACACATAATTTACATCAAATCATAAGCTCTTCCAAACTGTCTACAGATCAGATCAATACAATCATCCACATAAGGGAAGGGGAGGTGGGTGGTTGTAGGAATCCATTTAAGCTTCACAGGGGGGTAGAGAAGGGAAGAGACACAATGGTCTCTGCTGTCAACCCCATTAGAGTAATCAGAGTCCAGTGCCATGAGCTGCAGGGAATGCTGGGAAGGTGGAGGTCTCAGTGCAGTTGCCCACTGAAAACAAACACAAATGGAGAGAATTAACATGATTACTGAGATCAAAAACTGTGATTGAACTCACTGGTCATTTTTAAAAACACAATAGCCACACAGACCAATCCAGTGTATAACACAATGACAAGTCAGCTGTATTGACATTTCATTACATGGCACACCAGCAGAGATTACATAAATTAAATAACATCTAGCATTAAAAAACATCTAGCAAAGCAAAGGAGAATTAATACAGCAGGTAGATGTGCATTACTTCTCCTGCATGTTGAGCTCCTCATGACGCCTCAGCATTGCTCTTCACACAGGCAGCAAACGCCTCAATCAGCTCCTTACACGCTTCCTCGCCATTCTCCTTTACACTGAAGCACACAGAACACAAGCATATTAATCCTGCACACGTACACATGCAGACTATGCTTTTCTTTTTACCAGTTACATCAACATCATCGCACAGACAACATCAAAAAATGCAGGTTATTAATAATAAGGCCATTATGCAGGTTCCAAAGGGGGTACTTGGAACAATTTTTATATAAAACTATTAGGGCTGATATACAATTCAGTTTCTTCAAGTAAACTAAAAGAAAACACTTAAAAATAATTATAATAAATAATAATAAAAAAGATACTGACTGGGAAACACATCTGAAGACAGGTGCTGTGTAAGTTATTCAAAAAAGAAATGACTTCTCTAAAAATTGTAATCAGGTTACTTTACTGATTACTTCATTGAAAAAGTAATCACATTACTAATTACTTTGCTTTTAAGCTACGTTCTAAAACACTTCACAAAAACATAATTGTTTCCCCCACTCAACCAATTAAAAATAATGTCTCTATTTCCTTATTTATTGCCGCACACCCTTCAGCTTCCACAAAACACTAACAGACATACATATGAACATGTGAATTCATATTTAAATGTATTACACGTAATTAATATTATTTAAAAATATATGTAACCCAAATTATGTACTTATTACCTTAATTGAAAGTAAAAATAACTCTAATATGATTACAAGAATTTAAAAAATATTGTGTAAAACTACAATAAAGTATGTATTTAAATTACAGTAACTTATTACTTTGTTAGACGTTTGTCTGCATAATGCAGCATAGCATAAACTGTGCAATAAAGACAGAATACTGACTCTTCTAAAGTCAAAATGATTCTGCAACATCATAAATCTAATAACTATTTAATAAGAGGACTCATGACATACTGGGTTCTACAAGGACTAAATGAGATAGTATGTATGTGTTTGTTTGAGCAAGATAATTTGAGCCTCTCCACACCAAACAACGGCAGACACTGACACACTGCATTAGAGTGATGAAGCGGATAGGATGGTTGAACACACAGGGAGGGGGATAAATCATGCGAAGAAGAGAAAGATAGAGCACTAAAGCACTTGGAATCACGTAAAAAACAACCAAACAGATGCTGCATGCAGGTAATGGATAAGAGGCATGCCCACTGATGGAAGAGGGAGAGATCGTGACCTACAGTATGATGAAAAAGCCCCTCCCTCACTCAGAAAGGCTTTTCAGTTGCTCCCCTCCCCACAGATCATATGCACAGCATCTCACATGCTGACATCAGTGAGCAGTGATGTAACACACAGCTGGTCAATTTAAATATAAAGAGCTTTATGGGGGGGGGGGGGGGGGGGGGGGGCACTGGCCAAGGGCATTTCCTCTACATAGGCAGCCATTTTAATACTTCAGAGATTCAGAGGGAGGACATGCAAGGAGGAGGAGGGTGGGAGAATGGCCCATTGTGATGTTCACTCTTCAAAACAAGACTAATCAACAGTGCGTGGGACAAGCTGCATTTTATTGGACAAAAACCAATTAGGACGTGATTATGTCCTTACACTAAACGACAACTCAATAGAGATCACAAAAGCAGTTCAGCCCAACTTGTCAAGAAAAACACTCATGGTTTGATTTGGAAGAATGTTTGAAATAAAAGCTAGTTTTGAAAGACAGACAAATTGGTTTTAAAATACTTTAATCCTTGCAAAAGTGCATTAAATGAACCAAAACATGGTGATGTCTGAAGCAGTGTCATAAATTACCAAGGGCTTAGGGCAACAATGCCACATGAAAGTGACATAATTGCCCCTGAAGTTGAATGGGCATCAGATATATTTCTTAATCATCAATTGTTGGACTAGTATACTAATTATCGCATGAAATTATGTTCATTTAAGTTTATAATTAACAGCTTATCTGATCATTTTGATTGAAATTTTATTAAATGTATTACATTTAGGTATTTGTATAAAACAATGTCATATTATGTTAGATTTTGTATGCTTAGAACAAATATGCCCTAAAAATGCCCTCATATAAAGTTACAAAAATTGTCCCTTAATGAAAATGTTAATTTTCTGGACACTGGTTAGAAGTTGTTTAAATTTGGAAGTTAATCATTAAAACCCTTCCCTGTGTAAATTAAATTAAAACCATGTGGTGTAAAAATACAATGACACCAAAAATTAACAGACAATTGGGGGAAGGAGATGATCACCATCCCTAAATTGAGACTGAATAATTCACATGATGGCCAGTCTTTCACATATATAATGCAAAAGGAAAAAGGGCACAGCCCTAAAGTGCCCTGATCTTAACCACAACAAGTAAATACAAAGACCTCCCCTTTCAAGGTTAGGATGTCCAACTTACAAACAATATTCCAAATCTTATAATATGGAACTTATAAACAGATATAGTGCATCCTATGCTGATAAATCCAAGGCCTTTGTTTATTACTAAGTGTGCAACACTCGCTACCCTAAGGGGGGCTTTTGCAAAATTGTCTGTAACAATACATTCCAAACATTACAAGCACAGTCCTGCAAACAAGAAACAGGAAGCACAAAATTTGTATGGAGGCTTCACTCTATTCTCTGCGGCATCCACGCACAACTCACCACGTGCCCCACCGAGAGCCTACCACATTATAGTGGCCATGAGGAGGTTACCCCATGTGACTCTACCTTCCCTATAGCAACCGGACCAATTTGGTTGCTTAGGAGACCTGGCTGGAGTCACTCAGCATGCCCTGGGATTCAAATTCACGAAATCCAGGGGTGGTAGTCACTGAGCTACCCTGGCCCCTGAGCAAGTTTATTTATACTGACCAATCACACTGCCAGAGTAAATGTATATATAAACAGCTGCTTATCTGAGTGTTTCCGGCATCCCTCCACCACACCATCTCCTCCTATCTATTCCATCAATGCTAATCCAATTCCAGGGGGGTATTCAAGCTCGGGTCAAGTCTCAAGCATTCGCCCCGGACAGTGAGCCACACATGTCTTACACTATCCTTAGCACAGGAATACATTAACTTGCGCACTACTGAAACTGAATTGGAGCCTGTATGCAGGAAACAATATGAAGTGACAAACAAACTGCTAATATTTTCTTTTCTTTTTTAATCGGAGGTGACCCAATTTAACCCCTGCCTGTACTCCCAAGGTCATAAGGTCAACACTATGAAATGAAGCAAATTTAAACTACCAGAACGTGATCTCTAAGAATCAACCCAATAACACATGTATATCACCCAGACGTCTATTTGATAATGTGTGTTTACATCTGGAAGACGTATTTTTTATGCTATTTGCTCATCTGCAATATGTCTATAAGACGTATGTCAATAAGTATGTCTCAGATGTCAGTAATTCATTCAGCAGATGTCTTTAAGACATTTATGATTTAGAATGTATTGTGATGCTTTCCAGATGAAAAGATCTAAAACAGCTATCTCTGAGATGTACGTGTGCTATCTGGGTAAATGGATCAGAAAGGATGTGAAGGTCACATGTTCCACAACATACAAAACAGATCAATAGTTAAATGCTTACTTCTAGGGTTAAACCAATAACTGTAATCCTCTTCTCATCCCAAAAGCCCATGATGAATCTCCTTTGTGGGGCAGCAAGTCAAAGCAAAGCAATCTCTGTTGTTTCCGGTTAAACCGGAGAAGATGGCCTTTGTGTTGTGTTTAGAACAGGTGGAATGTGTACCTGGAATGTGATCCAGTGTACAAAACGTGTCACACTTCATGATGAATGACACAAGACACATCTACGCATAACCATTTAAGAGGGGGCTATAAATACCTGTGTGGTGTACATTACTAAAAGTTTTAGCCTTCTGTGAGGTTAAACATTCATCTAGTCAGCAGCACATGAATGTTGCTGGTCAGAGCACACAAATGTCAATGACAAACAGAGGTCAACTGATAGTGGATTTTGATAACTAAGGTGTTGGAAAAGGCAGATAACCAATTATTTATAGTTTTAAAAATACATTTATTGAATGTTAACAAATTTTACCTCACCAAATGACCAGCACAGATATAGAGGCTACAAGAGTCTAAATTGAATAAAATCCAAGATACAGTTCATTGTTACACCAAAATCCAAATGATAACAAAAAAAAGAAGAAGATTTGGGTGCATAACGTTGGACTTTTGACTAAACCCGAAACACACCGGGGACTATAATTTAAAATGACGGAGAATTGGTTTTGTTACAATGCTTTACATTTAACACTTTACCAAATTAAGCTTATTATAGCCTATATATTCACCAGATGAAGGGTTTTGTATTTATATACATTATATTTTACCAGATGAGGTTTAATGAGGAATATGGTTTATTATTATTCACATGACACAATATTGGGATATACGATGCATGTTCTGACGGGGCAAATTTCCATAGTCACATTTTTATTAGCATGACCTAAAAATCTAGAATACTCGAATCTAAATAACAAAATATGCATTAATGTGAGGATAAAAATATGGGTGAATTTTGTCTATGATGAAAGATTAAGATGAAGCAAATCCCCACGTGATTGTTTTATTTCATCTCTAGAGGCTCTTGTTATACTGTAGAACCAATGTGTTCTAAGGGTACATCCACATTAATCCAGATACTTTTGAAAACGCGTTTTTCTTTTTCAGAATGCTTTCCGTCCACACTGCTATTTTCAAGCTTTTTTCAAAAGTCGCTCATCCACTCTGAAAAGTATGAAAACTCTTAATTCCCCTTACTGCACATTCAGAAATCACCATTCCATGTGCGGTCTGAAAATAAATTGTTCTTGTGTTCCATCGCCGGACAGCAACTCCGAATAAACTTCCCATCAACTTTGAAGTAATGCACTGTGAAGCTTACACAAAGTAACATTTATATTTAACAACACTATCAAAGTGAGTATCAGGCACAAAAATGCTGCTATAACATGGGCTGCCACCTTGATTATTTTGGGTTGAATGGATCACATGACTGCATCACATGTCAACAAATGTGTGATTGTTTTCAGATATCTCAGTTTTCCCTGTCCAACACGAAGACGGCCTTTTCTAATTTATCCACTAGGGAGAGTGTTTTCGAAAAGCTCAGTTTTCGCTGTCAATAATGCCATCACAGTGTGGATGGAAGGGCAAAACATAGAGAAAAGATGCGTTTTCAGACAAAAAAGTATTAGTGTGGTCGTGGCATCATCAAGTGCTGGCAACAGAGGAACATGAAGGAATAATATTTTTTTTTTTTTTAATCTGCAACTATCTGCATAGATATTTGCAGATAACCGATAGTTCCAAGAAGCAACTTTTGTCACCTGTTAATCTGTAAAACCGATATATCGGTTTTTACCTCTAGTTACAAACTGATCTGCAAATAGTGTTGCAACTGCTAACAGACTTATGCTGTCATGCTCCAACTGGAACGATGGGCCTTTACACATTATTTAACCAGAGTCCAGTCTAAAGTCTTACCCCCACACCCTCCTCCTATCTTCTCCTGCTGCCCAGGCCTGTCTACAGTAAAAACACCAAAAGCAGCTAAACTTAATTTTTGGGTGGGTGTGGGGATTAGGGTCAAAACGCATCTTGGCCAAAAGCTGGAGTCAATGATTATGAGAAAGGATGAACACAATGAAACCTAAAGTGAATGTTCATCTTCGATAATAATCCCTATGCATTTACAGGATTTAAAACTAACAAAATCCACTAATCCAGAAGGGAAATATGGGAAGGCAGGGAATTGTGGAAGAAAAAAAAAACTTGCATCCGCAAACATCAATGATTGTGATGAATGTAAGAGGTCACCACTCATGACAAATCAAGGCCTAGGAGAATGAAGAGACAGAGATGGTGAAGACCTAGAGGGCAAAGAGGGAATGGCAGAGCGAACGAGAGGAAAGGCATTACGTAGGCACATTCCCAACAGCCAATCAGGCGTGAGGAAGAATCGAAAATGAAGAAAAACCCCAAATACCCTAAATGATTGGCCCCACCACCCCCACTGATGCTGCCAACTCAAATCAAAGTGACACCAATCAAAGCATTTAAAAAGCTCACAAAACGTAATTAAATTATGGCATTAGACTGCTTCATAAGAGACACCATGCCAGATCCCCCCGCGTGCAAAAAAAAAAAAAACACTCCATCTCGCATTTATCGAAAGGTTCTTACTTCTCCCTCCATTTTGGATCGCCATCACGATTTAGCATTTACATGGCATATTATAACTCTATCAATATGATTCTAGCCATTCAAGAAGTACAATAATGCTTTTGTGAGATTAGATCTATGTTGTGGAGTGTGAGAATGTAACAAATTTTCATCAGGTCCATACAAGGTTCCAAGTGACCTGTATCGATGGACCATACACTACTGCCACCCCTATCACTTACCATTTGTCTAAATCAGCCTTGATGGCCACACAGGGTGCCGGGACAGGGGTCTCGGCAGGAGCTGCAGTCTCTGAGTCCGACATGGTCTGTGGCGTTGATGTGTATATTTGAGCGTGCCTTCTCTGTATACTCCTGTAGTTGCATGTGCAAGAGAAAAAGAGAGAACAGAGAGTTACAGTTGGCAAGTGGGAGGGGGAGTGTACATAGTACACCAGGGAGGGAGGGGGAGTGTTAGAGGACACACATGTGCACATGAGCAAGAGATCAAACGATGCACAAGTTCAACTTATCTAAACAAACTATTACATTCACTTTTCAGAGTTTGGGGCTTAAAACTCAAAATGCACTTCAGAAGCAAGTGCTTCTTTCTGCACCTCACAACATGGTGCTTGAACTATGATGGTGAGACAAAGGTGTAAAAGTATGCAAAGAGACACGACTTGCTGTGAAGGACAAAAAAGCTGCACTATTTGTGTCACGCATAAGCATCTCGTGGACTGTGCAGGGGCGCCGCCTAATGGCAACATGTGTTTACGCACACCCTTCATTTCAATTTCTCCAGCACCAGCCGTCCACTCTTATCACATAATAGTAACGCCTTCACACCTTTTCCCAGTATTGCAGTTGTGAGGTGCGCGCTACATCCAGTAAACCATAAATGGCCGTCATATAGGTCATGAAAATACTATTAGCTATTTCTCTATGATTTTTTATTTGAATGTACCTTGATACCCAGGGTGCAAAACCCTTCTCCAAAAATAAGTAAGCACTTATTCGAGTGGGTTGCATACTTTTTAAGTGTTCAAGAGCGGATGTACGCTTAAAGGCTCGTTCGTGCGAGAACAATGAATCAAAAACAATGTTACAACAGAAACTTTGTTCAATTCACGGTGTGTTCAAATCAGAGAAGGTAAAATAGGGTTGCCACCCGTCCCGTAAAATACGAGATCGACCCGTATCGAAACTGTACGCGACGCGATTTTTCCCGTATTTAAGCTGGTCAGATGCCGTCACGTTGAAATCGTTCCAGATCTCTAATTTAACCTACGGTGGGCAAGGGACCATGTGAAAAGTCCACGCATTGTGCTAAAACGTGCTAATACTGTGGAGGGTGAGTTAAGAGACCGTCTGAAAAGTCCACAAATGGTGATCAAACTGTGGAGATTTTTCTATATAAATGTTCAATAAGATCAAACAAATGGAAAAATAAACAAATAAAATTAATAAAAAGGATTTAAAAAATGACAAAATACATATAAACCAACCAATTGAATAAAAAGAAGATGAAGAAGACAAATAATAAAATATATTATATGTATATTTACCATATTTATTAGTCATGGGTCAGGAAAGTTCTCATAAGTTAGCATATAAGAAAGGATATATGAAAATATGAAAAATATGAAATATTTTCACAACGTATTGTATGTTTAATTGGTGGGTTATAAAACTAATTCCTGCAAGAAGGCGCGAGGTAGTTATTCGGCACAGTTATTTCTTCCATTACGGACATTACAATTTAAAAGAATTTGACAATGAATTGCAGCCAAAGATGCCTGTAAATATAAACAATAACGTTTAATCGCATAGCCGTATAGTCAGTGTATAATAAGTGTACCCGGACATGTTAAGATCTAAAGCAGAAAGTTTCTTTAGAACTCAAATTGTGCAACAACTCATATATCTTCCTCACATATGCGGTCAGTTCAAATGTTAATGATGAATAAGCCTACATTTCTGTCTAATTCAGAAGTTTATGCAGTCTTTTGTTACTTTTGGGGCAAAATACTTAATACGTGTGCAGGATCTCTGCAGAACATCGTGTTCTCTGAATAAGCAATTCACATTCATATGCATTTACAACGCTTCTACCGATCTAAGTCTTTTTAATTAAATTAGCATGACATGTAAACCAACTACTTTACCTGGCTCTGCAGCCCTGACGGATCCAGCAAAAGTTAACTGGGAAAAAAAATGAATATTGTTGAACTAAAGGCTGTGCTTAATAGTGGTTCCACGCCTCATTCTTCAAGAGTCTTGGGGGAGGAGGGCAAAACGGCCCAATAAAGTGGACACACGGGATTGAATTACTGTGATTATTTTAATGAGATTATTTAGATTTTATTGGATTAGTGGACATTTCAAACGGATGTGTTGATAAAGGACAGTGCTTGGTCAATGTTTACAATTTCTCAGTTCTCTGGACAGATTGAAAAGAGAAGCAGAACGAACTTTGACAAATTGAGGTGACAGATTAGAATAATTGTAAGGCACACAAGAGTGTTATTCAGGGTCCTGTAACGTTTTTTTTTAAACACTATAACACTGGCTCTGTGAAAGCAAATCCTAAATTAAGAATAGTGGAAGTTACAGTGAGTCACTTACAATGGAAGTGAATGAGGACCAATTTTTGTAGGGTTTAAAGGCAGAAATGTGACACTTATAATTTTATAAAAGTACATTCATTCTTCTATTAAAACTTGTGCAATATTTGAGTTGTAAAGTGGTGGTGGCGTAGTGGGCTAAACTTTGTACTGACTGGCCCTATTCACTTCCATTGTAAGTGCATAATTGTAACCCTGTTTTTTTTTTTAAACAACAGGAGGGACAATTTGGAATTATTATTATTTATTTATTTGGTGCCTCAAATGCTGTCAGATGAGCTTAATATACTGAACCCATAATATTCCTTTAAGGAGGACATAAGGACTTTCTCAAACAAGAAGAAATGAAAGAGGAGCTTTGCAACAAGCTTCCAAATGTCCACCTGTGTGTGTGTGTGTGTGTGTGTGTGTGTGAGAGAGAGAGAGAGAGAGAGAGAGAGAGAGAGAGAGAGAGAGAGAGAGTATTTATCACTTTTTGGGGACCGTAAAAACCTTTATATATATATATAGTATAAAGGCTAGTAAAAACCTTTTTTAACTAAATATTTGATGTTGTGGGGACATTTTGTCGGTCCCCATGAGGAAAGCTTATAAATCATACTAAATTATGTTTTTTGAAAATGTAAAAATGCAGAAAGTTTTCTGTGAGGGTTAGGTTTAGGGGTAGGGATAGCGGATAGAATCTATAGTTTGTACAGTATAAAAACCATTATGTCTATGGAAAGTCCCCATAAAACATGGAAACCCAACATCAAATAAAATCAAATCAAAACACTTTATTGTCACACTACCATATACACGAGTGCAACAGTATGTGAAAGACTTGTGTGCAGTTCCGACCAACATAGCAGTCATGACAGTGGCGAGACATATACCGAACATACACTCACCTTAATAGGAACACCTGTTCAATTTCTCATTAATGCAATTATCTAATCAATCAATCACATGGCAGTTGCTTCAATGCATTTAGGGGGGTGGTCCTGGTCAAGACAATCTCCTGAACTCCAAACTGAATGTCAGAATGGGAAAGAAAGGTGATTTAAGCAATTTTGAGCGTGGCATGGTTGTTGGTGCCAGACGGGCCGGTCTGAGTATTTCACAATCTGCTCAGTTACTGGGATTTTCACGCACAACCATTTCTAGGGTTTACAAAGAATGGTGTGAAAAGGGAAAAACATCCAGTATGCGGCAATCCTGTGGGCGAAAATGCCTTGTTGATGCTAGAGGTCAGAGGAGAATGGGCCGACTGATTCAAGCTGATAGAAGAGCAACTTTGACTGAAATAACCACTCGTTACAACCGAGGTATGCAGCAAAGCATTTGTGAAGCCACAACACGCACAACCTTGAGGCGGATGGACTACAACAGCAGAAGACCCCACCGGGTACCACTCATCTCCACTACAAATAGGAAAAAGAGGCTACAATTTGCAAGAGCTCACCAAAATTGGACAGTTGAAGACTGGAAAAATGTTGCCTGGTCTGATGAGTCTCGATTTCTGTTGAGACATTCAGATGGTAGAGTCAGAATTTGGCGTAAACAGAATGAGAACATGGATCCATCATGCCTTGTTACCACTGTGCAGGCTGGTGGTGGTGGTGTAATGGTGTGGGGGATGTTTTCTTGGCACACTTTAGGCCCCTTAGTGCCAATTGGGCATCGTTTAAATGCCACGGCCTACCTGAGCATTGTTTCTGACCATGTCCATCCCTTTATGGCCACCATGTACCCATCCTCTGATGGCTACTTCCAGCAGGATAATGCACCATGTCACAAAGCTCGAATCATTTCAAATTGGTTTCTTGAACATGACAATGAGTTCACTGTACTAAAATGGCCCCCACAGTCACCAGATCTCAACCCAATAGAGCATCTTTGGGATGTGGTGGAACGGGAGATTCGTGCCCTGGATGTGCATCCCACAAATCTCCATCAACTGCAAGATGCTATCCTATCAATATGGGCCAACATTTCTAAAGAATGCTTTCAGCACCTTGTTGAATCAATGCCACGTAGAATTAAGGCAGTTCTGAAGGCGAAAGGGGGGCAAACACAGTATTAGTATGGTGATCCTAATAATCCTTTAGGTGAGTGTATGTGTGTGTGTGTGCGAATTTCCTCAAGCAAACTTGGAAACATGCAAAGTCAACCTTTATGAGAGCAGACCAGCACTCTCTCAAAGAGACAGCATACTGACTGAATTAAGTCAGAAAAAAATGAAGTAGTTAGAGAACAGGAAGTTTCGTAAGAACTGTCATCAACCACAATATTCAAATGTAAATTAACTTAAAGGAAAGGAAAACAAACCTAAAAAGAGGACCTATAAAACTCCCAGTCTTCAGCAGGATATGACAAATTAATGTTTCCTCGTTGCTGGGGGGAGGGGTCTCTCAGTGTGAGGGTGCAGGTTTGCTCTATGGTATGTGTTAAATGCACACATTGCACAGAACATCCGTCATGCATGTATAGGGTCCTCTTGAAAAGAGTTTTTGTCTTCAGTAACTACATGTGTTACATTGTATAAGTTCTGAGAGATCAGTCAAACCCTCAAACCAAAAAGAGTTTTTAATCTAATTCTAACTGACCAGTATGAGTACATGGATCACCTAGATTATGTATGTTGTAGCAAGGGGCAGTCAAGGAAGAAGAGGGCAAAGTTCTCAAGTTCAGACTGTAAGGTCAAAGAGTGAATGTTTGGGTATGTTTTTACCATTGTAAGTATATAGATGAACAAGAGGAGGAGCTTTTGGTAAGTAGGAGGGAATGTTCATGTGGTAATTCTGGTTTCAGATCTATAGGATATATTTGTTTCCTAGTTTAAGCATTTGAGGAAACAGGGCCAAATGGCCACCATTTGTCATCTCAGGATTTAGAGAAAGTTGGTTTAAAAGTAGTAATAAAGGAAGAAAGAAATTTGTAGGTGAGTTATAGTGCTTGATGATTTTGTCTTTAACAGCTGAATACAACACACAACAAGAGTTGTTTTGGGAGACAGATTTTTGCATAATATCTCGAGATTTAGAGCAAACAAAATAGTTCTTGCATAAATTAGAATATTAATGAGTTTTGTAATATGAATGATGTTTAGAAACCTTCAGTGACATGCTTGTGTCAATGAGGATTTGTAAGAGGTGCCTTTGTGCACTTCTATGGAAATTTTAAAAATCAGTTGTGTATATGTTAACATTGAGTTACACTTTGGATTCAGCAGACCAATACCAGTGCTGAAAATGGAAGGAAAGAGGTCTACAGTATGTGAATGAGATCAGAATGAGAAATGGTGTCATCTCCATGAGACATTCATTGAGTATGACTGGATTATGACCAACAGATCCGTAAATGGGTAATTCTATGTTCACTGTTGAAAAATTAGCTGAGGAAAAAAAAATAGATTTGAGATTTACCTTCTAAAAAATAAAGAAAAAAGTGAATTGTTCTGCCTTTTCATTTTCCACTTGTTTTCTATTCAAATCTCTTATCACACTGGGTAACACTTGCACAAAAATTTAAATTAAATAAACAATATCTAATGTTGTGCTGTGTGTACTTATATATCCAATTCTTTACTCTGGAATGCCCAAAAAAATAGATAAACATAAACATCTCTCCAAAAGATGAGGACAAACATCTACACACATAATCAAGCACAGTTTGTCACTTTACATAAACTCCATATTTAAGTGTGTTAGCTTAGACATCAACATCTCTGGAAAGTAATTAAAAGGAAAAATGTGACATCTTTATTTATTTTCTACTTACATCAACATGATGGTGATTTTTCTCTGACACATCCACCCTGTGCCCTGTGTAGAACTCTCATCACTATTGATTAACCAAACCCTCAAAACAATGTTTTTCATTAGTTTCAGGATTTAACTAGTTTAGGAACAAGACACCTGGAGTGTAAGACTTATTGAATATTCAAATTAATGGGCCAAGGAGACTATATAATGAGAAGAAAATGACACAGAGCCCAAGAGAGGAAAGCAAACAGCACAGAATTAAGCAAGAAAAAAATAGGAAAAGTTCAAATGATGGCACGATTCCTTCAAGATTCTAGACTATACTTTGCAGGTAAGTGTGTGGTTTGTTAGTATTAGTTAGATTGACATTGTGTTAGTGGTATAATAAGATTTTTTTTATCCAACTTTAGGGGTTATCTTTCTCATTCTAAACTTTTCCCGCAGCATTTTCTAATTTTTTCCTCACCTATCTCCCTTGTTGCATCTCCTTTTTTGTGTTTTTCATTTCAAGCTTTGTAGACATCAGCTGCCTCCATTTGCTTTCTGAACTGCCCTTCTCTTGTGTTTAATGACAGTGATTTCTTTTCTCTTAATTTTTCAGTCACTGTTTTGATGTGCGCATTTGTCTCCATCTACGGTGTTGGCCTGAATGATTTACTGGAGAGAGCCTCTCAACTTTCAGACAAACTGCACTCCCTTAGCACCTCACTCACCAATGATCTGGTCAGTGCCAAACCCTCTCATAATAAACATATGAGTGTGTATGTGTTGTTACATGCCTGCAGTTCCAGGCCCATGGGAGTAGCTCTGTGTGTTCTATGTGGCATATATTAAATGTGCATTTTTTTTATATATCATTGATATGAGATTGGTGGATGAATGAGAGCCAGAGTCATGATGTTTTGCTGGATATTAACCTCTCTTTTTCTATCTATTTCAAATTTCACCTTACTTTTTACCACAGGATTCCCACTTTCCTCCAACTGGGAGAATGATGATGCCTCGTCCATCGATGTGCCACACATCCTCTCTTAAAATTCCCAATGACAAAGATCAAGCCCTTAAAGTGCCAGTAAGAACTATCTGCATTTATCTTCATCTCTCTTCTTTCTTCATCTGCCTGTCTAGTCTTAAAGGAATAGTTCACCCAAAAATTAAAATTCTGTAATCAGGTACTCACCCTCATGTTGTTCCAAACCAGTATGACATGTTTGGAACAACTTGAGAGTGAGTAAATAATTACAGAATTAATGGGGGGGTGAATTGATAGTTACTCCACTGTAAGTTTTAAATCTTGAACCTGTATACTTTGTCATGTTTGCTATTACTAGATTATTTATTTTTCTCCCTCTTGTGGTGATTTATGAAACTACATGCAAAACAACAATAAAATAAAATTAAAAAAAAAGGTTTTATGCTGGAAGATTTGTCAGTTTGCATAATGTTCAGTATTATGGACAGATTATCTAACACATAAAAGTATTGTCCTCTCTGTTAGAGGATGGGCTGTGCTGTTATTTATAATGTTGTGTGGTGAAATACATTTTATTTGATTGTTTCTACAGGAGGATGAACTGCTGGCTTTGACTCGGTCTCTACTGCTGGCATGGTCCGATCCCCTTGCTCTTCTGTCCTCTGAGGCATCCAGCCTGGCACATCCAGATCGCAACACCATTAACACCAAAACCAGGGAGCTGCAGGACAATATCAACAGTCTGGGAGCAGGTTTGGAGCGTCTCGTTCACAAGGTTGGTCTGACTATTAGATTGTGTCCATGAAAGTGCCGTTCACTGTGCAAATTGTCAATGTCGTTTGTAAGAAGACAACATGAAGCAAATTTGAACGATTTAAGTAAAAATAACAGCAAAGAGAAATCTGAAATGAACCTAAAGCATTGTTAATGTAGAAATGTTCCTTCTTTCTCATGATGTCCCTGACTTCAAATGTTTAATTCTCTATAGATGGGCTCATCTTCAGAGAACCTGTCCGATCTCCCTTTTTACATTAGCAGCCTGGGCCAGGATAAAACCTCTCGCCTTGTCAACTTCCATTTCCTCCTGTCCTGCTTCCGCAGAGACTCTCACAAAATTGACAGTTTCCTTAAAGTTCTCCGCTGCAGGGCAGCCAAGAAGAGACCTGAGATGTGTTAAGAGTGGCAGGTGCTGTATTGGATTTGCTGTTCTTGGTGTGGATACAAACTAAAATGGGCTCTTTCCATTATAAAGAGTAATTTGGAATGTTTGTTAATTATATGAAATGACAACATGTGCCTTAACTTGTTTCTAAGCGATACTTTCCTATATTCTTGAAGAATTAATAAGTAAGATAGTGGGTCGAAAATTGGTCAGGTCAGATCTGATATGCTGTGATATTTGTATGCTGATTAAATGCACAGAGTAACATCATAAATAACTCTTCATATGTGGCACATAGGGCTATGTTTAAATGTTTTACCATAGCTTGATGAGATGTTTGTATATTAGGTTAACTAAAATGTATTTATTGAGGAAATGATGTAGTATCTTTAACAATTTAGCTTTAACGTACGCTTCTATGATGTAATATTTTACGTTTTTTTTTGTGCCAATGTCAATAAATTTCTATCATGCAGAGATATAGTGACTGGTGAATACTCAATTTTAAATACATTTGGAAAAGGTTCATAAATACAGAGCCCCTGTCACATTTATTGGACCAGTCACACAGACACAAACAGTGCAACATGAATATTTCTTAATGAGAAGAAAGAAACTTAAAGGAAAATTTCAGGTTCAATACAAGTTAAACTCAATCAACAGTATTTGTGGCATAATGTTTATTACCACAAAAATGTATTTAGACTTTTCTCCTTTTCTTTAAAAAAAAACACAAATCTGGGTTACAGTGAGCACTTACAATGGAAATGAATGGGGCCAATCCATAAACATTAAAGTACTCACTGTTTCAAAAGTATAGTCACAAGATTTAAACAATATGCTTGTTTATGATATTAGTCTGGTAAAATCAACCCGATCTCATGAAAAGTCGTATATCATTTACAAGTTGGCTATTTCGTATGGTCTCACATTATGTTTTTTCGCATAAACACGTAGGCCTACAATTTCATCACGTGCAAATTCCTGGAGTCTAATTCAAGAAGTTCGAGTACCGCGCACGAGGCGTTAAGGATATACTTATTAAAATTATGCCCTATCCCAAACCACTTATCTAACCTTAACCAAACAGTAGTGTGTAAACATGATATGAAGCTGTTGTGTGTGACAGAAGCAAGTAATTGTATATTAGATGGTAACGTTGTCCAGCGATGTTATTGGCTGTAGTGAAAGTTGTAGGAATTCAAACAAGTGCAGTCGCACAATATCATATGAATTAGCCAAATTTAGAAAAATCACTTACTAACCTTTTCTGTGTTTTAGCCAATTTTACAACTTCGTTGCAATGATGATGCAATATCAATAAACCCTAAAACTATAAAATGACTGTAAAATAAAAAATTACATATTACAAGCTACATATTTCTGCCTTTAAACTTTCCAAAAATGGTCCACATTTACTTCGATTGTAAGTGCCTCACTGTAATCTTGATTCTTTTTAAGACAATATATATATATATATATATATTTTGTGATCAATGTTATGCCACAAATGCTGTCGATCAAGCTTAATTTGTATTGAACCCGGAATATGAATTTAAGCATAGAAAGGTTCTAAATATTAATTATATTCTAGAACTACTGATTACCAGTTTCAAAACACTCGGAAGTTTTCTCAAAACAAAAACTAAATATAGTTGCATACTGCAATACTGTGCAAGGCTGGAAGAACCTCAGAATCTTTGGTCTATCAAGAGATGGATAATACACATTCAGACATTTGTCTCCACATCCCACAGAGTGAATTAGTGGAAAGTTCCTTTCTCATCTGTTCCCTCTCAACATTTGTCTCTTCTCCCCCACTCCATTGTCTTTAGGCTTAAATTACTCAGAACAACTGTTTACAAATAGAATGTTATATGTGAATGTTTGTTACCATACAAATTGTTTCAGTGGAACTGGTACAGTGGTCTCATTCTCACATCAGTAGACCAAGTCATAACAAAGATTTGGTATTTATCAAAATAATTTCTTTGCTGGGTGGGTGTGTTTTTTTTTTTTGTTTTGTTTTTTTACATTAGTCGACTATACACCAATCAACCACAGCATTAAAACCACCTGCCTAATATTGTGTAGGTCCCCCTCGTGCCACCAAAATAGTGCCAACCGTAATATTCTTCTCAACACAATTGTACAAAGTGGTTTTCTGAGTTACTGTAGACTTAATCAGTCCAAACTAGTCTGGCAATCCTCTGTTGAGCACTCTCATAAACAAGGCATTTCTGTCCACAGAAATGCACCTCACTGGATGTTTTTTGTTTTTGGCACCATTCAGAGTAAATTCTAGAGACTGTTATGCATGAAAATCGCAGGATATCAGCAGTTACAGAAATACTCAAACCAGCAATTATGTAATCAGCCAAATGTGTCGCAGCATTGCAGTGCACACCATCATCAGATACGGGTCAGGAGCTTCAGTTAATATTCACATCAACCATCAAAATGGGCAAAACATTTTATCTCAATGATTTGGGCAGTGGCATGATTGTTGGTGCCAGATGGGCTGGTCTGAGTATTTCTGTAACTGCTGATCTCCTGGGATTTTCACACACAACAGTCTCTAGAATTTACTCAGAATGATGCCAAAAAAAAAAAAGAAACAACATCCAGTGAGCAGCAGTATACGGATGGAAATGCCTTGTTGATGAGAGGTCCATAGAGAATGGCCAGATGGGTTTGAACTGACAAAAGTCTACGGTAACGCATAACTGCTAGGTACAATTGTGGTGAGAATAACAACATCCCAGAATGCTATTCTTATTCTGTCTGGACATTTAAGGGAAGCTGGCAAAGTAGTCAGGGGTATTCTGTAGCCAGATGTATCCCATGAAACAACATTGTCTTTTTCTTTAATGTCATGTATGCATCATCTTTGCGCATCGGATGTCGTGTATTGATTATTTCTGAATTCTGTAATTGGGCTAATAACAAGTTTACCAGACAAATAAATAGTAAAACTTGATTATATACTGATTTATTCTGAATTTATTGTATTTAGCAGATTAAATCCATGTTACCCCAAATTTGTGATCTTAGCATTCTGACCAACCATTTGTAATAGACTGAAAAGGATAAAAGAAAGTACTATTTGGGACAGAGAAATCTTGATCACCACATCTAAATATTAGTCATGACTAGTGGTCTTGAGCAAGATGGTTGATAATCGTCAACAGCAAATCAAATGTACACATAAATTCTAAAGAGAAACAAACGCTTACATTTGCATAAACTTGAAGAAAAAAAAGAAAAGAAAAAAAAACTTCTGTTAATCAGCCAAGCAAACACCACTATAAGCTGATAATCACAGAATGACTAAATATTATCACTATTCATGACCTCTGATTAATGATAATATTTTAGTTCTAAGTGTTTTTCTGTGTTTAATAGGAAACTATAGTACTAAACACTACAAATTGTTTAAAAGGTATTTGGT
This sequence comes from Moxostoma hubbsi, assembly GCA_032164185.1. Classification (NCBI taxonomy): domain Eukaryota; kingdom Metazoa; phylum Chordata; class Actinopteri; order Cypriniformes; family Catostomidae; genus Moxostoma; species Moxostoma hubbsi. Next base: position 28,018,041 of record JAVLUX010000007.1, on the reverse strand, counting down.
CAGTCTTATATCAGCCAAATAATATTAGTTATTTACCTCTAATTGACAGTTACTTCATGTATACAGATCTATAAACTGAAGAACTATTTAGAAATGCTGAGTAATCCATCTAAATAGTATTAGTCGTTTACCTATGGCTATACACCCAAAACTGACGAGATTGTGATGTGGGATCAGTGTACTCAGCCAGTGTTGTGCCGAAATTTTACTCCTTGCCAGCTGATTGGTCCTTATCCCTAATCATAGTAGGGAGTTATTGGTCCCCATCCCTAAAACTCAGCCCAACACGAACCCCAAATCGCAAGCATACTAATGAGTCAATTTTGGCACAACACCCTCAGCAACAGGATTCTGAAAGAGTGAGCAGAATTTAAAGTATTGAATTTGTACCTTAATCAAGTGTCGATAATCTTTAAAATCTCAAATTAGTTTTTCCAAATTGGAGTCAGATTTAATTACTATTCAGAATCAGTGTAAACTAAATAATTAAGACGCTACAACCGCACACACCAGAAAAAATAAAAATATGTGCATAAAATCTCTCCACTGCACTGGATACTGTCCTTGGCCCAGTGGGGTGTGGTCCTTTTAACTCATTTACATAGGACATCATAGTTGTAAGAAGCCTGTTAGAAAAAGGTCTTGTTCTTTTGCAATAAATAAGGCCCTGCCAAAAAGCGGTCACTCTCAGCTCTTGCGGTGCACACTTTGGTGACAGTGCTGCATGTTGAGTATATTCAGCATTACAACTCCTAGGAGGATGCATGAGCACACTTTGGATTCATAAAATCTGATCACCTGCAACATTTTGGAAAGGGCTTAAATTTTCACATTAGCATTTTTGGACATTGAAAAAAAAAAAAAAAAAACAAAGTTAGAAATTATTTTTTATTTCAAAAAGAAACAAAATGAATACACTTCCTAAATGGACAAATGCCTGTCTGTTAATAACCCACACCAGTGCTAAACACAAAACGTGAACTTGCACTGCTGGACAAAAAAGAAGAGGTAATCCCCCGATCACAATATGGGCCAATGTAAAGTTACTCAAACACAGGAAAGCATCACCCTCCACTAAAAACGACATCTAGTCTGAAGGTTTCCTTATCAGATTAAAACTATAGGTCCGAGTCTGAGAAACTTGTTTTAAGTGCTTACAGTGCAAAAAAGCAGCAGATAAGCTTAACTAAAAGTCATTCATTGAATGATTTTCTCTCCTCAATGTGACATTAAAAAAGGTCAACAGATCTAAAATAGTGCTCAACACCACCTATGAGTTACAAAAGCGATTACTAGGTTTCCTCATCCATAATTCAATATTATCCTCTGTGCCACAAAAGTATGTTAAACTTAAATGGTAACTGATGAGGACAAAGGAGCACTAGATGAATAAAAACTTTCCACAGAAGACAAAATGGAGCGCTCTACTGATGGTCTAAAAGAAATGCCTCAACACCTTCTACTCTTTATAATGGACAAAGTACAGAGAAGAAATACAAAACATTATGGATTCAGTCGAATAGTCACAGGGCAGACCTTCAGCCCATAGTGAAACATGACAACAGGTTTTACCTACAAGGAGGATGCGGACTTGACCAGATGGTTACTGTTAGAACCGTAAATCAACAAAGTCTAACAGGCATGTTGACATAGTATAGGGCAGAAACTGACACAAGACTCCTACTGTTTGTATGCAAAAAGAAACATGGATGGCATGAAGCCATATACACCAACAATTCAGCCAGAAAGACTGACCTCCAACAGAGCAGTCGATGGGCGCAGAAGCATGTACCAAAGGGAGCAAAGCTAGATGGTACACCTAAAATTTGGAAAAATTGGGCCAAAGGAATTGTACATAAAAATATTACACAAAAAAAAAAAAAGCTTTTGAGTCCCCTTGGCGTATTTATATGCAAAACAAAGTCATTCATTTAAAAAAAAGTTCAAGAACTCAAATCCTCCACAGACAATATTTCACAAGACAGTTTTTTTTTTTTTTTTTTTTTTTTAAATGTCTGCCATACGTGGTCATGGAAGAGAGAGAACATGGGTCACAAACATATACTGCTCTCCGATTTGCCACACACACACACGGAATCTAGCGCATTCTGTATTCTGATGTCTTTGACACCTCACATAACTGACCCTTGAAGTCGATGTCAACGTTAAAGTCGAGATCTCTCTGTAGGGGAAAAAAAGAAAAGCATCGAGTGAGTTTATAGAAACTAAAATGTACAATAAGACAAAGAAAAAGTCCATCTAAATGGACAGGAATTTAGCCATCAAGGCAAACTGTACTAATACGGTATTTAAGCACTTTCAGCATGTTTTGTTTTTTATATATATATATATATATATATATATATATATATCTCAAAGCAATAAGTGCAGATCTCTTTCTTTCTCTCACACACACACAGCTTTGATATCTCTTGATATTCCCTTTAGCTACCTCCTTGAATAATATTTACAATGGCAATACAATATTACTGTAAAACATTATATCCACCATCTCAGTTAGTAAAGCTAGAACATATTTTATTCTAGAAGTGATTTCAACATGCTAGAAGCAGAACAAATAAAGGGGCTTACATTATTCTTGACATTAGGTTTCATGCTGATGGTGCCAAATATCTCTTCTCCAGTCTTTACCGTCAGATAGTCATCAAGATAAAACACTGTCTGCTTCCAGTGAGTGTAAGGAGACTCTGGACCTAGAAAAATCATCATACAAATTTAATTTATGCAAACACTGGTGAGAAAACTGCCTGGTAACAAAAATGGGGGAACTTACTGGTTGAGAAGCCAGTCCTCTTGTGGCAGCGAGTGAACTCTATGTTGAAGTACGTGACCAGCGCATGGATGTAGTCATTCCTTTTCACCTGCAGGCAGAATGGTGACGTAAAGGACAAGTCCTCAATCTTCACTGTGTAGATGTCCACCTCCTAATACATAGAGCATTGAATTAGAGAAAGCATGGGGGATTAAAAAAAAAAAAGATTTTTCTTTTTATTACACACAAGACAAATTATTTCAGAAGAGGAAACCAACCTTAATGAGGCAGGCAGTACTAACAAGCTGTTTAGGGTCAACAACATCCACTAGTGGTTCCTTAATAGCCACTTCCTTGATACAGGACATGTCAAAGCCATAAACATTCTCCCACCCTGATAAAACAAACATGGAAACCATTAAAAGGGTGCCATCTGTCAGAAACACTTTCCAAACATGCACTATTGAGGACTTTCAATGTAACCGCTGTTAGATAGATACATACAGTGAATTTTGTAGTCCTTGTACTGTCTGTCCTCAATAGCAGTGACGTAGAGTGTAGCTCTGTCAGGGAAGATCAGGCCATCAGGTTTCTGAAAGAGGAAAATGACCAGAATGAATATTGATCAAATTTAGGTCAGCAAGCACAATATGTTTATCAAGTAGCTTAGGGACTTCAACACTTTACAAGGACATAAGCATACACCCACCAGCCATTTGTCCCTTGCATAAATGACAGTGTTAAGCATGGACTCATAGAAGAGACAGTAGCCCATCCACTCAGAGATGATAATGTCTACTTTCTCCACGGGAAGCTCCACCTCCTCCACCTTGCCCTTAATGATGGTAACAACTGGAGAGAAACAATAAGGTTCAAGCAGTATTACACAAGTGTTTAACTCGTCAAAACTGCTGAAAAATGGCTAATGACTTTAACAACACTGTTAAAGTCAAAAGCTCTGAGGCCTTGTTCAGACTGCCACTAAAAATCAGATTTTTTTGCATATCCAGATGGTATCCAGGAGTTTTTGATAGTCTGGGCATCACAATATTTACCGGTCTCCTCCATCACTGAGGTTTTCTTGTGCGACAGGGTTCTGCACCGCGACTGGACAGGCCACTTATCTGGAGTGTGAGACGAGCACCTCTAATTTTCCAAGCATCTGTTTTGAAAGCATAGTCACGTGGGTACGCCTACGTCATTACCAAAGCAACCCAAGTAGATAGGTTGGTTATGTCGGATTTGAGAAAAAAAAAAGAATCTGATTTGCCTGCAGTCTGAACATAGCCTGATAAGCCCTTACCATGATCCAACTTGTTGGCCTTCACAATTTTCACAGCGTAGTCTGATATGCTGCTGCACTCAATCTGGGAAAAGAAATTACCAAAATGAATATTTAAGAATCTGACAAAACCACAGCATGATTACTTTCACATGAACAGGGGACACCCCCCCCTGTTGAACAATGGGGTTATATTTGCATAAAATGGGTGGGCCCTACACTCACCCCAATAACTTTCTTTGCCCCAGCTTTGGCTGCAAACATACAAAGGATGCCAGTTCCACTTCCCACATCCAGCACCACCTTATCCTTGAACAGATGCTTGTTATGGAACATGGAGTTCCTGTATGTCAGAGTGCGAACCTCATCCTTTAGCATCTCCTGTGGATACAGAATACAAATTTAGTTAGCACAATTGAACGGTTCACAATCTAAATATTGTGTGATGTGCTACCATTATTCTTCAGAAATTATGGTCAAGGCAGGCTGTACCTCATGGATACCAAAATGTGCATAGGAATCAAAGTAGTAATCCTTGGAGGTCATGTCTTCTGCTGCAGGCTTAACGGAGCTCTCTCCCTGTGAAACCTTAAGGGGGTGGCATCAAATGAAGCACAATGAAACAAGCAGATGATCTCGCTATGCTGTACAGATGCCAGTACACCTAATGCATACGTTTTCACCAATGTCTCATGCTATAAATAGGCAAACTTAAAGCACTCAGGTGAAATGAAAAGCAGATAATGTTCCAGTCTAGTTGCTTGAATGCAGAATTAAAACCATTAGATTGCCTTATGTTTTGTGGACCACATTTTACTAGTTTTATCAGGTTAGCCACAGGGACTACTTTCATCAAGCTGGTTTATATGCAACATTAACCAGCTTATTTAGCTTGTATTAACGGACCAGGGATGGGCAGATTGAGCCTAAAGTATCAAATTCTGATAGAGGTTTTATCTAGAATATCGATACTAACTATACAAATATCAAATCTAAATTTAGCCTAATAGAGAGGGAACATTGTAATAAGTTATTTTATTGGGCATATTTAGGTTCCATGATTGTATTGTAAGCTAGTTGCATCTGAAGTTAATTTCCAATAACAACAAATCTAAATATGACATATTACAGTGATAATGTTCTGTAAATGTTAATAAACAGTAAACATACGTCTAACGATCCGTTTTAGATAAATGTATTATAAAAAAAAAGGGGTGGGGGGGATTAAAAGTTCAAAAGACCCATTTTGCCAAAAAAAAAAAATTATTGATGGGTATAAACATCGGAAATCGACGATATTGGCCTTGATTGTGCTTCGTATCATATCTAAAATAAGTGGTATCGCCCACCCAATCTAAAGCCAGTGGGGTCCATCCAAGGTGGACCTAACCACTTTATTTTCTTCAGCCTGACAATTTTAAGTCACTGTAGAAATTAAGTGATAATATGCATTATATTCTCCATTTATATTAACATGACCATATAACACTACTGGAGAGACACTCAAGCTTTTGAAGTTCATCCATTTGGGCAAAAATGTGGTCGAATTCTCTTTCTTTTTTTGCCACACGGTCCATTACAAAATCTTGGATAATAAGTTATTAGACATGGTCTGTTAGCCAAGCCACATGCAGTAAAAGACTAGTTCGTGGCCAAGAGACTGCGGAGCTCAATCCCATGCGGTCTGTACGCAACAGCTAGTAATTCAAGCCGAATTACCTTAACACTGAACCAGCGTGCTGTTTAAATGACCATCAGGAAAACTGAACAATGGAAAAGCTAACGTGATTTAGTCTAGCTATTTAAAAAAAAACAAAATATGTGTTGTACCTCACATTTAAAATTAGAAGCTACACTCTTGTAGCCAATTAGCACTAGCAGACACGTGAGAAATGAATGACTTGTCTGCGCAGGCTAAAATGGATGCTCAAGAGGAGTATGCGCACATTTCTAACCACCTAACGATAACTACATAATCAGCAAACAAATCCGTTCAACTACTATAGCCTCACGATCCAAAACAGCTTATATAAAGCTTCCCCTACTCCAGTAACGCGCTAATTGATAAAATATGCGTTATAAGCGCAATGGCCTTGTCTGGCCCAGACTTACCTCCATTCTGTCTCCGGTCTCCGCCATTTCGACGTTAAACTGGATCCCCAGCGCCTGCTGCAGCACAGATCATGTAAAACAAACTGGTTTAAATCCCGCCTCTTTGCTGCGACAGTAATATCTGATTGGACAGCCATCACGTGGTTGTCTAACAGTACCGCCCATTTAAATGAACCTCTCCACCAATGGCTCCACCTTACTGCATTTTCCGCTCTTTTGAACTTGAAGCGTTGCTTTCATGGGACCAAACTATGCCAGATAGTGCGATTGCTAATTGCTTAGTCCACGTTGATTGACTGTATCAATATTTATATTCAAAGAGTGCAGTATTACTTTTAATAAATTCCCGTTCAGTGGAGGTCAAAATCATCAGGATTTTAAATCATCAGTGTTAACATCAGCAATAAGGTGATGAAGAATACTCTTATTGCTCTGTTTCATGTTTTGCAGCAAGATGTTTTTGGTCTTGGGAGTATATCTCGGGACAACGCATGGAAAATACAGAATACATTTTGTCACAATAAAAATTTAAAGGGATAGTTCACCCCAAAATGAAAATTCTCTCATAATTTACTCACCCTCATGCCATCCCAGATGATTATGACTTTCTTTCTTCTGCCGAACACAAATGAAGATTTTTAGGAGAATATCTCAGTTCTGTAGGTCCATATAATGCAAGTGAATGGTGGCCAGAAATTTGAAGCTCAAAAATTCATATAAAGTCATCTTAAAATTAATCCATAAGACTCAAATGTTTAAATCCATATCTTCAGTGCCATGTATCATTAGGGTTAAGTAGTATCATGACAACCATTACCAACTTTCTCTAACAGTTCAGAGTTTGATCCTGAGGTTATGATGAGTTCATGAGTTCAAAATGTAAAGCTTTAGTATTAATTTAAATTACTAACTTAATATAATTTAACAATATTAGACATTAATACAATATCAAAGAATAAAAATGTTAGCAATTGGAAAATAAGTAGATGGTATGCACTAATAAAGACTTATTTGTTCTTACTTTCTAGCAACATAAGCCACAATGAAGACATATTTGGTGTACTAGTGTGCTTTTATTGAACTTCAAGTGAAATACTGTATGTTCATGACACCTCTACCAGCAGATCCTAATAAGAAGGGGTTTGGGTGGCATTCACACTTTTCTGATATACCTACAGTATATTGTGGAGTATATTAAGTTTTTATATTTTAAAGTCATTCGATCATTATTGATATTGTATTAATATCTTACTTGAAATTATATTATTATTTTAGATTTATTTATACATACATATTTTATGGCCAGTGTGGGAAAAATTTAAGTGTTTTTAAACAAATGCAAGACTGCCAAAAATATATTTCTTGCAATTAATAGTGATCATAAATAACTGTAAATAGTTTATAAAATTGTCTCATTGAAGTGCACTTAATTAGAGTGAGAGATGGGGCAGTGACTCTCACTTTGCTCACAGCTGATTGGTCCAGTATCTGTATGAGAACTCTGATCGGGAACATAACCTGCCCTGGAGCAGGTTAGCCGATTAGCGCATGTTACTATGGCGAGGAACCCCTGATGAAAGCCTATTCACTTTACTGGTACTGCAAATTCAGAGTTTGCTCAAATGAAGTTTAAATGTATCTAGCTAGCTGCTTAATCCTGCTTCGTGACACAGGCCACTGAAGTGATATGACAGGTGTGGGTGAGAAACAGATAAATATTTAAGTCTTTTTGCACCATAAATTTCCACTTAAAATTTCACATTCTTCTTTTGTTTTTTGGTGATTCATATTCTTCATGCAAATCATCACCTACTGGTAGGGGGAGGTCAAAGGTGGAGATTTATAGACTTAAATATAGGTCTGTTTCTCACCCACACCTATCATATCACTTCAGAAGACATGGATTTAACCAGGGGCCGGCCCGTCTTTATGGGGCTCTTAGCAGAATTTAATTTGGGGGCCCTCGGTGACGCTAATATGATTGAATATTGTCAATGCTTGATTATTCGCACACTATAAATCTAACACACCCCTTATCAATTGTATTAGTTGTAGCTGTGTTGCTTACAACATACCAATGTCTGCCTGGCATGATTTTACCCTTCTACGGTTTTAAATGTATATATTTACCCAATCTTGTTATCCCTCTGTTACCAGTTTTGTGGACTTCCCAGAGAACAATTTGCAGCAGAAGCTGTAGACTGCATCATTTCTTTTTGAATAAGTGAGCCAGCTCCACTTAAATTTTTTTCCCCATTAATTAATTTTCTGTAGGTGTAGTGGTAGTGGAAGCTTGGGCCATCAGGTTTTTCAGGGAATGTTTTCCTTTATAGGCAGTGGCCCTCTGCTTACCAGATCAGTCCTTTCTGAGTCGGACAGGATAGATGACCACTCAGCTGTGTCAACTGGAAGAGCTGCTGATCCATGGTGTAGGCTGGAAGTTGCTAAGGGGGTAGATGTGACATCGATCCCAAAGACCACAGAAGTAGAAGGACCTATGAGGAAATTACATTAATAATTATAATTAGAAATATTAATCCCTATTCTACAGTAAACTGAGCAAATACAAAGGCTGCTGTGCTATTAACTTGCCACATCAGCTGAGGTTGAAACAGACATGGATGGAGCAGTAGGATCAGTGGATGCACATGCTGGGAAGTGCTCCTCACCTGCAGAGGATGGACCTGATGAAAGATGAATATAATAATAATAAAAGCTAGCCATGTTAGATGTCATATTAGAATGTAATGTAACTGTCTGTCAAAAACAAAAAAAAGGCCTCACAAAAGGCATGGTTTATCCATATAAATATATTGATCTGGGATTGTTGAAAAATCACCATCAGCTGTAGCACTGGCACTTGAGGCAGGTGGCGTTGGTTGTGCCCCACCTCCAAAATATTTCAACAGTGCTCCTAGGGAAGTTTCAAAAGAGTAAATATTTGACAGAACAGAATGTTATTTTCTCAACACAAATTATTATACACAGCAGCAAGCCACCTGTACACCTAAAACAACAACTCTTAATCTATAACTTGCTAATTGAGGCATAATGATATTGGAATATAATAGCAAAGACCCCCAAAATGGTAGACTAATGTAAATAATGTTAAGTTGTTATCAGCAGCAAGTTTACTGAACAGAAGCTTAATTTTATTACAAAAATATATACCCAGGAAAGTTAGTTTTACACAGAAGACAAAAACTTTAACCAAAAACTAGCTAAGTAATATGTTGTACTATAATATATTAAGATGTCAATGCTATTTACGGATGTTTAATCAAACTTTCTTAAAAAAGAAGATCATATGCTACATAGGCTATGTTAACTAACTAGCCAGATAATGTTAGCTCGTAACATAGCTAACATTTATTTATTAGCTATTAGTTATTAGCATAACCTTTATCTTACTGTTTTTTATCTTCCTCTGTTTACTTCTTTTTCCTTTTCTCTGCACCAGAGGATATGTCCTTTTTTGTGACATTGCTGTTTTGCTGTCTGAATGTGCTTGCATCCTGCAGCCCGTTAACATAATATTGCGCTTAATATTGCGTTTTCGTATAATTACCATTGTCAATTGACATAGTATTTCACAAAAAAAGATACAAAATCAAGCTCTCATTTAATGTGCTCTTGGGGCCCCCCTGGTGGCCACGGTTCGCTTGTGCCTTGGGCCGGCTCTGATTTAATCACTGGAGTTGTATGGATTACTTTTATTACGTCTTTATGTGCTTATACTATATTACAGTTTTTCTCAATCGCTTTGGCAAATTTTTTTAAACATAACCATAACATTCTCTAAACTGTATGTGCAATTGTCACAACTGTTTTATGTGGTATCACAACTCTATTGCATGACTGCAAAATATAGAACTCACCCAAAACATTTAATTAATGCTTCAAAACATAGTTGTTGTGTCAGTAAACTGGCCAATGCCACCAAAATTAAATGTTATTTTGTCATCACTGGTCAAAATGTTTAAATGTTTTTTCACCATGGCAGTCAACCCTGGAAATGTTTGTTATATACAAATTTCATTTTTGTTCTACTTATTTGTTGACACTGACTGCTTACAATAACGTCAGTTTTGTCTAGCTGAATGCTATTTCAACAGTAGGTAAACGTTTACTGCCAAAAGTCAATACTGTAGTACACAGAAAAAGGATTTGCACATTTCTATGTATACAGTAAATTTATTTTTGTGGCAGTGTGTCACATGTAAACAGAAAATTAACATTTGCATGTCCATTTTTAAATATTTCTTACATGTAAAGTCAAATATAGTGTACAGAAAATTGCCACAAATTTGCCATGCAAAAAGAAGAAGAAGAAAAAATCTGCAAAAATGAAAAAACCTGTGGTAGTTCTATAAAAAACAATATTGTACCTCCTCACTGTACGTAAGATTAAGTAAGTTTCCATCTTCTTGGTGGACATCCTGTCGCTCTTGATAGTCTGGCCAGAGATTTGGCAGACATCATTCCATGTCATAGATATGGAATATACATGTATGTCTGACAGATTTTGATAACTGACTGTATCATTTTGCATGTGATTGCATAAACGATGAAAGAATGTTTACAATTTGTGAAGAGTATGACAATTTCACTGAGAATCAACTCAAGCCATTTTAGACATGAGCATTTAGTTACTGTGCAAATTTAAGACAATTGTAATTTCTCTTTTGCACACATGTGACAAAACACATGCAGTTTGCTTAAATGAATAAGAAGTTCAAATCTGGTCTGAACAAGAATTGTTCAGAAATTTGAACTTATTTTTTTGAAAAAAAGTATATAAACCTTTTGGAAAAAAACACTGAAAACTTTGAAGTTTTAAAGGAATGTAAACGTATGTAAAATATTCTGTCTGGCAATGTTAATTATGTTATTACGGTGACTATGTATTAATATCTCTTGTTCGGATGGCATTGAACATAGATAGACAGGGTTATACTTTTAGAAAGTATTCCTCTACAGATTACAGAATACATGCTGTAAAATGTAATTTGCAACATTTTCCATTCTATTAGATAAAGTAATCTAAATACTTTGGATTACTTCTTCAGTACTGGCAAATCTTTCACTTGTTTTGACAATAAACAAGTAAATAAAGTAAATTAAAATGACCTTGCTTTAATTATTTTTTTTAAAGAAAAACAATATTTCAATTCTCATTAAGAATAAGATTTTTGCAGTACATCTTTGCCTTTAATATCAAAGGTCTTAATAGAGAAAAAAGTTATGCTCCAACAAGTATTTTTGTCATAGATAAAATTGGTTGTAGCTTTCTGTATGATGTTAAAGGCTACATTGATTAGCATTTATTGTACAAATACCCTAACCTCATAAAAAACATTGACAAGGCATGTAATCATGTATTTATTGGATTTATGTTACATCTGTCAAAACATTTCTAACAGTTTTCTTGTTAAGCTGTAGAAACTTGATGTAGCTCATCTATTAAGCTCCCAAGAGAAATTCCTCAATGATGTCATATCCACCTTTTCACTCAGAACAGTATGAACTTGTATGAATGTAACACATCTTAAGAAAGTGTTTCACCTCTGTTTGAAAGCTCCACAGATTGCATCGTTTATATGGATAAATGTTTTCCAACTGAATAGTCTAAACACTAAATTAAACAAATGACAATAAAATGCAAAGTAATCTCTTCAGTAATCAAATTACTTTTTGAATGTAACTGTATTCTGATTACAATTATTTAAACTGTAACTGAAGTGGAATACAGTTACTAATATTTTGTATTTTAAATATGTAAACCTGTTACTTGTATTCCATTACTCCCCAACCCTGTAGATAGCGCTTTTAACAACACACATTATTTAAAAAAACCTTTACAGAAAATCATGCATTAACAGAAAATGAAACTGTAATAGGCCTATCTATAAAGTCTTAGGCTCATCATAGTGTAGTTAGATGAAATATGATTGTAAATTGTGTCTAAAAATAACTGTTAAACTCAAGATGGCGCCGAGTATGGCTGCTGCGTCGCGAGCTCCGTCAAAACACTGCAGTTTATTGTTTGTTTTGTTTACAGTTCTGTGTTTTTTTGTCTTGGATGTTGTCTGCCTTATTGTGTACGACAGACAAACGCTTTTGGACATTGGTTCGGCAATCACACACCGAAAACCGGACTTCACATTCCTCAATGCCGACCCGCGGTTTACAAACACGCCAGCGGAGCCCTTTGTTTGGGCTGCCTGGCCGCGGAAACGCAGAAGGAAAAGAGGAAAAAGAGCCGGTGTTCTCATCAGATTAAGATGTCGCGCAAATCGCCCCCCGTTACCCAGTATACTACTGGCAAATGTTCAGTCTCTGGACAACAAGCTCTGCGAGCTGAGAGCGCGGATCTCCTTCCAACGAGAGACGAGAGAATGCTGCGTTATCTGTCTTACGGAAACCTGGATGTCCGCGGAGATTCCAGACTCGGCCATCGAACCCACGGGTTTCTCCGTGCACTGAGCGGACAGAGCGAAAGACCTCTCAGGTAAAAGCAGAGGTGGAGGTGTATGTTTTATGATCAACAAATCATGGTGTGATCAGAGGAATGTACATTTTATCAGGTCTTTCTGCTCTCCTGATCTGGAATATCTCATGCTTCTGTGTCGACCATTCTGGCTACCGAGGGAATTCACAGCGGTCATTATCACTGCTGTGTACATCCCCCCCACAAGCCGACACAGACCGGGCACTTAGGGAACTGTATGGCAGTATAAGTGAGCAGGAAACCGTGCACCCTGAGGCTGCGTTCATTGTTGCCGGGGACTTCAACAAAGCCAACTTTAAAACAATAGCACCAAAATACCACCAACATAGCTTCAACACACGAGGGGACCGGGTTTTGGATCATTGCTATTCTCCTTTCCGGGATGGCTACAAATCCCTCCCCCGCCCACCATTTGGCAAATCCGACCACTCTTCCGTTCTGCTTCTGCCCGCTTACAGGCAGAAACTAAAACGGGAAGCACCCGCCCTCAGAATGATCCAGTGCTGGTCGTACCAATCAGACTCTGTGCTACAGGACTGTTTTGATCACGCGGACTGGGAGATGTTCCGGTCTGCCTCCGATGACGACATCGAGGTTTACGCTGATAGCGTAACGTGTTTCATCAGGAAGTGCGTAGAGGACGTTGTTCCGACGAAAACTATACGGATCTACCCCAACCAGAAACCCTGGGTTAACGGCGATGTTCGCGCGGCACTTACTGCGCGGACCACCGCTTTTAATTCCGGGAACGCGGAGGAGCGTAAACAAGCCAGTTACGCCCTCCGTAACTCCATCAGTACAGCAAAACGCCAGTACAGGCACAAAATTGAAGGACAGTTCAACACCACTGACTCCAGAAGTATGTGGCAGGGAATTAACTCCGCCATGAACACCGCTGCCTCTCTCCCGGACGAGCTTAATACTTTTTATGCTCGTTTTGAGGATAACAACAACACCGCCCTCGCGGAGAGAGCACTCGCGGCCGATACTACAGATGATGGTTTACTCTCCGTCTCTGTTGCGGATGTAACCCGATCCTTTCGACGGGTGAACATTCGCAAAGCCGCGGGTCCAGACGGCATTCCGGGCCGCGTCATCAGAGCATGCGCGAACCAACTGGCTGGTGTTTTTACGGACATTTTCAACCTGTCCCTCTCCCTGTCTGTAGTCCCCACATGCTTCAAAACATCAACTATTGTCCCTGTACCGAAGCAAGCCAAAATCACTTGCTTAAATGACTGGCGTCCTGTTGCCCTCACCCCCATCATCAGCAAATGCTTTGAGAGGTTGATCAGAGATCACATCTGCTCTGTTCTGCCCACCTCTTTGGACCCATTGCAGTTTGCCTACCGTAACAACCGCTCCACTGATGATGCTATTGCATCTACAATACACACTGCTCTATCCCACCTGGAAAAAAGGAACACGTATGTGAGAATGCTGTTTGTAGACTACAGCTCAGCATTCAACACCATAGTGCCCTCCAAGCTTGATGAGAAACTCCGGGCTCTGGGCTTAAACAGCTCGCTGTGCAGCTGGATCCTGGATTTCCTGTCAGGCAGACGTCAGGTGGTTAGAATGGGCAGCAACATCTCCTCATCACTGACCCTCAACACTGGAGCCCCGCAGGGCTGTGTTCTCAGCCCACTCTTGTATTCCCTTTACACACATGACTGTTTGGCAACACATAGCTCCAATGCCATCATTAAGTTTGCTGACGATACGACGGTGGTAGGTCTGATCACTGACAATGATGAAACAGCCTACAGAGAGGAGGTGCACACTCTGACGCGCTGGTGTCAGGAGCACAACCTCTCCCTCAACGTCAGTAAAACCAAGGAGCTTGTGGTGGACTTCAGGAAGAAAGACAGAGAACACAGCCCCATCACCATTAATGGAGCACCGGTGGAGAGAGTCAGCAGCTTCAAGTTCCTCGGTGTCCACATTACTGAGGAACTCACATGGTCCGTCCACACTGAGGCCGTTCTGAAGAAGGCTCACCAGCGCCTCTTCTTCCTGAGACGGCTGAGGAAGTTTGGAATGAACCATCACATCCTCACACGGTTCTACACCAGCACTGTAGAGAGCATCCTGACTGGCTGCATCACCGCCTGGTACGGCAATAGCACCGCCCACAACCGCAAAGACCTGCAAAGGGTGGTGCGAACTGCCAGAAACATCATCGGAGGTGAGCTTCCCTCCCTCCAGGATATATATAACAGGCGGTGTGTGAAAAAAGCTCGGAGGATCATCAGAGACTCCAGCGACCCGAGTCATGGGCTGCTCTCACTGCTTCCATCAGGCAGGCGGTATCGCAGCATCAGGACCCGCACCATCCGACTACATGACAGCTTCTTCCCACAAGCAATAAGACTTTTGAACACATAATCTCTCACTATCTAAAATCAGCACTGCACTTTATTAATCCTCATTCTGTCAATATATTCTCGCTCCCAATTCAGTTAGTGTATATATATATATATATATTTATACCCTTATCTAGTGTATGTGTATTCTACATTGTGTGTATTGTGTACATTTGATATGTAAATTGTTGTGTAGGTATGTGTACATTTGTTATGTAAATCGTTTTGTGTAAATATGCTGGTATTGTAAAGTGGTTTATGTCTCGTCACTGTCATTACTGCAATGTTGCTCGGAACTGCACACAAGAATTTCACCTGCTGTTGCACTCGTGTACACAGTAGTGTGACAATAAAGTGATTTGATTTGATTTGAAAATAAATAATTAAATCATTATTGTATTTAGAACCCCAGTGAGCATGTTGTTTGGTTAATGGAGAAACATAAACGGAGGTGATGTGGCCGATTCTGGTAATATGATAATATGGTAATATGAATCCCGAGGTTGAGACAGGGAAACAAATAGAATAATATTAGCATAGATGCCTGTCACATTCCCTGTTGTCTTTTGTTTGGGTACTTTTATGTTGAAATTCTTGTTTAGTTCCTGTTTCATAGTCATGTGACGTCCTGCTTTCCCTCCATGTTCATGTGTCTGGTTTTCATTGGTTCATTGTTTGATTTGTTTGTTATCAGTTCTAGTTTGTCGTTGGTTTTAGTTAATTGCCTGGTTATCTTGTTTAGAGTTCTGTTGGTCCATTGGCTTATGTCTCCCCATGTCCATGTATTTAAGTCCTCATGTTTGCATTGTCTCTGGTTGAGTATTGTTGTGAGCCTGTTGCTAGTTTGTTGTTAGTTGGTGTAACTGAGCCCTAGGCATGTCTTGTTCATAGTATAGTTTAAAGTTCCTGTTTCTAGTTCATGTATAGCGTGGTCCACGTATCTTGTTCATGTACACGAGTACAGATAGGGTTTCTTGTATTTTCATCGTTTTGGAAATAAATCTGCACTTGGTTCCTACACATTGTCTTCGTCATCACCTTTATCGGCTACACAATGTTAATTGTAATGCCATTAAATTTTTTGCAGAGTTAGAGCATGATACATGTTTCTGGATCCTGGAGACCTATCTAAAGCAGCCTAATTGTGAGTTGTTGAATTAATTAGGTGTATGCCTGGCTATATAGATGAGTCTTTAGTCTAGACTTAAACGAGTCCCAAACTTCGTCGAGTCCCAAACTGCATCCCAAACATGTTAGGCAGACTATTCCATAGGTTAGGAGCCAATTATGAGCCTTTTGTGGATTTTGATATTCTAGGAACTATTAACAGGCCAGAATTTTGTGATCATAATGAATATAGTGGGGAAGAAGGTCACTCAAGTACTGCGGAGCTAGACAATTCTAAGCTTTGTACGAGGTTAACAAAATTGTAAAATTAATACGAAATTTAACAGGTAGCCAATGTAACTATGATAAAATAGGGCTAACATGATCACATTTCTTGGTTCTAGTCAACATTCTGGCTGCTGCATTTTGAACCAATTGAAGTATTTATTGAACTTACTGGACATTCTCCCAGTAATGCATTACAATAATCTAATCTTGAGGTAATGAACACATTAATTTTTCGGCATCAGTAACAGACAGCATGTGTTGTATCTTGGCAATAAAGGTGGAAGAATTATAAATAAAATATTTTTAAGCTATTTCAGCTTTTTTAGCTTCTTATTTTTAGAGGTTTTTGGTCAAATAATTAGTACCTCTGTTTTGTCAGAATTGATTAAAAGGACATTTCTGTCCATCCAATCTTTGATTTCATTGATACACTGCAAATTTGGAGAATTGTGAAATTTCAACAGGTTTCGAAGAAATATAAAGAAAAAAACAAAAACGCAGGGCTAGAACAAGACAGGAATACATTCAACAACTGACAAAGACTGAACAGAAAACAGGGCATGATGTACACAAAAACTAATGAGAAGCTTAAACACAGGTGAGGAACAATGGGGAACAGCTGGAGGTGATCAGAGCAGGGGATGATGTGAAGTGTAGTCTGGGAACAGATGACAGGGGAGAAACACAGGCCAGACAACAGTTAATCGTGACAGTCAGCATAACAGTGGAAACTTATTCCATGATACCTGATAATATCTCCCAGGGGAAGCATTTATAAGGAGAAAAGCAGAGGCCCTAAAACTGATCCCTGTGGCACTCCATACTTTTGTTTGATTTGACAATTCCATGTCTACATAGACAGTAGGGGTCTGTTAAGTAGGACCTAACCTAAACCAAGCTAATACAGGTCCACAAATGCCAACATAATTCTCAAGCCTATTCAAGTGAATGTCATGATCTATGGTATCGAAGGCAGCACTAAGATCTAAAAGCACTAGAAGAGAAATGCAGCCACAATCAGATGATAAGATCAAGTCATTTGTAACTCAGATAAGTGCAGTCTATGTGCCTTCTTTTGATATGAACATTTTCTTGATTCACAAAAGAGGACTGAAGAAACAACATGCACACACAGTATTTTTTCATGTATTTATCATATATATATAATATATATTATATATTATATATATATATATATTTCTCCCCTTTTTCTTCTATTTGGAATGCCCAATTCCCAATGCACTCTAAGTCCTTGTGGTAGCATAGTGACTTGCCTCAATCTGGGTGGCGGAGGATGAAACTCAGTTGCCTCCGTGTCTGAGACCGTCAATCTGCACATTTTATCACATGGCTTGTTGAGCGCAATACCACAGAGACACATGTGGAGGCTTCACGCTATTCTCCATGGCATCCACGCACAACTCACCACACACCCCACCGAGAGCGAACCACATTACAGTGACCACAAGGAGGGTACCCCATGTGACTCTACCCAACCAAGCAACCGGGGATTTACATTTACATTTATGCATTTGGCAGACACTTTTATCCAAAGCGACTTACAGAGCCCTTATTACAGGGACAATCCCCCCGGAGCAACCTGGAGTTAAGTGCCTTGCTCAAGGGCACAATGGTGGTGGCCATGGGGTTCGAACCAGCAACCTTCTGATTAGCAGCCCTGTGCTCTAGCCACTACGCCACCACCTCAGTCATGATTTAAATAAATGTCAGCATAAAACACTCTGGACCCTTTTGTTCATACTGAGTGCAAATGCAACATAACGGGGTGTAACTTAACTTCTCCAGTTAGTTTAATAGAAACTCTTTGCCATGGAGAAATAGTGGCAAGAACTTCCCATTCAATACAAAACCAGGGAGGGGCTCTCTCAGGTGGAAGCAACCAGTGAGCAAAATATCTGAGAATGAACGCATAATAATAAAACAAAATCTTAGGTAGGCTTAGCCCACCTTTGTCAATCGGCCTATGTAACTCATTGAAATGTAATCTGGGACATTTACCATTGTAAATTAAGGACTTCACTATGCTATAAAATTACTTGAAATAAGAAAGGGGGACATCTAAAGGGAGATATTGTAGCAGGTATTTGAATTTTGGAATACAATTCAGGTTAATAACATTAACCTTCCCAATCATAGATAAATGTAATGAAGCCCACCTGCCCACATTATTTGAAAACCTTTTTATTAAGGGGTCAAAATTAACTCTAAAACACACAAATTTGCTGGGAATAAAATGCCCAAATACTTAATGCCCTGTTTGGGCCACTGGAAGGTGCCCAGCTGAAAAGCTTTTACTGGGCAGTATGCTGTCAGAGCCAAAGCTTCTGATTTAGACCAATTGAATCTGTATCCTGAGAATTTAGAGAAGGAATTATTAATTCTGTGGAGGTAAGGCATAGATCTAGTGGGTCAGAGATGAATAATAAAATATAATCTGTGTAAAACAAAAGTTTATGGGCCATACCTCCTGCCACCACCCCTGGAAAATCATCCTAATCATCCTCTTCTCACAGCTGCTAATGTTTCCAGGGCAAGACAGAACAATAATGGGGAAAGTGGGTAACCCTGCCAGGTGCCCCAATCCAGAGTAAAATAATCTGAAATTAATAAATTTGTTTGTAAAGCACTACCGGGTGTCTAAAAAGTTACTTAATCCATCCAATAAAAGTTTTCCCGAACATTTATATTTCCAAAATCTTAAAAAGTTAATCCCATTCTAACATATAAAACGTCTTTTTCAGCATCAAGTGAGATTTGCAGCGACAGGATTCTGATCATTTGCCACTGACCATATGATATTGATAAAATGCCAAATGTTACCAGAAGAGCTGTGGCCCGAATAAACCCCACTTGATCAAATTTCTTTGACAATATTCTAACATCTTGCTGGATCAGGGAAATTTGAAGGTAACTCTTACACTCGTTGGATCTTTGTCCTTTTTAAGAATCAGACAGATCCGGGTTTGTGTCATGGTTGGCGGACGATTCATATGGATTAATAAATCCATATAAACTTCTAACAAAAGTGGAGCCAGTTCTGTAACATAAGATCTAAAAAATTCACCGCCAAAGCCGTCTGGCCCCAGAGCCTTGCTCTGCCTGATGGCAAGGCCTTAATTACCTTGCCAAGCTCCTCCAAGTTTATCTCAGAATCAAGACATATTTAAAAAAATGTATTGTGTGTCAAAAACAAAATTATAAAGACCTCATTGAGCAACACTCAGACCCCAAACTTCCCCCCAAACCAAACAAACACAAAAAAGAAAAATGTACGCATTAACCCAGCGCCAACTTGCATCCATCCCTCCAAACTCAAATAGTCCAGGCACGCCTACGAGAGCCCCCGCGCCAACTTTGCTGTCAGATTGCTCAAGTCTGGTGCTTCTATACAAATTTTGTGAGACAGAATTACACAACAAAAGATAATCAATAAAACAAACTCAAGCCAATAAGCAGAATAAACACAAAGAACGTGTACATTGATCCTTATAACTGTCCCGAAGGTGTGTTCCTCCACAAATCAAACTCCAGCCCCTAGGCGTAACCAGCACAAAAAAAATAAACCAAAAAAGGTACTCAATTTCCTCGGACAGTCAAACGAATGTTCAGTAAGATGGCCCATTCGGCTGCTACATGAGTGCAACAAATGACCTAATCACTCCAATGACTTGCAAGAAATATTCCACAGAACAAACTCCAGCCAGTAGGAGGCATAAGCACAAAGAATGTGCAGATTCATCCACAAAACTGTCCCGAAGGTGTGTTCCTCCACAAACAAACTCCAGCCGCTAGGCGGAACCAGCACAAAAAGAAACAAAAAAGGCACTCAGTTTCCTCGGAGAGTCAAGTGAATGTTCAGTTAGTCGGTCCACTCAGCTGCAACTTGAGTACCTCAAAATATTCCATTGACTTTATGAAGGACATCGTTTGCTGGTGACATGTGAATGTTTTATGGACATCCTTAGCATCTTTTTTCAATTTGGGTGGGAACATCAGTGCAAAAGGGACCTTCCATTGATGTAAGAGATTCTTGCATTCCTTGAATCAATCACGCTTCTCTCTTGTCAAATTCTCAAAGTTTGGGAACAAGAAAATGCTGTGGTTCTTCCACGAAAGTCTTCCTTTACTTCTCGCCTCACATAGCATCCGATCATCTTTATCATATGATCTCAGAAATTTGTCCAGAATTGATCGGGGCCTGTCTCCTTCCGTGGATCGCTGAACCATAACCCTGTAAGCTTGCTTGATTTCCAGCTTTTGGCCTGTTATACCGAGGAGACTCAGAAATATCCCATCCAGGAATTCCACCATTTCCTGTCCCTCCACTCCCTCTAGGACTCCCATGATACAGAGGTTATTCCGCTGGCTACGGTTTTCCATGTCCCCCCAACTTATCCCAGATATGCTCCAAATCCACCTTGGTCGCCAGCAGATTAGCAGATAATTCCCTCTCCGATGACTCTAGATAATCGATCTGTTTCTCAACATCCCCCACTGTTGTGACCACATCAGTAAACTTCACCTCCATGGCAGTGATCGATCGATGTATCACAGCAAGATCCTCCAATTCAGCAATGACCTTCGTCAGCATTGCCGACATGTTTAGCATCTCGCCACATTTCCAGAATCTCTCTGACCAAATCGACTCCCAGGCCTGCGGCCTACTCAGGGGTGTCAGCTTGAGCACGTAAGTCTCTTTTCATGTCTCCAGAGCCTGAGGATTTTGAATTCTTTGACATATTGTCCTCCTAGAACAAATATAGAGTTGAACAGACTGTTTCGAATCTCACCGGATTATGTCATAAAAGGTATTATGACAAAAAAAAAAATGCAGAGCTCACCGTTCACATGTCTGATCCTCACATGGCTTCACGTGACTCTCTAGTTTCTCATTTCTTAAACAACCATATTGGAAGACGTTTCCAATTGTCATGGAATATATGTTACTGTGTTTCAGAAGGGGCAAATTATTGGCATGCATCAAGAAAAGCAAACAACCAAGGAGATTGCTGAAATCACTGGAACTGGGTAAAGAACTGTCCAACGCATTATTAAAACCTGGAAGGATAATGGTGAACCACCAGCTTCGTGGAACAAATGTAGTCTGAAAAAAATATTGAATGATCATGATTGGAGATCATTAAAACCCTTGGTGAAGTCACATCATAAAAAAAAATTACAGTAGAACTCACGGCTATGTTTAATAGTGAAAGAAAGATCATTTCCACACACAATGCAACAAGAATGTACAGGATTGGGACTAAACATCTGTGTGGCCACAAGAGAGACACTTGTTGACTTCAATTTGCTAGGGAGCATAAAGATTGGACAGTGGAGCAATGGAAAAAGGTCATGTGGTCTGATGAGTCCAGATTTACCCAATTTCAAAGCGACGGGTGCATCAGGGTAAGAAGGGAAGCATTGTGCCGTATAAGCCTCTGAAGGAAGTGTTATGATCTGGGGTTGATTCAATTGGTCTGGTCTAGGCTCAGCAAAGTTATGTGGCAATAAAATGAAGTCGGCTGACTATCTGAATATACTGAATGACCAGGTTATCCCATTAATGGATTTTTTCCCCCCCTGATGGCATGTGCATATTCCAGGATGACAAGATTCATCAGGCTCAAATGGTGACAGACTGGTTTAAGGGGCATGAGGAATCATTTTTACATATGAATTGGCCACCAGAGAATCCTGACCTTAACCCCATTGAAAGTGTTTGGGATGTGCTGGAGAAGACTTTACAGAGTGGTTCGAGATTGCTAATGTGACGTCACCAGTGACGTTTACCAGTGGTGAACGCAAAGCATTTTGGGAATCCGCGGCACAAACAGAAGGCGCCAGACTTGATTGCATGGAGGGAAGAACGCAGTGTACAAGATGCCGTCTACCTGCTGTGATGTAAACTGTAATAGCCATTCTCACGATAGAAGTGGCATAAAGCTTAAGGACGGAAAATCCTTTTATCGGTTTCCAGCTTGAAAAAATAATAGTACAAGCCATGTTTCAGAGATGACAAAAAGGCGACGAATGGCATGGATAGCAGCAGTAAGGAGGCCCAAGATTACCTTTGATAACACTCCACCACACATGATGGTGTGTTCAAAGCATTTTCACAAAGGTAAGTTACAATTACTCTGTGTAAATATTATGTTGTGGGCAAATAACCAGCGTGTTTTGTTTGATTTAACCAGACCATTAGATTTGATGTTAGGCCAATGTTAACTGTTAACTAGCATGAAATGGCTAGAAAATGAGCTTAAGTTACCAATGTACTAAAGCGTAACGTTAATCAGTTTTAAATGTTGTACATCTAGGCTACAGAGCAATTTATTTGGTGACTGTGTTTGCAGGCAAACCTGCCTATGAAATGTTGGAGTGTGATCCTGACTGGGCCCCTTCTCTGTACCTTGGCTATACTGAGGTCAAAGCTACGAACACAGACCGGTTCAAGCGGTTTAGGAGAAGAGCGACGAGGTCACAGCGAGGGGGAGGATAAGACTTTGCTGGATAAAATTGTGGTTGTGTGCTGTGCTTTGACCAATATGAGTCCAAGTATTGTTGTGAAGCCATCGTGTTAGAATTATTCACCATGCTCGCATCTAATATGTAAATATGTTTTTTTTTTTCCAAAAGATTTTGTAATGTCACTTCTCACATGTAATGATTTTTAGCCATCTCTGTAAATAAAAAACACAAAGACAATGAAATTCTGCCTCCTTTATATGTATTAAGTTGTGTTTTATTGCGAGTGTACACAAATATAAGTAAACACTTTGCAGTTCTGTTTGAATTATGTCCTGTATGAACAAAATGACGGAGTATGTTTTTATGTTTCCACTGTTCAACGCCCCACTTTTACAATCTCCATGTCCTGGACCCATCCATCTGTAAAAAAGACTTGGGCCTGCTGCAGCGACTTGAAGTTAATGAAAACTTTGTGTGTGTGTATGCACTAACATTTAATATCATGTAGTTTTATATATATGGGTGCTGGAAGTTGGGCAACAGGTTGACGTCTCCTGACCAGTCACTATGCTCATATGGATCCAGTCCTTTGATTCCCTTTATTTTCTCCTCGTATCTCGTCTTTGCATTAGGATTTAGCTTTAGGCGGTATGGTCCGACAATGTTATCTTTAGCCCGCTGCATGTTGTAGGATTATAATATGTTTTTCACACTACTGTTGTTTTTTTCATCCCAGAAAGCAAGCCTGCTATGCCAGCCCATGTAAACTGGCCAAACATACCCATAATTCTTTGGGTTCTGATGACGTTGCCGCCCAGTTGGTCACATGTCTTAGCGATCTCTATATAAGGCCAGCTATCTCGGCCAAAATTTAATACAACTATGGACGGTGAGAATGTGATGTTGCATAAGGGTAATACACGGCGTGTATTCGTCGTGGCATTCCGACAGAACAATGCCACGACGAATACACGCCATTATCAAAATTTAAGGCGGTCCAACGAAATATTAGAGTATGCAACTTTTTTTGTACAGGCAGTATAGATAGATAGATAGATAGATCACAAACTACATAGTACGTACCATTATTGCACTATTCTTACACATTACGTACTATATTGCGCATATACAAAGTAATACACAAATATAAAAACATTTTATTGATCCCTTTCACACATTAAATTGCACTATGCTGCAGACAGCTGTTATAAAGAAGAACACCAATTGTGAGATTTAATTTAAAACCTCACTTCTAGTAAAGTAACAGCATTCTCACGTTGATACTTTCAACAGCGCCAATCTTGTTTTCAAGCCAAAATTTTTGTAACGTTTAACTGACGTATGAATGAACCAATGATTAAGTGAATACCGATCACAGAAGTGCAACCAGCCAATCAGATGAAGAAGAATGGACTGAAGGCGGGTCATCTGTAGAGGAAGCGCAAGAACGAGCTCGGTGCCTGTTCTGTCACGAGCTCTGTCCGGGTACACCGACCGAACGAAAGGTCTCGTGCATTATTGACGACTTTATACAGCCTATATTTACCTTTTTTCGAGAAAGGAATCTATCAGTTAGGCTCGTCAACAAGCTGATTTCTCGTTGTCCTATCGCGATCATTTGGGTGATGTATTCTAACATTTAATAGAGCTAGCCAACTCGCTAGCTATTTGGCTAGCTTGTCGTGCGTGACTCAAAGTCAGAGAGGTATCAATTGTTATTTTAACAACATCGACATTTAGGTCCTTAACAATAAATTAACATCGACACTTTGACTTGTTTTTTCTTTTAATTAGTCACTGCCGCAACTGAGGCGTATGACTTGCTCAATCCCTTTGAAGAGTGTTCACGGTTCTGAATGAATTAGCCAGGGGAAACACCAATCGTTCTGGCTACCGAGCTTTACTCTCACCCGCAGCATTAACTATTTTAGTCATAATACACTCGTTTGATACATTGTTTTTTTCATTTAAAAGTAATTCGTTTCTAAATTAGTGTGTTAAGTTAGCTAGTGTGCGAGTCCGTGGTAGTTACCCCGCTTGCTCGGTGTGTTTGAATTTCCTGCACCTCCGAGCATCTGAAAGTAATTTGTTTCGTGTTGAGGCCGGTTTGACGAAACAACCCTGCAAACATGCCGGCTGTGTCGAAAGGAGACGGAATGCGAGGATTAGCGGTGTTCATTTCGGACATCAGAAATTGTAAGTGTCCCTTTCCCTGTCACATTAGTCATTTTCTTGTGCGAAAGCTATATACAACTCTTCCTATATACGCCCTGAAACTGAAACAGAGATGATGGTCTGTGCTGATTTGCCCTGTTTTGGGTTTAATGCATAATTAAAGGCCAAATCCCACAAGCTTTCACTGAAGTCAGATCAGTGGTTCTTGATGAGGGAAGTCAGAGTGATCTCACGGTTCACTCCCCGTAGCAGCGGATCAGGCCCCGTTAGCTTTAGCTCATGAGAGAGCCCACTAGGCCGCCACAGAAAACCGCGTCTTCAACTTCAGACTATCTATCCAAAATGTGTTCTCTGCAGATCTTGTCCAATTCTCTAGCTGGTAAGCAGTTGATATCACTGCTCGACAAGAGGGCACGATTCAGCAGTGTTTTTCACGATAATCCAGTTATCAAGCTGTCGCCTAGTGCAAAGCGTTGTAGGAGGGTCATCTCATTAAGAGGTGTCTGTTAGACTACATCTAGACTTTCCTCTGTTAGACTTTAACGTTTTAAATAATGTCTTTAATGCCATGGTGAGTTTTAGATTAATTCTGAAGTGATTATTTTGTTATGTTTGATCTAATGGCTGCAAATATGCGCATTTCTTTCTATTCATATTTGATTTTGCCTCTAATGTTCTACTTAACAACACAAATGTGTAATTCTCGAAGAGAAAAGTTATACATAATACAAAAAGAAGGTAACAAATACATTGTTTGATTGTAAGATATAATTGGGAGCAAATTTTGTTACACACACGTTAGACGTTAGAGGACTTGGCCTGAATATTGTGGTTTGCATCTTGTCATTTGGCACCACATGCGCATAGTTTCAGGTATCCTCAGAGATTGCTGTTTTTCCTGACATACTGACATATCATTTTACCATTATACTAGGATGCACATTATCATATCCACATTTTACTCTTGGGGCCTTGTGCATAAAATCTAGCTATCTTTCATAGCTTCCTCTTCCTTCTTGTTTAGACTACTCTGTCCTATGAATCAAAGGCAAAAAGCCTGTAAACAACAACAACAAAAAGTGTACACGCATTGTTTTAAGCCACATCCAAAAGTGCCTTTATTACACACTAAATGGGGTATCTGTAAACTAGGATCAAAGTGCATTGTGGGTATTAAGTAGTAAACTGTTCTTCTCAATTTAGAATTCATTATTTGATATTCCCAATAGTGTAAAGATGATCTTCACTAAGGGGGTATTTACACTTGGTCACTTCATGCATTTTTGCTGATCAGATCGCTATCCAATCATGAAAAGACCAAGAGTAAATGCCCTCCAAAACAGATCTGATCTGACCACTCAAACTACCTCCAGATGAAACTCGGTCAAGTGTAAATGTATCTGGCTGTTCAAACCACATATGTAAACTTCACTCTGTGCAAACAGCGCTATGTCAGCATAGGGAAAATTAGACTGTGCAGTGGAGTTTTTGGACTTAGGAGTAAAATAAGGTCTGTGGTAAACATTGCTTGGTATGGGGATGTTTTGTTTCTCGACATAAATTACATCAGTCATACATCAAACATGAATTTTAAAGCTGTATTGAATTACATTAAAAAAATATTTTAAAAAAAAACACACAGCAGCTTCAAAATTCAGGTCTGAGGTATGACTATGTAATTTATGTTGTAGAACAAAATGGCCACATATCTTAAAGTAATGTTTACCACAGACTTTATTTTACACAAGATCAAAAACCCATAATAAAATCCAGAGGGAACCCATAGTGAATTTGACTTCCGAATTTGCCTTCAAATACCCCCTAACAGATTCAATATTACAGTAAATACTATCGAGAATACCACTTTGCAGATGTTTCTGCTCAGCTGTATATCACAAATGCTAAATTAAAAAAAACAGCAACATGTGCATGTAATCTACACAAACAATTTTGATAAGGGATTTTTATGTTTTTGGTAGAGATGCGCCAATCCGATACCTGGATCAGTATTGGCTCCGATACTGACATTTTTAGATGGATTGGGTATCAGTC
Source organism: Moxostoma hubbsi (assembly GCA_032164185.1). Lineage (NCBI taxonomy): Eukaryota > Metazoa > Chordata > Actinopteri > Cypriniformes > Catostomidae > Moxostoma > Moxostoma hubbsi. The sequence continues at coordinate 27,990,886 of JAVLUX010000007.1, read as the reverse complement.
TGATGAGCCCAATCCAAATCTGATACTGTGTATTAGTCATATTTGTTACTGTCAAGCTCCAAAACTGAAAAATAACCATTAAAGTAGTCCATATGACTCATGCATCTTATTCAAAGCCACTTGAAGACATATAATAGCTCAGTGAATCGCAAAAGGCTGTCTAATAAGTAAATATGCAGCGTGTTAGTGAATGGCACTGCTCTGTTGGCACAAATATAAGCACATGCAGGCTTGTGAAGCAGTAACGGCTATTTTCATATGTGAGTGTTACTCTCAAACAACATCCCACTTAGAATATGCATTTAGAATGTTAAATTCTCCTCTGGTGCCAAAATTTGAATAAGATGCAAATGAAACCACTGTGAAGCCTACACACAGACATAAAGATTTTGAGTGTTCTGATTGTCAAAATAAAAGCCTGATGATTTTCAATTAAAGGTGCATGACTGAAATATATTACTGTTGTATAACAGTAAAAAAATTCTAAGTCAATAATAATAATGTATTATTATTTAATTTCAAATTATAACAATATTTAAGTTGAATGGGTTCTAAAAAAAATGCTAAATTATCCAGTAGACTAACTAGTTAACAAAGTTTTTCTTAATAGGCTAGACATTTATATTGAAATAATGTGTAGTTATAGGTTTGTGTTTCTTAACATCTAAAAGAGTACCCCTAAATCTTTCCACACAATGAGTTAAATACATTTTAAACTGATTATGCAAAATAACAACACTGGTATTGGATCGGGAATGGTATCAGCCGATACTGAGATTTCAAATATCGCAATTGGATGGGAAGAGAAAAATTGGTATCAGTGCATCCATAGTTTTTGTGTGGTTTCATTTATAGTATGTTTTAAGTGAACCAGAAAGGAACCAGCTGCAAATGGCCTCAGTGCTTTTGGTGTTCACAATGAAAGTGGACTTAAAAGAGGACCAGTTTCTTTTTTGGTCCTCTTCACATTAATGTGGTCTCAGACCACAGACTTGTTGTTCACACCACAGCTCCTTAAGAACTCAGACCCCATTGGAGGTAGTGCTGTAACAATTATGAAATTTTGCTGAAAATAAGTTTTCTTAAACAATTGTGATTATTATAAGCAATTGTCATACAAATGGTCAAACTTCATAAAGTTCATTTATGCTTGTTACAGATAGGCCTACACCTTTAGTAATTTATTTATTTAACTTGAAATCATATTATAAAATGTGGCTATATAATTACTTTTAAGGCTTTGAAGATTATGCATTTTTCATTTAAATATTATTGCACAGGGATAGAATTACATGAAGTAATATTTTCTATTTTATCATTTGTGAAACCCAGACAGTGCCGCTAATTAAAATACATTATGTATTAGTAATAATGTATACTGTATGTCTGCCCTAAATTCTTCACTTTCTTATGTAAGGCTCTCCGATAAAATGTATTGCCCTTATTTCGCATGAAAGAAAACATTTGAAATTCTAAGTGCATTTGAAAATGTTTCTTTATCTATCATCTCAAAAGAATTGGAGCAAGCAAGCATCTCCTCCTGCATGTCATTTACATTGTGTGTATGAGCAAAGAACATTTGCTATTGCGCAAATAAAATAAAAGTGAAACTATAAAAAAAAAATCCTTGCTTGTATTTTCGTTTGAGTTTGGCGTGAACCTCTGTAGATGGTATGATCATCAGAGCACTCTGAAGAAGTGGTTCATCTTATCACACTGCTCTGCTCTGGTTGTGGCCGGTCCGTTAATTCTAGGTGCTCAAATAATACAACAAGAATGGAATATGAGACACAAAAACACTTCATGGTAATCATGATATATATCTATATTTGCTTAGAATTCCAATATGTGGACAGTAAAATGTATATGAAGTATGTAATGCAGCTATTTATTTCAAGCCATGAGGTACTTAAAATTGAAGCCAGAAGTTTACATACACTTAGGTTGAAGTCATTAAAACTAATTTTTTAACCACTCCATAGATTTTATATTAGCAAACTGTAGTTGTTTAGGACATCTACTTTGTGCATGACTTGAGTAATTTTTCCAACGATTGTTTACAGACAGATTGTTTCACTTTATTTGATTATATCCCAATTCCAGTGGGTCAGAAGTTTAAATACACCAAATTAACTCTGCATTTTAGCAGCCTTTAGGAATTTAGCCAATTAGATTCCGATAGGCTAATTGGAGTCAATTGGAGGTGTACCTGTGGATGTATTTTAAGGCCTACATTCAAACTCAGTGCCTCTTTGCTTGACATTAAGGGAAACTCAAAAGAAATCAGCCAAGACCTCGGAAAAAAATGGTGTACCTCCACATGTCTGGTTCATCCTTGGGAGTAATTTGTGTACAAAACACTGTACAAACAATCGTATGTAAAACACCATGGGACCATGCAGCCATCATACTGCTCAGGAAGGACACAAATTCTGTCTCTTAGAGATTAATGCAGTTTGGTGTGAAAAGTGCAAATCAATCCCAGAATAGCAGCAAAGGGCCTTGTGATCCACAGTAAAATTAGTTCTATATCGACATAACCTGAAATGCTGCTCAGCAATGAAGAAGCCACTGCTTTTAACTGCAATAAAGTCAGACTACAGTTTGCATGTGCACATGGGGACAAAGATCTTAGTTTTGAAGAAATGTTCTCTGGTCTGATGAAACAAAAAATGAACTTTGGCCATATGACCATCGTAATGATTGGAGGAAAAAGGGTGAGGCTTGCAAGGTGAAGAACATCATTCCAACTGTGAAGCATGGGAGTGGCAACATCATATTGTGGGGGTGCTTTGCTGCAGGAGGAACTTCACAAGTGTGCACTTCACAAAATAGATGTCATCATGAGGAAGGAAAATTATTTGGCTATATTGAAGCAACATCAGCCAGGAAGTTAAAGCTCAGTCGCAAATGGGTCTTCCAAATGGACAATGACCCCAAGCCTACCTCTAAAGTTGTGACAAAATTGCATAGGGGACAACAAAGTCAAGGTATTGGAGTGATCATCACAAAGCCCTGACCTTAATCCGATAGAAAATTTGTGGGCAGAACTGAAAAAGTGTGTGTGAGCAAGGAGGCCTACAAACCTGAATCAGTTACACCAGTTCTGTCTGGAGGAATGGGCCAAAATTCCAGCAACTTGTGAGAAGCTTGTGGAAGGATACCCAAAATGTTTGACCCAAGTTAAACAATTTAAAACAATGCTACCAAATACTATCAAAGTGTGTGTAAACGTCTGGGAATGTGATGAAAGAAATAAAAGCTAAAATAAATAATTATCTCTACTATTATTCTGACATTTCACATTCTTAAAATAAAGTAGTGATCCTAACTGACCTAAGACAGGGAATGGCTTCTATGATTAAATGTCAGAAATTGTGAAAAACTGAGTTTAAATGTATTTTACTAAGGTGTATGTAAACTTTTGACTTCAACTGTATGTCATAAAATGCAAAGCGGACTGGTACCTCTTCACCTTCACGTTACAAAAATCAATCGACCCACAAACGAACTATACTCTGATCACTTGGGTTGTTCACATATACACATTCTGAGAGCGCTTGGAGTGCTCAAACGAACTATGTGTGAAAACGCCCTAAGTGACAAATAAACATACCCGGAGTTGTAGATGCCCAAGTTTTCAGTGTCAGCCCATTTGTGTTTAATTGTTGTGCATTACATTTTTGAAGGTTGTTAGTTCTCTTACTTTGTCTGGTAGTTTGTTATTGGTGTTGGCTACAGTTGAAATAGCAAATCACGTTACTGCAAGCTTTTGCACTAAGAAGCCAACCATTACACACTGCTTGTGTTTGAAGTTGAATGCCATCTACAGTTTGATCAATTATAGGAATAACAACACATGCTAACTTTCAGCAATGTTGGATTACTTTTGTGGAATGAGTGTATTGTGCTGAGGGAAGCTAATTCAGTCTTCACTGCCATTATTGCAACATGAGTGGGTCGATGATGACTATTTATAAATCTAGTGATCATTGCAAAGTACATTTTGATGAATTCATCAAAAAGCAGTAAAGCACTTTTTTTTTGTTTTTAACATTGTTTAATTCAGTAGTTTTCCACTGAAATCACAAAATCTGCAATGTAAGTAAAAGTGTGTGGACAAAAGTTTGTGTGTCCTGTGTATAGGAAATGGAAGGTTTTGTTTCTACATAACATTTATAAATGTGGCCCCTGGTATTGGCACAGGATGTCAGTTTTTGTTTAATATCAGCACTAATAGGGCTACACACAGTAGTTTCAAATTGAAAGCAGAATAGTCCTTGTGTAGCCTAGGTTTTAATTTCCTTGTATAGCTATCCTATGTGTCAGCAGTTATGATTAGGATGCCATCAGATCTCTTCTTGAACTGTACATACCCAAAGCAAAGTTAGTGTGTTCAATGTGCACAAGTAAGATTAGAGCAAATAAGAAATGTAATGGTTTGAAGCAACTGAATTATACTATGGCCACAATGCCACCTAATCTTTTCAAGGACATTTTCCTCTTTAACCCCCAAACCTGAAAAATGTGTTGCCGTTTCCTGTCTACTTTCCTGGTTTCCTGTCCTCTTTATTGTCATCCACTTTTCTGGCCCCTTGCTTATTTCATTATACACCAACTATATGAAGATTACTGGTACTTACATTCAAGGTTATGTCTAAAAGATTTCTTAGTAAAAGAAGCCAAATAGATAATGGCCACTTTGTTTTTTTTAACACTACAAGGCTACTCTTTTTACTTTGTCATATAGTACTGGATCTGAATGAGATTTTGAGCATCATTGCAAGAGATTAGGCTATGGTTTCTACAGATGTTTGGCACAGTTTGAATTGTGATTGGACATGGAAATCGGGACTACCTGATCTTGAGTGAGCATGGCAGAAGCCCATGTTGTCTGCTGCCTGAAGATGTTCAGATCAGCCACAGATAACTGATGGCTTTCCAGTGTCAATTGCCATGCTGTTGTTTGAATCTTCTATGTTCTGTCTCTTCTCAGGTAAGAGTAAGGAAGCTGAGATTAAACGCATAAATAAAGAGTTAGCCAACATCCGTTCCAAGTTTAAAGGGGACAAAGCTTTGGATGGCTACAGCAAGAAGAAATATGTGTGCAAGCTGCTCTTCATCTTCCTTCTGGGCCATGATATTGACTTTGGCCACATGGAGGCTGTCAACCTGCTCAGTTCCAACAAGTATACTGAGAAACAAATTGTGAGTTCAAATTCTCAAAATATCTTGTGCTTATTTTTGTTGTTGTATATTTTTCAGACTATTGTTAAAGTCAACATGAAATCAAATTTGATCCCCTTTACTTAAAGAATGTTTCAGGTTTTGTTGTGCATGATTCATCATATGCATGTAATTACAGAGCGAGAAAATGTTTATGTTGTGATGTCTTGCATATAGAGACCACCTTTCATGGTCCAATCAGTTCCTGATTGATAAAATCAAGTCCTGCTCTACATTTTATTTTCTTATTTAATATCCAATATTTTGTTTCACCCGTAAATATGTCGAATTATGGAATTAAAATGGGCTGCGAGCTGCTTTTCATGTAGAATTTAAGATGTTGTGAAATTAGTCTTTCACTTTTTGCCTTATGTTTACATGTCTATCTGTGTGTCTTTTATTCATTTTAATTGCGATGTGCGCTGTTGACTGAGTGTGTGCATGTATGAATGGCAACGTACCTGTGTTCTGTACGTTAAGCAGATTAATTGCAGTGTTTTAATTAGATGTCCGCCAATATGGGTTTTATAATTGCTGATTCCAATATCCAGAGAGCAGGGTGTCCGATATAATGCAGATATATCACACAATTTAATATAAATTGTCTAAAAAAAATTTATAAACTTTATTTAACATTATATTTAATCAAACTTTCACAAAAAACTTTGTAAAAATAATAATTGCAAAAAAATTAAATTTCCAAGATATATTACAAAAATGATTTTGTGGGTTTTTGATGCTAGATCGCAGTTTCTCCTGATTTCAGTTTAACGCTTCCCATTTTAATAACTGTTTGCACTTAAAGAAATGTAAAAAGAAAAAACAACAGTAGAGGTAGACAGATATTTCAGTTTAACCGATTAATCTGTGCCTATAGTTGCTTTTTGGAACAATTGGTTATCGGTTACCGATGTCATTCAATCAAAATGCTTATTTATCCAACTGATATTGTTGTTGCCAAAGTTACAAAGAAATATGATGACATCAGAAAATGGCTCCTTATATTTGAAAATCAAACACTGTATTTTCAGATGTTTGTATTGATTATAAATATGATTTAGACTTCCCTGGTTTCAAGTCTTTTTTAGTGGAATGTTAATGTAACCAGAATGTGTGGCAGTATTTCTATTAACTGTTATATATTTGCTGCCAATACTTCTCTACATACAATAAATAGGCTACAACAAATAAGACAAGAATACAATTTATGAATAATAAACAGAACGGTATGTAATCTAAAATGTCCTTGTGTGCAACAAGCACATGTGGATGTTTGATCAAAATAAATAGATGGTCCGACAGAACATTTCTTTGGTTTTGAGTTGTCTGCTATCATGTTGGGCTGGAATGTGGGTTATGTAATGTCATTAAAAAAAATAAAAAATGTTATGTACCTGAAATGTATTTGTAAATGACAACTTGAGATTAGGGCTGGGCGGTATATCAGCTTTTTAAGGTATATTGATATATTTTCAAATGAGATATAAGATGAGACAATACCGTTAATATCGATATAGGTTGCGTTTAGAGCTGCAACTAACGATTATTTTGATAATCGACTAATCTAATGATTATTAGAATGACTATTCGGTCGATTCTTGCAACGATTAATTATTAGCTCTTAGCCGACAATTCAGCTTGTATTAAACATTCTTACTAACAATAAAAAGGACAAAATAATCTTTTAAAAATACATCTAAATGACATTCACTGAATTATAATGAAGGAAAAAAAATTAATCAAGTTTAATTCAGTTAAAAGTTCACTAAAAAAATATATTCCATTCAAGAGTTTGTCTTTTTTTTTCTTCATTTTAATTATCTAAAAATCCTTAAAACAAGATACATTTACTTGAAAGGCAACATATAAGATATTTAGACTTGCTTTCAGAGAATGTATCTTAAATAAGTCTATTTTGTGTAAGTGTAATTTTTCATTTGTTCGTACTTGTGCCAGTGCAGTAAAGAATAAAAAACTATACTCATATTACAAGATATATTCTCTAAAAGCAAGTCTGAATATCTTATGTTGCTTCTCAGGTAAATGTATTTTGTTTTAAGTAGGCTATTTTTAGATATTTTAAAATATTAAATATTCTCCAATAACAATTTTTTCTTCTGCAGTATAGCTCCTTAAGTAAATGTTTTTCCAGTGTATAATGGGCTAAGACTACGCTCTCTCACCTTTATGTTCACTTCGATCCATCTTTAGCTCACAAAAACAAACTCTCTCTTCTTAATAGAACTGCTTTCCTTAATATCACCGATTTCCTTCACAATAAGATACACACCTTGAAGTATACAGTATATTATGATTCACTATCTCAGGAGCTTCATGTTATTATCTAGCAGCAGCAAACAAGCACGAGAGATGAGTGTACCCACGCCAGAGTGTACATCAGCCTGGTGCAGTTTCAATCTCTCCCCCTTCACGCGACTCAGATAAGCAGCACTGACCGCACAGAGAAATGCCATTTTTGGAGTTTTATGACCCACTTCCTTATTATTTGAACTTTAATAAAGGATGCATTAAAGATTTCACGCCAGGTTATTAGCATTTTAGATGCTCTGACATGCAAGTTTTGCTTAAGCGGAATGCCAGATCCGGCTCTGATTTATTTCACGATGACAGTGCTTCTGTATTTATTATTTTGTATTTTTCCATTATAATTCTGTTATATTTTGTGATCTACATCACCTGAAGCTGTTTGGAAATTTAGAGTGCATCTGGACATGTGTTTTCTTCCTCTCCTCATTCAGGCACACGCTGCAGTGCTCCTCTCGTGCGCCATCATTAGAGTTTCACATTATCTCATGTTACGTTAAATGACATCAAATGAATATTCGACAGCGAAAAGTTTTGTTGAAATTTTTTTATCGTCACCGTTGTCGATACCGTTGACTAATCATTTCAGCCCTAGTTGCATTACATAACCCGCTTCTTCTGGAAGCCGTGCCTTGTTTGAATACTCTGTGCAACCCCGCCCTCACTCTTCCTTTGCTTCTGCACTCAAAATACGGCCCCACAAGTTCTGCAACATGGAGGGAGACAAGCCGAAGAAGTCCTGGTTAGTAGAAAGAAAAACAATGGTTCATTTATTTGGAAATGGTTTGGATTTAAAAGATCAGACGGGCAGCAAAACAGCTGCATGCTGTTTGACTGACAGGTGGCTTGTGTGTGTGTGTGTGTGTGTGGCGTGGTTTCATGTGCTTGTGCTCCGAGAACAAATACATTTCAAAATCCCGCCAAAATGCTCGTCTTGGTGAGATGTTCACGTAAAGGCAGTTATCTTTTAAGTGAATGTAAACATTGGAGGAAAAGCTGACTTGTAAAGTTTAAATGTAACCTAATAAACCTGCCACTGTCTAGTCTATCCTTAATGACTCTTGGCTGGATAACTTTACTTGTATAACTATAGTATTAAAGTATTCATACAGGGAATACCAGTAGTAGTTTTATATCAAAATCATTATGAATGTTTAAATTCATAAAATACATTTTTTTCTATAGTGTTTTTATTTTTTTTCCTATTCATTGCTTTTCTTTTGATATTTTATTACTGACTATTTACTACTATTGAATAATAACTTGAGGACTTCATTATTTTATAATTGACAAATTACTTAGTGTTAGACTCAATTAACATGTCAGAGTTTCTGTTGTATGTTTTCTAAAATTATGAAATGTCCAACCTAATAGCATGTAACCAATACATGTTTTTTTTCTCTCTGGACAAGTAACTTTTTTACTCAGACAAGTGAATGTCCGATTTACTTGTCCAAAGGACAAGCATATCACAATGCTTGACGTCGAGCCCTGCATGTAATATGTAGAGAATGCCATAAACGGGTTGCATCCAAAAGTGGAAGCACTTACAATCTCTTCCACCATTAACAACAGTGCCATAAACTGCAGTGTGTGTTAAACTTCGTGCTGCTGCAACCTCCAAAATATATACAGAGATGTGATTTTTGGTCCATATAGCCCAGCCCTACTTAAGATATAGTTGTAGCATGGTTTGTGTTATTTTAGTCTTTTCTTTTCTAGATGTATGTGCATCCTTTCTGATGTATGAGTCCCAATCTAGTGAGAGTCAGCAACAAATGTCTTTTAGCATGTCAGAAAGGCTTAGTGGCACTCCATGGCATGTAGACCCACCATGAGGTCTAATTATCTCATGCTGATCAAACTCCCACTCTAGTGTGGTTGCTCAGATACCACATTTTTGACTTTGGTATGTTACCAACCCTGGTACCACTCTAATCAACAATTAAAAAGCCTCAGATTTTACATGAAATCACACAGATGACTTGATTAATAGAACTGTATGAAGTCTTACAGATACAAATTATGCGTTTTACGTTAACATTTTTCTGGATTACATGTTAAATGTTTTAATTAAATGTTATGATCAAATGTTGTTATGATCAAATGTATGTACAGTAGTGTGTGTGTGTATATATACATATATACACACACACATATATATATATACACACACACACACACACACACACTTTATTTTTACAAAAAATATTTTGGTAAAATAAAATTCTGCAAAACAGAACTTCACAGTATTAATGAAAACCTTAAAAAAAATATCGGATTATCTGTGGCACAAGGCTGCTTGCGTTTGTGATATTGCTACATTTTGAATATTACATTTTTAAACAGCAGTTATATTTTTCTGTCTTCAATTTCACATATGCATTTGAATAGAGCTTTCATGTTAGTGGGACATTTATTTTGACAGACCTTTGAGTTCTTCCTGTTTTTGACTGGTTATATCAAGCTTCCCTCTAATGCTGGGATACTCCCGTCGTGACCCGAGCTGAAATCTCCTAGTTGCACCGGAGAAGTTCATTAAAGTGTTAACAGCCGTTTATACTATAAACACACTGCATGAAAATTAAGCACCAGCAGAGTGTATTGAGTTTGTGAGAGTGCGCATGCCTGTGCCTTTGTGTGTGTTGGAATCGTATGACAGCTTAGCAGCACCTTTGTTCATTCTGTAGCGTGCAGCGCATGTGACTGTATATTTTTTTAATTAAATTACATCCTTCTGCTGTTTAATGATCACACTTGGCCATATCCAAAGGTTTTTATTTTATTTTAAAATTGTCATTGATTTCATCTCCAATTTTTTTACATATCACATAATTTTGCCAATGACAGCATAATGTAATATGGTACCGAAATTAGCAACAAGATGATATTGTACCGTTTGAATTTTTTGGTTTTGCGATACTTCATCAGTACCAGTAAACCGCTCAACCCCACACTCTAGCAGTTGCATTCCCATCAGCCAAGAACCTCTCCACAGGGTAACACTGACAGTAGACAGGGAAAAACTGGGCCATTTGAGTATGTTAAGGCCTGTTAACACTAAATCCGTGACTATTTTGCAAGACGAACCTCCGACAAAATGTCTATTCGCACTGAGTCCACAAAAAATAAGCCCTGTACAGTAGGTGGTGCTGTTGTTGCTCCGTAAACATTTACACCAGTATCCTGCCTGGAGGTTAATATATTTATCCCTGTCCAATCATTTATCTAACTGGGCATAAATGTTTCATTATGTTCTTTCCATGGTGTTGGTGCATTTTGAGGAATATAGAATCTGTGATTTTTATGCGAGTGAGATGAGAAAATAGTTCTGTTGCGTACATATACATACTATTTATGTTTGCATTTTGTATTTTGCTTTGAGTATATTCTAAATGGACTCCTGAACCCAACTTCTCTTTTTATAATGCCTGGATTAATGCCTGGATAATAAAACACAAGGTGATGTAAATACTCATGGAATAATTTACATTAAGAATAACATGTATAATTAAAAATATTATTATTAATATTAAAAATAATAATATTAAAGAAAACACTGGCTCACAGTATTTTCTTTATTTAAAATATTGCAATACCTTATTTTATATTATCCTTGCAATATGTTTAATTCCCGAACCTTGCTGCTAATATTGCCATGAAAATATAACAGGCACAGTAATATACATATAAAATAATGTTCATTAAGACAAAACACAATAAGCAGTCTTTCAAAAACAGATGGGTTTTTCAGTACAAAGTGTTCATGAACTGCTGCTATTTATTTTTAATTATATATTTATGGGGTTTCTATCGGCAGCACGTCCAATGCCGTTGTTTGCCAGTTGATTAGCACCACCAACATGCTGGATTGAGCAGCTGCAGTGACACTGGAAAAATGACAAACTCTCATTAGTCAATCAGTTTTCATTGCAGTCCCAAAAAGAATTTTCAAACCAGACCACTCTCGGTAAAAACAAAAAACTTCAGATTGTCGGTGGACGATTTATAGGACCCGGTTTCAATAGTGCCATGAGAATCCATTGTTCCTGTTCAAAAGCTCATCGGAACGAACATGCACACCGAAAAAACTGTTTGGTGTGAACATGCCTTTACTGTACTGAAGAACAACAAACTGTGGGCTTGAATGAGTCAGCTTATCTTTTTCCTCGAAAGGGAAGGCATTGAAATAACATTTACAATGCAAACTAGATCAAAACATGATTTCACCAACATTTGACCATAGCATTTGTTTTGGCCAAAATAAGGCATTTACAAAGAACTATTGAGTTGTGGGCAGGTTGCAGAGCATACAGTGTCTTTTTCTTCTGGTTGCATTTTGATACACAGCTATATTTAGAAATTAGATGAGGTCATGTATATTGTTAGCTTTTTGTAAATGTCGTTTTTACCGCAAGACGTTATAGCATAATGCTGAGGAATGTGGTGATGTCATCATGTTGTGAGTTACTCCTCTCAAATGGCTCAAATTCATTGTTTACCTTGAGCCCAACCCAAAATATCAGCAAGCTTTTTTCTGTCTTCAGTCGAATAGAGGGGACCAATACATTGCTGAAATAGTCTATAGAACCAGTTCACAATGGTGTCATTTTCTTGTGATCCTTGAAGTAAGACTTGTAAGCACATTAAAATGTTGAATTCCAAACCTGATTTAGGTCGCCATGCTGCCTTCTGTTTAGTAAGATTTGGAGTCTAAGACCAAACAATGAATCATAGCCTCTAGCTAACAGTTTCAACACATTCACACTAGTCATAACATTCAGCTGCTCTTCTGATAAATTATCTTAAAATTAGCCAATATTTCTTGGAAGCTGATTTTTGCTAGTGAATGTTTCGGCTGTGCAATACGTAGCTAAAGTAATTTTTCAGAAAAATCAGACTGCTGGATGGCATGATTGACTGATCAGAATGGAGTATATTAGAGAGATGTCATAAATCTTAATGTTTATGTATTTGCCCTGAAGTAGTTTAAAAGGTTGAAAACATAAAACATTAAATGTCAAATGGAAAGTTTTGTAAGTGATGAACTGAACAAATAGTTGAATTAGTGTTTCTAACCGATTGATTGAAATGGTGTAGAAGAGCTGATCCTTTGGAAGTGATTCCAACAAAATTATGATATTTTGATGATATAAGAAGCCCATTGGCACAGTCTTTGGGGAAACTCAATGGCTTAATGGCCACTAGTGAAGGAAGCATTCTTGATAAATTCAGTGCATGCTTTATGCAGTGAACTGTAGGAATGCACCTAACGAATATTTTGATAAATTATTTAACGAATATTAGAATGATTATTCGACTATTCTGTGATTGCAACGATTAATCATTAGCTCTTAACCGATTATTCAGCTTGTGCCCTGACTTAAAAGGTTGTATTAAACGTGCTTACTAACAATCAAGAGGATAAAATCATCTCTATAAATACCTCTAAATGACATTCATTGAATTAAAGGGAAAAAATACTTTTTATTATGTTTAATTCTGTAAAGAAATTCATTGCAAAACAAAAACTATTGTTATCAAGTGTTTTTGTCTTGTTTTCCATTTTAAAATTGTCTTGAGTAGCAACATAAGATATTTAGACTTGCTTTAAGAGAATGTATCTTATTTATAAGTGTATTTTGTATACAAGTGTATTTTTTACTTTGTTATACTTCTGTGAGTGCAGTAAAGACTAAATATACTTATATTCAAGATCTATTCTCTAAAAGCAAGTATAAATATCTTATATCCTGCTTCTCAGGTGAATGCATCTTTTTTTAAATATTTTTATATATTTTAAAATATTTGTATTTTTAATATTATATTCAACATTTTCAGGTAACAATTTTTACTTGTTCCTCAAGTAAATGTACATTGTTTTAAATGAGTTTTAGATATTTTTATTGGAAAATAAAACGTATTTTGTTGCAGTGTATAATGGGGCGAAGACTTGGTCTCTCACCTTTCTGTTCACTTCAATCCATCTTTAACTCACAAAAAACAAACTCTCTATCATTAATAAAGCTGCATATTGCCAATTTTCTTCACGATAAGAAATGCACAATGACACACATTATGATTCAATAAGTCACGAGCCATCACGTTATAATCTAGCTGCAATAAGTGTCCCCGCGACGGAGTGCATCTCAGCCAGGTGCAGTTTTAATCTCTCCCCCTTAGATCGGGACATTCGTGCAACTCATAGAAGAGTTGCTGACCGCACAGAAATGCCAGTTTCGGAGTTTGTAATTAATTACATGACCTGGTTCCATATTATTTGAATTTTAATAAAGCTATAACGCATTAAATATAACTGCATTTAAGATGTAACACCGGGGTGTTTCCTTTAAAGAGATCCGGCTCCGCTTATTCCACAATGAGAGTGTTTCTGTATTTACTTATTTGTTATTTTTGTATAATTCCCTTGTACTTTGCGATCTACATAAGATGAAGCTGTTTGGAAGGTTTAGAGTGCATCTGTGTAATTCTTCCTATCCTCATTCAGGCACGAGCTGCAGTGCTGCTCTCATGAGTCATCATTACAGTTTAATGTGATCTCATGTTACGTTAAATGAGATCAAACGACTATTCAACAATGAACATTTTTTTTAGACAATTTTTTTTATTGTCGACGTTGTCGATAACGTCGACTAATCGTATCCGCCCTAGTGAACTGTAATAATGCTTTCTTTACAGCTGCATATACTTGAATAATAGTAGCTGAAGAAAATGCTTATCAACTTATGAGCTTATTTATGTTGCAAGACAGTTTCCTCCAAACCTTTACAATCAGCTTTAGGTATACAGACTTTAAAAGGACATAGAACAAGATGCAAGGGCGTAAAAGCAGTGAGTGGAAAATAATAATTTTATTTATACTTCAGCCCTTGCAGCAGTGAGGGAGACACATTAACTTAGTGAGGGGGAAAAGCTCTCTCATTGGTGTAGTACTTATCCTCCAAGCTCTCATGACTCTGAGCCTGTTTGAAGATGACAAATCTGCAGTGATGTGCCGTTGTCTTCATTTTAGATTTACAGTACATTCATTCACCCTCAGTCAGAGTGATGCTTTGTGGATGCCTTTTTTATGTGCACAAAACAGCTAGCGCTCATGTATATTTATACATTTATCAGATGCTTTTTGTTCAAAGTGACTGCATTCAATGCATATATTTGATCAGTTTTGTCTGTTTTCTTGGGATCAAACCCATGATCTTGCCTTGCTCTACCAGTTGAGCTACAGGAACCCTACAATACAGTATATAACCTAGTGGTTAAACCTTGTGTTAACTGAAAATGTTCCATCATTTACTGAAATTACAAAACATTTATTTATGATTTAAAATGATTTGTCATTTTGATGGGGGAAAAAAAAAAGATATCTGGTTTAAAGCATGTTCCCACTTTAAAAACTAATAGCAATGCTAGTAGGGAAAACTGACAGGGAGAGAGATGTGGTGATTTGATGAGAGAAATGAGAGAGACAAAATGTTGTAATTTCTTAATTAAATCGGCTCATCAGATATCAAGATTGCAGTGCATGTTGTCTTTTTTTTACATTATGATAGCAGAATAAAAAGAAAAAGCAGAGAATCTATAACATTAATCGAGCTCTTGCCAAAGAAGTTCTTGTGATATCAATGACACATTGACCGTACAATATTTTTACTGATGGATAAAAATAGGGCTTGACAGTTAACAATTTATATCCCTGTCCTTGTTCCTTCAATTTCCTTATTATCCCTTCCTCTCTTACTGTACTCCAGGGTTATCTGTTTATCTCTGTGCTGGTGAACAGCAACAGTGAACTGATCAGGCTGATTAACAATGCCATCAAGAATGACCTGTCCAGCAGAAACCCCACCTTCATGTGTCTGGCACTGCACTGCATCGCTAATGTGGGCAGCAGAGAGATGGCTGAAGCCTTCGCTGGAGAGATTCCACGAATCCTTGTGGCTGGGTGAGAGCCTTGGGGGGCCAGAAGGGTGGAGCAAGAAAATATGAAGGCAAAAAAGCAGGGTTTGAGGCAGAGGAATAGTAATGTGGTATGCTTTGGTAGCATAATGAATAAGCCACATAGAAGGAACCGGTTAGTAGGGTGGGAAAAATAGGAACTGAAAGGGAAATGTGTTTTTGTGATCTTCTGTTGAGGAAAAGTAAGTGTTCTTGAGTTCATTACTTATCTAATATCACTCAAGCAAGAGAGCTATTGTACTGAATAATAGAGCCAGGCCGATGATGATTTTAGAGGGGGAAATTCACAGATTACCGATATGGTGGCCGATATAGTTTATTTTTCATCTGGAATGAAAACTGAACTTTTCTATGTGGATTGTGCACAGATTTTGCACCGATATGACTATGCAAAGCTACTCAGAAGGCTGCTTTCTTAAACAAATATTGTTATCAAAGAATATTTGACTTATTATTATTATTATTATTATTATACATTGTCAACAAATTCTAGAAGTGAACACTGAGAAAATAAATAAAAATAAAATGGCTAAATAAATATCAGTACCCTTTAGTATCAGTCAAATGCTGACTATATTATTACTGCCAGTCAATTATTGGCAGGTTGTAAAACAAGAATCATTTACACCAGCCGAGTCAAGAGATAAACGGCAGCAGCGGTGCTACACCGTAACGGTGGAAAATCAGACTTAATTATTACATTTTATAAATACAATGACTGGAATTGTTCGGTTGAAGGGGGCACCAAACTGTGAATCCTGAACAAAAGTTTGGTGAATACATGTTTGCACAATAGCTTCCACTCAGCTGACAAGTAATGAAAGTAGCTACATGGTTAGCTAGTTAGCTATAAGCTCGTTGTCACGGAGAGTAAAAGATGGACCAGCATTGCGTCTCGCCAACTAGGTAACATCATCTCACCAACAGCGTAGTGTGAAATCAACACTCAACAGACACAATTCACCACCACACCGTTGTCTGTTGAGCTGCAAAAAGATGCTCTGATGTTTACCTTTCAGTCTACTACATTACTTACTGCACTGACAAACTATAGCTGGCTAATAGAAAACAAGACATGAGTGACATGATTGTCAGGGACAGGGTTAATGTTATATTAGTTATATCGAAAAGTGAAAATTATGGGGTCATTGTTTATTAACTTTCCGGTGTGTATTTCACAAACTAGTTAGCAGCTTTCCGAGAAGACAGCTCAACTCCACACCGCTTAACTCTGCACAACTTAACTCCAACCTGTCTGCAGAGCAGAGCCACCATAAGCTCAGAGTCAGCTCTGTAAACAATGGAGTCGGAGCACGCTCTGCTGGACAATCTACATAATGACACCAATTCAAAGCATTGTTTTCTGTATTATATATTCAGGAAAAAAAAAAACCTATCTGAGCATATCGGTAAACGCCGATACTGATATATCGATGAAAGGATAATATCGGCCGACCAATATATCGGTCAGGCACTACTGAATCCATGACCGTGATGCTGCTGAGTACCGCAGGTAATCACAGCCATGCTGATATTCAGTACAACAGCATGATTACATGTGTGATATTGTTTTTATACATTGGTTCAATAAACTTATAGTTATAGTTCATATTCAGAAACTTACTGGGTTTTTTTTTTTTTTTTTTTTTTGTCAGTCTGTCCTATCAGACTGTGCTAACTATATAGGGGATTATCTTACGATTTGTTTTGTTGCCATTTATTTGCATTTAACTGACTAAATTAATATTGTGGTAGATGATTAATATATTTTGCTTGTGTTAATGACAGGGACACGATGGACAGTGTGAAGCAGTCTGCTGCTCTGTGTCTGCTCCGCCTATATAAGACCTCCCCAGATCTGGTGCTCATGGGTGAATGGACCTCTAGAGTGGTGCATCTGCTCAACGACCAGCACATGGTAAGTCTGACATGGTGGAAACTACACTCATGATATTAATTAGGGCTGTCAATGAATACAAATTTGTAATCAAATTATTTGCATGATGTGATGATTAAAGAATTGCATATTAATATTTAAGAACAATGGCCCCCAAATAAAGGTAATTTAGAATATAAAAATTAAAATAATTATAAATATTATAATTCAGATATTCAAACATCTTACATCACATTGTTGCAATAGACAAAGCATTTAGACAATACAAAAAGTGGCTTTAAAATTCAAAATATTGTTTGTATTATTTATCATTGAGCATAACCCTATTATTGTGCTACTTCCTTCTGCTCAATTTGTAATTATTGGTCTATGTACTTGTGTGTCTGACAGCCGCTTTTGGAGCGTCTCACTTTTGTTGCAGCTAGTTTTCAGCATTTCTAGTCATAAGCACTGTTTTTAGGATGCTGTGTCAAGTTAAACGTAGTTTTAAACTTTGAAAAATGCATCTCGAAATCCCGCTGTTCTGTGGTGCTCGGCATTTGTGCTGCCTCTTGATGGTTTGAGGCGCATTGCCTGTACATCTGGAGTGCTGACTGCATCAAGGTGGTACATCAAGCTTAAATTGCTCTGATGGTAGGAATGTTCCTTATTATGGAATTTACATACAGGTTGGGGGTATGATTAATTGGGTGATTTTTTTTTTTAATTTTTTAATTTTTTTTGGGGGGGGGGGTGTTTAGATAATTAATCGACCTACACTAACGTGTTATATCGACAGTCGATTACATGGTATGCCGGTTAATTAATCACAATTATTCACATATATAAATATTTGCTTAGAAAGCCCCTCAAATAACAATAATTGAATAAGTAATGATTGCATAATTATTAATTGTTATTTAAACCATTCTATCTATCTATATATATATATATATATATATATATATATATATATATATATATATATATATATATATATATATATATAGTAAAAATAATTATTCAGAAAAAAATACACTCACCGACAGTAGACAACACAAGACGAGCTTGATAGAGCACAAATCGGAACTCTGGGATCTCTAGATGTGAAGTTTCAAACTATGTTTAACTAGTTAATTCAGTTGAGAGTTGAAAAAATTGTAATTGTTTAGATTGATAGGGCTGTCAATATAACACATTGGCTTCAAAAAATCATCCGTCCTCATCCTCCTTGACTTGTCGGCTGCTTTCGACACACTGAACCGCAAGATCCTCCTGTCCACACTTTATGACCTGGGCATCACGGGAACTATGTTTGGATGGTTTGAGTCATACCTCATTGGCAGATCTTTCAAGGTCTCCTGAAGAGGAGAGGTGTCCAAGTCACACCTGTTGACCATGGGTGTTCCTCAAGGATCAGTGCTTGGACCCCTCCTCTTCTCAATGTACACAACATCACTTGGGCCGATCATTGAGGCAATTGGCTTTTCCTACCACTGCTATGCATTTGATATGCAGCTCTACCTGTTGTCCCAACCTGATGACCCTACTGTCTCAGCTCGTATCTCTGCCTGCCTTTCTGACATTTGGGCTGACATTGGGCGGGACGATAGGACAATGTAACCGGATATTGAGGATGTCTTACAAAGATCCCGATGCCGATTGTGAACAGACAATGATTGACAATATCAGGAAATGGCAAAACCATGGATCTGGGAAGTCGCCAAATATATTAATCTACTGTTAGTCACAAAGACGTGCTTGAAGAAACACACTTTAATATATTTTTAAAAACAGACAAAAGAAAAGCTGTCAATGCTTGTTTGATTTGCTGTTTGTTCAGAGGTGTGCAGCACAAACTTGTCATGGGGAACCCACACATGTTGGCTTACAGCGCAAGTCTGTCTTGTGGATCAAGTGCATGTAAAGAGTTTTAACACTTTTCTCTGTTTTATTTTTCTGAAAACTTTTTGCAAGAATAATGTAATCTATGAGAATGCTGCAAATCATCTTGGGAGTTGCTGTGAGTTTAGTTAGCTTTATTTGTATGCGGTTGGCATGCATTGCGAACTCAACTCTGCAGGTTCAGTAATATATATCTTTGTATTAAAGATATATAGACAAAAGCTGTATTTGGTAATACAGCTTTAACTGTATTACCAAAACGCAATACAAACACAAATTCGAGCACATTATTTTGGGAACACTAGGGAATTTATTAGACTTTATTGTTGTTATTATTATGATTATTATTATCTTAATAATAATATCTTAATCTGTAGGCTTTTATTAATGTTCCACCTGTTGTCATTGACGGATGCTTGTATGATGGCAAATGTTTGGATTTGGGGAGTTGGGTAAATAAGATTTTATCACTTCATTATTTTATTGCTTTTTATGTTTAGTTTAAAGTGCAATTTTAATTTAGAAATGTTTTTTTATTGTCAGTAAATGAATAAAATTTTTAAAGCAAAATCAATAAAGCAATAAATTCACTGACCCTTGGCAGGGGGTTTGACGATGTAATTGGATATCACAATATTTTTTAAGCCGATTATCACAAAAATATTTTTTACATATTGCCAGCCCCAGATTTCACTCCACTGGCTACTAGCTGTCAGCTGTAGCTGCCCGCATCAAATTCAAGGCATTGACTTTGGCATTCAGGACAGCCAATGGAATCGCACCCACTTCAGTTCTACAGGTCTATGCTTCAACTCGCTCTGCCGCCTAGGCCCATCACAAAGAGGCTCAAAGTCTATTTCAAGATCGTTCTATTTCTTTGTCCCTCTGTGGTGGAATGGCTTTCAACTTTCACACAATATGCTGATACTATCTCAATGTTCAAGAACCTGCTGAAAACACATGTTTCACGAGCACTTATCCAGTCCACACTAATTGTACTTATTATTGAACTTGCATTTACTCTACCAAAAAAAAAAAACTCTGTCTCTTTCTTCTGCGTAGTGCCTATACTACTACAGCCTGCTTGAAATCTTGGCAGTACAACACTGCAGATGTTGTTAAACTTTGTATGACAAATTGCTTGTCATGTTCATCATTTGTAAGTCAATTTGGATAAATACTGCTAAATGACTAAATGTAAATGTATATGTAAATGACACCTCTAATTAATGCACATTTTATGTACTGTGTTTTTCTGTTGAAAATGTCAGTTAAAGGACAGCTGGTTTCAGTGTGGTTATTGCCAGGTAATATTTCTGATCTCCTCTTTTAGGGTGTGGTTACTGCTGCAATCTCCCTGATCACCTGTCTCAGCCAGAAGAACCCAGATGAGTTCAAGACTTGTGTGTCACTTGCTGTGTCTCGTCTCAGCAGGGTGAGTCTGTGTATGTGTATGATGTAGCCTATAGACACATTTTCTAGATTTGGTAGGTTTGTGCATTTACACTCCGGAGAAGTGCACGCACAATTATTCTATGGAAATTTCTTGAAGCGTGCATTTTTTATACCTTTTTGCAGCTCTAGTCTCATGTGACTTTTTCCTTTTCAGATTGTGTCCTCAGCCTCTACTGACTTGCAGGACTACACTTATTACTTCGTTCCAGCTCCTTGGCTTTCTTGCAAGCTGCTGCGACTGCTGCAGTGCTACCCACCACCTGAGGATGGCGCTGTGAAGGGACGACTGGTGGAGTGTCTGGAGACCATCCTCAACAAAGCCCAAGAGCCACCCAAGTCCAAGAAGGTTCAGCACTCCAACGCCAAGAATGCCATCCTGTTTGAAGCCATTTCACTCATCATTCACTATGACAGGTGCATACAGCTCAATCAACAATTTTGTGAAAAATCTGTATTGCTTTTTTGGTCTTATGATGCAACAAACAAGCATTCATGCATTAGTAAAAACTACAATTGCACAAATAATCTAGCTGTGCACCTCTTGTTTGCTTTGAAATTGATATTAATTTATGGTGTTTTATTTGGATTGACCTAGTATGACTTTCTAGTGGTTTTAGTGCTGATCTCAGGTCTTTGACTCGTTCTTTACAGTGAGCCGAATCTTCTTGTCCGTGCATGCAATCAGCTGGGGCAGTTCTTACAGCACAGAGAGACTAACCTGCGCTACCTGGCCCTGGAAAGCATGTGCACGCTTGCCAGCTCAGAGTTTTCCCACGAGGCTGTCAAAACACACATAGAGACAGTCATCAATGCGCTGAAGGTAAATGCAGAGATTCTGCAATCTTGAGAGATGAGCTTAAATTTATTTGCAAAATATAAAACTGCTCATATACAGCAGATCCATCCCTCACTTTTTTTATTCGTGATTTTTGACAACAGTTTATAACCATTTATTCAATTTGTTCGGCTGGCAGACTGAGAGGGATGTCAGTGTGCGCCAGAGAGCTGCAGACCTACTCTATGCCATGTGTGACCGCAGCAACGCCAAGCAGATTGTCGCCGAGATGTTGAGTTACCTGGAGACAGCTGACTACTCCATCAGAGAGGAGATGGTGCGTGTGTGTTTCTGTTCTCACAGTAATTGAGAATCTGGAAATGTCAGGGAATAAAAAAATTAATTCAAGGCCTATAAAAGTTATAGTGTAAAGTATGCTCAAAGCTATAGTAATGTCAGATTTGTTGTGAATCGTTCATTTAAGTTAATTCTTTTCTAAATTTATTTATCTAAATAGTTCAGAAATTGGTCTGAATGATTAATTAGCGATTTGTTCTGAATTTGAATGTTTTTAAAAAATCTTGTAGTACCCATAAATGACTGGAAAGATAATTAAAATTGATTGGTCAGAATGTGTGAATCCTGCTGAGAGAAAATCCAAAATTCACTGCACCATCTGTATCATTCCAGTCACAGGTCACTGTGATACATTTTGACTGCTGTGATATAGGTGCTGAAGGTGGCCATCCTGGCAGAGAAATATGCAGTAGACTACTCCTGGTATGTGGACACCATTCTGAACCTCATCCGCATTGCTGGGGATTATGTCAGTGAAGAAGTGTGGTATCGTGTAATCCAGATCGTCATCAATCGTGATGATGTACAGGGATATGCAGCCAAGACGGTCTTTGAAGTAAGTAATACCAGATATTTCAACCATTACTTCACATCCAAAGGTCCAGAAAATCGATTTCCACTATCATTACTGAAACTCAGATTATTCTCACTGATTATTTACTAAAAGACTAATCAGTAACCTAATCCAAATATCACTATATCAAAGCAACGTTATCTACTATTTGCTACTTGAATTATTTTAGAGCCACATGTGCAATTAAATAAGCGAGCAAAAACTTGTCAAGTTGTTGACTTTCAGTATGGCAACAAAACAATGTTACCAAAAAAAAAATGCCACTGTCACCAGTAAAATGGCAATGTAGAAAGAGAAAATAATGGCAAATAAGTTTCTATGCAAGGTGCAGTCTGTGCTTCCCTATAGAACCATGCATGCCTGTGCCACTTGATGATAGGATTTCCTTTGTCTCTGCTTTAAATATTTTAAAATTTTTTACAAAATATATCAATAATTGGCTTACATATTGTTTAAATAACCACTTTTACATGCACTTAAGAAAATTGTTTATTCTAGGGGTTTTGCAGTAAGCGCCATTCCGAAACGTCATGTGAACAAGAATACCAATTTCCATATGCCATTTAAGGGATTAAGAGAAAACGGTTTAACACACACGGGTTTCTCCCAGAGAACCTGGTTTAAAGGAATAATTCACCCAAAAATGAAAATTTGTTGATAATTAACTCACTCTCAGGCCGTCCAAGATGTATCTGAGTTTCTTTCTTCATCGAAAAATAATTTAAGCTTTTTAGGATTTCATTTCAGGCCTCCACATTTAAACAATGCATGTGAATTTTTGGATGGTCCAAAATGCACATTAAGGGTGCATCAAAATAGAGGTGCGAATTTTCACTGGCCTCATGATTCGATTACAATTCAAAGGGTAACGATTCAATTCTAAAACGATTCACGATGCATTTTGTACTTCAATATCTATCTATTTTCAATTTCTTCAAAATTTATTTTTTTACTTTCTATTTTTCCCCTTTCAGCTTTTTATTTAACAGCTGATTTAAAAATCAGAATGAGTCATACTGTTGTTTGCAAAGCTATCTGGTGATGATCCAACCCCCTCCCCCCGGCCTAGGAACCCACCCCAAACCATGTCAGTGGTAAAGTTACAAATATCGACTGCACCTAACGTTCCCGTATAGGCGCTCATTCATTGGGGGAATCCTTGAGTTTTACGTTAAACGGAAACCCCACTATTGCAGCGGAATTTGCCAGAAAAAGTTAAGGTTACTATAACAGCAGCAACTCTCGAAATAAAGTGAAGCAATGGGGAATAAAATTGTGACGTCTTCCTTGGATCCCATGTTTGTTACTTACACAAGTGTTGCGGGGAGATTGTGTTGCTGTGGAGAAAGCTGCTAACTGACCAAGCCACTTGTATACTGGAGTAAAGTGTATGCCGCTAAACAGTATGTAGACTGGAACACTGCTTTCTCGTAATAAACTGCTTTCTCGTAATAAACCGCTTTCTCGTAATAAATCGCTTTCTCGTAATAAACCACTTTCTCGGAATAAGCTGCTTTCTAGTGTCCATGTAAACATAGTCAGTGTAACTGGAACTGAATAATTTCATTCGATACTTTATTTATTGTCAGTAGATTACCATAGATTATGAAATGTAGTGGTGGGAAATTAACTGTTGTTTTGCCTTCAATGTGTTTTGCAAACTGTGTGTAATGCTTTCTTTATCTTTTAATTACCACAGGCTTTGCAGGCTCCAGCATGTCATGAGAATATGGTAAAAGTTGGAGGTTACATCTTGGGAGAGTTTGGTAACCTTATTGCTGGAGATCCTCGTTCCAGGTGGGTGTTCATTACATTAGAGTTTGGGTTTTAGATATTTTAATCTTGATACTATAGTAATGATGTCCTTTTTATTTCTTGTCTTTTTCTCTTTTTTTCCCCTCTCTATCTTGCCTATGATCTGAAATTTCTGTCATATTACCCCTTGCTATTCATCCCATATGTGCCCTTCAATTTTACTAGTCCTCTGGTTCAGTTTAACCTTCTCCACTCTAAGTTTCACCTGTGTTCAGTTCCCAC
This sequence comes from Moxostoma hubbsi, assembly GCA_032164185.1. NCBI lineage: Eukaryota > Metazoa > Chordata > Actinopteri > Cypriniformes > Catostomidae > Moxostoma > Moxostoma hubbsi. The sequence continues at coordinate 27,966,379 of JAVLUX010000007.1, read as the reverse complement.
TCGTGCCCTGCTGCTTTCTGCCTATATTAAATTCATTAATCTGTTCCCGGAGACAAAAAGCACCATTCAGGAAGTGCTGCGCTCTGACAGCCAGATCAGGAATAGTGATGTAGAGCTTCAGCAGAGAGCTGTGGAGTATCTCAAACTTTCCTCCATTGCCAGCACTGACGTATTGGTGAGATCACATGCATTTGCACACACCCTTTACATGCACGGTTTTTGATATGTGTGACACCATTCAATTGTGTGATCACGTGTAACCGTATCGTTGTGTGTGTGTTTAGGCCACAGTGCTGGAGGAGATGCCGCCATTCCCAGAGAGAGAATCATCCATCCTGGCCAAGCTGAAAAAGAAGAAAGGACCAGGAGCTGTGTCTGTGAATGAACTAGAAGAGGGAAAAAGAGAGGGAGGAGAACTCAACGGAGGGGGAGAGAGAGGAGGAGACAGCTCTGTCCTTGCTGGATCTAATGCTGTGAGACACAAAATCACGCCACTCCTAACACACACATTCACTCATATGCACATTCACTCACTGGCAGTGATGGGGAAGTTACTTAAAATTTGCAGTCCACTACAAATTACTAAAATATATCTAAAATTGTAATTGGATTACTTATTACTTCATTGAAAAAGTAATCACATTACTAATTACTTATAACTTTCTGAAACACTTTTCAGACCATCGAAAGAAACAAAGGGTCGATATATTTTCACAAATTCAAAATAATGTCTATATTTCTTGTTTATTGTTACACACCAGTAATACACTCAGCACCTCACATTTCTCCTTCATAATGACTCGTTACGGGGCCATAATTAATGTATTATACTGTACATTATCATGTAATATATGCTTAATATATTAGAAATAAGCATAACCCTATAATGTACTTTTAAGTAATTAAATTAATTTGAAAGTCAGTAACTGTAAACTGATTACAAGAATTAAAAATGTAATGCATTACACTACTTTTTTTGAATAAAAAGTAATAGTATTACAGTAATTATTTTGTAATTGGATTACACCCGACACTGAACACAGGGTATGAAATCGTTACACTCTACCAGCCAATTGTGGGTGCTTTTTTCAAAGTGGCAAATAGTTTTGCTTTGATTATTCTGCCAGCCACTGAGATAGGTGAAGTGAATGACATCGACATCCCAGATTGAAATTTTAAGTTTGTTTGGCTGTTTAGTGGGATAGTGCAAATGCTTTTCATAGAACATGCATATGATCCTTTTTTACATGTTTTTTTTATTTTTGGCTTTCGTTTCAGACGTCTCGATGCCATTTGCTAAAATTTTGCCTTGTATGTGAATACTAAACAAAAACTGTTTATATTGTTAAATATTTTTTCCAGTGGGCAAAAAAGTTAATTTCCAACCCTGGTCACATGCACACATAAACTAGCACACTGTAGTTCAATGCATGCTGTGACAAACATCCAGATCCAGACTTAAGCACTTTCAGCCACACACATGCACATTAAATGTCTGGCATGATTGCGTTATACATGGAAGTGAATTGGCAAATAAAGAACAATCCCTGAAACACTCCCACACACTGTACACATCCTGATTCAAACAATTATTTCCATGCACAATATATTAGGCATAACTCATTTAGCTATTCAGCTTCACCTTGTGTTGTGAAATGTTTCTTTTTCTCAGTCAACTCCATCTCCGTCTGCTGACCTTCTGGGGCTCCGCACAGCTCCTACTGTTGCCACCGGTGCTCCTAGTGCAGGCAGCTTATTGGTTGATGTTTTCTCAGAGGCAGGCATCAATGATGATGGCTTCCTAAGGTAAATAAGGATCTTGTTGATTATCATCCTGTTTTTAGTCATGTTCATAAACTGCAGTGAAGAACACTAATATTTTAACATGTCCTGATGCTCAGAGGTTGTATCTGTCTGTCAGGCTTTCGGCTCTTCTATCGTTTCACTTTCTATCACTCGTTTTTTGTGTTCCTCTTTGTGTTTGTGTAATCTTGTGTCTTTTACCTTGCTGTGTATGTGACTGTCTTTCTCTTTTCTTTCTTCTTTCTCTCTTTTCCCTCCCCTTTTCATCTCTCATTTTGGTGTGTATGCGCACATGTTTGTGTGTATGCGTGAATGTCTGTGTGTCTCACGTCCTTGCTTTTCATTGGACGATGGCAGAGATCTGGAACCTCCCACTGAATGCTCTGACTCCCTATTGGCTGAGGGTCCTGGTGACTCTGAGTAAGGGGCCAGTGGTAGACTACAGTGTCTATATACTACAACAACATAGAACATATTGTCTGTGCTGTTTGTGAATTTGGAGTAATTTATATTTTTAAACAGTGTTGTGTGGTGGCAATATGAATTGGTAACATTGGTGCTTGATTTATTTGGCTGTGATATTTAATGCTAATACTAACCTCTGCCTTTTTCCTTTTTCTCTCCTCTGTTTTGCTTCCCTGCTTTGGCTTCACTCTGCACTTTCTTATTTTTACTGGTTCACTGGTGTTCCTAACATCCTTAATCCGTTTTAACCATCTTTGCCTTTTCACGCTTAACACTTTTCACCCCTCTTTACATCTCCTGGGATCGCTCTTCTCTCTTTGCATCCCTTGCTTTTGGTGTCTCAGCTCTGCTCCCCCTTCTGCGGTCGCTGAAGATCCTGCTGCTCCTCTGCCCGAGTCAAACGAACTGCTCAACAAGTAAGAGCTCACTCACCCACTTCACTGTTTTCACTCTCTCACCCGATCTTCTCCCAGCACCATCACCACCAGTTTCTCAGTATGCTGAATCAATGAAAAATAATGGACAAATAAGTTTAAACCAAAATGTAGATATGAAAAAAAGATTTTTTTTTTTTTTACTGTCTAACATTTACTGTTAATCTTAGATTGTTTTCTGTAGGAAAAGTGTGTAAAATAGCTGCTGTTCATCCTCTATTTTAAGTATCAGTATCAAACAGGATCAACTAGTAAAATAATTCTATTTGATTTGCATCCAATTGATTTCTCACTCTGTATATATTTGCAGCAATAAAGGCCAAAAACACACACTGATCACTTTATTAGGTACACCTACTTATTCATAGGATTATTTTATCAGCCAATCGTGTGGCAGCAGTTCAATGCATGAAATCACACAGATATGGGTCAGGAGCTTCTGTTAATGTTCACATCAACCATCAGAATGGGGGAAAAAATCTCAGTGATTTGTAGTGCACAGTTGTAGTGAGCAGACTAGCATCTCAGAATGTGCAATACGGCAGCCTTGAGACGGATGGGCTACAACAGCAGAAGTATGCTTTGGGTTCCACTTCTGTCAACCAAGAACAGAAATCTGAGGTTGGTGTGGGCCTACCATCTGTGTGCCTCCACAGTAATTATACTTAATTAACATATGTTTTTCCAGTCTTTAACTGTTCGGGTTTGGTGAGCCTGTGCCCACTGCAGCCTCCGCTTTCTGTTCTTGGCTGACAGAAGTGGAACCTGACGTGGGCTTCTGCTGTTTTAGCCCATCCGCATCAAGGTTTGATGTGTTATGCATTCTGAGATGTACAATTGTACAGGGGGGTTATCTGAGTTACTGTAGCCATTCTGTTTGTTCGAACCAATCAGTTAAACGATGTGATGGGAAGAGATTGTGTCTTGATCTAAGCGGAAGAGACTGAAACTCGGCTGATGCACAATCTGTCGCGGGCATTATTGGCAACTGTTTCTCATGGGAATTCGCCAAAGGCTCGCTGAAATGTCGCTAAAATGAGCTAACTCACGTGATGACATCATTTATTATGTAAGATGTCAAATTTACATATGTAAATGAATTGGCATTAAGAGCTACGGCAATTCTATAAAGGTTTAGAACCATAGGTTTTTTTAAATTATTATTTTTGAACTAATGATTTAACAATTACTAATCATTTAGCTATTACTAAGTGAACTTCTCAAACATTCAGGCAGTGGGGGATTTCAATTTTTATTTTATTTTTTTATATAATTTGTTCTGTATTTAATCTAGGGCTGCACGATTATAGCAAAAATCATAATGGTCGATTATTGCTCTTGATAATGTAATCATGATTATTAATGTTGATTAAAAAATTTAATTACCGTGACGTCACAAAGCAAGCAACCGTGCAGTTCTTCAGAGTAGCAGATTTTAATGGTGATATGAGCTGAGCTCCAGTTTCTTTTAAGCATCTTTTAAGCATTTTATTGTATTATTGTAATGGTGATCTTGTTCATGTCAGATCATCGTTAGATAATTTTTGGCCTCAGTGGTTGCACTTTGGAAATTGAAAACAGTCATTTGCGATCTGAGTTTGTGCGATTTGTGAATGTTAAATCTACCAATACCAGCTGCATGGCAAATGGGTCTTATTATTGCAGATGCGATAACAATGACGGTGATTCCTGAAATATGCTATTCATGCCATATTCTTTATGTTGGCTACACCTCCAAACACACTTAGAACAGTTAAGCTGAATTATTTTATTGCTATTTTGTACAAATCAAATTCACATTGGTCTACTTATTAACATTACAAAACAAAACTGTTATTACATTTTGAATCAATTTTACACAGAAATCGAGCAATGCGACAAACTCTCCCATTACAATGACTGTGGTCACTCACTACAGGTTTACACTGTTTGAGATCTTCATTTCAATGCAAGCTCAGTGACGCTCCACACAATGTTCTGCACCCTCTCGAATGCTCTCATTAAAAACAAAGCAAAGTCTAATCAGCTTAATAATCATTTATTTTTGTCATGTTGCTCATTTGCAGTGTATTTAACATCTACATTCAAAGCAAGCGGTGCAATATGCAATTAATCCAAAATAATTACTAAGTGCTTTTCGCTCTTTTTCTACAGATTCTTTTCAAGTGTCAGGTGATGTTTCTTCAGTATTATTTTTCGTGTGCTGCGCGAACAGAGCTAGAACATAAAGCAAGTATCTGGGCATTCATCTTAAAACTTGCGCATTATGATCCGTTGTCATTACAGATAGGGCGGAGGACTAATCTAATTGGCCATGGCATTGAAATCATTGCTCAACGGACATGTTAGCGATTGGTTAGAGTACTCAACCGCTGCAAAAACATGTTGTAAATAGAAACCATTCACGCAACGGAATAGACTTAAATTGAATGCTGTAATCGTCAAGTTTCACTACTACATAATCGTGGCAGCCGTAATCAGGATTCGTTTTTTGATTAATTGTGCAGCCCTAATTTAAACTGCATTATTGAACAATGACAAAGTCCAAAATTATCCTTGCAATAGCATCCAGTGGTAGGCAGTGGTGTCGTATTGGTGATTTTATTTTTTTTTTTTTGTATACATTTTTTAAACATGGATCTAAATGCCTTATAATGCCTCACGTGAAGCTGTTTTGGATATATGTAATGTATCTTTTTATTATATATATATTATATATTTTGTGTGATGCTGAACCATCAGTGTTTATTACTTGTGCCAGTGTTACTGTGTCACAATGACTTTTTGACAGTGACACCTCATCTGTTCATTTCTCTTCTATACTTTATTGTAGATCAGGTGTTCATATCTATTCCATTCTCTCTCTACTGCCCGGCTAGATAAATTCTCAATGCACTTCTATCACTGTAAGCTGACCTTCCTTTTCTAAATGGAGAGCATGCACGTGAATTGAGGTTGAGATTGTCGCAACAAATACCAACAATACATAAGCTCGTCAGTCATTCGATTTACAGAACATCTGTATGCACATAAATCCAACTCCTGATAGCATGCAGGTCAGTCATAATAATAATTGAAACACAGGGGGGTGCTGGAACACAGAGACATCATTCACGATGGAGCTGATGTTTTTTGTGTTGTCAGATGTGGAAGAATGTCGCTAAAGCAGACTACAATAGTCTCTCGTTGTCACTAGTCACAAGATGGCACTCTTACTCGCTAAGGGGGTAAAAATTAAATCTAGCAACAAAGTCTCAAAGTTGGCAACACCGGTCGCGGGGAAGCTCGTCCCTCGAGTGCACGCACTTGCTGCAGCTAGATTATAACGTGATGGCTCACGACTTATTGAATCATATGTGTCACTGTGCCTTTCTTATTGTGAAGAAAATTGGCAATATGCAGCTTTATTAAGAGAGAGTTTGTTTTTTTATGAGTTAAAGATGGAATGAAGTGAACAAAAAGGTGAGGGAGCCTTCACCCCATTATACACCGCAACAAAATACGTTTTTGATTTGTTTTTGTTTTGGCTTCCCCACTGCATGTACGGTCTGAAACGCAATTGTCCTCGTGTTCCGTCGCCGGACACCAATTCCGAGTAAACTTCCCTTCGCATTTGAAGGAATGCAATGTGAAGGTTGTACAACATTTATTTTTTAACAATGCTATCAAAGTGAGTATCAGGCACACCAGTGCCGCTATAACACAGGCCGTCGTTTTGGTTGGATTGATCACATGACTAAAATGCGTCATTTTCCAAAGCATCTGTCGAAAACGGCATTTTCAAATTCATCCACTTTGGAGTGCTTTTTTAAAAAGCTCAGTTTTCGTGGACAAAACCACCGTCTCAGTGTGAACGTAAGGCCAAAACGGAGAAAAAAGATGCGTTTTCAAGCGAACACGTATTAGTGTGGACTAGGCCTGAGAAGCAGGATATAAGATGTTTATACTTGCTTTTACAGAATAGATCTTGAATATAAATATATTTGGTCTTTACCGCACTTGCAGAAGTATAAGTAAAAAATACACTTGTATACAAAATACACTTATAAGATACATTCTCTTAAAGCAAGTCTAAATATCTTCTGTGTTGCTTCAAGTTAATTTTAATATTTTAAATGGAAAACGAGACACTTGATTTTTTGCAGTGAATTATTTACTGAATTAAACTTAAGTACTTTTTTTTTTCATTTAATTCAGTGAATGTCAATTAGAGGTGTTTTTAAAAGATGATTTTGTCTGCTTTATTGTTAGCAAGCACGTTTAATACATCCTTTTAATTTGGGGCACAAGCTGAATAGTCGGTTAAGAGATAATCGTTGCGATATTCTCCCGAATTGTTGAATAAGCGTTATAATAATTGTTAGATCAGTCGATTATCAAAATAATCGTTAGTTGCAGCCCTACACAGATATAAGCTGAATCCCTTTTTGCCAATCTTATCTATGGGCATAGTAGAAGGTTGGCAGGAAATGATGGGATAGAAAAGATGATGATGGATGGGATCGGGTAATGTAACAAGCAAGTGTCCTAACAACTAGGGTATGACTTTGAACCTTATTTTTACATTACATGAGTCTCAGTCCATGACATGGCAGTCGGCAGAGCATTAGGCTTTGCATCACTGTCTCCCCAGTCATGTCTGTCTCTTCCAACCCCCACCCTTCCTTTTAACACAATGTTTTATGATGCCTTAATGTGATCCATGATCAGATTGTCCTGTTTTCAACATTGGTGTTCTTTGCTTTATCTGCCTTGTTAGTGTGAAATCTAATAGCTACATTTTTCTAATGTTCCTTAGCATGGATTGAAACTAAGTGTATCCTGCTAATGCATGGACCAAAAATACTAATAATTCCTTTATTGCTAATGGTAATTATGTATATTTGATATGCCGTACATAAATATTAAGTCCTTTAACCATCAGCAAAAAACATACTTTTGTCTGCCATGTAGGATGTTACAACTTGAGTAGCTAAGTTTTTTCTGTCGCTCCAGTGGCCAACTTGTGTTTCTGGTTGATTATGACAACACATGAATGCACCATTCTAAAACTAATACCACTGATATCTGCCCAATGATGGCATTGCTTATGATCAAACTCATTTAGACTTTGTTGACCATGCATGTTTCTCTGCCTCACTTACACTCTTGTCTCTTTCCCTCAGGTTTGTGTGTAAGAACAATGGAGTTCTGTTCGAGAATCAACTGCTACAGATAGGCATAAAGTCTGAATATCGCCAGAATCTGGGTGAGTCAGCAAAACATCAGCAAAATTGTAATTGCATCATTTGGAGGTAATCATTAACAGACAAAAGTTTGAACTTTTGACTGAATTTGTTTCTCGTGATCTTAAAATCCACTTGATCTAAAGGTTAATGCTTGAAATTAGTTTTGTAGACAAATCTAAATTGTACCTATGTTTGGATTTCTTTACAGAACTAAAACTTTAATTGATGAGTTATACCAGATAGTAAAGGAAAAGCAGCAAACAGTTGCCTAGCACACATGGGAACTCCTTTAATACTGTTTAATAGTGGTCGATCAATATGGGTTTTTTTAATGGCTGACCAGCAAGCGGGGTATTGGCCGATGGCATGTGCACATTGATAATCGCATTTTCTCACAAAAGACAGAATTGGACTAATCGCGCATACAGTGCATAGTGAATATCACTTTTACTCATAGCGCACATGAAGCACTTTTACTTTATGGTTGCACTTTGCACAAGCAGCAATCTCCTGACAGTTTTAAATGGCTGAATCACCTGTTTGGATTGTCACGAATTGCGATATTTAAAAAATGCCAAATATCGGCCAATTTATCTGCCTCGTGATATATTGGTCGACCACTACTGTTTAAGAAGCATCACAGGTGGATAACACACAGTTGGTTGAGAGAATGCCCAGAGTATGCAGAGCTGCAGTCAAGACAATGGGTGGCTACTTTGAATAAAATAAAACAAATTTTTTTTTATCTTTATTTTATTGAAATAATTTTTAATAAGCACTTGAGCAATAAGTAATTATGTAATTAGCAGTACATAATTCCATACTTCTATTGTAGCTTCCATGTTTCGTAGTTCACGGGGACTTTACTGTTATTCTAAAACGTTAAGCAGGTTTGTCCAAACTTGACTGGCAGTGTGTGTCAGCTGACTTCTGGAATCTGTCATCAAGTTTATTTTATTTTATAATTAATTTAATTGTAATTATAGGAGTGGTTTCAATGTAGGCATTTACCCTGTTGCATTAACATGATAAAAACCTGAAAGAGATGTATTAATATATGATTTATTATTCCAATGCATGTATGTTACCCATCCTTGCAGGGCGGATGTATCTGTTCTATGGCAATAAGACATCAGTGCAGTTTGTAACCTTCACCACCACAGTCACCTGTCCAGGAGAGCTACAGTCTCATATCCTTTACCTCTATACATGCAAACAAATCATTCTTACTCTTAATGCATATTGTCATATATACATATAATAAATGAGAGTGAATTAAATGTTTCTTCATGTGGTTTTCTCAGTGTGTTGGTTTGAGTTAGCTCCTTGACTGATCCCACAGCTAAATGTTCAGACTAAACAAGTGGAGCCTCTCATAGAAGGAGGTGCTCAGGTGCAGCAGGTCATCAACATCGAGTGTCTGACTGATTTTAGTGATGCACCACTCCTCAACATCAAGTTCAGGTGACGGACGCACACACTTACATACTCTAAACATGGGTAATGCCGTGTATGCTGTGTTCACTCTGAAATTGACATAGCTGTTGTGCTGTCTCAGGTATGGTGGAGCTCTCCAGAACCTCACACTAAAGCTGCCCGTTACCATAAATAAATTCTTCCAGCCCACAGAGATGGCATCACACGACTTCTTTCAGCGCTGGAAACAGCTTAGCCAGTAAGTGTGTGTGTGTGTGTGTGTGTGTGTGTGTGTGTGTGTGTATACATGAGTAAAATTACTGTTTACATTATTAAACATTGCATTATTAAATTACCATTTTGGTAATGAGGGATTTTCTATATTTCCAAAATGTAATATTCCTCCCCCCCCATCACAGGCCACAGCAAGAAGCGCAGAAGATCTTCAAGTCCAACCATGCCATGGACCCAGAAATACTCAAAGCTAAGGTAGGAAATTCAACCTGGAATTCTAGCCTACTGCATACTGTGCAGCGTAGACTTTATATCTATATATAATATATCAGACTTTTTATAGTTTGTAGACATTATGCAATTATAAACATTTCAAACAGTAGTATGCTATATTATTGTCACTTGACCTCATTACTTTATATGTTTATCTCTGCAAGTGGTGTCCATTTTTAATCCACTCAAATAATAAGTGTAGGGTAGAAAGTATCATTTGTAGCCAGAAGTTCACTGAGAATGGCATGAATTGATTTCAAACTGATGATTAATTTCCCTGACGTTCAAACAAACATTTTGGAGTCGACTAGTCTAAAAAGTAAAAAAAAAAAAAAAAAATAGTCAAAAAACGTATTTATGCAACCCATTTAAAATACTTAATCTATTCCTAAAAGCCACATTCGACACAAAATTTAGCTGAAAAGGGGCATTTATCTGCGACATGCTTGCCTTGCATTATGATCATTGTACATTAAAAATAGAACATGGCATGCGTTCACTTAATGTTAGCAAATACAGGAATATTTATTGAAAACAATGGAACGAACCAATGGAGCAAACCTAATAGCCTGTTCTAAAGGGTAATAAACATATTAAAACAGTTAGGACATTGTTGAACATAATTATCAGGTAAGACAAATCTACGAGGGAAAAGTTGCACATGCAAGAATGCACAGATTTAAAGAAGACTCAAATGTGAAAACATCCAGAGTAACTTGCAAGCCAACATTTCAGAAATTCAAAACTACCACCAAAGTGATAGCTAAATAGCTACTTTGCTCATCTTGTGAAAGGATGTTTTTCTGTGCGTGTCGCAAGTGAGAGGGAAGCAGCATGTGTGGCCTTAGGTAAAATGGAACTTTGTATACATCTGCTCCAGATAACCTTATTATAATTGTATTATTAATTATATTTAACATTTAACAAACATGACAGTAATTTAAGTGCAGCATAAAAATATGAAGCCAAACGTAAAAAATATTGACAGACCTGTGTGTGTTGACTAGCAGCATCAGAACCGTTTAATCGATTAGTCTCACACATCCCTTGTTTTTCAATTGCCACTTTTCTTTCATTCTCACCTCTGTCTTTCTTTTGCAACTCTGTCCTTCTCTCTCATGTTTGGTAGCTGCTGGGATTGGGCATGGCTCTCCTGGAGAATGTGGATCCGAACCCAGAGAACTTTGTTTGTGCCGGAGTGATCCAAACCAAGGCCCAGCAAGTTGGATCTCTGCTAAGACTCGAGCCCAATACACAGGCTCAGGTATGAACGTTCACTGAATTATCTACACTCGTATCTATTGGGCACGTCAAACTAAAACTTACTGCACACATATAGAAAAGGAAAGAAATGCCACAATCAAAAGGCTATGGCTGCTGGAAGCAAGGCTTGAAGTATATGCTGTTGCAACACTGGTGGCGGCGACGCGTAATAAAGATCAACATACAGAGCACTGTCCCCAATCTTACAGTCTCTACGTCAGTCTCCAAGTCACTTTTATTGCGTCTTATTGTTGTTTGTGTGTCTCTGTGCCTGCTGATGCAACTCAAGTCTGGGGAGCAGGTAACGCATTCATCCTGCCACCACCCTCTTATCCTAAAATACCTCCCCTCTTTTGTGCTTTGTTCAATGCCTGGTAGTAGAACCCAGTTAATTTGGTGTGACTGGGGTTTCATAGTCCTTCTATTTGTATCTGTGTTTTATCATAAAGTTCCTTTTGATCATTGTGTAAGTTTACATTTAGTTTGTGTATTGACGGTAAGGATTAGACACCCATTCGGACTGTAGAATGGGTGTCTATCTGCAGATTTAAAAGGATAGTTCACTCAAAAATTAACATTTACATTTTTCACCGTCATGTTCCAAACCCTTGACTTCCTTTCTTCTGTGGAAGATAAAAAGATGTTAGGCAGAATGTTAGAGACTGACAGCTGTCATTCTGCCTAACATTTCCTTTTGTGGGACTCCGAAGAACGAAAGTCATAAAGTTTGGAATAACATGAGGGTGAGCAAATAATGACAGAATTTATGTTTTGGTTAAACTATCTCTCTAACTTGTCTTTCATTTATCTGGTCTGTGTGCGCATGTGCGCTTTGTAACACTATCTGTGCTCTTTCTTAGATGTACCGGTTGACTCTGCGCAGCAGTAAGGACACTGTCTCCAACCGTCTTTGCGAGCTGCTGGCAGAACAGTTCTAGACAGTGAGCCGAGACCAGCGCCATCTAGAACCGACACCAAGACTAGACCAGCGTTCCACCTGAAAGACCCCAGAATAAAAATTCTACAAAACATTCATGCATAAGGGAAAAAGTAGCTGTCAGCCGCTGGCAGCCATATTACTGTCCTGATAATGATTATAATTACTGTTATCATCAGCGCTGCCCTTCTTGTTTTTATTGGTGTTTAACTGTGTGTGAGCAATAGAGTGAAAGGATGTGCGTGCGTGTTTTTTCGTACAAGTGTGAAAGAGTCATGGTGATAGTTGTGTTCTCCGTCCTGCCTGTTAAACGATAAACTCCTGTGCTTGTGTTGACAGCTGGTTTGTGTTATGGGTTGGGGGATAGGAAGAAAAGTAAAGAAAAAGATGGAAGTGGAGGAAGTCTTCCCTCTCTGCTGTTTTATCCATTAAGTTTCAACCGTAAGCTACTCCCAACACTTGTTAGACTGCACATTAGCTGTTTCTTTGGAACATTCCCTATTAGCCAGTTAAGTGGACTGGTCAAGTCTGTTAGCAGGACAGAAAAATACAATCTCAATACACTAAAGAAATTACACTTCTTTTAAAGAGGCCAGAATCACTAACCACCCCCATCCCTTTGTCTCTCCTTTTCCTCCACTAAAATCTGCCTGATCCAGAGCCATTGGTGTACATAGCAAAATAAAAATATATTTCAGGAGTACCCTACAAGCATTTCCAATTTATCCCACCATGGTCCTTCTGATGTAGAAATGGCCAGTGCACTTTAAGAGGCTTTGCGAGGAAAGGCTTTTATAGTCCTAACCCCTTTTCCTGTTCTTGTCCTATGTATTTAGTACTTGTCCTGACCCCGTACCTGACACAATGTTTATTGAAAAACAAATCTCTATATATAAATATAAATATATATATATATATATATATATATATATATATATATATATATATATATATATATATATAACCATGTAAATGATAACCCTTCATGGTTGCATTTGTATGTCTCTTTGTTGTTTTTGATAGTGGTATATTGTCAGTGCGTTTGTATGCTTTCTTAGATGGTCTAATGTTTTTGCTCTTCTTTTGGACATTCCATTCTGTACTATGAGTGAATTGGGCATAATGTTTCAGGTTAGTCGTACAGTGTTAAACAAGGTGGTAGGAAATTATAAAATGAGAAAGTTAAGCCGAGATAAGGTCAGGTCTATCAGTGTGTGCTTCTGCACGTGAAGAGTGCAACAGCAATGGATCTTCATTTACATCTCTCTCTTTTTTTGATAACTTTAAAGAAAAAAATTTTAAAAACATCTGGAGGACTTTTGACCTCATCTGTCCATCCTCCAGTACAGTTATTGACTGAAATTCCTTACATGTCACACAATTAACTTTGATCTGTTGAGTGGTGACTGGCCACCCCGATGACCCATATTTGCTTTTTTTTTTTTTTTTTTTTTTTTTTTTTTTTGCAGCGATTAAAAACTGGAAAAGCACTTGGTTTGTGAAATGTTGTGCAAGATTTGTCACATGCACACAGTTGTACACACAAATACGCATGCATTCTTAGGCTTAGAGAACGAGGGCTTCGGCAAGCACTGGACCAAAGCATCTGCCAACTGTCAATCACATACAGGGATCATTATGATTTTGGTCAGCATTGTGTGGCGAGTGAATGTGCGGTGTATTCTGTGTGCTGATCCATGTAAAAAAATAAAAATTTATGGGACATTGTCATATTAGTTCACAAGGGGTCATGCTTCCCTCAATGCAGAGATGCAGTACTGAGGACATTGTCATTGTAGTTGATTATAAAGTCACAGTCATGGTGTGCGTGTGTGTGTCTATGCAGTATCAGCAAGCTAATGCAGCCCCAGTGTATCGCTGTTCAACCTGTCAGATACCTGTGTTAGATTCAATTTACTCTGTACTGAATAATGTGAAAGTAAAATTATGCCATATGCTCGAACCAGGTGTTTTTATTGGGTTTTTTTGGGGTTGGAGATTAACAAACTATGGCATTATTTCAGAGCACACTGTTAAAACTTGCATGTGCATAATAAAAACAAATGCAAAACTACTATACAAGTAGTTTTGTATTAGCATTAATAATAGTGTTTAATAAATGGACATAAATCGAATTGAAATTTAAGTAGGGCACCACTGCATCGTGTTCTATTATGCAGCTGCAAGCTATGGAATGATCTGAGAAATGTGCATGGCAACATTAAAATAGAAAGTACAGGGCATCGTGTAAGGTTGTTTAAAATAGAGCCAAACTGCATAGTTCTATGCGCAAAATCCATGTAATTATGATGTAATGTGGACCACTGAACTAAGCGTTTTGAATAATTAATTTTGTTTACGAGAGAAACATTGTTCGCGTGCGATGATGCAGAGTTTGTTTACAAAAACATAGAAAGATAGGAAGGTCTAAATTGACAGATTAAAGCGAAGCGTTGTGCTTTTTAAAATGCCAACAGAGACAAAGTGTCGTTGAATGAAAACAATTCATCGCAATAAAAATGCCGAGGTCTTCCAGGCAAATTGATGATTGCGAATAAATAGAGCGTGCCCGCGCGCGCGTCAAAGTGCAGCCCTGAGCGCCGATTGGCTGAAAATGACATCACATACAATTGTACTATTCTTAGCTTCTGGAAACGGGATGACCTCATCTTTTTCCTCCCTCGCGCAGGTATTGACATACAACAACAAATGATGTTAGATGCGCAGACAGGACGGAGAGGAACACGGGAGAGTCAACTTTGGAGAGAGAGATAACGAAACTATAAGTAAGCAGATTATAATTTTATAGTACACGCGTTATTCGCTTTCTTTTGTGCTATTTACATATTCGTCCACCAACTTTGTCGGACTTTCTCAACATTTTTAAATTTCCTGCGGACTCCATTTAATTTTACAGTGCTGGTGAGTATCATCTTTTAGTTTATTGTGATTAAGCCTAACTTGTTTATTGACATTGTGAGTACTGTTCATCAAAACAAACGTAGGCTATTTTGGGGGTATTCTATTTGGAAGATATGCTATTTGACTGTTCATTGCGTCATAATCTAAAACAATGTTCTTCTGTATATTTCCATTATTCCTAGGTTCAATTTTCGGATTATTCAGATTTATCAAAGACAAAAAACAAGAGATGGTTTACTACAGGGGTAGTCAGTCCGAGCGGCCACCGTTGTCGCGTATCCTGCCGCATCTCTACCTTGGTGCAGAGACTGACGTAACGCAGGTATCTTTCAGTTCTCTAAAGATCTTTTAAGGAGAGTATGTATGACATAACAGTACAATAATGCTCAGCATGTCATCTTAATATAATCTTTGCTTTATACACCAGTTTTAAAATAGTTCGCTCTATTGGCGTAATACGTTCAAAATATCTCTGTTGTTTTCTCACCATTAAACATTTGATTATACCCACAGGATGGTTTATCTGACCGAGGCATAACATACGTGCTAAGCGTGAGTCGATGTTGTCCTCAGCCTTCATTTCTACCCCAGTCCCAGTACCTCCGTATCCCAATAGACGACTCCCTTCGGGATGACTTGCTTCCTTGGATTCCTCAGGCGTTGCACTTCATTGGTGAGGGACACGGAATCCCACTGCTTGCATCATCTTATATTTGCATCTCAATTGCATGAAATCGTTAAAACTAGCTTCGATGACTAGAAAGACAATGCAGTGCATGTCATGTGTGCAATTTTCTGTAGTTAATGTGAAAAAGTGTCATTATATTGCACACCTCATGCTCTAAAATAGACTTTATGTTATATATTATATTGGAATTAAAACCAATGAACTCAATTTCAGATGGGGCCATGTCACTCGGCTGCTCAGTCCTGGTCCACTGTGCTGCAGGAATCTCTCGGTCTCCAGCGCTCGCTGTGGCCTATGTTATGTATAGTCTGAAAATGGATCTGGACCATGCATACAGGTAATGTTTGTTTTGCTTCTACCTACATTTCCTGTTTAATAAGTAGTGAGATTTTGCATTAAAAATAGAAAGAGCCAGGCATTCGGAATTTGTGACGTTATTTGTACGTGAGATGGTTAAAGGAATAGTTCACCCAAAAATGAAAATTCTCCCCTCCTGCCATCCCAGATGTGTATGACTTTCTTTCTTCTACTGAACACAAAGATTTATATAAGAATACCTTGACTCTGTAGGTCCATACAATGCAAGTGAATGGTGACCAGAACTCCAAAGGCTCCAAAAAGGAGATAAAGTCAGCATAAAATTAATCCATACATTTCCAGTGATTTAATCCATGTTTTATGAAGTAATCCAGTTAGTTTTGGGTGAGAACAGTCTAAAATGTAACTCCTTTTTCACTTTACATCTTGACAGCAATCTCTTTGGCGATCATGATTTTATCTCCATTACACTTCCTATAGCACCATCTGGTGTAATCATGCTTAAAATCATGGTTGTGCCTACAGTCTGCAATGGCAATATGTACAGTGAAAAATAAGTTATATTGTTGTCTGTTCTCACCCAAAACCAACTTGATCACTTCAGAAGACATGAATTAAACCATTGGAGTCATATGGATTATGCTGACTTTATCTCTTTTTTGAAGCTTCAAATGTCTGGTCACCATTCACTTGCATTGTATGGACCAACAGAGCTGAAATATTCTTCTAAAAACCCTTTTTTTTTTTTTGTTCAGCAGAAGAAAGTCATACACATCTGGGATGGCATATGTGTGCGTAAATTATGAGAGAAACCTCATTTTTGGGTGAACTAACCCTTTAAATTAATTGATTTAATTTATTTATGAGAAATATGGTTGCTTTCTTTGAGCAAATAACTGAATTGTCCCTGTCAATTCATTACTTTAGGTTTGTAAAAGAACGCAGACCTACAATTTCACCTAACTTCAACTTCCTTGGCCAGCTGCAGCTCTTCCAGGGAACACTATTTTTGATGAATAATAACAACACAAACTTTCACGCACATGAGTCAGTCAAAACATTGGATAACTGTATACAACCAACTAATGACAAAATCAATAGCAGCTCCACAGTGTCACTGTTAACTAACTTGAACCTTCAAAACAGCATGGACAACAACTGTATAATTAATGGTCGTACTGAGGATTCCAAAGCAAATGTACAATGTGAGAACAAAAACAACCAAATGGAAAATAATCAGAGCCAAGACCAACACTATGAGGTGAAGAAGCCAGAGTTTAACTTATCTCTTTCTGGCAAGCTTGGAGCTCTCACTCTCCACACAAATCCTGTAGAGGTACAAAGACCAGTCAACATCACATCTCAGACACTGCAGGATGCACCAAAGCTAAACCCACCTAAGCCTACTTTTCTACAAATTCCATCCGGCCACATTTCTCTGGCAGAGAAACGCAAAAACCTTACTCTTTCCCTAACAACAGTGAGTGCAGATCCTCAGACTCACCAGAAGGGGTCAACAGTAAACAGTGGTAATCTGAAGCAGAGCACGATATGCAGTTCTACAGGAACTCAGACTGGGGAGTCAGATAGACTGGGCAGAGTAAGCAGGTTAACCCGGAAGGAGGCTTCAGCCAAACACAGCTGCTCAAGATCACATAAAAAGAAGAGTAAACTAAACCACGACAACCCCAACTCCTCTTTTAGCAGAGCAAAGGAGGAGCAACAAATAACAAGAACAAACCTACCGAACCGTGCAGACAATTCAAGCACAAGTTCACAGAGGCAGATCCAGGGACCATGTGGTATCGCCACTTCCCCACTAGATATTTTAGAGAAGGAGGTTACTGGTGGCATAGAGGCTGTGGAGGGTATGGATGGAAACCAGAGCCCCCTGTCTCCTGTCAGTCTAACAGTCAATAAAATACTGGACTGGGGAGAACGCATGCTGCTTGGGGTCTTATTTGGTCCACGCATTAAAGTGGGACAGGCTGCTTTGCCGTACAGATGCTGAGGAAGGGACCGGTGGTATGAAAATTGAGCTATTTAAAGATACAGGTGTAAACAAGATCTCTTCAGCAAGGCATAAGAAAAAACTCTTCTTTACTACAGGAGGGATCTTAAATGATGAAGAGGACATTATGGATGCAAAAGCATATGTATAAGTCTGTGAATGTGCATGTTCATTCAAGACTATTGGACAGCTGCTGACTGTGAAGAAGACATATTTATAAATGACTGAAATGTCTGCATAAAGACATGCATTTTGTTCTGTTATTTTGTTCTGCCTGCCTGTAAATGTATTTATTGAAATACACTGATAATTTTTATTTATAAAGGAGTATTTTGTGGATGGAATTTTAACAATATATAGCTTGTACTGAATACAGTGTTCATTAAAGACTATTTTACTCTGTCTTTGTATTTCATTTTTGCCTACTTTAAATATTGAAATTGTACTGAAATGTTTAATAGACAAAGAACATTTTATTACCAATTTTTTATAAATCAATTCAACACCCTGCTAAACAACATCTGCACCACAATCTTGTGATATATATAAAGATGTCTAGCTTGTGTGGAATTTGAGGACCTGTTCAAATGCAATTCACTCTTTTTTTTCTCCCAGTTTGGAATGCCCAGTTCCCACTACTCAGCAAGTCCTCATGGTGGTGTGGTTACCTCAATCCGGGAGGCGGAGGACAAGTCTCAGTTGCCTCTGCTTCCGAGAACCTCAATCCGCACATCTTATCATGTGGCTCATTGTGCATGACACCGTGGAGACTCCGCATGTGGAGGCTCATGCTACTTTCTGCGATCCATGTACAACTTACCACGCGCCCCATTGAGAGCGAGAACCACTAGGTTCATGAGGAGGTTACTCCATGTGACTCTACCCTCCCTAGCAACTGGGCCAATTTGGTTGCTTAGGAGACCTGGCGGAATTCACTCAGCACACCCTGGATTTGAACTTGCGAATCCAGGGGTGGAAGTCAATACTCTCTGGCCCCTGTGCAATTCACTCTTAAAAATAAAGGTGCTTGGAAGAAACAATAAGAGTGTTTTGCAGCGATGAAGTGACAGATTCTTTAAAGAACCATTTTTTTCTTAGTGCCACAAAGAAACTTTTCAGGTACTAAAAAGAACTCTTTCCAAAGAGTCCACTCATAAAAAGGTTCTTTTGACACTAACTGATCTAAAACCCTTACATTTATGCCTTTTATTTATACACTGCCTGGACAAAAAAGTTGCTCACTCTAATATTTGGTTGGACTGCCTTTAGCTTTGATTATGGAGCGCATTCGTTGTGGCATTGTTTCGACAACCTTATGGAAATTCACAACATTTATTTCCATCCAGATGGAAATTTTTGGCCAAGATTGATGACAGGAGAGTCGTATCACTCTGTAAAGTCTTCTCCAGCACATCCCAAAGACTTTCAATGGGGTTAAAGGTCAGGACTCTGTGGTGGCCAATTCATGTGTGAAAATGATTCCTGATTTTGCTCCCTGAAACACTCACAATTTGAGCCTGATTTTATAAGAAATCAGAATCTTGGCACTGTCGTCCTGGAATATGCCCATGCTGTCAGGGAAGAGAAAATCCATTGATGGGATAACCTGGTCATAGTACATTCAGGTTGTCAGCTGACTTCATTTTATTGCAGCATAATATTGCTGAGCCTTGACCTGATCAATAGAAGCAACCCCAGGTCTGAACACATTTCTCTCGGTTCACCACTATCCTTCCAGTTTGTAATAATGCATTGGACAGTTTTTAACGATTCCAATTCCAGTGATTTCAGCAACCTTTGTTTTTTCATTCTTTCTTTGTTCTTTCTTTCTTTCTTTCTTTCTTTCTTTCTTTCTATCTATCTATCTATCTATCTATCTATCTATCTATCTATCTATCTTCTTCTTTTTTTTTTTGGCCAGGCAATGTACTAACTTTTATAAATAAAGGGTTAATGTTAATATATTTAAATGAATTTGTTAAAACCAGCTGCCAAAATCTAGAAAATCCACAAAACAAGACTTAAAGGTGGAGTTCACCCAAAAATGGGAATACTCTCATAATTTACTCACTCTCATGCCATCCAAGATGTGTATGACTTTCTTTCTTCTGCTTGACACAAATTAAGATTTTCAGAAGATCATCTCAGCTCTGTAGGTCCATACAATGCAAGTGAATGGTGATCAGGCCTTTGAAGCTCCAAAAGGCATATAAAGTCTACATAAACATTGTAATGAACATAAACAGACTCCAGTGGTTTAATCCATGTCTTCTGAAGGGATCCAAAACTTAACTCCTTTTTCACTGTACACCTTAACAACAATCTCCTTGGCAATCATGATTTCAAGCTTGATTACAATTCCTATAGTCCCATCTAGTGTATTCATGCTTGAAATCATGATTGTGCCTAGAGTCTGCAATGGCAAGGTACAGTGAAAAATAAGTTGTATTTTGGTCTGTTATCACTTCAGAAGACATGGATTAAACCACTGGAGTCTGTTTATGTTCATTATAATATTTATGCTGGCTTTATGTGCTTTTTGGGGCTTCAAAGTCCTGGTCACCATTCAGTTGCATTGTATGGACCTACAGAGCTGAGACGATCTTCCAAAAATCTTCGATTGTGTTCTGAAGGAGAAAGAAAGTCATACACATCTGATACAGCATGAGAGTGAGTAAATAATCTATTTCAACAATTAACAAAATTGAACAATATAAAACATCGCAACACAACAAGCTTGTTTTATCGTGAAATTACATACTTTTAGGGTTAAGTAGGATAAAGATAAACATACTTTTGAATGTATATCATCAAAATTAGTCAACATATTTAGTTTGGTCACAATGAAGGGGTGTACCTTTTCCATTACATTTTGGAAAGACGGTAACTTATGGGTGTCTCCAAAATAATCTTTACTACACCCTTTTAGTCACATCCGGGAAGGCGAGATTGTTTGACTAATAATCCAAGTCCTTCATCAATTAAACAAACTTTTTAAAAGTTTCAGTCTATTTCTTTTGATCTATTTCATTCAGTCTAGCAAATCTCAAATAAAACTGACTTGCCGACTCTCGTTCCAGGGTCCATATAGACACATACTGTATGTAAACATATATTTTCCACATTTAAAATTTTGTATTATTATTTATTTTTTTGTATTTCTTGCGTTTAAGTACACAGATAAAACAGATAATGAAAACTGAAATAACGGTATATGGCCAAATATGGGAAATATAACGCTCGAATATCATATTTATCAAGTAGCCTCGCCTTATATTGCGGAAATACAAGCGCAACATAGTCGTAGTAACAGCAGAATCATTCGTCGAATCCTTCATATCAGCCAATCAGAGAACTCTAAGACTCACCGATTTATAAATGATGCATCCGATGAGAAAAACAACGCTGGAAGACACGCCCATATAAGATACACTGGGAAACGTAAAAAATGTTGCCCCTGGTCATGAAAAAAGAAAACGGAAGCAAGAGTCCATAAAATCACCAAGAACAATCCAGAGAGCGGACATTCCTTTAAGCCTGGAATTCGCTTTTTACTTCCATGAGCAAATATGGTTTTATCGCGTGAACATCGGCAGAATTTGTAGGCTAAATCTTACCCATTAAAGTTGTCAAGAGGATTCGCTGGTTTGGTAGTGGACTAAAGTTGTCTGACTTTCGAGTCGCAAACTTGGCACGAGCAGGCTAATTTACTCAAGGCGGCTGCGGAAGAAAGGTAATAAGCGATCATTGCTCAGACTCGTACTGCGTTTCTATTCCGTTACATTAATCAATCTACAAACATTGTTTTTTTATATATATAACTTTTCATGAGATGTAACAATGTTTCGCTAATGATACATACGTCCCCTGAATCTGTAGCATTGTATTGCAGAGGTTTATAAAAGATGCCAGGCCTTAGAAAAGCGGCTGGATGGAGCAGTAATATTCCAGCCTTTTAAAGAGCCAATTTTAATCTTGAAAGATGATTTTCATTAGAACTGATTTATAACCTTTTGGTACGCATTTGCAGAAGGACCATGTCAACGGAGGAAAGATATAAGTTGGTGGTCGTGGGCGGTGGAGGTGTGGGCAAAAGCGCCCTTACCATCCAGTTCATTCAGGTAAGTCTGTTTCCTAGTAGAATTTAGCACATTTTATGAAAATAAAGATACATTTATAGCCCATGGGACAACAAAATGCCTGGGTAATTATTTCTGTGGGTGTGTTGTAATAGTCTGTGTGAAGTTATGAGTGCAGTGAGGTTTTCTCTGCATGTTCTTTCACGTTAAAGCCCAAAAGCTGCCTTGTTGAGTATTTTGTAACAACCAAAATGTAACCATCTTTGTTTTCTTTCACAGTCTTACTTTGTATCTGATTATGACCCAACCATTGAAGACTCATACACTAAAATCTGTACTGTGGATGGGAAGGAGACACGATTAGACAGTATGTTGGCATTAATATAATCTTGCTCAATTGGAATGAATGAGTGTTAAAAATCTCCACGGGTTGCCTGTGTAGGAAGATTTCTGTCAGAATTGCATCAGTATGATTCATTGTTGACTACGGGTTCCTGCCCAGGTTTTGTTTTGACTTGCTGGGTCAGTAGACATCATGCCAGTTGTGCTTGAAAGAATATTTCAGGTTCAGTACAAGTTAAGCTCAATCGACAGCATTTGTGTCATAATGTTTATTTGTTGTTGGTTACATCTGTTTTGTCAGTTCTGTGTGTGAGTGTCTGTGTGAGACTGTTTGTGTGTGTGCATGATTGTAAACAAGATGCAGTCCCATTTTGAGAGAAAATAATCTGTGTGAGAGTATGGGAAAGAGGCTAAATGTATGTAAAGTATTTTAAAGAAAAATCTAATTCATAAATGTGCAAAAAAATATCTGCATAATATCATGTGGAAAGCCTCAATCGATGATTACATTTTGACCCGGTAATGCTAAAGATGTAAAAATGGTTATATATCTTAAATAGTTTTGTCTAAAAATCTGAACATTTTTGGTAGTCTTGACAAAGTCAGGGGCGGAGCCAGGAGTTATTCAAAGGGGTGATCAGGCAGGGGCAAGCTACCAGTCTGAGGTGGCACAAAAATGTTCGGGCAGCATTTTTGTATCATTGGACTGTGGGGGGTGGAGTGGCGACCATTGTGTGTGCACATGTTAAGTTTGTGCATTTGTACAGAGATAATTTCACCTCTAAAAAAATAAATTGTGCCAAAAAAATGAAGAATGTTTTTTTCCAAAACAGCAACTGCGAGTGGGGTGGCCAATGGGGTGGACAGGCTTCGGTCCATGGTGGCCCTGGCCACCCCTTAGCTCCGCCACTGGTCAAAGTCACTAAGTTTGGTTTCTGTGTGAAAAAAATGTGGTATTTAAAAAAAGTATGATTTACCTCTACCGGGTCAAAAATGATCTGAACGCAATAGGAGGGTTAAAAAAGGTAAAAATCTGTAAAAATCGCTTACAATGAAACTGAATGGGGATCATTTGTAAACGTTAAATACTTACTGTTTGAAATGTACAGCCACAAAACGTAAACAATATGCATGTTAAAATAATTTTGGTGTGATAAAATCACTCACTAACCTTTTCTGTGTAAAGTTAAATGCTATTTTTAAACTTCGTTGCCATGACAACATAATGCTGTAAACCTGAAATAACAGTAAAATCAATGATTTACAGCTCAAATAATACACAAGTTTACCAGAGGAATGAATGTAAGTGCTTTTATAAAATTATAAGCTTTGCATTTCTTTTTAAACCATCCAAAAATTGGCCCCATTCACTTCCGTTGTAAGTGCCTCAACGTAACCTTTATTATTGCTGTTTTTAAAGAAAAGGAGGGACAAGTCAAAGTTAATTTTGGTGGTAATCATCATTATTCCGCAAATGCTTTCGATTGAACCCAACTTGTATTGAACTCTGAATATTCCTTTAAAGTCCCAGTGAAGTGCGTTGACGAGCACAGTTCGATTTGGTGTATTTCCTACTGAAACAGGAAGTGGGAGGGGGTTCTAAAATTAGCTTTAGTTTACAGCCACACACATACCCCTTTTCGCCATACTGCTCATGTCAGAGACGCTGACCGGGGAAACTTGAGAATCAATCTCAATACTGGCCAGCCTTTCCAAAGAATTGAACGATGATCTAACATCATCACACAAGCCCACAAATGCACACACAGAGCACATCGCAATCTTTGTTTAAGATGAGGCTGGAGCCGTTGTGCAAGTCCAATGCAGATAAATGAGAAACAAGCATGTAAAAGAGATGTGTGTGTGTGTGTGTATGTATGTATGTATATATATATATATATATATATATATATATATATATATATATATATATATATATATATATATATATATATATATATATATATATATATATATATATATATATATATATATATATATAAAATCCATGTTTTGAATCTCAATACACAAGCATTACACATCCCAAGAAACTCCAGCTGCACAAAAAATATAAATAAACTCCAGCAACTATCCTAGCGCCCCTCTCCCTTGTTTGTGTATCCCATTCAGAAGTGGTCATCCCTATGCTTATTCCCTTCAAAGACAATTACCCTTCACTGTGAGAGCTTCAGATGGCTGAAAGTTGATAACATTCAGTCAAGACTCACTGTTTAGAACAATCCACAGCATTGATTATGCTCCCTTCGAAGAGCCCTGCGAAGGCATGATCAGCACCATTTATAACACAGCTAGACACACTGAACAGTTTGAGATGGATTATGCATTCTCGTTCCTGAAAGCATTGAATTGGACAAGGTTTCTCAACCTCTATGTGATGTCAGGAATGTTCCTGAGTCGTCTTAGCTGGAAGAGAAAGACTGCTGTTTTAAATGCTTCTGTCTTTTGAAAACAAGTTTTGTCATTGTTTAGAAATACACTAGAATGTAGATGACCTTAAATCTAATTTTTCTGGACTAAAAGCTGCAAAAGTTTCATTCTGATTTCTCAGGGTCTTTAAAGCAAACTTTGAGAGTTGAAGATTTTGTCTGTGTGTTTGAATTAGTTGTGTATGGGGGAAAATAGGATTTGATATCTTCCATGCACTCCTCTATTTAACTCTGCCTATTTTTCATCTGTGTGTGCGCGTGCTTGCTTGCCTGTTCATTAGTTCTTGACACCGCTGGACAAGAAGAGTTTGGAGCAATGAGAGAGCAGTACATGCGCTCTGGAGAGGGTTTCTTACTGGTGTTTGCTCTAAATGACAGTGGCAGGTAGGTGTTAATGTGCGCGTGCGCGCGTGTGCGCGTGTGCGCGTGTGCGTGTGTGTGTGTGTGTGAAGAAGGGGAATAGATGGTTTCTCGACTTTCTGTGTGAATGACTGAGACAAGAACAGAGAGTATGTGGCTAAGGTTGTGTATGTTTCAAAGAGCAAACCACACAATGTGTTTGTTATGAGAGTGCAGGTTATGAGTGTTTATGTTATCAGGTGCACAAAGCTGAACCTCAACTGCAGAATTTGATTATATTTGTGTGACAACTGGTTAGATGTAAATGTAAAAGTTTTACAAAATAAGAATCCTCACCATTTTTTCCAGACTCACTGAAAATATTTTGATTGGCACTAAAATTACAAACAGCAATCCAGTATTCAGTCTCAGGCATTGTATGGAAGATTTCTTATTGCAAATAAATTGTATAGGCTACTATCTAAGATGAGCTAAATTGTCAGATCCTCCTGTGAGCTCTGTGGTATTTTTTGATTTATAAAGCAACAACAGGTAGTTACAAAATCTAATGAACTTTGTTGTTTCTTTCTGTTTCAGTTATAATGAAATTCTGAAATTTCACACTCAGATTTTGCGGGTTAAGGACCGAGATGACTTTCCCATGGTCCTTGTGGGCAACAAATCAGATCTTGACCAGCAGAGAGTGGTAAAGTTACCATGATAAACGGATGAGTGTATTTTTCTAATGAAAAATCCTAAATGGTCTGGGATAGGTTTGTTACGATACCAAAAATGTAATAGGCCTGTACCAATACCAGTGAAATTTCTCTATATCAATTTAAAAACAACAGCAAGAACTCATTTAATTTGGTAAACCTTTACAATTTATTGTTAACAAAAAGTTAAACTGTCAGTAATAAAATGAATTCAAAGCAATACAATGTTATAGATTACAGATCCTAATGCAGTGAATGGATCTATTATTTTGATACAAGTCTGCTTTTTTGTTTCACTAGTTATTCTTACTTTAGACATAACTGACATGCATTTAAATTACTACTTTACTAAGACAGGAATTTTTAGGTATATTTGACCATTAATGCATGTATCGGCGCTCGCAGAGAACACATGCTTAGAAAAGCGTACATAGAAAGAAGCTTTCAGTCTGAAAGTGTGCAGGTCAAGTAGGTATTGCTGCATCCCAGAGATCTCCGGGTGCGGATACTTCAAAAGAGGGCAGGCAAACTCTAGAATGGTGCGTGGTTACTCCAGAGGGGGGTTGGAACCACTCCAAAAGGGGCGGCACTTAAGGGTTACGTTAGTGGCTTTATATGTCTTTGCTGGTGGTCTGGAGCTCCTTCCCCTTTTTGCAGCTTGGGCTGCATCTATATCCTCCTTGTGTGGGTTCTGAAACAAGTTGTCACTCGGTACTTCCGGTACTGCAGGGAGTCTAGTTTCGTTACATCTTTTTAATTTTAGTATTGACTTGGTACCACCTTACCATGCTTGCATGCCTATTCTGTCAGTTCTAAAGATGGCTAATTTTTTTTGTAGATCTCAAAAGAGGAGGCCGTAGGGTTTGCCAGAGAAAACAGGATTCACTATATGGAGTCATCAGCTAAGAACCGCTACAATGTGGATGAAGCCTTCATGGAGGTTGTGCGAGCAATAAGGTATTTCAGATAAAGAGAAGCTGCTAATGATGTTGACAATCTGGTACATTGTGATGAACATGCATTGCCTTCCCTCTTCAGGAAGTTTCAGGAAACAGAGAGTCCACCACTCCCTTCTAATCATGCTGGCAAGCAGAAGAGTGGAGGCTGTCCCTGCACCCTTCTCTGATGCCCCTCTGCACTGTTGCCTAGGAGACTGAAGCACTCACTCTCATGCCTGGTGCCTTATATGTCTACACCGTGTATGTGTGTGTGTGTGTGTGTGTGTGTGTCAGTGTTTCAGTGGCTTTTACAGTATGTGTGTATGAGCAGGTTCCTAAGGGGGAACTACCTAAATCTAATGAGAGAGAACCGTGAATCTGTTGGAAAGGGTGACCTTTAGATCTTGTTTCATCCACATGTTTTATTATGTGCCTTTTAGAATTATGTTCTCTTTTGGTTTTAGATTCAAGCACAGTATTTGTTTATTTCCAACAAAGTATATGGCTACAGATTTATTGTGTGCAGGTAGATTTGTATTTTATTCAGCCCAGAGATGGGAGCAGGAAGTAGCAACAACATGTGTGTAAACAACCACATAAGCGAGCAAAGGCTGTGTTGCCTGTATGTAATATCTGAAGTATTGGGTTATTGACTCAAAAAGTCTGGAAATATTTGATTGGCTCAGACCCGTTTAGTATGTCCCCTCTCTGGAGATTCATTTAGTCAGTTAGACTGCACTGAAATGGCTGCTCTATTGTACACCTTGTTGCTGTTTCCCCTCTTGAATCATCTGTGGCAAGAATTGTATTGAACCAACTTGTTTTCATCCATCGGATTAAGCAATTTGGGACACTGTAGGGATGACTAAGGTGTTTTTTCATGAGATGGTTTTAATAATTGAGTGTTTTTTTTCTTGTTTTAAAAAAGATAGTAGAGAGATGGTGGTGTTAAAACAATGGGATCCAGTGTCTGTGTAATGCTAGTATTCATACAAACCAAAGGCTATACTGTATATGTTTGGACACCTTTGTCAACATGAATAGTTATATAATGTAGTTTAACACTAAATGGACCATTTGTGGCATTTCATCATGTTTTGGTCTGTATTTTTGGGGCAAAGGGAACGGTATAGTTTATAACATGTCTTTTTGAAGGTACTTCTCATTGTGAGTATGCAGAACAAGGCAGTATGTCTCCAGATCCACATGCTATTGTTGTACATTATGTGCTTTACTTGATTTTTGCACCTTTATTAGTAGTCAGTGATGCAAAAGCGATACACAAGAATTGCCAAATTAATATACAGACAAAAGGTAATACTAAAGTGTTTTGAGGGAATGAGTCACTCTGTCTGTACAAAGGTAAAACAGCATAAAGAACAGCGTTAGAGTGAAGAGAAACAAGACTAGGTGCTTTGCTGGGTCAAACTATGACGGTTCTTATGTTGTTCAAAAGGGACCGCTGCACACACTTTAGACAGGGACATGGATTTATTTTTAATTTTTTAACTGAGACAAAATTCTCTTTTAGGCCGGCTTTGTCAGCTGCAAATGAAGAACAAAGCACTGTTTCATTTTGGAATATTAAGAGAAAAAACAACAACATTGTAATATGATTCTTCATGTAATTTCTGTACCTTTTGATGTCTTATGTCTGATAATTTCAGTCTTTTGGTGGGTTTTTCATAATAAAAGTTCCAATTATCTAAATCTAACTATTCTTTTGTACACAATTAAGAGTTTAAGTACTTATTTTAATAATAATTACATTTATGGATGAACAATATATTGGTAAGTTATTCATTTTAATAGTATGTTGTTATTAGTCTTTACAAAAAATGTGGTTGTGGTTAATCAATGGACTTGATAAACTACTGCATAACACACCAAAAATTCAAACACACATTGTACGTTTTACTTTTACATTTTAACTATAAAATAATGCTAAGCAATTTTTTATTTAAAAGATAAAGTGATTCTGGTAAATATGCCATTTTGACAGTCTTCTCAATCTCAAATGTGAGGTAAGATTTTATTGATCACCAAAACATTAAATCGGTTTGAAAATAACAGATACAGGATGAATATTAGCTAGCATATGTTCGTTTTCTCACAGTAGATACTGTGTTAACCCTTAAATTTCACCAAATACTCCGGTCTTTAGAGACCCGCACTTACAGGTGAAACTCGAAAAATTAGAATATCGTGCAAAAGTTCATTAATTTCAGTAATTCAACTTAAAAGGTGAAACTAATATATTATATAGACTCATTACAAGCAAAGTAAGATATTTCAAGCCTTTATTTGATATAATTTTTATGATTATGGCTTACAGCTTATGAAAACCCCAAATTCAGAATCTCAGAAAATTAGAATATTGTGAAAAGGTTCAGTATTGTAGGCTCAAAGTGTCACACTCTAATCAGCTAATTAATCCAAAACACCTGCAAAGGGTTCCTGAGCCTTTAAATGGTCTCTCAGTCTGGTTCAGTTGAATTCACAATCATGGGGAAGACTGCTGACCTGACAGTTGTGCAGAAAACCATCATTGACACCCTCCACAAGGAGGGAAAGCCTCAAAAGGTAATTGCAAAAGAAGTTGGATGTTCTCAAAGTGCTGTATCAAAGCACATTAATAGAAAGTTAAGTGGAAGGGAAAAGTGTGGAAGAAAAAGGTGCACAAGCAGCAGGGATGACCGTAGCCTGGAGAGGATTGTCAGGAAAAGGCCATTCAAATGTGTGGGGGAGTTTCACAAGGAGTGGACTGAGGCTGGAGTTACTGCATCAAGAGCCACCACACACAGACGGGTCCTGGACATGGGCTTCAAATGTCGTATTCCTCTTGTCAAGCCGCTCCTGAACAAAAAACAACGTCAGAAGCATCTTACCTGGGCTAAAGAAAAAAAGAACTGGTCTGTTGCTCAGTGGTCCAAAGTCCTCTTTTCTGATGAGAGCAAATTTTGCATCTCATTTGGAAACCAAGGTCCCAGAATCTGGAGGAAGAATGGAGAGGCACACAATCCAAGATGCTTGAAGTCCAGTGTGAAGTTTCCACAGTCTGTGTTGGTTTGGGGAGCCATGTCATCGGCTGGTGTTGCTCCACTGTGCTTTATTAAGTCCAGAGTCAACGCAGCCGTCTACCGGGACATTTTAGAGCACTTCATGCTTCATTCAGCAGACAAGCTTTATGGAGATGCTGATTTCATTTTCCAGCAGGACTTGGCACCTGCCCACACTACCAAAAGTACCAAAACCTGGTTCAATGACCATGGTATTACTGTGCTTGATTGGCCAGCAAACTCGCCTGACCTGAACCCCATAGAGAATCTATGGGGCATTGCCAAGAGAAAGATGAGACATGAGACCAAACAATGCAGAAGAGCTGAAGGCCGCTATTGAAGCATCTTGGTCTTCCATAACACCTCAGCAGTGCCACAGGCTGATAGCATCCATGCCACGCTGCATTGAGGCAGTAATTAATGCAAAAGGGGCCCAAACCAAGTACTGAGTACATATGCATGATTATACTTTTCAGAGGGCCGACATTTCTGTATTTAAAATCCTTTTTTTTTTTATTGATTTCATGTAATATTCTAATTTTCTGAGATTCTGAATTTGGGGTTTTCATAAGCTGTAAGCCATAATCATAAAAATTATATCAAATAAAGGCTTGAAATATCTTACTTTGCTTGTAATGAGTCTATATAATATATTAGTTTCACCTTTTAAGTTGAATTACTGAAATTAATGAACTTTTGCACGATATTCTAATTTTTCGAGTTTCACCTGTATATCTATCACAAATGGATCTAAAAATGCCTAGAGAATACCATTTTCAAGAATATTATAAAAAAAAATACATTTTGATGTGTTGATGTTTTATTTTTCATATATCAAAGAGATAATGCAATAAATATGGACAAATCTAGAACAGGAAACATTACTTTCACACTGAAATTTTGTTATGTTACAGCCTTATTCCAAAATTGATTAAATTCATTATTTTCCTCAAAATTCTACAAACAATACCCCATAATGACAATGTGAAAAGTTTGTTTGAAATCTTTGCAAATGTATTAAAAATAAAAAACGAAAAAAATCACATGTACATAACTATTCACAACCTTTGCCAGGACACTCAAAATTGAGCTCAGGTGCATCCTGTTTCCACTGATCATCCCTGAGATGTTTCTATAACTTGATTGGAGACCACCTGTGGTAAATTCAGTTGATTGGACATGATTTGGAAAGGCACACACCTGTCTATATAAGGTCCCACAGTTAACCGTGCATGTCAGAGCACAAACCAAGCCATGAAGTCCAAGGAATTGTCTGTAGGTCTCCAAGACAGGATTGTGTTGAGGCACAGATCTGGGGAAGGGCACAGAAAACTTTCTGCAGCATTGAAGGTCCCAATGAGCACAATGGCCTCATCATCCATAACTGGAAGAAGTTTGGAACCACCAGGACTCTTCCTAGAGCTTTCCGCCCAGCCAAACTGAGCGATCGGGGAGAAGGGCCTTAGTCAGGGAGGTGACCAAGAACCCGATGGTCACTCTTACAGAGCTCCAGTGTTTCTCTGTGGAGAGAGGAGAACCTTCCAGAAGAACAACCATCTCTGCAGCACTCCACCAATCAGGCCTGTATGGTAGAGTGGCCAGACGGAAGCCACTCCTCAGTAAAAGGCACACGACAACCCACCTGGAGTTTGCCAAAAGGCACCTGAATGACTCAGACCATGAGAAACAAAATTCTCTGGTCTGATGAAACAAAGATTGAACTCCTGTCTGGAGGAAACCAGGCACCGCTCATCACCTGGCCAATACCATCCCTACAGTGAAGCATGGTGGTGGCAGCATCATGCTGTGGGGAAGTTTTTCAGCGGGAGGAACTGGGAGACTAGTCAGGATCAAGGGAAAGATTAATGCAGCAATGTACAGAGACATCCTTGATGAAAACCTGCTGTAGAGTACTCTGGGGCGACGGTTAATCTTCCAACAGGACAATGACCCTAAGCACACAGCCAAGATTACAAAGGAGTGGCTACGGGACAACTCTGTGAATGTCCTTGAGTGGCCCAGCCAGAGCCTAGACTTTAACCCGAATGAACATCTCTGGAGAGATCTGAAAATGGCTGTGCACCGACGATCTCCATCCAACCTAATGGAGCTTGACAGGTCCTGCAAAGAAGAATGGGAGAAACTGCCCAAAAATTGGTGTGCCAAGCTTGTAGCATCATACTCAAAAAGACTTGAGGCTGTAATTGGTGCCAAAGGTGCTTCAACAAAGTATTGAGCAAAGGCTCTGAATACTTCGTTTTTTGTTTTTAATAAATTTGCAAAGATTTCAAACAGACTACTTTCACCCTGTCATTATTGGGAATTGTTTGTAGAATTGAGGAAAATTATGAATTTAATCAATTTTGGAATAAGGCTGTAACAATGCAAAATGTGGAAAAAGTGAAGCGCTGTGAATACTTTCCGGATGCAATGTATAGTAATTTTAGATTACAGCACTCATTTTGTCTTGTAATAAACAAATAGATATCCCATGATATTAAACTTAGTGTTTTTTTTTTTATTCTTATATATTTCTATTACATACCCAGGGTTGGGCCACCCAAGCCCATGTTTTAAAGATTTTTAGATATTTTTACAGGAAAATAATAAAAAAATTCTCCAGAATACAATTTTTGCCCTAATATCAAAGGTCTTACTAAAAAAAAAAATTTTATGAACCAACGTGAATTTTCTTGATTAAAAAAAACTATGATCATGCATGTAAAATGGCTAGAAATAGCATTTTAGCTTAGCGTAAAGCTGACAATTTACACAAGGTTTATTTCTATTTCTTCTACTTCAAACTTCTCTGTCTGCTCGTATGAATGTAACACATCATAAGAAAGTGTTTCACCTCTGTTCAAATGCACTTTGGATCACATCATTTATATGTATACATTTTTCCATTTGAAAGGACTAAATATTAAATGAAACAAATGACAATAAAATGCAAAGTAATCTCTTCAGTAATCAAATTACTTTTTTAATGTAACTGTATTCTAATTATTTAAATTGTAACTACAGTGGAATACAGTTACTTATATTTTGTATTTTAAATATGTAATCCCGTTAGATGTTTTCTGTTACTCCCCAACCCTGTACATACCTAGGGTCTCTAATGACCCTATACACTTTTGGTACTTAAACCATTATATAACTTTTTATTATTAGTAGTATTATTATAATTTTATTTTACAATATTTATAAAGAAAGACTGTGGTCACAACTACAAAATTGTATGGAATGAGGTCCTGGGTTACTAAAGACTTGAGGTGTGCGGGTTACTGTGATAAATATACTGTATGAGTAAATGTAGGAGTTTTATAGAATAGCATAAAACAAATACCACTTGTACAGATTTAACTCAGAATTTAGTTGTTCTCTGATTGGTTCTTGAAAATAAAAAAGAAGCTATTCATAACTGTCAAATCAATCAAAATGAAATTAAGGTGCAGTCGACTGTATAAACCGTAAGCAGTTAAAAGTGGACCGAATGAGAGGCACGTGTTTTTTATGAAAATTATATATATATATACACAGGTCCTTCTCAAAAAATTAGCATATTGTGATAAAGTTCATTATTTTCCATAATGTAATGATAAAAATTAAACTTTCATATATTTTAGATTCATTGCACACCAACTGAAATATTTCAGGTCTTTTATTGTTTTAATACTGATGATTTTGGCATACAGCTCATGAAAACCCAAAATTCCTATCTCAAAAAATTAGCATATTTCATCCGACCAATAAAATAAGTGTTTTTAATACAAAAAAAAGTCAACCTTCAAATAATTATGTTCAGTTATGCACTCAATACTTGGTCGGGAATCCGTTTGCAGAAATGACTGCTTCAATGCGGCGTGGCATGGAGGCAATCAGCCTGTGGCACTGCTGAGGTGTTATGGAGGCCCAGGATGCTTCGATAGCGGCCTTAAGCTCATCCAGAGTGTTGGGTCTTGCGTCTCTCAACTTTCTCTTCACAATATCCCACAGATTCTCTATGGGGTTCAGGTCAGGAGAGTTGGCAGGCCAATTGAGCACAGTAATACCATGGTCAGTAAACCATTTACCAGTGGTTTTGGCACTGTGAGCAGGTGCCAGGTCGTGCTGAAAAATGAAATCTTCATCTCCATAAAGCTTTTCAGCAGATGGAAGCATGAAGTGCTCCAAAATCTCCTGATAGCTAGCTGCATTGACCCTGCCCTTGATAAAACACAGTGGACCAACACCAGCAGCTGACATGGCACCCCAGACCATCACTGACTGTGGGTACTTGACACTGGACTTCAGGCATTTTGGCATTTCCTTCTCCCCAGTCTTCCTCCAGACTCTGGCACCTTGATTTCCGAATGACATGCAAAATTTGCTTTCATCCGAAAAAAGTACTTTGGACCACTGAGCAACAGTCCAGTGCTGCTTCTCTGTAGCCCAGGTCAGGCGCTTCTGCCGCTGTTTCTGGTTCAAAAGTGGCTTGACCTGGGGAATGCGGCACCTGTAGCCCATTTCCTGCACACGCCTGTGCACGGTGGCTCTGGATGTTTCTACTCCAGACTCAGTCCACTGCTTCCGCAGGTCATCCAAGGTCTGGAATCGGTCCTTCTCCACAATCTTCCTCAGGGTCCGGTCACCTCTTGTCGTTGTGCAGCGTTTTTTGCCACACTTTTTCCTTCCCACAGACTTCCCACTGAGGTGCCTTGATACAGCACTCTGGGAACAGCCTATTTGTTCAGAAATTTCTTTCTGTGTCTTACCCTCTTGCTTGAGGGTGTCAATGATGGCCTTCTGGACAGCAGTCAGGCCGGCAGTCTTACCCATGATTGCGGTTTTGAGTAATGAAACAGGCTGGGAGTTTTTAAAAGCCTCAGGAATCTTTTGCAGGTGTTTAGAGTTAATTAGTTGATTCAGATGATTAGGTTAATAGCTCGTTTAGAGACTCTTTTCATGATATGCTAATTTTTTGAGATAGGAATTTTGGGTTTTCATGAGCTGTATGCCAAAATCATCAGTATTAAAACAATAAAAGACCTGAAATATTTCAGTTGGTGTGCAATGAATCTAAAATATATGAAAGTTTAATTTTTATCATTATATTATGGAAAATAATGAACTTTATCACAATATGCTAATTTTTTGAGAAGGACCTGTATATATATATATATATATATATATATATATATATATATATATATATATATATATATATATATATATATATATACACACACACGTGTTTTTCATGACATGATATATCATTTAATTATCTTTTAAACAATTCGTTAAAACTTAAAAATTTGTATTCGTTGAAACAAGGGCGTTTTGAGGGCGAAGTGTCCCTGTTTACTTAGACTTTCAGGTCAAGGTAAGTACTCGAAACTCTGCCACGCCCCCAGCCACGCCTATAAGCTGTGAAATATGTTGTCAAACTGGTATCTTTCGTAACTGATAGGTTATTTTTCGTTGCACAGGTGAATATGGTCAAATTTCGTTTTCCGCCTTGTGTAAAGGTCGAGTATGTGAGTTCTTTGTATTTTTATTGTTGATATATCCATAATAAGTCACAGCACAAACAGAGGAAATCCCTGTACAAATCTTAGTGTTTTCCTTTTAAATGTTCTTGTTTTTTTACTGAACATAAAAGAGCGGAAAGGTAAGCGCGCGTTTACTCGTGTAGTTTTTCTATGGAAGAAAGGACAGTTTTACTTTCTTTTCTACTTTCCTTTTGAACTGCGTTTTGTTGAAGGCCTATATCTTATTTCGTCATATGTTCACCATTTAACCACTCTCTTACTAAATATAGAAGAAACTATTCAGTTTTCTGTTTGTTAATGCCAATATTTTGTCAATGTATTATTGCAAATAAGATCATATTGAACTGAATTGTTTCTGACCGTATTGACATTTTATATGAAATGTTATATTTCCTTTAGAATATGTGCGATAGAACGATAGAGGACGACAGTGTAAAAGACTTTTCAGTCTAGATTAACTATTTTTGTGACTCATTCTTTATGGTTAATTGGAGGTTCTGCAGAGTTCATTATTGTATTTGACTTTATGAAAACATAGCCTATTAAACTCTGTATTATTTTTTTTTTATTAGGTACAATGCTGGGGTTTCCAGAAATATACTTAAGCATGATATCCCTGTTGCATCTTGTTTGGGGAAGAGCAATATACAATGGAAATGATGGTAATATTGAAAAACTGAATGCCTGTTCAGTACTCCAGTGTAGGATTTTCTTTTGGGCTATTTTATCTTCTGTTTTTTCAAATCCATTTGTAGTATGGTGGATTTTTATTTTTTCAGATTTAAGACTTAAAGTATCTCTAGTCTATGCAATCTCATCTCTATTCATAGTAAATAAACACAACTCTGAATGTATTTATTGTTATTTTTATTTTCATACACTGTTGCATCTTAAGAGTTTAGCAGCGCTGTTATTAGCATGTTGCTCCTTCTGTTTGTAACATTCCTGTAATTGTTCTCCTCTTGTGTTCCTCAGTGTTTTTAGAAGAGAAGTCTGCAGGCTCGTTTCTCTCCCGAACACTGCTGTATAACAGTTGGGACTTTGAGTTAGTGGTTCCTGCCAATCTAGAGAGAGAATGCCACGAGGAAATTTGCTCATATGAAGAGGCTAGAGAGGTGTTTGAAGATGACAAACAGACGGTAAGACAAAAAGAGACATGGTTTGTGTTAAGGGCATATTAGTGCAAAGTAACCCAAAGAAAGCATGTTGGCAGTTACTTTTGTTGATGCAATTCTCTTTTTTCCCCAACAGGCCACTTTTTGGAAGGGCTATGTCAGTAGTCACGGTAAGACAGTACATTTTTTTAATTGAAAAATGTATTTGATATTTTATGAATGTATTTGGAGATGTTCAAGTCAGTTAAAGCTGAAGTGTGTCATTTCTGAGCCACTGAATGGAACCGCCTTCTGAATTTGTGCTCCATCTGCTGTTGATTTGATAGTCCCACTCCCAATTCATGCCATTGGTTGAGTAAATGTTTTGTCAGGCTGGATGGATGGGTTCCTCAAATCAAACAGTGGAATTTTTATAGCTCCACCTAGACACAGTTTTTACAGTTTCTGAGAAAATTAACCAATGAGTTGCATACTTATAGTTATCTCTACATATTAAGCTGGGATAGGAGAACATATCTTAACAACGAAAAAGTTATACACCAGCTTTAAGTGAATTACTTAATTAACCAGACTTGACCAAGTAGGTATGGCTGCAAGACCGAGATCTCCAAATGGGGGAGGAATATACAAAAGAGGCTGGGATTACTTTTGAAGGGGCAGGGTAACTCCAAAATGGGGTTGCACCAACTCCAAAAGGGGGCGTTACTTCCTCACATGGTTAAGTTTAGGGAAAGGGTTAGGTTAGGGGCTCCCTATATCTTTGCTGGCAGTTTGGAGCTCCCAGCCCATTTTGGAGCTCTGGCTGCAGCTGTATTCTTCTCTACTTGACTAGCTGTCATAATAGCGTAAGCAAATGTAAGATACTAAAATAATTTTGGGGACAAAAAT
The DNA here is from genome assembly GCA_032164185.1 of Moxostoma hubbsi. Taxonomy (NCBI): domain Eukaryota; kingdom Metazoa; phylum Chordata; class Actinopteri; order Cypriniformes; family Catostomidae; genus Moxostoma; species Moxostoma hubbsi. The sequence continues at coordinate 27,928,933 of JAVLUX010000007.1, read as the reverse complement.
AGTTATTTGTATATTTCATCCATGAGGGTTGATGATTTTTCTTTTGCTAACCTCTTGATTCATTAATCAATTATAAGGGGTATTTTTTGAGAATGACAGGTTAATTTCTTGATTTTCTTCAGAGACTTTGCCAGAGGTGGATGTGTCTGGTCTGGTGGCTGGCATTGTGGCTATTTTAATAACAGCCATTATAGTCACTGTGCTTGGTATTTATTGCTACAAGAACAGAGGCAAAACTGCGAGAGGGGGCAGGTAAGTGTGTGCTATCGTTACCACTGTCATATGCCTTTTATGTGGTATTATCACTCTTATGGATGATGCATCTCCACAGTGTTCCTGTACATCTGGCAGTGGATGGACGTTCAGTACCTGAATCTGTGCCCTTGACTAATATCGTGGCCCCAGGTCTTCCCTCTTACAATGAGGCTCTGACCCACAGTGGGCAGCATGATGCACCCCCACCTCCTTACTCTGGGTAAAAATTCCACTTTGACTGCTTGTATGTATATGTTCTGTATATCATATATAAATGCTGTGTTCACATCATGTCGATATTACTTACGAGATGACAACTCGAAGATTCTACTCCGAGCTTTTTAAATCCTCAGACTGAAGTTATTAATAATGGACTTCTATATGATTTTGCAAAAATGTTTAAGTACAAAGAAGGTGTGAAAGGTTCTTAGTGACGCCATGTGAGGATCGGACGTGTGAATGGCGGGCTCAGCGTGCTTTCTGAGTTTTCAGGTCTGGGAGAAGTTGGAGGACATGGAAAACTGTAGCCGGTGGAATAACGTCTGTATCATGGTGGAATTACTGGACGGGCTCTTTCCGAGTCTGCTCGACATAGCAGGCCATAACCTGGAAATCGAGCGAACTCGCTGTGTTCCATCTCGGTGATCCACTGAGGTAGACAATTCTGGCCAAATTTCTGAGATCATCTGATAAAGATCTTGTGTTGTGTGAGGCGAGGCGAGGAGTAAAGGAAGGCTTTCTTGAAGGAACCGCAGCATTTTCTTGTTCCCAGACTTTGAGAACTCGACAAGAGAGAAACGTGATCGATTCAAGGAATGCAAGAATCTTTTACATCAACGGAAGGTCGCTTTTGCACTGATATTCCCGGCCAAATTGAGAATAGATGCTAAGGATGCCTGTAAAATATTCACATGCCCACAGCAAGCAATGTCCTTCATAAAGTCAATGGAGTGATTCTGCAGGTTTTGTGCTGGTTTTGCCTATCGGCTGGAGTTTATTTTTTTTTAAGTATTTCCAGCAAAGTCATTGGAACGAGTAAGCAATTTGCTTGTCATGTTGCAGCCGAATGGACCGGCTCACTGAACATCCATTTGACTGTCTGAAGAATCTGCGCACTCTTTTTGTACTGGTTCCGCCTAGTGGCTGGAGTTTATTTTGTAGAATAATACACCTTTAGGACCATTATACGGATGAAGCTACACAATCTTTGTGTTTGTTCTGCCTATTGGCTGGACTTTGTTTTATAGATTATCTTTTGCTGTGTAATTCTGTCTCACAAAATTTGTATAGAATCACCGGACTTGAGCAATCAGACTGCAAAGTTGTTGCGGAGGCTCTCGTAGGTGTACGTGGACTGTTTGAGTTTGGAGGGATGGATGCCAGTTGGCACTGTTGTGCATGGGGTTAATGCACATGTTTGTTTGTTTTTCTGTTTGTTTGGTTCTGGGGAATGTTCGGGGTTTGACTGCACTAATGTTGAAATGTGGTCTTCATAATCCTGTTTTTGACACGCAATCAATTTTTCTTACATGTCAAATGTTAATATGAGTGGATTGTCTCTCTCCATGTGGAATGTGAATGAGTTGGGGCACCCAATAAAAAGACAAATCAAATAAACTTAACAGGAAACATGGAATAACATTACATGAACCTAAACCCATCCCTCCGAACATGACACCCAAATGAGACCTGAGCACACAACACATCACAAATAAAATTCTGAACCCTCAACCAAATTACTTGAATCTTTACACAAACATGGGTTGTGTCCTCATCTTCTGATTGGCATCGCCAGCAGGTGGGTGTGTCTTTGAGACCTATAGACCTATATAAGTCTATACAATCTAGAGTGGGTCCAATAGAATCGATGTAAAATATTAAATTGCATCTGACGCTCCCTTGCATCTCTAGATGTAGACATGATGTTTTTTAGAATCCTAGCCCACACTCCCTCCTCCAATACCATGTTTAAATCTTCCTCCCATACTTTAATTAGAGAAGTTAAAGCTCTGTCCCCCAGATTCTAAATTAACATGGAATAATACACTGATACCTCATGACCTTTTCCAAAGGCAGTAATCACCACTTCCAGAGTATCTGCCGCTTTAGGGGGGTGCATGCTACTCCCAAAATCAGTACAGAGCAGATGGCACAGCTGTAAATACCTAAATAACTGAGATCTGGGAATCCTGAAATGTTGAACCAAATTTTCAAAAGATCTCAACACCACTCATGTAGGTCACCTAGCATATTTACCTCCCTCATAATCCACTCTGAACAACAGAAAGGGGACTTATTAATACATAATTTTGTGTTCATCCATATGCTCAAAGCAACATTTAAATAAATGTCCGAATTAAACACACTGGACACTTTTTTGAGATAACGGGGTGTGACTTAACTACTACGGTTAGTTTAATAGAAAGGCTTTGCAATGGCAAAATAGGGGCAAGAACTTCTTGTTCAAAACTAGAGAGGAGCTCTCTCAGGTGGAAGTGACCAATGAGCTAAATGTCTGAGATCGAATGCATAATAATACAAAATAGATATTCGGAAGGCCTGGCCCACATTTGTCAATCGGCCTATGAAATTTGTTGAAATGTAATCTGGTACGGTTACCATTCCAAATGAATGAAAAGTCCAAATGACTTGGCTATGCTATCAAATTGCTTGAAATAAGAGAGGAGGACATCTACAGGGAGAGACAGTAGCAGGTAGTTGAATTCAATTAATTTTAATAACATTGACTTTCCCAATCATAGATTAATGTAATGAAGCCCACCTGCCCATATCGCTCGAAAACCTTTTTATTTAGGGGTCAAAATTAACTAACTAAATCACACAAATTTGCTGGGAATAAAATACCCAAATACTTAATAACCTGTTTGGGTCACTGGAAGGCACACAGCTGAAAAGATGTTACTGGGCAGTACGCTGTCAGAGACAAAGCTTTGGATTTAGACCAACTGACTCTGTATCCTGAGAACTTAGAAAAGGAATTAGTAATTCTGTGAAGGCAAGGCATAGATCTAGTGGGGTCAGAGACGAATAATAAAATATCATCAGTGTAAAACAAAAGCTTATGCATCAACCCTCCACCACCACCCCTGGAAAATCATCTTCCTTTCTTATCGCGGCTGCTAACGGTTCCAGGGCAAGACAGAACAATAATGGTGAAAAAGGGCAACCTCCTTTTTGATTTATTTTTTTCCTGTATGTGATAACACCTCTAAACACAACAGGGCATGATCTGAGACTAAAATGTTTCCAATAGAGCAATCAACAACAGATGAAACAAGAAGAAAATCTATTCTAGAATTAATCTTATGGACTGATGAAAAAATGTTTAGTACTTCCCAGATGGGTTTAAAAGCCTCCAATTATCTGTAAGACCAAGATTTTTACACTGTGGAGCATCAATGTTGCTCTAGGGGGCTAACGCACTTTGGACTGAGTCCATCAAAAGATCAAAGTCTCCTCCCAATATTATATCATGAGGGTTGCCATGCAGCTTGTAACGTCCTTCAAGATCTATAAAAATGCCCTGATCATCAGCTTTATGTGCATAAATATTAGCCAACATCAACCTTTGCCCCTGAATATCTGCTTAAACAATAATGACTCTTCCTAATTTATCTTTAATCTGTTAGAAAGATTTGAATTGTAGATGTTTACTTATCAATGTAATGACTCCCCTCCTTTTACTTGAGCCAGCACTAAAGGAAACATGTCCACCCCATATCTTCCCAAAATGTTCAGCTTCCTGCGGTTTCTTGAAGAAACACAATATCTAATTTCTTACGTTCAAGAAAAAATAAATAACCTTCCTTCTTTTTATGGGGAGCCCTAACCCATTCACATTCAACATGGAGAGATACAATCCACCCATATTAACATTTGACATTTTGACATGTTAGGAAAAAATAGATTGTGTGTCAAAAATAAATATTTATAAAGACCACATTCCCCATTAGTGCAACAATCAAACCCCGAACTTCCCCCCGAACTAAACAAATATAAAAAAGAAAAACGTGCACATGAACAGTGCCAACCGGCATCCATTTAAACTTAACAGTCCATGTACTCTTATGAGAGTCCCTGCGACAATTTTGCCATCTGATTGCTCAAGTCAGGTGCTTCTATACAAATTTTGTGAGACAGAATTACACAACAGAAAATAATCAATAAAACAAACTCCCGTCAATAGGCAGAATAATTAATTCACAATACTGTGTCGAAAGTGTGTTCATCCACAAAACTCCAGCCTCTAGCTGAACCAGCACAACAACAACAACAAATTTCCCAGTTCAGTTCCTTCGGACAGTAAAACAAATGTTCAGTGAGCCGGCTGTTTCATATGTGCAGCAGATGACCTAATCCTTCCAATTTCCTGCAAAAAACCCCAAAAAACTATAGCCAATACGAGGCGTAAGCACAAAGAACAAGCACATTCATCCACAACTGTCCCGAAGGAATGTTATTCCACAAAACAAACTCTAGCCGCCAAGTGGAACCAGCACAATAAGTAACATAACAGGCGCCAGTTGCCTCGGAAGGTCAAGTGTATGTTCATCGAGACAAGCTCACTTGGAGGCAATGTGAGAAACACATTATGATTTCCTCAGTCCATAGATTTTATGTAAAACATCACTTATTGTGGGCATGTAAATATTTTGTGGCCATCCTTATTATCTATTCTCAGTTTGGCCAGAAACATCAGTTAAAAAGTGATCTTCTATGGATGTAAGAGTTCCTTGCGTTCTTTGAATCTATCACGTTTCACTCTTGTCGAATTCGCAAAGTCTGGGAACAAGAAAATGCTGTGATTCTTCCAAGAAAGCTTTCACTGGCTACGATTCTCAAGGTCTTTCAGTTTTTCCAAAATGCTTTCCAAATCTACGTTGGTCACTAGTGGGTTAGCAGCTAATTCCCTCTCTGATGACTCCAGATAATCGATCTGTCTCTCGACGACCCCGTTTCTTGTAACCAACTCAACATATTACAGCAAGATCCTCTAAGTCAGCACCGTCCGCTCCTCTAATGGCATCATGTCGCAGCTCCAAAAAGGAGGATGATTATTTCTCTTCTTAAGTGTAAGAAATATGATATAGTGTTTGTTCAAGAAACGCATCTTTACCTAAAGGAAGCTGAAAAATTTGGAAAGATATGGGGTGGGCTTTTTTTTATAGTGCTGGCTCGAGTAAGAGCTGGGGAGACATTACACTAAGTATACATCTTTAATTCAAATGTCTCAAACAGAGTAAAGATAAATTAGGAAGTGTCATTACTGTTTTAGCTGAAATTCTGGGACAAAGTCTTATTTTGGTGAATATTTATGAACCTAACGTTGATGATCAGGACTTTTTTATAGATCTTGAAGGGATGTTGCAAGACGCTAACACCCCTCATGATATAATATTAGGAGGAGACTTTAATCTTTGGATGAACTCAGCCCTTGATCATAGTGAAGCAAAAGTGTGTAAGCCCCTAGAGCAACAGTGGCACTTCACAAGATGTGTAAAAAATCTTCGTCTTACAGATATTTGGAGACTTTTGAACCCATCTGGAAGGGACTATACATTTTTTTTTTCTTCAGTCCATAAGATTTATTCTAGAATAGATTTTTTTTTTATATCTCTAATTCCCTCATTTAATCTGTTGTTGATTGCTCAATTGGAAACATTTTAGTCTCAGATCACACCCTGGTGTGTTTAAAGGTGTTGCCACATATGGAGAAAAAGAAATGATATAGTTGGCGCTTTAATATACCTCTTTGCCAAAATCCTGAATTGCAACAAATTCTAAAGGCTGAAATCAATGTCTATATGGAAACCAACTGGTCCACAGTATCCTCTGTGGGCGTGGCTTGGGAGACACTTAAGGTGGTTCTTAGGGGCCTCATCATACAATATGCCTCATTCACCAAAAAATCCAAAGCACAAGAACTTGTGGATTTGGAAGGGAATATTAAAAGTGCCGAATGTTGTCTAATGGCCTCAGAGAATTGAAATACAGATATAATACTATTTTGTCACAGAAGGTGGTTTTGGCTATTCAGGGAAGACAGCCATACTTTGAGTTGGGGAACAAAGCAGGGAAGCTTTTGACTAGACATATAAAACGGAGAGTCTTTTTCTACTATTCCCTCAGTGAGATCTGCTGGTGGTGAAATATTTACCTCGGCCATTAATATTAATAATGCTTTTAATGAATTTTATCTTGATCTCTATAGTTCCATGTCTTCGTCTTCTGATGAAGATATTAGAAACTTTGTGGAACCATTAGAACTTCCTAAACTGACTACTGAGCAAAAACATTCTCTTGATTCTGAGATAACCTTAGAGGAGATTGGCAAGGTAATTAAGGCCTTGCCTACGGGCAAGGTTCCGGGGTCAGAAGGCTTTGCCGCTGGATTTTTTAGATCTTATGCTACAGAACAGGCTCCACTTTTCTAGAAGTTTATTCGGAATCATTAAAGAATGGAAAGCTTCCACCAACCATGACACAAGCCCGGATCAGACCAGCAAATTTGTCTGATTTAGTTAGTTTATTTTTACCCTTTAATAAAAAGGATTTTGAGCGATGTGGGCAGGTGGGCTTCATTATATTTCTCTATGATTGGGAAGGTTAATGTTATAAAAATACATTTTGATTCTGTGTGTGTATGTTGTTTCATCAAACCTGTTTTTTTTTTTTTATCAATAAAATGTTAATATCAAACAAGTACAAAGAAGGTGCATCAGGTAAAGACCCCGATATACTTTCGGAGAAGTTCTTCTTCATTCTTCGTTCAGGGGTAAAAAAAATTTCTAACAGCTGAGCACACTGTGGTGGAAGGTGTTTAGTGGAGCACTGAAATACGAGGACACTACATGTAAAACCTAAACTAATGTGACATTAAAATGCGTTATCAATGACTTTATGCCTTATTCTATGAGTAGAATTTAAATGAGGTCAGTAAAAGAACCACTTAACCACTCTGTGATTTATTTAAAGTAATATATATGCAGTAGAAAAAAAAATTATTTGTCTTGTTTTGATTCTGAATTCTAGACCCTAATGCATTAACACACAATACAGGGCCATTGATTTGCACCATTTATGATGACAATGATACAACTGCAAAGATTGGTGTATAAAAGACTAATCATTTGGAAAAATACAGACAAAAGCATGATGATGAGAGAGGCATAGCTCTGTTTGGGCAGATGTGTGAATGGCTTTCGCTGCAGATGGCACATGAGTGAATGGTCACTTGAGGGTATTTGACTAGATTGAATTCCTTTGTAGACTTATAAAAATAAAAATGCATGACATTCGTGCACACTGGTGTGTTCAGGTTGAATACTGACTGAAACCCATAAACAAAGTAGTGGGTGGAGCTTCTGGACACACCTTCCAATGATGTGGATTAATGGCAGCAAGAAGGTATTTAGTAGCCAGTTAGTTTTCCTAAAAGTTTGCACTGGTGAGCTGTTCCGACCACCAAAACGAATGCAAAAAACCTTCTTTTTGGTCAGATTGTGTTCTAAATTAACTGTTAACTGTTTGATCTTTGATTTCGTAAGAAGTATATCTGGGCCATAACATTGGCTACAATAAATTTAATATCAAACAGAACTACATGTAAACAACCTTTAACTGTTGAGGCTGCTACAAAGACGTGAACGGTTTTCACAAGTTGCAATCTCGTAATTATGGCAATTCCGACATGACTTGAATAACATTGCATGTAAATCATATGCTTTATTTCTTCAATTAATTTCCTCTCCTTTATATTTCCTCTTTGTAGGGAAGGTCCACCTGAGCCACCAGATAATCAAGATGCTGATCAGTGACAAAGAGATGCAATTGTTTTTAAAATGGGGGGGGGGGGGGGGGGTGGTATGGGTTTTACTTGTGAAAAGTGATTGTAGTGAAGCCACTTTTATGGTCATCAGCCACAGAGAAAAAAATGACTGTTAACAGCAAGTTTACTTTCATTCACAAATTAGGTCATTTTATACCCATGCCACCACAGTGTGTATTCTACAGTAAATGCTTTTAGTTTTTGAAATGATATCATCATGGAAGAGAGCATAAATCTGTCATTGTGTGCACTGTCAATAATTTCAAAAATCAGGTTTGTGATCAATGTATTGAGTGCAATTCATTAGTCTTGTTAAACGGAATTAAAACAGTTGTGTTACTAATAAAAAGACATGTTTAAATGTAGACTAATTTAACTGACAATTTACTATGACTGTGTACAGCAACAAGAATATCCGTGAAGCCTAAATTGATTCCAATATTTGCCATTAGTCGCTGTCGTTAATATTCATTAGAGCTTTTATAGTATCAGTGCGCTCAGACTGTGCTAGAGAAGTGGCGAATCTTTAGTCCAATAGTCAGTAGTGCCTCTGTGCTATAACAAGACGGCAGTACGCGCGAGACTTCCAGACAGACTGCGTATGTGTGAGAGAGTGACAAGCGAGTCGGGAGAGTGGGGGCGTGTGTGTGTGTGCGCGCGCGCGCGTGTTTGTGCCTCTAGTCCACTCTTGAAAATGGCGTCTTCTTGGCAAAATAACTGAAAATTGCTATTTTCACCCAAGGCATTTACGTTTATTCAAGATTATGAAGCATTACAATTGCCCTTTGAATATTTCAAAACAACTTTACGACAGAATGTAAATGAACATAAATCCAGCAACCACTTTGATTCTCACGAGGATATCCCATGCCATGGATTTATGCACGTAAATATTTGAGGCGCAACAGCTGACTAAAAACAAGTCAGTAGAGTACTGCTTACAGAATTAAACTGACTTTTTGTGACAATGCCATACGCGAACAACCAAAAGGAAATGGGGTACAACCAGCACGTGTCGTGTGTCTTATGGGTTTAAAAGCAATGGAAACAGAAATCGACATAAAGTACGTCTGTTCATAAGCATCAGCCGCGTTGCCGTATCTGCTGCGAAGGACAATAGACATCGAGATATATAAGAGAGCAGGGGAGGGGAGGAAGAAACCGGATTTTTTTGTGGTGGCGGTGGTTGGTGAAATCCCCCCCGCCTCCCCTCAGTATCCTCCATCTCCCCCTCCTCCTTCCCTCCAATCCTCTCCCCCTCTGTGCTGGTCCTATTCTTGAGGACTTGCTTGTGAAACGGGAGAGATAAACAGTCATTGAGCGTACAGGAAAGGACACGGGGAGAGATAGTGTGTTAGAATTTAGGATTTACCTCCCTCCCCTTCCCCCTGGTCTATCTCTCCATCTTCATCCCTTGTCTCTTCTTTAATGGATAGAAATTATCCTGGCACAGGATTCGGTGATTTGGGCGCTGGAACGGGATGGAGTTACGAGAGATCGGCGAAGGCAAGGTAAGGCGCCCGTGCAGTATACTTCTATACACCGGATGCATAAATATGCTTGGCTGGCTGTAACAATGCCTATTCCTACGGCGCAATGCATTTACCCACTCTGTGTTCACTGAGTTACATTGTCGGAGGCTCCACGTACAGCCATCAGTATTGTCATTTCTGAGTGAGGAGGGGGTGTCTTGAAAATGCAAGGAATGCTATAGAGAGTTAATGCGTGATACGGAAGGTAGACTGAGACAGAAAAGGGGGGAGAGGGGCGAAAAGAGGGGGGATGGGATGATTGTGCTAGCTAGCTTGCTAGCGTATTATCAGAAAAGAAAAAATCAAACCGTTTACCTCGGAGGCACACCAAACCGGACATTGCATGCCATGATTTTGTAGATGCTACTATAGCGAAGTGAGCAATGCATGGCTCTAAATGCACGCTGACAGCGTTATTTTGCAGGCAACCAATTACTAGCAATCACATATATTTGGGATGAAATTGTTGCTAGCTACTGTTTGCAGCATATCACTGTAGCTAACGCTATTTGTCTGCAAAAAGGAATGGGCTTATTTAAAAAAAATAAAAATAATAATAAATGAAAAAAAAACTTATATATATATATATATATATATATATATATATATATATATATATATATATATATATATATATATATATATAAACGCGCAATTTTATATTACAAAATTGCGCGTTGATATTTCTTTGTTTTTCTTTTGGTAAAGTACACACACACAAACTTCTCAGAATGTAAAATGGTAAATGCATAGATGAAGTTCCTTAAAGTCAACGTGTATTATTCAATCACTATGGCAGAACAGTGTATAGTAAACGCTATATTATGAACAGCTACGGCTGCCCGCTAACTTAAACTTAGAAAAGCTTCGAAAATATGCGATTTTTAAAAGTAAGCCAAACTTTACATAGCCTGCTGGTGACAGCTATTTTCTAGTTGAAATAGTAGCAGCTCCTGAGATTGTGCTGTTGTCCTGTGTTGAAACGTCGTTTTAGTAGTCACTTGGCAACACACCAAAATTGTGTGTAATGCCTTTTAGTGAAATTACAGCGTGAACGAGCCGCGCAGAATGTAAACATAAACGTAAAACGCACAGCAAAGGTATTTTCATCCACCAAGGGTTTACAGACAGGAATCGTTTTATATATATATATATATATATATATATATATATATATATATATATATATATATATATATATATATATATATATATATATATAATTACACATACATAAACATACAGCTCTGGAGAAAATTAAGAGACCACTGCAAAATTATCAGTTTCTCTGGATTTGCTATTTATAGGTATGTGTTTGAGTGAAATGAACATTTTTGTTAATTTCATCCTCCGTCAAAATTCTCAGTGGGTGCAATACACTGTGGCTTGAAGGCCTCTTCAGGTCTCTGTCTAACCATTAGATGACCAGGTGGAGGATCTGTTATGATCTGGGGGTGCTTCAGCAAGGCTGGAGTCAGGCCGATTCGTCTTTGTGAAGAACGCATGAATCAAGCCACGCACAAGGATATCCTGGAAGAAAACTTGCTTCCTACTGTTCTGATAAATGTTACCCAACTCTGAAGATTGTCCATGCTCCATGCCCACTGGATCAAGACCCAGTCATGGCCAGCCCAATCTCCAGACCTGAACCCCATTGAAAACCTCTAGAATGTGATCAAGAGAAAGATGGATGGCCACAAGCCATCAAACAAAGCCGAGCTGCTTGAATTTTTGCACCAGGAGTGGCATAAAGTCACCCAACAGCAATATGAAAGACTGGTAGAGAGCATGCTAAGAGCATGCAAGCTGTGATTGAAAATCAGGGTTATTCCACCAAATATTGATTTTTTTGAACCGTTCCTAAGTTAAAACATCAGTATTGTGTTTGTTAAAAATAAATATGATCTTGTTTTCTTTGCATTATTTGAGGTCTGAAAACACCATCTTTTTTGTTATTTTGATCAGTTGACATTTTCTGCAAATAAATGCTCTAAATGACCATATATATTGGGGGGAGAAATTTTGTCAGTACTTTATAGAATAAAACGAAAATGTTAATTTTACTCAAACACATACTTATAAATAGTAAATCCAGAGAAACTGATAATTTTGCAGTGGTCTCTTAATTTTCTCCAGAGCTGCATGTTTATGTATGTGTAATATATATATATATATATATATAACGATTCCTGGCTATAAACAGTTGAAGTCAGAAGTTTACATACACCAAGCTAACTGTGCCTTTTAAGCAGCTTGGAAAATTCCAGAAAAGGATGTCAACCCTTTAGACAATTAGCTTCTGATAGGAGGTGTACTGGATTGGAGGTTTACCTGTGGATCATACCACTCCATTCTGTTTCCTAGTGATGAACGTAGTTTGGTGCAAAAAGTGCAAATCGGTCCCAGAACAACAGCACAAGAAGATGTAGTACTTGTGAAGATGCTGGAGGAAACAGGTAGACAAGTATCTATATCCACACTAAAACAAGTCCTAAATCGACATAACCTGAAAGGTTGCTCAGCAAGGAAGAAACTACTGCTTCAAATCTACCAGACTAAAATGCCAGACTACAGTTTGCAAGTGCACATGGGGACAAAGATCTTACTTTTTGGAGAAATGTCCTCTGGTCTGATGAAGCAAAAATTGAACTGTTTGCCCATAATGATCATTATGTTTGGAGGAAAAATGGTGAGGCTTGCAAGCCGAAGAACACCATCCCAACCATGAAGCATGGGGTGGCAGCATAATGTTGTGGGGCGCTTTGCTGCAAGAGAGACTAGTGCACTTCACAAAATAGATGGCATCATGAGGATGGAAAATGATGTGGCTATATTGAAGCAACATCTCAAGACATCAGCCAGGAAGTTAAAGCTTGGCTGCAAATGGGTCTTCCAAATGTACAATGACCCCAAACCTACCTCCAAAGTTGTGCAAAATGGCTTTAGGACAACAAAGTCAAGGTATTGGAGTGACCATCACAAAGCCCTGACCTCAATCCAATACTACAACAACAAAGTTAAACAATTTAAAGGCAATACTATCAAATACTATCAAAGTCTATGTAAACTTCTGACCCACTGGGAATGTGATGAAAGCTGAATAAATCATTTTCTCTACTATTATTCTGACATTTCACATTCTTAAAATATAGTGATCCCAACTGACCTAAGACTTCTATGATTAATTGTCAGGAATTGTGAAAAACTGAGTTTAAATGTTTTTTTTTATTTTGGCTAACGTATGTAAATTTCTGACTTCAACTGTGTGTGTGTGTATATATATGTATGTGTATATATGTTGCTCAAAGTCTAGAACCAGTTGATTGGTTTACTACCTTTTAGAATGTGCTGCATTATGTCAGAATAAATGAAGAATTGTCTATTGCTAATGGAAAATATGTTCAGGCATACCCGTATGTTCCACTAATTCCATGGCCTACCTACGGTTTAAAGGTGTATGTACATTATCAGTCGCCGTGACAACCAAATCAATCATCTTACAGAGCGAGCCTGCAATCATTCTTGGTGGCTGGCATTGTGCATAGGTATGCACCCAATTGAATGGCTAATTCCCTAAAGCATACTTTCATCTGTCTATGCATGCATGAAAGGTGAATAAATTAAAAACACAATTTTGGATTATTTGATAATCTTGTTATATTCTATGATACAGTGGGTTCTGTGATCCATGTCCTAAGAAGTCTGCTATACATTGGCTTTGAAGACTTTAATTTTAAAAGTTCATTCATCACTGTAGTTTGCATCTCATCTTGTGGCAGAGGCTTTCATTATTCAGACAGGTGCAATCACAATCTGGAGCCTTCTTGTCAAGCGGTCTCAAAATTTGTGCATTGAAATAAATGTTACATTTTGAGTGGATCTCTTTCTTCTTGCATGACAGGACAACAATTCTAAGGCTATTTTTCTTTAAATATGACCCCTTGATGTAAAGAACTCTCTCATATCTGTGTGAGAAAGTATGTGTCAGGAATTCCATCCAAACTATTTTTTTAAGGTCATGGATGCTAAGCATTTGTATTTCTTTGTAAGGTGTCTGGGTCTGTGAAGAGATAGCATTTCCCTAATATTGTTTCATGTGAGACTGCATCCCATTCCTGACTGGAGAGTCAGTCTGTAAGTCTGTCCTATCCTTACCGATAAGAGGAACTGCTGTCTTGCAGTTGGATTCTTTAATATTGTGTTTCTGATTCAAGAGCATCTCTGTAGACTCTGAGTCAGATTGATAGAATCCAGGATCTTAATGAGGAGTTCAGGCTTATGATGATTGACAAGCTTCAGTGCTGCTGCTGCTGCAAGCTGAAAACATCCTCTGGATAGAATTAATTTAAATGCTTTTGTAATGAATATTTTCAAAAAAATTTATTCTGCTTTTGAATTAATATTAGATGGCAAAACTGTGTGGAAGGCCAAATTATCTTTTTAATGTTCCCAGTGTTACTCGTCATAAATTAAATTTTTTACTAGTAATATTCCAATTACTAAGCTCTATAATTAAATGTTTATTAGTAAGAATTTCAATTACAGAGCTCTCCATTTGCATTTGTACTAGTAAGAATTCCAGTTAAAGAGCTCTGCAGTTGAATTGTTCTAGTAGATTCTGCAATTATGGAGCTCTATAATTTAATTATTACTAGGAAGAATTCCAATTACAGAACCCACAATTTAAAGGTTGCTAGTAAAAATTCCAATTAGAGTGCTCTCTAATTTAATTGTTACTAGTGAAAAATTGCATTAAAGATGTTTAATTGCAGAGCTCTGTAATTGTATTCTTACTAGTAGTAATGCAAATGGAGAGCTCTGTAATTGTATTCTGTACTAGAGAAAAATCCATTATAAAGCTCTATAATAAGAATTCTTGATAGTAGAAAATATATTGTAGAGCTCTTGAATTGCAATATTACTTGTACAAATACAATTACAACGAGTAACGCTGGATGCATTAAAAGCAAAATCGGCTTGCCATAAGACTCAATGAGTAAACACAAAGAAGCATTACATTTGCATAACATGAAAGAAAATGAAACTATGTTCTGTGTAGAACACCACAATCGACAATAATATTAATAAGAAATATTGTTAGTAAAACAATGTGTGTGTGTGTGTGTGTGTGTGTGTGTGTGTGTATATATATATATATATATATATATATATATATACACACACACGAGATGAGGTGAGAAGTTTAACAGGATTAATTGATTACTAAAGGTTTAAGCCAAACATGATGAGAAACGTGAGAAAAGAGAGGATAATTGAGAATTACACCTGAGAGGAAGAAAAAACTGGCATGAAAAATGAATATGTAAGATGCCCTTCAATTTCCCTCAATTCATTAATTCCCTGATTGTCTCTGGAATGCCTTTGATAAGAGAGTACTGATGCTATGATTGCATTAATTATTTAGGTGAAGATATTCAGTTGCAGGAGAAACATCTACGTGCATGTCACCTGGGCTTATTACATTGTTGTCAAAAGTAATCATATCCAGTTTAACTACAATAATCAGAAGCAATTTCTCGATTTTATCTCAAGTTCTTTAATTGATGCTGTTTTGCATGGCACCATGATTTATAATATATATATATATATATATATATATATATATATATATATATATATATATATATATATATTATAAATCATGTGTGTGTATATATATATAATTTTGTATTTTTTTTTTGCAATGACTGATTTGTTTTGATGGACTTTTCTATGTAAGCTGAAACAATATCACAAAACAGATCCAGCAATGTATCAAAACACCATGAGTGTGATTTTGTCATGAACACACAGTATAGTATGTATTTTGCCAGAGGTCCAGCCAGTGAGGCAGTTGGCAGCAAGGAAGTGTGCTCTCACACATGCATTTAAATGTTTAACCCAGTTCATTAAAGCCTTTATCCAGTTAATTAAACAAGTCCTTTGCCTACATGATGAGGGTGTTTTTAAAAGAGATGGACATACTCCCAGATTGAAGCCCCTCAGGATGGACATCAGTTTCCTTTGTCACATTTGTTACGGTCTTATGGCAGACACGTTATCACAGTGACTATATTGAGCCCAGGAGTCTATTTAATGGAGAATGACAATTCATATTGACTCATATTATATCTGAACAAAGTTCTACTGAATTGTGAGTATTAAATTAGTGGATGTACACATGCCATAGTGTAGTTAGGCAATTCATTGAATGTTACTCTAGACTAGAGAGTATAGGTTTGAAAGAGGTCTTTCTTTGATCGTTTGTAAAATAGATTTTCTGGTCCAGTCACTTCTTCTGTTGAATAACACCCACCCCCTCACCACGCGCTCACTCAGTATGTGGTGTCTGTGGCTTTCCACTCTGGTCTCGGAGTGAGAGGGATGTAGACTAACTGAGCTGTACTCACACTAAGAGCCTGTTGAGGATGGAGGGGAGGGGGTTACCAAGGCAATTTAGTCAGTGGAGAGCTTTTATCAATGAGCGCTCTGTGTCTTACCTCAGCAACATCCTAACCGCCATTGTCAAATGAACTGGCCACTCTTATGAAAGGGAATGACAGAGATAGTCTGCAAAGACTGCAAAAGACATTTGATTGGTTGGCAACAGGCAGGGTGGCCAATCAGAATACTTAGCACACTCAGTATCTTTGCACATCAAGGAGAATAGCAGTGGTAAATGTGTAAAAAGTATAAAACGAATTAGAATCTTGACAAATATTAAGTGATATGGCAGCACTTTTGCCTAATATATAGACAGATCTAGAGTGGGGTCCAGTAGTCTGAGACCACATTAAATAATCTAGGATTTGTATGGAACCTGGAAGTAAACTGGAAAGTTCTAGAATTGACAATTTGACTCATATCATTTTGACTAAAAAAAGTCAGACATCCTTGCTTCCATTGAAGCACACAAGATGTTTTATTGGAACAAACTTGTAGAGCACAAAGTTGTGAAGAGGCCATACCAAGAAATTATGAAATTGATTAAAAACAAATTAAATAATGGACATTTGATACTGATAATGTACTGTACTAGAAAAGTGTTTATATGGTTCACTATTCATAGGATATGATAATATAGTTGAAGATAGCTTGGCAAAATCAGGTCCTTGAATCTGTTTTGGATAGGGAGGATATGGAAGTGAGTAGGCTGTTTAAAGAGCTAATCTTTGTGTTTGGCTTTGGTGTGAGAGGGTCAACTGATATGGTATACAGGGATTTTGTATGAGTCTAGAGCCCAACAGACCTCTTTACTGTCCTAAAAGAGGGTGTGCAATGAAATCCATCCCAATGTCACATGATTGTGTGCTTCATTTAAAAGCCTGTTTGTTTTGAAAAAATACTGTTTATTATTTCTGAAGGTAGTCTTGCAAAATTAAGTGCAAATAAAGATTATACAAGTGGCAAGAAAAGTTATATTGTAGCAAACAAAGCATGAAAGTAATAATTGTATTGCACATACTCTTGGTTAATCAGAAAATTAAGTAATTAGTGAATAGTTAATTTTTAAAGGAAATATAAAAATGTATTTACCCCCATCTGTTAAATGAACAATGTAAATGCCTTTTAACAAAAAACAAACAAAAAAAAAAAACAAACAATGAACAAAATCATTGTGTGTGTGTGTGTGTGTGTGTGTGTGTGTGTGTATGTATATGTATATGTTTTATAGGTTCGGATCAATTTATTTTCTCCTGTCTAAAACTGAAGGAATTGAAATTATAATTGTGGTAGGATGCTGATAGGTAGTGTGTATGCTTACTAATAAAGTGTTCAAAACAATTAACCATAATGTTATATTGGGCAAGGGGAAATGTTTTGTATAATATAATATACAAAATTAACATTTATTTGAACTTCCTTCTTGATTTGTTTTGAAGAGTGTTTTGATGTTAAACTGAAATTCTTAATAGAAATGTACTAGCACTGCACTAATGTTTAGGATTGTTTATTTATTTATGTGAACCATTATGCATAGTATACTGTACATTATACATTATTTTTTGGTATGTTTGATGCCCTGGACAAATAAAGAAGATTGTCAGACACCCCAATATCTTCTAAAACATAAAGCTATTTGCAAACAATTATTCTGTTAAACTGTCTGTATCATTCCCTCTGTCAATCTCATTTGTTTTTTTTATCTTCTTTTTCCAGTTTGGTTTATGGGAGTTCCAGATCCTCCCATCCAGACACAGAGCTCCTCCACCGCCAAACTTATGCCACACCACACCCCCTGCAGGGATATGCAACAAATCACCATCCAGGCAGTTCTGGACAGGGCGGGGCATGGGGTGCAGGAAGGAGCTTAGGTAATGTCTACAAAATTTCATCAGTGTGGAGCTTGATTGATCTGTATACAGTATGATTGATTAGTATAATGACCCCGTTTACACCTGGTATTGTCTCAGGTGATCCGATCACATATGATCAGATGAGAAACATGGCTGTTTATACCTGGTCACTCAAATGCGTCTTTTGTGACCACTTGTGTTCAGATTCCAGGGCAGAATCACTGATTTTATGATAACATACATCAGTCACTATTTTAATGGGCTACTGCATGATAATAAACCACAAAAAAAAGTCAGAAAAGACCAAGAAAGCGTGAAAAACCTGGCGCATTTCCCAGATGCAGTTGATATTTAATCTAAGCACAAAGCAATATTTCAAGAAGAATTCTCAATAATTTTAATGGAATACCTGAATTAACCAAGCTTCGGATATGTGTGCTTCTCATCTGTTTCACTGCATGTCGAACTCAGACACACTGAAGAAGTTCCGTGAGATCTTGTGCATGTATATGTATGTGCTTTATCAAATATTCTGATCTGACCGTTATTTCCTTTTAAAGCCAGCAAAATTTGCAACTCGTATTAGAGTGTAGTGGTTGATTGGCAGGTGAGAGGTGGTGTTTCAGTGCTGTCCGGGATGCATTAGGACGGATTAGCGCTTACACCTCAAATGCGATGAGGTCACATTCATTTTTGACTAAGTATGTGATTTTTGTGATACGATCAAAAAACATTTTGCACCCCATTTACACCTATATTTAACGCAAACCACTTGTGATCATATCACTGAAACACAACGTAATACTTGGAGTAAACAGGGTAATGGTAACATTTAAAGTCATTACACAAAAAATATGAATTTATTATTCTGTCATGGTAATAGTTCTAATGTCTCTAAGGGCTCTCCGGCTTGTTTGATACTGGTCTACATCATGCCAGCCCCTCAGGACCAGATGCTTCAGTTATGAATTTGATCTCTGCTTTGGAATCTCGAGGTGCTCAGCCTCCTCCCTCTGCCTCTTCCTTACTCTCCCAGTTTCGCACCCCAACCTGGCAAACTGGTAAGTATCGATCTAAAATTGAATACTGAAATATTTTATGATACAAAGAAATTCATTTGCATAAAAAATATTATTAACTGCTGAATCAATTCCTTTTTCGTTTTCTTTCCTTCTCTGTTTCTGTAGCAATGCATACTCCAGCCCCTGCAGAGCTATTCATTTCTGGTGCACTACCTGGCTCTGGCTCATTTCCCTCTTCATCTGCTCTTTCTGCATATCAGCACCCTGCATCCTTCTCTGGGCGCTCCTTCCCTGGGGTGACCCCATCATTATCTCTGCAGGACACACCTACTTTCAGTCCTAATTCCAACGGTCTCCTGTCACCCCATGATCCTTTGCTGCACATTAAGACACCCTCCCAGTCAAGTCTTGGCTTTGACCGTCTTCTGACTTCACAAAGTGGGGCTGCTTCGTATAGAGGGTCACAAGAGTCCACTAGTGCTCCCCCTCCACAGGCACCTGCATCCTCCTCAACCCGCCACTTACCACCCCCTCAGTTTAATCTACTCTCCTCACAGCTTCAGGACCAGTCATCCCAGCTCTACAATCCTTCTGTATTTTCTTCTGCACCTGCACCCCCACAACCTCCACAGTCCCAGGAAAGGGCCATCCCCAGGCAAGACAGTGTGATCAAGCACTACCAGCGGCCTTCTCCTGCGCAGTCTCAACTTTCCTCTTCCACACCTCATGCTCTACAGCAATATCTCAGTTGTGGTGCATCAGGATACCAGCATATACCCCACCATCGGCATGGGGGAGTAAACTGTAGCCCACTGGGTGAACAAAGTCCATCATCTGACCCCATATCCTCTCCCCGATCAGAACAAGTTTACCGCCCTATCATCCAGCCCCCATACACCTCCTCCTCAGTCTCATCCTCAGCTGGCTCAGGTGGTAGCATTGTAAAAAAAGGAAAGAGTTCCAGCTCAAGTAGTGGCTACTCTTCTTCTGGCTCTTCCTCATCTCGTACCCCTCACACTCCTCCTTCAGCTTCTTCCACCTCCTCTTCCTCTTCTTCTAATCCTAATGTCTCATCAAGTACCTCCTCTGCACCCTCAAGGCAGCAACCACCACCTCAGTCAGCACAGCAACCCCAACCCCCTCCACCTCCAACAGTATCATCCAATGCTACACAGCAGCAGCCTCCAAAACCTTGCATGACGACATATGGCTCTCCTGTTGGACCTGTCAAACCAACTGCTGGCCTTCCTGGTCAAACCCCTCCACAGCAACAGTCATATTCACCAAGCCAGCCATCCTCCACACACCTACCACAGCCATATGGTGGATTCAGTTCTCCACAGGCCCAGGATCTTGGTTCTAGCCTTGGTGGGTCTGGAAAAGCATATGGAAGTCTTGTTTCAACAGAGCGTTCATTTTCAGCTGAGGTAGTCTATGGCTCTGATTCAGGATATGGTTCTTTGCCACCATCTCTTGGAGGGGCAGGAAGTCCATCAATGGGCTATGGTGGAACAGGACATTCGCCTGCCTTAATGGTGTCCGGAGGTGGTACGGGCACAACAAGCAGTACCACTGTCTCAGGAGCTGGTAGTTCAGGAAGTGTAGGTGGTGGAAGTGGTAGTGTAGCAAGTGGTGGTGCAGGATCTTACCACCTCCCAGATTCTAGCCCTTTATCGTCAAGTAATTCTGGAATCATCCGCCCAGGTCTGCACTCCCCTGCACCATCTCGCCCTGCACAGTCACCTGGAGGTAATGGGGGTAACAAGTACCTGTCCTCAGTTCTTTCCCCAGCATTTATTGCTTCTCCACAGGGATATTCAGACACAAGGGTACCAGCCAAACAGACACAATCTTATCATACAACACCACCAAAATCTAAGTCTGATTCTGAAATGCTTGGGGTAGAGAGATCCCAAGAGGAGGATGAAGAAGATGAAGATGACTTTTTGATCCAGCACTTATTACACTCACAGAGTCCAGCACCCAACACCTCCCAGCACCTGTCTCAACAAGATCAGCAGGTAGCCTCACAACAGCAGCAGTCCCAGTCCACACCCCAGAGTAGAGATGGAGAAAAGAGTCTTTCTGCTTATGAACTCAACAAGGCATCTGAGGAGCGTTACCATTTACTGAGTGTCATTCGTACAAATAATACCACCAACAGTGTGGCACCAGTTCCTGCTGGCTCTTGTGGTCCAGGAACAGGTTTAGAAAACCAGCTGGAGATGTCTCTGAAAAAGCAACAACAGACTAAAACCGATAGAGTGCTATCTGGAACTGGAGCAAATGGTGGTCAAAGTGCAGTTGATTCATTGCCACACACACACTCACATGGTCAACACCCTAACCAACATGACTCTCTTGGTTCAGTGGTCCATTATGGCAGAGGAGACCCTTATACTCATCAAACCCATCAACATCACCCATCACACTCACAGCATTCTCAACATTCACAGCACCCTCACCCCCATTCAATGTCTCACTCTCATATGGATCTTAAGAAAGATCAGGATCCTTCAGAATTACCCTACCTGCGAAAGACACCAGACTTGCAACAGCGACAGAACCAGTCCTCCCTTGGCCTAATGGATTCCCCACCCGACCAGGCTCGGCAAACCTCCCAAACTCAACTACTCCAATCTGCACTTTCTCATAAAACTCGTAACAATATGGACAACCATCAGGCTTCATCGCAGCAACAACACCCAATGAGTCAGCAGGCAATGATTGGACCAACTGGTGGACTAGGCTCTGGTGGCTCTGGAGGAGTAGACAGTCAGCCACAGACCTCTCAGCTTCAACTCCAGCTCCAGTCCCAAACTATGGAGGCCCACTATGGACGTGAGGCTCATCAAAACCAAAGCCAGTCTAGTCACAATTCACCACTAGACATGCTAGAGAGAACTCTCTCCAGGACAAATAGCCGGGAAAGGACAGTGCCCTCTGACAGAGTTGTTGCAGGAGATGGGAGCACCAATGATCATCTCAGACAACAGCAACAGCATAGGATGTCCTCACACCATCAACCCCAGCATCCACAGCAACCAGCAGCAGAGCTTCATGATTTCTTGTCCGACCCTGATTTGAGCATGTCAACCCCCTCTCATTTGCACCATTTGACCTCACATCATCCACCACCTCATGCCCATCATCAGCCACATCCTCACCACCAACACCTTCATCAGCATTCTCACCACATGCAACCAACTTCTGGACCTTCTCAGCCCCAAGCCCAGCCCAGGGAACAAGAGCCCCAGCCACAACTGGATCAGCTCAAAGAGCATCAATTTGAAACTGGCAGTCCTGTGGGGAAAACAGCTCAGAACCAGGGGCAGAGCCAAGAGCAGCAACAGCGGTTTGTGCCACTGACCTCTATCTGTTTCCCAGATTCTCTCCTCCAAGATGAAGATCGATCATTTTTCTCAGGGATGGAGGATATGTTCTGCTCTGAGGACTACAAGGCTAGCTGTGCTGGGGGAGGTGAAAGTGCTGGGCAAGGAGGTCAGGATGGTGTGCCAGAGGCACGGGAAACGGTACAAGATAGAATGGATGCAGTTAAAACTACAGGTGGTGGAGGTGGTGCGTATGATATTATGGGACACCATGGTGATCAAGACTATGGGCAGTATTGTCACAGCTTGTCTGAATCAGGCAATGGTACTATGCACTTAGATATGGACCCCATGAAATCCCATGAACTCCCATCCACTGTAAACACAGAACAGCTGGGCTTAATCCAATCTCAGGGCCCAGGGCTTGGAATGGGCAGTACCGGGCATGTAGTGGACGTACCTGGAAACAAAATGATGAGCTCTGTAGGTGTAGGGAGCGGTCCTGGCACAGGGGGACTTACCTCACCGATCTTTTGCTCCTCTAGGCCTAAAAAACTTTTGAAGTCAAGCTCATTTCACCTCCTAAAACAGCGAAAAGATCATAATGCCCAACCACAGGCTAAGAAGAAATATGCCCAAGAATATGAATTTGAGGATGATGAAGATAAAGCAGACATTCCAGCTGACATCCGCTTAAACAGTAGACGTCTCCCGGACTTGCTTCCTGATCTTGTGTCCAGCTGCAGAAAGTCTGGAGGTGGTTCAGGAGTTGGCAGTTTAAGCTCCTTGATGGGTGATTTAGATTTCTGCCACTCCTCAGGTTACCCATCGCTTGGACCTCCCCCAGAGCTTCTCCCTCATGATGGCCCAAAGAAAAGAGGGAGAAAACCCACTAAACCTAAACGTGAGGGTCCACCAAGACCCAGGGGTAGACCCCGTATTCGACCTCTCCCTGAGCCTCCATATGGCAGGAGCATGATGGGACCTAGCGGAGAGAGTAAAAAGGGCCGTGGTCGAGGAAGAGGGCGTGGAAGGAAGGATGATCACATAATGGAGATGCACAGAGACATAATCAAGAGGCAGAACTACCATCAACAAGCAACTCACCTTCATTATCAACCACAGTTACAACAGCACATGCACCACCATTTGCAACAACAACAGCAGCAGCATCAACCACAACATATGCACCAACAACAGCACATGCATGTACAACACCTTCATCAACAACAGCAACAACAGCATCAACAGCAACATCATCAGCAACACCTTACCCAACATCAGCCTCAGCAACAATATCAAGATCTGATCAAACCAATCAAGGTAAGTGAACGGTTGCAATTAGCACCAATGGGAAGTATGAGTTTGTGGTAATGTTGGATCAGTGAAAGTATAACCAATGCACAGTATACATTCTTTTGAGTAATACATTTTATGTACACATTTAAATACCAAACGTTTTACATTTTCCTCCCAGATTAAGCTCCCTATTCCTTCCATGCCCTCATCTGACTCCCTGCTGAGGACAGACTCCCTGTCAAGTACAGATCCAGTTCTGTCTGATGGTTCATTAGGATCTGCACCATCTCTTGGTTTGAGCCCAGGGCCCACTACCGGTATTGACATAAACAGAAATGATATGAACTGTGGTCAGGAAAAGATGAAGCAGAAACACCAAGAGGTGAGTCTACTGCTTATATACATATATGCTTTTTAAATTTATGAATGTTGAAATTAAAAAGAAAATGTATAAATAACACAAGATTAATCCAGTGCTTTACCAAAGCAGAGCAAATGTCAATGCCATATTTGCTTACATTTTAGAAAATATGTTAATGCAATATCAGAAATCTGTAGACAGGTCTATTGTACATACAACTTTTAAAATTTTAAACTGGTGAAAGCTTTCAAAAATCAGTAAAGAGACAGAATTAATTATTGTGACAACCTCAATCTTTAAAAACTTTTTGATGAATTGAAAACATGTCAAACCATTTACCAGTTCATACTGGGTCTTTTCTTATGTCCTCAAATGACCTACAGATTTAGAACAAAGTTTATTGAAGGAGGAGCATTTGGATGAGGTCAAATACTTTGTGGAGAACCTGCAACTGTGATAGATTAATTTTATCAAGGCAGAATTGTTTGCTAAACATACTCTTTTCTTTAAAGTTTCTAAGGGATTTGTAAATTTTTTATAAAGGAATTTTTAGTCAAAGTGATTTTTGCTTACTGCACAGCATAGTTTACAGTATTATTCAGAATTATACTCAATAGAGGGGATGGGTGGGAAGCAGCATGTGCAATCAATTATGATTTATGCAAATGCAAAGGAATTTCACTTACTGAGCTTTGACCAATCTTTCCATGATTCAAAGATAAGTAATCTGAAATGGATGTTACCAAACCCAGAAATAATCAACTACATCAAATGAAGATTTCACAACTATACACTTTGAAACATGTAAAAGTCATAAATGTTTTGTCCTTAATGGCAAAATGTAACTCCTGATGTAACATTATAAAATTTTACAGATCAAACCTATGTTCCCAAGTTTAATAACTCATCAATATTTTTTGCCTTAATCAAATGATGCCCTCATCCATATGTTTAGATTGCACTTACGAATTGTCCTCTGTTGCCTGAGCAACAGGTAGCCTCAGGAAAGAAGGTTGGAGCCAGTCTAAATTGTTAGGTATTGATATATGTACACGTTCTAGACATTTATATACAATATGCATGTTTTACTTATATACAGATGTCCTGGGAGGAAGAAATGGATGAGCAAATGACCCCAGAGGCCTGGGCCACCATGGAGAAACTATCTGGCTCAGTAAGAATTTCATTAATTGAGGGATAATTCTGCTACAAGACAATAGACCATGCTATATTTTCCCCAAAGGACAAATGACTAAACTATAAATTAAATGAATTTGCATTCACTCAACACTTTTTTTTATTTTGCTAAGGAAGCATTGTTCTCAGTGTATTTTTTTTGCCACTAGAGGGGGCAGATCACATAGACTAAGATGATTGGCAGCCCAACATGATGACTATGTTCTTAAAAAATGCAATAAAAGAAAGGAAGAGAGCTGTTGCCAGGGTGGCTGTTGCTAAGGTTACTCATTCATAGTAACCGTCATCAACCACCCCATTGTTCAGTAAGGTGTATTACCTCCCCCAAGACACACCTAATGTAAGACAGAGGGACTATACAGTGATTATTTATAATAAATATGCAAATATAAATAAAAGTACATTAGTTAGAATTTCTCTGATTGTACAGTGCATTACTTTATACTTCCTATTTCCCTCATCTTTTTTATCTTGGCCTCCCCATCCCATTTATTTTATTAATCTGTGCCTTTGCTTAAAATATCCATGCTTTTTGTCTCTCATATTCTTCTTCTTACACTGCATATTGCCTTCTTCCACCCTCCTTTTATTTCTCGACATCTTGTGCTCTCAGGCGGAGGATAAGCCTTCGGAGCTAAAGTCTGGTTTCATAACTTCCTTTCTGGATTTCTTGAAAACGGGGAAGAAGCAGCCAGACCCTGAAGCTCCACCTGGGCCACTCCCTGTGGATAGATGCTCCACAGATTCCTCTTCAGTAAAGGGAGGCATTCGCCCATTATCACCACATCCTCCTCTTCCACCCCCACCTCCCCCCTTTGCAGAGAACGAGGGGGAAGGAAGCCTGCCTCTCACTAACTGCCCATCCCCCTGTAAAAGACTTGATGAGGAGTTCAAGAGAAACTTGGAGACCTTGCCATCATTTTCCTCAGATGAGGAAGACTCTGTCAGTAAGAACCAGGACCTGCAGAAGAGCATATCGTCGGCCATTTCTGCCCTCTATGACACACCCCACAGCCTCACTGCCATTCAACCTCCACACACACCATCACCACCCACTCCACATGTAGAAACTCTTAACACACCCCCGCCACCACCCCAACTCGAGTCTGACCCACACGCAGACACTGAACCTGAGACAGAGATATATGTGTCACAAGAGCTAGATTCACACTCACGGCCCAAACCACATGAGGAGACACATGTTTCTGATGAGGATGAGGAAGAACCTGAGCAGGAGGTGCATAAAGAAATGCAGCAGAAGAAAAACAGTGAGACTGAACCAGAAGAAGAGGAGTTGGAAGAGGAGAGGACAAGAGAAAAAGAGGAAGTAGGTCAAATAGGGACAGAGGAGAGAAAGGAGGATGAGGTGGAAGAGTATGAAATGCAGGATGCTCCCAAGATGGATGGTGAGTATATTATTATATCTAAAAAATGTATTAGTTAAATATTAAGATCAAATATTGAAAATGAATGCTTCACAATGTAAATTTCCTTCTCAACTTTTAGAATCTCCTTCTGAGCCTACTACTGTCCCTGCACCCCCCTCTCCTCCATTATTTTCTCCTTCTCCCCCAACCTCCTCCTCCCCATCCCCTCTGCCTCCTCCTCCTCTCTCTATCCCCTCCCCTCTTCCATCTCAAGAAGAGGAAGAGAATCTACAGCAGCAACAACAACAGCCACTAATGCATAATTCCCTCCCTCCCAGTCCTTCTCCACCTGCTCTCCCCTCTCCCTCCCCGCCTCCTCCCACACTCCCTCCCTCCACCACACCACCACCATCCTCTTCTCCTCCTCCATCTGAAGAGTTGCCCCAGCCCTCCCCAGGCTCGCCCCCAACCCCTGAAGATGCCCCCACCCCTCAGATCACTTCATTGCACCTGGCTAAGAAGCAGTCCAATGCAGCCATTGCAGGAGAGAGTGAGGATGAAGACAGTGAGAGTGGGGGGGAGGGTATCTTCAGAGAAAGGGATGAATTTGTGGTGCGCACTGAAGATATTGGAACTCTTAAGGTGACCAGTACAGTACAGTTCTAACTGCCTTTTATATGTTAATTGTTTGGTAATATTTTGTGTTTAGAATTATTATTCAGAAATGGTGTATAGTTTAGCTCATTCTTTTGGCTCTTCTCAGCTGGCTCTGCAGACGGGGCGAGAACCTCCTCCAATCTGGAGGGTCCAGAAAGCTCTGCTGCAGAAGTTTGCTCCTGAAATCAA
The DNA here is from genome assembly GCA_032164185.1 of Moxostoma hubbsi. Taxonomy (NCBI): domain Eukaryota; kingdom Metazoa; phylum Chordata; class Actinopteri; order Cypriniformes; family Catostomidae; genus Moxostoma; species Moxostoma hubbsi. The sequence goes on along the minus strand of JAVLUX010000007.1, from coordinate 27,901,576 downwards.
AGATGGACAACGGCAGTTTTGTGCTACCAGTAATGTGAGTATATTATACAGTAAATGATAACAATCACTGCATTTACAGTACATGCACAAGAATATTTTCTAATATCATAATTTGGTCTTAGTATGATTATGGCTGCATCTTGTAGCACTGGTGAATAGAAATTGGAATAAGACAGCTGGCATATGCATGGCATATTTTAACTGCAATTATTCAAAATATCCACTATAATGGGATAGTCATTTATATCTGCACATATCTAAATGAAAGTAATTAATAAAAATTAAATGTATTTAATTATTGTGCTGAATTACTAAAAATTGTTAATAGTAAATGGCAAAAGCAAGTATTTCCAGTGTGTATATATATATATATATATATAAGAGAAAAAAACCTGAATAAGCTATATTCTATAATAATAATATATTCTGAATAAGCTGATTACCATGTATGCAGAAATATTCCTTCCCTTGCTTTTTCAGAATTTCAGGCTTAACTAGAATGTGGATCTTAAATGTATAATTCATCCCAAAAAATCTTTTACTCACCCTAATACCATCCCAGATGTGTATGACTTTCTTTCTTCTGTGGAACACAAAGTAAGATGTTTAGTAGAATATTTCAGCTCTATCCACTTAATGTAAGTGAATATTTACCAAAACTTTGAAGCTCCAAAAATCACATAAAAGCAGCATCAAAGTAATCCCTGTTCTGATGTAATCCAGTTTGTTTTGAGTGACAACAGACCAAAATATAACTCCTTTTTCACAATAAATATTGAATTTTACAATCATTATTTCAAGCACAATTACACGTCCTAGCACTGTCTATCGCTCTGCGCATGTGTCAAATGCTAGGAAATTTAATCGAGTTAGATCATGATCATGCCTTGAGACTGCAATGGCATGATGTATTGTGAAAAAGGAGTTATATTTTATCTGTTCTCTCCCAAAATCGACTAGATGTTAAGAAGACATATTGAAACACAGGAGTCACAAGGATTACTTTTATGCTGACTTTATGTGCTTTTTGGAGCTTCAAAGTTTTGGTCACCATTCACTTGCATTGAATGGACCTACAGAGCTGAGATATTCTTCTAAAAATCTTTGTGTTCTGCTGGAGAAAGAAAGTCTTACACATCTGGGATGGCATGAGGGTGAGTAAATGACGAGAGCATTTTCACTTTTGGTTGAACTATTCCTTAAATAGGTAAATGATGTGCATGTACTCCATCACAGCCACCATGCACTCACACGTTCTGTTCTTTCTTACTGTTTGATAGTATCTGGGCTACTTTGGAGATGCGAAGATGCGTTATCAGCGCTTGTATGTAAAATTCTTGGAGAATGTGAATAAAAAGGATTATGTTAGAGTTTGCTCACGGAAACCCTGGTATCGGCCCAGTCTCACACTGAGGTAATTTCACCCTAAATGACCTTCCGGAGCTGCGTTGGTCCTGTGATGTATAGCAGTTAATACAGGAGTTAATTCAGTATGATTGTGCATATGAATGATGAGATTAATGTCCTCCTTCCTACCAGGCGCCAATCTCTTCCCAAGCCTTCACCTGTACGTAGCCTGACTCCACCGCGCATGGAACGAGAGGATAGAAAGAAGGAGAGAGAGAGGCAATGGGAGAAAGAGCAACGCGAACAAAGAGAAAAGGAGAAAGAGCGAGAAAGAGAAAAGGAAAGGAAGAGAGAAAGAGAGAGGGAGCAGATGGAGAAGTCTAAGAGAGAAAAAGAGAAACAGAAGGAGAGGGAGAGAGAGCTTGAAAAGCAAAGAGAGAGAGAGAAAGAAAGGGAGAAACAAAAAGAAAAAGAGAGGGAAAAAGAGAGACAAAAAGAAATGCAGAGAGAGAAAGAAAGAGAAATACAAAGAGAGAGGGATAGGGAACGGGAAAAACAAAGTGAAAAGGAGCGAGAGAAGGAAAAGAAGCTCCAAGAGAGACAAACTGAAGGGAAGCTGGAGAGGAGAACTTCAGTTGTAGATAGAGGGAGTGTCAAAGATGACAAAAGAGTAGGAGAGAAGAGAGTTGAACGGACAAGGTGCAGACCTGTGAAAGTAAAGTCAGAACCTCCACCCAAAAAGAGGAAGAAGTGGCTGAAAGAAATACCCTACTCCTCTGATTCAGACTCCTCTGCTGATCCACCCAGTGAGGATGAAGGTTTGTTTCGCTTTACGAATATTAAGTGCAATTAACTTTGTGGCCATTTTTATGGTTTCACAGAAACAAAATGGAGCAGTTTAACTGCAGTATCTGTCCAGTAGTTACCATACTGCATACTACACAACACCACAAAACATCTGGAGGCAGCTACACATGTAATGCTTATAACTGACTGTTTTTTTTTTCAGTTGTTAAATACTTTCGGCACACTGTTACCAAATTGAATGGCACTAAGTGGGTTGATTTTAGACCAAGAAAGTGATGCCTCATTAACAGTGTTTAAATTACTAAAAAAAGGTAATCCACTACAAATTACCAACTACTTATCTAAAATTATAATCTGATTACTTTGTTAGAAAGGTAATCACTTTACTAATTACTTTTAAGTTACTTTCTAAAACAATTTTTTGGTTTTCTGCTCAAATTAAAAATTGTGTCTATTTTCTCCTTGTCCATTGTTGCACACCCTTGAGCTGTCACAGAAACACAAACAGATATGAACATATAAATTCACATTTTAATTGTATTACCCATAAACTTATATTTTTAAATATTTGTAGCCCAAGTATGTATTTATTTTAATTAAAATTTAGTAGCTAATCTTATTACAATAATTTCATGTAATGCACTACACTACTTATTTGTAACTAAAAGTAATTATATAGCAGTAACTAATTACATTGTAATCCAATTACACTCAAAACTGTGCATTAGTAGTACCAAACATCGCAGAGATTTTAGTGACATTCTGATAAAAGCTGTGACTGGAAATTAAATAATGTTTAAAAATCTTTAATGTAATTTGCAAGGGATGTTACAATATTCAGTTTAAAATTTCAGTTTACAAAATGCCAACATTCACTAACAAAATAAATACTAAAAGAACTTCAAAAGTACTACTAATGTACAGATCTTTGGATTTATAACATGTTAGTACCATGTTATGCTTACCTGGGAATATGATTAACAAAATTATGGTACATGCATATGGTAAATAATTCAGTTCCATGGTATATATCAAAGTACCATGGTATTACCATCCAATACCATCAATGTACCTTGGTTCTGGCACTGTACTTTTATGAAAGGGTTGTTATGGTCTTTGGCACTTATAGACTCTATACCAGCATAAGGTTGAGGCCAAAACAATTGCTAAATACTGATGACTGTTAATTGACTGATATTTAGATGTACTGATAATTAAAGACATTACTGTCTCTCTATAATTGGGCAGAGTGTTGGTCATAGTGGATATAGTATATAGTTCTGACTACTTAGTGACTATTTCCGGTATCTTAGTGGAGTCAAAAGGAAATAGTTAAAGTGTGCGCGTTTAAGTATTTTGATGTGTGTTATCAGTTTAATAATGCTTTTGCATCTGAACCATATAGCTCTCTCTGTGCCATCCACAGTGTCCATACGCAGTGGGATGAACAGTCGGGCCATGAGAGAGATGTTCCGTAGTTATATAGAGATGCTGGTCAGCACTGCTCTGGATCCTGACATGATCCAAGCTCTGGAAGAAACCAATGGTGAGAGGACATTATTTGGTTTAGGATGAATTGAACAAGTGGGGGATTGGAGTAGGGTGATTAAGAGAGTGAAGGATGGAAAGAAGGGTTTGGTAAAGGGTGGTTGAGAGAGTGAGGAGGCGATGAGGTGAGATTGGAAAAATAATGGCAAGGAAAAGATGCAAAGAAAATAGGAGTGGGAAGTAGGGTTGTGCGTTATTCTAATGAAAAATGTCAATACCAAAAAATAAAAGAATCGTATGAGATTATCTTGTTATTTTCAGTACCATATTAAATTATGTGGTATGTGCCGCTGTGATCATCTACTTTGCACACACAGACACACACAGAGAGAGATCGTGCGTGATGCTCATAATGTGTGTGATGAGTGTACTGTATGAGCGGCTGTGGACAATAAACTCCTTCTCCGATGAATCTCTGAGATTTCAGCTAACAGATAATTCAGCATTTCATTTGGAATGGAAAGCTGGTTTAAAACAACTGTCAAAAACATAACTCAAGGGTCCACCAAAATTAAAGGTTCCGTCAATATAAAAGCTCTATTCAACTAGATGCATGAAATTGAAAACATTATGACAGAAAAACTATATTAAAAAGATTATATTCATAGTAGCAATAATACTAATAGTTTTATATTAACACATGTATAATGGTTGTTGGGGTTTTATAATAATAATAATAATATGTAAGCAATATTACAAAAGCAAGTTTACTGAATATTAGCATGCTTTGAAGCGTGAACACTTGGAAGCTCTGTTGTGCAGCATTTTATTTGACCTATAATAAAATAGCAATTTTTGTTGACAATTATTATAATTTTATTTGATTAAAGCTTTATGAATTTATTTGATTAAACACTGTTTTAATAACATTTAATTAAACCATAAAACATGGAATCCAGAAAAAATATAATGGAAAATTCAGAATTTGCAACTTCAAGACTTTATGCAGTATGCCATTTACTATAAAATCCTTTTCTGTATGATCTGAGGCTTTTTATTTGATGCCTAAGTATCGATTTAGTATCAATAGCGAGGAACCAGGGCTGATAGAGTACCGAAGCTATTATTTTGGTATCAGAGAAACCCTAGAGGAAAAATACAGTAAGTTATGAAGTCATAAAATTACATAAAGGTTAGAATATATTTATAGGGGGGTCTGGGAAGCTCAGCAATTATTGGCACTGACTACCACCCCAGGAGTCGTGAGTTCAAATCCAGGGTGTGCTGAGTGACTCCAGCCAGGTCTGCTAAGCAATCAAATTGGCCCGGTTGCTAGGGAGGGTAGAGTCATATGGGGTAACCTCCTCGTGGTAACGATTAGTCGTTCTCACTCTCAACGGGGTGCGTGGCAAGTTGTGCGTGGAACGTGGAGAGTAGTATGAGTCTCCACATGCAGAGTCGGTGTCATGCACAATGAGCCACGTGATAAGATGCGCGGATTGGCGGTCTCAGAAGCGGAGGCAACTGAGACTTGTCCTCCGCCACCCGGATTGAGCACCCCAACGAGGACCTACTAAGTAGTGGGAATTGGTCATTCCAAATTGGGAGAAAAGGGATAATAATGATAAATTAAAAAAAGATTATATTTATGTACCATTTGTTGTACTGACCAATTATTTTGAACCAACCAAATATTTCTCCAAAATGCATGCCTGGGCAATTTAACAAATTAAATACCAATGGATTATCACTGGCTCCTCTCATTTTGTCCTCAGATGAGCTTTATCTCCCACCTATGAGGAAGATTGACAGTATCCTCAATGAACAGAAACAAAGACTGTTGAGGAGGGTCAACATGTGTGTTCAGCACCAGGTAACATTGGCTCTCACTGATACTTAAATGCCATTGAATGTAGTCTTGCATAGCCTTGTGACTTGCGCCGTAAATTCTGGTCCACATTATTCTGGCCAAGAACCCTAAATGCCCAACCACAGTAAATTTTGTTTTGTACTGTGCCTTACAGGGGCAGGATTATCTAAATTAGATTATACCACAATACAAGACCAGCAGGGAAAAATAAATTCAAATACAGAAAACACTGTAAAAATAGAGGGAAATGTGTATAGACCTTGTCATCCAAAAACAGTAAGTACTGATTATTCACTGACATAACTCAGAAAATAATGCAGAATATACAGTTTGTTGATTGTGGATATCTAGTATCTAATAGCTAAGAAGTGCCTTCTTAACACAACTTTGCTGATTAATGAGAGAGGTGGAATTGAAAACCTGACTGAAATTAAAAAACCTGTGTGCCCTTACTCCCGGAGTTGAGTAGCACAAGCCAATCAGATTGGAACTGGTGACTGTAGTTCAGTGAATGGACTGTTGGTGGTCCTGAGGCTGAGACTACACTCACTGAGCACTTTATTTGGAACACTATTGTTCTAATAAAGTGCCCAACATGGTATTCTGCAGTTGTAGCCCATCCACCTCAAGGTTCGATATGTTGTGCATAACTTATCTGAGTTACTGTAGCCTTTCTGTCAGCTCCAACTAGTCTGACCATTCTCCTTCGACCTCTCTCATCAACAAGGAGTTTTCCGTCCACAGAACTGCCACTCACTTGTTTTGGCATCATTCTGAGTAAACTCTAGAGACTACTGTGTTTGAAAATCCCAGGAGATCAGCAGTTACAGAAATACTCAAACCAGCCCTTCTGGCACCAACAATCATGCCATGGTCAAAATCACTGAGATCACATTTTCTCCCCATTCCAATGGTTGATGTGAACATTAACTGAAGATCCTGACCCTTATCTGAAGGATTTTATGCACTGCTCTGCTGCAACTTGAATGGCTGATTAGATAATAGCATGAATAAGTAGATGTGCAGGTGTTCCTAATAATGTGCTCAGTGAGTATATATTAGTACTAAAGTCCTTTTGAAAAATTTGTGTTTACTGGAACACATCATACTGTATCTCAATCTCTCAAATTGCTCTCATGTAGGAGGTTCTGCACATGTTCCCTCAGATGACAGCAGACCCCTTGGACTCGGGAGCTGTTAAAGTGCACCTGGGTGGTGAGAATTACAATCGTAAAACCCTCAATAGAGTCAAAAGGAGCCTTCCCAAACAGCAGGTATGTTTCTCATTTAACCAGTTTTTATTGATAAGCTGTTCCCATGGTCATGGACAACCTGGAAATATCAGGAGATTTTATTGTATTATATAGATATTGCTCTTTTGTAGAGCAAAACTTAGTGATGTTCGATTTGTGAGCAAATACATTTTTTTTCAATGAGTTGGATAAAATGGTTCACAAACTCTTCTAAATATCCATTAGCGAATTGGTCTGAATCACGAATGACTGTAAAGGTCATAAAAGGTCATGTTGGTCATAAAGTGTGAGAACCCCTGTGTTTTAACACTCCATCTGTATTTGCTTGGCAGGACCTGAAGCTATCGACAGAGGCCTGCCGAATATACAGTCTCTATCACTCTCTCCACCACTACAAATATCATACCTTTCTGCACTGTAAAAAGGAGGTATGCAGAAATAAAGAACACATGATTATTTCACTGAGATCCTTTGAGAAATAATTACTGTATCAGATAATTTTCTCAATGCAGTGTATTAGCTCATCTTTCCGTAAAACCCTTTCCACGGTCTTCCTTCCTCAGACAGACAGTATAGAACAGGCAGCAGAAGATCCAGGTCAGGAGGAGGTGGTACAGCAGTGCATGGCCAACCAGGGCTGGCTAGAGACTCTATTCAAGTCCTTCACTGAACTGCTGACACTTAGCACCAAGGCTTAAGATACAACTGTCAAGTTGAAAGTGCATCCCATTTGGAGAGAGGAGAACTCTGAACTAAACCAGTGCACACCTCCAGGTTGCAGGAAAATGAGATTTTCCTTTGCAGAACGTGTACGGAGCCTGTGGCAGTTTAAGCTGCCTTTTAACATAGAAATGTTTTTGTAAAGCTTTTCATTTCTCCCTTTCATTATGTGTTAGCTCCCTGCCATGGGAGCCCAGGGAGACAAAATGGAAAAAACAAGTGAGAATGTGTAGAAACAAATAAAGATAGTGCCAAAGGGAACAGGGTTGAAAACCTTACAGGTCCGTGTTTTGGCAGTGAGGTGCGCTTTGAATGCTATGTTCCATGCACACACTTATATATATACTCATATATAAATATGTATTATGAACAATTATGATTTGTATTATTTATACATGGACATTTACACATGGTTACCTCCCAAAGCTAGTGCAGTTTTCTATTATTAATCTGAATAATAATGCTCATGTTTTATGAGGGTGAACATGAAATGGGCCACCCTTAATCTCCAATTCTTCCTGTCCCCTTAAAGGACAAGGCGGACAGGATGTGGACAAAAGAGCAGTATCAAAGCAGTGTGTAGTTCCTTTTTGTCTAAAAATAAAAATAAATACAAAATAGAGCAAAGGGAAAATGTATTTAAACTAAAAAAGGTGTTCTTTCTGTTCGTTCTTTTAAAGAAAATGCGGAAAAGGAGGTGTATTTGTTTGTTTTCTCAAAGAAAACATGATGCAGAGGGATGTAATAGTTTTAAAAGTGTTCAAAATTTCTGTGTTTACTGTTTGTTTTTTATCTGTTGGTTGTTTACTATGATAATTATTGCTATTATTATGATTATTTTGTAGGTTTGCTTATTTCTCTCCTCTGTAAATATTGTACAGTTGCTTCAGTCTCTCTCTACCTGTCCCTCATCTGTACATGAATCCTCCTGTATTTGACAAACGCAAATAAAAGAAAAGAAAAAGGAATTTATGAAAATGATGCATTTTCACATGAGACTGCCTTGGAGTTTTTGTTTTTTTTCTCCTTTATATAAAAGCTAGTATTTTGTCATTTGCAGGGATATAAATGAGAGTCTATTTGCACATGGAGGGAATAGGTGTGAAAAGAAGCAGAAGAGCAAAACAACCTGCTATAATGCTCCTAACTATCGCAATTAGTCACAGAAGTTTCTAGTGCTGACTAAGCATTGTGGAAATGAAAAAATCTCTGAGGATTTGAAGAATGACATTATATTTATTTAACATTCTCATTGCAGAATGCCATCATTAGATTCCAGCCTCAGCAGTTCTTTCTCTTCAAGGTAAACATTCCACTCCTAGAGGAAGAAAAATCTGTAGATCTGCATTTCCTGTTGTTACCATGGTAACATAACCATGGCAACACCAGCAGCATTTTCCAAGAGTATTTGTCTGTCTTTGGTGTGATGGCTGCCTCTCTGTCTCTTTCTCATTTGCTTTTAAGTAGCTTCCTATTTCACTGCTTCTATCTCATATTGTGATGTTCAGTCTCACTCACAAAATTGATTATGCAGAAATGGCACTCAGCTATATTTTGTGCACATTATAAATAAAGATTTACTCTCCCATTCTCTTTTTCAGGCTTCATTGCCTCTTTTTATAGGTTTTAAGCCATTACTCCTTTTGTTTTATGTTTCTCCATTTTGTTTTTAACCCACGCTTTCAACTCCTTAACAGAAATTTTTTTTTTATTAAATATTAAATTCAAATGAGCTTTATTGGCATGACTTGTGCAGTATTGCAAAAGCATTGGCCATTATATGAGCAATGAACAAAATAATGATTATTTAGTACATAAAGAAAATATCAATCAATACATACATGAATACATTTTTATTTTTATAAACAAGAAAATTATTGAAAATGAAAAAAATATATATATCTGTACATACATTCACACATGTTAAGATGTAAAAATATATCTGACTTTAGTTTTGTCCGCTGGCAGACTCTCTTAGCTTGTGGCAAGTCGCTACATATTTTACTGCAGTTGTGATCAAGCTGGATTTTTCTCCCAAAATATGTCTTAATTTTTCAGGATTTGGTAATGCCATAAAATTTGGTTCTATTTGTTGGAATTTTGTAAAGTAGGCTGATTGAATGTTGTGATAGTGATCACAGTGCAGCGGGAAGTGTTCTTCTGTCTCCACCTCTCTTTGTGAGCACTGTGAACACCGTCTCTGTTCTCATGGCTGCCATCTCTGTCTGTGGCGTCCTCTCTCTATAGCCAGACAGTGATCACTCAGTCTGTCCTTGCTTAGTGTTTCCTCACTTTATGCTCTTTCACGCAGCTCAGGTATTCTGCTGGTTTGTAATCTCTTTTCAGGTGTAAATAGAGTTCTGTCTTCTTTTGTAATTTATTGGTATCTCTCCAATAGGCAATGTAATTTTGTTTTTGTAATCGTATAATTTGGTTGGGCCAGATTATGCTGTGCTGGTTTGGATGTAGTTTCAGCACCAGCTGTGAAAGGTTGCTCCTGTGCAGATTCTGCTCCTGGCACTGCAGGGCTTCAGCCTGGTATGAGCTCGGATCACTGCATTTTAGGTGCTTATAGAATTTCAGAGCTCCTTTTTGGATACTGATTAGTAAGGGGTATTGTCCTAATTCAGCTCTGCATGAGTTGTTTGGTGTCCTTCTGTTTACTTTTAGGATGTTTTTCAAATTTGGGTATGCAGAGTTTCGATATCTTCTTTTTCCCCATTTAGAAAAATCTTGGGTTTTTAGTGGTCCCCATATCTCGCTGCCATACAGAGCAATTGGTTGGATTATTGCTTTAAGGATTTTTAGCCAGGTTTTAATTGTATTTGTATGTTATTATATATATATATATATATATATATATATATATATATATATATATATATATATATATATATATATATGTGTGTGTGTGTGTAAATCTCTATATATTTTTATTGGTGCACTATTATTGTTGTTAATAAGTAGTGTTTTCTGCTATATCAGTCATTAGTGTAAATTCTCATGACTTTCCACCTCTCTCTCATTAATCATCATTGTCTCCACATCAGTTCCTCATGCTGCGTTCAATACTATTCTGTCTCGCTGTCATCTCTCTCCTCTTCTTCCTCCTCCTCCTCCACAGCCCTGTGCCTCGTCTGGCCACAAAACGGCGCCAGTTTGCCATCTGTGGTCACTCCTACTGGCTGAATGATCTTGAACCTGAGCTGGTGTGACAGGAGGATACGAATGATGAGCAAAAAGCAGAGGATTGTAATAGTGACATCACCAGATTATTCACTACACACATTTGTTTTAGAAACTTTCAGTACCAAAAACATTAAATTAAACGGAAACAATTTACAATAAGGTTACATTCTTTAAAATTTGTTAAAGGCTTAGTTCAATCAAAAATGAAAATTATTCCATAATTGAGTAAATTATGGGATACATTTTCATTTTTGGGTAAACTAACCCTTTAATGCACTAGGTATCATGAACAAACAATTAACAGTATATGTTTATCTTTGTTAATGTTAGTTAATAAAAATACAACTGTTCATTGTTAGTTCATAGTGCATTAACTAATGTTAACATATTGTTAAAATAAACATTAACAAATGTTATAGAAGTATTGTTCATTGTTAGTTCTTGTTAACTAATGTTAACAAATGGAACCTTAATGTAAAGTGTTACCAACAGAACTAGAGCCTAAAATTTCCAGATATGGGTTCAAAAGTCCACATTTGAAATCTGGAATTCCAATTATTCAAATTAATAAATCAATTTAAACCTAGAAATAAAAATAAATATTTTGGATTTTGACAAATTTAAACCAATAAAACATATTGATGTAAATTAACAAGAAACATTTAGGATTCTGCACAATTTTAGGTCGCTAATCAAATAAAAATATGTGACATACTGTATACCATGTTAATTCATATATATACAAAAGGTCTCATTTCCTTGCTTCCATTAAAGCAAACAAGATGCTCTTTGGAACATTCTCAAATCATGCAGGGAAAACATCATCAGGTTTAGCACCAACATGTGGAGTTCATGTCAGCTCCAGTGCATCATTAAAGCAACAACAATAAATTCATGTTATTTTTCAATTAAACTTCTCACTCAAAAATGTTACACTGAATATAATTTATAATGGAATTTTTTTTTAACTAACTTCTAAAGGGAACATTTCAAAAACAGTTTCAGAAGGTTTCCTAAACTTCTCTCTTTCAGTGTTTGTCTCTAACTCTTTCAATCTCTCTTTCCCTGCATCTCAGTCTCTCTGACAAACACTCACACTTACACATACCGGGACAGCTCGCTGAACATATTTATGAGTCTGAGCGCCTCTGCCTCTTTCTCTTCAACAGACATACCTCCCATGGGATCAGGCTGTTCCTCCTCCACCCGGTCCGCCACAGGGTTAATCCTGTCCTTGGCCTGTCTGTACTCTTCTGTGTCTGAGTCAGAATCACTGGAGTTCTGTGGCTGAGGAAAAGGGCCACAGCCGTTCAGTAGACCCTGTGCAGCCAGTAGCCCTGCTGCATTACCATAACCAGTGTACTTCACAAACCTGCTCACTGAGAGAGAGAGTATTAATAGCATATAGAGACAGCATTAATGTACTTGAAAAAGTATTACAATCTGAGACTAATAAAAAAGTTATTTGGTACTACTATGATTTGTCATAGTATGATCCAACAAAAACATATTTAATGGATCAAAATTTGAGAATTGATATGATTTTGTGTGTGTGTATGTGTTTTATTTGCTATTTGCCTGAGAGAAATAGAAAAGGCACTTTAAATGTTCTAAGTCTCTTAAAAGTTGTCACAGAGGCAAAAGCACATATATGTACATTTCTAAAGCCGAATACAAAAGCAACTCACGAAATTACAACAGATTTTACCACACTAATGCAATCGGTTCGGCATTTATGCGTGGATTACCGCTCCATCTTAAGTGTATTTATAGTCACCTGGCTGAGTGCAATTCCACAATTTAAAAAATTTAAATTAATCAAATTAAATTACTGATTTTTGTATTCTGATTACTTAATACAGATTACATGTAATCTGTTATTACACAGCACTGGTGCTACCACTTATTAGATTCCTTGGAGTATGGTAATGAATATAGTAATCTTTTAGATCCATACTACATAAACTCAGAAAAAAAGAAACGTCCCTTTTTGAACCATAAACAATTAATGAACATGCACCTGTGGAACAGTCGTTAAGACACTAACAGCTTACAGACGGTAGGCAATTAATGTCACAGTTACAAAAACTTAGGACACTAAAGAGACCTTTCTACTGATTCTGAAAAACACCAAAATAAAGATGTCCAGGGTCCCTGCTCATCTGCGTGAACGTGCTTTAGGCATGCTGCATGGAGGCATGAGGACTGCAGATGTGGTCAGGGCAATAAATTGCAATATCTGTACTGTGAGACACCTAAGACAGAGCTACAGGAAGACAGGAAGGACAGATGATCATCATTGCAGTGACAGACCATGTGTAACAACACCTGCACAGGATCGGTACATCCGAATATCACACTTGCGGGACAGGGCTTGTAGGCATGATGTAAGGCAGGTCCTTACCAGATATCACCAGCAACAATGTCGCCTATGGGCACAAACCCACCTTCACTGGACCAGACAGGACTGGCAAAAAGTGCTCGTCACTGATGAGTCGCGGTTTTCTCTCACCAGGGTTGATGGTCGGACTCGTGTTTATCGTCGAAGGAATGAAAGTTACACTGAGCCCTGTACTCTGGAGCGGGATCAATATGGAGGTGGAGGGTCCGTCATGGTCTAGGGCGATTGTTTCACAGCATCATCGGACTGAGCTTGTTGTCATTACAGGCAATCTCAATGCTGTGCATTACAGGGAAAACATCCTCCTCCCTCATGTGGTACCCATCCTGCAGGCTCATCCTGACGTGACCCTCCAGCATGACAATGCCACCAGCCACACAAGATACTTACTGTTACTTTTGACACCCCGTTTGTTCAGGGACACATTATTCTATTTCTGTTTGTCACATGTTTGTGAAACTTGTTCAGTTTATGTCTTAGTTGTTGAATCTTTTTATGTTCATACAAATATTTATACATGTTAAGTTTGCTGAAAATAAAAGCAGATGAAATTGAGAGGACATTTAGCTGAGTTTGTTAGTACTGCTATAGTACTTTTTAATATACTTCAGAAGCAGATTTGTTTGTGTACCATTTTCTTTGCAGATGACACAGTGTTTGATATCAGTGTCAGCATGGGTTATGAACTGCACTAGTCTGATCCTCAATGTTTTCAATGTGTTTCCCTGATCAGGCCTCAGTTCAACGTCCCTCAGTGGAGGAAGAATCTGATAAAAAATATCACAGCATCGGGCACCTAATTTACAGACAACATTTTGGAAATGTAAATAATAAATATATTGTGTGTGATCTTTAATGTATTCATGTTTATAGTGTGTTCTAAAAGCAATATTTGAGCATGAAATATACCTGCTGTCTGAGTGCCTTGTTTTCTTGTGTGACCAACTGCTTTCAGTCAACACTGCAGTCAGCTTTTCCTTCAGCTTATGACCCTGTTCAATGCACACAAAATCTGAATTATCTCAGGTCATTCATGATGATAATTTGATATAGTACTTTTAATGATAAAATAAATCTAGGTATTTGTACAAATTCACAATATATTGGTTTATGGCCTCTAAGTCTTTATTAACTCCATCTCATAAGAAGATACAGCTAAATAGGAGACTGTGAACTTTCATATATTGAAGGAATAAAAATGACAGTTCTGTCATTATCTATTCAACTTCAGGTTGTTCCAAACATGAATGCTGTTATTTTCTCCTTGGAACACATAAAGGAGATTTTTTTAAAGAATCTTTATGCAGCTCTTGTCATAAAACAACAGTTCATAGTGATTACAGCTTCATTATGGCTTCAGTAAATAATGACAAAATTTTCACTTTTGGGTGAACTTTCCTTTAACTTGAACATTGCAAATACCTTACACCCTGTGTCTAACTCTGCACCCTTACTTTGTCTTTCCCTCCAATCTCTATATCTCATTCTGTCTAGTCTCTTCTCCATGAAGAATAGCAAATTATGAACATGGTCCATATTGACTCCACTGGACTACAAAACCTCAGAGAGTCAAACAGCAGAACATCCAGACACAGCAGAGAGAGTGATGAGAGCACATCCATGGTGTGTCTGTGGACATTCAGCACAAAAGAGCACTAAGACCAATAAAGACCAATAGGATGAGATCTCTTTCAGGATTTTATCACACTGGTCCGACTCCCACTCTCAACCTTGCAGCTCTTCTTTTCACAGTGCACTAGCAGGCAGTGATGCAAGACTGCAGCTTGGTGACAATACAAAGCAGTAGCCTCCTGGGGCAGGAGGAGGAGAATTTAATGGTAAGATAAAAAGAGATTCCTCAAAAAAAGGGGGGGTGGGGGGGAGCAGTGGTCACTTCATCAACTTCCTGTCTGTGGACTGTGAATGTAATGTTGTATGTAAAGGGTCTTCAAAATCTTAAGGGCCCACTGAGATACCGCTTTACTAATAGGGGGTGCTGTCAGGTCAGTCAGCACCTCATATGCTTCTCCCCAGCGCACTTCTAAACACTGTTCCAGAGCTGCTGTCAACATCGACACACCATGTTCCTGACAGGGAGAATGTAAAAATAATGGGTTTCTTAAATGCTCTGAGATATGATAAAGAAATGAGAATGGCAGTGTTTTACACTTTTCTTCATGGGCCCACCCGTGCTACTAGGACAACCAGAATCTGCTCCTGAGAATTATATAATGCAAAATGTACCTGTGGTGTCCATAAAACTGTACATTTACAAGAATAAGCAAATGTGTATACTGTAACTGGTCACCATTTGTTCACCATTTTAACTCAATTTTGCCTTCACCTGTTCATTTAATTGGTCCTGTTATGTGACAAATTAAATATTAAAAGTACAATTATTCCACACAGTGGTGATACAATGCAAATGAATGGTGACCAGACCTTTGAAGCTCCAAAAATCAGAAACAGATTATAAACAGATTAATATTAAAAAGTAAAAATGTTTTTTTTTTTTTTGTTTTTACCATAAATCTTGAAAGTGAAAGTGAAGAATTTTTAGTGGAGAACTTTATTTTATTTTTTTATCTGTTTCTCTCCCACACTTATCACATCACTTTTGAAAATCTGATTTTAACCACTGTCTTATGGATTACATTGATGCTGCCTTTACACTGATGAGCCAAAACATCATGACCACCTGCCTAATATGCTGTTGGTCCTCCGCGTTCAGCCAACAACATCGCTGACCCACTGAGGCATGGACTCTTTAAGACCCCTGAGAGTGTCCTGTGGTATCTGGCAACAAGATATTAGCAGCAGATCCTTCAAGTCCTATAAGTTGCAAGGTGGAGCTGCCGTGGATTGGACTTGTTGTTCCAGCACATCCCAAAGATGTGCAATCAAATTGAGATCTGGGGAATTTGGAGGCCAGGGCAACACCTTGAACTCTTCATAATGTTCCTCCAACCATTCCCGAGCAATGTGTTCCGAGTGGCAGGGCGCATTATCCTGTTGAAAGAGGCCAATGCCATCAGGGAATACCATTCCCATGAAAGGGTTTACCTGGTCTACAATGATGTTTATGTAGGTGGCATGTGTCAAATTGATGTCCACATGAATGGCCGGACACATGGTTTCCCAGCAGAACTTTGCCCAGAGCATCACACTGCCTCCTGCCTCCACCGGCTTGTCATCTTCCCACAGTGCATCCTGGTGCCATCACTTCTCCAGGTAAACGCTGCACACATACATGGCCGTCCAAGTGATGTAAAAGAAAATGGGACTCATCGGACTAGATAACCTTCTTCCACTGCTCAAATGTCCACTTCTGATGCTCTTGTGCCCATTGTAGGTGCCTTCCACGTTGGACAGGGGTCATCATGGGCACTCTGAATGGTCTGTGGCTACGCAGCCTTATCATATCATTAAAGTTTTCTGTGACTTATGCCACAGTAGACTTTGTGTCAGTTCAGAGTCAGACCAGACGTGATAGCCTTTGTTGCCCTCGTGCATGAGCCTTGTGCGTTCAACACCATATCGCCGGTTTGTGATTTGTTCCTCCTGTTTTAACTACTATCAATAGGTACTCACCACTGCTGACCGGGAGCACCCCACAAGCCTTGCCATTTCAGAGATGCTCTGACCCAGTCGTCTAGCCATAACAATTTGTCCCTTGTCACATTCGCTCAGGTCTTTACTCCTACCCATTTCTCCTGCGTTCAACACGTTGACTACAAGAACTGATTGTTCGTAGACCATCTAATTTACCCAGACCTCGACATGTGTCCTTGTTAGGAGGTGATCAACATTATTCCCTTCACCTGTGAGTGGTCATAATGTTTTGGTTCATCAGTATGATGAATGTATGATTTTTGGAGCTTCAAAGTTTTGGTCACCATTCATTTTCTTTGTAAAAAACCAACAGAGATATTCTTCTAAAAATCTTTGGTTGCGTTCAGCAGAAGATAGAAAGTCATACACATCTGGGATGGCATGAGGGTAAGTAAATGACGAAAGAATCTTCATTTTTGAACTATCCCTTCAAATATATACATTTTTTAATTTGATTATGCTCTGATTAACCAATTTTATCATGTTTAAATCCATTCTGCAGAATTTTCCCACAAAATCAGCACAGAAACTGTAAATAATATCCTTTCATTTCTAAATGTTACCTGCCAGAGCTGTACCCTAAGCTCAGGCCATAGAGCGGTCAACAGAAAGAGAAGCTGCAGTTCATAAAACTGACCACTAAGAGGGGATGTGGAACTTATACCCTCCTTAAGTCTTTCTGACAGGTCATGAGAGAATGAAAAAGAAAGAGAGGAAGGATATGGGAATATTACATAGCACAGTAATTGGAAAATGTTTTCATTGTAACATCTTGACTCTCACCTCATTTTGCTGGCTCTCTCTTGTGCTCTCGGGCTGTTGTGGATGACATTGTACAAGGACTTCAAAGCCTCTTTCCTCCACATGTCCCCATCATCATGCCCTTCCTCCTCCTCCTCCTCCTCATCCTTCTCTCCGCTGGCATCCCTCTTTCCTCTAGTTAAAACTCCACAGGGACCATCCCTCATTGCCTTTTATTCAGTTGCAACTTCCCTCACAGTATTATAGTTAAGCATTCTATTTACAGGGCCAATAGGAAGCCTGGAGAACTGCAACCCCCCATCACTGAGCAAAGAGTCAACACAGGCTGCAGAAACATAAGCAGAATCAGCCTGTGCATCTGTTGGGTATTGAGTATGGTCATCCAGTCCTGTCTCTATCTCATTCTGTATCTGTTCCTCGGGGGCAATGTCACTGTGCGAGGAGCCCCAGATTAGTGTGGTCGACTACTAATATGAATCCATCTCCTCTTCTTCACAGCAGGCAGGCAGGTTGGAGATACCTCCAAGTCTAGCAAGAGTTAGCAGGGCAGAGTCTGTGATCAAGGATTCCAAGGCCTTTTGATCACGTGAAATAATCCACAGTATTCACAGACATACCCTCAGAATACCTAGCTGCAGACGCACACAAATAAACCAGAACAGAGCAGAAGCAAGCCACTAGAAAAAAAAGAGAGGAGAGCGGTGGAGTGGTTGTTATGATTTTGGATTGTGTATGATGGGGAAGGATAGTCAAATATAAAAAAGGATGTGCATTACAACACAAAAGAATTTGTGCTTGGCTTACCCTTCGCAGGACGAGTTCTGCATCCTCATTATCATCAGAGTCAGTCAAGTTTGAGTCAGAATCTGCCACATACACTCTCACTTTAGTCATGCAGAACTGAGAGAGGGTAGGACAAAAAAAAAAAAAACATACATTCACACCAGTTTGATTGAAGATCTGTGACTATGAGGAGGAGCGCAGCTACAGAGTACTGCTACCAATGTGTGAGGGGATGAACTTGAAGCTAATAGAATTCTATGTATTTTTACTCATTCCAAAGTGCCTGTCTTTAACCCCTATGCAACCTGACATTTTCCAAGAGTTGGCTCTGTAAAATTTCTGGACACCCTATCAATAACCTAAAAAAGTACAGCTTGATATGGAAATTTCCACAAAACAGCATATAATTAATTAAAACAATAACATCAATAACTTTATTGTTTATACATTTTGTGTATTTATTCAGTCACTGAGAATAATTATGCGTGATACATCTTTTACTACAGTTCATCTACATGAATCTTCCGAACCAATTAATTAAAATAAATTAGACTTCCCAATGCTTTATATGGAAGTGCCACTGTGGCGACTAATTGACTAGTCATCCAACAATACAAAGTAGTCGACTAGTCGATTACTACTAATATGAATAATTTATTGGTGTGGTTTTAATGGGAGAAGCAATTCTCAAATTAATTGAGAGATGCAACATCTTGGAAAGCGTTTTGTGTGATTATAGCTTGCTCTGCATAGTCAGTACAGTAAAACCCTATGCAAAAAGTTTATCTTGGTTTTGTCCATTTATAGAACGCTGTTTTTACAGCATTCAAAGTGCTGTATCATCAACACATTACAAGACAATCACTGTTGGAAGTTAAATAATCTGCTGCGAGTAATGTTCCCGTATTTTTGAGGTGCTTTGGATTTAAGTTGTCGGCTGATTCTGTCTGACACTGCTTAAATAAATAGTTGCCGTAAAAAAGGTTTAAATGGTTTGATGTTTTGAACTAGACGTGTACATGCATTATTATATTGCAGTCCTGCACTTCTGACTGCGCAACGAGGATCGCCTTGATACTCCCAAGCTTCTGTGTTTACATTGAACCGCATCATTTTGCGTTCAAGATGCGGATGAATGGTTTTGTGCTGATTTTATTTAAACCTTTCTAACTTGGATAGTTTTGTGCAATAAGCTGTTATAGTTATTTAGCCTATTTATTTGTTGAATATCCGATAGTTGCCATGTTGAAGTGCTCTGCTGCGCTTAGCGTCCATATTTCCCTCTGAAACGCATCTGTTTGGGGTCACGTGAACATTACAGAGCCTAATTATACATTATTATCTTGAACACTGTATAGTCGACTAGTTGTTTAAACAACCGACTGACTAGTATCAATGAATCACCTGTTGCATGGGCTTTCAACACACAGCACAATAATCAGTGCTTATTAACAACACAATAATTGGAGATCATGTATTTACAATCGCATCAGACATATATATATATATATATATATATATATATATATATATATATATATATATATATATATATATATATATATATATACAGGTAGCCCAGGATGAGACTGTTTATTAGTTTCAGATTTCTCTCTTTTTCATCTTCCACAGACCTCACCATTTGTATTTACAATTTATATGAAATACCTGCTCTATTTTAACAGTCTTCCCATTCAAATTATTCTGTATGTTTCTCTTTCTCTGTCTGTCTCACCCAAGTTCACTTTATTTGTTATAAGATTTACCTCTTCCAGCTCTCGTTGCTGTTCTCAGTTAATCCGCATACAGGGGAATAATGAGAAGTAATGTGCAAAGACAAAAAAAATTACAAATATGATTAACAACATACTGTAGCAAGTGTTGGATAAAGATAAAGATGAGTGAGAATTACATTAATAGCTGTGTTAATCCTAGCCATGTGTGCCCTCAGATTGAGGACAGAGGGTTAAACACAGAAACACACACTTCTGAATGTACCTTTCTTCTATCTCTCTTTCTTTCACATCAAAAAAAGAAACATTGTGAGTGCTGTGAATTATAAAAGAAGGATTAAAGAGAGAAATGTACATTTAAGGGCATTGCAAAAGCTAGACAAATGAAAACTTCAACCCACCACAGAAATTGTAAAATGACTGGATAAGTAATAAGAGAAACACCCTTCAGGTTTACCCCAATTCTGTTGTCATGGAAACTGCTAATATCTTAGTGTTGTAGAAGATTCTAACTCAATTTTTCTGCCTAGTACAGCAATTTAATGTTCATGTACAGCACAGAATTAATGTGCAATATATCTTATTCAATTTAATCGAATTTAGCATTTTCTTGTTCAAATTGTATTTACCTCCGTGTTGTAATCATTCAGATGTATTTAACATTGTCCTGATCACCATTGAAATATACTGTGCTTTTAAACCTTATATAATGTTTTAGAGACATTTATATTATACTTACTCCATGTGGTTTCTCAGATAAGTGATAATTATCCCTGTAAACGACACGTCTTAGTGTGCGTTTGTCCTCATGGGTCTCTTTTTGTAATCTGACAGGCCTCCAATTAATCTTTGAGTTTTTCTAAACTAATCCCACCCATCCTCTTTCACTCATTCAGAATACAGTTTGTGTGCCTTACACTCAGACAAAACTGTTTTGGCCTCTTCATGGGTAATGTTTGCAATATGGTATTGTCAGATTTTGTTCATTATAGTTCGGTTGAAATTTAGCCCAGTGCATTTGTTTTCTGGATGAGTCTTCTCTCTTGATTAGTAATGTAAAAAACAACACAACTTACTGCAAGAGTCAGCCTCAGAAAGGGAGTGCTAATTAAGGAAAACCCAATAGAGCCAGATAATATGAACCAAAAATTGGATTTAGACAACAGTGAGTGAGTGTGTGTGTGTGTGAGAGAGAGAGAGAGAGAGAGAGAGAGAGAGAGAGAGATGAAAGCAGTACATGTTTAAGGCTTAATAGGGGTAATTACAAAAGTGAGGGTGAGAAAGAGAAAAGCAGGAATGACTGGGGTGAACTGATAGGGGTAATTATTTGTACTGATTGAATGTGATTAATTGAGGCTACACTGCATAAAACGATTTGCAAGACAATTATTTTTGTCTTATTTTCCAGTAGAATTAACTAAAGATTCTTAAAACATTATTTATTTTCTTGACAAGCAAACTGGCATTTATTTATTTTAAGTCAATTTAGTGAGATTCATGCTTAAAAGAAGAAAAAACTGTTTTCCTAAGGAGTAAGAAAAATAATTTTATTCAAAGGGAAAACAAGTGTATATTTCTTACCCCATTGGCAGATTTTTATTTTCTTGTTTTAAGTCTAAAGTTCACCAAATTTGGTCAGATTTTTCTTAAAACAAGTCTTAATATCTTGACTAGTAAATAAATCACGTTTTAAGAATGTTTAGATAATTATTCAGGAAAACAAGACAAAACTACAAATTTTTTGCAGTGTAGTTGCGCAGATATACAGCTCACTTATGAACCCTCATAAAAAGCATGGTCATACATTAGAACAGAGACACAGGGCAGAAAGAGACAGAGAGAGAGAGAATAATTATTTAAATGTGCTGTACACTATTTTAGCTATTCTGGAACTTCCACGAGACTGAGCCTGTGAATTAGACATACCCCCTCTTTCCAAAACCCCACCCTCCAAAAATAGGCCTTGCGCTTAAAATGCGTTCACACTGCCAGCTACTTTGTCGCTGCATGTCGCCAGTGTCTGGCGGTTAGGTCGCTAGTGGTGTTTATGGAGAGTCTAAACAGCTCTGTTTCTTAACAATTACTATTATTATTAAAATATTAGGATCACGTGATCTCTACCATCTTCTCTCATATTGGCTGTCGCTCTTCATTTGCATAAACGTAAACATTTCTCAACTTTGTTGCGTCGCTGGACACGCCCACATCCGGTTGCCGTCGCTCGTGTTGCGAAAGTCGCCAGCTCTCATTGAAAACGAATGAGATGAGGTAGTTTTGTTGCTGCATCTCGCTGGCAGTGTGAACGCAGCTATTCTGTCACCGAAGAGCAGGAGAAGTATATAGCTGCTGGTAGAGCTTCAAAAAGGGACACTCCTGTCCACTCCACACTGCCATTAAAGCTATATGAAGCCCCTATTTTGTAGATCCCACCCCCGTTTGGAGGACTCCTTCCAGTAACTAAACCTACTTGGAGAAGGGTGTGGCTGCAGGCATAGCTCCAAAAAGGGGCGTGGCCTTCAAATCGCCATTAAAGTTATAGGGAGCCCTTAACCCTTTTGGAGTTGGTGCAGAGATTTATAAAGGTCTCCAGCCTGCTGCTATACCTACTTGACTTGAAGAGCAGCAGTGTGTTCTCATTGTTGTCAAACACACAACAGTAGCAAAATAGCACCCTCAGCTGACAACATTATGAATCTGCATGTCATTAAACCTGAATGATCTGCTTAAACTACTAAACTAGGAAAAGCACATCAAGTCTTCTGATTGGTGCATCAATGAATGTGTCTGCAGTCCTAATAAAAGGAGAAAGGGTCTTACAATTGTGCATATTTGAGTATAAATGGAAAAGGATAACTTATCATTCATTTCAGATTACAAGATCCTAGGGCTGCACAATTCATTTAAAAAATAACCCAGATTACAATTACAGATGTGGCAATTAACTAAAAAGTGAAAAGTGTAGATTACGTTATTTAATCCAACCCGCAGTGTCAAGATTGTCTATTTACAAAAATGTTTGATCCGTGTGCATGAATACAATAGACAATCAGAAAATCTGTTTAAACTAGTCTATGAGCATCAGAAACAACAACCCAATTACTTTAATCACAATTACAATATCAAGCGAAATAATCATCAATTATGATTTTCGTCATAATCATGCAGCCCTACAAGATACACCTTCCATATTGCATGTACATTTGGCTTCCTTCATCACTGTCTTCCAACAGGCCTCATGCTTAAGGCCATAACCATGTCTTGAACATTGGGGGGCCAAACCATTTTGGAGGTGGGGGGGTCGCAGGTGTTGAGGTCACAAATATAATTGTCCTATTTGGTCCTTTAACATAGTAAAGGCTCTGAATTAGGGATTTGCTGATTGATCGGCCACCGAATCAGTATCGGACGATATTCACGTCCTATGACTCGATCGGTGATCGGCAATTTGGCAGATCACATAAACCAGTGGGTTTCAACCTTATTTTGATGAACAACTAATAATTAAAGTGGTATTGTTATTATATTTCAGAAATAATTGAAAAGACCAATAATATTGCATATGTTGTCCCACTGAATTGCTCATTCTACATTACAGCATTGATTTGAGTTGGATGTAGATGTAAATTTACTGGAATCAACAACAGCAAGATTATCTATAACATCACCTAATTTGTGACTGAATTATTCTAACAGTGTGACTGAGTTGGAACTCCTTTTATCAGGCCTTATTGATTCAAATGCGTAATCTCTTGGAATTTCTGAAGGCAAAAAAACAAAACAAAATCAGTTATATTTTCTTACACAAACAAAAAAGTTTAGCCTATTTAAATTTTTTACAATTTACGCATATTTATTTCATCTAAAATATTGTGGTTTTTGCATTTGCCCTTATGAAGATTTTTATTTATTTTTATAGTTTTAACAGTGGTATTTGTAACAAGACCATAGTATGCACATGGAAGCATGGATCTTCACAACCGTGGTTAGATGTAACATGTCTATAAAAAAAATTATGCCATTTTTGTAATTACAACAGGTCTACTCTATACAAATGTAAAAACAATAAATAGAAAACATAAACATTTAAAAATTGTAACAAACAAATATTATATTCCCTCACTCCCCTAATTTAGCCTATGACAAATATAATAGAGCTGAAGTACTGATATGATCATATGTATTATGAATCTATTTCTGCCTATAAAGTACAGTTAGTGTAACTATAGTAAATTCAAGGTGGTGATGTAATTCTGTGGCGAATTCAAAAAAATTCCGTGTCACGTGCCATGCTGCTCACTGGTTCTGGCATCTCTTAAGAGATTGAGACCTGTCTGTGAGTAAAAACGCACTAGCTTTGCACTCGTGCTGCTCTGTCCATTGAGCCGTATCCACCTACAGAGCCATACAGGTGCATTCGTGGAGGTTGTGACTTCGCCTGTCTATTTGAAGCTGCTAAACCAGATTATGCCAGATACTTCATATGTGTCGCTAGACTTCAGAATAAGATGAACCCTGGTGCAAATGCGTACCAACCTGTATAATGGAGTCTAGATAAACATTATAATGCAAACAGGAACTTGACGTTAGATATGATTAACATTACTGATAAATACCCCTCTTTACTAATTTGCTATCAGGGACCCCTGGCATCATTTGAATGCCCACCCCTGGCATAAAACAATCGCTCATGTCACAAAAGACGTGGCTCTTTAAAGATTTAAGACATCAGCAGCAT
Organism: Moxostoma hubbsi; assembly: GCA_032164185.1. Taxonomy (NCBI): domain Eukaryota; kingdom Metazoa; phylum Chordata; class Actinopteri; order Cypriniformes; family Catostomidae; genus Moxostoma; species Moxostoma hubbsi. Next base: position 27,876,876 of record JAVLUX010000007.1, on the reverse strand, counting down.
TCATGGCATCACTAAGTGTGGGGAATACTGGCGCAGTGTTGTAAGACAACAAACTTGATTCAGCAGTTAAGAAAGATAAAGTGGGAAAGGTGCGGCGAACAGTGGAGTCTCCATGGAGTCTCAGGGTCATTATCAATCAATTATTTGAAACACTGACAAATAATTCAAAATTCTGTCACAGATGTGCTTCTCATGTTACACTTTATGTTCACATCAGGGACTATGAAGTTCTGTGAACTTGTGCATGTGTGTATGCACTTTAACCGACAAAGTTTTAAAACCTCGTTTTAGCGCAGCGGTTGATTGACAGGTTGAAGTTTCACACTAAAACTCATCGGTTTCACCGGACTCAAACAAGGGGAGTTAATCATAAAAGCCTATCTACTGCCATTTATGTGCCATTATAACTGACGCTACGCCCCTCAATTCCCTAGTTACTAGGGGCTAGTACTTATAAAATGAAAACAATGACGGGTAAAAATATAGATCATGACAGACATTTTTCAGAGTGACGAAAAAATACTTCTTTTTTTTTTTTCTAGCACAACCTCTGAACATGATGCCTCACAAACATCCCTAATAATTTAAATTCAGCACAAAACACCAAGATGTTGCATATCAACGTCAAAAAGATCAAGTTGCCGTGAAAGTAAACCACAAATAAGCAAATCTTTAAAGGGTGCGCATATTATCTCACTAACTCGAATGAACAGCATAACAATACTAATCAAAATGACGACAGACTTCCAATATTTATCAGTCATTGTAATCTAATACAAACCAATGCACCAACAACACCTCAACGCAATGACATACATTGAAATGATGAACGTACATATAATCAAAGCTTTTGATTGGCTCAGGGGCAAAGGCAAACAAGCCTCTCGGGCCATCGCTGAATGCTAGTTGCACATGCGCATGACGTTCTCCAGGTCTTCGTTGATTAACATTGAGGATGAAGGGCCATAAATGAGAACGATTAAATGGCTTTTACGCAACACACCTTAATAATAATATAATTTACCAAAAGAATAAATAATGTTTTCTTGTGCAATGGACATAAAACACGTTTAAGTTGCTGAAAATATATTATTTCTTAAAATAAATTTATGATGATGCCATGCAATTTGCACAACAGCGCCACCTCTGGCCACTAATGTAGAGATGATGGTGAATGAAAAGCTGTGCTGTTAACGAGGCGTTTAACACGAGACAATGCAACGGGAAAACAGCGCAAGCTGTGAAACGGTCCTTATAATCGATCATGGCGGCAGCATAGGCATCTCATTAATAAAGTTACAAGATGTGGTGTAATTATTATTTTTTTTAAATATCTTCCGATAAACGGCATTACCAATAGCACCTGTAGAGTCTGGACTTGCGCTTTTCTCCGCTTTACTTTCATCCCCCTCATGAGAGAGAGCGTCTTCCCCTCATTAAAGTTCAAGCAGCAACAAGTGAAAAGCTATTAATACAATCATCCAACTAAATGAAAAGGCAGGGAAGGAATTTATAAACAATTATTTATACAATATTAAGATACCATAATATAACGTATCAAATAGCCTACAATACAAATATAATTATGTAATATAATTATATGAAATAATGATAACTAATCAATGACCAAAAATGTCACATTACGTTTGATTGCACCTATGGGTCAGTTAGTCTTCAGTTTGACGTTAAGTCTATGCAGAGAGAGGCAAAGTTGAGACCTCTGCCAGAGGCGTTGAGAAGAGAGGCATTGTACAGCAGTGCTGTCATTTCTACTGTGACCAAGGGCATATACTGGAAATTACTTTTGGGTGGGCCTCAAGAAAAATGGATGGGCCAATTTTTCGCCCAAATTAATTTTTTCTCAAAAATTTACTTAGCAACAGAAAGGCTGCACATTGAAATATTTCTTTCACACTTTCAGAAAGCAGAATTAAAAAATAATTCAGAAACTATTTTGTAAATATATATTTGAAGTCAAAAAATAATCAGTGGCTATGCCACTGACTGTGACTGAGTAGTCCCTAGTCTCTAGTAGACCTAGAGAATTACCGTAACAGCATATAAGTCTACAGTATGCTTCTCCTGAATATAGAAATTCTCCATTACTTAAGCACTGCAGTGTTGGGATGGTATTTGGATGTGATAAAATAAAAAGACTGAATTATTGAGACTAGGCTGTCAATCAGCTATTAAACTAGGTATATTTATGTACAGGAATCAATGAAGGAATATGTGAAATGTTATACAATGGGCATGTTTCCTTTATTTAGATCACATGCAACAGAGGAATATAACTTAAGTAATAATATAATGTTGAAAAAAATTGTTAACCATTGTTTTACTGAACTATTATTGTAGTAACCATGTTTTTGTGTGTGTGTGTGTGTGTGTGTGTAACGAACGGGGAGGCAGTCAAGGCAAGGATGAAGGCGAGGAGTAGGACCCAAGTGCAGCTTTATTGAAGATAGTGGTGAAACAGGAACAAGACAGGAACTTGGAACATAGATAGACTATGGCTTGGACTCAAGAACAACAGGGTAACATCAGGCAGGGGTAAAGGTTACAACAATACAATATAATACTTGACAAAGGTACAAGGGAAACATGAGGACTTAAATACATCAACAGGGGAAACAACAGCCAAAGGACAAACAGGACTTAATAAAGTGATTAACTAAAGCCAATGACAAAACTAGAACTGATAAACAAGCAATCAAACAATGAACCAATGAAAAACAGACACATGAACAAGGAGGGGAAACAGGACATGACAAGACTGGTTTCAAAATAAGTGCAATATGGAGTTAGACAAGTGCCAGAAACTTAGACAATACGGAGTGAGACAAGTGCCAGAAACTTAAGAGTGAAAATACATAAACAAGAGACAACATGGAACGTTACAGAAGCCCCCCGCTAAGGAGCGGATTCCAGACGCTCCTAACAAAAAAAAGGAAAGGCAAACAAGAAGCACAAGGGGGCACAGAGAAACAAGACAGGGACAGGGAGACCAAAACAGAACAAGAGGGCGGCCAGGAGACCATGGAGGACAGGCAGATGCCCAGGGATCCAAGGGGAGGACTTGAAGGCGGGGGCCGGGTCGGGAAGTCTGGGAGGTACGAGACTGGGTCGGGGGGGGGCCAGGGAGGCAGCCATAGGGCAGGGACAGAGTCAGGAGGCCTGGGAGGAGGCCACAAGGCAGGGTCAGAAGGCCTGGGAGGAGTCTCAGGGGAGGCGGGCGGAGCCACGGAAGGCTCAATGGGCTTGGAAAGCTCTGTGGGCTTGGTAGGCTCTGTGGGCTTGGCAGGCTCTGGGGCTTTGTGGGCCTTGAGGGCTGAGCAGGCACTGGCAAAGCCGTAGAAGGCGGAGCAGGCAGAGCCGTTGAAGGCAGAACCGAGGAAGGGTCTGGGAGTGGAGCCGTGGAAAGGTCTGGAGGCGGAGCCGTGGAAAGGTCTGGAGGCGGAGCAGGCGCAGGCAGAGCCGAGGCAGGCCTCAGAGGCGGAGACTTGAGAGGCTCTGGTGGCCTTGATGGCTCTGGGGGCCTTGATGGCGAAGCTATGGAAGGTTCTGAAGGCGGAGGCGTGGAAGGTGGAGCCATGGAAGGCTCAGGTGACTGAGGCGTGGCAGGCTCAGGTGACTGAGGCGTGGCAGGCTCAGGTGACTGAGGCGTGGCAGGCTCTGGTGACTGAGGCGTGGCAGGCTCTGGTGACTGAGGCGTGGCAGGCTCTGGTGACTGTGGTCTCAAAGGCTCGGGAGGCGGAGCTCTGGGAAGCTCGGGAGGCGGAGCTCTGGGAGGCTCAGGAAGTGCTGGCTCTTGGACGGTCGAGGCTACAGGCGCTGGCTCTGGCTCTTGGACGGTCGAGGCTACAGGCGCTGGCTCTGGCTCTTGGACGGTCGAGGCTACAGGCGCTGGCTCTGGCTCTTGGACGGTCGAGGCTACAGGCGCTGGCTCTGGCTCTTGGACGGTCGAGGCTACAGGCGTGGGCTCAGGCTCTTGGACGATCATGGAAGGCGGAGACTGGCGAGCGGAAGCCCTTCCTCTTCTCCTCCTCCTTCTGGCAGACGAGGCTGTCAACGCCGGCACTGGGACGGACGAGGCTGGCAACGCCGGCTCTGGGACGGACGAGGCTGGCAACGCCGGCTCTGGGATGGACGAGGCTGGCAACGCCGGCTCTGGGATGGACGAGACTTCCAGCTCGTTGGCCGTGGCAGGCGTGGGCGTTGGCTCGTTGGCCGTGGCAGGTGTGGGCGTTGGCTCGTTGGCCGTGGCAGGTGTGGGCGTTGGCTCGTTGGCCGTGGCAGGCGTGGGCGTTGGCTCGTTGGCCGTGGCAGGCGTGGGCGTTGGCTCGTTGGCCGTGGCAGGCGTGGGGGAACGAGTCATGGAAGGCTGGGAGGTGGCCACTGTGGGAGGAGAGGTAGCGTCCTCCTCTGCAACACCCACAGTGAAAGGCGAGCCACAGATTTTCAGGGTCTCCTCAAGGAAGTCGAGGAGCGTCCAGCAGGGGGTCGCTGGTGGCAACCGCTCCTTAAGCTGACTGTTTAGATTGGACCTGAAGAAGACGACCAAGGGGTAATCCGGGAAGTCTGATATATTTGCCAGCTCCAGAAACTTACAGACGTGGGCCTCAATTGGGTGGTCCTCTTGCTTGAGGCAGAGAAGCTGGAAACTTGCCTGCTGCGCTGTCAGGGCTGCTGGGTCCATGGTTGGGTCAAGTATTCTGTAACGATCTGAGGATGCAGTCAAGGCAAGGATGAAGGCGAGGAGTAGGACCCAAGTGCAGCTTTATTGAAGATAGTGGTGAAACAGGAACAAGACAGGAACTTGGAACATAGATAGACTATGGCTTGGACTCAAGAACAACAGGGTAACATCAGGCAGGGGTAAAGGTTACAACAATACAATATAATACTTGACAAAGGTACAAGGGAAACATGAGGACTTAAATACATCAACAGGGGAAACAACAGCCAATGGACAAACAGGACTTAATAAGGTGATTAACTAAAGCCAATGACAAAACTAGAACTGATAAACAAGCAATCAAACAATGAACCAATGAAAAACAGACACATGAACAAGGAGGGGAAACAGGACATGACAAGACTGGTTTCAAAATAAGTGCAATATGGAGTTAGACAAGTGCCAGAAACTTAGACAATACGGAGTGAGACAAGTGCCAGAAACTTAAGAGTGAAAATACATAAACAAGAGACAACATGGAACGTTACAGTGTGTGTGTGTGTGTGTGCTGAAACCATAGTTACCACCCAATTAATTATGGTTACTACTACAATATAACTAGTTATATTGTAGTAGTAACCATAATTAATTGGATGGTAACTATGGTTTAACGAAATCCCATGGTTAAACTAAAGTTACTGTAATGAAACCATGGTTACGTTTTGTAAGGGTAAACAAAACAGAAGTAATCATTTTCTGTTTAGGCTCACAAATGTAAAAAAAAAAAAAACATATTACAAAAAATGGTATTGCGGTTAAAATCAAGAACTTCACTATACCCTCGATTGTGAGAGCTTCGAAAGGTGTGGGGCTCAAAAACAGTGGTCATTTGGTCACAGCTTGGCTATTATTATTCTCCCACCAAAATGTTCTGTGAAGGCATCATGTAAACCCTTAGACTTACTCCTTAGAGTAGATTATATTAACAGAATTTTGAAATGATCTGAGACTGTTTTTGAATGTTCATAATTTCAAACTTCAGCATTCAAAACTTACACACAAGCCCTTTAATCTGTTTTAATATGCTCTTTTCTTTCTTTCTTTCTTTCTTTCTTTCTTTCTTTCTTTCTCTTACTGTAAGACCTGTAAAAATTTCTAACTTCAAGCATTTAAAATTACTTTAAACATTCAGGCAAGGTTTTGTGAAACCAACATTATATTTTGTCTCGACAAACTTTACATTTCTAGGTCAGTTCTTTTATACCACACAACATATCAATATCTTTTTTTCCCCAACCACCTAAGCCCAGTTATTTTTTTGTAATACTGGGAAGAAATGCACTTATTGCAATGAATAGTATAATAGATGTTTTTGTTTTCATCAAATAATAAAGCTTAACCCTACAGTATACTGCCTAAATGATTAAATAATATTAAATTAATTTTTTTTAAAGAGTGGCTCGAAAATGTTTTATTTAGGTCAGGAAGGCAAAAGGGTCCTATAAGCGGGCTGGGGGCCCTCATCGTCACAGGGCCCTGTTGAGGGGACCTTGTATAAGCTGACAGCTGTGGCGGCCACATATTCAAGCGTATATAAACATTTGTTTTCAAAGTTGATGGGCTGCCAGACCTTGGATCCCAGGGCCCCTGGTAGTCAAGGGCCCCTGGGCACTGGCCCCAATGGTCCTTAATACACATATTATTCACATATGACGTAGCATTTGCAGACAAATCGATGTAACATCTCAGCAAGTGCTAATTACTACTGTGTTGACTCATTTGTATGCACTGTATTTTCCCAAATCAGTCAGCAGATAGAGAAAAAGATTCAGAAAGAAATATCAACATAGACTATTATTTCTTTAGATATTGATAATTTTACATAAAACTAAATTAAATTGAGAAATTGAAAATTAAGTAGTAATAAAAACGTAATTAAAATTTGAAACAATAATAACTGGTTGTAATGACTAACGCAGCTTTTCACTTTCTTTGGTGTATGTTTGAGTGGAGGGGAAAAGCAACAATACACATAAAGCATATGCTTTCATTCTGAAACCACTTTGAAATCTGTTTAGCAGGATACTAATCATAAAATGTATAAGAAATGCAACAGTGTTGTTTTTGTTACATTTATATTGACAAACTGTTTTTCTTAGTTGTGAAGTTTAAAATAAGCTTAAAATGTTGAGTGTATGGTTACAATTTTAATTCAGATTCATTAAGACTCGGACTTGACTCAGACTCGGTCAGTCAAACTCTGCCGCTTTTGGACTCAGACTCGATTCTGCCTGTTATGGACTCGGACTTGAGTCTGACTCTGCTGCTTTTGGACTCTGATTCTATTGTTTAAAGACTCGGACTCTATAAGATGGACTTGAACCCAACATCTGCATCATCTCATCACAGCAATACAAGACGAGTTCTCTTGAAAAACATCATTTCCCATAAGCCCGTGCCGGCAGATTCACAGAGGTGGAAGCAAAATGGTGGAATCGAATGGGATGGGCCTGTTATTGTGTTCTTAAAAGAAAAATATGTTTCATGCCTCTTCATACCGTTTTAAAGTTTACAAAAACACATCAAAGGCTTTTATCGGGTTCTCAGGTTTGGGATTTACCGGTTGGCTCCTCTCTTCACTATGAAGGTAAATTATTCTAATAGCATGTCTAACGTAGCCAACCAGCTAACCGCTGTGGACGACAAATGGTTGGCAATAGAGTATGGCAGCTAGTGCGTGCATGTTGCTTAAAACTAAGAATTGATAAGAAATTATACTAATAATACAAAATCCATTAAGCATGAGACTAGTAGTTGTTTTTCAGCGTAGAGTATTTCTATTATTTCATGCAAGTTTAAAAGTGAGCACATAGGTAGGCAGACACTGCTGCTGAGCACTCGTAGTAGTTAGTATTGATTAGATAGCTGTAGCATCTCCGATGATTGTATCCAGTGCTCACTATCAGTGTTGTGTCTGTGTCTAGAATCGAAGATACAGCGTTGAGTGTCAATAGAGATTAAGCCTTTTCTTCAGTTTTCCTTGAGTCTTCCTCGGGTTATGGAAAGAAATTTGGTGCAGAAGTAGTTTTCCCAGATCATTCAGATTTGTTTATCATTTGAAAGCATGTGCACCTTTATGAGGGATGTAGATCTGGTGTTTTAAATCGCTAGGATATGTGGTTATAATATAGGCCTAATACTTATGTGCTGTATGTTGTCTCTAGATGGGAAGAGATGGACAGGATCACAATGATGAAGCAGAAGTCGTGCCAACCAAGGTAAGTGGTCATGTCTGTAGATTCTCAGCTGTTCTTGATGCTTTTGGACCAAGTTGAGTTGTCAAATATAGTCCTATATTTTTTAGATAATGATATTCTGTTCGCTAAATGCACTGTGCTCTCTGAAAATTCTTAATGCCCTTTACCGTGTAACTTCTATATTGTTTTAGTCACAGACTGAACAATGTCCAGATGAAGAGGAGGAAATGGAGTCTAAAGTAGACAAAAGGATAGTTGGCTTAAGATGTTTCCAAGGAAATGGAGAGACTTCAGAGGATGAGCCCAGTGAACTGGTAAAGTAAAATAATTTAAGCTATTTGTGTAATTGTGAGTAGGGTTGCACGATTTGGCCAGAACAGTCATGTTGCGATTATTTTGACAGATATTGCAGTTGTAATTAGAACTGCGTTATGATAGACAGTCTAATATCATATATTGCTGCTGCTAAGATATTAAAACTAAAATAACAAATATGTCTAAAATCACATTGTAATAGTAGCTCTCATGTTCTCAAACTAGCGAGTGATGTTTTTGGAACCTAGACAAGTTTTATTGTTGTTATTTAGTACTATATTATTATTATTATTATTATTAATATTACAATATGATAATTATTACAATTTACTACAGAATAATAAATTATATAATATTTCTTCACTTTCATGATGCATTCGTAGGTGTTTGGGTTAAACAGTCATTATTACGGTCTCGTTTTTCTGCCTTGTCTATCTAATTTACACATTCTGAATCCCTGTAACATGAGTTGAACCTTGGGCCATGTCATCTGTTTTGTACTTTTGTAGGGTGCTGCTGTTGTTACTTCCTCTGAGCCTGTATTCTTTGTGCCTCATCTCAGTTCACATCCTCAGTACCTGGACTGGTAGGTGCTTGGGAATAAGATCATAACTAAAGTTCAGTGTTTCCTCTAGGATTTTTTTTCAGCAGCGGTGCTGTTGTGTGCACGTCCACGAGCCTGCAAGGCCGGACCCGTATTTACGCACGTCGGTGGAGTAATAGCTTAAAATGACCTTAGAATTATTATAGATGGGTTATTCATGTTCGCTTTGACATGTGAGTGCTTATTATTTACTTGGAGTTTTTGATACTTGAAGCACTCAGAAAATCACTTCCGCTATTTTTATTAAACATAAATACCAATAGAAAATAGAAAGAAAATATAATATAAAAGAACATGCATATCACCACAGGTCTCCAGACTAACATATGAGAGCGGTGGCACTGGTGCCACCAAGTTTTACAGATGGTGGCAACAGCACCTGATTTGGTAGCAACAGTGGAAAAAGAAAATAATTTTGTCCTTAATTTAAAAAAATGTAATAATAGTTAATGATAGAAAATAGAAATATATTGTTTTGTCCCTGAAATCCACATTAGACAGAATAGCATTGATTTTGACTTTATGCAACGGTAACATCTGTAAAAAGATTTATTTATATATAGGCCTAAATAATTTATACAAGGCTAAATTGAAATATACTGTGTGTGATCCTACTGATTAAGTACAGTCCTCTCTTTGAATTTCTGAATGCAAACAAAGCCAGTTTTTCCTACAATCAAAGAGCAGATTCTAGAACAGATTGTACACCAAAGAAAATCTGATTGCTTGGTCTATATTAATTATGATAAGTTGCCATTGTTCCTCAATTAGTGTCTATAGTTTTAAGTGATATTTGTAACTAGATCACAGGTAGTCATTGGTAAGACCAAGCATGGCTCCTTACTACGTTAATAACAGGGTTTCCGTTGTCCGGTAATTACCGGACATTGGCCGGAAAAAAAATGAAATGTCCGACTAAATTAAATCTCTCCGGTCAAATTGTCCGATTAAAATTGCCTAATAATCCCGCCCCCCTAACAAAATCTGAATTTGAGAATAAGCCTAAATTGTATCCAGAGTGGACCAAGCTTCCCAAGATAGCCTGTGTAATCCCGGTCGAGTGTTCCTGCAGAGAGGGGGTTCTCGCTGCAGAATCGGATCAAGACGAAGCAGCGAAGTCGCCTTGCGGAGAACAAGGTTACGCGGCTTATGCGCATTGCAAGTTGTGGAGAGACACTGGGAAGTTTTGATTTTAAGTCGGCAGCTGCACAATTCAGCACTGCAAAACAGCGTAAAAAGTAGCCTAAAATGACGCGAGACAATGTTATAGGCCTAGTCATTTGTTTGTTCCAGTTCATTTGACAAGGAGTCATTTCACGGTGGCCAATTTAAATGTTACCAGCTAAATGAGACATACTGAGAGTGTATAATTAAGTTCGCTTGAGTAAAAACAATAGGCTACTATTCAGATATTTTATGTGGGGAAGGGGGATTGGTTTGTTAAACAATGAATGTGAAACGCCAATCGGACGTTCATGTTTTTTTTCCGTCTATTTGGAAGTTAGGCTAATAAACATGTTGCATTCTATACGGCCTGATTATGTTATTTTTTAAGTTACATAGCCTGCCTCCAGTTTTCCTCAACTTGACTAATTAAGAGGCGATATTTGACCGGCATATCATCAAAATGTCCGTAAAACGAAACCTCTGCCGGTCACTTTGACCGGCACCATTTTTTTCTAGCGGAAACTCTGATTAATAAGTAACTTCAACAAAACAAATTATGGCATTTTTGTTATGAAATGACAAATTATACATTTAGAAACTATTAAAACAAAATAGAAACTTTTTGAAACTGACAATAATTGTAACAGAAAGATACAATTTAATAGGACTATATAAATAATATACAAATATTTAGTATGAATATAACACATTGCACCTCTGCCAAAATGATTTTGTTAACAGTATTTATTACTATAGTAAATCCAATATACAATTTTTTAAGTGTGATGATGTGTGGTTTGTACAGCCTTATAATTTATATTCTGGTCAGTGTTGTTTATAATGGTGTGCCATTAAACATGGTTTAAAACTTGTTATATCACCAAGGTAAGAGACTAATGGTTTTATAGGGTTTTTCCACAGCCAAATTCAAATGAGTTTTGCATCTCGTGCCACGCTTCTCACAGCGCTGTTTATAATGATTTGTGTTGCGTGGGTTAGACTGCTCTGCGCTGGTGCTGCTCTGTTCATTGAGCCTGCTGATATCTAATCTGGGTAGTGGCTAGTGTTGTTCCGTTTTTCTCATAACAAAAAACAGAGTGTCTCGCATAATCAACAAGAGTTGACAAACTCTGCAGTTGCACCAGTGTGACCTCTAAAAATACTTAAGTCTCTCTGGCGGGAAAAAAATATTTCAAGATGCGATCATTAAATCGCAGTCTAGAGCCCAATATTTCTACTACCTTTGCCAAAGAAGTTATCCAAGTAAAAGACTTTCCGCAAGAAGAGTTATCATGTTGGGTCTTCTGATTCTCTGGGGTGTATGTACGCACTCCCAAACAACGATGACGTCACTGTGAATATGTGTGTGTATACGGTGTCTTTCACTTCATGCAGGTGTCCCATTTGACTGCACTCAGTATAAGCACGCAACTGATTGATGCTGGCAAGTGTTACATTCCTTCATGGATATTAATGAACCATGTGAAATGTCAATAGATAATAGCAGTGATCTTAATTCAGCAGCGGCACAGCGCCACTCCTGAATGCATATAGGGGAAACGCTGTAAAGTTAGTAGAAAATGTCCTGTCCAAACTTTTATGCATAGTATTAGAAGTAGATTTGTTATTCTTCATTCATCAGTTGTGTGTGTTGTGTTAAGGCTGTGACTGACCATGTATTATTAAACAATGAAATTTAAGAGTTTTACACACTCTTTGAACAGTTGCTGTACTACAGTATTTTCTCTACTTTAGTGACTTTGATGTGGAGCTAACAGCAGAAATGAGAGTAGAGGATGGCTCATCTCTTGCTTTGTTGACATCTATTACCCCCAATATTGGCTACCAGAAGCCAGGTAAGTGGACATTTTCTCATTCTGTCATCAGCAAGGATAAAGAGAGGTTCTACATATTGTTTTTTTTTTTTTTGCCTTTAGGCTCTTCCAGATGGTGTTCACGTCTAATTCAACCCTTGGGACAGATGAAACCACCCTTTTCCCTCGCAACCACTCAGAGGGTCATAAAGACTGCCAAAAGCCCTCTCCCATCATCACCCTCCAACTCGCCATCATCTCCTTCATCATCTCCGTCTTCCCCCTCCTCTTCCCCCTCATCATCCTCTCCCGGTGGAATGGATGCAAACTACCGTGAGGATGAGGGCAGAGGTCATGCTGGAGACAGCAGGGCCAGCAAAGGAACTGGAGACTTTGTATCATCCACTTCTTCCTCTCTTGTGCCATCATCACTGCCTGTGCCGCTGCAGCCTTCTAATCCTCCATTCCAGACATCTGCATCATCCACACATCCTTGCAATGATGGACAAAGTGAGGATGTAGAGAATGACATTTACGATCCTTTTCACCCAACGGAGGGGGAGAGAGAACAGGCATCCACTGAGGACGAGGAGGAAGAAGTTGACAAGTATGATCCTTTTGATCCTACTGGTTCTCCTGCCTCTGAAACAGAGGAGGAAAAATTTTTTATGGATGGGGAGAACGAGGGAGGAAGCAGTAATAATAGTGAAGGGAATGTTATGAAAGGTGAAAGAACAATGGAAATGGGGGAAGCTGCTGGAATAGAGGGGGGTCCTCCAGATTCAACAGAAATTGTCACTCCATCTTGCATTTTCAATAATGTAACTTTAGAGCTTAATAGCAAGCAATCCATCAAGGATGGAATGAGAGAACAAGGAAAAACGCTAAGAGAAAAGAGAACAGACTCTGAGACCTCTGAGATAGAAGAAGGAGAGATAGTGGGTGCCAATGAAAGAGGAAGAGAACGGGTGGTTAAAAGAAGAAGGGAGGTTTTGCTTCCCTCCTCAAGCAGCCCCTCTTACCATCAGGGGAGCTGCCCAAAACCAGAGAGGATCTTACGGGTCTTAGAGGGGGATGGGTTTGTTTCTGTCCGTGCTGATGAAGAATGGGAGCGGGAACCAGTGGTTTCTGTAGGTGTGGGAGATCTGAGACGAAAATTGACGAGCAGGCGTAAAGAAAGGTTCAGATCTTGCCCTTCCTCAGCATCCATATCACCTCCACCTGCCCCTGTTTTGCCCGTGCCCTCTCCTCCTTTTCCCTCTTCTCCACCCATATCCCCTGTTAAAGGAAGGAGTCGCAAATCCTCCAAGAGTTCAAAGGAAAGGGATAGACGTAAGCGGAAAGAGGGAAGGGTAGAAAAGGAAAAGAGGAAAAAAAGGAAAGAGGGGAATGAGTCAGGTGGTGGGAGAACAGGGAGAAAAGAGAGGGAACATGAAAAGAGAAGTGGAAGAGAGAACAAAGAAAAGGATAGGGACAGAGGTAGAAGCAGCAGAAGTGATAGTAGCAAGAGGAAAAAGAAACGTCAGAGTACTCCAGAACATTCACCTCGCTCCCACTCTCAGAATGCCTGCGACCGAACACACAGATCATGGTCCAGCCACTCTGAAGACCACCACAAAGATAGAGACCGAGACAAAAAAAAGGAGAGAGCGAGAGACAGGAATCAAGAAATAGACTGGGATGGAGACAGGTGGCGAGATGACCGGGACAGAGAGAGAGACAGAGACTCTAGAAGAAGAGATGGACGAAATAGAGATCAGGATGAAAATACAAGATGGTCAAGCAGTAGAGAAAGAGGGAGTCCAAAGAGGAGCAGGGGAAGCAGTGACAGGAGAGACAGAGAAAAAGAAATGGTGAGGGATAGAAACGGGGACAGGAGAAGAGACAGTAGACCTGTTGTACCTCCGTCCATTCAGGATCTCAATGGATCTGATCTTTTTGCCATCAAACGCACCATCACTGTTACCACCACTACAACCACCACCACAGTCCCAGGATCACCACCCCATAGCCAGCACCGCTCCCACAGCCGCTCCCTGAGCTCAGACAAACACAGTAAGAGGAATAAGAAACAAAGGAGACGATCAGATGATGAGGAGAGAAAGAAAGAGGAGCACATGAGTAGGTCTCGACCTACCTCCCTCAGCCCTCGTTATCTTGGATATGAATCAGACCGGCCTGAGGCAGATATGCTCTCTTTGGATGGCGAAGCTCTGGATTCAGACTACCCCTCACTAGAGGACTCACCATTGCTTCCTCCTCCTCCTGAGCCCCCTCTACCCAGCTCCAAAATGAAATCCACAGCTCCCAAGGCTAGTGAACATTATTTGAAGAAGAAATCAAGATCTGGCAAGAAAGGTGGTCAGTCTGAATCCACCTCTTCCTCTTCTCATAGACTGAAGGCCACAAGTAAAAGCCTCCTTTCATCTCTTTCTCCACCTCTCTCTGCCTCCTCTGGAAACACCACATCCCTTCAACCTACAACATCTTTATCCACAGCAAAACGGGGACGGAAAACTGGTAAAGACAAAATAGGGAAGAAGGATTCTGGGCGATCTGGCAGGTCCAAGAAGCTTGGTGGTAGTAGCAGAAAGGGTAAGCTCCAGTCTAAAGTGTCTGTCCTGGTGCGAGAGGGTGTTAGCAGTACCACAGGTAACTCGGGGAAGCTGGGAATTGACCTTCTTGGATCTGGTGGGGTTGTTAGTGGAGCGTCAGGGCCCTCAGTTGTTGGTGGATCTATTGCTGTGGTGTTCCGACGGGACAATGAGAGTCGCTCACCATTTCTAAAGCCCTGCTCGGAGACTCTGGCTCTTCCAGGGAGAGTCAAAGACTTCAGCAAAATGGGGAAACAATGCAACATCCTTGGGCCTCCATCTTCAACCAATCCAAGTAGACTTAAGTCAAAAAAAGCCAAACCAAGCTCTGCTACATCCACTTCCTCATCTGCCTCTTCGCCTACATCTTCATTGGCAACAAAACGTCGAAGGAGACCTGGGAAGAGGCCCAGAGAGAAAGGGCTAGCTGTAGATGGAAGTGATGTTAAAAGCTGTAATAGTAATTCTAGTACGTTTGGCAGTGGTTGGGTGGGAGTACCAGCAGAAATGCAGCCATTGATTGGGGTTGGATCCAAGCCATCTAGTCCTCCTTCAGCTCTCCCATGCCCCACTCCATCATCATCTTCATCTTCCACATCTTCTTCAGCAAGTATTCTTCTGCCATCCTCTTCACCGCCACACACATCGCTGTTGTCTTTGCTTCCATCCCGAGACATTAGAGAGTCATCCCCAGACTCTCAAACTGTTGATAGTAGCTGCAAGACGCCAGAGCCATCATTCCTCTCCGAGGAGTGCCCTGGTCAATCCAAAACCTTATCTCTCACATCCTCAAAGTCCCCACCCAGCCCTCCCAGCCTGCTGTCATCACAGATCAGGGGGGAAAGCATATCAATGTCCACTTCCAATGCTAAACCTCTCCTACCAGATGATCAGAAGGCGTCACCACCTTGCTCCACTTCTTCATCAGCTTTGGTGTCTGCTTCCCTCTCTCATTCCAGTGCTCCTCTGGTAATTGACCCCTCTTCATCATCCTCTTCTTCAGTGTCCTCATCTTCAATAAACAAGGTGCCACCACCTCCACCCCCAGCCCCATCCGCTCTGCCATTACCATGGAGTCTTCAAACTGGTGTGGACTGCACTGCTGGAGGTGTTTTAGCATGTAAGTTTTAAATGCATACCCTCTGATATAAATTAATTTATTAACCACTCTAATAAAATTTCAACACAAAGTATATTTGAAGATTATATATAAGATTATAAGGAATTTCACATTAACAGGCATTTTTCTTTAAGGAGCAATTAGGTGGCACTTAGTGAACTTATGTTTTGTTCACATCATGTCAGAATTACAATAATTATGAGATTTTGATTTGTAAAAGATCTTCATGGAACTCGTAATTATAAGTTGAAAACTCAGATTCCCTATCTGTCACTCACTCGACGTTGTGTCGCTGAGTTGACACTATGGGTCGCTCCTGCAGAGCCCAGACATCTCTGATCTTGAGTGTCGGGCTGGAGTGGGCTTGGTTACATCTCTTTTCTCGTTATGGAGTTGGACTCTGTCTCAATGACGGTGCGCCTCACCAACGAGCACGCACAGTCAGTGCTGAACTGTCTGCGTGTGTTCAGACAACACGTTGGTCCCACTGAAATCCTTTCAGAGGCTCCTGGGGCATATGGCATCCTCAGCGATGGTCACGCCGCTTGGGTTGATGCAAATGAGACCACTTCAGCACTGGCTACAGACCTGAGTCAAGAGACAAGCATGGCGCCACGGCACACACCGCGTCCTTGTCAAGCAGGCTTGCTGCCGTTTTCTCAGCCCCTGGTCAGACCTAGTGTTCCTATGGGCAGGAGTTCCCTTAGGCCAGGTCTCCAGGCACGTTGTGGTTACGACAGATGCCTCCCAATGGGGCTGGGGCGCCGTATGCAATGGGCACTCAGTAGACGGCACTTGGACCGGCCTGCAACTGCTTTGGCACATCAACTGTTTCGAGTTGCTGATGGTACTACTTGCCCTGATGAGGCTATTGCCATTGATCCGGGGCAAGCACATGTTGCTCTGGAAGGACAACACAGTGACGGTGGCGTATATCAACCACCAAGGCGGTCTACGCTCTCGCCGTATGTTGCAACTCTCCCGCCGTCTCCTTCATTGGAGTCAGCACCGGCTCAAGTCGCTGCGAGCCACTCATATCCCGTGCCATCTCAACATCACAGCGGCAGGTTACGCCCAGGGG
This sequence comes from Moxostoma hubbsi, assembly GCA_032164185.1. Classification (NCBI taxonomy): domain Eukaryota; kingdom Metazoa; phylum Chordata; class Actinopteri; order Cypriniformes; family Catostomidae; genus Moxostoma; species Moxostoma hubbsi. The sequence continues at coordinate 27,860,246 of JAVLUX010000007.1, read as the reverse complement.
AGAGTGGAGACTCCACCCTCGGGCGGTCCAGCTGATCTGGAGTCGATTCGGCCAAGCATAGGTTGACCTATTCGCTTCCCCAGAATCCTCCCATTGCCCACTGTGGTACTCTCTGGCTGAGGCTCCCCTCGGCACACATGCCTTGGCACACAGCTGGCCCAGAGGAAGGACCTTCTTTCTCAAGGACGGGGCACCATCTGGCACCCACGGCCAGACCTCTGGAATCTCCCATGTCTGGCCCTTGGACGGGATGCGGAAGACCTATGTGGCCTACCACCCACGGTGGTAGACATGATCACTCAGACGAGGGCCCCCTCAATGAGGCACCTTTACGGCCTGAAGTGGCGTCTGTTTGCTCAGTGGTGCTCTTCCCGAGGTGAAGACCACCAGAGATGCACAGTTGGATCAGTGCCGCCCCCTGCTGGCCTACGAGCCCATTCTACCAGGGGTGTTGCGGCCTCTCTAGCAGACATATTTAGAGCCGCGGGTTGGGCAACACCTAACACCTTTGCAAGGTTCTATAACCTCAGGGTTGAGCCAGTTTCGTTCCGTGTGTTATCAGGTGAGACAAACAGGTAAGTTTGGGTTAGCTGGCCAGGTGTATCGCTTGTGCATAGCGCCTTTCCCCTCCCTTGAGGTGAAGACATGCACTCTTTCCCCAGTTGTGTTCGCAGGATGTGTGAACCCTACGGGCATCACCCAGGTCCCCATACTGAGGTAAGTGCTCCACATGTGCTGGTTGTCCCCCTTGGCAACCCTGTGTGATGTATATTCTGCAAAATGGTTTCCCTGCCGGTAAACCGTGTTTTCCTTGGTCAGTGGGCCCTCTGTCCTTGGTCGCCGTGTTTGTAGTAACTCCTCCCCCTTGGGTAGGATCTACCACGATGCCGCTCCGCATGATGTGCTTCCACTCCTAACCGGTAAGACTGTGGGTTGTATTCCACCTAAACCCCCCCCCCCCCCCCCCCCCAGGGCCGGGTGTGGTCTCCGCGGTGTCCTCCTCTTTGAAGGGACACCCCCCAGCTTGGACTATATATTTTGCCCCCAGCCTAACGAATTTCGTTCCTTTTCTGGGGAGAACAATAGAAAGAAGGCCACGGCTGGGCCAGCCAGTCCTTATACTTCTGAGCAGTTAGCCGTTCCCCTAGGTGCAGGGGGCCGCTTCATGCCTGCCAGTGTGTTGGAGGTAGTTATGCGATGGCTTGCTTTACTGGCTACGAGGCACACAGAGGTGTCCCTCCTGCCACAACACTGAACCAACCGCTGAAATGGCCGGGTCTTTGGCTCGGCTCCTCAGTGCGATACATGATGTGTGTTTGCAGTGTCACTCCTTTTATACCCGTATGTCTGGGGGAGTGGCATGCAAATTCCACACGGCAATTTCCATTGGCCTTTTCTCAAGATCAGAGGTGTCTAGGCTCCGCAGGACTCATTGACACAACGTCTCGTTCCCTCCATCAGGGAACGGAGGTTACATCAGCAACCAAGACGTTTCTATGACAGCTTGACAGTCGTGATGTCATGTAAAAAGAACCAATTGTCTCATTTGTTAAAGGTAGTGAATTTTTGTTCGATATGCTACTTTATTATGCAATTATTACCTTGTTTGCTGCTCTGAGTTGAATCTCTTGAGTTTCCATCTTGTAATTACAATAATTCCGGCACGACAATAACAATCATCATTATAGTGGGATTATTGACAATGTACTGCTGCTAAATGACTGACGAGTAAACCCTTTTAAGTGACAGCCCTCCTTTTCAAAATGGAAGAGGCCAATATAGCCAGCAGAGCCAAAGCACAAGAGTTCATCCAGGCCACAAGTCAGGTAAACTTTTTGGTATACTGTAATTATAACATTTATTATTATTATAAAGATTTAACTATTTATTCATCAATATAGTTATGTAAAATTCGACATTTTTATTTTGCACAGATTCTCTCACAGGCTAATCAGAACCAGTCACATGCTCCATTATCCTCGTCTGTGTCATCACAAGTTCCTCCTCCTCCTCCATCACATGCTCCACCTCCAGGACCCACTCCTGCACAGTTTATTCTCCACAGCTCTGTCCCATTGGTTGGCTGTACCAAAACCCCTCCTTCACACTTGCACCCTGGACTTTCAATGGGTGGAGGCTGTGCTCAAACTCCACCTTCTCCATTACCAGATGGATTGTTAGGTGCGACAGAGGGCTCAAGTGAATCAGGCTGGGACAATGAAAGTAGAGACCCTGACAAGGTATCTACTCTCTCTCTCTCTCTCTCTCACACACACACACACACACACACACACACACACACACATCCCTCAAGCACAGAGCTCCTGCTGTATACTTTATTACATCTGTAACATTTCATTCTAAATTATTTGCTTTTAATTAGTATATGAAGAAGCTGCACACCCAGGAGAGGGCAGTAGAGGAAGTCAAATTAGCCATCAAGCCATACTACCAACGCAAAGACATTAACAAAGGCGAATACAAAGATATCTTAAGAAAAGCTGTGCACAAGGTAAAGATGGTTTCAAGATTTATTTGTAGACTTAAAAATATGAAATCTAAAATAAAAATTTTTAAAGTCCATCAGTATGACTAAATCTGACTTGTACCTCACAGATTTGTCACAGCCGAACAGGTGAGATCAACCCAGTTAAAGTGAGTAACCTGGTCAAACTTTATGTCCAGAGGTACAAGTATTTCAGAAAGCATGGTCGCAAGATGGACGAGGAGGAAAAAGAGGACAGAGAGTCTGCCTCAATGCATTCATCAACATGATTGGTTAAAGACTTTTTATTTCTTTTCATCTGGTTGGGCCCACCAAATATAATGAGTGACAGTTGTTTGTTATCCTGATATGTTACTCCTTATGTGGTGACATAATGTAAACTTGTGTACTCCACACTTCTTCCTGTCTCTCTTTATTGTCTTGCTATAAATATGTATGGATAGAGAAATGTGGTATGATATAAAGAATACTGAAAATGTTGAAAGCATACACTCGAGAGGAAGAGATAAACTTCTCTTTCTTATACATAATCAACCTTTACATACTTTAGGTTCACTACACAGGTGTACTTTCTTCCTCTCTCCCTTTCTGAGAAGAGTGTACATTTTAAATAGTCAGCTAGCTTATGCATTTATTACTATGGAGTTGGATTTTGTATGTGAGTGAAGGAATGAAAGAATTAAGAATAGAATGTTGACTTTACCCCATCTGTTTTTCTTTATAAGTGTGAGCGCAACCTGTATTTGCTCATCGTATCAAAGACCAATTGTCCAAGGGTGCTACTTGGACACTTTAAATACTCTTTCACCTACACAAATTTTGAGATAGCTGTGGAATGGAGAATATGTACAGTATGTACCATCAGTTCCATCTCTGAAGGAACAGTGAATGTGTATATAGATGGAAAAGATTGGTGTTTGATGTTTTATTTTAAATTCTAGGCAACTGAATTTTGAGCTGACAAAATGTAATCACCTAGATAGAGAATTTGTTTTCCCAAGTCAAAATTTCACATAATATAATTTAATCAGCAAAAGACTACAGTGTGTATTTGAATGTTGGAGGTAAATGCATGCATTTTGGATTTTATTTGTACTGAAGAAAACTAGTGATTTTGAGGGTCACTTAAGAGATAAAGTTGTGCCCTGACTTCCAAATGAGAAAGTGTGACCATTCTTTACCAAATCATTTATTTATTTTCAAAGACTTTTAGTGGTAGTTGAACAATATATGGGACTGTGTTTTCTCCTAATTTTAGGGGAAATCATATGGTCAGCATCTTGTCTTTCCCAGATCTGTTATTAACTAGAATTTTTGTTAGATACAGTAGGACATTGCAGTCTCTTTCATTGCTCATAGTTGTAGGTTAGTAGACACTATAGTGTTACAAGAATTCAAATAAACATAACAGCATGGACTGTTTACAACAAATGACACTACCATGATGATATACTTAACAACAGAGTGATCTCAGGTATATCATAATAAACAAATTTACATATCTTTTCAACAAAGCCATTGGGATAGTTAATTTCGGTCTTGCTTTCTAGTCTCACTAGTGTGAGAGACTGTCCTTCCATTGCTCAAAATGTGTCTGGCTTGAGAGCAGTGTTATTACAAAGTAATTAGTTACTTTAATTGAATTACTGTTTAGTCAAAGAAGTAATGTAATACATTTTATTTTAAATTCTTGTAATCAAATTACTGTCTCAAATTACATTCACTTTTAAGTACATTACTTGTGCTAAAGTAGTATGTATAATACATTTAAAATATGAATTTACTTTACTTAATTTACTTTAATTTACTTAAAATATGAATTTACTTACATTGAAATCAGGTGGGGATGGCAGAGTGTGGACTGGTCAGTCTGCATTTTTTTCAGTACTGCCACAATTATAATTAAGATTTGTACTTTCCAATTATCCCCACTGACTGCAAACACTAACTTCACTGCAGTCAGCGTTTAAAGGTGTCTGTTATCAAATACTAACATATCTGTTGGCAAAAATTCGAATCAAATGTCAGATGGCAACTAAAGACCCGACCATTATTTGCTTATTGGGGCTGGTAAACACGACTTCAGTCAAACCAGCATAACTTGCTATGCGGAAATATAACCTCAAAACAGATTAAATAAAATAAAAGTCTGCCTGAGGGACCTCAGGTGCGCACTCCTCGTGTTTTAGTCGAAAATTTCTAGCAACCAAAAGTTTCCAGTTTTTCTTTACAGCTCATAAATAACTAAATAAATGTGCTGTCTCCCTTACTTGTCTACTCTGTGTCCAGTATTACCAATATTGTTTATACCGTGTTCACTATGACATCACTATGTCTTTACATTGGCTACAATTTCCAAATTTGCCTCCATATGTTCCGTTTAAAACAGGGCATTGAAAAATATATCTCTGCACGCATTTACTTATTTTTTTTACAACCCTCGTGTGTTTGGCTAATTCAACTCTATCAGCTATGCTGACAGGCAAACATGACATGAGCTCGTGTGGGTTCATGTGTAATGTGTGGGCGGAGCTTAAAAGTTGAGTCTTCACTGATATATTCCTGGAATTAAATTGATGGCGAAGTAGACTCTCCTTGGAACTCATCTGAATAACAATGTAGTCCTACCAAACCCGAAATGAAGAAAACTGCTAAAGAAAAAGGAGGAGGACGTGGAGCAGAGGTAGATGGCAACAGAAAATCCGAAAAAGATCAGGTTTGTTTGAAACATTATTATTGTATGGTTATTTAGCTATAAAAAATCGCCACGTCCCTTCTTTTCTTAAAAAAATACAATACAAACAAAAAAACTGGGTTGAGGCACGTAAAATGAAAGTGAACAGGTCAATCCATAAACGTTAAAAATACTCACTTTTTCAAAAGTAAATAGAGTGAGTAGTATATCTGAGGGATGGTCCACCTCTAGGGTCCGAGTTGTTAGGTATCTGGGGACACTACAAAATAGGAATCATATGTTTTGGGACAATGATAGAATAAGATTTAGAATTTCCACAACATCATGTAAGGTGGCAGTTAACTTTTTATGGCTACACATGTGCAAAGTTTTTGGTAAGGGTAACTCTTAAAATGTCATTAATAAGCCCCAAGAAAGACAAAGTCAATTGTCCTCAGTAGACACAGAGAGGACTTTAAATATCCTTAACCTCTTCTTGAGCATCTTTATGTGTAATTAAATAAACACTGCCCTCCACTGCATACCAGAGTGAGAAAGAAAAATATTTTTATTGCAACAAATTTATACATCAAGAAGTTTAAGACATTAAGTTGCGCGATATGTGAGAATTTCATCTCTTTTAATGCCTGTTGTTCATTTTAATATATCTCAATTTCGTTAACTCTCAAAATTTAAGCAATACAAAAGGTCATTAATTAGGCCTATATGAAATTGAATTGTGAAACAGAGTGCATAATTGTATGACAAATGTACACAAAATTCTTGTCAAATGAAAGGAACAATGAATGAAAATAAGGATGGACAATATGATAATCTCAATGAGAAGTTATGAAAATATAGAGAAAATACAGAGCTATAGCATTTATTTATTATTATAGCAATAATTGATTATTAATACTGAATCATCATTCATTATCAGGTACTTTGAAGTCTTAATGTGTAATATAATATAATGGGTAATATAAGAAATATCGTTTGTTTATATTTTAAGGTTTGAAAAGAAGTCTGCTTGCCTAGTTCATGTAATTTTAACAACTAAAGACAAGAAAACAAAGGTGGAACAAAAGTGGTTACTATTGCATAAATAATGTTATAAGATATAAATGTTTTTCATATAAAATTATGAATATATAAATAAAGTGTTTGAAATAATACTTTTAAATATGAAACTATAAATTATTATATATATGCTCTATCATGACAACAAACAAGTTTAAAGGGATGTTCACCCAAAAATGAAATTCTCTCATAATTTGCTCACTTTCATGCTCTCTCAGCTGTGTATGACTATTGTTTTGCTGCTGATCATAAACAAAGATTTATAGAAGAATATCTCAGCTCTGTAGGTCCATACAATGCAATTGAATGTGACTAGAACTTTAAAAATCCAAAAAGCATATTAAGACAGAATAAAAGTAATCAACACATCTCCAGTGGTTTGATATATGTCTTCTGAAGCGATGTAATAACTTTGGGTGAGAAATAGGTCCATATTTCAATTATTTTTTTTACTATATATCAGAATGTGAAAGAGAGTGAAAATAGAGATTTATAGTAAAAAATATACTATATATGGATCTGTTTCTCATTCACACCTATCATATCGGTTCTGAAGATATGGAATTAACCACTGGATTTGTATGGGTTAATTTTATGTTTCCTTTATGTGATTTTTGGAGCTTGAAAGTTTTGGTCACCATTCACTTGCATTATATGGTCCTACTGAGTGGAAATATTCTGCTAAAAATATCTGTGTTCTGCAGAAAAAAATAAATACATACACCTCTGGGATGGGATGAAGGTGTGCAATTGATGAGTGAATTTTCATTTTTGGGTGAACTATCTCTACAAGTCTGCTCTGATGTTGCATATAATTTACACAGAACCAAAGCAGCATTAGAACTGAGGTGGGTCAGACCTGACATAATTCATGGCTTTAATGCAGCATTGCGCCTTTATTTGTTATTTGCCATAAACATCTGTGCTTGCGTTATCTCTTACAGGTTGCATTATCTCTGCTCAGCATGCTGATTCTATGATAAAACAATTCTTTGTGTCTTCCGAGGCTGTTTGCTGTATTACAAAGTTCTGATGGTTGCCTGGTCATTATTATTATTATGAAATATTCAGTGCCTTTGATTTGTTTTCATAAAATTGTATTATTACACATCAGTTGTATGTTTCGTTCTGTATGCCAAGAGCCAGTGATGGGTAATAACGGATTACATATAATCTGGATTACATTATCAGATTACAAAAATCAAGTATTTATATATATATTTAATTGTATTCAATTACATTTTAATAAAGCAACGGCAGTGAACCGTTAATAATTTATTGATCATTTTCATCTTCATATTTTTAAGCGCAATAGTCTCACAGATGAACATTTTGAACATGTGCTCCTTTTATGTTGCAACAGTAAGATATGCACCTCAGATAAGGAATAGGTTATGGATTATTACTAAGTAGTAAGGGTTAAATGTAAGTGTGTCAGAGATTTGATCTGTTAGCTTTGACCTAGCATTGTCCTGGCTGTTTATTTCAGGTTCATTACTGTTTGTTCATGTAATGTTTGTATTTATGCACTTAAAATGAACTAGATATGTAAAGAAAAAAAATATATTCTTACTACCCCACCAACGGTGTGCAGCTCACACACTGAACTTAACTGCTTCAAATTTTCTAGTGGATGCCATCTCTAAGGGTCCTGCCCGTAGGGTACACAATAGTTCAAATGCAAAATGTGCAGCAATATGGAATAAAGCCCATACGTTTACTGTTGCTACTGAAGCAGTGGAGTCCACTGCATGAAACTTGTCATAAAACTTGACACAATTGTTCCTTGTGTGACTCGGTGGAACTCTGCTGTTTTAAAATATTCTGCTATTTTGAATATTCTTGATGTTCAAATGATAATAATTTGCACCTCAGCCTTGGAATAGGCAATGGACTATCTGTATGCAGTAAGGGTTAAAAGTGTTTCAGTGTTCTTAGATGAAAGCTTTGACCTAGGCAATTGCAATTGATCATTGCAGTTGATTTTATGGTCATTTTATATTGATTTAATGGCCATTAATATCTGTAATCCTGCTATTGTTTTATGCACTTAAAATTGTCTCAGTGTTTTGAATTAAAATAATTGGCCATGCATTTCATTCATGTAATGTTTAATGCACTTTTAAAAAAATCACAAGGAGTTCTTTTTGTGAGGCTCTTTTTGTTACTAATTAAGAATAAAATACATTATCTTCCTTTATGTAATTTTATGTTAAAATTATTATCCTACTCAAATGCATGAGACATAAAATAAAACAGAATTAGGTTGAAAGTAATCCAAATGTAATCCAAAAGACATTGGGTTAGATTACCCCCAAAAATGTGATTACGTTACTGATTGCATTTTTTTGTCATGTAATTTGTAATCAATTTACAATTCACAAGTAGTCCACCCAGCACTGCCAAGAACCAAACTTTGGATTGCATTTCATACATTACAACATTTCTTTTGGAAATCTTTTGTTATTCAAGCCTGGTTTAGCTTTTCCTCCTTGGCTACAGACAGTTAAATAAAATAAACCAAACCTGCATTTGAAGTTGTCTTACTGTGTGACTCTTCTATTTCAGAGCTGGATCCCAAAAATGATTAAAAAGAGAGTGTGCACAACCTTTGTGGAGGACTCCTCCAGGTACAAAATACATTTTCTCTTTAGATTTACTAACCTTTGTGGAGGACTCCTCCAGGTACAAAATACATTTTCTCTTTAGATTTACTAGCGGATCCTGAAATCTAGACATCCCTTTCATAAGCAACCATTTGAATCAAACCTTCAGATGCTTGTAATCTGCTTTTATATATTTTTCTAGTTTTGCTGTAGTCTAAAATATTTAATTGGATAGATATTGCTCTTGTTTAATTAAAAACTTGCCCACAAGCCAGCATGAAACAGTGTTCAACTGAGTGTGTTCTTTTTTATAATTAAATTTGTTTTTATTGATTCCAACAGTAAATAAAGAAAAGCAAAACACATATACTTAGAATTCACAACTACCCCGCCCTGACCCCCAACAAATATCCCTGTGGTCACACATGAGTATACACACACACACACACACACACACACACACAAAAAATATAATAATCACACACATTGATCCCCCCCCCCCCCCCCCCCCCGCCCCTCCAATGTTCAAATGACACCTCCTCAAAAGCCGCCACTCACCCCATCTCCGTGACACTTCCGAAATTGGGGCGCCCCAGCCAACATCCAACCCCTCAAAATAATCTGCCTGCCAATCATCACACTGATTAGAACCCAATTCTCTATGTGTCAATTCCCCACATTGATGACCGCCTCTTCGTCCAAAACACAGAGTCTGGTGCAAAACGAAACCCGAGTGCCCAACACATCACACACAAAACTTCAACCAAAATTCCTTGATCTCAACACATCACCAAAAAACATGGGCTGTGTCTCCATCCTCCATTTGGCATTGCCAGCAGGTGGCCGTGTCTTTAAGACTAAGCCTATACAATCTAGAGGGGGTCCAATAAATTATATGTAAAATCTATGTAAAAAGTTTAATTGCATTAGGCACACCTTTGCATCTCTAGATGTAGACGTTATGTTTTTTAGAATCCTAGCCCACACTCTCTCCTCCAATACCAAGTTTAAATCTTTCTCCCATAATCTCTTGATAGAAGTTAAAGCTCCATACCCAGACTCTGAATTATCAGGGAATAATACACTGATCCATCCATCCATCCATCCATCCATCCATCTTCAACCGCTTATCCGAAGTCGGGTCGCGGGGGCAGCAGCTCCAGCAGGGGGCCCCAAACTTCCCTATCCCGAGCCACATTAACCAGCTCTGACTGGGGGACCCCGAGGCGTTCCCAGGCCAGTGTGGAGATGTAATCTCTCCACCTAGTCCTGGGTCTTCCCCGAGGCCTCCTCCCAGCTGGACGTGCCTGAAACACCTCCCTAGGGAGGCGCCCAGGGGGCATCCTTACCAGATGCCCAAACCACCTCAACTGACTCCTTTCCACGCAAAGGAGCAGCGGCTCTACTCCGAGCTCCTCGCGGATGACTGAGCTCCTCACCCTATCTCTAAGGGAGAAGCCCGCCACCCTTCTGAGGAAGCCCATTTCGGCCGCTTGTACTCGCGACCTAGTTCTTTCGGTCATGACCCAACCTTCATGACCATAGGTGAGGGTAGGAACAAAAATTGACCGGTAGATCGAGAGCTTTGCCTTCCGGCTCAGCTCTCTTTTCATGACAACGGTGCGATAGAGCGAATGCAATACCGCCCCCGCTGCCCAGATTCTCCGGCCAACCTCCCGCTCCATTGTCCCCTCACTCGTGAACAAGACCCCGAGGTACTTGAACTCCTTCACTTGGGGCAATACCTCCTTCCCCACCCGGAGTACGCACTCCATCGGTTTCCTGCTGAGAACCATGGCCTCAGATTTAGAAGTGCTAATCCTCATCCCAGCCGCTTCACACTCGACTGCCAAGCGGTCCAGTGAGAGCTGAAGGTCACGGACCGATGATGACATGAAGACCACATCATCTGCAAAAAGTAGAGATGAGATCCCCAGCTCACCGAACCGCATACCTTCCCCACCCCGACTACGTCTCGATATCCTGTCCATGAATACCACAAACAGGATTGGTGACAAAGCGCAGCCTTGGCGGAGACCAACCCCCACATAGAACGAGCTCGACTTCATGCCGAGGACCCGGACATAGCTCTCGCTTCGGACGTACAGGGATTGGATCGCCCTAAGAAGGGACCCCCCCACCCCATACTCCCGAAGCACCTCCCACAGTCTCTCCCGGGGGACCCGGTCATACGCCTTCTCCAGATCCACAAAACACATGTAGACCGGATGGGCATACTCCCAGGCCCCCTCCAGAATCCTTGCGAGAGTAAAGATCTGGTCCGTCGTTCCACGGCCAGGACGGAACCCGCATTGTTCCTCTTCAATCTGAGGTTCGACAATCGGCCGCACCCTCCTCTCCAGCACCTTGGAGTAAACTTTACCAGGGAGGCTGAGAAGTGTGATACCCCTGTAGTTGGCACACACTCTCTGGTCCCCCTTTTTGAAGAGAGGAACCACCACCCCGTTCCGCCACTCCTTAGGCACTGTCCCAGATTTCCACGCGATGTTGAAGAGGCGTGTCATCCATGACACCCCCTCCACATCCAAAGCTTTCAGCATTTCTGGTCGGATCTCATCAATCCCCGGGGCTTTGCCACTGCAGAGTTGTTTGACTACCTCAGTGACCTCCCCCAGGGAAATAGAATCTGATCCCCCATCAGCCTCCGGCTCTGCCTCTAGCATAGGGATAGAGTAGGGATTTAGGAGTTCTTCAAAGTGTTCCTTCCACCGCCCAATAACCTCCTCGGTTGAGGTCAACAGCGTCCCATCTTTGCTGTATACAACTTGGATGGTTCCCCGTTTTCCCCTCCTAAGGTGGCGGACGGTTTTCCAGAAGCACTTTGGTGCGGACCGAAAGTCCTTCTCCATGGCTTCTCCAAACTTTTCCCACACCCACTGCTTTGCCTCCCTCACGGCTGAGGCCGCAGCCCTTCGGGCCTGTCGGTACCTTGCAACTGCCTCCGGAGACCTCCGGGACAACAAATCCCGGAAGGCCTCTTTCTTCAGTCGGACAGCTTCCCTGACCACCAGTGTCCACCACGGTGTTCGAGGGTTACCACCCCTTGAGGCACCTAAAACCTTGAGGCCGCAGCTCTCCACCGCGGCTTCGGCAACGGAAGCTTTGAACATTTCCCACTCCGGTTCAATGTCCCCAACCTCCGCAGGGATGCCTGAAAAACTCCGCCGGAGGTGTGAGTTGAAGATCTCGTGGACAGGGACCTCCTCCAAATGTTCCCAGTTCACCCGCACTACTCGCTTGGGCTTCCCAGGTCTGTCCAGAGTCTTTCCCCACCCCCTGATCCAACTCACCACCAGATGGTGATCAGTTGACAGCTCTGCCCCTCTCTTCACCCGAGTGTCCAAAACATATGGCCTCAGATCTGATGACACGATTACAAAATCGATCATCGATCTTCGGCCTAGGGTGCTCTGGTACCACGTACACTTATGAGCATCCTTATGTTCGAACATGGTGTTTGTTATAGATAATCCATGACTAGCACAGAAGTCCAATAACAAACATCCACTCGTGTTCAGATCGGGGAGGCCGTTCCTCCCAATCACGCCTTTCCAGGTGTCCCTGTCATCTCCCACGTGCGCGTTGAAGTCACCCAGCATCACTATGGAGTCCCCTACTGGGGCCCTATTCAGGACTCCATTCAGGGTCTCCAAGAAGGCAGAATACTCTGTACTGCTGTTCGGTGCATATGCACAGACAACAGTCAGAGTTTTCCCCCCCACAACCCGTAGGCGAAGGGAGGCGACCCTCTCGTCCACCGGGGTAAACTCCAACATAGCGGCATTCAGCCGGGGACTTGTGAGTATCCCCACACCCGCCCGTCGCCTCACACGGGAAACTCCAGAGAAGAATAGAGTCCATCCCCTATCCAGGAGTACGGATCCAGAGCCACAACTGTGTGTCGAAGTAAGCCCCACCAGATCCAACTGGTAACGCTCCACCTCTCTCACCAGTTCCGGCTCCTTCCCCCCCAGTGAGGTGATATTCCACGTCCCTAGAACTAGCCTTTGCTGCCCGGGACTGGTCCGTCGAGACCCACGGCCTTCACTGCCACCCATATGGCAGCGCACCTGACTCCTGCGGTTTCTCCAATGGGTGGTGGGCCCAAGGGATGTAGAGGGGGGTGTCACGTAATACACTGATGCCTCATTAAATTTTCCAAAAATAGTACAGAGCAGGTGGTGTAAATACCTATAAAACTGAGATCTAGGAATCACAAAATGTTGAACCAATTTTTAAAAAGATCTCAACACTCCACTGTCATATAGGTCACAGAGTGTAGTAACCCCAAAGGGGTCTTATTAATACATCCTTTTGGGTTCTGCCATATGCTTGAGGCAATATTTAAATAAATGTCAGAGTTAAACACTCTGGACACTATTGTCCATACTGAGATAACGGGGTGTAAATTAACTTTTCCGATTAATTTGATAGACAGGCTTTGCAATGGCGAAATAGGGGCAAGAACTTCCTGTTCAATACAAAACCAGGGAGGGGCTCTCTCTGGTGGAAGTGACCAATGAGCCATATGTCTTAGATTGAATTAATAATAATAAAACAAAATCTTGGGTAAGCCTATTCCCCTTTGTCAATCAGCCTGTGTATCTTATTGAAATGTAATTTGGGATGCTTACCATTCCAAATGAAGGACTTGGCTATGCTATCAAATTGCTTGAAATAAGAGAGGGGGAAATCTAAAGGGAGAGATTGTAGCAGGTACTTACATTTTGGAATAAAATTAATTTTAATAACATTAACCTTCCCAATCATAGATACATGTAATGAAGCCCACCTGCCCACATCGCTTGAAAACCTTTTTATTAAGGGGTCAAAATTAATCAGACAAATTTGCTGGGAATAAAATGCCCAAATACTTAATGCCCTGTTTGGGCCACTGGAAGGCACCCGGCTGAAAAACTGTTACTGGGCAGTACGCTGTCAGAGACAAAGCTTTGGATTTAGACCAACTGAATCTGTATCCTGAGAACTTAGAAAATGAATTAATAATTCTGTGAAGGCAAGGCATAGATCTAGTGGGGTCAGAAACTAATAATAAAATATCATCAGTGTAAAACAAAAGCTTATGCGCCATACCTCCTGCCACTGCCCCTGGAAAATCATCTTCCTTTCTTATCGCTGCTGCTAATGGTTTCAGGGCAAGACAGAACAATAATGGAGAAAGAGGGTAACCCTGCTGGGTGCCCCTATCCAGAGTAAAATAACCAGAAATTAAACAATTTGTTTGTACTGCCACTACCAGGTGTCTATTAAGTAACTTAATCCATCCAATAAAAGTATTCTTGAACCCATATGGTTACAAAATCTTAAAAAGATAATCCCATTCTACCATTGCAAAAACCTTTTCAGCATCAAGTGAGATAGCAGCGACCGGAGTCTGATCATTCGCCACTGACCACATACTATTGATGAAACACCTAATGTTATCAGAAGAGCTGCGGCCCGAATAAACCCCAGCTGATCTATATTTATAAGAGATGTCATAACTTAATCAGTTAGCCAGAATTTTTGACAATATTTAAACTAGCTGGATCAGGGAAATTGGATGGTAACTCTTACTTGGATCTTTGTCCTTTTTAAGAATCAGACTGATTCTTGTGTCATGGCTGGTGGAAACTTTCATTTTTTTATGTTTCTGCATTTTTTAATGATTTAGCATAAGAAAATTCAGTGGCAAAGCCATCTGGTCATCTTGCCTGTAGGCAAGGCCTTAATTACCTCACCAAGCTCCTCCAAGTTTATCTCAGAATCAAGATAATTTTGCTCAGTCCTCATTTTAGGGAGATCTAATGGTTCCACAAAGTTTCTGATATCTTAATCAGTAGACAAAGATGTAGAACTATAAATATCAAGAATTATTTAAAAGCATTATTAATATCAATGGCCTGTGTAAAAATTTCACCACAAGCAGATTTCACTGAGGGAATGGTAGAAAAAAACTCTCTCTGCTTTATATTTCTAGCCAGAAGCTTCCCTGCTTTGTCCCCTGACTCAAAGTATGACTGTCTTGCCCTGAATAGCCAAAACTCCACCTTCCAGGACAAAATAGTATTATATCTGTATTTCAAGCAGGTAAATTCTCTGAGGTCATCAGATGACATCTGTGCTTCAGCTCTGCCTCTGCACTTTTAATATTCCCTTCCAACTCCACAATTTGGATTTAGATTTTTTGGTAAATGAGGCATACTCTTTGATACTCGTGCCTCCCAAGCCACGCCTCCAAGGATACTGAGGACCAGTTGATCTCTTTATAAACACTGATTTCAGCCTTTAACATTTGTTGGAATTCAGGATTTAGCAAAAGGGATACATTAAAGCACCAACTATATTATTTAATTTTCTCTGAATGTGGCAACACCTCTAAACTCACCAGGGCATGATCTGAGACTAAGATTTTTCCAATTGAGCAGTAGCGGTTTTAACGGGGGCCCTGCCCGAATAGGAAAGAGCTTCAAAAACTGCTTGAGGGGTGGCATATCAAGTTGTTCTGTTGTCAGCACTTTCAGACCTGTTGATGTTAGAGGTCCATCGGATTGGGTCAGTTTTCAATCAGGACTTTTACTTCGGGTTTGTATCTTATGAAAAAAATAAACAGGCCTTCCAAACTCGTTTCATCCACACGCTCTCACTCACAGATACATGCGAATGGATGAGTTAGGGGCAGTTTATACCGAACATGTTTTTTGCCTGCATCTGCTCTGTTTTTCCATTGTTTCCTATGTAAACGCGTGCTGGACGAACATCATTGCCCGCTGCACTGCGTCTCACTGTTTCTTCAGTGTCTCACAGGACCGACACGTTTTTAGACACAGTATCAAAAGTTAAAAAGAACTTCAGGTCTCAAAAACGCATGTTGAGACTCCTGTGTTCCGTTTCATTCGTTGCGCTGCATCTAGTTGTTTTTAGCGCATGTGTCATAAAGACTCAACGTTCTGAACAAGATCAGGTTGCAAAGAGGTGACTGTTACAATGTTTAACATTCATCCAGATTGTTCTGCACCAAGCAAAGTTTCAGTGCTTTCAGCAATTTATTTTTCCTTCTACTCTTGTGTGCATGTCTACTGTTACAATACTGCAATGGATGTTGCCAAGGAAACTTACATAAAATACAGCCTTTTGCAACATGTTGAACAATACACTGCATCAGAATATAAGGTCCTGGTGAAAGTAAATTAAGTAAGACAGAAATATGTTACTATTGTATACAACAAATTATCAAAGTAATAATAATAATACTGTATCAAATAATAATGACAAACTGGACAAAGATAAATTATTGCTGGCTTATAATAATACAAAATAAAATCTGAATTCCAATATGTTAGTGAGTGTAGTAGGTTTTACACACCCTGTTCATAAAAAAGAGTGTTTTGTAAAAAATATATGCCGGTAAATATTTTTAGTTTTTTTTTAATTATTATTATCACTGTATTGTGGAATACTGGAAAACGTGCATAAATTAACTTTAAATAGATTTTTAATTCATTAAACATTTTGAATGTACTTGGCTACAATGGCTGATAGAATGAATTTAATGTTATGATTTAAAATGAATTTTACATTATTTTTTAATAAAAATATTTTTAAATGGGGCCTCGGGGTGATCGGTTGCTTGAGGCCCCAGAAATCGTAAACCCACCCCTGCAATTGAGCAATCCACAACAGATGAAATGAGGGACTTAGATATAAAGATATGAATTGTAGATGTTTATTTATTAATGTTATGAATCCCTTGAGCCAACACTAAAGAAAACATGTCCACCCCATATCTTTTTCAGCTTCCTGTGGGGAAAGATGCGTTTCTTGAAGAAACACTATATCATATTTCTTATGTTTAAGAAAAGAAATAACCTTTCTTCGTTTTATGGTGTGCCCCAACCCATTCACATTCCACGTGGAGAGAGACAATCCTTTATATTAACATTTGACATTTTGATGTATGAGAAAAAATAGACTGTGTCAAAAATAACATTATAAAGACAACATTCCAACATTGGTGCAACAATCAACATTAACCATCCCCCAGAAAAAAAAAAAAAACACAGAAAAAGAAAAAGAAAATGTACGCATTAACCCCGCTCATGACGGCACCAACCAGCGTGCATCCCTCTAAACTCAAACAGTCCATGTACGCCTACGAGAGACCCCGCAACAACTTTGCCGTCGAAGTGCTCAAGTACGATGCTTCTATACAAATTTTGTGATACAGTACTAAACAACAGAAAATAATCTATAAAACACACTCCAGCCAATAGGTGAAATAAGCACAACGAACGTGTAGATTCATCGACATAACTGTCCCGAAGGTGTGTTCCTCCACAAAACAAGCTCCAGCCACTAGCAGAACCAGCACAAAAAGAACTTGGGCAGTCAAATGAATGTTCAGACAGCTGGTCCATTCGGCTGTTACATGAGTGTAACAAATGCCCTAATCACTCAAATGATTTGCAAGAGATATTCCACAGATCAAACTCCATCCAATAGGAGGCATAAGCACAAAGAATATGCAGGTTCATCCACAGACTGTCCTAAAGGAGTGTTATTCCACAAAACAAACTCCAGGCTCTAGGCGGAACCAATACAAAAAGAAACAAAAAAGGCGCTCAGTTTCCTCGGACAGTCAAGTGAATGTCCAGTGAGTCAGGCCCACTCAGCTGCATCGAGAGCATCACACAATGCCTTACTCATTCCATTGACTTTATATAGGACCGCTTACTGTGGGCAGGCAAATATTTGGCGGCCATCCTTAGTATCTATTCTCAATTTGGGCGGGAACATCAGTGCAAAAGCGACCTTGTGTTGATATAAGAGTTTCTTGCATTCCATAAATCGATCACGTTTCTCTCTTGTCAAATTCGCAAAGTCTGGGAACAAGAAAATGCTGTGGTTGTTCCAAGAAAGCCTTCCTTTACTCCTCGCCTCACGTAACACTAGATCTTTATCGGACGATCTCAGAAATTTTGACAGAATTTATTGGGCCAGTCTCACTCCACTGTTCTCCGAGCTGGAACTCTGTGAGATTGCTCGTTTTCCAGCTTATGGCCTGTTATGTCGAGCAGATGCAAGAAGAGCTCATCTAGGAATTTCACCATATCTTGGCCTTCTTCGTCCTCAGGAATTCGAACAATTCGGACATTGTGTCCCCACCCCGCAGTGCCATTTAAGGGTGCAAAAAATGCAGTTTAGAAAACACCCTTGCACACTTATAAGTATAATCGTTTATATCGTTAATTCTAAAGACTGTTACCTGGCATGCAAATGGAAGTCTGCCCAGCAATCTCTATTAAATAATTTTTTAAAAAGTCCTTATCCAGTAATCATGAATGACTGGTCATGGTAACTTATTGGTCAAAATATGTGGGACCCCTGTACATTATACAGTAATTGTGTTGTTGTACAGTAATTTATTGTACCTGCCTATGTTCTGTTTATGTTCCACTCTTTTCAAACTCTCTTTTTCTTTTCCTGTGAGTTTCTACTTTGGCTTAAATTATGGCAACAATTGTGAAATAAAATACAAAAATAAAGAATTTAGATCCCACTTAAGCCTGTTTTGAAAGTTATAAATCATGTTGTTTTCTCTTTCTTTGTAGTAATGGGGCTTTGTGTCAGTGTGGTGGAGCCCGAGAACTTCATGTCAGCACATCTGCATGTGATGGTGTAGTGGGCCAGTGGGACAGTGCAAAACACACCTCTGAATACCCTACTGATGCCTTCGGAGAGCTGGAGTTTGCTACAGCTGGACGCAGACTTAGTCCAGTGGGTATCTTACAGTGTTCCCTATTCACTGTATAAAAGCTAGTTTCAAGTTAAAATCACACACTCCCACTCCCCTTTTAAAAAGTGTAACATTCAAGAGGGCGCCAACATAGTTTGAGGGCATTGAAAGCCATGTCAATTTAAAAACCAAGCAGGAATAGAGCAAATTGGATTTCTGAAAGATCAAAGCCTCTCTGACATTCTCATTGGTCAACATATACTTATGTCAGATTGTGTTACAGCAAAAGTTTCAATTTCTGAGCTTTAATATAGCAATCCCTTGTGTTCTCCCTCGTATATCTGTGCAATGCACCATTCACATTGAAATCAGTGGATTCAAAGTGTTCTCTTAGAGGACAATATGCTCTAGCCAGCATAGGATATTGTAAATATAAATCTTGTTCTAGTGTAGGCACCCTTATTCCAAACTAGTATGTGAACTACATCTTGCAAAACTGACAATATAACTATGATTATTTTTTGAGAAGAGAACACAAAGTTCTACAGTACATGATATATCTCTATGTTTTCTCTGTCATTTGCACTTTTCATGCATTCATTTCCACCTATCTTTGTTCACTCAGTTTTCATAGTGTTTTCAAATCTTGAGATTTAGTGTCATGATTGGTTATATTGCGCTTATCGGAGACAGTGTTGTACTACCTCAGGCAGATCCATTGCTCAGTCTCTTTTTTTTTGCCACCCATCTATTTCAGAAGAGTGAATTTTCATATCTTTTTGTCTCTCAAAGTTTCTTCGTCTGTCACCTGATACACCTCTTGACAAAGTGTACTCGCTGATGACAAATCAATGGGGCCTGCCAGTACCCAATCTGGTGGTGTCAGTGGTTGGGGGAGAGGGAAAGGACAAAGTGAAGACCTGGGTAAGAGAAGTGATCAGACAGGGCCTTGTCCGAGCCGCACAGAGCACAGGTAACTCCTGACCTCGTGCTTTTGTATTTTGTGCTCAGTTTTGCCTCAATAATGTAAAGCGCTTGCAAAACTATATACCCTAGCCTGCTTGAAAGACCAGCATAGCTGGTCTTTCAGTTATGCTAAGCATATGTTAAGCATATGTTGTGTTTTGGATGCTGATCCCTTGAGATGATTACTGATGTCGCCATCAGTCTTCTTAACTAGCTTAAACAGCAAAACTTCCTTGGTCAACCAGTATGAACAGAAAGATCATGCTGATCATCCTGCTTCACCAGCTAAGCTTTGCTGGTAAACAAGATAGACTCACACAAAACCAGTTTACAGTAGACCAGCATGGAAATTCATGTTGGTCTAAGATTGTCTTATCAGAAGGGTAATGAATGGGTTACATGTGTACTGCTAGATTTTCAGAATGGTTAATAACCATCTTATGTGCCCAGTAATTATTGACTAGGCAGATATCTTGCAATGTCTTAGAGTAAGAGTTGGACAAGGAATACTAGTCTTACTTAAAAGTGGAATTCCCTGTTTTTGTAGCATTGCTTTTTGGAAAAGGTTTATTAGTCTTTCTTTTAAATCCTATATGTCGTAGCAACTTTGATTCTCACTCTCTTTCCCATCTTTCTGTTTTCCAGGGGCTTGGATCATGACAGCAGGTCTCAGAGAGGGGGTCGGCTGTTGTGTAGGTGAGGCAGTAAGGGACCATTGTGAAAGTGCATCTTTTTCTGAGAAAGTTATAGCGGTGGGTGTTGCACCCTGGGGCTTGATTCACCAACATCAACAACTTGTAAATCCACAGGTACTTTTGTATCCATTGAAAATAACAGTTCATAATCTCAGAGCTGCATACTTCTTGCAGAAACCTGAAACTGAGAAAAATAGCTTTACATTTTTTGATTGTCCAGTAAATGTGTATTATAATTTGAAATCACAGAAAATGTTGTACTCTATCAAAGCTTTCTGTCCATTTCTCTTTACAAGGGTAGTTTCCCAGCACGCTACTATATGCAGAACACGCCCCATGATGCTTGTTGCTTGGACAATAACCACCAGGCCTTCCTGTTAGTGGATGATGGAAGTGTAGGCCACAGAGGGTGTGAAACAATGTTCAGAGCCAACTTGGAGGAATTCATATCCCATCAGCGCATTAGCCCTGTTGGTGAGAAAGAGAAGATGGTTCAACTGAAAAACACTGATAAAATAATTTGTATTAAGTCTTTAATATTAAGTTTTTTGTTTCATATTTTAAGTGTCGCATTAAAACATAGAAAAAAAATGCATTGAACAGATGTTCTTAGAGACACAGAGGGACAACTTAGCTTCACTTAGCTTTAGTCCTTCACTGCACTAGAGTAGGGAAGTCATGGCATGTGTGTGCCTACAATAACATTATGATAAAATGTAGTTATGCAAAGTGCAGACAAATTATATACTGTGAGAAACATCCCTTGACACCAATGCACATTTGCTCCATTGAATTCTTCTTTTGATCATTGCAAATGGAGCATGAAAGCAAATTCCCAAATCAGGAACTGATCATAGATATGTCCATCTGGAACATGAGTGTGTCATTATGATAAAAGTACAGTATTTTGTCTCTTGAAGTAAATACCTGCAGCATGGTATCATAGGGCATGTCATAGAAGGACTACATTGCTCTCTAGTGGAGCAGACAGAGAATTCAGTTCTAAAACAAATAGAAATTAAAGACTGGTGTCTTTTTGATATTGCTCAAATTTATAAACCTATCTTTGTTCTTTCTTTAACAGGGATGGGAGGAATTGATATTCCTGTTTTGTGTATGCTGATTGCAGGAGATGCTGCCATGCTAGAGGTCATTACACCAATTTATGCCGTACCTTTCGAATTTACGGACAAATCTTCTCATGTAAAATATCTAGAGATCTAAATGCAGTGCTTGGTAGTAATGGATTTGACATAATCTGGGTTATGTAATCAGATTACAAAAATCAAGTACTTGTAATCAGATTAAATTACATTTTAATATACTCCTAATCAGACTACAGTTACATTTTCATATATTATATGATTATATATAAACAAGGCAACAGCAGTAAATTGTTAATATTTTATTGATAATTTTAATATCAATATCATCATATTCTAACCCTGAAGAGCAATAGACTCTTTTTGAGCATACACTCTATTTATGTTACAACAGTAAGATATACACCTCAGCTTTGGAAATAGGTGATGGACTATCTGTATGCAGTAAGGGTTAAAACTTAAAATTTACTTTATGTCTCAGTGTTTTGAATGATAAACTTTGGCCATGCACTGTCATTGCTGTTATATTTAATGTTTTAACATTCATGGCATGTTTAATGTACTTTATTCTTATTCTACTCAAATGCATGAGACATCTGATTACATTACTGATTGCATTTTTTGCATGTAATTTGTTATCAGTACCTTATTACAATTCACAAGTAAACTGCCCAGCACTGTCGAAATGTTATTGTAATATTTAAAAATGATTCAAGGTTGACTCAGTATATATTTTTTATCATTAAAAGGTTTAACCCCTAAAGAAATTAATATAACTTATGAAAAATATTATGTACACTCACATGAGATAAGGACCCCAGCCAAATCAGTAGCCTAAAAGCTGTTTTATCTATTTTACATTGGAGTGCCGCCATGTTGAGTTCTAATGAACAACCGAATACTAATCACTTTTTCTTGGTAACTCCTATAATATCTGACACTTTCACTCAATCAATTAATCATATTTATGGGTAAATTTAAATGATTGCTTTTGCATGATGCAGCTGCATTCCTTGTCAGTATTAGTCCAGTATTAGTAAAATGACTGCCATATTGGTCATTGCAACATAAACAAAACATTTTAAGATATTTTAAAAGTGTAAAACATCACAATCACTCTTATTCGTATTAAGATTCTAGTATCACGTGTCAGTATCTCTTTCTCTCTCTTGCTGCAGCGAGTGGATTTATCTCTACAGAATTCCACTCCATTGTTGGTGCTGGCCGGGTCGGGCCCAGCAGCAGACTTGATAGCAGGAATCCTGAGGGACCTCAATACATTTCTGGCCTCTCCAATGATTCCCACTTTGCCATCTGCCACTGAGGAAGACAGGGAAAGGACCAGTGCTGAGCTTAGAGATCAAGTGAGAGAGAAAATCAAGAAACAGTTTCCTTGTGAGATTCAATTGGAGAAACTTGTGGATCAGGTGAGCATAAACCATAACCAGGAAAGAGTTTGATTAAGGAGTGTACAGTTAGTTGGACTATGGTATTTTTTTAACTTTGTTAATGTTTTCACACAGACACTCAGTATCTATCAAAACAAAGAACGGATCACTGTGTTTCATGGAGACCAGGACGGTCAAGATGATTTTGACACAACCCTTCTTAAAGCTCTTGTAAGAGGTGTGTTAACTTAACCTGCTCGAGACTTTACCTTTGAAAATATGAAACATATTGTAACAAGGTTAAAAAATGGGAAAGGAGGAGGTGGGAACTGCTGAACCATCAAAATAATGGTTTAATGAAAAATTAAACAAAAATAAACAGACCACAATCGCACACACTGCAGCTGCGTGTGGCTCTCTCTCTCTCTCTCTCTCTCTCTCTCTCTCTCCCGAACTGCCGCATTCTGCTGCACTTATGCCTGTTCTCGGCTGATTAACCTGACTGTAGTCACGGCCCGGCCCAGCCCTCCTCCTCATCACAATCCTCCCTCCGCTGCCTCAGGCCGGGGAACCCCCTGGCATGACATACAAGCCCCCCCCCCCCCCTTTCCAGGCTGCACTTTTGGCGCCGCCTGATGGCAGGCTTTTCACCACCTCTCTAGGGCTGAGGAGGGGGACGAGGGGAGGGAAAAACCAAAAAAAAGAGGAGAGGGGAGGAAAAGGGCAGAGAGAGAGAGATGATAACTTGGTTTACCGGTGCCCAGATACGCTGTCGCCTGACCCTCAGACACTCCCCAACCTCTGGCGGATGACAGCTCGCTCCTCCCCCAGTGGACGGTAGAGGGTCCTCCGGCCCCGGACAGACGGTCAGGCTCCTCCCCCTCTTTTCTTTTTTTTCTATGAGGGGGAAGCGGCAGCGTGCCTCAGATCCTCGGCGGCCGGCAGTGACATATCCGTCCCCGAGCGAACGGCCACGGCTGCTCCTCGGTTCTCTGGTAGTGACGAGGACTCCACGACAGCGAATCCCTCCTCCTTCCCAGGCTTCGGCACCAATGTGATAAGGTTGAAATGGGAAAAGAGGAGGCCGAAACTGGCTGAACCATCAAAATAATGGTTTAATCAAAACTTAAACAAAAACTCACAGAACACAAACGCACACACTGCAGCTGCATGTGGATTTCTCTCACCCAAACTGCCGCATTTCACTGTACTTATCCCTCTCCTCGGCTTATTAGCCCGATTGCCCTCCTCCTCATCACACATATGTACATGTGGTTTTGTGTGTGTGTGTGTATGTTCAGCTGCTAAGCAAAATTCGAATGATGCTAGTGAGTACATTGAGAAGCTAAAGTTGGCAGTGGCGTGGAATAAAGTGGACTTCGCCAAGAGTGAACTCTTCAACGGCAACATCAACTGGAAGGTAGGATTAGCAGTGTCCCACATTGAAAAAAGTGGTAACCAGCAATTGTTACCTTAAGGCAGGATTTCTTTCTGACCTTACCCCTAAATGAGTTTTGTTAACCTAATGTAGTCAGGTTGATTCAGATAGTTAATTAAGATGTAATGTTGTAACCTAGGTAAGGTAACCTAAAATACATATTTAGGTCTACACTGTTACAAACTTCACAGTAGACTGTATGTGATTTAGTTTTTAATTTAGATTTTTTTATTTTTTTATTATTTGTTCTTTATATTTAGTTTAGTTTTGTCAGTTTTTACTCTATGATTATTGATTTTAGTATGTTCAGTGTTTTGTAGTTTATTTGTATTTATTATATTAGTTTTAGCATATAAAGGGCAGTAAAAGTTAATTGATATCACTGCAGCCAACTACTACCTAACTATCTATCTGACATTAGGTCACCAATGTGTAGCCCCTGAGGAGGACTGCTGGGGCTGATGCATTTAGGGTTGCTGTGGTTTAACACTACAAATGCTTCTGTTATAATTTTTAGTACAAGGACCTGGAGATGGCAATAAGTGATGCTCTGCTGAATGACAAACCCCAATTTGTTCGTCTCTTTGTGGAAAATGGCCTGAATATTCTGGACTATTTGACATACTGTCGTTTAGAAAGACTGTACATCTACCTGTATGACTGTCGCACGGTCTACTCAGTCCTCGAGAAAAAGCTGCAAGAGCGAGCCAGCTTAGCTGTCTCTCAGACACCCTTCAACTTAAGTGCCAATTTTGATTTTACACCACAGATCAGCTTATATGAGGTATTGAATAATAAACTTAATTTATTAACAAATTACACAATTTTTTAACAGCATTTATTTAATCTTAGTAAATGTTAATTTATAAATGTACTATTGTTTTTAGCTTATGTTAGTTCATAATGCATTAACTAAATTTAACATATAGGTGTCACGGATGTTATGGGAAATAATGGGAGATGTTTGTCAACCCTTTTACTACAAACTTCTCGATCTTGATCAGGGAGTAAACTTAAGGAAAGCAATGAAGGTACCAAACAGTTATTTTTTCAGAGCTCAGTGGCTTTTGGATTGGTGAATTAATTTGATATCTAATACATTTGATAATAATACAGATAATAAAGCTGATATCAAAGCAAAAGCTCCTGTGCCATTCTTTCAGCATGTGAATACGTTGCTGCTAGGTAAGAGTCCTTACCAGCAGCAGCATTGTGCATCTCCATGGGTGAATCTTTTCATTTGGGCTGTCCTGCAGAATCGTCGAGAAATGGCAATCTACTTCTGGGAAATGGTAAAGCCATCCTCTGTTCTCATCAAACAACATAACTTTAAACATAACATTTCCCATTGTGATAACTAAGTGTATATTGTAAGAATGTTTAGATAATCTTCCCTTAATGTGATTACTCTCTCTCTCTCTCTCAGTGTGAGGCGGGGGAGTCAGTGCTAAGTGCTCTTGCAGGGTGTAAGATATTAAGAGAGCTCTCCAAGTTGGAGACGGAGACTGAGACCAAACACTCCATGAAAGAGCTGGCTCAGACCTTTGAGAAACTGGCACATGGTGGGTGTGAACTGAATTAAGTTAAAGAAAATAGATAGATAGGGCTGTTCCTCCATCTTACAACTACAATGCCCCCAAAACCACAATTAAATTTGTTTAGTGTTTGGTAAACAAGTGAACAACAACAATAAAACCACATTGGCATACATAGAGGCATGAGTTAACCACTGTATATAATGAAGTTAGATTTAAACCAGAAGTTTAACTGCTCTTAGAATAAGGAGGATAATTTTTCATACATGTCAGGCAAAGGGAAGTTGTTACTTTTGTAACAATTTATCAATTTACAATATTCGTTGGTTAAACAATTGCTTGATATTATTATATATTACCTTTTACAGTTTCATTTTATAATTGTTTATATATGAAATTTTGTTTACATTTTTCCTCTAGAACCCCACTTTTGGGGCACGTAAAAGGTAAACGTGTGTTTAGTGAACTTTTTATCTTTTTTTTTCTTCTGAGCAGTAACAATAGCAGTTCAATAGCTTTTTGTAGCCTTAAGGTGTGTGCCTATAAAGCATCTATACTTGTGTGGTTACTCTGTCAAGACACCTGTGTAAGCTTGAGGACCTCATTCATACCCTAAAAATTACCATGACACCAGATAGTTAAAGTAATTGAAAAAATTGCTTTGAAATTTTCTGAGAAGAGCTCTAGCATCATTTGTTTACAGATACTACTTAGCTAAAGAATGTAATGAAATGTATACATTTTAAGTGTGCCCTATTTGTCCACAAATGTCCAAATACTTTTTTTGTGCCTCTGTACTTGTGTGAAGTATGTCTTTACTTGTGCTGTGTGATAATTGGTTATTAAACCTGTAACTGATGATCAAATGTGCTTTGACATTATTTGAATAAAACTTTACATGGGTTATGTACTTTCTCTTATCACTTTAATTCTAGATGTGTTCAGTGAGTGTTACCAGAGTGATGAGAGCCGCTCTTACAAGCTTCTCATCAGACAGTCATCTGTATGGGGAGGGGCCACCTGTCTGCAGATGGCTATAGCAGCGGATGCCCGCCTCTTTTTCAGCCATGATGGAGTGCAGGTAAGAAGTGGATATGGTCCTCAGTATTTGTTCCATATGTTTGGATATTCAAGGAATGACTCACCCAAAAATTATGCCATCACTCATCCCTCTGTTATTTCAAACCTGTTTGACGTTCTTTCTAAGACAATAGGAGAAATTTTGAAGAATTTTCCAATACCTCTTTTCAATTCAATGCCAGTGGATTCCACTTTCAAGTTTCAAAAAGGACACAAAAGTATTGTAAAATTAGTCCATGTCTATATAAAGGCCTACAGTAAGAAACAATTCGAAATTTAAGTTTCGAGAACTTGCGAGAACTCTCATGTACTTTCATGACAGAAATTACATTTTTGGGAGAACTACTACTTGAAGTATCTTAGTTAATGCCAGTATCATAGTTGCTCATCCCTTCCTTGGCCAGACGTTACTGACAGAGATTTGGTGGGGGGACATGGACAGCAACACAGAGGTGTGGAAATTAGTTATCTCGTTTTTCCTCTCTCCCTTCATCTTTTCCAACCTCATCAGATTCAGGTCAGTGGTTCATAATTTTTCACCCAGCTTGCAGCTTCAATGTTTAGTTTTCTCTTTGGTGAATACTTCAAAGTTTTAATGTAGAATCTTTGCCCTTCAATCTCATAGAGAGCTGGAGGAGAATGAAATGCCAGAGGGTAAAGAATTTGATGAAGGAGGGTTGGCTGAATTTATAAACAAGTAATTCATGGCTTTTCAGCAGAAAAAACAATTTTCATTCTATTAAAGAAGATATGAATAAAATAAAGATTGTCATACATGTGCTTAACAGGGAAGAAGACGTGGAGGAATATAGTGCTTTAAAGGGAAACCCTGAAGGTGTGTGTCAGTGGCATGCATCTGCAGTCCTGTTATACTATGAACCACTGTGGGTAGTTTACATCTTTATTTCCTATACAGCAGGGCCAAATGCTGATACCCAGAAACGACCTTTTATATTCCATCGATGGCGGCAGTTCTGGTTTGCACCGGTCACTTCATTTCTAGGCAATGTGTTGATGTACTTCCTCTTCCTCTTCCTGTTTGCTTACGTCCTATTGGTCGATTTCAAGCCTCCACCTCCAAACGGACCCGCCCCTTCGGAGCTTGTGTTGTATTTCTGGGTTTTTACACTGGTCTGTGAAGAGATTCGACAGGTATGAAAGTTCTCAGTTGTGTTTACACATACAGTGGTGCCAAAAATTTTGGACACTACAAATGTATGAATTTAATTTCATTAGATTAAAAAAAATGATGCTAGAACTAACTCCACATTCCTTAGTCATTTTTGCAATTACTTTTAAAACAACTTTTGAGTGGATGTTTGAAGTTCACAAAGGTTTCTTAGAAGAATAACCTCAGGTGTAGTTGATTACATTAACTATGGACATGTTCCACTATGTTGGACAACTAGAAAGGAGCCAAATACTTTTTGTCCTCATTTTGAACAGTATGTCTGTTTTTTTAATCTTTTCTAACCTCACAAATTTGTTTTTGTAAAATGTTTTGCTTTTAACCTTGAAAAAAATCCACTTAGATATACTGTATATTTTGTTGTATAATGCAAAGACATTCATACATGTCCAAAAACGTTTTGGGCCCATTTACATGTAGTTGAAGTCAGAAGTTTACATACACTTCGGTTGAAGTCATTAAAACAAATTTTTTAACCACTCCACGTATTTACTATCAGCAAACTATAGTTGTTTAGGACATCTACTTTGTGCATTGCATGAGTAATTTATCCAACAATTGTTTACAGACAGATTGTTTCACTTTTAATTGACTATATCACAATTCCAGTGGGTCAGAAATTTACATACACCAAGTTAACTGTGCCTTTAAGAGCTTGGAAAATTCCAGAAAATGATGTCAAGCCTTTAGGCAATTAGCTTCTGATAGGAGGTGTACGGATTTGGAGGTGTACCTGTGGATGTATTTTAAGGCCTACCTTCAAACTCTGTGCCTCTTTGCTTGACATCATAGGGAAATCAAAAGAAATCAGCCAAGACCTCAGAAAAAAATTGTGGACCTCCACAAGCCTGATTCATCCTTAGGAGCAATTTCCAAATGCCTGAAGGTACCACATTCATCTGTACAAACAATAGTATGCAAGTATAAACACCATGGGACCACGCAGCCATCATACCGCTCATGAAGGTGACGCATTCTTCTAGAGATTAACGTATTTGGTGCGAAAAGAGCAAATCAATCCCAGAACAACAGCAAAGATGCTGGAGGAAACAGGTAGACAAGTATTTATATCCACAGTAAAAGGAGTCCTATATCGATATAATCTGAAAGGCTGCTCAACAAGGAAGAAGTTGCTGCTCCAAAACCGCCATAAAAAAGCCACACTACAGTTTGCAAGTGCACATGGGGACAAAGATCTTACTTATTGGAGAAATACCCTCTGGTCTGATGATACAAAAATTGAACTGTTTGGCCATAACCATCATTATGTTTGGAGGAAAAAGGGTGAGGCTTGCAAGCCGAAGAACACCATCCCAACCGTGAAGCATGGGGGTGGCAGCATCGTGTTGTGGGAGTGCTTTGCTGCAGGAGGGACTTCACAAGGGTGCACTTCACAAAATAGATGGCATTATGAGGTAGAAAATGTATGTGGATATACTGAAGCAACATCAAAAGACATCAGTCAGGTAGTTAAAGCTTGGTTGCAAATGGGTCTTCCAAATGGACAATGACCCCAAGCATACCTCCAAAGTTGTGGCAAAATGGCTTAAGGACAACAAAGTCAAGGGATTGGAGTGACCATCACAAAGCCCTGACCTCAATCCGAACTGAAAAAGTGTGTGTGAGCAAGGAGGCCTACAAATTTGTCTCCGTTACACCAGTTCTGTCTGGAGGAATGGGGCAAAATTCCAGCAATTTATTGTGAGAAGCTTAAGGAAGGTTTCCCAAAACGTTTGACCCAAAATAAAAAAATTTAAATCAATGCTACCAAATACTAACAAAGTGTGTGTAAACTTCTGATCCACTGGGAATGGGATGAAAGAAATAAAAGCTAAAATAAATAATTATCCCTACTATTATTCTGACATTTCACATTCTTAAAATAAAGTAGTGATCCTAACTGACCTAAGACAGGGAATGTTTTCTACAATTAAATGTCAGGAATTGGGAAAATCTGACTTTAAATGTATTTGGCTAAGGTGTATGTAAACTTCTGATTTCAACTGTATCCTGATGTACACACACAATCACTGAATTTAGAACACCTTCTCAGACTTTATACAGAGAATCTACCACTGTACTTCAGAGAATGAAGATGTACATCCAAGACATCTGGAACAAGTTTGACCTTACTGCCATCCTACTCTTCATTCTGGGGCTTGTCTTCAGGTGTGTTTTCATTTAGTGAAATTTGCCCTGGAAATGTTTGTTTGTTTGTGTATGTGACTGTATTTTTTAGTGCATGTGTGTTTGTGTTACAGAATGTTTCCTTGGTCATATAATTTTGGCCGTGCATTAATGTGTGTAGACTATATGGTCTTCAATCTCAGACTTATTCACATATTTGCCGTTCACAAACAACTCGGTCCCAAAATCATCATGGTTGGAAAAATGGTGAGAAAGAAGTGCAAAGTCTTTTATTCTGAACTTTTCCTAAAATCTACACTGTGCATATAATTATACTCAAGTATTGTCATTTATTCCACAGGTGAAAGATGTGTTTTTCTTTCTGTTCTTCCTGGGGGTGTGGCTAATGGCATATGGAGTGGCCAATCAGGCACTGATATACCACTACGATTCCCGTCCTGGTTGGATAATTCGTCGAGTGTTCTATGAACCTTACATGAGCATATATGGGGAGATGCCACTGGATGAACTAGATGGTGTGTATGCCTGTGTGTTTTTACATATGTGTGTTTTCATGGATTAAATTGGAATTTTGGAGGTGGGGAAACTCTAAAATCTGGAAGCAATTCTGGTAACTTAAGCAAGATATAAACCCCTCAGTCATCCCCAAAAGTATAATAATTATTACAAATGTTGAATATACAATATATAAGCATACATTTGCTAGAAAATAACCAAAATAGAATAAATGAAATGCTCAATTAAAAATTAAATACACTCATATTGTGTAATTTTTTTGTTGCCCTCACCCAAGGGATAACGTTCAACAATGAGATCCCGTTGATGCTTTGTAAGTTCTTTGTGGCCTATGGCTCTTATAGTAGCATGCAATCAAGAAGATGTCATAAAACTCCTACAAGAACAGCTGAGATTTATTTGGAGTTAATCAGAGTCACTTCAGGTGAAGACAGGTGTACAATATTTCACATGAGCTTGATGATTTGTTGATTCTGAACACAGCCACATACCCAATTATAAAAGGGTGTGCACACTTGTGTAGTTAAGTTATTCAAAACCTTTTGCCCAAAATTGTAAAAAGTATGTTTGGCGCAAAAACATCACAGCACATCAGCAAAAGAACACCATACCCACGGTGAAGCATGGTGGTGGCAGCATCATGCTTTGGGGCTGCTTTTCTTCAGCTGGAACTGGGACTTTAGCGAAGGTGGAGGGAATAATGAATAGCTCCAAATACGTCAATTCTACGCCTGCTAGAAATCTGAAAATTAAGAGATTTTTTACCTTTCAACATGATAATGATCCAAAACACAAATCCAAATCAACAAATAATGGCTTCATCAAAACAAGTTTAATGTTTTAGAATGGCCCAGACCCGAATCCTATAGAAAATATGTAGAAGAGGGCCGTACACAGGAGATGTCCTCGCAATTTGAGAGATCTGGAATGTTTTGCAAAGAAGAGTGGGAAAATATTCCATGTCAAGATGTGCCATGCTAATAGACTCTTATCCAAACTGACTGAGTGATATAATACAATCAAAGGGTACTTCAACTAAGTATTATTTCAGGGATGTGCACACTTATGCAGTTAGGTTATTCAAAGGTTTTTTTTTTTTTTCCTCTGAAATGTGTCACTTTGGTTTTCAGTGGCATTGGACAGGTTGTAGTTTTTACATTAAAGGTGCAAACATTCTGATATGATTTATCCTTTTACATCACTAAAACCTGCTGTTTGTCAACTATGTTTCGGACAAACTGAATGCCATTACAGACACTGATTATATGCTACACTTCAAGTAACACACATAATTAAGGGTTATTTTGTCTATTCTGTCATATGTACAGTCATTCTTTTAAAATTTTCACCATTAAAGGACACTCACCATTATGTGTTCAAAATAAAAAGGAAAATGACATCACATGATGCTGGTTTTGGGATACACCATTTTTTAGTTGCAGGGGGTGTTTGGTTAGGAACACATTATATGCATTGTACTGTATGTGTGTTTAAGTACATTGCTTTATTCTTACTCTACTGTTCCATCAGATCCCCAAAAACTTTAGAAGAATTCAATTTTAGCACATTTTATTTACTCTGTAAATAAAGTTTTTTTTTTCCAATCTAGCTCTGAAGCGAGAAGAGAAAGACTGTACAGACAACATCACTCTTATCAATGATGGAGCAGAGCCCTGCCCACAATCTGAAGCTAATTGGCTGGTGCTTATCCTGCTGTCTGTCTACATGCTGATCACCAATGTTCTGTTGGTGAACTTGCTTATTGCAATGTTCAGGTAAAAAACAATACAAACCTGTACCACCAACACTGAACTAATACCGAAGGTTTTCCAGGTTGCTCTTAAAACCATTGGCTAATATGGACATTGCTCCTCATATATGAAACACGAGCTGAACAAATTTCTTTGTTACATATCTTAATTGGGGGAAGAAAAAACAATTAACTTTGCTCAAAAAGATGCATATATGAGTAATGACGCAGAAAGCCAAACTCGGCAACATGAACTTTCTTAAATTAAAGATTTGTGGTACACCATAAACCACTCCTACATAAACTGAGAATTTCAATTCAGTGCACCTAATGGCAAATAAACATTCCTAATCTGTGTAATCCCAATAAAAAATTAATCAAAACTTTGACCCGAGAAACTCGTCTCAAGTCATTATAGTCCTTTTTAGTTCCTATTTTCATTTGAATTTTCAAACAGGAAAAATAATTTTTCTTAATATAACAATGAATGATGGTTGTAAACTCTATTGCTCTATCTCTTGCTTGTACAAAACTAACATGATTATGATGTGACATCTTAGTGATGCATTAAACAGCAAGAACATTAATGAAGCATCTATAATAATAAAAGCAATTTTCTTAATTATAACAAATATGAATGCAACAAGTAATCATTTATCAGGAATTTAACTTTTCCACACGATTAAGTATACACCCAAAAATTGACTCATTTATGTTGGCACTTGAGTAAAAAAGCAGGTGAAACATTGACATATTTTATATTTGATGTTGTTATATGTCTACAGTTACACATTCAATAAGGTCCAGGAGCACAGTGATGTGTACTGGAAGTTCCAGCGTTATAACCTGATCGTGGAGTATCACTCGCGGCCCTGCCTTGCCCCACCCTTCATCATCATCTCTCACTTACATATTTTCATCAAGAGGGTCATCCGGAGAGTTCCCTCTGTTAAGATCCAACACTTTAGTATGTTCTCCTTCTAGTTCTTTAAGAAACATTATTATACATTCATATATTATTTATATCACAAAATCCCACTTTATATCCCGCATCGTTCTCATTTGTGAAGATTGTCTTTAACTCTTGGTATTTCTGTCACTAGTGTTGAACCTGAAAGGCAAAGAGGCCCATTCGCTGAATACATGGGAGTCCACACTGAAAGAGAACCTGCTTTCCACGCAAGCCAAAAAACAAAGAGAGAGTGAGATAGAACGACTCAAACGTACCTCCACAAAGTCAGTCTGCCCCCTAACTTCCCCTCTCTATTCTCAAATCCTCAATTACCAACTTAAAAACCCCATGAAATGAATAAAAACAAAAAGCTTTTTTCATCCATGCGAGTTTGCTTTGAGGCTCAGTGGTTAGCACTGTCACCTCAGCAAGAAGGTCCTGGGTTTGTGTCCCGGCTCAACTAGGGCCTTTCTGTGTGGAGTTAGCATGTTCTCCCTGCGTTTGTGTGGGTTTCTCCCACAAGTCCAAAAACATGCAGGTTAAAGGAATTGTAGACTCTAAATTGCCCGTATGTGTGTGAGAGTCCCCCAGCCACTTGGGGTTGTGTCAGGAAGGGCATCCAGCTTAAAACTTATCAAATCAAAAATATTCAAATCAAAAAGCCAAATCAAAAATATATATATGTGCACTATCATGAAGCGGACCCTGCACCTACCTGAGACAAACGCTATGAAAGAGAGAGAGAGAGAGTTTCTTTAAAAAAAACAGACCAAAATGTTGATCCATTTTTGTCCAATCAAATGTTCCTCCAACTTTCTTGCAAATAGCAAATTATGGTTCTTCATGGCTGAGACATATTTCTATGTATGCTGATATGTGTAGGATGGACAAAATATTGAAGCAGATGGCCAATCATGATTGCAGTTTGAGAAAGCTGGAGTCAGAGGTTAGTAGAAGCTGTGAGCCCCTGTTTACCTGTGCCCATCAAAAACAGTGATGTGCTTTTAAATTACAGCATGCCAAAGTGTGATTACATGTGTTTGTTGTCTCTGTGACAGTATTGGTCTTGCCTTATTTAAGCAGCAGCTGTTGTATTTGCTTGCTCAGCTTAGACCAAGGAGTATCTGCTTTGAATATCTGCCAAGCTGTCAGACACACAATGTGATTATTGAACCTTAAATTTTTGACTGATACTCTCTATGGCTGTTTATTATCTGGTTGTTACTCAGGTGAAGTACTGCTCTACTGCCCTCTCCTGGCTAGTGCAGAGTGGCCTAATTAAGGAGACTAGTCCACCTCCTCCTTCCAAAGGTGTGGCGTTCACTTCCTCTTTCTCCCATTGTAGGTTCTGTTTCCCAGGTTCCCACTAGTAACAGTGTTTAAGACATTTGGTCTGGTTGTAATATTGATGCTAAGTTAGACTGTAAATATACATGTATTACTTGTGACAATATACCAGTACTTCATTATTATTGGAGACATCCATGACTCTCACAAAATTTCTGTTTAAGAAAAGTCCTTGATATTTTAGCTAATCCTTAATTTGTACAGCTGTGCTCAAAAGAACATACCTGTTGTAGATTCTGTAAAAAAGTTTAGCATTTTTAGAAAATAATAGATCATGGCTTTATTTAGTAATGCCCGGAGAACCTGCATAGCATATATTTAAGCATTTAATTGCAAGCATTTGATTTTGTTTTTGTGCAAGTTAAATTTGAAGAAACAATAAGATTATGACTGTAACCATGGTTCCTTGAAATGAGGGAATGAATGCTGTGTCATAGCTGACGGAGCATTCATTCCCTCATTTCAGTGTACCATGGTTACAGTTGTAACCTTAACGTTACCTGTCAATTCAGTCACAATGCAGCGTCATAGCTGAAGCTATGAGGAATGTACGTATACCATCACACCGTGCTACTGTTTCACATGTGTAACGATGCCTACTAGACAATGGGTAGTGAGAAGCAGCAACAGAGTCTCCTCTTTGCATCGCAATGAGAAGGGAGGCGTAGAATGATGAATGGATATACATGGCGATGATGCTAGCAGTTCAGGTAGCGCAGTCATTGCAAGATTAATTAAATCACTATCATGTGGGAATAGGGTTATCCCCGCAGGCGTATCCAATTTCTGAAACTCTTTAAAATCTTCCCAATTTTAATCTTCAGATAGCGCTTTGTGCCCGGCCTCTCTCATGCGCATAGTGGGCGTATATAACAGCGGTGCACAGTACTATCTCTTCAGATTATTCGATTGAAGGGTGCAAGTGATACTTGACCCTTTTAGCAAAGATTCAGTAGTGCAGCCATCTTACGCAGCATTCATTCCCTCATTTCAGTATACCATGGTTACAGATATAACCTTATCGTTACCTATAAATTTAGTCACAATGCTGCTTCATAGCTGAAGCTATGTGGAATGTATACCATCACACCGTGCTATTGTTTCACATGTTTAACAATACCTACTAGACAATGGTAGTAAAACGCATCAACAGAGTCTCCTCTTTGCATCGCAATGAGAAGGGAGGCGTAGAATGATGAATGAATATACATGGCGTTGACGCTAGCAGTTCGGGTAGTGCAGTCATCGCAAGATGAATTAAATCACTATCATGTGTGAATAAGTATAAATAAGGGACTAAACAAATGGGTAGTAAAAACTTGTATAAAATGACAGCTAACTGTGGTTTATGGGATGACCATGTATGAATAAACTGGTAGTAGCAGCAGGATACATAGTTTAACTCTTCTTCACAATAAGCACCTGGGAAGAGAGAGAGGAGACATCCAGATTGTAAAATCTGCCAAAAGTGCTAGGGAAAGCCCAACCTGCAGCTAGGCAGATGTCTTCAAGGGAAACACCAGAAGACAATGCCCATGAAGATGGCATGCCTCTAGTGCAATGAGCTTTT
Source organism: Moxostoma hubbsi (assembly GCA_032164185.1). Lineage (NCBI taxonomy): Eukaryota > Metazoa > Chordata > Actinopteri > Cypriniformes > Catostomidae > Moxostoma > Moxostoma hubbsi. The sequence continues at coordinate 27,823,946 of JAVLUX010000007.1, read as the reverse complement.
ACTCCAATTGGGCAGTGTATGCCCTGCAAAAAGCTTTTGATAAGCCTGGTCCAAACTCTTTGCTGGAGTCGTTGACCGACAGCTCTTGAAGGTCCCCGACACATTTTACTGAAGCTAAAACGAGAAGCAGTGCAGTCTTTAATGAGAGTGCGCATAAGCTCACTGAATCCAATGGCTCGAATGGCGGGCCTGTGAGTGCTTTTAACACAAGTGCCAAGTCCTAAAACGGCACAGTGTTTGGGCAAGACGGTCTCAACCAGCTCACGCCACATAAGAACTTATGTCCGGAATATGTCCGGTTACAATGTATGGCATACACTTTGGGTATAGATGGGGTGAGACCCGCATCTAAACGTTTGTAGAAAATGAAGTATAGGCTGTATGTTGCACTGTACCTGGTCCTCGTGCTGAGAGGAACACCAATCAGTGAACATCTGCCATTTCAATGTGTATAAATGTCTTGTTAAATGGGCTCTGGCTTGTAATATGGTATCGAGCACCGGTTGCAAGAGCCTGTGTGCATAAGTTGGGCATTGTTCAACAATGTTTCCACAATTCTGGATGTGGATACCAAATCATGCCCCCCACCTGCGTGAGCAAGCCTCTGCTAAGTGGGATTCTCCAAGGGGTGAAGTAAGTGGATGGGAGGGAAAGCATCCCGCTGACCAATTGTGGGCTAGTCATCCAAGACGAGTGGGGAATAAGTCAGGGTGTACCACAGGTGACAGTGTATTGACCCCGGTGATGCAAATAGATCTATTTCAGCTTCCCTGAATCGATTCCTTATCACCAGAACTGTCTCCATTCTCTCATTATAATTCCCTGTCACGAAAACAAATCTGCATTGCAATTCAGGTGACCTGAAACGTGCTCCACACATATCAATAGGAAATGTTTCTCACACCAGAGGAGAAGCTGGCGCACCAGGTTAATCAAATGGTCTAGTCATATCTAGTCGTATAGTAATATGTAATTACATTACTAGTATGTAATATAGTCGAGAATGGTCAGGTGCTCCAGGAGTGGGCCAATCCAATTTGAGATACTCGACCGCCCGAGCGAACACCTGAAACAGTTTGGTTTTAGAAACTCTAGAGCGGTCTTCCTCTCCTCGGAGAGAAGTCCTTATGAGCTCATCCAACGACTGTGCCCAGGGCTCACCTTCCATGATTATGAGCCGCAGGTCATCACGGGCATACTCCACAGACGACAGCTTGCAGATGAGCTGAGGTGAAATCTCCTCCACAAACTCATCCAGCTCATCCCGCCCTCACATGTCTCCCTCAGGTGGTCCCTCTGGAGGAACAGAAGGAGCGTGGTGGGAGTGAAAGAGGTCAGACTGATCCCTTAGAAAGAGGGAGAGCCGAATGCGCAGCTTTTTGAGTCTCATGCGCTCGCAGTGAGCGCAATCTTACCCACTGAGTGCTGCCTCTGCATGAGCTTGTCCCAGGCAGAGGAGCTTTTACTCCAATAGGGCACTGTATGCCCTGCGAAAGCTTGCCAATGAAACAAGGAGACACGCATGGCTTGTGCTGCTGAAATCTCCACAAACTCACCCCGCCCTCACACGTCTCCATCAGATGGTCCCTCGGTAGTAACAGAAGGAGTGTGGTGGGAGTGAAAGGGGCCAGACTGATCCCTCAGAAAGTCTGAAAGAAAGTTTTGAGTCTCATGCACTCGCAGTGACCCACTGAGTGCTGCCTCTGCGTGAGCTTGACCCAGGCAGAGGACACAGTGCTCTTTCCCATCAGATAAGGGGATATACTGTTCAAATGGTGGAAAACATTTACGAAAAAGATGTTGTTAAGTAAACTGCTCTTTTAGATTGTGCACAGTATACAGATACACACAAACGCAATCAGGCTATGGCGCTTATGTTACACGCTACAGAAAACAATTCATGTTCATGTTAACTAATGTTGTTAACTAATGTTAACAAATGGAACATTATTGTAAAGTGTTACTGAATCATTAAACATTTTTATACATTTAAATGTGAATTTATCTCTCTTCACCCACCACTTTACTGTGGGTCATAGTATTTTGTAAGGAAGAGTCTTTCTGTATTATGTGTTGTTAACTTTGCAATCTCTTTTGACTCTTTCAGGTGTATCCTCTAGAAGTTCCACTAGTCGCAGGAGAAAATAACACTAATAACTGATAATGTGTAATAAAATATTATTTCACATCCTTAAAAATTCTGGCTGAGGGATAGAAATTACTTTGCATTCTTTATTATTTCTGTTTTTGTGACCCAGGTCAGGTCATTCTTTGTATGCTGTGCCTTTTTGAAATCTCATTAAATCTTTATTAAACACTGGATCAGGAGTTGGATTTTTCTTTATTCAGAAAACAACACTGGTTGAGCTTAAACATCTGAGTTCTGCAGCCTTACAATTATAACTGAGGCTTTTTCTTGCAACTGTGGAACAAATATGTTTTCCCCAAGGACTCTTATTTTTAAAAGACTCTTAGTTTGAAGTCTTCCTGTTCATTGCCCTAATTGTATCCCAGGCATTCCTGTCTCCTTGTTATCCCATGTATATATATATGTATACAGACTCTTTGCTCCCGGATTGGTTCTTGTTTGTATGTGGAATTTGTTTACATTCGTTGAGCGGTATCTTCTTCTGTTTGTCATTAAAGAGCTGCATCTGGACGTGTTATCACGTTAAACAAAATTTTGGGGTGTTTATTTATTTTGTCAGTTGTATAAATTATCTTGCTTTGATTGCATGTGAAGGACTCACTGAAATAAAGAACTGCATTATAAGATATTCCTCTCAGCTATATGCATACAACAGATTGGAATACTAAAGGTTACATTAGCTGCAGATCTGTAATACTGTGAGAAAGGTTTTTTCCCTTATTCAATACCTTTTAACATATTTTTCTAAGTTTTGACATCCAAAATTTGACAATGACAGGGTAGCATGTGTACAAGTGGGATCTAGTCTGGCGATTCCCCCCATGTGAAAACCCATCAACAATGAAAACGAAAGAACAACTTTTGGAGGTGGCCCTTGGAGATAATTATCCCCATGGCCCTTGCAAGTCATAATCCGTCCCTGAACACAAATTATTCCTTTAAGCACTGAGAGAAACAGGTGAGTCTAATCAATCAGTGATCTATCAGTCCAAGAAAACCCTCTGCACTCCTAAGAAGTCAGACTGGTTTGATGAGTCCTTAATGGAATCTGTAGACTACTACGGTGTATCTTGTAGTGTAGTGGCCAATGTAGTGCATTTCATGGGGACATAGATTAACAAGTTTACTGATTTCACACTAAATTCCATCATTAATCCTTTCAATCAGAGAACTAAACCAGATAGAAACAAAACATGCACAAAGCTGCAATCTCTCTGATGATTCATCTTCATGGGTAAACTCTGTCTGTCCCATTGTTTTCAAAACGAGTTTTGAACAGACTGACAAGGACACATTATCTAAATTTAATCAAATGGCAGGTGGCACATAAAGACCAGTAACGTTATTTGTTTCCTGGAGCTGGCAACCACAACTGATCGGTCAAACCAGCATAACTGGCCTCACAGAAATAATAACAAAGCTGACAGTATTTTTAAAAAGACACACCTGTATGTATCTGAAAGGGATGCACGCTCATTATTAGTATGAATGAAAACTTTTTTTTTTTTTTCACAAGCAGAAGAATCCTGTTTATACAGACTACAAATGACGCAGTATGGGACTTCCTTACGAGGTTCCTTTTTATTGTATAATAGTATCGACCTTTCACCTGCGTATCGGCTAATGTGTGTTCAGTTTAAACGATATTTACGCCCATCACAGCTATTGCTAAATGCATTGACCGGAATCAACATTTTCCTCCAGAAGTGTCGTTTTAAACGAGACAGAAAAACACATTATCTTCTCTGCACGTATGTTTGCTTTACCCTGCCCTCAACGCCCACATGTCTTTAGCTAATTCAACTGTACATGTTATTTTAACAGGCCAACATGAGCTCGTGCTGGAATGCATCCTGGATTGTGCTTGTGTGACGTGTAATGTGTAGGCGGAGCTTAACAAATGCAGCTTCACTCTGAAAGTTGAATTGAAGATCCCGGGAGTTGATGCTGGCAATCTAGAGCATAATTAAAACTTTCAATGGAAATCTGTTGAATAATATACCTGTAATAAACCAGAACTGTAAGACGCGTAAGAACTGGACAGATCGAAATGAAGAAAATTGAGAAAGAGTTGGAAGGAGGAGGTGGAGAGAGAGATGGTAACAGAAAATCCGAGAAAGATCTGGTATGTTTTAAAAAACTTTTTTATTGCTTTGTGTATGATGTTAATTTGCGTACATCGCGTACAAATAGTCACTTGTCTATGCTGAGATAATGTAGGACTGCGGTTTATTTTTCATGCTTTCCCAGCTGAACATTTTGAAAGGATTTAACCAGATTTACCTGTTATTGAATTAAAACGAACGAAACGAAAACATGCAATTCTTTAAATGTCAATAATTCTTTCCAAATACAGACAATATCGTCGATAGCCGTAAATAGGTGTCACCTCAATTGGTCACCAGCAGGAGTTATTATTTTGAGAGGAGACGTGTAACAGTCATGTAAGAACTTGAATCACAAAATTTATTTTCCCACGCCTTCATTTTCCATACTGCAATTCTTTAACCACTTGTCAATATCTTAAAATGCAACAAATATGGATGTGTCATGACTATTTGAATTGGCTTCTTTATTTGTTTTTCTCTGAGAGATTTTGAAGTTAATAATAAAGGTCAAATTAAATGATTGTACAAGCTTTATTTATTGCTCCCTAATAAGGATATGTTAAAAAACTGTACTGTTATAAGGTTATTTTTACAGCACATAGTTGAAATGTGTAGGCCTGTTTGCTCAGTGGCTGCTGAAATAACTGCAAACCTCTACAAAAAATAACAAAATAAAAGGACAAATATGGGGAGAGATAAATTCCATAGTATTGTATTTATTCAGTTCAATAGGATCACTATTTCATAACTCCCGAAATTAAATTGAAACAGAATTCATAAAAGTCTATGAAACACAAATACACAAAATTCATTCAATGAAAAAAAAATCTACAGGAAAAAATAAAAAGCACAATAAATAAAAATAAGAATATCAAAACCATGTTATGAAAATATAGAAAATATACAAGTTACTGTAACATAGTAATGCTGAATCATCATCCATTATGATCATCATTCAAAGGTAAATTGTTGTTCTTACATGTGAGATATTATAAGAAATATATATTTTTTATTGTAAAGAACTGAAAACAAGTCTATATTTGTTTCAAACATAATCATTATTATTTCATTTTGATTGACAAGGTGCGTAGATTTTGCTTGATCATGGGAGAATATTTGTCACCTCTCCTGAGGTGACAAATGTTCTTTATGTCTGTCTACTATTCTGAATTATGAAATGCCTTTTGCAAGACTACATTTTTAATTTTGTGAAAACAATTATATTAACACATCAATTGTTTGTCTTATTATCAATTAGATGTCTGTGTTTTTGTAAGTGCTTAAAGGTTTAGTCACAAATAAGACATCCGTTTCCTTGAGTAGGAATGCTTTTTTCTTTGGGCATGCTTTTGTTGTTTAAGAGTGGTTTTATAGCTGTAATCAGCCACTTAGAGTGAAAGAAAAGAAACCAAACCTGAATGTGTAGTTTTCTCTTACTCATGCTTTACTGCAACTCTACTGTGTTTCAGAGCTGGATCCCAAAGATGATTAAAAAGAGAGTGTGTACAATCTTTGTGGAGGACTCCTCTAGGTACAACAGCCATTTACTTGCATTCAGATTTACCAGCATACCTTGAAGGTTACGCAATCATTTCATATGCAACCATTTGAAACAAACATTCAAATGCTTGTAATTTGATCTGAGCCATTTAGTCTCAGTCCGATTTGTTAATAGAGGGTGGGTAAACAAACATGCCACTTTTTCTGGAATAAAGGTGAATGCGCAATATGTCAGTGCAGCATTGTTTCCCTGTCCTTATTCACCTTACAAGCTATTGTTAAAGCACATGTAATGGGCTTGGTTCACTAAAGGGTTGGAGCTGGTACTGTTTTAATTTATTTAGGTTATTCATTGAAGTGATAAATGTACTGTATTTCAATTATTACATTTCCTTCATTTGTATTGAATCCGGAACAAATGTCTTTAACTGTATGTAATAGACCAGAGCCTTGGTTGTACATTAATTGTTATATATTATCATTGTGTAGATAATGCATATATAAAGCACAAAAGGCCTTAACAAAGGGAGAATAATATGTCTCGGCTCAACCTGTATGTTCAGAGATTTCACAGAAAGCTTTTAATATCAGGGATTTTTTAATTTTTTATTTTCAGGCTGGGGAAAGTCATGGAAATATGTAAAATAATAATAATAAAAAAGTTATGGTAAAGTCATGGACATTTCTATATTATATATATATATATATTTCTTATAGATTTGCTTTGGTCTAAAATATTTTATTGCTCTTTGTATGTGCTTGTGTAGAGTAACATTTGCGTGCATGCCAGTGTGATAACATCAGCCTTTTCGATTATGTTTTTTTTTGCTGATGTTTGTACACCATTAAGTATAATTGTTTAAATCTATTGATTCAAACTATTCAAATCAAAAGATGTATCTGACATTCCAATGGAAATCTGCAATCTCTTTAAAATTAATTTCAAAAAAATCTTCCAGTATTAATAATCTATCCAGTAATCATGAATGACTGGAAATGTCCTGAAAAACCCTGTACATTATAAGTGTGTTGTGTTAAAGTCATTTTTGGCACATGCCTATGTTCTGTTTATGTTTCTTTCTTTTTGTCTTTTCTCATTTTCTCTTTGAGTTTCTCAAAGTAAAAAAGCATGTTGTTTTCTCTTTCTTTGTAGTAATGGGGCTTTGTGTCAGTGTGGTGGAGCCCGAGAAATTCACGTCAGCACATCTGCATGTGATGGTGTAGTGGGCCAGTGGGACAGTGCAAAACACACCTCTGAATACCCTACTGATGCCTTTGGAGAGCTGGAGTTTGCTGGAGCTGGACGCAGACACAGTCCAGTGGGTATCTTATTTTCTTGTAAGCCCGTTCAGTTGTGCACAATTAAAAGTTTTGTGCCACACCAGAAAAAACTAGTGAAGCATGGAGCTTTTGGTGGATAGGAATGCATAATATTCTTTTAAGGGTGTGGAAGAGCCGTTTAAGATTGAAATCAAGAGGGAATACAGAGAATTGGTATCCCGAATACACAACAAGACCTGCCTCTCTGACATTCTCATTATTCAACGGATGCCTGCATTAGATTGTGATGCTGAAAAAGTTACAATGGTGTCAACTTTTGGTCACATGATAGAGTATTACTTTGGCATGCCCTCATATTTTCCCTCTACATTCTTTCAACAAAACATCCCTACTGAAATCAATGGATTCAAAGCATTCTTTGATGTAGTGTATATACTCTAGAAGTATGTAGGCACCCCTACTTCAGCCGAGTATGTAAACTACTTTTCTGAAAAGAGAACATACATTTCTTTGTGCTATGCAATGTTTAAAGTTTATGTGTCATTTGCACTTTTCGTGCATTCATTTTACTCTATTTTCCTTATTTTTCTGTTCACTCAGTTCCTATAATGTATTTTAAGTTCACAAAATGTATCTTTATATTTAGTTTAATTATTGGTTATTATGAGCTTTTTGAAGAATGTGTTGTATTGACTGAAGTTCACCCCTCTCATATATGTGTGTTAGGTGACGAGAAAAATACCATGCATGTCTGTGCATGTGAGAAATGCCTTGATGACTTTATTTTGTACCTTAGTTTTGAATGAAGATTCAGTATAAGAAGAAGACAGTTTTTTGTTATGTCACCCACTCAATTCAGAATCGTGGATTTTTGTATTACTTTTGTCTCCTAAAGTTTCTGCGTCTGTCACACGACACACACCCTGACAATTTGTACTCACTGATGACGACTCAATGGGGCCTACCGATACCCAACCTGGTGGTGTCAGTGGTTGGGGGAGAGGGAAAGGAAAAAGTGAAGACCTGGGTACGAGAAGTGATCAGACAGGGCCTTGTCCGAGCTGCACAGAGCACAGGTAACTCCTGACCTCGTGGTTTTGCATTTTCAGTTCTGTTTTGCCTCTATAATGTTACAGAAAGTTGGTGTGAATTCCCATTTACAACCTATTTTGACATATTTAAAGTTGAAGTGTGTCATTTCGGAATGAAATTGAAAAAATAGTTTGATTCCAGAAAACTCCAGACATCTTCATTTGGTTGTACAAACAAATTGCCCCCTCCTTAAACTCACGACAATCGGTCAAGCCTGTGTTGCTGTGTCAGGCTTGATTGGCTGCTCCAACAAATTTAGGAATGTTTTGATAGTGTCACAGTGTTACACTTGTAACACTTGTTACACAAGTGAAAAAAGTCTACAAATGGCTTACTAGAAGTTTATTGCATATTAAGATGAAATAAGCGAAATAATTTTAACATTTAAAATAAAATGCATTAGCTATATATGTTGTGTAACATATTTCTGAGTAAAACAGGATATCCAGCAACAACAATATGTTGGATAGGACTTGATTTTATACATGGGGAAAATATTGGATTGTGAAAAGTGGCCGTTGCATACCAGAATAGAGTAGACTTGATTGGGAGTGTGCTTAAACAAGTGCTCATGAACCTTTACACTTACCTAATGAATGGTCACGTGTGTATTGTAAACCCTAACTGATCTTGACTCAAAGTATAACATGTAATACAGGTAGCTTTTCTGAAATGTGAATAACTGTTTCCATGTGCTCAGTAATTAGAGACTAGACAGAAGTCTCGATACATCAGTGTTAAACAGGCCAAAACTACTCTTACTCAACAGTGAAATTCCCTGTGCTTAAGTTTGTAGTGTTGCTTTGTTGAGAACCTTATCTACCTTATCTAACCCTCAAAATTAGATTTGTTTGTCTAAAATAATGTATTCATGTTTAGACATGCTAAATCATATTTGTGACCTGACTCAAACCAGTTAATGCAAAACAATTTTTTAGGCTAACATTATTACAAATGTAAAATTGTGTGGTCTGTAATGTGTGTTTGCAAAACAGCATGTTCATCACGAATGTACAGTTACAGGAAAAAGTATGTGAACCCTTGAATTCACCTGGATTTCTGCATTAATAGGTCAGAAAATGTATCTGATCTAAGTCACAGCAATAGACAAACACAGTCTGTTTACATAACATGCAACATTTCTTTATTGAATACTCAATGTAAACATTCACAGTTTTGTGTATTGTAAAATTTTAGAATAAAATTGATTCAATTTGATGACCAATTTATGCAGCAATTCTGGTAAATCGAGGGGTTCCAACATTTTTCTGCAACTGTAAATAAATTATATAACATTTTTGTAACAGAGCATATTAGTGATACCGATGTGTTTCTGTGCACTCTTATTTAGCTTATATATTCCAAACATGATTTTTACAGGGGCTTGGATCATGACAGCAGGCCTAAGGGAAGGGGTCGGCCGCTGTGTAGGCGAGGCAGTAAGGGACCATTGTGCAACAGCTTCGTCTCTTTCACAGTCCAAAGTTATAGCTGTGGGAGTCGCACCCTGGGGCTTGATTCACCAACGTCAGCAACTTATTAACCCACAGGTACTATTGCCAATAAAATGTCACAATCTCATAGCAGTATAGTATACTTAAGTAATAAACAACTTAAAGCTGTTTGTTTCAGCTTTAAGATATGGATTGTTTTTAGGTACAATGCAAGGCAAAGTGTCTAAAACACACTTATTTGTGGTAAAATCACTGTAACACACACATATCAAACTATGATAAAAGACGCCAATGTCTAATAAACCGAAAAATTTAATGTGAATACTTTTTGTAATAAACAATACTTTCTATAATAGTTCATTACTATAACCATATCCAAACTGTATGCTGTTTGAGGTTGCCAGGCAGCGTAGCAACATAGCACATTAGCACATCATAGAATTTGCATTTATAGTCATTGTACAACTACTTCGAATGCAACTAGTCCAATCCAAGTATACAGTAGAGTTGGAGAAATCAGTTTTATAAATACATAGATACACAGTACACAGTAGCATTCCAGTAGTGTTCTATTACTCATGACTAAAGTCACAGTAAATCTGAATGGTGTTTAGGACTTTGAAAGCTCAATAAAAGCTTTTTGTCCACTTCTCTTTACAAGGGTAGTTTTCCAGCACGCTACTATGTGCATAACATGCCCCATGATGCCTGCTGCTTGGACAATAACCACCAGGCCTTCCTGTTAGTGGATGATGGAAGTGTAGGCCACAGAGGGTGTGAGACAATGTTCAGAGCCAACTTGGAGGACTTCATATCCCATCAGCGCACTGGCATCTGGGGTAAGAGAGTTAAAAACTCTCTCTGATTAAAAAAAAGTTTTTTTTACCGTGGCAAATTGAGCACAACAGCAAATGTCCAAATCTTCTATCTGTGCATAACTTTTATCTGGGACTCTGACAGGAAACAAAGTAACTGACAACAGTTACATTCCTCTGGAACTGCACTTCCTATAAATGCCCCAAAAAAAAAAACAAAAAAAAAAAACAGAGAAGTAAACATTGTGTGAGAGGAAGGAAGAAGAAAGCTAAACAATAGTGTCCCATTATGAAAAAAGGAACAGTATTTTATAATTTAACATCATTATCAAAATATGGTGATTTGGGTTGCAAAGGGGCAGAACATTTCATTTAAAAAAACGTCTCGGTTACGTATGTAACCTCCGTTCCCTGATGGAGGGAACGAGAAGTTGTGTCGAAGAAGCAACACTAGGGGTCTCTCTTGAGTGCAGAATATGCCTCTGATCTATGAAAAAAGGTCAATGAGAAGTTGGCAGACAGTATTTGCATACCCCGCCCCCAGACATATGGGTATAAAAGCGGGGAAATACTTCGAGTTCAGTCAGGATTTTTCTGAGGAGCCGGAAATGGTCCGGTGGCTCGGCTCAGCGACGTGGCCGGGTAGACACGACGTCTTGTTCCCTCCATCATACGTAACTGAAACGTTCCCCGTCTGTCGCTCATTTCAACGTTGTGTCGAAGAAGCGACACTAGGGGTCCACTTTAAATCACGCCACGCGCTGAGCCATGTACGTGTACTGCTGACACAGGAGCGGGCAGGCATTTCACGTGCACAAGCGACCAACTGTGTTTCAGACTGTACGTACGCTTCCCCAATGCCCCAAAAGAGTTGTCGGAATCCTTCTGATTACCCTAGAGGGGAACAAGGCGACGCTTGCCAACCTGGGAATGGGCCAAGCCTGGCTGGGCCTCTTTTCTCTCTATGTTTGTTGGCATAGAGCATGAGCAGCCGGGGCCCTCATACGCATTGAGGGAAGGGGGTCTTACCCAATTTCCTATTCTTTCAGGGGGAAAAGACCCTGCGGAGGCTACACCTGCCTGAAAGGGGAGGTAATGGTGGTGAATACATCACATGGCCTCTTTGGTCTCATGTGGGAAAGAATGTCGCGGTGGTAGATCCAGCCTTCGAGGAGGGGGAAGTTGCTACAACATGGCGACCGAAGGGCAGTGAAAAAAAACTGCCTAAGGGAGATGTGGGTCAGCTCGTAAGGTGACTGTACCGCGGAAATACACACAGGAGGAGTCCGCGTAGGAGGCCTGACCTGTGGAGCACCTATTCCAGTACAGGGCAGCCTAGGGTACCCGTAGTGGACTGGGTCAGCAAGTTCTTCCATTGAATTGCGGACCCAAAAGGGCTAGGGAGGAATCGACCAGGGAGCCTTGTGGGTGGGATCTACTTGGAAAGAAGGCGCACTGCTTTACCTCAGCTGAGGGAAAGGGAGCTGGACGAAAACGATTCACCCGGTCAGACCGTCAGCGTGTACCGAGTTCTATCGTCTCGGACCTGAGAAAACACGGGATGAGACTGACTCAACCCTGAAATTGTAAAATGTTGCAAAGGTATTAGATGTTGCTCAACCCGCTGCTCTACAAATGTCTGCTAGGGAGGTGCCCCTAGCCAGTGCCCACGAGGATGCAATACTCCTTATTGAGTGCGCCTGGAACCGCAAGGGGGGGGGGGGGGGCACGGCCTGGGTGCGATAGGCCAGTAAGATGGCATTCACCACCCAGTGGGAAAGCCTCTGTTTGGAGACAGCGTTCCCTTTCTGCTGTCCCCCAAAGCAGACAAAGAGCTGCTCAGAGCACCTAAAGCTCTGAGTGCGGTCCAGGTAGGCACGCAAGGCACGTACCAGACACAGCAATGAAGGGGCTGGGTCTGCCTCCTCCCGGGGCAGCGCTTGCAGGTTCACTACCTGGTCTCTAAAGGGCGTGGTAGGAACCTTGGGCACGTAGCCCGGTCGTGGTCTTAGGATCACATATGTGTCTGCCGGACCAAACTCCAGGCAGGTGTCGCTAACGCTTGCAGGTCCCCGACCCTCTTGATGGAGGCGAGCATGATCTTCAGGGCCATCTTTAGAGAGAGGGCCCTGAGTCCAACTGATTCTAGCGGCTCGAAGGGGGATCTCTGAAGACCGGCGAAGACCACCGAGAGATCCCAGGAGGGGAACAGGCTTGGCCAGGAGGGATTTAACCATAGGTGGTAGACCAGCTAGATCTTCCGCGTCCCGTCCAGGGGCCAGACGTGGAGGTTCCAAAGGTCTGGGTGCGGATGCCAGAGCGTGCCCCGACCCTGAGAAAGAAGGTCTTTCCTCAGGGGAATTCGCCAGGGAGGGGCTGTCGCGAGGAGTACTAGGTCTGAGAACCAGGCCCGGGTGGGCCAATAGGGAGCCACAAGGGTGACTTGTTCCTCGTCCTCCCTGACCTTGCACAGCACCTGTGCAAGAAGGCTCACTGGGGGAAATGCGTACTTGCGCAGCCCCACAGGCCAGCTGTGTGCCAGTGCGTCTGCCCCGAGGGGAGCCTCTGAGCGGGCATACCAGAGCGGGCAGTGGGAGGTCTTTCTGGAGGCAAACAGGTCTACCTGGGCCTTGCCGAACTGTTCCCAAATCAGCTGGACCGACTGGGGGTGGAGCCTCCACTCTCCGCCAGGCAAGCGTTGTCTTGTCAGCACGTCAGCTATCACATTGAGGTTGTTGGGGATGTGAGTGGTGCGCTGTGACTTGAGTCGCTGCTGGCTCCAAAGGAGGAGACGACGGGAAAGTCGTGACATGTGGCGGGAGCATACGCCGCCTTGGCAATTTATGTATGCTACCGCAGTGGTGTGGTCTAACCTGACCAGAACATGTTTGTCTCGAACTAACAGGAGAAACTTCTGCAGGGCAAAGAGGACAGTCAACAACTCCAGGCAGTTGATGTGCCAGCGCAGTGGGCCGCAGATGGGGCATGGCCCATGGCAGCAGACTTGCGGCGGGGCAGGATGAGGGAGATGGCCTCCGTCTGCTTCTTCACCGCGGAGAAGTGTTGGGCGAAGTTCTCGACGTTTCGCCCAAGAGGCCGAACTGGGAGACAGAGGCGTTGAGGAAGCGAGCTTTGTCGGTCTCACGCATCTCAACCAAGTTCAGCCACAGAGGACATTCCTGGACCACGAGCGTGGCCATCGCCTGCCCGAGTGACTTTGCTGTGACCTTTGTGGCTCTAAGGGTGAGGTTGGTCGCTGAGTGCAGTTCCTGCAGCACATCGGGATCAGGGATACACCTGTGAAGATCTTTGAGGGCCTTGGCCTGGTGGACTTGCAGGAGGGCCATGGCGTGGAGCGCTAACAGCCCTATCCACCTAGTGAATCGCCGTGTACCCATGGACCACTCCGCCGTTGAGGGTAGCGAGAGCGAATGAGCGAGTGGCTTTGTGATGGGTGGAGAGGGGTTCTCTCCATGATGACGTCAGCTCATCATGCACCTCTGGGAAAAACGGGACGGGACGGCACCCAGACCCCAGGAACCAGTCATCCAACCGCGATGGCTGTGGGGAGGACAGTCCAAACCCACGCTGGCGGCGGCCCGGGAAAGCTTGTCGGCCATCTGGGCGTCAGCCTCAGCCTGGGCATGCTGGCCCAAAGGCGGTAGCCCAGGGGAGGCATCCGTGTCAGACGCCGCGCTCTCTACGGGAGTCAACGAGCGTGCTGGGGGACGGGTGGTCAGAGGGGGCGTACCTGGTGGATATGCACCCGCTGCCATCCCCAGATCGCCTCCATCGCCATCCGCATTGTCCTCAATCCCGTGGGAAGAAGGAGCAATGTGGGGGGTGGCTGGATTGGTGTGCTTTATATTGAAAGTGAGCCGTGACCGCAACGTTGCCATGGTCATGCGCTCGCAGTGAGAACATGAACCATCCACAAGTGCTGCCTCGGTGTGATCGCTGCCCAGACACACGAGACAATACCTGTGGCCGTCTGAATACTCTTTTAAGCTCTTGCGCTGTTGAAGCGCCCAGGGGCAAGCTGCACCTCCATGCAGGGAAGGAGAAAGCCACTGTAGTGCGCCGTAGATCCAACAGCAGAGAGCGTCAGAGGAACAGGAACGAGTGTGTGACTCGCAGCTCGCTACAAATACAACCATTGGCTCCGGAAAAAATTTCTGAATGAACTCGACATATTTCCCCGCTTTTATACCCATATGTCCGGGGGCGGGGTATGCAAATACTGTCTGCCAACTTCACATTGGCCTTTTTTCATAGATCAGAGGCATATTCGACGCTCAAGAGAGACCCCTAGTGTTGCTTCTTCGACACAACGTCGAAGTGAGCAACAGACAGGGAAATACAATTATCCTGCATTCCAAACTGGATAAATCCCCCTCCGAAGGGCACTTAGAAAGGAGAACAATCATGATATTCTTGCTGTAAGACTGCTTCAAACATAATTTCCAATAAAAATTACTTAAAAGGTCAGTTCCGAATAAATGCTATTTTTGAGCCCCACACCTTTCTAAAGCTCTTACAATGGATATTGAGAAAGTTATTAATTTACATTTTAACTGTGATTTGTTTCTTCACATGGTTCATTTAAATGTATCACTGTTACTTCGTTTAATGTTCATGTGAACTATTTTATTGAAAAACATTTATTTAATGGTATGATCTATTGATTGTAGTCTGAGTAGGGTTGTATGATTTGTGATGTATTGATTGACACCATCTTAGAACAACAGTCAAGTTGTCCTTTATTAATAAAAACAACATCACAATGTTAAAAATGTCGGTGAAAAATTAACTAACCTGAATTGAAAATTGAAATATTTTTGGAAAGACAATGTATTTTGAGAATAACCCAGTTTTAAAACAAATAGAAACATTAGACTAATGTCTTTAGTCTTTTTGTTATTGCTCAAATTATGTTGTTTTTATTTAATACAGTAGTAGAAGATACATGCTTTATTCCTAATTGTATTTATAAAACTGCATTTCTTCTGTCTTTAACAGGCAGTGGAAGCATTGAGATTCCTGTATTGTGTGTGCTGATTGCAGGGGATGCTGCAATGCTAGAGGTCATTACACTTGACACATACATGGCGCAGTTATGGTTGTAATTTAAGGTATTGGAGATTTCTGCAATACCTTAAATTACAACCATAACTGTTTTTAAGTTAACTGCTTTAAGTGACTTAAGTTCTTAAGCCCCCTAAAAGTATAAAGTAAAGTCTGAAGGCAGTCAAATTCACTAATCATGATACAGTATGAAGTAAATTAACTCTTGGATATAGCAAACAGACATGACGATAGCAATTTCTCATTACTGTAACTATATTACAACAGAAACAGTATGCTAACATCAGCTTTCACTGGTAAACAAAATAATTTAACAAAGAGAAAAACAACATTTCAGTTAAAAATAAACCAATTTGTAAAAGTAAAAAAAAAAAAAAAATCATGCTATGTATATATTCTCTCTCTCTCTCTCTTGCTGCAGCGAGTGGATTTATCTCTACAGAATTCCACTCCATGGTTGGTGCTGGCAGGGTCGGGCCCAGCAGCAGACCTGATAGCAGGAATCCTGAGGGACCTCAATACACCCCTGGACCCACCCGTGAGCCCGACTTTACAGTCTGCTGCTGAGGAAGCCAGGGAAATAAACAGCGCTGAGCTCAGAGACAGAGTGGCAGCTAGAATTAAGAAACAATTCCCTTTGGGGAATCAAGTAGAAAAACTGGTGGATCAGGTGGGTTTAAGATCAGGAAAGAGTTTGGGTTAATGAGTGCATGAAGGACAGAGGTCTTTTTTTTAGATTACTTGTTTCCTCTTTTTTCACACAGGCACTCAGTATTTATCAAAACAGAGAACTTATTACTGTGTTCCATGGAGACCAGGAAGGGCAAGATGACTTTGACACAATCATCCTTAAGGCTCTTGTAAGAGGTGAGCTAAAGGGATAGTTCACCGTTGTTATTTGTGTAACCTGCAAATTTACGTAAACATGCATCAGAATTATTTATATTGTTTTTGTACTTCTATGATGAGTGGATATAAATAAATATTTAAATGTGTGTGTTCAGCTGCTAAACGTGATTCTAATGACGCTAGTGAGTACACTGAGGAGCTGAAGCTGGCAGTGGCCTGGAACAGAGTGGACATTGCCAAGAGTGAACTCTTCAACGGTGATGTCCATTGGAGGGTAGGAATGTTAGTAGTGTCCTAATGGTAGCACACTGACACATTATATTTATATTACATCGATACTTTTACCAAATCCAGCACAATTTACAACAAAGTGCATAAATCACATTATTGTCAATTACTGCCAGGACAGGTAGCTGAGAATACATAATGCAATAATGTTGCTGCTAAACTGATACATAGCTAGGATGCTGTGAAGATATGTTTTTGTACTTAGATAATATAAACTATAGATTTCTGCAGAGCCTTTAAAAATGTAAGAAAACATTTGCCTCCAGACAAACCATTGTTTATTTATTATTGTAAGAGTCAAGTTATTTTCTTCGACTTGTGATGAAACCGCAAGGACCTAGAAGATACAAGCTCTGAGTGGCATGCAAGCCAGTTAACTAAGTCTGTGAAGTCCAAATTTATAAAGAGATTATCATTATCCAATATCCACATACAAATGGAAATCCACTTCTTTATAAAATATTTTTTTTTTAACTGGAAAAGTAATGGAATTCCATTGATCCAAAGGTGTGTGAACCCTGTAGAGTAGTTTTTTTAATGACCAATGTGTTCTCTCTCTCAGTATGAGGACTTGGAGGACTCAATGACTGATGCTCTGGTGAATGATAAGCCCCAGTTTGTTCGTCTCTTTGTGGAAAATGGCCTGAATATTCTGGACTATCTGACGTACCATCGTTTAGAACTTCTATATGGCTCTCTGTCAGAATGCACTCTGGTGCACTCATTCCTCCAGAGAAGGCTGCAGGAGCGAGTGGGATTAGCTGCCTCTCAGACCCGATTATCTTTCACTCCTGATGAGAATTCCTCTCTCAAAATCCCCATGAATACAATTACCAGTTCCTCTGCTACACAACAGATCACCCTATATGAGGTAAAAGGGTTTAGGTTACCCTGAAACCAATGTTAGAGGATTTATTTAATAGGTAATACTTCACAATATTGTTTTAAATGTTGGCATTTGTTTATACAATAGATATCAATTATGTATGCATGTATTTTCTTTGTATACATTTGCTTAAAAATGTGCTCCAGCCCTGTGGAGGACAATATACCTGTATATATAAATCTACTACTATTATTGTTAAAAAATCAAGATAAATATCTTGTTGAATATGACTAATGTTAATGTATACAACCTTATTGTAGTGTTAACCATCATTAAATAGTGTGACGTAAGTAAAACAAATGGATTAACATTTCTCCATCTCACAGGTTTCACGGGTGTTACATGAAATCATGAAAGACGTGTGTCAGCCCTTATACTATGGACCTCTCGGTCTAGATCAGGGAGTAAACGCACGAAAAGCAATGAAGGTACCAACCAGGATTTTCTTCAGTGATTTTTGGATTGGTGAATTGATTTGAATTTCTAAATTATAGATAGTTCTGTGATCATAGAAAGAGTTTTGTCTCCTGTTTCAGCATGTGAATAAGTTGCTACTAAATGAAAGTCCTTATCAGAAGCAGCATTGTGCAACTCCATGGGTGGCTCTTTTCATTTGGTCCGTTCTACAGAATCGGAGAGAAATGTCCATCTACTTCTGGGAAATGGTAAAGCCATTCTCTATTTTCATCATTTCCATGTCATATTTACGGTATATGTTTACAGTCATATGATAAACATAATAAAATAAAAAGGCTAACCATGCAATTCTGGTTCTGTCTGCTCAGTCTCTCTACAAAAATTTATTCCACTAGGAAAATTTTTTTTTTCTTCCATCACAATATGCAAATCTGAAAGGTAGGTGGCACTCTTACACAGAAAAGCACTCAGACCATAGACATCCAGTCAATTTTGGATGGCATGCATGTTCCCCACTGTTTCAGCAAATATCTTGGCCTTTGAATGGACTAAGCTCATTCTAGGGGTCATTGGAGATACATCTTATACATCTGAGAAATAACATTGTATTATTTAACCAACTAAGCTCACAAACAATTAAACAATAGCTCATTTTCAAGAAAACAGCCAAAGGTAAGAGTTGATAATGAATTTGTGGCTACAAAAGGAGTAATAAGGGCAGAGATGAGACATTTGTCTTTGTTGTCCAACAGAGATAATATTTCACTTCAGGATTCTGTGATAGGGCAACAAAATATATTTGATATTTAACTTGCATATCTATGTGAAAAACTTTTATATTCATGCTTCTACATCATCACCTCTAGGGGGCACTCATTTGCGACACAACGGTTTTAAGGCTTTTTTATATTTTATGTAACATAAATTCAAAAGTGATGGCATTCTGTGAAAAGTTCAGATTCTAAGCTTAAACTTATCGCATTCTTCTGGCTCCACCCAAGGACTTGCCGGCAGGTCCATAGAGTTTAAGTGTCAGGAACTGGAAATGAGGACCCAAGCACAGGAATACCAAAATAGGGTTAAGCGTAAAACAAACTAGAACAAAACACTTCAAGTGGAGAAAAAAATGGTGCCAGTGGAACTGGAAACCACGAGGAAGCCGGCGGGGGACCAAAAGACCAAGACTGAACAGGAGACAAAGGCAGACTGGGAGACCAGGGCGAGGACAAGACTGCATTAGACAGAGCTGAACGTGAGTTCAAAGCAGCCGGGGTAAGAACAGGCTTGTTGTCAGGCCACTGGAGAAGGGACTGACTCAGCGGTCGCTAGGGATTTGGAGAGGTCGTTGGCACGCCAGCCAATAGTGAGATGGATGGGTCGTTGGTGGCCGCCAGGGGAGATGCAGCTAACTCAGGCCCCTTCTGGAAAGCTGCCTCTAATTCGAGCCCCTTTTGGAAAGCTGCAGCTAGAGTAGTGGGAAGAACTGCAACAGACTCAGGTGCCTCCTGATGGTTAGTAGCTTCTTCCTCCTCCTGCTCCTCAGAGTAATATGAGGAACTGCTGCGGTGGTCTCTTCTAGTGATATAGTATTATCCTCAGGTTGGGGTAGAGAGAGAGTCCTCAGTGGTACAGGCTGAGATGAACTCACACCACTTTAAGGCCAAGTTTATGGTTTCAGATAGTCTCTCCCCTTCTCTCTTGTCTGGAACATATGACCTAATGGGCTCATTCAGGCTGGTATTGAAGAGGTCAATCAGGCTGGCCTGATTGAAATTTAGACTCGAGGACAATACAAGAAATTCCAATGCTTACTCCTTTGCCAACTTGTCCTCCTGACAAAGCTTAAAGAGCTGCTTAACATGGGAAGCTCTACTGACGTCAGGAGAATCAGTTTAAAAATATCCATGATTCCTGCTGGGTCCAGTCTATGCCAGTTTGTTATGTCATGAACTGGAGTCCCAAGCATAAGAATACTAAAATGGCGTTTATTAAATGTAAAACAAACTAGAACAAAAAACCACTCTGTAACACAGTTCAATGGAAAGAAGGAGGCGAGAACCAGCTTAACAATATAAACAATATTTTAATAATAATAAACTTTAGCAAAAAAACAAACACACACAGATGACGGGTAGCTGCCCGTAACTATCTCTGTCACACTGCCGTCTCCAGTTGCCTTTATGCCTCTTGGGCTTAATCAGCCTAATTAGGGGACGGGTGTGCGGAATCATGGCCCAGACCCACCCTCTGCTCTGCCACACACTTCATGGTACAATATAAAGAGAACGAAACACATGAGGGACAGGTGACAACAATTGACCAAATGACTAAAAGAGCACTAGACATGGAGCTGTGGTGAGGGAAATCAAGGAGGCGGAGTCAGGGAGCACATGGCTGACACAAACAAAGCCATGTGCTCTACACAAAACAAAGACAAAGACCAAAAACACCCAAATCCAAAACAGATAGACAAGAAAGGGTAGTCCAGACATGATCATAACATAATGGGGTTAATTTATTATGTCATATGTTTTGAACAGTGTTGAAAAGACCAACATTAATTTTCATGCTTGTCCAGGCTGGTTTGGCACTGGTTTAACTAGTGGGTAGAAAATGTAGTTGTTGACATAGGTCGACCAGTATGTTATGTCGAGTAAACCTGGTTGACCAAGGAAGCACGGGCTGCTTGTTGATCTAGTAGAGAAGCCTGGTATAGAGACACTGGCACACCAGCATCCAATGCCAGCAATTAACATTTATTGATCACAAGATTATACAAACTTTTACAGGGTTTACAATATTTTACATGAACAAATGAGGATATTAAATTGATAACTGTCTGTCTTCTCTCTCCCTCTCTCTCTCTTTCTCTCTCTCTCTCTCTCTCTCTCTCTCTATGTGAGGCGGGGGAGTCAGTGCTAAGTGCTCTTGCTGGGTGTAAGATATTAAGAGAGCTCTCCAAGTCAGAAACAGAGACTGAGAACAAAATCTCCATGAAAGAGCTGGCTCAGACCTTTGAGAATCTGGCACATGGTGGGTGTGAACCAAAAATTCTGTCCTTTTACTCACTCTCAAGTTGTTCCAAACCTGTATCATGTTCTTTCTTCCTTGAAACACAAAAGTTGATCGGCAGAACGAAAGCCTCAGTCAACATTCATTTTCATGACATCATGTTCCCATATAATCAATGTCATCATCTTTTGTGTTCTGCAGTAAAAAATAAATAAAGTAAAATAAAGTTGGAACAACATGAGGTTGAGTATTTGACAAAATAATTTTCATTTTGGGCTGAAATATTCCTTTAAAGAGATGACAGATGGGGCTGCTCCTGGATAAATTAGTATCCAAACATAAAATTAACATAACATGAAAAGTATCTAAGACAAAAATGGCAAACCTCTTCTAAAATGATTGTAAAATTTTAGGCTCTATTTTATACCCTGTGTTTTCTTTCACTGCTTTAATTCTAGATGTGTTCAGTGAGTGTGACCAGAGTGATGAGAGCCGCTCTTACAAGCTTCTCATCAGACAGTCATCTGTATGGGGAGGGGCCACCTGTCTGCAGATGGCTACAGCAGCGGATGCCCGCCTCTTTTTCAGCCATGATGGAGTGCAGGTTAGAAGTGGTTATGGTCCTCAGCACTATGTGGTCAGAACTGTTCGAGTATAAATATTGCTTAGTAGATAATATTTAGTCATAGTTTTTCAACTCTTTCTTGGCTAGAATTTATTGTCAGAGATTTGGTGGGGGGACATGGACAGCAACACAGAGGTGTGGAAATTAGTTCTCTCGTTTTTCCTGCCTCCCTTCATCTTTTCCAACCTCATCAGTTTCAGGTCAGTACCTCATATTTTATGTTTTTGCTGTTGGAACGTGGATTTAAAGTAATATTTTCTGTCCAGTGCAGTTTTTAAAGTTTTCATATAAAATCTACGTCCCTCTATCCTTAGAGAGCATGAGAACGATGAAAAGGATGAGCATCAACAGGGTAAAGAATTTGACAGTGTCGAGGGAGTGGAGTCACTGGCTGAAGTTATTAACACGTAATTGATGGTTTCTCAGCACCACAAAAATTTTCAATGAATTACAGATGATATACATTACATAAAGAGCTTCATACATCATATTTATGCTTTACAGGGAAGAAGAAGTGGAGGAATATAGTGCTTTAAAGGGAAACCCTGAAGGTGTGTGTCAGTGGCATGCATCTGCAGTCCTGTTATACTATGAACCACTGTGGGTAGTTTACATCTTTATTTCCTATACAGCAGGGCCAAATGCTGATACCCAGAAACGACCTTTTATATTCCATCGATGGCGGCAGTTCTGGTTTGCACCGGTCACTTCATTTCTAGGCAATGTGTTGATGTACTTCCTCTTCCTCTTCCTGTTTGCTTACGTCCTATTGGTCGATTTCAAGCCTCCACCTCCAAAGGGACCCGCCCCTTCGGAGCTTGTGTTGTATTTCTGGGTTTTTACACTGGTCTGTGAAGAGATTCGACAGGTATGAATGTTCTCATTTGTTTACACATACCGTGTTCCCAAAATTATTTGGAGATTTCTCCAGAAACGGTCTAAATGATTTTGTTTTAATTTTGAATTATACATTTATTGTTTAATAACTTGAAAACAAACAAACTTCTTTACATGAAAGGGTTTGCATAAAAAGTGTGCTTGTACTTCCTGATATTTTGTTCCAGTATATAATGCAAAAACATTTATACAAGTGTGGCTAACGTGCCCAAATACTTTTTGGGGCCACTGTACATATACATATACATATACACACTCAATCGTTGAATCTAGAACTCCCCCTCAGACTTTCTTTGTAGGATCTACCTCTTTAGTTCAGCGGATGAAGTTGTACATCCAAGACATCTGGAACAAATGTGACCTTACTGCCATCCTACTCTTCATTCTGGGCCTTTTCTTGAGGTGTGTTGCTTGTCTTCATTTAGTGAAATTTGCCCTGGAAATGTTTGTTTGTTTGTGTATGTGACTGTATTTTTTAGTGCATGTGTGTTTGTGTTACAGAATGTTTCCTTGGTCATATAATTTTGGCCGTGCAGTAATGTGTGTAGACTATATGGTCTTCACTCTCAGACTTATTCACATATTTGCCGTTCACAAACAACTCGGTCCCAAAATCATCATAGTTGGCAAAATGGTGAGAAATAAGTGCTAAGTGTTTTATTCAGAACATGTGCTTAAATGTACTATGTGCATATAATTATACTCAAGTATTGTCATTTATTCCACAGGTGAAAGATGTGTTTTTCTTTCTGTTCTTCCTGGGGGTGTGGCTAATGGCATATGGAGTGGCCAATCAGGCACTAATATACTCCTACGATTCCCGTCCTGGTTGGATAACTCGGCGAGTGTTCTACAGGCCATACATGCACATATATGGGCAGATACCACTGGATGAAATAGATGGTATGTAGACTATTGTTTGGGACAAATTTGTCCCCAGAAATTTAATTAAATCTGACAAAACCCGCCTTTGGTGACATCTGCATTTGGACAACCAATTTATAAATGATTTGAATAAATAAAACATATTTTCATTCTAAAAATGCTAAATGTTTGAGTTTGAGTTATTCAATAATAATTATAATTAGCTTTATACCACAACAATTGAAGTCCAAGGAATTTCCTCATTTGTGTGTGGTTTTTTTTAGGTAGCAAACTGGTAATTACAAGAGTATTATGCTATAAATGTTTTTATATGGTTTAAGAGTAGATTTCTAGTGTCCTCATAATTCAACTCACTTAAAAAACATACTAAACTATGTTTTTTTGAAAATGTAAAAATGCAGAATTTTTTTGTGTGAGGGTTAAGTTTTGGGTTCTATAGTTATATAGTCTATCTATAGTTCGTAGAGTGTAAATCATTATGTCTATGGCGAGTCCTCATAAGGATAGCCGCGCCAACATGTGTGTGTGTGTATGCGTGTGTGTGTTTGTTTGTATGTGTGTATCCTTAAGTCCCACTTTACAGTATATTGCACCTCTTTAGCTTATTTAATTGATTCTTTTGTAACAAGTATTTTTTTTCTCTTTCTAGCTGACATAGAATATGGGAAAGACTGTACAGACAACATCACTCTTATCAATGACGGAGCAGAGCCCTGCCCACAATCTGAAGCTAATTGGCTGGTCCTTATCCTGCTGTCTGTCTACTTGCTGGTCACCAATATTCTGTTGGTGAACTTGCTTATTGCAATGTTCAGGTAAAAAAAATTGCAACTTCAGTGCTGAAAAAATATCAAAAATCAATATCTTTGTCCTTAATCCTTAAAACCCTCTGCTCACATAGATGTTATTGTATTGGAAATTTTGAATTCAAGTGGTTATATCTGTAGAACTTGATGTTATATTGCTTGATGTAACAACTGTATTTCTACAAGAGAGAAATAGTTTTCTCAGTTGATTTGGCACAGGAGTCACAAGCAGGTGAAGCATATACTGTATCTAAACTCATAGTACTGTGCAAAAGTTTTAGGTACTGGTGAAAAAATGTGGGAAAGCGAGGATGTCTTTAAAAAGAATGTCATAAATATTTTTCATTTATCAATTACTTCATACAAAGTCCAGTAAACATAAAAAAGCTAAATCAATATTTGGTGTGACCACATATGCCTTCAAAACAGCAAAACATTCCCCTACTTACACCTGGACACAGTTCTTCTTGGTTGTTGGCATATAGGATGTTACAAGCTTCTTAGAGAATTTGCCACAGTTCTTCTGTCTATGTATGCTGTCTCAATTGCTTCTGTTTCTTCATTTAATCCCAGACTGAACCGATGTTCTGTTGTGGACTCTGTGGGGTCCATGCCATCTGTTGCAGGGCTCCCTGTTCTTCTTTTCTATTCTATTTCCAGAAGGATTGCTTGGATGTCTAAAATGTTTATTTTCTATTGACACACTAAAGCTGAAGATATAAAAAACCATCTTAAGACAAATGTTTAAGACATTTGCACAGTACTGTATATGAAAAGAAGAGTTGACTGTATATGAAGAGTTGGTTAAAACTTTAGTTTTAGTTAGTTAAAAATACACAGATCAACCACAACATTAAAACCTACTGCCTAATATCGTGTAGATCCCACTTGTGCCACAAAAACAGCTCTGACCCGTTGAAGCATGGACTCCACAAGCCCTCTGGAGGTGTTCTTTGGTGTCTGGCACCAAAACGTTTGTAGATCCATTAAGTCCTGTAAGTTGCAAGGTGGGGCCTCCATGGATCGGACTTGTTGGTCCAGCACATCCCACAGATACTCAATCGGATTGAGATCTGGGGAATTTGGAGGCCAAGTCAACTCTTTGTCATGTTCCTCAAACCATTCCAGAATTTTTTTTGCAGTGTGGCAGGGCACATTATCCTGCTGAAAGAGGCCACTGCCATCAGGGAATACCGTTGACATGAAGGGGTGTACATGGTCTGCAACAATCTTTAGGTAGGCGGTACGTGTCAAAGCGATATCCACATGAATGCCAGGACCCAAGGCTTCCCAACAGATCATTACCCAGAGCATCACACCGCCTCCTCTGGCCTGCCTTCTTCCCATAGTGCATCCTGCTGCCATCTCTTTCCCAGGTGAATTATGCACACACTCGGCCATCCACATGATCTAAAAGAAAACGTGATTCATCAGATCAAGCCACCTTCTTCCATTGCTCCATGGTCCAGTTCTGACGCTCACGTGCACATTGTAGGCGCTTTTCGGCGGTGGACAGGGGTCAGCATGGGCACTCTGACCAGTCTGCAGCTACGCAGCCACATACGCAGCAAGCTGCGATGCACTGTGTGTTCTGACACCTTTCTATCATGGCCATCATTACGTTTTTCAGCAATTTGTGCTACAGTAGCTCTTCTGTGGGATTAGACTTGACAGGCTAGCCTTCACTCCCCACATGTATCAATGAGCCTTGGGTGCCCATGACCCTGTCGCCAGTTCACCAGTTGTTCTTCCCTGGACCACTTTTTGTAGGTACTAACCACTGCATACTGGGAACACCCCAAAAGACCTGCCGTTTTGGAGATGCTCTGACCAAGTCATCCAGTCGTCACAATTTGACCCTTGTCAAAGTCACTCAGATCCTTACTCTTGCCCATTTTTCCTGCTTCCAACACATGAAATTCAAGAACTGACTGTTCACTTGCTGCCTAATATATCCTACCCCTTGACAGGTGCCATTGTAATGAGATAATAAATGTTATTCACTTCACCTCTCAGTGGTTTTAATGTTGTGACTGATCAGTGTATGTAAATACATGTATACTGTATGTGTGTGTCTGTCTACAGTTACACATTCAATAAGGTCCAGGAGCACAGTGATGTGTACTGGAAGTTCCAGCGTTATAACCTGATCGTGGAGTATCACTCACGGCCCTGCCTTGCCCCACCCTTCATCATCATCTCTCACTTACATATTTTCATCAAGAGGGTCATCCGGAGAGTTCCCTCTGTTAAGATCCAACACTTTAGTATGTTCTCCTTCTAGTTCTTTAAGAAACATGATTCATTCTTATATTATTCTAAAATTTACTCTGGTCCTAAAAAAGTATTTAGACACTTCAGCCACACTTGAAAATGAGTGTTTTGCATTCACAAAATGCATGTGAATGTCTGTCAAGTGGCATATTTTAAAGAAAGATAGCAAATTTTGAAGCAAACATTTCACAAAAAGAAGTTTAAAGTTTCAAATTTTAAAACAATTACGACAAACATTATTCGGACACTTTCTAGATTAACAGACTTAATGGAACATGTCGATAGTTAATGTAATGAACTATACCTCTCACACTGTGTGATTCATACAGTACATCTACTAAAAATGACCTTGAGACCAGTTGATTAAAGGTAACTGAAAAATGTAAAATGTAATTCTAAAAAAATTTCTATTTGCAAATGCCACTTGGTTAGAATTATAATTTTTTTATTGATTTAAAAAAATATAATTATGCAATACAATTCATAAATGTTTAGTTGAGACATAAGTGTTGAAAAGTATCCAAATACCTTTTGGGGTCACTGTACATTACACAATCCAACTTGATAACCCACAAGTTTGTCTTTAACCCTGGGTATATTTCTATCTTTAGTGTTGAACCTGAAAGGCAAAGAGGCCAGTTGGCTGAATACGTGGGAGTCTACTCTAAAAGAGAACCTGCTTTCCATACAAGGCAAAAAACAAAGAGAGAGTGACACAGAACGACTCAAACGTACCTCCACAAAGTCAGTAACTCTAACTTCCCCTCTCTATTCTCAAATCAACAATTATCAACTTAAAGGTGCACTCAGTTTTTATTGTTTATGTTGCACTCTCTGATATGTCAGTCATCTTGCACATATACTGTCACCAAGCGGCGTGAATGTAGCATCATGCAAAAGCAAACATGTTCAGTTACTGATGCTGTTGTAGATTGCGCTATTCACAGTCAGCTATGATTAATTTATTCCATGACCAAAAGTATTCATTAATAGGCAGGTATACAAGATAAATCCAGAAGTGTTCGGCTGGTCATGTGATCTCAACAAGACGGCCCCAATGAAGCTGCTGATATGCCTAGATCTAATGTCAGTGTACATGATTTTAAATATATTTCAAAGGGACTATAGCGGTAAAACTTTTTTTAATGAGAAACAAAATAAGTAGTGCACTTTTAATTTAATTTTCTCCATAATTGTGAGTTTTAGAAATTATAGTGAAAGGGGAACATGCTGTCACTTACAAGTAGATATGTATTAACGTACAACCAGAGGGGGCATTTAGTAACCTCACAGTGGCAGCTCTTGTTACCTGTTTCTGTGCGTGTGAAGGGGGAGACATCGAGACTTGAGAAATCCTTCTGAACCGGGCACTGGCATCTTCAATAACAGCATGTGTGTATTTGAATGTGTGTCTATATGTGTGTATAGG
The DNA here is from genome assembly GCA_032164185.1 of Moxostoma hubbsi. Lineage (NCBI taxonomy): Eukaryota > Metazoa > Chordata > Actinopteri > Cypriniformes > Catostomidae > Moxostoma > Moxostoma hubbsi. The sequence continues at coordinate 27,796,094 of JAVLUX010000007.1, read as the reverse complement.
GTGGACAATGTACTGAAGCAGATGGGAGAGATTCGAGATCACGATCGCAGGTTGAGAAAGCTGGAGTCAGAGGTTAGTAGGAGCTGTGACCACCCATCTACCTGTGCCCATCAAACACAGTGACATGTGTTTTAAAATTACAGCAAGCTAGATTGTGCACACGTGTGTGTGGGGGTGACAGTATAGGTCTTGCCTTATTTGAGTTGCAGCTGTTGTATTTGCTTGCTCAGCGCAGACCAAGGAGCATTCGTCATTCTCCCTATCCCTGTACAACCCCCCTCATCCAAAGCCTCCAGTAGAATGTAGATCTGTTTTGAATATCTTCAAAGCTGTCAGACAAGCAAAGTAATGAATGATCTTTGGTCTTTTAGGAGACCTTAAGTTTATGATTAATACTCTATGTGGCTCTTTATTATTTGTTTGTTCCTCAGGTGGAGTACTGCTCTAATGCCCTCTCCTGGATAGTGGAGGCACTATCTCAGAGTGACCTAATAAAGAAGGCTAGTCCACCACCACCTCCTCCTTCCAAAGGTGTGGTGTTTACTTACTCTCTCTCCCTCTCTCTCTCTTTTAGCTGCAATAAGATGTAGTCAAATTGTAGTTTTTCTTTTTAAGTCAAATTGTTCTTTGTGTTTCTCATGTTTCAACATAGTAACAGTGGTTATAACACTGATGCAAAACTAGACATACATATTACAGTTATTTCTTTTGTCAGTTATTGATTTAATTATTGATGGAGACATAACCCTCATGATCATTATAATGTATTTACTCACAGCTGCAGTGTCTGGGAACCTACTTTGAAACTGTAATGTGCCAAGCTACAAGATAATCTAGTCATCCTACTCTTTTGAAAATAAAATAAAATAAATAAAATAAAAAGAAAGTAATTAGCTAGACAACAAGCTACTAACAAAAAGCAGCAAACTAAAATGAAGACACTTAAGAGGGCATTATCCTTTAAATATGTAACTATCCAATAGCTTTATCAGACCCAATTTTTCCTAACACAAAAACAATAAGGATATTTGAATGAACAATTGCAAATAGGGTGACAGCATTTAACTTTAAAAGATACACTTAAACAACTTGAATACAAACAAATTTAAATAACAAAAACATAGTAATGAACAGCAGCATTGAAAAAATATTTTTGCTACACCAAAGAAGACCGTCATGGATACTGTTGTAACCTCCGTTCCTGATGGAGGGAATGAGACGTTGTGTCGAACGTAGTGACACAAGGGGTCTTTTTGAGAGCCTCTGAACTGAGAAAAGGCCAATGAGAAATTGGCAGACAGAATTTGCATGTCCTGCCCCTGGACATACTTGTATAAAGTTAAGCGGGCGTGGGTGGATTGGCACTGAGGATTCGAGAATAAGGTATGACCAATCACAGTGGTAGCTCCAGTGTCGTGGCAAAGGGGACACAATGTCTCGTTCCCTCCATCAGGGAACAGAGGTTACAACAGTAACATGACATTCCCCTTCTGTCACTCACTCGACGTTGTGTCGAATGTAGTGACACAAGGGATCCCATTTCAAAGCGCCATGCACTAGACCATGTTAAGTGAACTGCTGAGACAGGTGCAAGCAGGCTGCTGCATGCTAGAAGCAACTGTATCGGCCGCACATAACCCTCCTCAACACCCCCAGAAAAAGGTATCATATTCCCAGAACCCCTAAGGGGGGAACAGGCGCTACATGACCAACATGGGAGCAAGCCAGCCAGGCTATCTTAATGCTATGAAATGCATCAGGGAAGGCAATCTTACCTGGCCCTATTCTTTAAGGGGGAAAAGACTCTGCGGAGAGCACATCCTGCCCAGACTAGGGGGAGGTGATATTTGGCCAATACACCACATGGGTTGTCAAGCAACACGTGGGAGTGGCACAGTGACAGGCCCTACCTGATGAGGGAGGAGCTCTACAAACACACCCAATCGGCTGTTCCGTATTGACGAGTTCTACCGGCGTGGACCTGACAAAACACGGGATGAGACCGACTCAATCCTGAGATTGTAGAATTTCGCACAGGTGTTGGGTGTTGCCCAGCCCGCTGCTCTGCAGATTTCAGCTAGGAGGTGCTGTTGGCCAGTGGCCACAAGGATGCCACACTTCTCGTCGAGTGTGCTCAAACCCGCAAGGAGGCGGGCACGGCCTGAGTCTGGTAGGCCAGAGAGATGACTTCAACGACCCAGTGAGCTAACCTCTGTTTGGAGACGGCGTTCCCTTTCCGCCATCCGCCGAAGCAGACAAAGAGTTGCTCAGAACATCTAAAGCTCTGCGTACGGTCCAGATAGATATGCAAAGGACATACCGGACACGGCTACTAAAAGGCTGAGTCTGCCTCCTCCCGGGGCAGCACTTGCAGGTTCATGACCTGATACCTGAAGGGGGTCATAGAAACCTTGGTACGTAGCCCGGTCACGGTCTTAGGATGACATGAGTATCTGCCTGACCGAACTCCAGGCAAGTGTCGCTGACAGAGAATGCTTGCAGGTCCCCAACCCTCTTGATGGAAGCAAGTGCTGTCAGGAGGGCCGTCTTCAAGGAGAGGGCCTTGAGCTCAACTGAGTCAAGCGGCTCAAAGGGGGGTCTCTGAAGGCCCGAGAGGACCACTGAGATATCCCAGGTGGTGAACAGTGGGTTCAGCCTCCGGGCGTCTCTATGGAACCTGATAATCAAGTTGTGCTTACCCAGGGACTTGTCATCCACTGCGTCATGGTGGGCCGCGATAGCGGCTACGTACACCTTCAAGGTGGAGGGGGACAGCCTCCCCTCCAACCTCTCTTGCAGAAACGAAAGCACTGACCGAACTGTGTATCTCTGTGGGAAGAACACCAATTTGCAAACGAGCGCACATTTAGCGCGTAAAGCTGCCTGGTAGAGGGAGCTCTGGTTTGGTCGATCATGTCACTCAGATCTTCGGCGTCTTGTCCAGGGACCAGACATGGAGGTTCCAGAGGTCTGGGCGAGGATGCCAAAGGGTGCCCAGTCCCTGAGAAATATGGTCCTTCCTCAGGGGAATTTGCCAGGGAGGTGCTGTCGCGAGGAGCATGAGATCCGAGAACCAAGTCCGAGTGGGCCAGTAAGGAGCCACTAAATAGATTTGTTCCTCGTCCTCCCTGACCTTGCACAGCACCAGTGCAAGAAGGCTCACTGGGGGAAATGTGCACTTGCGCAACCCCCGGGGCCAGCTGTGTGCCAAAGTTTCAGTCCCGAGAGGGGCCTCTGTCAGGGAGTACCAGAGCGGGCAGTGGGAATTGTCTAGGGAGGCAAAGAGGTCTACCTGTGACATGCTGAACCAGTCCCAAATCAGCTGGACCACGTGGGGGTGGAGCCTCCACTCTCCGCCGGGCGAAACCTGTTGCGACAGCGTGTCCGCCGGGTATATGAGTGCCGTACAGCAACCTGAGTCGGGCGAGTTGTGACATATGACGAGAGTGCACGCCGCCATGGCAATTTATGTATGCTAACGTGGTGGTGCTGTCTGAACGGATCAAGACGTGCTTGTCCCGGATCAGCGGGAGAAACCTCCGCAGGGCAAGGAATACAGCCAGCAACTCGAGGCAATTGATGTGCCAATGCAGCCGGGGCCCTGTCCAGGAGCCAGCGGCTGCGTGCCATTTGCACACGGCGCCCCAACCCAGTTGAGAGGCATCTGTGATGACCATGACACATCTGGACACCTGCTGTAGGGGTACTCAAGTCTGCATAAAACAGATATCTGTCCAAGGGTTTAAAGTCTGTTGTCAGGAAGGGGTGATTAACACACGGTATGTGCCATGGCGCCATGCCCATTTCGGGACTCGAGTCTGAAGCCAGTGCTGAAGCGGTCTCATATGCATCAACCCAAGCGGCGCAACCATGGCTGAGGATACCATATGCCCCAGGAGCCTCTGGAATTTTTTTAGAGGATCCGATGTGCCGGGCTTGAAGAGAGCGAGGCACCTAAGCACCTGTCATTGAGACTGAGTCTAACTCCATGCCGAGATAAGAGATGCTCTGAACCGAGACGAGCTTGCTCTTTTCCGAGTTGACCTGAAGCCCTAGACGGCTGAGGTGCCTGAACACCTGGTCCCTGTGAGTGCATATTAACTCTCAAGCGTGAGCTAGGATGAGCCAGTCGTCGATGTAGTCGAGTATGCGGATGAACACTTCCCGTAGCAGGCCAAGGGCTGCCTCTGCGACCTTTGTGAAGACACAAGGGGACAGGGACAGGCCGAAAGGGAGGACCTTGTACTGATATGCCTGGCTATCGAATGCGAACCGTAGGAAGGGTCGATGTCGAGGCAAGATGGAGACGTGGAAGTACGCGTCCTTCAGGTCTATTGACGTGAACCAATCTTGATGCGTGAGCATTTTGAACGGGAGTTTGTGTAAAGCCTGATTGAGAACTCGCAAGTCCAAGATTGGCTGCAACCCACCGCCTTTTTTGGGTACGATGAAGTAAGGGCTCTAGAAACCCTTCTTCACCTCGGCTGGAGGGACGGGCTCTATCGTGTCCTTGAGTAGCAGGGTTGTAATCTCTGCTCGTAAGGCAGTGGCGTTCTCGTCGCGCATCGAGGTGGAGCGAATACAGCTGAAATGAGGTGGGAGCCTGGCGAATTGAATCGTGTGGCAGAGTCGGATGGTCCTGGCCAACCAATGCGACGGGTTGGACAGCGAAAGCACGCGTCCAGACTCCACGCGAGGGGCACTAGAGGGGCGATCGAATTTGACTTACCGGGTGGGTCTTCGCGTCAGGGGGGGAGCAGGTAATAGCGTGTCAGGAGGCAAAAGCGTGTCCAAAGGCTTGGGTGCTGAGAAAAGACTCAAAGCACTTACCTTGCTCCGCGCACTCAGCAGGGGGCGGGTTAGAGACTGAGGAAGAGGTCCTGGAAAGGCATCTTCGGAACTCGTCAGTGCCTGCCTACCTGGGATGAACAGTCGTGGGTCCGGAGGCTAGGTGGCCGCGTCTGGGGAACCAGGAATGTATGATTTTGGAGCATGGGCGTCGTGAGAATTGCACACACCGGCTGGATGACCCAGGGTGTGAGGAAATCGCTGTTTTATTGAGAATGTGGGTACCGCAGCCTGAAGGGGGTGCGGCAAAGGAAAATAAGGAAAATAAAGATTTTTTTTACACTGTATTGCTGTAATAGGTATGTGGAAGGGGCATAGATGTTTTAGCATCACTCATAGATGCATGCATTTTTTTATGTTTCAATTAAAGTAATTTAAATCAAATATTAACATACAGATCTACATATTAAAAATCAAACAACAGATTTACATTTGAAAATATCTCTGCATTCTATCAGCCACTTTACTAAGTATTTGTGTATTATCTGTTGTTAACTTTTGTATCTCTATTGACTGTGTTTCAGGTATAGCCTCTAAAGGTTCCACTTTTCGAAGAGGGAAATTAAGATAACACTGATTAGCACCCATCACACAGATACACACATTGCACAATGTGTGCTTATTCAAATATTCTGGGTCATGGAAATAAATGAGTTTAGGTTACAGGTTTAGTTAACCAGGGGGTCATTCTTCGCATGCTGTGCCTTTTAGACCTTAATGATGTTTTTTTTTAAATGATTTTAAACATTGCATAAGGTGAAGAATATGTTTATTGTTCTGATTACAACACTGGGTGAGCTTAATCATCTGACTTCTGAATTGTATCTGCAAATGTATAAAATAAATTATAGTGTAATGTGGCACAGCAGGGCAGAAGTAAAACCAACATTTTCTGTGTTTCTTAAAAAATACATGATGTAGATATATTGTTAGTTGTATATATTATCTACTTGCAAATGAATGACTGATATCAAAACTGTATTGCACTAGGGTAACAGGGTAGAATGCTATAGGGTGGTAGAAGGCTACAATAGCTACAGATCTGTGATGTTGTGGTACATTGGGATAGGGTCAATTGCAACTTATATTCAATACCTATTTGTAACATTTCTTTTACTTATTTTTTATTCAGTTTTTATCTTACATGGTGTGTAAAATTAGGACAAGGAAGTGCTGAGATTTGTTTTATGTTCCTAGATTTATTTCTCATGAAATGTCATGTCATATTTTAAAATTGATGTTATAATTGGTTGGATAAATTTGTTAAAGCTGCCATTAGGACATACAAACAGGGTTGGAAGCATTACTTTAGGACAGGCCGAAACACATGTACTACTAATGAGGAAAATGAAAAAAAGCTGTTTAACATAACTATAACAAAACATTTTAGAGATTCAATTAGTTTTTCATTTGATTATGACAGACAAGTAATGTGAAAGATAGTACCTGGGGACAAATTTTTTGTCTCAACATGTTTTAAATGTAGTATGATTTTTTTTATAGATAATATGATTTTTCTCAGGGACTGAAAAGACACTGCATACTGATAATGCCTTGGACATCTCATTTATTTTTTAATTCTTGTTGGTTTTTTTTTCAACTTGTACAAAATCTCCTGTAATCATTGGTAATATATTTGCTACCCATGTTTTTTGTTCTTTTGTAAATGTGTTGTTAATTTGTTAGTACAAGTACATGTAAGTACACTGTCAACAACTACTCTATGATAAAAATTATTATTGTATCTGTTATATATTGATATATCTGTTATTGATATTTTTATATTTTCAGTGATATTTTATTATCATGTTTAAAAAGACAGCAGTTTTTAAAAATGACTTCAATTTACTGAATAAACTTTAATTTGTTTGTAAATTCTCTTTTTAATTAGTATTTTCAGTCTTTATTAATGGCCATCTGTAATGACCCTGTCCCCTTTCTAGTAGCGTTTGATTACTAGGTTGCATGGTCTTAGTCTCCTACAAGCCTTACATGGCAAGAGCATGGGCCAGATCAGGATCAAGTTGTCATCTTCAGTATCTGTGGAGAAAGGAGAGAGGGTGGGGGGCTAAATCAGCACATAATCTCAGCCCAGGTTTAGCTGCTCGCTCAGTGTGAATGTGGAAGTGCTGCTGTGCAGAAGAGAATCTATGAGCTAACAGTTTTACCTGCATTAACTTTTTAAAGTTTTTTACTAATTTGCAAAGGTTATTTTGAAAGGTTGAATGTGACCGTGCTTAGAAACCCATAATAGATAAAATAATCCAAAATAAAATCAAAGGTTTCATTCTCTCTATATCATATGGACCCAGAAACTTCCCAATTAATGTGGCAAATCTTTTAAAATAAAACGTATCTAATAACTGACCCAAACACTCGGCAATAGCAGATCTCACTCAGATAAACTGGAGATGCTGGTTGAAATGTAGACTTGTGGCCTGCAAAGGGAAGTGACCTAGGTCAAGCACAGGCTCAGAGTTAAATTATTTTACAAGGGAGGATTTCATTTTAACAACTTCTGGTCTGACTGCTACATCATGAATTAAGTGGGTCAAATACAGATGCCAGCTGTTCTCCTCTGAGTAGAAAGAGCAGTGTAATGAAGAGAAGGAGTGAAGATGATCAGGGCTAGATATTTTGGAGGCATGTCTGCATACATATCCACTTTCAAACACATTGCAATTTAACTTCTTGCTAACCTCCCCCAACCCTGTTCGTACATTTATTAGTTGTAAATGTGTTGAATTTGCATTGGAACATTTATTGGAACTTTTTTTTTTTGCTGAGTGGTTGCTGGTCTGAAGTAGCTCAAGCTTAGGAAAATTAAAGGAGTTCTCAGTTATGTTTCTTTGTAATATCAACTGTTTCAGATGCAGTGCTGGGTAGATTACTTCTAACATATAATCTGGTACTGATTACAAATTATGAGGCTCAAATCGTAATGCGTTACATAATCTTTTAGATTGGGGCGGCTGTGGCTCAGGTGGTAGAGCGGGTTGTCCACTAATCGTAGGGTTGGCGATTCGATTCCCGGCCCACACAACTCCACATGCCTAAGTGTCCTTGGGCAAGACACTGAACCCCAGGTTGATCCCAATGGCAGGCAAGTGCCTTGCATAGCAGCTCTGTCATCATTGGTGTGTGAAGGTGTGTGTGAATAGGTGAATGAGATGCAGTGTAAAGCGCTTTGAATACAGCTAAGGTTAAAAAGGTGCTATATAAATGCAGACCATTGCACTTATAGGTAATCTAATTTCATTACTTTTAGATTATTCATTGCATGTTTTATTGAAAATTTAATAATGCATTTTAAATGTATTAAGTACCAATTAATACTAATTTCATTAAACATTAGCATATAATGAAACAAAAACTATTTTCAGTTGCTCTTTAAAACAAAGGTGCTTACAAGATAGAAGACAATGATAACATGCTTATATAAAAAAAATTAGCAATAAGGACTGATTTTTTTATTTTCCACCTTTGAAGTCAATATTGACTGAATGTGTTATGTAAGATTTGTACCTCCTCATAATTATTCATGAGAAGGTGACAAGTGTGACAAGGCAGGCGAAGAATGAGGATCTAAATGCAGCTTTATTTACAAAAGAATTAAAAAAAACTTACTCAGAATATAATGAAAACAAAACACAGGGAACCAGGCACAGAGCATCCAACAATACATGCAAAGACTGACAAATTAACCAGGGAAAACAAGGGCTTTAATACACAAGAGAAAACAAGAAACACCTGGGGAAACAATTAGGGAAAGAGGAACACAATCAAAGGAAAACCAATCATAAAATGAAGCTACATAAGGACTACAAAAATTAACAGGAAACTGGAACTAAACATAAAAGACAAGACCAAAAACAACAGGGAATATGACACAGTCTCCCTTTAAGGAGTGGATTGCAGACACTCCACAATAAATGGCAAATTGTCCATGGGGTGTAGGGAAAAACAGGTGGTTCAGGGGGGCACATGGTGCAAACAGGCAGTTCAAAGGGGCACAGAGAGCAGAGGAACACAGCGAAGACAGAGAGGTTTGAGACCGATGTGGGGCCGGAGATAGTGAGGACCAAATAAACCAGAGTGGATCTGGTGCATGGCCAAGAGACCAAGGGGACCAGAGTAGATTCGGCAGACGACCAGAAGACCAAAGAGACCAGAACAGATCCAGAGAACGGCCAGGAGACCAAGGGGACCAGAGCAGATCTGGGGGGCAGCCAGGAGACCAAGGGGAACAGAGCAGATCAGGTGGACGACCAGGAGACCAAGGAGACCAGAGCAGATCAGGCAGAGGGCCAGGAGACTAAGGGGACCAGAGCAGATCAGGCGGATGGCCAGGAGACCAAGGGGACCAGAGCAGATCAGGAAGATGGCCAGGAGACCAAGGGTACCAGAGCAGATCAGGCGGATGGCCAGGAGACCAAGGGGACCAGAGCAGATCAGGCGGATGGCCAGGAGACCAAGGAAACCAGAGTAGATCAGACGGGCGGCCCTGAGACCAAGGGGATGACCGCAAGGTGGGGACCTGGTCAGGAGGTCTGGGAGGTGGCTGCAGGGCCAAGGCAGGGGCAGGAGGCCTGGGTGGCAGCCACAGGGGCAGGAGGCCTGAGTGGCGGCCGCAGGGCCGAGGCAGCCGCAGGGCTGAGCCACGGGAGGAACAGTCTCGGGGGGAGCGGGCGGAGGCGCGGAAGGCTGTGGGGGCAGAGCCATAGGAGGTGGAGCCAAGGAAGTCTCTTGGGGCGGGGCAGCGGAAGGCACTGGGGCAGAGCCGTGTAAGGAGGAGCCGTTGTTTACTCTGGTGGTGGAGCTGTGGAAGGATCTGTGGGCGGAGCCTCGGAAGGCAGAGCTGTGGAAAGTGGAGCCATTGAAGGCTCTGGGGGTGGAGCCCTGGATGGCAGAGCCGTGGAATAGAGTACAGGCAGAAACTGGGGAACAGAATCCTTTCTTCTTTTCCTCCTCCAGATGGCCAAAGTTGGCAACGCTGGCTCTGGGACGGATGAGGCTGGCAACACTGGCTCTGGGAAGGACAAGGCTGGCAACGCTGGCTCTGAGACAGATGAGACTTCCAGCTTGTTGGCCATGGCAGGCGTGGAGGGATGAGCCGTGGAAGGCTGGGGCCAACCACTGTGGGAGGAGATTTAAAGCCCTCTTCCTCAACACCCACAGTGAAAGGCGAGCCATTAACTCGCAGAGCCTCCTCCATGAACTGGAGGAGCGTCCAGTGAGGATCCGCTGGAGGCAATAGCTCCTTTAATGCACTTCTGAGACCCGCCCTGAATAAAAGAGTAAAGAGTAGTCTGGATAGTGCACTAAATTCACCAGCTCTAAAAACTCACGGATGTGATCTTCAACTGGATGGTCCCCTTGCTTAAGGAGGAGAAATCTTACAGCTGCTAGATCCATCTTAGGTCAGTCTTTCTGTGACAAGGCAGGCGAAGAATGAGGATCTAAACGCAGCTTTATTTACAAAAGAGTAAACAAACTAACTCAGAATATAATGAAAACAAAACACAGGGAACCAGGCATAAAGCATCCAACTATACATGCAAAGACTGACAAACTAACCAGGAGAAACAAAGGCTTAAATACACAAGGGAAAACAAGAAACACCTGGGGAAACAATCAGGGAATGAGGAACACAATCAAGGGAAAACCAATCATAAAATGAAACTACAAAAGGACTACAAAAATTAACAGGAAACAGAAACTAAACAAGAATTACAACATAAAAGACAAGACCAAAAACAACAGGGAATATGACAACAAAAAGACAAGATCTTTTTCTGCCATCCTGAAGCATAGGCCAAAATGCATTTACATAGTGCTAAAGCACAAAGTTGCATGTGACCAACACCTCTGAAATGTTTGTTTGCAAAAAGTGTTTTTACAGAAGCGTGTCTAAAATTATGGATAGGTAGATGAGGGCTTATTTGAATGTTTGAAGTGTTATTTTCAAAGCAAGGTATAAATACAAACAGCTCAGCATTTATTTGTGCATTAATTAATTAATAAACTTAATTTAAAACAAAAAAACAAATCCCCTTTGTGGATTTGTGGATTACACATTGTGGTGAACCTGTCAAGTGCAAGCCCGCGTCGCTCCTGGCAATCAGCACCACCATGGATTGGAATCTAGCGGAGAGTGCTAAACGGGCACACTTGTCTTCAGTCATCCTCATTAAGAGAACAGGATTGAAATGCCATTGTGGTACTACTCATGTGAGCACTAACTCCACACATAAACTAATGTGTTCTTTGTTATCACCATTACAGAGACAGACTAACCCTTGCATTGCTGGCGCTCACCATGATTCCCTTTCACCCTCTGCACAAAATTAATGAATCGCCCCAAACGATCCACTCCAAACCACCTCACCAAACACAGAGACAGCAACATCACAACCCCACACAAGCCACCTCTTACAAGCTGTCCCCACACTCATCCTCGCTTCACTGTGTTCATTAAAAGGACCCCTTTGGTGTATAATTGCGTTACCTTTCTGTGTTCGCTTCCTTTTGCCTGCCACCATTGTTTATGATGATGCCAGCAGGTAATGATCATCTTTCTCTCCCCCCACAGACACAGCCCTCTCCCCCGAAATGGAAGACATGGTCCGACATCTCGCTGAGTTGGCCATGCGACAGTAACAGATCACGGAGCAGCTAACCATGGGCCAGGAACAGCTCGCCACCAGACAGGAACGGGCCGAGTGTAAGCTAGTACAGCTGCAAGTGGAGAACGCAGCAGGTACAGCTGCAGCAGAACAATGGCAACCCACCCTGCAGCTAATGACAAAGCTCACAGACCATAATGATGTGGAGGCATTTCTTCATACTTCTGAGTTTGTGGCCAAACATGAGGAATGGTATAGGGATGAGAGGGCATGCATTATCGCCCCTATTTGACAAGGGAAGCGCAGCATGCCTATTATGCTCTTCAGCCAATTCAGTGAACGATCACAAGGCCTTGAAGAGATATTTGCTTGGGTGGGTTTTTCAATGTTGCATGAGGCTAAACAGTTTGTTATTGTGATATAGTCAATTAAAAGTGATACAATCTGTCTGTAAACAATTGCTGGAATTACTCATGTCATGCACAGTAGATGTCCAGTAGATGTCCACAGTAGATGTCCTCATTGACTTACCAAAACTATACTTTGCTAATACTAAATCTGTGGAGTGGTTAAAAAATTAGTTTTAATGACTTCAAACTAAGTGTATGCAAAATTCTGACTTTAACTGTAAATCAAAAGTTTAATAAAATAATAATAATAAACCCCATTGCAGGGGCTATAAAACACACTGTTTTTCTTAAGTGGGCCAAATATATTTGTTATGAAAATGTTTCAAACTGGGCTCACATTGACTGACCAATCATAATAGATATTAATATATCATTGAAATGTTATTAAATGTCAAATGTGACTGAAAATAACAGAAGTGGTTATTTTGAATAAGTATTATTGTGAGGACTCGACATAGAGTTGGAGCTAGAATCCAAATGCAGGATGTTTAATAAGCAGACAAATTCAAAACACAAGACAGAGACTTAGTCAATGAATCAAGCAAACTAATAGTGACAAGTAATCAGTCCAACCAGGCAAACAAAGCAAAACTGCAATCCAATAATCGGTAATCCAAAAAGACAGGTACAATGGTCAAGAAGGCAATGTATCAGACAATGGAAAAATGCTTGGTAAGGCAGTGAAATAACTGGCTATAATTCGCAAAGTAATTATGGAAAGGCATGGCTATTTATATAGTGCAAACAGGAAGAAAACTTATAAGAAAAATTTCATTGCTAGTATTCAGGAGAGGGCTCCCTCTGACAGTCGGCTGAATGGATAACAGCCTCATTCGTTACAATGAGTTTTGTTTGTTTCTCAAAAATCTTGCTGTCTCAAAAGTGTTTGCCTAAGTTGACAAATTTTACACCACGTCAATCTCCAATAGAGCAAGAGGCTCAAGATCCGTGGTTCCGGGCCAGATGCTGGGTGGACCAGTTTCAACAAGGACACATGAAAGGAGGGAGAGATGTGGTAGTTAGTAGGAAGCTCCAGTCGGTGTGTTACAGGATTGATCTGTCTAATAATTCTGAATGGACCAACATACCTGGGGCTGAGCGTCCTGCAGAGTAGCTGCAACTTGAGTTACCTTGTGGAGAATAATATCCTCTGACCAAGCTGGTAGTTGGAGTGGGGACACCTCTGTTGATCAGCTTGGATTAGTTGGGACTGGATGGCCCACTGCAGGCTGACGTTCATGCTGTCTCAAACCTGCTCGCTCCAGCTGATACAATCATACACTGCTGGCACCATAGAGGGTTCACCTGACCAAGGGAACATCGGAGGTTGGTAGCCCAGCACACATTGGAAGGGACTGAGTCCAGTAGAGGAGTGAGTGAGGGAGTTTTGAGCATATATTCCGCCCATGGGAGGAAGTCGCTCTACTTCTGCTGCTCACTACAGCAGTATGATCTGAGATATCTGCCTATCTCTTGGTTCAGCCTTTCCACCTGTCCATTTGCTTGGGGATGATATCCAGACATGAGGCTGACATTGATGTCTAGCTGCTTGCAGAAGGCCTGCCAGATTCTGGAGGTGAACTGGGGTCCCCGATCAGACACAATGTCTTCTGGCAGGCCATTGATCCTGAAAATGTGGTGTAAAAGAGTGTTAGTGGTCTCCATGGCAGTGGGTAGACCTTTCATGGGGATTAATCTGCATGACTTTGTGAAACGATCAATGATAACAAATATAGTGTTATACCCATTGAAGTTTGGCATATTAGTGATGAATTCGACGGATGGGTGGGACCAGGGTCTCTAAGGAATAGGCAGTGATTTTAGAAGGCTGGCTGGCAGTTTGCTGGGGTTTTTTGAATGTGCACAAACTTGTCATGCCTTATCATATGCAGTGACATCATTAAAGAGTGAAGGCCACCAGAATGAGTTAAGTAACAAGCTTATAGTCCTTTGGATGCCAGGGTGTCCAGTGCTGAGGGAGGTATGGATCGATTGGACCGTTCTTTGGTGTAGAATGTGTGGTACATACTATTTTGTTGGGGGGCATTCTGGTGGTGCAGGGTCTGTTTGTTGGGCTCTTTGAGTTTATTCCATGATGTCCCACCTTAACAGTGTGATAATGACAGAGGGTGGTAATATGGACTCATTTTGAGGTATGTTGTGAGGAGGATTGTGGTGATGGGAAAGAGCTTCAGCTTTGCTGTTCTTATTGCCAGGGTGGTAGGTGACTGTGAATTGGAACCTTGTATAGAAGAGTGACCATCGGGCTTGTCGTGAGTTGAGTCGTTTTGTTCCCTTAATGTATTCAAGGTTTTGTGGTGGGTGATTACTTGAAATGGATGGACAGAACCTTCAAGCCAGTGGCGCCACTCTTCTAATGCAGCCTTCATGGAGAGTAACTCTTTGTTTCCAACATCATAGTTCCTTTCAGCTATGAAGGAGTTCAGTTTATGTGAAAAGATGGCACAAGGATAAAGTTTTCCAGGGTTACCATGGCATTGAGGGAGAACTGCCCTGAAGTCACAGTCTGATGCATCAAATTCCTCTATAAACGTTTTTATAGGATCCGGTGCTTGAGAATGGAGGCAGTTGTAAAACTTGTCTTGAGGGCTTCGAAGGCCTTTTGAGCAGAGACACTCCATGTCATCTTGGATGGTTTGCCTTTGAGCAGTGACGTTAAAGATAAACCTTCTGTAAAAATTAAAAAGTCCAGAAAACGTTGTAACTCCTTAACATTATTGGGTCTTGGCCATTCTGTAACTGCCTGGATCTTGGAATTATCCATCTCAACACCTTTATGACTGATGATATACCCCAAGAATGTTGTATGAGTTGTGTAGAACTCACATTTCTCTGCTTTCATGTAGAGTTGGTGCTTCTAAAGGCGTGAGAGGACCGTCTTCACATTTTTGATATGTTGTGCTTTATCTTGGGAGTAAATGAGTATGTCGTCGATGTAGGCTATGATGCACTTTTTGAGGAGGTCTCTGGAGATTTAATTGATGAATGATTGGAACACAGGTGGTGCGTTGGCCAGGCCATAAGGCATCACCTGGTACTCATAGTGCCCCCTAGTGGTGATGAATGCGGTTTTCCACTCATCTCCTTCTCTAATACGAATGAGATTTTAAATACTTTTCAAATCAAGCTTAGTGTAGATGTGTGCTTCACGTAGTTGTTCTAGTGCAGATGGAACAAGAGGTAGTGGGTACCTGTATTTGATTGTTACTGTGTTCAGGGGGGAATGGGGGGGGGGGGGGGGGGGGGGTAGTTGTGTTGCCTTGAGTTTACTAAAAACTTCAGAAAATCCTGAGAATTCCTTGGGGATTTTGATCTTGATTTTGATGCTAGTGGTTAAACATGGCATGGTTACTGTGACATGAAGGCAATTTGAACGGCAGCAATCTGACCATTGTTTTAGCTCACCCCGGTTCCAGGAGATGATGTGATCGTGAACAGCCAGCCATGGATGAGAATATGCTTGGGTGAGTTGATAACAAAGAGATGTTATTTCTGTGTGATATAATCCAATTGGTAGTGTCACTGGAACGGTGAGTGATGCCTGTGCCAATGGGTGCATTATCCACAGCAGTGATGTTAATGGCGGGTATGTAAGGTACTGTTGGCATATGGAGTTCATGCACAAGATCTTGATGAATCAAATTTACAGCAGCCCCTGAGTCGACTAATGCAGAAACACATTTGAGTTTATCATCAAAAGAGAGTTCAATGGGCAGAGAAAAACTGTGGTGTACAGGAGATGAAATATTCTTGGTATTCACTTTTGCTCTTGAGCTGTGATATTGATTGTCTCAAAAGTGTTTGCCTAAGTTGACTAATTTTGCTCTATATTTATTGTCCCTATAGTTACAGAATATGACCTTAACCCCCCTGTGGGCCTTTTAACCCAAATGTGGGGGCTATTTACCCCTCGCCACCTAAATGTTTTAAAACATTTTTTAATTTAAATCAAAACAACCTTCTATTATTATTTATTTTTACACAAATGATGTTGCTCCATCAATCTTTTAATAAAGACATTTTTTTTTCAATCTTGATACACTTAGTGGCCAGAAAGAAAGCACATTTTACTTAAGGTGTGACTTTAGCCCAGTTGTACCCTAAGTGCACAAACTCACAAGCAGACGAACCAGCAAAAACACATAAAATACAAACATTACAAATAAGGTGGCAAACTAATCAGGGACAGGTGAGAAAAATTAACAATCAAGGACTAACAAGAGGGTGTGGCAGGGAAGACTACTAACCAAAGAACAAAAGCTGTGTAATCAAAACACATACAAAACGTAAAGACAGGGCTGTTTGGGTATGGATCCAGACATAATTAAGCTTTAGTGTCCCACTTTATGAGTTGTCCCACTTTACCTGTATTCACCCTACATGAAACTGTGAAAACAAAATTAAGAGGACAATAGGTGGATCTGAACTTGTGAATGAGGAATAAACTGAGTAAGAGAAGGAATATAATATAGGTACTGTAAATAGACAGATGGGGGGCAGCTGTGGTATGCTCAGGCTGGAGCAGGTCTATGGGGAGTCAGTGGTGCACTGTGCCAGGGAAGGTCACATTACCCTGACTGTGGTATAGTGTGGTTTTAAATAGAAAGGCTCACACCCCACCCAGCCCTCAGCACACTATTTTGAGGACTCATGAGAGGGAGGGATGGCACTTGACTGCCACAGCCAAGATTGATGTTCTGCTGCTCCAAAAAAATAAAAGTGGAGAGCTGATCAACCAGTGTTTCTGAGTGTTCAATAGTTTCTAAGTGGGCTGGCCCTGTCTCGCATCACCTTTACGACTTTTATGTTTTCATTGGCAACTGGATTTATGGCCAATAGGTCACATATGAACAAGCTCATTGTAAATAACTGTAATTAAATGATTTACAGATGTTAAATGTAGTGTGCATGTCCAATCATATATATGACCACACTTACTATAAATCAGTAAGACAATGGTAACCTCTATTGGCCCATACGTGCAAGTATATAATTACTAATGCTAATCATTCTATCTCACTGTTGGATTTATTAAATAATGCCTCTTCTTTGGCCATCTTCTTGATATAGACCTTGTATCCCCCCATTTCCTCCTCCCACTTTTCTCAATATATGGCCATCCTCTCCTTGGAGGTCCTCCCCCACCCCCACTACTGTCTCTAAAGTTATACCCTATCATCTCATGGTGGTAAACGTGTAATGTATGCCACCAGCCTCTCTCTCTCTCTCTCACCTCCAGGCTAAAGTGCATGGACAGTGGTTGCCGGTATGGCTGCCAGCACTTGTCCCTGTCACTCATTTGTCCTGGCCTCCGCCCCCATCTCATTTTACCCCCAAGTTTGTCTGTTTGTCTGTCTGTGCAAAGTTAGTGAGGTCCGTGCTGCAGACACTACCTTGCCCACCACACGGCTCTTAGTCACACTACGCGAAATTGACGCAAAGAGGGAACATTTTTTTCTATTTGTCTGTGACTGGTGCTTGTCAGAAACCTACAACAGACAGTTGATTCTGAAAGGATCCTCTTGTGTTCATCTGACACTGGGAACAAGCGTGTGGACTATTGGAATACTTCGGACCTCACGGCTCAACTCGTCACCTATTCTACCTCACATAGCAAGGGTGTACCAAGTGTTTGTGTGATTGCATGTGACTGTGTTTGTGAGTGTGTGTGGTTTAAGAGGATCTAGGTGGTGTCCACTTTGGGGTTTTGATTTGACAGGTGCACGTGCAGGAACGTTGCACTTTGGTCTCTGTGTTTGGATTTACTTCCCTGATCAGTCATGGCTACTCTGAGAAGCTGGCTGCTGGGGCTTTTGCTGGCCCTGCTCTGCTCCTTCCAGACACCTCTGGCCCCCAGTGCTTCTGTTAAAGCCCAGGAGTTGCCTCTCATCCATGAGGAAGGCCTGATGGCAGATGATGATGATGACGATGACGATGATGATGATGATGACGATGACGACGACGACGATGATGATGATGATGACGATGATGATGATGACGATGATGATGATGACGACGATGATGATGACGACGACGACGATGACGACGACGATGACGACGATGATGATGATGACGATGATGATGATGATGATGATGATGACGACGATGATGACGACGATGATGACGACGACGATGATGACGACGATGACGACGATGATGATGACGACGATGACGATGATGATGATGACGATGATGACGATGATGATGACGACGACGATGATGACGACGACGATGATGACGATGACGATGACGACGATGATGATGACGATGATGACGACGATGATGACGACGATGATGATGACGACGATGATGATGATGACGATGATGATGATGATGATGATGATGATGATGATGATGATGATGATGACGATGATGATGATGACCATGAAGGTACGTAAGGTTGTTCTCAAAGTAGTATTGAATCCCCCCTTTATTTAGCGAATTATCTGCCCCCTCTCTTAGCCCTCCATAACTATTTTTACCTAACTGGGAAAGAGAGGGGAGGAGCAAGGGGCCTTTTGGCCACTCCCACTTTCTTCACCTCAGCTATGCTGCAAAATATTGCTCTTGGCCTGCTGTAGTTGAGGTCCAATCAGTCAGTCCTATTATCCAATGAGATTGCTCAGAGCGATCTGATTCTTGTTCTAGCAAAAGCCCCACCTCCTCCCCTCTCCAGCTGTCCATCACCCTGGCTGTCTTTGACTCTCTCTGTCTTCTCTTCTCTGCCTAAATAGAGCTTTGAGTTCTGTGGGCCATCTGAAGGCAGACTGCTCCAAGTCCTGATGTGCAATACAGTACAATGCTTATGAACTGAGGACTTAAGAGAGAAAAGAGAAAAACAAACCCAGCGCTGCAGTCTGAGCCCCAGGCCCAACACTGGCCCAATAGATCAGATCGTTTTTTTGATTTTTGTATCGTTTTGAAAGAGCGGGTATCCACCCTACCGTCATCCCTCTATTTGTCCTGTTTGAATTTGTAATGGCCTGGATTTGTGTCACCATGTGAAACTACAGAGAAAGAAAGAGAGTCAGGCAGATGTAGTGGGGAAATGTAACCACAGAAAACAACATGGAGTAGTAGGTACCGATTGAGAGAAAGAGAGCGAGCGAGAGAGAGAGAGAGAGAGAGAGAGAGAGAGAGAGAGAGAGAGAGAGAGAGAGAGAGAGAGAGAGAGACAGGAGGATCATGGATGGTTGTGGGGAAAAATAGAAAGGCAGACTGATTGGACGGATTGGTTCTAGATTCTCTCTCTTTCACTACATCTCCCGGATCTCATTCTTTCTCTGTAGAGATTCTACATAATAACAGTCTGTTACACAGAAAAAGAACAAGTTAAATGTACACAATCCTGATCTGTCTTCTTGTAAAGTCATAGTATGGTATTTAAATTATATATCTACTACATGGGTTTATAAAATGTACTTATGTTATCTCTATTTATGCTCTTCTCTATTTATTTCATTATATTATCTGAAAGGACTCTCATTCTCTAAATAGTTGCTAAGCTCTTTCCATGTTTATTTTCAATTTACCAACATTTATTAAACATTTGTTCTAACATTAATATATATTATTAAACACACAGTGAGCAGTTAAGGACAGCATGTACTGACTATTTTAAGGAGAAACAATCAATGCAAAAATGTAAAGATACTTGAGGCACTATCTGGGTTTGCTCAGACACCCTTTCAGTTCTCTGAGAAACTTAATTTTATTTCCTGTAAGAACTCTAAAGATTGTCAAGTTCAGTAAAGGTTCTCCAGAGGGTTCTGCCACTGTGACAACTGAGGAACCCCAAGTAGTGTCTTGAGTATCTTTACATTTTTACAGTGAGAGCTGCAGCAGCACAGAAGCCAACGGGGAGGTAGCAAAAGAGAGAGATTTTTAATTCATAATTGCCTTAGTCATGTTGATATTCCACATACACGAACAGGAAGTATCACAAGGGAACAGGAAATACAGCAACTATCAGGAGATGTGAGATTATGACTGTTTAGACTGAATCCTTTTTATGTTACTGTATGCTTTTTATTTTATTTTATTTTTTCTGGTGTTTGTTTTTCCATTCTCTGTTTAGTGTAATAGCTGGTGTGTCATCATGATAAACAGAACAATGGTGTGTTGAACAAAGTATCACATCTCTTAATCCCACTCTGAAACGAATAAATCAAATGATCCTGTGTTGCACGGTGTAATTTTTGTTAACACTGTTATTTTAGCTTCAAAAGAACAGGCAGGTTGAATGTGTTAATGAGTTACTATTTGGAAACTACTTTTTAGAATGACTAAATTCTTGGATATTATACATGTAAAAATAGAAATAATTTATAAATTAAGTCCATAAAGTGATTTGTATATAAATACAAACATGAAGGCATTTTAAGGGTCAAAATATTTTGTGAAATGTGATATGATTTCAGAGCTTTAGAAAAATATACAATAATTGTATAGTTTTTATACATGTTTGTTACAGTTTCTTTATATGATCCTCCTGATGATATTGTCCAAGGTGCACATATAGATGTAGTCTGAATGCGTGTGTCAGAAAGCGAGTGGGATAGAGTAGGATTCATTCATTCTGATCCTACTTACAGTAACTAACCCATCATTGCATTACTCACAATACTCCATAAATACTTATATAAATACATAATGATAAACAAACAATGGCTGACAAAATTTCTTTCAGATGATGATGATGATGATTATCATGAAGGATCCATCTGCTCATTCTGTGCCCACTGTGAGGTAGGATACACTGAGATTTATTAATACAATTAATTGCACTATGAGTTGTATTCTAATTATGCCTTCATTCTTCTTTCTGTCTTTTACTGTGTGTCTTACATCACTTGTCTGGTTTTTAAAATAGCTTCCTACAAAACCACAGTGACACAAACCTTTTAATACAGATTCAAAATTATTTGATTCTAACAATTATTTGATTATTAATCCCATGATATAATTTCTCCTGTCTCTTTCTGCTCAGCATTGCGACAGTTGCGATAAGTGCCCATGTGAAAAGGGAGATGACTCAGAACACTGCGACTACTGCGACGTAAGAAACCCACCACAAACACACACACATGTGCTAGACTTCAACACACAGTTACTAAACAACCCAAAACACAACAATACAGAAAAGACAAAACGGTGCAACACTGTACCACTGCTCACTGAGATAAACCTTTTAAGCACTCCATTTAAATGCTTCCGAATGCAAAGAAATGCTGCGGACGAATGTTTAAGCTTGGTGAACTTGAGAAGACGTGTGACCAATAGAAGATTGAAATGTCACACATTGACCTCTTGGCTTAATACAAAGATTACACATTTAATAGCTGCATGTTTTTATAGTTGCAGGAAAGTGAGTAGACAGTATATTATAACATTTTGATTATAATATTATTTTTGATGTATTATTTATGAAAACCAGAAGCCCTCGCTTGCAACATCATATCCTGTTGAAACTAGTTACGTAAAATGTATTTGTTCCAGAAGGAAAATATAGAAATCTATAGGTCATTCATAATGTTATTCGTAACTGTGAATGTTGAAACATTAACGGAGCAGTTTTAACACTCAGACAAAAAGTGACTGTATGCAACAGCGCCTCCTCACCATTTCAGCCATCTGGGTTCCTGAAGTATTTTTCACACAAATGTGTTCCATAGGCTTTTCATAAAATCCTCCATAAAAGAGTTGTAAACCATGAACCAAACATACCAGCTCCGAGGTAAATCGAAACATTCCAAACTTTAATTTGAAGCAAAAACATATTTGAAAATTGGACAAAACTTCATCATGTGTTGTTGCTGCTGGACATGTTTGGCAGGCTTTGTTGGCCACGGTTCTCTGATTGGTGTTTGTTTGTTACAAACACAAGAACGTGTTCTCGTATTGTGCTGTCTTCTAAAGGGATGGTTTGTTCTCTTTATAAGCTGCATGTTGCCTATACAGCTAAAGTTTTGTTTACTGCCCCCTGGAGAAAACAGGTGGTACTTTAAGCTTGAATTGCTCAGGAATCTTCATTATTATGGTCCGGGGACGTGATTAATTGCATTATTTTTTATTAACGTGTTAAATAGACAGCCCTAATCTTTATATATTTCTCAGTTCTTGTCATTTTATGTATTTCAGGCTATTAGGTGATTTCCTTTATAGGCACCGCACAAATCTAGTTTATGTGAAGTGTGGACATTGCCTGTTATTTATATACTTATAGTTGAATCTACTGTGTGAACGTCAAAATACAGAGTATATTTTTAAATAAAGATTATTACATTTAGAGCATTTATTCCAAATGTATAGCATTCAGCACCTTTACTATTTTAACAACCAAAAATGACCACCCCACCAATGTTAAAGACATGGTTATAGCCTAGATATATGGTGTTTTATTTCACTACACACTCACACAAATGTTATTATTGACAAATTCACATCATGAAAATATGAGGATACATTTTTACACATTATCTGTCTTATATTCTTTTCAGGACTGTGGAAAGTGCTACATCTGTACTGCCTGTGAGACCCTCTGTCAGCCAGGTAAGAGACGATATGAAAAAGACGATATGCACTATTTTGGTTGTTTAGATTGTTGATCAGTCTGATTTTCTTGTAAACTCATCACATTTATTTTTTCATTATCTGCATAGGTGGTTTCATTGACTCAGTGACTGGATCCATCTATAAGTAAGATAATATTTCCCTGCAAACTGTAAAACATTTAAGGTTATTGAGTGGTATTACAATGATACCACTGAGTTATTACAATGTAATAATCATGTAATTCTCGATCGGATGTATCCTCTTCCCTTCTTTTTTCAGGACTGTCGCAGATGTCTTTGATGACGACGATGACGACAACTAAGCCCACTCGTCGCCACCATGTGGCCAAAACAGGAACCTTCAATTGGGCGTTTCGTTTTACACACTTTAGGATTTCTATTGTAGCAATATGTTCATTGTCGTCAAGTTATTTTTTTCTTTTTAATCTGATCACATACCATGCTACGATCTGGTAGATAGATATATGTGGGATTAAAATAATTGATTTACCTTAAATTAAATGACTTAAATAGAATAACATGTTTCCTTTTAAACAGGTTTGTTGTTACCCTAAAATATTAATTGTAAATCCAAATCCAACTTTGTTTTGACACTACTGGGTGTTATGGAATAAAATGATGGTACGTTTTATATATGTGTAAATCCAATCTGTTTAGACATGCTGTATTCGCACTGTCAGAATACTATCAAGTATGCATTACACTTTATTAGTTTTTTTAAGATGATTTTAATACAATTTTAAGGTTGTCCCGCTTTCTTTATTCATGTTATAGTTAATATAATAACAGTTATAGGCCTACATAACAAACGCTGTAGTATTCTAGAAGCTCATCTCTTTTATTTTATAAGGATAAAACACTGTGGATTTCAAGAAATTGACTTAAAATGACTTAAAGGTTAAAATGAATATAATGTATATTATCTTCATTTATTCACATATAATGATATTTATTATTAATATGTTGTTTTTATGTAAAGCAGTCTTTAAAGGTACTGCAGGGGGTTTGTGTGGAACATATATATAAAACATGGAATTTTCATGGCATTTCTATTTGAATGAACAAACTAATGATCTGATTCTAGTGTTGGTGTAATATAAATTTAGGTAATGTTTTAATGAAAGTTATTATAAAGTGTTACCGTAAAATCTAGATTTTTATATTAGTGTTCTCTAAGGTCTCAGGTGACACCCTGGTTCTGTAAAGGTTTAAAACACCTGATGGAAAGAAAATTAAATTGCAGGTAAGTGCATTTAAAATCTCTGAGTATTTCAAAATGGGCTAATTGTACAATCGTAGAAAATATTATATTAAAGTTGCCATTAATATTTTAAAATATAAAAAAATATATATTGAAGGAATATTCCGGGTTCAATATAAATGAAGCTCAATCGGATTTGTGGCATAATGTTGTTTACCACAAAAAAAAATATTTCGAGCCGTCCCTCCTTTTCAAAAGCAATGCCTTGTTCATTATTGAATCACATTACAGTTGTTCCCGGTCAAAAGTGACTGTAAACATTAAGTGTGTAATTTTTTTAATTGTTATGAAAGAAATGTAACAATTCTAACTTCAATCGTGTAAAAGGACTAGAGTTGTGCATTTTGTGAGGGGTTTTCTTTTATTATTATTTAAAAATATATTTACCTATGTGAACTTTTTTAAAATGTGACTTTTTTAATATTTTCTTAAATACTATACCAATCCTCATAAATCCTATAACGTTTGAAATCTTAAAGTCTCAAGAATCAAACTGTGGTGTCCATTTTTAAATTTTTAAATATATGAATACCAGATGAAATTCTGAAGAATTGTTTGGTTTTATACTCTGATAAGTTAGACTTTGTGTGTGTGTGTGTGTGTGTGTGTGTGTGTGTGTGTCTTGGCAACTTGGGTATCATCTAGAATTCACACTTGAACTTCACTGGGTCATTCTTGTGCACGGAACTCATAATTTCAATTTTTCCTAATCCACTTGAAGGGCACAATACTTTAATCTATTCTCTCAGGATACTAGTCTTTGCCTTTACAAACTTTTATTCTGAAATTTCTGTCGAACCCGGAAAAGAAGTGTCAAATATTTATATGTTTTGGCATCAGCTGGAACAAGTATCAGTTGTCAGATTTCTGGGTATGGATTCAAAAATGACCTTTGGAGTGCATATCCAGAAACTAGTGCTTGGCAGGAGTTGAATGGGGGGTCGTCAGTTACTTAGAAGTATATATATAGTGTACTGATTAGATCAGCTATAATTATGGTGTGCAGTTCTGCATCTATAACATAACTTTAAAAGTTTGAGGCAATACAATCACAAGCATTACGAATATGTTGTGGAGCATTTTCGAACATCACCAGTGCAGGGGCATTTCTAGAGACTCTGGGGGCCCCAGGCAGAAGGGACCTGGTGACCCCCCAACAAACAACCACCCCTACTGCCCCCCCACATAGATTATTGTGCAAATAAATATTTTATTTTCCGTAAAATGCTTTCTTTTCAATGGAAATAATCTAAATAAAATATAGCATATAAATAAATGCAAACTTTGCATACATAATACAAATAAATCCAAATACACAAACAATACAAAAATATTTGCTTAGAAAACCGTAGTGCAAATTTTTATATCAGAGCTTGCCCCTTTTAATGGAACTGACGAAGACATACCACTGGATGTACTGGCCAAGTCTTCCTCAAGGTCCTCCTTATGACCTGAAGTTGATATTTCTGGAGAAAAAAAAATAATAATCGTGATGTATAAATGAGTATACAAATAAAAAGTATACAAATAAGAAGTAAGTCATTGTTTAAAGACAAATATCTGTGTGACCATATTTAATCAAATAATCTAATTTAAGCAAAGCACCTTCAGAAAAAAAGAAAAGAGCACAATTGTATTTGGTCGTGCAAGCACAGTCCACAAACACCAAATTGTTAAGATCTGTATGAAATAATTCACAAACAGCTAATGGCAACAACAACACTTTAGCTTATGTTAACATTTTGTTTACTGTAACATTTTTAAAAGAAAATTCTATGAGATATATAAAATAGCTAGGTTAGCTTGTTCTGTCGAATCTGTCACAGTAACAGATATAATATCTTCCAAATATGCATTAGTAACATCTTTGGAAGATATTATATCTGTTACTGTGACAGTTTCGACAGAACAAGCAAACCGAGTCTACTGACAAAGTAACTGTCGATAGCATCGTTGTTGTAAGCAATTGACAACCAAATCATTACGCTACTAATGGGAGAAATTAAACACTTGGCATAACTAACTTATTCTATGCAAGGTTCTGTATACACAGCACAGCCATTGGCAAAAAAGAGCATAGCTTATGTTAACATTTTATACACTTGTACAGAGATATACTAGCTTGGAATTGAAGAAGGATTTAGACAAAATCAAAAAGAACATTCAAGGAGAAGTAAAGAATATAAGGAGAATATGTTAAACAATAAATGGAGAAAAAGTGGAAAGTATCCCAATTTTACTGGAGTTTCAAGATGATAAACTTCCTGAAAAGGTCAAATAAGTATATATGTGCTACCCAGTTAGAGCATATGTTCCAATACTACTTAGTTGTTGTAAATGCCAGAGGTATGGACATATAGCTGCTGGCTGTAAAGGAAAACAAAGATGTGCAGGGCGGGGGAGAGCATAGATATGAGGAATGTGGAGAAAATGTGAAGGCAAAGTGTTGTAATTGTGGTGGGGATCACAGTGTAACATATGAAAGATGTGAAGTAAGAAAAAGAGAGGTGGAAATCTAGCAAGTCAAAACAAAGAGCAACAGAAGCTATGCGGAGGCAGTGAAAATAATTCAAGGACAGAAATCAATGGTAGGATCAAGAAAAGATGAAAGAGTATGGGAATTAGGATGGAAGCAAAGGAATCCAAGGGACATGTCTGGAGAATTTAATTTTGTTCATGGCACATGGCAAATGGTCATTAATTGTACAGATCAAGTGAGGCATAAAACAGAGAAAATTAAAGTGATTGTGAAAGGTGATGAGAAATTCTTGTCAGTTCAAGACATTTTGTGGGAACAAATAAATAAAAGTCTTAAATCAGAGGGAAAATCATCCAGCCAAAATTGAGTTAATGTTTATTCTGCAATGGAATGCAAGAAGTTTATCAGCTAACGGACAGGAATTCAAAGGGTTTATTAATGACTTAGGAACAAAACCAGATATCATTTGCATACAAGAAACTTGGCTGAAACCAACATTAGACTTTTTAATAGCAGGATATGATAGTATTAGAAGAGACAGAGACAGTAATGGAGGAGGATGTGTAACATTTATCAAACAGGAACAACAGTACAGTGTAGTGGCTAAAGGAAAAGAGTTTATCATAATAGACGTTTGGACAAAAGAAGGTAATATTAAAATAGCAAATTATTATAATCCATGCAAGAAACTGTTACTGGAAAAATTGGATGAACTGGCAATTCACTTAGAAGGTCATCTGTTGTGGAGATTTTAATGGGCATAGTACGTTATTGGATAATTATAGTTGAATGGTGACGTTATAGAGGAATTAATGCATAGGAAAATCCTAGTATGCGTTAACAATGGAAAAGGTACTAGAGTACATGTTGTAAATGGAAAGAATCAGCAGTTGACATCACAATTGTATCTGAATCTGTTGCAAGGTTATGTTAGTGGTAAGTTACCAAAGAAATCATGATGAGAAGTCACCATTATCCAATTCTAATAGAAATAGGTTCAAGAGCTGAAATAATTGAAGCAAATAGATCAGGGTATGGGAGTTTAATAAAGCAGAATGGGTGAAGTTCAGGGAAATAATTAATTGAAAAATGGTAGAAATAGATATTAAACATGATATAGAATATTTAAACCAGTTAATTAGTGGGGCTATAACAGAGGATGCAATTCACTCAATTCCAAGGAGTGTAGGAAATTGTAAAAAGAAGATTGTTTCATGGTGGACAAAAGAATGTGGGACAGCAGTTAAAGAGAAAAAACTAAGCATTTAAAATGTGTGCCCCCTCAGTCAGACCACTGTGCCCCCTCTGTCAAAATGTTGTATTTGAACCAATTTTTATAATTTAGTTATTATCTTTTAAATGTGTTTTACTTTTTTGCAAGACTAAATATTCAACTAAATTGTAAAATTAATTAACTAAAGCCAACTAATCCTTAAACTATTTGTAGTGAGTAATTGAACGCTTCAGGTGGAAGGTGGGAACAGGAGTTACACTGTCTGGCCAGTTGATTGCTCTCTTCTTAATTAAAACTTTTTTTTCTGCCATGTAATTCAGTCAGAGCTCAGAGGCTGAAAGGCTAATAGAAGGAAATTGATTTAAGAAAAGGAATTTACCTAGGATAAGGATGAATAAATGATGTAAATGATGTAACTAAAAAGTGCATGCATAAGTGGAGAGATGTGGTCCTCAAGACAAGATATTTAACATAAGTACTCGGTGCGTTTAGTTGTTCTAATTGTGAGGACAGCGGTTAACTACCTATTGCTGTATTTTATTAATGAATATAAGTGAAGCTGTCTAAAACATTATTTAGGTTGATAAATGGACAGAATTTCATTCAAAACAATGTTCATAACAAAATTCCATCAAGTTGAATTGAGTTTTATCTCAATTAAATTAATAATGTTTAAATATAATGAGTTTTTTATTTAATTTTATTTAATTTTGTTTAAAATTAAGGAATTTTGTTATGAAATTGAAATACGTAAATCTGAAATCATTTTTGGAGTGTGCTCTCCAGAGGATCATTTGATTAGACATTTATTAAACAAAATGTCAAAAGTCACTTTTTGTTAATTTTGTATATTTTTGGCGTATTTTAAAGTGCTTCATGACACAATTTCAGACACATGTACAGGAAAGGATTAAAGAAGCATCTTCTGGCTGGAGCCTCTGCTTCACAACAGTTACCAGGAAGTGAGCATATATCATGCACTCTGCTTTAGGAGGTGTATAGGTTTCTGTGGTTTGCAAGCTGGCAAGTTTGTAATTTTCTTCAATGTTAAATCTTATGGTAAAGTGGCACGTCTTTGCCCCCTTCGAAATTATAAATGCCCCCTCGGGTAAATTATCCAGGCTCCGACTTTGCAAATAACATAGAAGCACATGCAGGTTAATTATTATAGCTATGTCCATACATATTCAGATGCATCGAAAAATATATAAAACAAAGTAGGTGTGACATTCACAGTTCTGGATTTCAATATTCAGGTTAATAAAATAATCTCAGATAATCTTTCAGTTTAAACTGAAGAACTGGTAGCAATCTTAATGACTTTAGGTGTGTTGAGGGAAAAAAACATTGAGGGGTCTTATAAACTCAGCAAAAAAAAAAAGAAACATCCCTTTTTCAGGACTCTGTATTTTAAAGATAATTTTGTAACAATCCAAATAACTTAACATATCTTTATTATAAAGGGTTTGAACAATGTTTTCCATGCTTGTTCAATGAACCATAAACAATTAATGAACATGCACCTGTGGAACGGTTGTTAAGAAAACATCTTACAGACGGTAGGCAATTAATGAACATGAAATATTCTTGTCACAGTTACAAAAATTTTTTTTGAGACCTTTCTACTGATTCTGAAAAACACCAAAAGAAAGATGCCCAGGGTCACTGTTCATCTGCGGGAACGTGCTTTAGGCATGCTGCATGGAGACATGAGGACTGCAGATGAGGCCAGGGCAATAAATTGCAATATCTGTACTGTGAGACAACTAAGACAGGAAGGACAGCTGATCATCCTCGCAGTGGCTGACCACGTGTAACAACACCTGCACAGGATCAGTACATCTGAATATCACACCTGCGGGACAGGTACAGGATGGTAACAACAACTGCCAGAGTTACACCAGGAATGCACAGTCCCTCCATCAGTGCTCAGACTGTCCGCAATAGGCTGAGAGAGGCTGGACTGAGTGCCTTGGTGGAAGAGTGGGGTAACATCTCACAGCAAGAACTGGCAAATCTGGTGCAGTCCATGAGGAGATGCACTGCAGTAAAATGCAGACACCAGATACTGACTGTTACTTTTCATTTTGACACCCCGTTTGTTCAGGGACACATTATTCCATTTCTGTTAGTCACATGTCTGTGCAACTTGTTCAGTTTATGTCTTAGTTGTTGAATCTTTTCATGTTCATACAAATATTTACATGTTAAGTTTGCTGAAAATAAAAGCAGAAGAAAGTGTGAGGACGTTTCTTTTTTTGCTGAGTTTATGATCTGAGTCGAGCTCATCATTAATAACATTAAAAACACGTCATACTGAAAATAGAGCAGATGTTTTGATTGAGAAACTTCAAACAGTATACAGGATTCACATGATGAGATTAACGCAGACGTGTGTGTGTGTGTGTGTGTGTGTGTGTGTGCATGTGTGTGTGTGTGTGTGTGTGTGTGTGTGTGTGTGTGTGTGTGTGTGTGTGTGTGTGTGTGTGTGTGTGTGTATGTGTGTGATTACACAGCTATACAGAAACCATACTATCTATAAAATATCTTACCTGTTGAGTGAGAAAAATGCCTCTGGGTCACTTTTAAATCCTTTCAGATCTCTGAGTTGTCGCCACCTCTGAAAAGCCAAACCAATATTGATTCTGGTTTTATTACGGACTCTGTCATTTGGAGAATCTGTTTGGGGTTTCTGTGCTTTTACAACCGGTGATTCTCTGGAGGTTTGCCATTTTGATTGATCCATGGTCAATTTTTCTTATTCGTTGTGACAACAAACTTTTTAACCAAAAAAAGTTACATAGTGTAGTTTTGAGAAAATTAAAGATGATTTTTGAGATGACATGCATTCTAGGAAGAAATTCACGGGATGAATGTTTTACATTTTTACATTTTACACTTCCAACCAGCAGGTGGCAGTAATCTATCTTTCGTTGCATGCCAACCGCCATAAAAATTAAGAAAAAGAAAAGAAGTGTCAGATACGGTTTCCGGTTCAGAATCATATAAGGTAAACAACAACTTCTCCGTTTAGTCTTGCATTTCTAATATTTATGTATATATTTAGTCTTTTTTTGATAGCATGCACTTTGTATGATCTTTGTGTCTCTTTCGGGTTGTTGTTTGATGTTGTGTATTTTTGATTGTCTGGTAAATAATAATCCTTATCCCTCTATCGTCAACGTATATTCTTTTGATTCTGTTTTATCACTCCATAGAAATAAATAATTTTGCTCTGTGACCGACATGACTCGACATGGGAAGAACTGTACAGCAGGAGCTGTTTACACTTATCACGAGAAGAGGAAAGACACCGGTAATGTACCTCTAAAGATATTAGCTAACAGAGTCGTTTCACATTCAAAGAAATTCCAGTAATGTTGCACAGGACTACAATTCATTGTTTATCTCGTTTGACTTTCCAGCGGCGTCTGGTTATGGGACACAGAGTGTGCGTCTGGGAAAAGATGCAATAAAAGATTTTGACTGCTGCTGTCTGTCGTTACAGCCCTGTAGGGACCCCGTTATAACGTAAGAGCCTCATTTTAACTTCCATTAATGCAGTGATTTTCTACATCCACATTTCAGTTAAGATGTGTTTTTAGCTTTGTGAAATGAATTATTTTACATGCTGTTGTTTGATGCTGTTTTGTTGGCAAAATAATCAGAATGATTATTCTGCAATTATTTTCAACAGAAATTTTCTGATTCTTGTTTTATTATTGTACACACGTTAATTATGACTATATAAGGTATTTGAAATTATATATTTATATATTAACTGGTGGCCAAAAGTTTGGATTAATGTTCAGATTTTGCTGTTTTGGAAAGAGATTGTTATTTTAATTCACCAAAGTGGCATTCAACTGATCACAAAGTATAGTCAGGACATTACTGATGTAAAAAAACAGCACCATCACTATTTGAAAAAAATAAATAAAAAAATCATTATTGATCAAGTCTAGACAGGCCCCATTTCCAGCAGCCATCACTGCAACACCTTATCCTTGAGTAATCATGCTAATTTGCTAATTTTGCCAAATTGCTAATTTGGTACTAGATTATCATTTGCCATTATATCAAACACAGCTGAAAGCTAATTGGTTCATTAAATGAAGCTTAACACTGTCTTTGTGTTTGTACAACTAAATGTACATCTTAACAAGAGAATAAGTCTCTAGTTTGAGAAATAGATGCCTCACATGTCCTCAGCTGACAGCTTCATTGAATTCTACCCGCTCAACACCAGTTTCATGTACAACAGTAAAAAGATGACTCAGGGTTGCAGACCTTATGGGAAGAATTGCAAAGAAAAAGCCACTTTTGAAACAGAAAAACAAAAAGATAAGGTTATAGTGGGAAAAGAAACAGACATTGGACAACAAATAATTGGAAAAGAGTATTATGGATCTTTGAGCTTTTGTGGGACCAGATAGACTATAAGGTGTGTTAGAAGTGCCTGACAAGACATCCACATCTATGGCAAGTGCTACAGGAAGCGTTGGGTGAGATGTCACTCGAGTATTTGGACAAACTGACATCTAGAATGCCAAGGATCTGCAAAGCTTTTTCTAGAGCAAATAACATTTGTTATTTATTTTTTCAAATTTTAATAGTAATTTTGCACATTATTTATGAACTGACTATACGTTGTGATCAGTTGAATGCCACTTTGGTGAATAAAAGTACCAATTTCTTTCCATAAGAGCAAAATCTGTACATTAATCCAAACTTTTGGCCACCAGTGCGAATTAGATAGATCGATATCTATATCGTTAAAAAATATTTTAAAAGTGAATGAGCGAAAGAAATATCAGTAAAGTGCTATATAAATGTAACGTTCAATCATTCATTTGTCATACTCCACAAAAATGGTGAAAGCTTGTTCATCATAGTGATGAAGGAATGATGACCAGTTATAGATCATCTTTCCCATATACATTTATATAATTTGTCACCCCCAAAAAAATTAATGTCCATTTAACATGGATAAGTTCTTGTCCATGTTATTTCTGATCTCCCTGTTTGCTATGTTAAATAGTCTATTACAGTAGCCAGTTGACACCAATGTAATTTTGTTCAGCTCTGAAATATTTAAACAGCTTTAAATTTCTCACTGTGAGTGCAATCTCTATTAAATACTTTTTAAAATCCTTATCCAAAAATCACAAATGACTGTAAAGGTCATGGAAATGGTGGTTGGTCAGAAAGATTGGGAACCCTGCAATGTTAATATGTGTGTGCACCATTGGTTACCACTGCATGTCAGTAACTTAAAGATTTTAAATTATATGCTTCAACTTCACCAGTGTTTGTGTTTACATCTGCTCACTGCAGTGAAGATGGATACATATATGAAAAAGAAGCCATTCTGCAATACATCCTTCACCAAAAGACAGAGATTGCTAAGAAAATGAAGGTTTGAGCGTGTATGCGTATTTACGTGTGCTAATGTGTTTTGCTCTAAATGTGAATGTCATTATCTCACTACATCTCTCTTTTTCTAACACATGTGACTTAGAAATATGAAAAGCAGAAACAGACTTTGAAGAGTGAGGGGCAGCTGGAGTCCAAGTCTGAGGAAAGACAGAGAGCAGAGAAGTTCAAACAGAGAGAGAACAACATTGTCTCCAAGCCAATCAACCCCTTTACCTCAGGTGTTAAAGGAATAGTTCTCCCAAAAATGCAAATTGTCTCATCATTTACTTACCCTTATGCAGTCTCAAACTCGCATTACTTTCTACTGTGGAACTTAAACGAAGACAATTGAAGGATGTATGATGTGTTATTGTCTATACAATTTAAGTCAATAGGTTCCAAAACTTTCAAGCTCCAAATAGGGCATAAAGGCAGCGCAAAAATAATCCGTGCGACTCAAGGAGTTTTAGTCTTCTGAAGTGATACAATCGCTTTGTGTAAGAAACAGATACAAATTTAAGTTCTTATTCGCTATAAATCTTGACACTAATGAGAGGAGCTCATTCACACACTTATACATGCTTGACACATGAGCGCTGTTCATAAACCAGACACATTGTTGCCAGGTTTGTGGTTTTCACACCTAGTTGAGCTATTTTGAAAATGCAGATGCAAATAGAGTTTCTTTTTCTTCGTATATTTAAAATGTACCACAGTCCCCAAAAGGTTGATTATAAACACTACAAAAATTTAAATGCAATGTCTTATTGATTCATAATTAAACTAGGATTGTGTTCCTGGCAACCGTGTACAGCGTCACTAAAAGCTTGCACTTTTTTCCACCTTGTCTTCACAAGATTTATAGTGAATAAGGACTTACATTTTTGGACTTTTTCTCACCCAAATCGATCATATCGCTTCAGAAAAAATGTATTAAACCACTCAAGTCATATGGATTACTTTTATGCTGCCTTTGTGACTTTACAGCTTGAAAGTTTTAAACCCCATTGACTTATATTAAATGGAGAAAAACATTCTTCAAAATATCTTTGTGTTCTGCAGAAGAAGTTAGACAAGTTTGAGACGAATGGTAAGTAAGTGATGAGAGAATTATCTAATACTGGAGGATGATATAAAGATGTTTAAACTAAATTAAAATACTCTGATGTTATGGACACGATGCAAGATTTATACTGGGAATGTGTTGTAATGAATGCCCTTGGATAAGTGTTTTACCTGATTTAATCGTAGGTAAATCTAAAGGCGATGGAATCCCAAAGAGCTCACCGAGCTCCTCCAATTCTGATGCTTCAGTGGGGGAGTCCAGTTCTTCTTCAGCCCTGCCCAGCTTCTGGATTCCCAGCCTCACACCAGAGGCCAAGCCCACCTTGCTTAAAAAACCTGTAAGTCTCATTTCTCCCACTTCCCCATCTCACTGCCAGCCACGCGTCCCCTAACCGTGGGTCTTTTGTAGTCTATTTTTACTCATAGAAGAGTATTACATAAGAGATTATGCTTACTCTGATATCAGTTTGCACACTAGTGCCAAGTGTTCTTTTGGTCGGTCATAATACCCTTGATAGGTTTGTTTGTCCAACTGTTTGTTCTCCTCTCCTGCTTTTTTCAGTCAAAGGCAGTGTTGTGCCCCATGTCAGGGCGTCCTTTGAAGATGAGTGATTTGATTTCTGTGTGCTTTACTCCCCTGGACCCTGGTCTGGACAGAGTGGCCCTCCTCACACGGCAGGTAATTAGTAGATCAAGTCATCGTCCACTTTTCTTTCTGATCTATTGGATTCTACATTGTTTTTCATAACCTGTTCTCCCCATTTCCATATTAGGAAACAACTTTGTAATCAATGTCATGAGTGACACAGTGTTTTCTTTAATTGTTCATAAAGTATTTTATGTGGTTTTCAGGACAGATATGTGTGTGCAGTAACCAAAGACACTCTTGGGAACTCTGTGCCCTGTGCAGTTCTCAGGCCCTCGTGAGTTTGACTTTTACACAGCCTTTCCAACAATAATTCTTTTGACAACTTACTCATAGTGGGCCTCATTCATGAAACTTTCATAAATATAGAACACGACACGTTCGGATAGCTTGCGCAAGATTTTCACATGTTCAGGAGCAGGTGTAAATTTTGTTAGTACCATCTAAATGTTTAGAAAATACCAAAAATTTCATGAATAAGAGAATTTACTTCAGAACGGCTTCACGAACGATTTATACAAACATATTTTTCTGCTCGTGTTTAATGAACGAGGCCCAGTGACTTTATTATTTTAGTCCTTCCTCTCACTTTTAGTTTTGTCTACTTCTTACTGTCTTTGTCTCAAGTGGAGCGGTAGTCACTATGGAGTCTGTAGAGAAGCTCATACGGAAAGATATGATTGATCCAATCACAGGAGACAAACTGAAAGACAAGGACATCATACCTTTTCAAAGGGTACATAAAAGAGATAGAGTGCTTTCACAATATACTACAAATACATGAAGTCATGTTAAAATAGTTAAAAATAAAAATCTCTTTATGGCAGGGTGGGACCGGATTTGCAGGTTCAGGTGTGGATCTCAAAGCCAAAGAGGCCAGACCCGTCATGCAAGCATAAAGGAGAGATTGCAGAATGGAATGGACCCTGTAAATGTATTGAAGAAATTCTGTTGGGCTTTTCAGTATTTTGTTGTCATTAATTTGGTGAAAGGAAGCTGAATGAATTGTAAGTAGTTTCCTTGCCCCTAAAAATACTTTTAAGTTTACATATTAATACACAGATAAATGTGCTATCTTTTTCTTATGTTATAAATCATGCAATATATGCAATTTAAAAGTCATTTGTTCTGTTGTGCTTTTACTCAGTATTTTGTTGTTATTCATTTGGGGAAAGGAAACTGAATTAGTTTAGTTTTCTTGCCCCTGAAGAGTCATTCATGTTTACTTATTAATACAGAGATAAATGTGTTCTATTTTTCTTTTTTAATAAATCATGCAATAAACACAATTTGAAAGTCATTTGTCTTTTTTAATAGTTTTTGAGAGATTTTCTGATGGTTATGGGGTTAAAGCTCATCATGATAGTCCACTATTAAGGTACCAAAGTCAGTTATGGTGCTGACCTTAATGAAATCCATTTTATCCATGACCTCACTGATAGAAAGACGGCCATCCTGAAAATGATATCAAGGACACAGACACAGTTTGGGAAATGCAAGGGCAAAGGTTGATTTTGCTTTCAATGAGATAATGAGGATTCAGAATAGGTTTTAAGTAGGTACATAAATGTGATTTGAAAGAATTCTAACGTGCATCAAGAGGTGCAATTACCACTGAAATTAAATCCCACTCCAAAATTAATTTTAAAAACCAACATGGCTTTATTTAGAATTCACAGAGAGAAAAATGTTGCACCAATATAGTGTAAATCACTTCTGTCTCCTTTTTTCTCCCTTCTTGCCCTGGCTTCATTTCTCCCATCTATGCTTATAATCATAAGAGTGGTACATTTAAATGTGAATTCACAGACAACTGGTGTGAGATCGGGTTGTTTGTAACAGTCAAAACAGGCCTGTTACAGTGTCTACCTGCAACTGGTCTTGTATTCAGTGCGGAATTCGTGAGCATCTCTGAGCTCTAACAAGTGGAAGACGTTGTCTATAGCCTTTCGCAACATAAGTGAGGTGGAGTGTCTATTCATAAGGAATGTAAGTGTTCTTCACTCTTTATGTATGTAAAGTTACAAGATTTAATTTCTCCTGAAAAATGCAATAGATGAAATGTGTTTGACAATAAATTAAATGATATGTCTTGGTAAGATTCTAACCCTCATGTACCCAGAAACACAAATCCCAACCCCTAAAACCTTTGACTTTGGAAATGGTCCTACCTAACAGGTTAAGGAGAATTTACTGTCATTTTCTTATCAAGTGCCCTCCTCAATATCTCTCCAACACCAAACAAGTATTCCCTGCCCTAGACCCAGATATGACAGCATTAAAGCTCATCATGTCTTTTGGTGAGATCCTCTCCGTAATTTGTTGCCTGGCTCCCAACAAACATGTTCCAGTTTGCCAGTATCTCCTTCTTGGTGATTTTTTCGTCCTGATTAGACAATTACGCGTAGCAGTTGCAAGTCCATTGTGATTCATTGGTAGTGAATTGAAAGGAAGAGGACAGACAGAGAAAATTATTGATTCAATTTACCTAAATAAATTACAGTTTCTGCATGGTTGCAAATTGATGTGAATGACAGCACCCATGCACAGCCCCAGAGAATGTTACTTACGTTATTTTTATCAGTTTCGTGAATGAGATGCCTGGCCTCATTATCAGCATGGTCAACCTCTCCTGGGAGGATCCACTGAGCTACTTCACTGGCATCAAGGAAACCATCCTATCAAAATTAAAAACAAAACATTAACCGTAAAATAATGGCCAAAGGGGAGGCAGACTTATCTTATTAATTTCATTCCCATTCCTAGTTTTGTTCCCATTGTGTACCTTGTTAATGTCTCTGATCTCTGAAAAGTGTTTCTTTTCTGTAGTGACCCAGTCTGGTTCACTCTCTCCATCTTCAGCGCTGAACATGTCCCCTAGGGGTAAAAGCAACAGATGCCAAAATTGTCAATTACGTGACCACAAAATATCAGTTCTAGTGAAGATTTCTTTCCCTCACAGGAGGAGAGTGTAGAAACGTACCTATGTATTCCTGCAGATTAACCTTGCCGTCACCATTCTTGTCAATGTCCTCGATTGTTTCCTTTAAAAATGTAACAAAAAGCAGAGAGGGGCTTTAATGTACAGTCATAAAAATGATATTTCCATCCTGTAATATTATCTTAATTTCTGTAAATTACTTTCTTTTAACCCTTATGTGTTCCTGTTATTTTGACCCCACCACCTTTCTCTCTCTCTCTCTCTCTCTCTCTCTCTCTCTCTCTCTCTCCTTACTTAATCCAATTGGAATAAAATTCCTTAACTTTGTTCACATATGGTATCTGAGAACACAAACCAAAATTTGGACCATTTTCTTTACATCTTCTTGGTTTGATTTCACTTTGCTATACCTGTTGTGTTCCCTGTATACCTGTATGACAATGTCTTTCATGTGGTCGAACTCCTCTGGATGGAGGAAGGCGGTGAACTCTTCCCTGGTGGCGATACCATCCCCATCCCGGTCTGCTGACTTAAACCGCCTCTCATCTCTAGTGAGCATGGCTTTGTAACTCACTTTTTCTTCAACATCATTAAATTCTTCATCTGGAATTAAGTAACAAGTCACTGATAAATACACTTTAGTTCTGCAGTATGTATTGGAGTTTAAGATCTAATAGTGATATATCAATTTTTTTCTTTTTTAAATTGCTGTTTTGTTTCGTACCTGAAATACTGATTTCTACATATACATCTTTTGCAAAGATGGTGGCACATTTTACAACCCCTCTGTCTCCCACTAAACATAACAAAATTAGGTACCATGCCCAAATTCAAGCGCGTTTCAATTACCCGTGTAGAATCCATAGGTAGTGTTTTTGTACTCTGTCCATGCAATTTTTCCATCCTTGTTCTGGTCGTATTCTTTCCAGTGCTTGTCCACATTCTCCTCAATGTACCTACTCTGCCTGTGTTTAATCCAGTGATGTAGCTCTGTGTGGCTGATGAAGCCATCCTTATCTGTGTCAATTCGATCAACAATCTTTCTGCATGGAGAATACACCAAACATTTTTAAAAAAGTTAAACCACAGAGATTAAGAGACATGACAATTATTTTCATCCCACAAAAACTGAGTCATTCTGGCTATTTTATGTTTACCCTAGTCTCTCTTTGCTCTCCTCAGGGCTTAGCTGGTCAAAGGTTTTGGCTTCCTCTTTGCCCAGGAAGGCCTCGTGGTCATACTGGTAACCATGGGCATCATCGTGATCATGGTCACTGAGGTCAGGCTGCCGATGCACACGCTTCTCCTGTGCGGGCACAGCAAATGTGACCCCAACAAGCAGGGCAAGTGTCCCCAAAAAAAGCAGCTGCATATTTTCCCTAATGTGTGTGTGTGTATGTGTGTGTGTGTGTGTGTGTGTGTGAGTGAGAGAGAGAGAGAGAGAGAGAGAGAGAGAGAGAGAGAGAGAGAGAGAGAGAGAGAGAGAGAGAGAGAGAGAGCCATTAGATAAATTCTAGTCTCCGTGCATGCCATTAGAGATTAACCTGAAAAGCATATTGCACACTAATACATAAAATTCACAAATTCATTGTGCTTGGTAATGAAAAAAATCTATTACATAAGGTTGAAAATGATTCTTCAGTGGCCTTATTCGTATTGAAATCAAATTAAAGATCACATACATTTTCACCAATAAATATTCATTTCTGAATAATAAGCATCAAATTTTTTTTTTTAAAGCATACTCATAAAATAAATATGTATAAATGAATCAATAATGTTTTGCATTGCGCTGTGATTTACAGTAGGCAACAATATAACTATTAAATGAATGCCCCAACTTCTCCAACTTATTAAAAGTTCACAGTTACAACTACACATGTGCAGTCTAAACTTCTGGCGCAGATATTTCAAATCTTAAACATCTAAAAATTACTTACCAATCCTGCAGTTATTTCTGCTTGAGTACACCCGATTTTCCTAAGTTAAGGAGTACGCGTTGGCACTGTTCTGCATGTAAAAGTAGGAGGGGCAATTGCCTTTACGTGCGCTCAAAATTGTTATACTGACATGGATAGTAGCCAATCACAGGAAGAAAGTGGGTGGAACCGTGCGAAATTCTCAATTTTACTGGCTATGAAACGCCACGTTGACACGCGAACGCGCATCGACCGAGAGATAGACGAGCCTTCTTGGCAAAGAAAAAAATTTGGCAAATCATCTTTGACAGAAATATTATGTAGAATGTGTATGTATTGGTAAATTGATTATAGCCACTAATGTATGCATGTTAAATTAAACTTAATGCAACATGCATGCTGAGTCTCATTTAGCTTTTTAAGAGGTTCGTATTTTGGTCAATAGTCATTTAAATGACTTATCATATAAAAAAAAAAATATGGATGTATTTAAAAATATACGTTAAGTGCTCTTGTCGTTTTCTAAATGTCAAGTTTGTGTCACGAGATTACAATGTTAAAATGTTTGCTGCAATTGAAAACGCTCTTTCAGAGTCATCATCACTTAAAGGGAAAACAAGCATTCTGTAGAATCTTCTTGAAAACGCCCAGTCTTGTCCTTTAGTCTTTTATCAGACTAAAGAAATAAAGTCTTTTAATTTCACTTACATTATAAGTGTCAGCAAGAGATTTGGTCCTCAAAAGTTCAAATAGCTTCTCTTTTTCAGTGTAAACATTAATGTC
This sequence comes from Moxostoma hubbsi, assembly GCA_032164185.1. Taxonomy (NCBI): domain Eukaryota; kingdom Metazoa; phylum Chordata; class Actinopteri; order Cypriniformes; family Catostomidae; genus Moxostoma; species Moxostoma hubbsi. The sequence goes on along the minus strand of JAVLUX010000007.1, from coordinate 27,755,869 downwards.
TTTAGCGGACACATAAAGCCGGTTCCACGCTATAGCTGATTTATCCAACGATTTGTAGGTGTAAACGTTGCATAATCGCTGGCCATAATGATTGGGTAGGGTGGCCAGACGTCCCATTTTTCCTGAGACAGTCCCGTATTTAAGCACTTTTTTTTTAGTGTCCCGACTTATTCTGAATAAAATTGTGTTTTGTCCCGTATTTCCCCTCTCCTAATATTTCTCTGTCTCCTATGTGGCTTACTCAGTAATGTCAGTATTCTAATCAAAGGTAGCCAAGGATATGGCTTAAAAAAATCACACTGTGTTATTTGAAGTACATGATTGGATTAAGCTAACCAATCACAATCCCCTACCATTAGATGTCCAGTTAGTGAACTGATTGAAGAGTCATTTTAAAAGAGCACAGATTAGATTCTGGAAAAATTTCAAGGAAGTGTGCATACATTTAATGAGGATCTTCAAAAAGAGTGTACATTTCTAAAAAACTAGTCACAGACAGAGCCTTGTAAAATGAGGTGTGAGATTTATGGAGCTCGTTTTCCATCGGCCATGGAGGCCGCACAGACATTGCGCAGCATGTTCATACAAAAAAAGCTGCTAAATGTAAGTGTGGATGCTGTTAAAAGTAAGTGTGCCACCAAGTGTTGGCGATTTCTTTTGTGAAGCAAAGATCTGAATCTGACTTTTTGATTATCATTCTGTTGCGCTCGTCCATAGCTTTGCACATTCATGACCTGAGAAAAGTCTTGCAGGCCAGGCTGGAGGAATCATTCATACCCCCTGACATTAAAAAGCAGTTGGATGCCCTTGTTGAAGCTGGTGACATGGATGATTTCTTTTGTGCCATGAGAAACTTTATTCAGCATTGGTGGATTACCTACAAAAGAGCTGCTCAATGGAGAACACAGAAAAACTTGAGTGGGCCCTACTGAGAGACATCCTAGAGTGGAAAAACTTCTACTACAGAATCCCTGCTATCAGTTTGATTGATGAAACCATGCTCTTTGATGAGTTGGCTTGAGCGAAAAACATTGTCACTTGTCGCATCACTGAGTGAAACAAGATGGCCGTGTCTGAGAGATGGACAGACATTTTTTGTGAGCTGGAGAGCAAGACCATCAACTTCGGAGTCTTAGCCAAGGATGTAGAGTTTCTTTTATGCCTGCCTGGGACATCTGCATCTGTCCAGCGTGTGTTCTCATTAATGAATGCATCATTGATACTGGATAAATCTCAGCTCAATGTAACAGCTCTTGTGTTCTCGTCAAGTGACCAATGAGCTTCTTTTACTGATGAACTGACAAGACGTCATGCTGATCTGAAGATTCATTTTACCAGGGATCACTGATGCCCTCACAAATGCAATCCATGTGTAGCCGGTTCTACCCGTTCCTTCTCTGCACGGGACTCGAACCAACGTCTCCGGTGTGGGAGGCGGTGCGCTAACAAGGAGGCTAAAGGCTACAGCCTCTAGCGTCAGTCGCTAGTGCACCTCTTGAGGTCAGGAGAGTGAGGTTTACACACTGCACAGCTATCTACCAGCTGGCCTCTGTTACACATGCAATCCATAATTATTCCGTCCGCAAGCATTTTTCCTGGGTTTCTCCTACACTAAAATGACCAATGAAATAAAAAAGCAAGGCACTACAGACTGTATTTACAGAAAGTCATTTCTTTAATAACTGAAAGCTGCAAGTGGACATACGTGTTCTATGGCAAGCCTTGAGGGGATAAATACTCAATTACATACTTTCACAAAGTATGCTACTCCATAAATCACATCTCATTACAATTGTTCATGCTCATGAGGTACTCCTGTTGCTATTTCAGCGAGCTCCATGTGACAGGGAATCAGAGAGAGAGAGAGAGAGAGAGAGAGAGAGTTGCAGTGAGTTGGAATGTGTGTCAACCATCCACTATTTTGTAACGACAAGTGTGTCATACCTCCGACTTATGAGAGTGAAATCTTAGCAAAACATGTGTGACACCCATTATAGTCAAAATCAAGTTGTTTGGAGTGTGCTAGTGTAAAGCCGGCTTAAGTTTCAGAAGTAAAAGATTTTACATGAATCAATTATGTTTTGATTATACCACAGCACTGCTAAGTAGTTTTTCTTCACCTTCATGAAACGTGCTAGTTTAGAAGTCCTCGTCATCACTACACTTACAAGCATTCAAACAAACAAAGATGACACACACACAAACACAAACAATAAAAGAATAATCAAATAAAAATTATATATTTGCCAACTTGAAAATTGAAAAGATTTCAGAATTATTAAACGAATCATCCTGTTTACCACACATTAGCAGGCCCAGATTTTGTGTGTGTAGAACTTCAAAGAAAGCTCTGCAGATTTCAGCAGAATGGATCTTAATCACAGCAGTGCCAAATTTTATTTTTGACAGGGATGAAAACAAAGCAGTGAGGCATTGACATGCTTTGTCTCTTCAATGAGTTATACTGTTGTTGTTTTTTTAATCGTTCCGTTGGTGAAAATGTTTGAAAAAAATCTTTAAAGAAAAACTCCAGAAAACATAAGTTGTGGAAAATTAGATGTGATCTGGGAGCTTTATGCAGTGCATGAGAATGTAAGACTATCCCTCACAACCTTGTTTTTATACCCATCAAAACTCAAATATATTGCAGTGTTGGGTGTAATCCAATTACAATGTGATTAGCTACTGTAATATTATTGCTTTTTAATAAAAAAAAGGAGTGTAATACATTACAATTTATCAGATTACAGTTATGGTCAATTAATTTAATTACGTTGAAGTGCATTATAGGGTTATGCAGAGTTTGAATCTCTGGCATTAAGAAATGAATATTTAGGTCCCCAAATATTTTAATTTTAGTAAACATAATAATGACTTATCTCTGTTTTATATAACATTGCCCAGACTGAACATGATTTTTTTTTTTTTTACTTTTGTTTCAACCCCACACAACAACTAAAAACACTATATAGTGTACGGATCAATCTTTATGGGGACCCCCCATAAGACTGGAATCAATTCGACCACTGGGTTTATGCTTATTTCTAATATATTATTTGTGTAGAACACGATTTATGGCCCCATAACGAGTCATTATGAAGGAGAAATGTGAGGTTCTATGTGTATGACTTGTGCGAAACAAACAAATGAAGAAATATAGACATTAATTTGGATTTGTTGAGTGGAAAAGTGTTTTAGAAAGTAACTTAAAATTAAAGTCATTAGTAATGTGATTACTTTATAAAATATGTAATTAGTCAAGTATTCTGATTACGATTTTAGATGAATAAATAGTAATTTGTATTGGAATACTATTTTTAAGTAATTTACCCAACACTGGCTGTGAATAAGGTCTGTTATAACCTTTCATTCATAACACTTCTATATCCAGCACCACGTGCATGGTTGTTTATAAACATTTTGGCTGATTTTATGATTATTTCAGCTACCAATAAGAGAATAGAACTCTCAGGTACATTAAACACATTTTACTGTTATATCTATTCCACAGGTAGGCCTATTCCCTAAAATCATCTTAGAAAATGTGAAAGTAGTCCACAGATTCTGCCTGGGCCTGCACATTATTAATGTACTTTTTACCAAGATTGTTATCCAGAATAGTCATTTGTTTACAGTCAGTTTCAATTCAACAAGAACACATTATTAAAAAATACTATTCGATATCCCAAAAAATAAATGCAAATAGTTAACTGGCAAGAATTAGCTGCTATGTGTACACAAATCGCAGAATCTGATCATCTAAAAAGTCTTTGTGATTATTGCTTCTTTTACACTGTTAACATTTTTCATTCAGTCTTTTGAATCATGTTATCAATAATGCATTTTGCATATGCTTTTATCCAAAGTGATTTATATTCAAATAATTGTGTGTTCCCTGGGAATTAAACCCATAACCTTGGCATTGCTAGCAGCGTGCTCTAGTTGAGCTATAGGAATCCATGGTAATGTAATAACATAATAAAGAGACACTGATATATGTGCATCTATTGGTGCTTTAGTTGTATCTCTAGACCTCCTTCAACTTTCTATCCTCTTTATCCTCTCCACTGTATTCCCCTGTTGCTTGCACCTTCATCCTCCTCACATCTTTCCACACAACTTTTCACACCTGCCCTCTTTCTTTATTTCTTTGTCTCTCTCCAAACATATACAGTGCTTACTCCCTCAGTCATCAACCCTCTTTCTCTCTCTCTCTGGTGTATGTGTATTTCCCCTCTCTTCTCTCTCTTTGCCTGTGGCTGTGTGTCTAGTACCATGGAGCAATTGAAGGTGACAGGGCCAGAGAGAGAGGAGGGGAGAGGGAGGGATGGAGGGAGGACGTGGCACTCTTTAGCCTGGGGGCACACAACAACACAGAGAGACAGAAAGAGAGAGAGATGGTTATGGAAATGGGAGGGCAGGGACGACAAAATAAGAAAGACGACAAGAGCTTAGGACCCAAACAGATGACACAGAGTGATGGAGAGACTGTGGACCTAATGAATTATTTGTTATTGATGCATTACCATTAATGCGTCTGCCGGATCTTGCTTCATGAACGGGATGTGAAGAACAAGGCTTATACCTTCAGCACATATACATACACTCTCATACATGTACATACATTTTTTTAAGAACTTGATGTTAATTTGTTCCGGCATTGTTGCTATGGTGACCTCTCTTCCCCCTCCCCCCCAGCAGAGAGAGAGAAAGGGTGACAGCGATGAACTAACAAGACACTGAAAAAATGTGCCCTGAAGGAGCATACACTCACATACCAGCACACATAATAAACACGCACACAACGTCACATGTGTGGAGCACACTGACACTAAATAGTAACAACATTTAACTAAATGTAAAATCTATTATTATTTTGTAACATTTTAAAGCAGTAATCCCGAATCACGCACAGTTACACAGGGAAGATGCTCTTCTTCCATTGTTTCTGTTGAAATTTTCAATCAATTTTCAGTGTCATTGTCTTTTTTTAATTCTCTGAACAAGTGACAAAGAGAGTGACTTACAGTAGGTATGGGGGGAGGCGGGGGATTGGATGATAGAGGAAGAGAGCGGAGGGTTTTGTCAACCGGAAATAAATAAAGCTGGCACCCTCCTTCTCCTCCGCCTCCTCTCTCTCCCTTTCTTGTGCCCTCCGTGTCCCCCTTCATTCGCTTTTTTTTACAAAGACACATGCATGGCCTCGTTATGTCTTCCTTTTTCTCTCTTTCTGTTTCAGTTCCTTCTCTATTATGTTTACCACATGAAACACCTTACATTTTAGTGTCCATTAACCTGATGTAGCTTGTCACATTGAGATGAGTGTAAGCGCATCCTTCAAATGGGCCCCCATCAGTACACTGCAATTTACTAGGCACAATATGCTTTCATAGTTTTTGTATAATGTTCACACCCGATTCAATAGCAAAAGTGTAATACATGATCAATTTAATTACAGTTTTTTTTTTTTTTTTTCATCAGTATGCCACAAATGCTGTCAATTGAGCTTTACTTGTATTGAACCCAATACAACCCAGTATTCCTTTCAACATTTACGGTTTTAAATCTGTAGATGTATAATAAATATCTGGTCAGTGAATGCATGATAAATATAGTATATAATATACATATAATACACAAATTTACAAAATGTGCAAAAAACACATACTACAATATGAACAAACTACTTTAAGACATTTTTACATATGCATTTGTTGCATAATGTTTATTACCACAAATATTTTTCGACTCATCCCAACTTTAAAAAAAAATAAAAATAAATAAAAATCACAGTTACAGTGAGGCACTTATAATGGAAGTGACAAGACGTAAACAATATGCATGTTAACATGATTTTTGTGTGATAATGTCACTTCTATCTGGAAGACACGCAGGCTTGAGTGAGGTATATGATGCCATTTATTTGATGAATGTAGAACAGAAAAGTAATGTCTCTCTTTGGCATAGGCCCCGTCCGGCGGTACGAGGGAGTTGTACTCGGAACCATCATATCCTGCCGGAGATAGGAGGCAGGGGCGAGGAGCCTACCCCCGTGCGGGACGGGGCTCAACTGGTGGTGGTGGGGTGGTGGAGGTTGCCATCGTAGCGCACTGAAACAGCAATGTGATAGATTGGGAGCAGACTTATAAAGCTATGGCTTACCTGCGATTGGCTGGGAATTACCCAGCTAATAGTGTGATGATGTACAGCTGCTAGTCTTCCCGCTAGAACTACGCTGCGCTCACATTTATTAACCTTTTCTGTAAAAAGTATTTCCCATAGTATATCCAGTATTACAACTTTGTTTCCATGACATGGCAATCTGGGTAAAACTTTACACAAATAAGGTTTTATTTTGTCACACTTAAATGATTTTAGGATGTTTAATGTTTACTAGATATACTTTTGAAATAGTGCGTATTTTAAGGTTTATGAACTGGTCGCATTCACTTCCATTCTAAGTGCATCACTGTAACTCTATTTTTTCCTTCTATTTATTTTTAAATTAAATTTAAATTTAATGAAGGAGGGCGAGTCAATTTTTGGGGGGGGGGGTTTAACATTATGCCACAAATGCTGTCAATTAATCTTGTCTTGTATTGAGCTTTGAACATTTCTTTAAGTACAGTACATTGCACATTTTAAAGTCGTTTTAACTGTTACTAAGATTTTTGCTTTTTTTTTATAAATAAAAGAGGGGTGAGGGGGGAAATTTTTATTGTAATCAACATTATGCCACAAATGCTGTCAATTGAGCTTAACTGGTTTTGAACCTGGAATATTCCTTTTAACAATTACGTTTTAAAGCCTGTACATGTATAAACAATGTCTGGTCAGTAAATGCATGACATCAGACAGCCTATCAGTTCACAACAAGATGGTTATTGATCTTGATCACACATTTTGTGTCTTACACCATAAAGAAGAAAAAAAAAAGCCCTCAGGTCCTTCTTCCTACTTATAAGGTGTCATATTTATATGACTTTTGCCACAAGTTGAACCTTTTTTATAACTTATCTTTAAAGATTTCATACTTAAAAATATTGTGGGCCGAGTCTATTTTATAAGAATTCTCTCTCTCTTGATAAGACTCTCTCTCTCCCCCCTTTCTGTTTTCCTCTCGTATTTTTTTTAACATGTCACAGGCTCTTTGGTTTAAAGTTAATCCAATGAAATATGCAAATATAGGGTTGGGATTGTGACAAAGTTCAGTGGAGGGTAAACATGTCAGTATCTACTCACACGTTCACATGTAAAATCATACTTGTGAGAAGCGTACTTGTAAGAAATGTATAGAGTATTATGTGAAGTTTCTCTTCTCGTGAGAACTGTACTGACTGTTTATTGTGTACAAGCATATTAAAGGTATATTAACTGAAGTATGTTTTTGAGTGTTTTTATATAAATATTTTGTAAGCACTCCCTCTTCATTTCAGGCCCTCCTCCACAAGAGCAATTTGTAATTTTTATTCCTTTTATTTCTTGATACTGTTTTAGATGTATTGAATGTTTCTGTTTTAAACTGAATTATTTTTATTGTTTTTTTATTCTATTTATGAACGTTATCATTATTACGATTGCGTTGTATAAGTTGTTTTTAATTTTATTTATTGTTTCTTATGGTTTATAGATTGCTTTCTGAATTTTACAGCACTTAGGCTCAAGTTCTGTTTTTTTAAATGTGCTTTACAAATAAAAACGACTTAAGCTATCACTGACCGCCAGCCATAACAGAGTCAGTACATTATTTGTTGCTCTCTTATAGCACTTGGTTAGTCATTTTTGGAAATGTGCATCTACAAAAAGCAAATTGTGTCTTTTTGAGACTTTAGAAATAGCTTTACTTGTCTTTTTTCAGTCTTTTTTATGCCTCCACCTTTCTCTCTCACTTCATCACCCCTTTTCCTGGCATTAAGTCCAGACCTGACACTGACACTGAGTCTCTGTGTCATCCCTCTCTCTCTCTTTCTCTCTCTCCCTCATTGCTTCAAGGACCAGAGTGCCTGCAGATGCATTTCTCTCTAGCCCACTACCCCTCCCTCCCCTACTCTCTTTCGCCCTGTCTAACTCTCTCCATCTTTTTCTCCCTTTCCTCTCCTCCCTTACTCTCTCTCTCTCTCTCTCCCTCTCTTTCTCTCTCTCAAACACAGTCTAACATTAACAAAGCAAGAGAGCAGAGAGAAGGAGAGAGAGAGATGAACAGAAAGTGATAGAGACACTGAGCAAGTGTGGACCACTTTAACGATTCATTCATCTACCAGGTGGGTTTTTGTAGTTGTAGCCAGAAAAAGAGTAAAAACAGAATATCAGATTGACAGCTATTTTATCTGAAAAACCTAAAATGAATCAGAAATGGATTTGTATTGTAGTTAAATGTGAAAAGGTTCCTACAACGCTCACTACAATGTATTGCAGAATTGACCTTTGACATTTTCGAATTTGTCAGAATTTCATGCAATACCATTATAGACAAGATTTGAATAAGTTAAACATGTATTTTGTGTTTATTTAGCATTTAGAGTCCTACAAAGTTAAATGTAATAAATATGTGCAAAACTTTTTCTATACTTCTGTATGCATGACTGTATTATTTTATTTGAAGCAATTGTGCCTTGTTAATGGACAACTGAGTCTTTGAATATTTCATATTATTGTATAAGTATGTCATCTTCATAGATAGATAGATAGATAGATAGATAGATAGATAGATAGATAGATAGATAGATAATATTAATATTTAACTGTCATTTTCTGGACATGTCTGAACTCTAAAATTCTTTCTGGGTGTATTTGACATGTATTGTACAGGAAGTAATTTTGGCATTATTAGTTTGAATTGTAAATGCAACTGAAGTATGGTGTAAAGCAGTATAAAGCTCAATTATCTTGCATCCTCTGCTGTGTTCACCTTGTTTCCCTAAATGTCAGTGTTTATGCTTCTGTATATCTCCATATTTTTCCTTCTGTTTACCAGTTCTGTACATCCACCACCAACCTCTGCTTTTAAGGGCCAAGTCTTACTCTCTAAGTACATGCAAATATAATCAAATAGTTGATGTTAGTTGAGGATAATCTATATTAGTAATGATATGGCCTCCTTTCTATGTCCGTTAGTATTTTTACATTCTAAACTACCTATCAGTGGCCACGTTGGTATTTTGTCTAAATATAACAATATTTATTACTTTAGCATAACAGTGCTCTATAAATGATGTGCAGGTACTGGCTATATTTGTGATGTAAATACACTTGCATTTTAGTTGGTGCCTTCATTTTTTTATATTTTGTTTTGCTTTGTAGTCAGAGTTTGCGGTTAAAAACGTAGATTGTGTGCCTTATCTCTTTTGTTGTGCAGTGCATCTATAATTATCTCTTTGTTTTGTGGGAGCATCTCTGTGTTGTGTAGTGTGCGTGAGTCTCTCTGTTTTTATTTTGTTAAAATTAGTTGACAGTATTACTCTCTCCAGTCATGCGTGTGTGTACAACAATGTCAGACTAGATATTCTGTGCTTCTTAATTACTCGCTGTGTGTGTCTGTAGGGGATTAATGTGTGTGTACATGTGAAAGAAATACAGAGAAATAGAGTGGAAGATTAAAATACAATAGTCACCAATACTTCAGATAATGTGTCTTTTTTTATCTGTATATTCTCATCAACACAATCAGATAAGCAAAAATTGCATCAAATTGTCTGCTTCATTACAAAGCTCTATTATACATCATGAAGTCATGATAATGCAACACTGAGAAGGAGACACAAAATAAGCCTAATGAATGTGAGATCTATTTAAATAGGCAACTGAAATTTTATATTTTATTTAATCACTCTCTCTCTTCATTCAGGGTTGGAGACATCTGGATGATAGAAGGAGAGGTTCATTGTCTTCTTACAGGTGACATTTGATGTATGAGAATCTGACCATGCTGAATTTACAAAACAGCTCCAACTGGACTGGCCCAAACAACTGGTACCATCCATCTGACACCATCACCCCACAACATACAGGTGTGTGTGAATATAAATAATTAATATTATCTATTTTAACCTACAGTACCTTTCTCCAAATCTTCTATACTGATTATACAAGCATTAATTATGACCTCATAATAATTGAGAGACTATTTGGAATATTTGTACTTTCAAAAATGAAAGTCACACTGCAGAAGTATGGTGACCAGTCAAAAGACCTAAAATATAACATTTTCCTTCATACATCCATATAAATTTGAACTTAAAATCTAGATGTTATAAACTCTTTTACATGTTATAAGTATACTACCAATATGTCTATGTGTGTGTGTGTGTTCTTGTGTGAAGTCAGCTTTGAGTTGAACCAGCAATTCTTATACTTGACTGAGCACAAACAGAGGGTGCCAATAGCTACACCATCAGCCACACATGTACACCCACACCCACTTATAAACATGGCAGTATCTGGCCTTGACATCCTCTGTTTTACTACAGGAAGGCAGAGCTAAAATGAGTAGACATTAGACACAGAATTACACAGTTGCTGCTTATTCACATGTACACAAATAAGGTCAAACTGTCAAACACAAGATGCTGCAGTACACTAGTCCTATGCAGTCTTCAAAGAGAGAGCTCTGTGTATGTAATAATCCACACAAATGCACACATGAATGCAGACACTTGCAAGTGCTTCAAAAGTTTCTTTATGCTCTTCTTTCTTTGCCTCTCAGATGGCTGTGTGGAAGATCTGAATGTGCAGATGGCCAGGGCAGGGGAAGGAGTGGTGCAGGGAGAGAGGGATGAGGTGGATGAGTCTCAACTACACCTCCAGCTGAAAAGAAAGCTGCAGAGGAACCGCACCAGCTTCACCCAGGAGCAGATAGATGCCCTGGAGAAAGGTGTGACTCAGAGCTCTGGCTCAAACTGAGCACTGAAAAAATGGAAAGCAGCGCTTCAGAAAATACTAAACCAGTACACTTAAAATCAACTTAATACATTTATGTTTGAGATGAGATCATAATCATATTGCATAAAGTCCAAGTAAAATTCAGTGCAGTCATTAAAAAGTGATATGATTATATTGGTATGAAATGATCAAATTAATTCAGACTTCTAACGGATCGTGTTCACTTAACATAATTTTTAATGCTTGCTCAATTTACTTAATTAAACTAAATGAATCCAACATATTTCTTTAGCATTTGGATTTAACTAAATGTCATTGTGTAAAATCCATATATGTTTACTTAATCCAGTTGTGTTGGAACAATGTGAAGAATATATGTTGTATCAAAGTTTTGTTAGCAAAAGCAAAGACTGAGGGATCATCAACATAAGCTACAAAGTTCAATGGAGTTATTTGGACAAATCTAATTGAAGTGAGTTGAACTCAATTCCTTTGGGTTTCTTCAACACAAAATATTTGCTTAAAGCCTACATTTACATTTTATATTAAGGAAACTATTTTTATTTTTTTATTTTTTTGTGGAACTGATGTCCACAATTTAATTACTTAAAACCAACCAAATATTTTTTTCAATGAAGTTTATCAAGGTTGTTGTGGTAACACTTTACTATAAGGTTCTATTTCACAAGTTCACTGGTTCATTTAGTCCTGGAGTGCATTAATGTAATCTGATTTGGCGTGCTGTCCATAACAGAGGGGATCGAGCACAGGACTGGATACTCTGACTAAAGCAAGAAATAGAAAGACAGTTTTGAAATAATATTTAGAACAGGAAATTATAAAGAATAAAGGTGAGATAGGGATGTGCAGCCTCTTATTTATCTTTGGGATATGATTGGCTGGCCTAAGCTCCTGCTGAACTTACATTTAGAACATGTAGAACTTTGTATTTTGTACATTATCTTGGCTAATGTACATAAAAATACATTATAATATTTAATTTAACTTTAAACAGTATATTTATAAACATACTTATTATATAATATTATATAATATTATATATTGTATAATATACTAATATTGCATCATTGTTAGTTCATAATAATTCACTCAAAAATGACAATTATGTCATTGTTTACTCACCCTTGAGACTGTCTTTCATCTGTGGAACATAAAAGAAGATGTTAGGCAGAATGTTAGTGAGGAGCAGCCTCAGTCACCATTTACTTTCATTATATGGAAAAAAAGAGCAGTGTCAACATTCTACAAAATTTCTCCTCGTGTTCCATGTAAGAAAGAAAGTCATACAGGTTTAGAACAAAATGGGTGATTAAATGGCAACAGCATGTGAATTTTGGCCATTGTTTTCTAAGTACTGCTATTATTTAACTTATGTGAACACATAAACAACCTTTTTTTATTGTATGCAATTTTTCCTACTTTTTATACAGTATTTGTATGTGCCGGGTCTCTCTAGTGAATGACAAATTTTCACCAAATTGAATTAAGTAATCTTTAAACAGTGTACATATTTATTCAGAATAAATGTCAAGTATTTAATTAAAATTAATTAGGAGTATCAGCTATGATACTCCTAATTATGTAATTTTTGATTGAACAGTAACACTTTACATTAAGGTTCCGTTTTAGTGACATTAGTAAACAACATAGTTATACAGGTAATGATCTGTTAATATGAACTAACAACGTACAATACAGCAATTATTAATCTTGGTTTAGTTTAAAATCTAAAGTTGTTAACATTAATTAATGCAATATTAACTAACATAGACTAACAATGAACAATTTAAACATTATCAAAGATTAATAAATGCTTTAAAGAATATATATTGTTCATTGTTAGTTCATGATAATTAATGTAACCTCATTGTAAAGTGTTACCAATTGAACTAATTGCAATCTTAACAAGCATAAATGAATCAAAATTAAATCATTTGTTTAAATCTTAATTTAGCCAGGCATCATTTTTTGAGTGTAAATGTTTGGTCTTCTAATATATCACCAATCTATTTTCCAGAGTTCGAAAGGACACATTACCCAGATGTCTTTGCTAGGGAGAGACTAGCAGCAAAGATTGATCTTCCAGAAGCCAGAATTCAGGTAATTATTTGCTTGTGATGGACTGTAATTCTTTTCTTTTAGATTTTGGTAAGTGTTATAGCTGCAGTGCCTTTAAACAATAAATTAATAAACTGTCCATAATGTTCTGACCCATATGCAACCCTGGGTGATTGACAGGTATGGTTCTCCAATCGGAGAGCTAAGTGGAGGAGGGAGGAAAAGTTGAGAAACCAGAAGAGATCAAGCAGCACGAGCTCCTGTTCTCAGACACACACTCCACTAAACACGTCCTTTAACTCTCCTGTATATCATCATAGTAACAGCTCAGGTACATTTTTGATGCTATATTTCACACCTTTTTAAAAGTCTGCATTACTGGTAAAAATGAATCTGCCGTAATCATTGCAGACATGGGGGGGGTTCCACTTTGTACTGTTGCATCTTTTTTCACATTCCTCTTTTTCTATCTTCGTCTGTTCTCTCCTCATGAAAGGCTCAATGCACAGTCGGAGTGATTCCTCTCTCTCAAGCTATGGCTCTCTCTCTGTCTTCTCCAGTATGCAGGTATATGCTCAATCAATTGGAATGATGCATGACCTAATCCAAATAATATAAACTGTCAGGGATGCAAACTCATGAGAGGCAAAAAGTTTAGAAAGTCATGGCAGGTGTTCCACATGTATATTTTCAGTTGATTTATTTTTTGTATTTAAAGAGTTTTTTTTAAAGTGTTTAAGCTTAGACTAACCCTTTCAAGTGGTTTTAATAAGGATAATGTCGAAATTTTTACCAAACAATTTGGGCAAATTAGCTTCAGAAAAGGTGACTTTAGCTGAAAGGTGAGTAGTTTTCATCCCAGATCACTATGTGCAAAGCACAATATGGGAGGAGCAATGTGTGAGGGGGCAAATGTTTGTGAAAAATATAAAAAAGGGGTCCCTGCAAATGCTGAGGTCACGTGACTTGTATTAAAAATGTAGCATCAACTTGCAATCTTTAGGCTATCTTACAATAACAGAACAGCAGTTTTTGAGAAGGGAGCTATCAACTAAATGTTCCTATCTTTTTAATTTTATATTCTCAATTTTATACCCTTAAAATTTAAAACAAAAGCAATATTTTGAAGAGAAACATTATTTGGGCCCTAAAGCATTGGAAAATACATTTGCATTGGAGGTACATTTACGTTCTTGTCATTTTAAGAGTTAAACTACAGTTTACTATTCTGTCGAAAACACTAAAAATGTCATCCTTTTATCATGGTATAGTTCTTTTTCATGGTTAGCATCTGCACATGAAAATGTTTTTATGTTAATTAAAAAGTAATATTTTCTCAAACAAAACAGCATTATAAATTTTTGTTTCTTTAAAGAATAAAAAAGTAGTGCCATCAAAAATAGTCAAGTCAATTTTATTTGTATAGCGCTTTTCACAACACACATTGTTTCAAAGCAGCTATACAGGAAATCATGCATTAACAGAAAATGAAACCATAATATCTATAAAGTCATTGTTATCTATAAATTTCTTAGCAGAAATTCACAGTAATGCATTGTCCTTTGTTCGATGGCTGATGAAGGCTTTTGTTGGCAATTACATTTTAGACTATGTATTCCATATCAAGAGTGTAGTCCATCAATAGACAAAGGTGATGCAGGTAGAGATTAATGAGATGCACCACAGTTCAACCTGCTGGTCATTTCGGTGGAGTCCATCCTAAATCCAAGGATCAGGCAGTGGCATATGAAGTGTAACATGTCTTACAGTTGAAGTTGACATTGGTTCATCCTCTGAAGTCAATAGACTGAAGTGATGTCTAGCTCGCACCAGCTATAGTTTGTCATGATGGATGTTTCTGGTTCCGACAGACCTAACTAAATCAGCCTAATTTAATTTAAACCTTTGCCCCTGAATTTCTTCTAAAACAATAATTACTCTCCCTAATTTATCTTTAATCTGTTTGAGACATTCGAATTGTAGATGTTTACTTATCAATGTAATGACTCCCCTGCTCTTACTTGAGCCAGCACTAAAGAAAACATGTCCGGCCCATATCTTCCCAAAATTTTCAGCTCCCTGTGTGGAAAGATGTGTTTCTTGAAGAAACACTATATCACATTTCTTATACTTAAGAAAATAAATAATCAACATCTTTTTATGGGGTCCCCAAACCCATTCACATTCCACATGGCGAAAGATAACCTACACATATTAACTTTTGATATAATACAGAATATTAATTGTGTATCAAAAATAAGATCATACAGACCACATTCCAACATTAGGGCAACAATCAATGCCCAAACTTCCCCCAGAACCAATCAAGCAGAAAAAATAAAAACGCGCACATTAACACCGCACACAACAAACCGTCAATCCCTCTAAATTCAAAAGGCCCATTTATGCCTACTTTGCCATCAGATTGCTCAAGTCCAGTGCACCTGCACAAATTTTGTATGGCAAAATTTCATAACAGAAAATACACTGGAAAACAAACCCCAGCCAATAGGCAGAATAAACACAAAGAACGTGTAGATTAATTCACAAAACTGTCTCAAAGGTGTGATCATCCATAAAACAAACCAACCGATCTAAAGTCGTTCAGTTTCCTCGGACAGACAAACAAGTGTTCAGTGAGCCGGCTGCATATGAGTGCAGCAGATGACGTAATAATTCCAATGTCTCGTGAAAATACTCCACAAAACAAACTCCAGCCAACAGGAGGCATAAGCACAAGGAACAAACAGATTAATCCACAACTGTCCTGAAGCAGTGTTTTATTCCACAAAACAAACTCCAGCCTCTAGGCGGAACCAGCACAAGAAGAAACAAAACAGCCATCAGGTTTCTCGGATGGTCAAAAATCAAATTCACTCGGAGGCCGCATTAAAAAAATACACCATGACTTACTCAGACTGTCAACTTTATAAAAGACATCCTTTGTGTGGGCATGTAGATATTATGCGGCCATCCCCAGCATCCACTCTCAATCTGGCCAGGAACCTCAGTGCAAAAACGATCCTCTGTCAATGCAAAAGTTTCTTGAAGGAGAAGTGTTATTCCAAACAAACTCCAGCTGCTAGGCAGAACCAACACATACAGAAACAAAAATGGTGCCAATCTTCTTCAGACAATCGAGTGTATATTCAGCGAGTCAATCCACACACATGAGAAACATCAAATTGTATTGTATTTATGAAGGACAGTGCATGTTTGTGACATGTTAATACTTTGCGGCCATCCTTCGTGTCTACTCTCAGTTTGGCCGGAAACATCAATGCAAAAGTGATCTTCCATTGATGCAAGAGTTTCTTACAGTCCTTGAATTTATCATGTTTCTCTCTTGTTGAATTTGCAAAGTCCGGGAAAAAGAAATTATTGTGATTCTTCAAAGAAAGCTTTCTGATGACTCCAGATAATCGATCCATTTCTCAACATCTGCCACTCTTGAAACCAACTCAGAGAATTTTGTTTCTATCGCCGTAATCGATCGTATTACAGCGAGATCCTCTAAGTCAGCAACAACCTTCGTCAGCATCACAAACATGTTGTACAGTTGATGCTGGATTTCTTCTCCCGCTGGTCCATGCAAATTGAATCCCCAGTCCGCAGGCCTGTCAGAGGTTTCAGCATGAGAACGTAAGTGTCTTTTAATGTCTCCAGAGTCTGAGGATTTTGACTTCTTTTCCATGTTTACCTCAAAGAACAAATAAGTAACTGGATGTATCTCACCGGACTATAACGTGAAAATAATAATAAAAAATAGCAAAGTGCGCAGATCTTGTCACTCACACAAAGCACTAGAAGATAAATACAGCCGCGATCAGGTGATAAGAGCAAGTCTGCTCCTCGCATAGCATCACGTGACCAGCACTCCATATTTAACTTTTGTTTGATTTGACAATTCCTCGTTTACACAAAAGTGGTAGTGGTCTGATAAATAGGTCACTAACACTAACTAAACCATGCTAATGCAAGTCCACCAATGCCAACATAATTCTCCAGCCTATTCAAGAGAATGTCGTGATCTATCGAGTCAAAGGCAGCACTAAGATCTAAAAGCACTAGAAGAGAAATACAGCCGCGATCAGGTGATAAGAGCAAGTCATTTGTAACTCTGATAAATGCAGTCTCTGTACTATGGGTCCTAAATCCTGACTGAATTCTTTATATATTCCATTTCTCTGTAGAAATGAACATAGTTTGGAAGAACACTACCTTTTCTAATATTTTTGGCATAAATGGTAGATTTGAAATCTGTCTGTAATTAGCCAATTCTCTATGATCAAGCTGTGGCTTCTTAATAAGCGGTTTTACAACTGCCATTTTAAAGTTTCTTGGGACATGTCCAAAGGATAGCAAGGAGTTAATAATATTAAGAAGAGGTTCTGAGATTACAGGGAATACCTCTTTTAACAGGTTAGTTGGTATTGGATCTAACATACATGTTGTGGCTTTTGCTTTTCAAAATTATGAGACACTATTTTCTGAGGTGTTGTGACAGTTGATTGCATAGTTCCATTTTTTCTGATTATTTCAATTTTATCAGTAAAGAAATTCATGAAGTCATTACTATTGTGCCAGTCGATGCTTTATTCCTAACCAATTTAGCCACAGTACTGAATAAACACCTAGGATTGTTGGGGTTATTTATGCTATAATATGCTGGCCTGGCAGCATTTAGTGCCTGTCTGTAGCTACAGACTTTTTGGCTTCCTGAGTATGTGAAACAATTCTGGAAGATTATTAGTGAACCTATCTTTAGTGTTTGAACGACAGCATGGTGTAGCTTTAGTGACATTAGTTGGATTGCAACAAACAATAGATGAGGTTATGATCTGAGATGTCATCGCTCTGCGGTAGAATTTCTATAGAATCAACATCAAATCCATATGACAGAATTAAATCTAGTATATGATTATGTGATAAGTTGGTCCTGTCACATTTTGTCTGACTCCAAGAGAGTTAAGAATATTGATAAATACTAATCCCAGTGTGTCATTTTCATTATCTACGTGAAAGTTGAAGTCACCAACAATTAAAGCGCTATCTATATTAACTACTAGATCTGATAGAAAATATCACCAAGGAAACCAGAGTAAGGTCAGGGTGATCTATATACTGTAGCAAAGGCAAAGACGACAAAATATTTTTTTATTTATATCTGACAGTGGCATATTAAGCATTATTAGTTAAAAAATACTTTATCCTGTCCTCTGAGTAACACCAAAAACTTTACTGTAAATTGTAGCAACACCTCCTCCTTGACTCTTCAAGGCTCATGTTTATAACAATAACCTGGGGGAGTAGATTCATTTAATCTAATATATTCATCTGGTTTAAGACAGGTTTCAGTCAAACAGAGTGCATCCAAATCATGATCTGTAATAATTTAATTTACAATTATTTCTTTGGTAGAAAGAGATGTTTAATAGCCCTACCTTTATATGATGTTTATATTCAATTTATTTTTAAAGTTTTTTTAAAGTTTGACCTTTTCTAAATAATTTAGTGAGAGTTCTGTGTTTGGTATTTGGGGGAATAGACCCAGTCTCTGTGTGATATGTAGTTGTTACAGTCTCTGTGTTGTAGTTTATGTGACCTGTGTGACATCTCATGGCAGCTAGCAGACGTTCGGATTAACCAGTTTATCTGCTTCCTGACCCAGTTAGTCAAATACTATCATTATTAAGACTATGAGCCAAATTACTAGAGAGGAGAGTGGTACCTTCCCTGGAGGGATGGAGTCAGTCTCTCTTTAGCAGGTCAGGTCTACCCCAATAACTCTTCCAATTGTCTATAAATCCTATGCTATTCTCCAGACACCACTCAGACATCCAGCCATTCAGTGACACTAATCTACTGTAAACCTTGTCACCACGACGAGCAGGGAGGGGGCCAGAGCATATTACTGTGTCTGACATTGTTTTTGCAAGTTCACACACCTCTTTAACATTATCATTAGTGATCTCCGATTGGCAAAGCTTGACATCATTAGTGCCAACGTGAATAACAATTTTAGGAAATCTACAGTTAGCATTAACCAGCATTGTAAATTTTATCTGCTGTCAGACAATCTGGCACCCGAAATGCATTTAACAATAGTGGCTGGAGTCTCTATTTCCACGTTCCTTACAATAGAATCACCAATTATTAGGGCTCTTTCAACATAATTCTTAGTGGGTGCATCACTGAGTTGGGAGAATCGATTGGAAACCCTAACAGGAATGGGAGAATGGTGTCACTTTGCGGAAGAACCAAAGTGTGTGTGTGTTGTTCGCTGTACTAACGGCTTCTGAAATGGTATCAACTGGTTTCTCTTTCTCACTGCCCTCCACTAGCTTTCGGATGTGTGTCTCTAACTCATTAATCTTCTCTGTCATCTTGACTAATGCCTTACACTTATCACATGTAATCCCCTCACTGCTGACGGAAAAAGCTATAGTAAACATGTGGCATGTAATCCAGTAAGCAATAACATGAGCGAATGCCATTACCGCAATTATATGTTGTTGATGTGGTGGTTGTTCTTGAGTGGCAAGGGTTTGATATTGATGTGGTTCCTAATCAGCATGATTGACTGATTCAATAATCCACGTAAAACACAGTGGAGAAAACAAATGCACGCAGTTGAGATGCGAGATGTAGAAAAGCAGAAAAAAGAAAGAACTGAGAGAAACAGGTACACGCAGTAAAATACCTGAAGCATGCAGTAAAATGGCAGAGGATAAAATTATGAACGTATATACAATTTCAACTGTTTTATTTTCAGCAAAACCTAATATGTGTAAATATTTGTATGAATGTAAAAGATTCAACAACTAAGACATAAACTGAATAAGATTCACAGACATGTGACTTACAGAAATGGAATAATGTGGAATAATGAATAAATGAAAAATACTATTCCATATCTGGTGTGGCCACCAGCTGAATTAATTACTTTAGTGCATCTCCTCCTCATGGACTGCACCAGATTTGCTAGTTCTTGCCGTGCGACTTGTTATACCCCACTCTTCCACCAAGGAAGTTCCCGGACATTTCTGGGGCAAATGGCCCTGGCCCTCCCCCTCTAATCCAACAGGTCCAGATATGCTCAATGGGATTGAGATCCAGCCTCCTCACTGGCCATGGCAGAACACTGACATTCCTGTCTTGCAGGAAATCAGGCACAGAATGAGCAGTATGGCTGGTGGCATCGTCATGCTGGAGGGTCATATCAGATGAGCCTGCTGGTAGGGTATCATATGAGGGAGGAGGATGTCTTCCCTGTAACACACAGCATTGAGATTGCCTGAAATTACAAAAAGCTCAGTCCAATGATGCTGTGACACACCGCCCCAGACCATGACGGACCCTCCACCTCCAAAT
The DNA here is from genome assembly GCA_032164185.1 of Moxostoma hubbsi. Classification (NCBI taxonomy): domain Eukaryota; kingdom Metazoa; phylum Chordata; class Actinopteri; order Cypriniformes; family Catostomidae; genus Moxostoma; species Moxostoma hubbsi. The sequence continues at coordinate 27,735,538 of JAVLUX010000007.1, read as the reverse complement.
CGATCCTGCTCCAGAGTACTGCCTCAGTGTAACTCTCATTCTTTTGATGAGAAAAGCGAGTCAGACCATCACCCCTGGTGAGACAAAACCGTGACTCGTCAGTGAAGAGCACTTTTTGCCAGTCCTGTCTGGTCCAGCGAAGGTGGGTTTGTGCCCATAGGCAATGTTGTTGCCGGTGATGTCTGGCAGTCTGGTCGCAGAAACACAGAAGGAAAAGGGAAAAAAGAGCCAGCGTTCTCATCAGAGTAAGACGTCGCGCAAATCGACCCCCGCTACCCAGTATACTACTAGCAAATGTCCAGTCTCTGGACAACAAGCTCTGTGAGCTGAGAGTGCAGATCTCTTTCCAACGAGAGATGAGGGACTGCTGCGTTATCTGCCTTACAGAAACTTGGATGTCTGCAGAGATTCCAGACTCAGCCATCGAACCCGCTGGGTTCTCCGTGCACCGAGCGGAAAGAGCGAAAGACCTCTCAGGTAAAAGCAGAGGTGGTGGTGTATGTTTTATGATCAACAAATCATGGTGTGATCAGAGGAACATATATTTTATCAAGTCTTTCTGCTCTCCTGATCTGGAATTTCTCATGCTTCTATGTCGACCATTCTGGCTACCGAGGGAATTCACAGCGGTCATTATCACAGTTGTGTACCCTCAAGGAACTGTACGGGAGTATAAGTGAGCAGGAAACCGCACACCCTGAGCCCACCCTGAGCCCACGTTCATTGTTACCAAGGACTTTAACAAAGCCAATTTTAAAACAATTGCACCAAAATACCACCAACACATCAGCTTCAACACACGAGGGAACCAGGTTTTCCAGGATGGCTACAAATCCCTCCCCCGCCCACCATTTGGCAAATCAGACCACTCTTCCGTTCTGCTTCTGCCCACTTACAGGCAGAAACTGAAACAGGAAGCACCAGTCCTCAGAACGATCCAGTGCTGGTCGGACCAATCAGACTCTATGCTACAAGACTGTTTTGATCACGTGGACTGGGATATGTTCCGGTCCACCTCTGATGACGACATCAAGGTTTACGCTGATAGCGTAACGCGTTTCATCAGGAAGTGCTTGGAGGACGTTTTTCCGACCAAAACAATCTCATCACTGACCCTCAACACTTTCTCACGTTCTCAGCCCACTCCTGTATTCCCTATACACATATGACTGTGTGGCAACACGTAGCTCTAATGCCATCATTAAGTTTGCTGATGATACGACGGTGGTAGGTCTGATCACTGACAATGATGAAACAGCCTACAGAGAGGAGGTGCACACTCTGACATGCTGGTGTCAGGAGCACAACCTCTCTCTCAACGTAAGTAAGACCAAGGAGCTTGTAGTGGACTTCAGGAGGAAAGACAGAGTACACAGCTCCATCACCATTAATGGAGCACCGGTAGAGAGAGACAGCAGCTTCAAGTTCTTCAGTGTCCACACTGAGGAACTCACATGATCCATCCACACTGAGGCCGTTGTGAAGAGGCTCACCAGTGCCTCTTCTTCCTGAGATGGCTGAGGAAGTTTGGAATGAACCACCACATCCTCACATGGTTCTACACCAGCACTGTAGAGAGCATCCTGACTGGCTGCATCACCACCTGGTACGGCAATAGCACTGCCCACAACCACAAAGCCCTGCAAAGGGTGGTGCGAACAGCCAGACACATCATCGGAGGTCAGCTTCCCTCCCTCCAGGACATTTATACCAGGTGGTGTGTGAAAAAAGCTCAGAGGATCATAAGAGACTCCAGCCACCCAAGCCATGGGCTGCTCTCACTGCTACCATAAGGCAGGCAGTATCACGGCATCAGGATCCACACCAGCCAAATACATGACAGCTTCTTCCCCCAAGCAATCAGACTTTTGAACACTTGATCTCTCACGTTCAATATATATCAGCACTGCACTTTATTAATCTTATATCTCACACTGGACATAATTATATTCTCCACAATACAACTACTGTATATATATATTTTTTATATACTTTTTATTTTGTATTTTTATTGAATGTCCATTCTATATTGTGTGTATGGTTTACTGTACATTTTAAATTATTATTGTGTTTTGTAATTATGTGTACATTTGATATGTAAATTGTGTTGTGTAAATATGTTGTTTATTGTAAATTGGTATATGTCTCGTCACTGTCATGACTGCTATGTTGCTCGGAACTGCACACCAGTTTTTCACCCACTGCTGCACTTGTGTATATGGTCGTGTGACAATAAAGTGATTTGATTATGATTAAGGACCTGCCTTACAACAGGCCTACAAGCCCTCAGTCCAGCCTCTCTCAGCCTATTGCGGACAGTCTGAGCACTGATGGAGGGATTGTTGCCATCCTGTACCGGTCCCGCAGGTGTGATATTCAGATGTACCAATTCTGTGCAGGTGTTGTTACACATTGTTTGCCACTGCGAGAATGATCAGCATCTTATATTGAGATAGACATTCCTTTCGTCCAATGTGAACTGGCGGATGTGCTCAACGTATGTGTGTAGCACATGCACAGGGCATAACAAATGCAAGGATTGTTCCTTATCCAAATTAAATGGAGGAAGGAAGAAGGTCTGAAGGTGAACCACCTGCGCTCTGAAGGGCGTGGTTAGAACCTTAGGCACATAGCCTGTTCTGGGTTTGACAGTGGCTTTGAAAGACCGGGGCCAAACTCCAGACATGAATTGTCGATTGATAGAACATGTAAGACACTGACCTGTTTTACTGAGGCCAGAGCTAGCAGTAGTGCTGTCTTAACAAAGTGGCAAACAATGGCTCAAGGGGGGGGGGGATGGGGCGTGCGAGCACTTTTAGGACCAAAGTTGGCTCCCAAGTCGGGACTGTAGCCTGCCAAGGTGGATTTAATCATCTTGCTCCTCTAAGGAACTTTATGATTAAATCACTTTTGCCTGTAGTGGTGCCACCTTCAGGTGCGTCATATGCAGATATTGTCACCACATAAACTTTGAGCATTGATGGAGTGAGTTCTGCGACTAATCACTCTTGAAGAAATATGAGAATTTCATCTATGGGCCATTTTACTAATGAGCCAATTAGTGAACACATTCCATTTTTGTGCATAGAGGAGTCTCGTGGTTTGCTCTCTGGCCTGTAAAATGGTGTTCATAACTGAATGCGTCAGTTCTGACACTTTTAGCATGCTCCGTTCACAGTTCACATGTGTAGGCTTCGCAGCTCTAGCTGAGGATGCGAAAATGTGCCTTGTGTTTGAGAAAGAAGATCTTTCTTCAGCGGTATTTCCCACGAAGCCGTTCCAGTATTTCTACCATGGACTACCAGAAACCAGGACTGATTGGGCCATTTTGGTTCAATTAACAGAACTGTTTCCATGTCCACTTGGACTTTGCTGATGACAGAATGGAGGCGCACTGAGGGAAGCACATACTTGTGTTTCGCTAGCCATATGTTGGCCAACGTGGCATGGCGACACATATACGCCACTACTGTACGAACGAATCAGAATGTGGTGATTCACAATATAGGAATGAAAAGCTCTCAAATCTAGAAAGATAGCCAGTAGCTCTTGGTGGTAGACATGTCTTTCTGACTTTCTGAAATTTGAACCAGCATAACAAGGGGAAGACTGGCCATAGGGAGAACCGGGACCTTTCCCGGGCAATTAATAATAACCAATCACTGAGGTCATAACACACATACACTTTTCAATGGGGCAAGTGCCGCATCAATACATTTCGTGAACTTGTGGGGAGTCAGATACAGAATTAAATGATGGACTTTAAATTGATACACAGTTCACATAAAGTGTCGCTCACCATTGGGAAGCGGTTGCGCATAATGTGAGGATTTGAAGTGGGAAAGCTCTTTATTGAAAAAATTGTCTCGCACTGATTGTGTGAGACTATATATATATATATATATATATATATATATATATATATATATATATATATATATATAGTATGCACACAATGTAACAATATACAATTGATTATAAGGATACACAACTCCTGCTGAATCGGGATGCTGAAGCAGGTTCACCATCGAAGCATCAAGCGGCAAGGTGGAGTGATGCTCGCCGGAACACTTGGGAGTGGAGTCCTCTCGTTGCTGTGAAGATACCGCTCGCTGACTCATGTAGTCGACGGCGAAGCAGTAGAGGGCTTCTAGATGAGAGATGAATCGCTGTCTTGAAGGAAGAAAATTCTGATGAATGGTGTTTGCGCACCCGCTTTTATAACGAACAACTTCGAGCATTAAAGGGCGGGACTCAAACACCATAGCCAATATTAGAATATTGGAGTTATTGTAGAGAAGTTTCAACTAGGTTGTGTGGAAGTAGGCCTACACTCCCCATATGAATTAGCAAATGCAATGTCAAGTGTACTGAGTCGTAAGGGAACTGTCAACTCGTTTAGAGTGTTATGACTGTAAATCACCATTTACGGAAGCCTAACAAATGAATGGAAAGTACTGACACTAACCTGTCACAAAATCGTCTGTGACTTCTTTTAAAAACAGCCATTTTATCGGTGTAAACTCCACGCATAGTTCACTCAAAAAGGATTATTAAGTGTAAAACATGTTCAATATTAGCAGACAAGCAGTCAATAAATTAAGTGATTAGCTGTTTCCTCACAAAAGCAGTTTATTTAGTGTAAAGTTTTGCTAAATTTGTAGGGTTAACATTGGTAGAGGGGTTCTGGTAAAACTGTTGAGGCCTTCAGAGGTTCTCTAACGAGCTTGAGTATAATAGTTTAATAGCTCCCTCTAGTGGCTGTTGTTGAAAAAGATTGTGCTTGCTGTAGTTTCTAATAATATACACATGTGGCAAGCTAACAGAAGTTTGATCTATTTATCTTGACAAACAAAGACACACATCACATAATATAATGACCTCTCTGGTAAACTAATGCCCTCATTTCTGTCCTGTATTAATGACACACCCAATAATTGTAAATGTTAGTTGGTGAGCTTGGACTGTGGCACATAAGTACCGATGAGTAATCTTTTACAATTGTGTGGTAATTTTTGTGCTATGTAAGGGAAATTAACAAAACAAAGACAAAAGCAGAAAGTTCATGAAGTTTGATTCTACAAATGTAATTAAGTCATTATTTTCCACATTTTCTTCTCTTCTCCTCTAGTCTTTGCCCTCTCAGTCTACTCCAACGTATTCCTGCATGTTACCACCTCCTCCCTCTGCCCTGCCCCCTCATTCTCGTAAATTTGACTCCTCATCCTACACCCCTCCCAATCTCCCGCCACCTTCCACGGCCAGCGCAAACACAGGTGAGTGCAGTTTGCACACACTCCACTCACACACTGCATATCAATAATGTTTGGCACAAAAACAATTTTACTTTTGTGTTAGAAGCTGTCTGTGGTGCCACGTGTGAAGAATGTGATGATAAGCCCCCTCTGTCTCTTTCAGGATTCTTTACTGGTGTGTCCGCAGTGGGGCAGTCTGCAGTCCAAGGCAGCGATCAGGAGTTGGGACACGGTCTAAGTCAGTACTGGACAAGACTGCAGTAAACAGCACAACTTTTCATTATCAGACAACCAACAGAGCTTCGAACAGCACAATTCAGCCATCAGTCAGCTGCTGGCCAACACACCAGACAACTGTATTTAATTAGATGATTTACAAAATCAGGGAATCAGTCTATGTAAGCCATAAACCTGAATAAAAAAGACTGCTGTGGACCTCACAAACCTGCACAAAAGGAAGAGAAAATGACAGTAGGCCTCCTGCATTTTGCCCTGCACATTAATAGAGGCAAAGGTTGTTAAAGAATAGGCCAACACCCTGCCTCATGTAGCTAAAAAGTAGTTGTTTAATTATTGTGCTGCTAAAATCATTGTGGAAATCTACATGTGACCAGCATGAGGGTGTTTTAAAACTCTATATGTAGATATTAGATATTGATGGTATGGAAAATTTGGAGAGTCTGGTCTGAATCTATTTCAAATATCCAAGGACGTGAACCACTCAAAAATAATATAGCACTGACACAGAACAAACAGAGACAATCAAGCTTAAACTTGAGCTAAACTGCGACAATCAATCAAGTACACAATATAGCTAATAATGATAAAAACTGAACATTATTTTGATTTTAGCCACTGACAATAAAAATGCGTTATTGCGAAAGGCTGCTGAGACAATCATACAGTACATATGACCAATCATGTGTATTATACTGAAGTTAAGCAACTGTAAATTGTTTAATGGACATTACTGTGATTTTAATTATGGATTTATTTCACCACTCTGTAAAATTCCTAGTTTTTCTTTTCTGTCAAATGCCATGACCCTGAATTTCACGTGTGTGTGTGTGTGTGTGTGTGTGTGTGTGTGCGTGTGCACGCGCACATGTGAAAGAGAAAGATAGTCAGAGAGAAAGAGCGAGTGATAATGTTATTGTATTTCTCATTAGAATTGTGAACATTTTAGTGTAAACCCTTTCGTGAAATAACTCAACATTGAATAAAAATATTATAGTGAAAAGGAACAACATGAATTTGTTCAATTTATGTGTTTTCCTTCCTCAGTCATGCAAGGTTAGAATTTAACTTACCTTCACTGTTAAAGTGGTAACCTCATCTTAAAGGGATAGTTCGCCCAACAATGAAAATTCTCTTATCATTCATGACTCACCTTCATGCTATTTCAAATGTGTATGATTTTCGCAGAACACAAACGATTATTTTTAGAAGAATATTTCAGCTCTGTAGGTCTATACAATGCAAGCAAATAGATGCCAAGATTTTGAAGCTCCAAAATGCTTATAAAGGCGGCATAAAAGTAATCCATAAAACTCCAGTGGTTTAATCCATGTCTACAGAAGCAATATGATAGGTGTGGGTGAGAAACAAATCAATATTTAAGCAAATTTGTACCATAAATTCTCCTCCCTGCCACTCAGAAGTCGATATGCATGATGAATGAAAATTCCCAAAAACAAAACAAGAAAGTTAAAATGGAGATATAGAGGAATAAAGGATTTATTATTATGAATATTGATCTATTTCACATCCACATCTATCATATCACTTCTGAAGACGTATGGATTACTTTTATGTTGCCTTTATGTGATTTTAGGAGCTTCAAAGTTCTGGTCACCATTCACTTGTATTGTATGGACCTACAGAGCTGAAATATTCTTATAAAAAAAATGTGTTTATGTTCAGCAGAAGAAAGAAAGTCATACACATCTGGGATGGCATGAGGGTGAGTAAATGATCAAATAATTTTCATTTTGGGGTGAACTATCCCTTTAAGGAGCTTTTCTACTGAATCTGACCCTTGTTGGTGTAACCTGATGTATTCGGGTTGATTCTGACATGTTAAATAATACTTTTGACTTGAATCAAAGCAGTTAATTTAGATGTTACCAAAGCACATCTTTAGGTTAAAAATGTATTTTTAGTGTTAGAGCACCTCCCAAAATGTACTTCCATCACTCTCTATCACTCTATTTGCCCGTCTTTATCTTTTTCTCTTGAGTAATGGTGGATTGGTTCACTAGCTGCCGTTTGGGCCATGTTTACTTATTACTGTCTCTGAACAGTAGCATTTCCTGCCTGTGTGCTGGTTGATTTCCTGTTTTTGTTAGTCACATTACCACACCCATTGAAAGTAATACTCTGACAAAGTTATTTTCACAGGGGCTCAAATACATACAGAATACAGGCATTACATAGCACAGGAGCTAAGTATAATTTAGATACCTACTTCATTTCTCAAATGCCAGAAAACATAAATAAGAAATATATATGGTGCAGTGTCAGAAATAAATCAAATAAAAAAACTTTATAGGGACATACATGTCCAAGCATATATAAATATGTCACTCTTTTATACCAACTACTTCGGTTTAATCAATTCATTAGCAAATTTTTAATCTGAATATTTAGATCTCGCATTTTATGCAACAATATATATAGTATATCTCACTGTAAAAAAGTGGTACCAGCAATTGTTACCTTAAAGATCTATTTATACAGACAAAACATTTTTGTTGGGAGTTACCTATTGAATTCAGGTTGATTCTGTGATATTGAATAGTATTCTTGTCTTAAGTAGTTAAAGGTGCTGTAAGCGATTTTAGCTGACCTAAAATTTCCACAAACTGAGCATCAGAATAGCCACGCCCCTCTTTCCAAAAAGCTACAAAATTCGCTTTTTTGAGACCTATACTGAGCAGATGCGGTTGTCAAAAACAACAGCAGCAAAATAGTGCTTTTAACTGACAACTGTATGGCACAGAATGGCATAAAAATGTAATTAAGCCTCAATAATTTGCGGAATCTACAATACTATGAGAACATGCAAAATTATTGACATGCAGAAAGTGTTAGAGATTGGGACCGTGCACACATTTTTGTTTGCTGTATACAGAGTCTAGTGCTGTCACAGAGACCAGTGAGATATCTCACGAAACTTATTTCATTGATATCTTTCAGGTTGTAGTAACATTTTTGTATACCTTTCGATGAAAAAAATCGCTTACAGCACCTTTCATTTAGATGTTACCACATGAAGCACATTTTATATGGGTTTTTTTTTCAGTGTAGGCCAAGAAAGAATATTAAGAAATAAACAGCTGTTAAAATTAAACATAGAGGATTTTTTTTTAAGGTGGAAGATTTTGGGGCATTTGAGTCACTTCGGTGGCCTTTTTGCCCTGCATCCCTTTTAATTTCTGATGCTGATATGGCCATACATTTGAATATTAACCAAGAACGGAATTAATCAGAATTAATCTTGTGAAACTCCACCAAATTTGTTTGTCCCTGGATTGTTTGTCCTAGAATCTGTACCGGATACACAGAGAGGCCCAAATGAGTCTGCCCATATCTGGGATTTCCACTGCAGTACACTTGATTAGTTTGATTAAGGTGGTTGTTGACGAGCAGTGGAGACAGAAAGGGCACAAGCACGCAATGCAATCTGTTTTGAGCAGAGGTCACTGTAATAGTCACGTCTCTCCTATTCCCAAAAGCCCTCCGGTCCCTAATCACAGCATGCTTTATCTAGTCTATGGGGTCCCCTCCCTCAGACTCATCGCTCCATCTCTACTCCTCCCTCTATCTGTTCATCTCTTGCCCTTTTTCCACACAGTCTTGGCCTCTGGTTCTCAAGTGGATTAATACATCGTCTATTTCTCATGCATTATTCCTGGGAACAACTTGTAACAGACACAAATTTCAATATGTTTTTACTATTGTTGAGAAATTAGCAACTCACTTCACATTTTATTCACATATTTGACAGACACTTTTTTAACTTAAACAAATAAAAAAATTGCATATGTAATGTTGGACTGAAAAATCTAAGTTCAGGTAGCCTGAAACAATTCTAAGCCACAAAGGGTCTTATTCACTGTGTTTAAAACACTAAATGGCATTAAGGCATTAATGCAGAGAAGATACACCATAGTCTATTCAGTATACCCAGTGTCATTCTTGCAATTCATAGCCACAAATAAATTTGGTATACAATTTTCAGAGAGTGAAACCATTTTGAACTCTGCACCACATTTAGAGTCCACCAAAGTGTGTGTGTGTGTGTGTGTGTGTGTGTGTGTGTGTGTGTGTTTGTGTGTGTGTATGTGTGTGCAAGTGTCTCTGAGAGTTGTTTGCTAGTTTCCTGTCACAGGGGAAGTGCCTCACCCAGCTATGTTGCTCCCTATTGGTTCACGGTCAGGAGAACCGTGATTTCAGTCAGATAGGGTGGCCGAGCAAGGGATAGATAGAGGGAGTGCAGAGTTAGGAGAGGGAGAAGCAGTCAGGACAGGTCAGAGGGTAGGCAGGAAGAAGAGAGTGCACAGCTAAATAAAGAAAGACAAGATGAAGAGAGCAAGTGAAGGAGGATGCAGAGCATATAATCTCTGCTAAAGAGGAAATAACTCTGAGGTAAGACATGAGAGAGCAGAAGGAGCTTCGCAGAAGAAAGAGATAGTTGCACAGACAGGTGAAATTGCAGACCTATAAAATAAAGGCTTGAGAGATTGTCAACACTGGATTACATGGATGTTGATGTTGCTGAGTGGCTCTTTTTTGGTAACTACAGATTTAATTAAAATTTCTTTGTGTATAAGAGTTAGAACTGACATTCTGTATATTTAAACTGTCTTAATGTTGCAAAAACATTTATATATTTGAAAAGTTAGTGAAGTGAAGAACTTCCTCTGGTATTTCATGCAGAATGTTTACAAACTGAGATGTTCTGTAATCTCTTATTCTGTTTTCTGATCTAGTATCTCTCGTTCATTTTTCAGTTGTCTGTTTCTCACTTGCTCCCGGACTTGGTCACTCTTATTTTAATAACAACGATTCAAGTCCAAGTCACCTTTCTTTCTCAGCATGCATTGATTTTTTTGGCTAATGACTTACCATACTACCAATGTTCATTCAAACTACTCCCAAAAACAATTTTTTATTTCATAATATTTTACTATGCTCTCTATCTCTCAGAACGTCACTCTCTGTCTCTCCCAATCCTTGTACCAGTGTCTGATTTACAGATGACGCTGGACGGGGTTTGGGGGTGGCTGAGGGTGGACAAATGTTCTCCATGTGAAGAATCTTTCCCTCTGTATCAGGATTGACATTATTATTTTTAGACTATGATCAGAATTAGTGACAGTTACTAATATGACTGATCAGTGTTTTATTAGTACTATTTCTGTAAATAAACCCTCCTTGGTGAAATACATTTTGGGTGATTTGTGTGTGGGCAGGTTTGGGTAGTTTACGAGGACTTTTTTAGGTTATTTATTATTTATTATTTATGAGTCTAGTGTGATTTATGAGGACATTTCTAGTGTCCCCATAATTCAAATTAAAAAAAAAAACATAATAAACAATATATTTTTTTAAATGTAAAAATGCATAAAGTTTTTTAGTGAGGGTTAGGTTTAGGGGTAGGTATAGGTTTATGGTTAGGGAATAGAATCTATAGTTTGTACAGTATAAAAACCATTATGTCTAAGAGAGTCCTCATAAGGATAGCCGCACCGACAGGTGTGTGCATGTTTGTGATGTTTTCACTTCATAGATTTGCATTAAAAGGAATAGTTCACCAAAAATTAACAATTTGTAATTGTTTACTCACCCCTGTGTTTTAACCCCATATACCTCTTTTTCTTAGCACAAAGGGAGAAATTGTGAAAAACAAATTGTGCTCAGTGTTGTCATACAATTACAGTTTATGTTGACCACCTCTTCAAGCCTCAAAAGGACATGAAAGTATAATTCAGAAGTCTAATAAATTATTGTATGTGACTCCTGTCTTGTTCTGAAGGAATACGATAAGGTTTGGTGAGAAACAAAGCGAAATCTAATGTATTATTAAGTGTAAAACTTGACCGACCGTTCGTGAGACAGACTGCAAGCTTTAATGCTTTATACTTCCAGAGAAGTTCTTAGAAAAATCTAAACAGCCGAGCAACGGCATACTTTTCCAAACATTCATACATATGTCACACCTTTGTGGGAGGCATTTAGAAGTACATTTAAATATGAGGACGCTTAGTAAAACCTAATCTAATGTGACATTAAAATGTGTTATCAATGACTTTATGCCTCATTCTATGAATAGAATTTTCACTAGATCAGTAAAAGATGCTTTTTTGAAAACTTGATGATGATTTAAATTAATATATGCAGTATTTAATTTGTCTTGATTACATTGTGAATTCATGATGCTATATGCGCTATAATAGAGAGATATCCACGTATAATCAAGTAATGTTTACCACAGATCTTATTTTTCTCATTAGTTCTCAATTCTCATTATAAAACCCTGTAGAAAAATCCAGAGGGAACCAATGGCGAATTACACTCTGTTATTGTCATTTATGATGACACTGATACTACTCCAAAGATGAGTGTAAAATGTTAATGTAAAGAAAAAACACAAAAGAATGGTGATAGACGTATATCTTACTTTGGGCAGATGTGTGAATTTCTTTCACTGCAGATGGCACATGTGTGAATGAACACTTTGAGTAGATTTGTAGACAATGTATTCATTTTTTTATTTTTATTTTTTATTTTTTGCCGTTTTTGGCTTATCCATTTGTTTATTTATTTGTTTTATAATACTCTGGCATTATTATTTTTATTTGCTTAATTTTTCTGTATCTTGTTATTTGAATAACTGAATCCTTTGTATCTGAGATGAAAATTATATAATGTTGATTGTGTGGAATTTCCTCTTGATGTTATGTATGTTAATATTATAATACAAAAACTCATAAAGAAGAAACTAAATATAGTTTTACAACTATAATCAATACTTTCATGTCTTTTACAAATGCAAAAGCAAAATGTTCCTGTAACATAAAGTATGATACTGTAAACCATGTTAACAACATGTTATTTTATGCAGAAACATGTTATTTTCTTTTTAAGAAGAAAATAAATCAAAAATAAAGGTAGCCAGCTGGTAGGTTGCTGTGCAGTGTGTAAACCTCACTCCCCCTGGCCTCAAGAGGCGCACTAGCCACTGACGCTAAAGGATGTAGCTGTTAGCTTCCTCGTCAGTGCGTTCATTTCCCGTGACGGAGAGACGCCAGTTCGGATCCTATTCGGAGCGAGTCAAGCATGACAGGTCAATGATCAATGATCGTGTCACTTTTGATTTGTTTGATTTTTGATTTGTTTTACTTGATATATGTCTGGTATGTGAATGAAGCAACACTTGTTTTCTTTCTTTCTTTTTTTTTCAGCACGGAGTGTCAAAGTATGCCACAATGTTTATTTATTATTATTTAAGCAACTTAATTGCAAGCACACAGTAGGCTTTATGCCATATTTATTGTCTCTCTTAAAGCTAGGCTACTGTATAGTGAATAATATGTAAACTGTAAAAAAAAAAAAAAAAAAAAAGGTCAAATTACTGGCAACAAGGGCTGCCAAAAGTTTACCATAAACTGAAATAACAGTTTTAGACCGTGAAGTGAATTAAAATATTTAGACTGCAAAATGAAAACGGTGTTTCAACCATAAACTAAAATAACTAAAATAGTTAACACTCTTGAAATTACATGTTTAAACTATTAAATAATTTGTTTTGACTATTCATTTACATAAATAGACATTTGTAGACCATTAATTAAAAAAAATAATAACATGTTTTGTTGATTAAAAAGCAACATCATATTTTCACTGTAATTATTGTGCCTAGCCAACAAACTTATTTAATTTTTTTAACCCTAAGAGTTAAAGTTGGTTTACTCCACCATGCATTTAAACTCATTTAGACTTAGACATTTAAACTTTTCATTTTAGGACCTTTTAAGCTCAAGCTCGACTCTACACCACAGTGTTATTCCCCTAAACTCCAACATTACAGAAACTCTTCTAAATCTCAACATAACAGAACATTAAAGCCTTACAAATCTCCCCCTTTATTAATTTTGCAACAAAACACAAAAAATGCTCTTAATTTTAACATTTACTCTCTCCATTAAGTCTCTTGCAAAGCATGCTGGGGGAAAAATCCACAGTAGAATACTGTACATTTACAGTTCATTACAGTTTATATTATTAAATGTTCAAAACTTCAAATATGAGGCTTCTGGAACTACAAATATCTGTTGTTCACTTTATCTGCTTTTTATTTATTTATTTATTTTTAGTCTATAATGTTAAACACTGTAACTACAAAAGGCCACATGATGACTTAAAGTTCATCAAGAGTGGCCTTTCCAGGAGCAATAATTAAATTCATACGCATGCATAGACAGTGTTACTTACTCAAACACAAAACACCGTCCTGGTAACACGTGACACTAAAATTATGTAATAAACATGAACTAAACTGCATAAAATGTAGTGTAGAACACCACATTGTACATAACTAATATAAAAAATAAGAAGAAACATATCTATTTCCATAAAATACAATTAAATGTGATGTCATGCAGGGAATTCTGGGAATGCCCAATTATTGTTTTTCACCGTGATTTTAACAAGAATTTACCATAAAAGTACATGTAATCTCTTGTTTGACACAATATACATTTTAACAATTAATTATTTGGTACTTTTACTTCTAAAACGTTGTAAAAAAATGTATGCTAAGTTCAATACCAGTTAACCAGTAAAGTTTTTTCTTTACAGTATCATTTTTGCATTCTTTTTCTGTTAAATTACAGGATTTTTTTTTATAGTTATTGAAATCCCAACAGAAATGCATTAAGTAATTGTACAGTAAATGTTTTTCACTAAGTGAAATTTTGTTTGCTTTCATTTGAGCTGCAAAAATGTATTTTAATTTTGAGTTTACAGACTAATTCTGACACTTTAAATTATTTGTTGAGTTTCTTCATTTTTATGAATACAGCATAAACTTAATACCTTGTGTTGCAAATGTAGTGACAAATAAAATACAAAACATAATTTTATAAGTAATTTTTTTTCCATGAGCAATATTTGCTGAAAATGTAAATTTGTTATGAATTATTTTGTATTTTTATTGGAATTTAACACTTTTATAAAAATATTTTAAATTAATGTTCAGTTTTACTGTATTTTCTCTGTAAATATATATATATATATATATATATATATATATATATATATATTTACATGGGAAGAAATCCTTTTTTATGAATATTTTTACAGGCATCTCAAGCTCAAATTTCATTTTCACATGTAAAAAACATGCCGTTTAAATTACTTTAAAAGAGTAACAGGAACATTTTTAATTTGGTGTGAATAAATATATTTAATGGGGAATTTCACACTTTTAATGAAAAAATGTCAAAATGAATGTTAAATTAAACTGTATTTTCTCTGTAAAAATAAATGTATTTATAAATGTATTTACTATACTTTGATGAACTTTAATGCTTTAATACAGTAATTTAATAAATACTTTTGAATCCTCGAAATGCATCGCCTTTATTTATGAAATGTTATTTTAGAAATTAAGTAATTTTTTTCTCAATGCAATAGCATTTTGGCTGTGTACTCACAAAATGACCCAGACACACCAACTCAGAACTATACATGCAAACTAATGTGCTGACCAGTACGCTGAGCCTACGCCGTGGGTTCGAAACAAGTATAAACTGGCTTCACCGGTTCTCTGACTGTAAAGAACTGTGGTCTCCTGTACTCTCTGTCTAACTAGCATCTGGGTGTTTATGTTTAGCTATCTCCAGTCCTACCTGATCTTATAAAAATTTGTACATATTTTATGAGTAGGCTATTGTGTACGATTTAGTTTGTATTAATTTGTGCAAATGCCCGGATGTCTAATGCTGAAGTATGAGTTGCGCATGTGAGGTGTCTTACTGATCCGATCAGTAGAGTGTAAACATGATAGGAAGCTGTAGTGTGTGACAGAAGCAAGTAATTGTCACGTATAAGATGGAAACGATGTCCAGCAACACCATGGCTGTAGTGAAAGTCGTATGTATCCGTACGATTTCGCTGTGAGAGTGTGTTGTCTAGCCCCATCACTCTGTTTGATTGAGGAATCCGGTTCAAACAAATAAGGCTGGACATTGAAATGCATCTATTCTTCGACTACAAACTCTTCAGACATGTTTTGTAAGGTCTGTTCTCTGGTTTTTGCGCAGCTATGTTTGTGTTTTCTGTTGTTCTGTTGGTGGTCCTGCTCAAGCAAAACTAAACTAGATTTTTTTAATGAACACCCCGTCTCGCATGTGCAGTAACTTCTGCTCTAGTGCAATGTGCTCTAAAGCTCACATGCAGTCTGTCTCATGAAAGCGGACAGGAGATCAGCGGTCAGTCGGTCAAGAGTTTCAATTAATAATTCATTAATAATTAATAATATGATTTTGGTTTGTTTCTTACCAATCCTTATAGTATTCCTTCAGAACAAGACAGGAGTCACATACAATAATTTATTAGACATCTGATTTATACTTTTGTGACCTTTTGAAGCTTGAAGAGGTGGTCACCATAAATTACCATTGTATGACATCACTGAGCACAACATTTATGCACAATTTCTCCCTTTTTGTTAAGAAAAAGAAAGAAAGCCATATCGGGTTATAACAACACAGGTGTGAGTAAACAATGACTAATTTTTCCTTTTTGGGTGAACTAATCATGAAGTAACACAATAATACAGTAACTAGTTTGGCCCTAGTTTATTTTACAGTGTCCTTGTTACATATATTACAGGTAATTGCTATGGCAATAATAGCAAATTATGCATAATTACAAGCAAATAACCCTAAACCAAACCCTAACTATAAACCTATAGTAAGTACGTTAATTAATATTACTCAGTTTGTGTAATTACACTCTAACAAGGACGCATAATAACCCTAGTATATTATATGTCCCAATTAGGGCCCATTGGGACACTCATTACATTACCTTATGAAAATGGTTTCGTATTTGACTTCTCAGACATGCGCACACGTCGGTCATTCCACAGGTTGGACCATTTGAGGCGGTAGTGAAACCGGTAGGGAAGTCTTATCGGTCTCGAGAGTTGAATTATCTATTCCTTCGTCATGCATCACCACTATAGACGTGATCTGATTCACTGTAAGATCTGATCTATATCTGAGCTCTACAATAACTTAGGTCTTCTGACGCTGCTGAGCCAGTAAAGTTTGGCACAGAGTCGCCCGTGGAGGTATCCACGATTAGGTTTTTAGTTTCTGTACTCGAATACGTGTGACTTTGTCGGAGCATTTTTGTTTACACGTCTCGCGACGATCAGCTGATTCATTTGGACGGACATCATCGAGGTGATACTAAACAGGTATGAAAAAGTACTTGGCGAGTGAACATTTGCTGTCCAAGTAAATAAATAATAGTGATGTTTTATTTCATCAAAGATCCCATGCTGTTGTTTATTTAGCTGTATGACTGTCATATTCCAGAATATGTCTGAACTTTATCGATCAATGAAATGACGGAGCGAGAGATGCTGGGAATTAAGTTGTAGTTCTTGAATCGGATCTGTTAGATACAGGGTTCAATACCAGTTAAGCTCAATCGACAGAATTTATGGCATAATGTTGGTTACCACAGAATGATTGTACTTGTTTATATATATAACCGCGGTTACAGTACCTACAGTATATGTGAATGGGGCCAGTCCATAAACGTTAAAATGACACCAACAACCATCTATGGGATTATCTAATTGGCCAATCGTGTGGCAGGAGCTTCAGTTAATGTTCACATCAACCATCAGAATGGGGGACATTTTTGATCTCAATGATTTGGACCGAGGCATGATTGTTGGTGCCAGACAGTGAGTATTTCTGTAACTGCTGATCTCCTGGGATTTTCACACACAACAGTCTCTAGAGTTTACATTGAATTGTGCCCAAAACATAAAACATCCAGTGAGCAGCAGTTCTGAGGATGGAAATGCCTTGTTGATGAGAGAGGTCAACAGAGAAAGGCCAGACTGGTTAGAACTGAAAAGTCTACTGTAACTCGGATAACCGCTCTTTATAATTTTGTTGAGAAGAATCTCAGAATGTTATTCTGAGATGTGGGTTGGTGATGTTTTGGCAGCACGAGGGGGACCTACACAATATTAGGCAGGTGGTTTTAATGTTGTGGCTGATTGGTGTATAAAGCTTACATATTGTAGCTATACTTTTGAAACAGAGTGTATTTTAATGTTTGTGTATTGACCCCATTTACTTCCATTGTATGTGCCTTATTATAATCACAATTTTGCCTTTTTTTGTATATTTACAAGGCCATGCTGAAAAGACTTCCTAAAACCATCATAAGCTGGTCTGCTGGTTTTTGCTGGTTGCCCAGCCTGGTCAAGCTGGTTTTAGAGGGGGTTTGAACACTTTTTTTTTTTTTTTTGGTCAGGCTGGTCTTGGCTGGTATCCCAGTCTGACCAGCTAAAAAGTGTTCAAAACCCCTCTAAAACCATCGAATTGACCAGCCTGGCTAGGCTGGGTGAGTAGCTTAAACTAGCCAACCATTTTGTGGCAATCAGCATTATACCACAAATGCTGTCAGTTGAGCTTGACTTGTATTGAACCGAGAACATTTATTTAATGAAAACAAGCCTTCAAATATTGTTTGCCTACTTGTTTAAAAAAAATATCTTTCAATCATCCAGTTTACCACAAACATGCATTTTTCAATTTACACAGTGGTGTCAATTGGCGCACATAAAGCTCTCTAACCCTACCACAGCCTGAATAGCCTAGTTATCTAAAGTGACTTAAATCTAAATTCCCACAGACAAGCTAGAAAACCACAAAGATCTGGTGTCATTTGACAGAGGAACAAAATCATGTGGTTAGTGTATAAAAAACAGAAGCTTTGAGCTAAGGTAGTTTCACCTTGTATGGCTTGGCAATACAAATAAGACAAATAAGCATAGCATAGAATAAAAGGCAATTTCATAAAATAATTATACACAGAGACATGCCATGATTTGTCACTGTATAAAATCCCAGTCAAGTCTGGATAAAAGTCTGTCATCAATCTGACATGATTTTGAAATGCAGAAACTTCCTCTCTGGGACTGGTTTATGAACGTAAATTACAAACATGCCACAATGAGGAGAAGCTGGGTGACGGTGATTTCACACTTGTGAAATCCGGGCTTTAAAATGTTGTAGTGTGAAGCTGCTTGGAATTTTGTTTGAGTCTAATAAAGTTTAAAAGATAAGGTTTTGAAGAAGTGTGTACTATTGGACCTTGGATCACCTCTAATTATATGATTGGTACAGCAATAGGTGGCAGCTAGTGTTTGAGTCTTTTAAATATTTTAAAATTCCACACACAATATAATATTTGCACACTAAAGCAATATTACCATTGACATTTAGCAAAGAATATTAGATAAAGCATAATTTGGATTCTTTGTAATGAGTATTACAAATAAAAAAAAAGGGCAAGGGTCATGCATTTATTATGTGGTGTCAAGATAGGAACATTAATGTTTTCCTCAGCCAAGTAGGCCAGGGAGGCAATTTAACAAAACAAACACAACCTTTTTATTTTAACATTGAACACTAGAGTCAGGCCTTCTGACGTTTTCCTCAAGAATGGCAGGATCATGTCTGAGTTGAAAAACTGCCCTACATGATAAGAAGCAGTTGCATACTTGCAGTGGAATTGTATGTCTGTTAATAGCCTGTAGAGTGGAAGGGTGGGTTAAGGAAGTGCTCACATTGATATTATTGTAACAAAAGAATGCTTTATAATCATTGTCACAGCAGTTCTAAAGACATTATTTGATATTTGGGTTAGCACACCAATTAATACATGGTTAAAGTAAGTGTATAATATAAAAGAGCCTTTGAATATTTCTCGTTGTTTAAAGGTGCGCTCAGTCATTTTATTCTAATTAAAAAAGTTGAACTCCTAAAGACATGAATTGTAATTTTTGAAAATACAGTATGTAGGAAATTATGAGCACTCACATTAAAATGAAGACTCCAGTCATATCAGTAACTTCATAAAAGCAATATTATTCTAATTAGAGAGGGTCCACACATGGGGGCTGCCATGTTAAGATCACATGACCAGCCGAATACTTGTCGCTTAATCTCAGTAACCGTCCTGTTATTTGACACTTTCATTCATTGATTAAAGTAATCATGGCTGACTGTGAATAATACATTTCTACAGTGGCATCTGAAACTGAAAACTATTGATTCAAATGATGCTGCATCCAAGCTGCTATGTGTTACTAAGTCCAAGACAACATAAATAAAATGTTACTGACTGCACCTTTAATATGTTATCGATAATATTATGTATTATCAGCTGCTGTGCAAGAACATATTGTTGAGTTAAATCTCAGTGTACCTTGAACTGCAGTTATTCATCTGTACTGAATCTGATAAAGATTTTAAGGCTCTAATGGTATGCTGATTAAACTGTGGAAATATGGTAAGCAGAACATTTGATTTGTGGAGTGTTCGTGTTGTAAGATGGAACTCTCTGCACAGTTTTAGTTCTCTCTCTGTGTCTCAGTGATGGCAAATGGGGTGATGAGGCCTGCTTCCCCTTCTCCCTCCATCTCTCTCCTGGAGATAAAAGCAGAGACACGGTTGGTGCTGAAGTCTTTCCTGCATCACTCTCTCTCTATACCACATGGAGAGCGGCCTGGAAGAATAGGAGGAGAATACAAAGACCCAAACAAATACAGGTGAAACAAATAATTAACTGATTGAGACAGAATAAAACTCTGGTTTGAGATGAAAATACTAAAATGACTCCATATCAAAGTGATCTTGCAAATATCACAGAACCTCAAAAGTATAAATAAGACAACATCAAAACAAACAGACATTTTTTTTAAAGCAAATACATGTTTTAGATTATGATTATCTAGCCAACCTAAACCAGTGATTTTGTCCTGAAGCAGTTTAAAAAGATGATTTCAACTAGTTTTGCTTCAGGACCCAGATTTTACATTGGAAATCAGTTGGTGACTCAGCACAGTACCAACATTTTTCATCACAACAAAAGTATACAAACATATCTTGAAAGGAATAATTCACCCAAAAATGAAAATTATTTACGTTCCAAACCTCTTTTACACAAAATAAAATATTTTATTATTTATTCCATACAATGACAATTGATGGTGACTCATTTTAAAGCTCAAAAAAGCACCCAAAAGTGTCAGAAAGTTGTCCATTTTATTTGTGTATCATACTCCAAGTCTTCTGAAGGCATACGGTGTTGCTGAGTATCAACACAAAATTGAAGCCATTTTTTTATTTTCTGTGAAAATCTGCTAGTGAGCATTTATGAGAAGATTCATGATGCACAAGCCACACAGACTACTTTTATGCTACTTTTTTGTGCTTTTTTAAGCTTTGTAGTAAGTCAGCATCAATTGCCACTGTATTAAAAAAAGACATACCTGGTTAAATGTATTTGGAATGACACGAGTGTGGGTAAATTGTGACAGAATTTACATTTTTGGGTGAACTGTTCCTTTAAAAATAATGTCATTCACACAAGCTTTATGAGTTTTCTGCCTCTCATAGATGTATTTTTCAAACTCAAGCACATTTTCATTTCTTAGTGCTGCTCAAAAGGAGAAGATGAAGAGAGATGCAACTGATGTATGGGACTCTTTGGATGAGGAGATTAGTGCAGCAGAGGAGAAGAAGCATGGAATTAAAAATCTAATAAAAAGAAGACTGAGGCCACGTTCATCCATGATCCGTCGTGCTAAGAAAGATGCCAGCACCGACCAGACTCAAAACAACTCCCTCGAGAAACAGTCAGGCCGCTCAGACAAGGCTTCCACAAACGGAGCACGTAGTTTACCCAGGAAATCTGAGGTAAAAACACAAATCTGAATCTGTTGACTAGGAATTAAACAACCTGTAGAGAGCGAAGACTGCTCCAGTTTCCTCTGGAACATTTGCTTAGACAACGATGCTAATTTAAAACTTAGTAGTATTCAAATTTTCAAAGGAGCACAAAACTGCCTTTGTTTTTTACTTTTTAATTACAGTTTGTGTTTGGTATTTCTGCTGGGAACTTAATGTAATAATTTTCTCTTAGGAAAAGACATTATCATTTCCATTGTCTGCATCTGAAGATGAGGGTGACAGAAAGCAAGTGGACAAAAAGAAGAAAAAGAAGAAAAAAATTCAAATAGCTGATTTATTCAAAAGAGTGTCATTTAAAAAAGAAGATCCTCGTCCTCAGCGCCCCGCCACACTGCCTTTAAGAGATCCCTCAAGATTTCCAGAACCGGCTGAACCTGCGGTTTCACCATGTAAGTTTCAGACATAAAGGAAATTTCAACTTAACTTATGGATATGGATGCAGTGCAATGCAAATAAAAACAAAGGTAAACTAAGAGACTCCACTAGGCAATGTCAAATATGTGTTCTGTATTGTCTTTTTTGAGTGGAGCTTTTGTTGTGCCTATATAATGATATATGGACTCTGCATATTATATGACTTACTAATATCTCAATTATATTATTCTATCCAGCCCATCCACCTGAATTCTATGATGGTGTAGCAGAATCTCTGGGCAGAATCGCACATAAACACAGTGTGAAAAAGAAATCTCCTGTTAAACCAGAGCCTGTGCCATGTGCGTCTAAAGGTAAATGTAAATTGTTGTTGTACTCCAGTGAAACACTGGTTTCTGATCAACAGATTTTTTCAGTAAAGTTGTGTGAAGTAGATACAAACTCCACTGTCCACATAATGCAGTAATCATTTTCAGTGGGATATCGAAACCAGAGCAGTTGTGGCATTTCATTACTAAACATCATTTTGCTGGGTGAATTTAATGAAACTTTAAAATCAATGCAATTTGTTCAATAGAAATCAAATAAAAAAATACAGAAATTTTGGTCCCACTTTACATTAGGTGTCTTTAACTACTATGTACCAATATTAAAATAGATACAATACATTGTACAAATTGGGTAACTACATGTTGTTCTGCTAAATTCTCACACGATTCACATTTGCTGCTACTGAGGTTGAGGTACCGAAAGGTTTAGGGGTAGGGTTTAGATTAGGGTTAAGGGTAAGGGAAACGGTGGGTGTAGGAAAAAGGACACGCTAAAAACCGACAGTTTCTCTTAATCATATGTAAACATGATGCTTAGTGCAGAATTGAGTTATTTCAATGCTGTTCCTGTATCTGATGTGCTTCTAATGTGTGAGCTGCTTATATATGTGTCCCTGAATGTTGATATCAGACACATTGAAGAATTTTCTGAAGTTATTGAGCATGTTTATACTTTTTAAAAATTTCCAATTGTACTATTATTTCTCTTTAAATCCGCACGTTACCACCAAAGAAACGTCTATTTTCAAACAGGTCACCCCAAAATGCATCTTAAAATTGCGATAGCGAATTCACTAACTCGTGTAGTTTATTCTTGATAACATGTCAACAAACATGAAGGAACATATCGCGCCCGTTTTTTCACATATATGCAAAGGGGAAAAGAGAAAAACAGCTGAAAATAATAAAGATAGCGGGAAGGGAGATGTGAGTGATGCTTTATTTTATTTTCTAATTTATTTTAAAATGTACTTTTTCATTGGCCTGTGGCTTATTGTTGTTCTCTTGCTCGTTTGGACAGTGCGCACACCTGACGAAAAGTCATCTAGATATCAAGCTGGGGTCGTAGCATCTGCGCTTGTTGGTGCAGTTTAGTGTAGTTTACACTAGGCTTTAGGTGTAGGGATAGCATATGTAACGACATATGTAATTAAATGTAGGTACTTTAAATGTTAGTACAATGAAACACCGCGTACGTACGTACGTGCATAATAAGTACGTTGCAACCCGATATCACGCCGAGGCGTGAAATAGACACGCCGGTCCACTCGCGGATGCGTGTCTATTTCACGCCTCGGCGTGATACCGGGTTGCCATTGTAGCAATTGCTTAAGTACAGTAGTTAAAGACACATAATAGAAACAGTGTTCCTACACAGTATGGAAAAGTATGGAAGGTATTACAGGATGAGGTGGACCAACTCAAGATGAAGAGAAGAAAGATTCAGACCAACATAAATGCACTTCTGACATCTGCAGATGAACTTGCAGTTGATCCAGAAGCCACTGACAAGATCTCTGTGCTTGCTAAATCAGATGCCCTTAGGAAAGATGCAAGAGCTAATGAAATATGACAAAGACATTGAAAAGAAAATCAATTAAATAAAAAACTTTGAGGGTGTTGCCTAGCCATGGCAGTACAGGTCAGATCTGTGTGTGTTCGTGTTCGTTCCTCTTCTCAGTCCCTCGGTGGTTCATACAGCACTTTGTAGATTAAGCGAGCAAGTGTGGCTAAAACAAGTCAATGGGAGAGTTCTTCACATTTTTGTGACTGATGATTTTGCATTTTGTTCTTATGTACAGTATGTTAAGGTCTCAGAAGGCATTCTTTTAATGTAGAATTACTAATTATCATTTTATTTGTAGTTATTTGTTGGACTTTAGTTCTCTTTTCTAGTTCCCTGGTGAATTGTACATGAACATCCCTTCTGTGGCTGTAGGGGTTGAAGGTTTACAGTTATTTAAATTTATATGACAAAAATATTACTAAAAAATTTAACAAAAGCTTATTGTTATACAAGGCCCAAAATTCATATTTTGTTCAACCGTTCATTTTTGTTTTTTACATGTGTCTTGTTTTGAGATTAGCTAACACTTCTTCATTTTGTTCACAGACAATAGCAAAGAGGCTGTGGTTCAACAGCTAGTTCATATATTGACTTCGGAGGGGGATGCTATAAATGAGAAGGTAAAGATGATCCCTGATCATTCCAAAGCTAAGCATCTAAGTTTGGATTGTCTTCATTGAAAATATGTATTTTTTATTACTTCTTACAGTATTATGGTACACAGTAAACATGGCTCAAAATGCAGGCAGGAACTAATTTCCTTGCATGAAAATAATTAATCTTGTCTCACTTGAAATTGATTTTGAATGTTTATGAGTAAGAAAAGTGCTTATTTTAGTTGCCTGTTTGTGTTTAGCATTGTTTATCACTGTTAGTAATTGTTAATTGTTGTTTATTGGTTTAGTTAAACACCAACCCCTTCTTTCGGTCCACCCTCTCCCGCCTTTCCTATCCATCCTTTGCCAAACTCCTCGACACGTATGCCAGTCAGAGTGAAGAACCGCCACTTCCTGCACCGGTTAGCCCTACTCTGCGCCGCCTTGCCATCACCATGGATGTGTCTCGGCGAGTCGTCACAGCAACTGGAGTTCAGCGTTTGACAGGGTATGCTGAACGCTACATGGAGAGCTTTGCCCCATGGGTGAGGAGTCACGGAGGATGGGTGAGCAGTTGTTGCTTTCTACCTTTATAATATTTCTGAATATTGTATATTCTGTATCACTGGGAATGTTTGCATCATGGAATAGCAGTACAGTATGCTGGCCTTGTAAAATCCTGCTTTTGTCCTCTAGAGGGTGGCAGAGTTGTGTCAAATAATCTGATCCTTTCCTTCACAGGGTAACATTGCACAGATGGATGAGGGCCCAGAGTGTGATTGACCTCAGTCATTGACCTTAGAACTTTTCAGTATGAATTTTGGATCATGTAGCATGACCTCTATGAGGAAAAGAAGACTTGACACTACTGATAATGAACTTTCTCTGCTGGTGTATTTATTATTTGTACTGTCCATGTTTTTTAAATTTGTAATGTGCCGTTTTATGCAAAATACATGATGCAAAACTTCTGACGCTGTTGTTGTTGGCATTTCTTGAACATTTATTAACACCTAGCCTAGCTGATTATTTCCTGCTATAGGAAATGTACCTTGATCACAAGTTACATTTGTTACAAGGGAATTTAACAAAGTGTGCGGTAATACTAACATTAACATTCTCTACCTATGGTAAACATTCACTGTATTAATCATAAGTTTTTCTAAAATCTCATTAATTATTTAGATTTTACCCAGGTAACATTGAAATTGATGTCTACATGCATATCATGTCCAGTATCTCTATTAGGCTTTTTTTTCAGTCCGGTTAAACACTCATTAACTATTCATAATTGTGTTACAAAGAGGGACTGCCAGAATGGGACACAGGAAGGGTCAGTCCAAGTATTTTTCTGCTCGTACGATTTGGAAGTACATCAGGATGGAGAACACCAAAGCAAGAATCTGGTGGGAGAAAAGGCAGTGTCATTACAATTAAAAATACACAATGCGCAGACTCATTTAATAATCAGTCTCATTTCTAGACATGCAAATCAGTTTGAAAGTACCTGAACAATTCCAATGCAGATACCAAACCCCAGCACTGAGGTGATGTTAGCTAGGAGCCAATTCTTGGCTTTCTCATAGCATGGCTATTATATAATAAAACAGAAATATTTAAATTAATAAATAAAAAGTGACAATATTAAAGAATTAAATGAACAAAGTAAGGGATAATGCCCAACTGACTGTCCATATCCTGCTTATTACACAAGTAATTACCAAATATATACTTGGAATCATTCATTTGAGTTACTCATAGTAATTACTAATCAGATTACAGACTTACTGATTATTTCTTTGAACAAGAAAGACAACTTCTTAGTACTTTTAAGTTACTTTCTAAAAATAATTTTCAAATTAAGGTTTTTTTTTTCACACTCCTTTTTCACTGTATTTCCTCCTTGTTAATTGTTGCTCAGAACACCCTGGATATGAACTCAAGACTCCAGGCGTGGTAGTCAGCGTCTTTACCCGCTGAGCAACCAACACTGGTCATTACATAAAAATATTTGACAGCAAAATGCCAATTGTTGTTATTGACCAGTAGGGTTGGGAGGGTTACTTTTAAAATGTATTCCACTACAGATTACAGAATACATGCTGTAAAATGTCATTTGTAATGCATTTCATTAGATTTCTGAAGGTCAGTAATGTAAT
This sequence comes from Moxostoma hubbsi, assembly GCA_032164185.1. NCBI lineage: Eukaryota > Metazoa > Chordata > Actinopteri > Cypriniformes > Catostomidae > Moxostoma > Moxostoma hubbsi. The sequence goes on along the minus strand of JAVLUX010000007.1, from coordinate 27,709,178 downwards.
ATAAATACCTAATATCAAAGGTCTTACTAGAGAAAAAAGTATGATCGAACATGGGTTTTCTTGATTAAAAAAAATATATAATCGTGTCTGGTAACAGGTGCAGGTAAAATATATAGAAATAGCATTTTAGCTTAGCATGAAGCTAAATCTTCACATGCCAATTTACACAAAGTTTATTTCCATTTATTTTCTATTTCCATTCATTAAATGCTATTTAGCCTTATCACATCATTTATATGGATAAATATTTTCCAAGTGAATAGACTAAATATTAAATAGAACAAATTACAATTAAATGCAAATGAATCTTTTCAGTAATCAAAATACTTTTTGAATTTAATTGTATTCTGATTACCAACTATTTAAATTGTAACTTTAGTGGAATACAGTTACTAATATTTTTATTTTAAATACGTAATCCCTTTACATGTATTTCATTACTCCACAAATCTGTTGACCAGTCACAATCAAGTATTCTAGAGAGATGTGTCATAAAGAGCATGAACATATGTAAGAAGTTAAAGGGGTCATAATGGATTTTAGAAGGGTTTGTTCTGGCCTTTGTTTTTTATAAGCATGTGGTTATACTTGTTAATAGTTTGTGGAAACTAGGAATGTGTGGTACATGGTTGACCCCATGACCCCAGTTATCTGACCTCTTCCCATCGATGGCAGGGACTAGTACTATCTCTGCAGCATGAGTGAGGTAGTCCATCATTGAACGTCTTGTTGAGCCAGTCAGTATGGTTGCTCACACCACAACACTTGAACTGAAAGAGACAGAACCATGATTCACATTCAAGAATCTCAGCCTTTAAATAGTTTGTGACTGCTACAAGTCTAACTCACAATTCTCTGCATGTTGTCCCAAGATTTTTTCAGCCCTTCATTTGTGTTATAGTTTTTCATTCCCTCTCTTAGGTCATCCTTTGCTTTCATGTCCAACTAGATGGATAAACAGAAAAAGAAAGGAAGGCTGATAAACAGGAAGTAGAAGGAAAAGTGTTGTTCTGAAAGGAAAGGCTCAGATGTCAGACTCTCACCTCTTTATGATAGACACTCAAAATCACAATCAGAGTCACTTCGGTCAGAACTAGGAACAAGAGGATTACAAAAAACTGCAAAAGAAAGAACTATTAGAGCACAATATATAGAGATATCAGGATAGAAAGAGTATATATTTTAAAGGCAACATGATACTCTATTACCAACCCATTTACTTCTGTATTGCAACATATTTCCATGTAAAACAGGATATTCAAAAGGAAACAATGTAGGACGGTCCTTATATTATCCATCGGAATATGAAGAATGAAGCCAGACCTGAAGGCTATATATATATATATATATATATATTATTATTATTATTATTATTATATTTTTATTTTTATTTATTTTTGCAGTATTGTGCAACAATGAAATGTTCACCTTAAAAACAGGATTTATGGATTAAGAAAGTAAACGGTCAATTTTGTTGCACGTTAACTTAAAAAAAACAGAGGATGTATTTTGACATCCTAGCTTGTCCACATTGAATCTGTAAAGGTCCAGGTACATTACCATCATCAATAGACATCTCTGCTCTTTCAGAGCACCAAGGCATCCAAGAAACCCTGTCACCATGGTAACACCTCCAGCAACAAGCAATAGGTTGGCAGCAGAAAGTGAAGGAAAGGATAGTGGAAGAGATGAAAACTCTGATTGTGTGAAGCAGAGCCACACCCCAACACCAAATAAGCCACACCCTCCCAGCTGCAAAAACAAATACAGGTAAAAACTAAAAATCATCATGCTCATTAAATGACTCCACAAAACTGATTAGTAAATAAAGTGTTTCTGATAAACAAATGTAGGCCCACATTGCTTAAATTAAACTAACAGACTTGTTTGTGTTACCTATTCAATAATTGTAAGTATATATTCTTAAACATTTTGGACATATTTGAATTCCCATATTATATATATATGGGCATTCTACTCATAGATGAAAATGGCATTCAAATTCATTGGCGATAGCAAAGGAAAGGCCACCAAAATGTTCCCAATGTATGACTTTCTCTCTTCTGTGGAACACAAGTAGATTGCAACATGATCACACAGGAAATTGACATGCTGCTTCAGAATGTTCATGTGCCCTAAAATCAACCCCATAATGCCGAATTATTGAAAAGTGTCCTCCTTTTGCATCCACTCAATGGAATTAGCAGAGATGGGCCACTTCTATTTAAATGAATTTGAGAAACTGTAACCCAATGGTCATTGGATGTAGAAAAGAAGTTCTGCCTCACAGGTAAAACAACCAATCACCTTTTAGATACAGATTTTGCCTGTCAATCAACTCAAGAATCTAAATTAGCACCGTTAATGATACCAGTGTTTTCAGATTTTAATAGTGCTTTGGATATTTTCTTTTATCTTAATCTTGACCAGCCATTTTGGATATTTTGGTCTTTCCCCATTCAAGTAGATAGTAGCTGCACTTGTATGCCACTTGTTTACATGGAAAAATAGCTTCCCAATATGTTCCAAAGAGGGCTGCCAGTGGACAGACTTTCAACAAAGTCTTTAGGTGAGTTCAGAATGGCATACTGCACATACCACTCCTACTTCTTCTACTATGTCTGTCTATGGCAGAAATAGTAAGAGTAGTGTGGTAGTATGCCATTCTGAACTCAGCATTTGACTGTGAGCAGTGGCTTGAATTTAGGTCAACAGACAGTTTTCAGGACCACCCTTACAAAAAATCGAAACTAGCCACAAATTTACTGTAAATTCGCCTCTCATTATTTTCACATGCAACTTAGCTTTTGATTCGCCACACATGTTTGCCAGAAGTTGTTCTCAGGTAGTGGTGAACCTCCGGCAAACCTTTGGCAACAAGTTTGTCGCAAAGCTCATTTGCATGTGAAAATTTGAAAGTTTGTGGCAAATTTGCCATAAACTCTCGATTTCTGTAAGGGCAGAGCTTTCCACATCCTGTTGCCAAATTCACAGTGTGATTTGTTCAAATCTCTTTCGAGCTTGTGCACATTTAAACTCAGCCCCTGATCTTCATTTATTACATGGAAAAGGGCAGAACATGCATTCTACAAATATTTACTTTTGTGCTCCACTGAAGGAAGTCAGACTGTTTGGAAACGACATAAGGTGAGTAAATGATGACATTTTTGGATGACCTATCCCTTTAAAGCTAGAAATGATGAGACCATGTTCAGCTAAACATGGACCAGCAATCTAAAAAATCATATTTGACAAAATCCTAAAACATTAAAGGAATTCATACAAACCCAGAAAATTAGGTTAAAGATAAACATGAGGTACTTCACACAGCAGAGGCAACCTCGTGACGCAGGCATTCTGCATTCAAGAAGAAAGACAGGAACAGGGTTACCAAATGGCAATATAAAACGAATAGCATGTGTTCCTGTGCAGTGTTATTATAGTTTTTGATTTTTATATAGTTTTTATTTCTATTTTATATTCAATTTGTCATTCCAAATTTCTTCAAGTTTTCGTTAGTTTTCACAGTTTTTCTGTTCGTTTTAGTTTAGTTGTAGTTTTCCCATTTTCAGTTTAGTTAGTTTTTATTTTAGTTTTTGTATTTTTTAAGGCTGCCAAATCTGAATGTTTACTGGTATCATTTAAAAAGTCAAACATCATTATATTTCTCAGGGCAGTGTCCAACTTTGCCTATATTCACCTTAGTATATCAAAAACTATTTGATACCATTTATACAAAAAAATTTGAGACCATTTTTATTTTTATTCCAGTTTGTTTTGGAGTTATGAAAATGTATTTGTTTAGTTTCAGTTTTTTCCAAAAATTTCAGTTTTTTATTTTTATTTTAGTTAACAAAATGTTTTTTATTTAGTTTTAGTTTCGGTTTTCATTAACTATAATAACACTGTTCCTGTGTGTGCTTATAACATGTGTAAACTTTCACATTCTCCTCAACACTTGCATGGAGAGGAAGTGCTGTTTCCAGGCAGGAAGAAACCACCCTTGTGTTGTACTGCTGAAAGCATTATCTCTCAAGCCATTTTCTATTTTTAAAATAATGACCTTTTATACTTTAAACTTAAAGAATATAGTGAAAGTTTAGTAATATGTCCCATTATATAAACTTTATAATCATGTTGGTGGTTATCCTGCCCATAAAATACTGTTTATTTTCCACTGATACGATCCACATGTGACCACAGAATAAATTATGGCACAAAAATTTAAACATATAAGCTGCCTCAAAGTTGGGCAGCACATGCATTATTATCTGATTTCACTGGTATGTCAGTAATGGTTCTGTAAATTGGGACCATATGTATGTGTGAATTTAAATTGAGTTCTTTACATATGAGGTCAAGCAGACAAAAAATCCTACCCTTACCACTGAAATGCACTGTCCCTCTTTTCTTGTGATTCCAAAATGCATATAAAAGAGTCAAATCAGCCTAGTCTTCTCCCTGATGAAGCACCAAAATGAACTCTGACATTTAAATGTTATTTCTATTGTACTAATTAAAAAAAATTCTCTGACCTAAATATATAATACCAACGAACGTTCAGGGTTGGGGAGTAACGGAATACATTTAACGGGATTACTTATTTAAAATACAAAGTATAAATTACTGTATTCCACTACAGTTACAATTTAAATCATTGGTAATTAGAATACAGATACATTAAAAAAGTATTTTTATTACTGAAGAGATTACTTTGCATTTTATTGTCATTTGTTTAATTTAATATTTAGTCCTTTCACACTGTAAATCCCAACTCGCTCACTCTACTGAAATTTTTTGTGGAAACAACTTTAGTACAGCACAGTAACATGAATGTTTTGAGTAAACTTGACACAAATGTAGGTGTTTTTTCTGCTCAAAGATTTTAAATGGTAAATGGTCTGCACAAATATAGCACCTTTTTAACCTTAGCAGTATTCAAAGCCCATTACACTGCGTCTCATTCACCCATTCACACAGCAATGACAGCAGAGTTGCTATGCAAGGCGCTAGCCTGCCATTGCCAGCAATTTGGGGTTCAATATCTTGCCCAAGGACACTTTAGCAAGTGGAGTCATGTGGGCCAGGAATCAAACCACCAATCCTGCGATTAGTGGCCGACTAGCTCTACCACCTGAGCCACAGCCGCCCCAAACCTGAGCCACAGCCGCCCCACAATATAACAATATCATTTTAAATTAAGTGAATGAAATATTCATTTTATTGAGTAACAAAATCACTACATAAAAACAATAATTTTTTTTGTGTTCAGTAGACTGTTAAATTATATGCTAAGTGCACAATGTATTTGTTGTTAATTGAACTTGAGCACATTAGGCTTATAAATGCTTTATAAATCTTAGTACAGTTAACTCAAATATTAAAACTTGTTGACTTAACATTAAACAAATATGACAAACTAACATGATATTTGTTTTTGTGTCAAGTGAACATAACATTTTTATGTTGTTTTGAAATTTCTGACCATTTGTGTATACTCTACACTAAAATATAGTGTCATGGATGAGTTGGGATTTACAGAGCAGATGGAAAACGTTTATACATATAAATTTGAACTGCAGTGAAACACTTTCTCATGATGTGTTACATTCATATGAGCAGACAGAGAAGTAAGTTTGAAGTAAGTTTGGAGCAGAAGAAATACCTTGTGTAAACGCACCTTGTGTTTACGCTAAGATAAAATGCTATTTCTAGTCATATTACATGCACATTTTATCTGGCACGGTCATAGTTTTTTAATCAAGAAAATTCACGTTGGTTCATAATACATTTTTTCTAGTAAGACCTTTGATATTAGGGCAAAAATCATAATCTTGACAATACATTTTGTATTGTTTTCCTGTAAAAATATCTTAATTCTTAAAACAAGATCAATTTGATTGATTTTGTTTTAGAAACAACACTGTAGAAGATATTTAGGTTTTTCAGATAATGTATTTTTAACATGTGTATTTTGTCTTACTGTACTGGCAGAGTTTTTATAGTCAAAACAAGTGAAAAAAATCAACCAGTGCTGAAGAAGGAATCCAAAGTATTTCAAATATGTTACTGACATTATGTAATCTAATATGTTACAAATTACATTTTACAGCATGGACTCTGTAATCTGTAGTGGAATACATTTCAAATGTAACACTCTCAACCCTACAAACATTTATCTTAGTAAATTGCGGGTTTGCAATTTGTAGTGATGATAGAGAATCAGATTGGTCCTTGTTTTCTCTGGCCTACTGGTCTGCTTCAGCATCAGAGGTATAAACAATGTTTGAGATAAAGGGAGGTATGTGATTTCAGTTCATAAACAGTATACAGATCTTTGTATTTAATATCTCCATGATTTACTTCATGCAAGAAGCAAAGAAAGCTGATTTACCTTTAATTAGATGCAGACCAAAAAGAGACTGACAGGTAACTGAAATGCTTCCAGGAATTCCAGGAGTTCAATTTTCACTGTCCAATATGGTTCAATATTGTCCTTTTTTGTACTGATTAAATCTTACTTTATTTTTTCATAGACTGTTCTCCACTCTAGAGTTCTTCTGACTGTTGATTACGCTTCATAAGGTGCAACAAAAACATAAACACTTAAGTGAACTTGAAATTTTGTCCTTCAATTTTGTGGGATACAAAATTCCTCACATAATGTTTCCCTTTCTTTGTTTTTCAATTCTTTTAGGCTCTTTCATTTCTCTCCAGGATTCCTCTTGTAGCTTCTTTTTTAGGTAACACAAAAAGTATTTGTTTGCTTGTTAGTGTTTTTTTTCTGTCCCCTCAATCGAAACAACAAATACTTGGTTCTCTTTGGTCCTCTATCTTTTCTATCAGCTATTTTCCTGCTTCTCTCTTGTTCCAAATAAATTCCAGATGTACTCTCTCTCTCTCTCTCTCTCTCTCTCTCTCTCTTTATTTCCCTCTCTCCACCTCTTCCCAATAGTCTCTAGAGAATCTATTCTTTCCAAGACCCTCCTCCCCTTGCTGATCCTCCCTCCCTCTTTCCCTTGGTTGTGTCCAAACAGTTCTGATGGATGTGTTAACTGTAAGCTGGGCAACAGACACACATTTGAGGTTTTGTAGTCCTCTGTGTGTGTGTTTTTCTATTTATTCTTTAGATCCTTAGCCTATTAAGCACACCATCAGTATATATCCTTTACCTATCTCTTGTGAGAGACACTTTTTGATGAGTTAAATATTGTAATTTAATTTGAGGTAAGTAAATAGAAAGGAAAGACTTTTCAGATCTCAAGTTACTGTAAGTTTTTACCAATGTAATTTGAGTCTGACTGGAAACATTTTTTCTTTCTGTTTTTTTCTTTCTTTCTTGATAACATGGTCAGGAGCTCCATCTGCTGGTCATCTGTAATGTCATTTTATTTGGTGAAAAATGCCTCGTGTTCAGAATGTGAAATGTATCTCAGCATGAGGACCTTTTGTTTTTATTTTATTTATTTTTTTGGCAAATGCTTGTCACATTTGTGTTGTTATGAATCATAAGTGTTAAACAGACATGCCCAGGGAGTTTTTTTTTTTTTTTTTTTTTGCTTAAAATATCCACCTAGCAAACAGTGTCACAATGTTATTGATCTTACACTAGAGTTTTAGAGCTGTAATGCCTGAAATCACCAAGCAGATCAGAAATTCTCTTGTTTTTTTTAAATGCCTCTTTATCTGAACAGTTTGTATGATGATTATTTGGTTGTTCAATTCAAATACAAAAAGTATTGGAAAATAAAGTAGTCAATGTTGCATGTTCTTTTAAATAATACATATTCGCTTCCAGAACATAATGTTTAGAAAATTTAAATATGATGGTATCCACACCAAAAAGATGCTGAAAGTCACACAAAAAAATACTGAACCATTGGTGGCTACAGAAAGTGCCAAAATGTTTTTTTTAATTATTATTTATTTATTTTTCAATTTTGTATATCAGAATTTATCCTTCAGATTCATTTGATTTCATATTTGGACATCATTTGATAATATCAGGAAGTGTGAAAAATCGACTAATATTTAGATTAAGGAAAGTGAACAAGAAGTCTAAAGCAGCATTTAAACATTGCAACATTATTGAGTTACATTACATACAATTATTATTTAGTCCTTCTTTATGACAAAAAGAAATCAAAACATTAAGTAATAAAAATTAATCATATGTTTAAAAGTCAGTTCTGTGAATAGAAGATAACTTTTAAACCGCTGTGGTGAGACAGAGCGCTTCTCCTCCATTCAAATCCTTAATTTCTTTCACATCCAGTTTCCCACTGTTTTCATCTCCCTTCTGTCTCTCATTCTCTGACACTGCTTCCTCCAAATCCTCATCTATGTAAAGCAGAGGCTCCTGCTCCTCCCATTTCTTTCCCTCTGTGGTTCCGTCCCCACCCACTCCACCGTTAGGAGTGTCACCTGATTCCAGGGCAGCAAATGTGATGAGTGCCATATCATCTCCATCCCCTGTCCCCTCATCAGACAGCAGACCCCTCTGTGCTTCTCCATCACAATCCACTCTCTCTCCAGCCTCTAGATTCACAGGTCCAGCCCACGTATCATCCTCCGCCCCTTTCTTTTTCGTGGACCGCTTGCTTCGTCCGTTCACGTACCCAGGGCTAAACTTGTGCGAGGCATTTTTCTTTCGCTGTTGGACAAATAAAAGCAAGACTCCTAATAGCACACAAATGATGATTACACACACTATTATTATTAATAACCAGTTGGTCTGTGTAGGCAAAATACTTTGGTTGACATATCCACCACTGGTGTTAGGTGTTAAATTGGTGGAAACAGAGTCATCTTCAGACAGTGTAAAATGCAGGTCAGGAGCACCATGAAAGAAGAACTTTGAGGTGGAGATCAGAGTTGTTGTGGAGGCTTTTGTGGTAGAAGTGAGGAAGGTGGTGTCCTCGGGGCTGGACATGATGGTCGGTGACTCAGTTCCTTTTTCAGGTGGTTTTGAAGCGCTGGGTGTGGATTTCCATGCTGTTGAAGCTGTAGTCAAGGCAAAAGTTTCTGTGGTGATCTCAGCTCTGTGTTCCATAGCACTGGTCAACTCATAATTAATAAAGCCAACAGTGGTTTCATATTGACTTGTGTTTGGCAGGTATTCTGAAGTTATTGGTGCAGTCACACCTGTTTCTATCCTAACAGCCACAGCAGTGGTGCTTGCTTCCATTGGCTCCAAGGGCATTGTTGTGTGTTGTCCATGAGCAGTTGTTCCTTCAGAATCAGACTTTGATTCTGTCTGGCTTGTTGTTTGTTCAGTCTCAGTAATGAGTAGCGTAATAGCCTCAACTTTTGACTCTTCATGCATGGTGCTTATTTCATAGTCAAGAGTGGAGACTGCATGATTCTGATCTGGTGTTGCTGGTAATTCAGTGAAAACATTTTCAACGGTGACTTCAGGAATTATGGTTACATCCACAGTCTTATAATTTAATAATGTAGTGGTGACATTTGTGTCTGTCGCATTTTTCTCTTGTGCATAAATTAACTTGAAACAAAGTCCAATAGCAAGAGACAGCAGTAAATGGCTAAAAGCTAGTCTCATGATGTACAAATTGGCTGAAAGGTCACTCAAGGGAAACTCTAGGAGCTTTCTACTGCGATCTCAGTCTTAGAACAAGATGGTGAGAGCAGATATTGTCTTGTCTTCTTTTGTGGCTCTACAATGTGAAATGTTGAAGTAAAAAGAATACTGTTAGCCGAAGCTTTCGTAAGTTCATCTTCAGGTTCTCATCTTGCGTAGTAATCGTTCTGCTGGAGTAATCTTACATGAATCTAGGCCGTAAAGTTTTACACAGCCCTGTTATTCCCCTTTCACTCTCTCTCTCTCTCTCTCTCTCAATGTAGCATGGGAGATTTCAGCTTCAGTGACATAAAGGTGGCACAGTGAAGAAAAAAGATAGTTAGTCACCCAATTAGCACTTTATATCATGAAGTTTCTTTGAGGCTAATGAAACTTGATGAAGCTGCATGACTGGGCACATAAATGATTCAACACTTGTGTCCATTTTATCAAAGCACAGACCTGCTAACATTTAGAATTAAATTCTAATTGAAAAAGAGAACATTTTGGCTGCATCATCTCTACGTTCATGAATGCAGGTTATTTCAGTTATAAAAAATCAGTTTTTAAAATTCCTTAAAGACAATTCAAGTGACAGTAAACATTTAGAATTAAATTCTAATTGAAAAAAAGAGAACATTGTGGTTACATAATCTCTACTTTCGTGAAAGCAGCTTATTTCAGTTAAAATTTCAGTTTAAAAATGGCTTGAAAATGATTCAAGTGACAGTGTGGCATTAATGTCAATCTCTAAGCTGTTTATTACATTTACTCTTTCTTTCGATGTGGTCTACTTGTCCTCAAACATTTTTAATATGGCAGTCAAATATTACCTTGGTGACTAGTTGTGCCCAGTTTGGTCTCTTGATGAATATGTGGGACTGCTGCTTACCTTCAGATCTCTGTGTAAACTCACTGCAAACTCCGACCACCAAGAACAAATCGCACGTATAAACCACTACACACTTGCACATGTGAACACCTATATCCTGTTAATTTCTCTTCCTCTCTATCTCTCTTTCTATGTGGCCTCTTTAATTTCTCCACCCTCTCAAGTTCCCATCATATCACAGAGTCCATCTGCCCAACAGAGGCTGCAGCTAAAAGATTGGTAAAGTTACAAATATAAAAAAGTATTTCATCACACTCTAAATTATAATGGATGTGTGGATTTTGACTCTGTGTCTATGTCTGCACAACTTTACAGTTAAGCATCTATGTGCAAGTATGTGTGTGTGATGTTTGTAGGGTGGAGGTACTTATATTGCCAACTCAGAGAATTGTGAAAATATTTATCAAAAGTTAAGCTTGCTTAAAAGGCTCTGATATTCAGTCTGGGTAGCCTATACCTATCTTGACTTCTCATACTTTACACTCTGAATATCTGAATGTCTAAAATGAGCACTGTGTGTAACAGCATTTTCTAATTGTACAGTTGCCAAATTGCCAGTTTCATTTTTGCACAATACATAATATATTAACATTTCTTTTAAAAATGGTAAATGTTTTTTTGCCTTTGTAAAGTTCCTTTTGTTGGACCATTATTTCACCATAAAAAAAAGACTTATCTGTATCATATCCTCTTTCTGAACAGATAACATAACATGTTTGCCTCTCCCTCTTCTTTTCAGAAACAGGTTCATGTATATATATAAAACAACACCTGTGGTTCAGATCTTTAAAATTACCAGCACTTCACACCATTTCATAATCAATATATATTTTGTTTAATTTTATTTCACAAGATATTGTTTACAAAGGCCTATGTATATAAAAAGAATCAGAATTTAATGGACAGAATAGTCCTTTAAATGATTGTGTTTGGTATCATAATGAAATACAATACACATATCAAAATATATCTGTAAAAACAAATTGCATACCAACTAAACAGTGGTTAAAGTTTTGGGTGTGTTGTGAATGGAATATTGTGATGTTCAGATGTTAAAGTTGTGGAGCAATATGTTCTGTGGTTAAAGTAGGCCACACCAAACTTTTCTATGAAAAGGGAAGTCCTAATTTATCTTTCTGGAGTTATGTCATTCTCATTTGGCCACAATCCAGGTTTTCTAAAACTAGACCATATTGTTCGACTGACTTACTGAATAGCATTTCCATCCGATGTACCCTATATAAGCTTGCAAATTGTAAGTGTACTCCTCACAGAAAATATCTATCAAAGCACCCTTTTGTTTTAGGCCGAATATTGGAGATCTGTCTAAACCGGTGGCTCTCAACTGGTTTTGCTTCACAACTCATTGTTTCAACATTGATAGACATCAAATGGCAACCTAACATAGAACCACATTTGTGTTTATATATTACCTAATAGGCTATTACCATGAAAAAGTCTTGAAAATCTTTAAAACTTTAAAGTATTATATAGTATATGAAGTGTCTGGCTCTCAGCAGCCACAACATTCTCTGCTGAAAATACATTGTGGTTGGCAAACCATACACTCACTGAGCACTTTATTATGAAAACTAAAAACGTGCCAGATGTGATCTTCTGCTGTTGTAGTCCATCCACCTTAAGATTTGGCATGTTGTGCCTTCTGAGATGCTATTCTGCTCACTACAATTGTACATAGTGTTTATCTGAGTTATCATAGCCTTTCTGTCAGCTCGAACCTGTCTGGCCATTCTCTGCTGATGTCGCTCATCAACAAGGCATTCCCGTCATCACTGCTACTAACTGAATTTTTTTTTTGGGGGGGGGGGGGTTTCGGCACCATTCTGAGTAAACGCTAGAGACTGTTTGCATGGAAATCCCAGGAGATCAGCAGTTACAAAAATACTCAAACGAGGCTGCCTGCACCAACAATCATACCATGGTCGAAATCATTTAGATCAAATTGTTTTCCCATACTGATGGTTGATGAGAAGAATAACTGAAGCTCCTGACCCGTATCTGCATATTGTTATGCACTGCATTGCTGCCACATGTTTGGCTGATTAGATAATTTCATAAATATGTAGGTGTGCAGGTGTACCTAATAAATAGTTTAAAAAAAAAAGTGACAGATGAATTTGTATCAAATTAAACAAGTTTGATTGGATGCATTACATTTGGCATTAACAACTATACACAATCCTAACTTTGCTCAATATATGATTAGTTGCATTTTATTATTTGCATTCAGCATTGTTTTATCAAAATAGTCCAGAGACCCATTTTTGAGTAGCTATCCACCAGTTGAGAAGCACTCTTTTAAAATCCTCTCTAAACGTAGACATTGTTCACAGCTCTGCCAGCATGCTGTCTTTCAATGTTGTCTCTGTCCTCACTACTCTCCTCCTTTATTCTTCTATTTGCAAACCAAAAATCTGATAAATCATCCATAGTAACTCTAGGCTGGATCCACAGTTCATTCTCATCATTTTTCCTCTTGAGTCTCTCTACACTTGTTCTTTGCTTCTCCTTCCTGTCTGTCTCCAGTGTAGATCCATTGATGTACCAGAATTCGACTCTCTCCTGCACCGATCCTTTGGGGATAGCCCAGAGGCTCTCCTTCTCCCACTTCGGTCCTCCCTTCTCTTCTTGTCCTCTTCCCTTGTGCCTCATCCTCTCTTTTACAACTGACAGACGCACGCACAGGAAAATAGATATTCCAAGGAAAACTGAAGCAGTCATTGCAAGAGTCCATATTGTGATGAAGCAGACCAGCCTTGATTGCTGAAACTGTTGTTCTGAGTTTGTGTTAAAACAGTTGGACAACGTTGTATTGTCTCTTTTGTTTTTGTTTGTTTTGTCGGTTGTGGCATTTGTACTAATGTCTGTTATAACGTTAGCTATCATAGTGCTGTTGTTACTGGTGATTCCACTGGGTGTGTCTAGGGTGTCTGTTTCATTCCTATTTTCTCTTTCAATGTGTGCTGTAGAGAGTATGAGTCTGTATAAACTCTGCTGTGTTGTAAAGTCTGTACTGTACTCTCGTCTGGGCTGCTCTGTCCGGTATCCACCACTTTTTGCTACAAGGACAGGTATTGAGGTGTGATATTCAGTTGTGTCTGTAACAGTAAGGTGTGTTGTGTAAGCAGAGGTAGTCATTTGTGTGTTTGTGTTGTGTGGTGTTATCCAGTTGTTCCTTGTTTTCGGTGTTGCAGTACTCACTTCTGTTGTACTTGGTCCTGTGTTGTAATGTTGCACACTGTGCAGTGGAACTCCATGTTCACTTGTTAGACTATAACTTCCCTCTGTGACTTGTGTTCCTCTTGACTCCTCGTTCAAATTAGCAAATGTTGATTGGGTGGAGTACATTTCATAATTTCCTTCAACAGCTTTCGTTCTCTCATCCCCTACACCTGTCCAGTCTCTCCAGGAAACTGTTGTAACAGTATCGGAAGGGTCTGATAAAGACTGTGTGACTGGTTTGGTAGTCTGTGTGTTCAGAACTTTGCCCAAACTGGTGTGCTTGTCACTGTCGTAACTTGTGTTATGTGCGCTTGACCTTGTTCCTGTGTCATTGTCATCCTTTTTTAGTGTCAGTGTTGCAGGGTTCGAAGAAACTGTGGTATCCATTGGACTTATATTTGTGTGCATTATAACATTACTAGCACTGCTAACGCTCCCTTCATCTGGTCCTTTTGTGATATCCATAAAGTCATTCTGAGATTCATTGCTGCCATTGAATTGATGCATGTATGTTGCTTCTTCTGTAAATGCCACATGCATAGCTGTAGCAACTGTGCTGCCCTGTGATATCATGGTCTGAGGTGACAAAGCTGTTGAATTAATCAGTATTCTGGGTTCTTGGTTTGTTTCTGTTGTTGCCCCAGTGATTTGTGTGTTTTCAGTATAGTCACTCAGGGTGTTTGCTGGCAGTTTTGCTGTTGTAGTTGTGTTGAAATATATAGCCGAGGCAAAGAGGAAGTGACTAAGCCACACTGTGACAGACAGTAAAGTCATCTCCATTATCGCTTCTGTGAAAGACAGAATGAGAGACTAAATGTGAGACAGACAGTGTGAAAACTTTTTAGAGATAAAGAGTAAATTGTAATTAAAGTATAAACAATTTATTAATTTAAGAATATAGTGTTAGAATAAAAAGTACTGCCCTGTGGATGTCTACTTTCTAGAGATAATTAATCAGTACTGTTCTGCTGAATATCAGGACTGCCATACAGGACCAACAGCATGATTTTAAGGCTACACCCACTCTAATCCTTTTTCTTTTGAGAACTTAATTTTCAGTTTACAAACATCAAAGTTTTCCAAAGCATGTTGTACCGTAGAGTGTTTTCTAAATGCTACATTTTTGGTGGAGGAAAACAGCTTTCCAGTGTGAATGAGAGCCATAAATGTAGCAATATACTTTAAATGTAATCATATTAGTTTTTCTAAAGCAACAAGAAGGTAATATTGAATAACTTACGTTTTAGACATGCTGTATATAGTATATACACTGATCAGCCGCAACATTAAAACCACATGCTTAAAATTGTGTAATTCCCCCTCGTGCAACCAAAACAGCGCTAACCTGCATCTCAGAATACCATTCTGAGATGCTATTCTTCTCACCACAATTTTACAGAGACGTTATCTAAGTTAACATAGACTTTGTCAGTTCGAACCAGTCTGGCCATTATCCATTGACCTCTCTAATCAACAAGGCATTTCCATCTGCAGAACTGTCGCTCACTGGATGTTTTTTGTTTTTGGCACCATTCATAGTAAATTCTAGAGACTGTTCTCAAACCAGCCCGTGTGTCACCAACAATCATCCATGCAATTATCTAATAAGCCAATCGTGTGGCAGCAGTACAGTGCGTAAAATCATTCAGACAGGGGTCATGAGCTTCAGGTAATGTTCACATCAACCGTCAGAATGGGGAAAAGTTTTTATCTCAGTGATTTGGACCGTGGCATGATTGTTGGTGCCAGATGGGCTGGTTTGTGTATTTCTGTAACTGCTGATCTCCTTCACACACAACAGTCTCTAGAATTTACCCTGAATAGTTTCAAAAACAAAAAACATCCAGTAACCGGCAGTTCTGCAGATGGAAACGCCTTGTTCATGAGAGAGGTCAACAGAGAATGGCCAGATTGGTTAGAACTGACAAAGTTTTCGATAACTCAGATAACAACTCTGTACAATTATGGTGAGAAGAATAGTATCTCAGAATGTTATTCTGAGATGTGGGTTGGCATGGTTTTGGTGGCACAAGGGGGACCTACATAATATTATGCAGGTGGTTTTAATGTTGTGGCTGATCAGTGTATATGCCAGACACATTTTTCTTACATATATTTAGACACAAATATGGCCAGATATTTTGTCTGTGTTTGCTCTGTTCACAAAAGAAGTTCCAAATGAAGGCAAAGCAGGGTCAAGCATTGTGTGTTGCCTGTCTGGAATGCCACAAACACAGACAAGTGGAGTGATACAAACAATGATGTGTCCCAATGCTATTATGGTATATATCAGTATTTTTATTACAGGACTTCTCCAAATAAAGGACCATTCTGTTCTATAAGTATGAATACAGTGTTATAATACAAAGTACAGCCCTATGGATTTCAAATAGAAATATAAGGAGGATACAAGCATTAGGGCACTAACACTAGCACTATCAGAATATTTTTTATACTCAGTTAGTATTAATCATTACTAACTCAACCAAAGCTACACGTCACAAAGTAGCCTAAAATCAACAGTCTACTTATGTGTTTTGCTAAAATCAAATGAGATGTCTAAAATAATTGGATACCAATATATTACTCCACTTTTTTTTTAATCAATTGAAAGAATAATATATACAATGACCATACCTGATGTTGAGAGCTCATCACGCTGTCTCTGTCTTCCTGGTACTCTGTAATTTCTTTGTTTGCATAGTGATACCTTCTGGGATACTTCTCTCCACTAGCTGAAGCTTTGAACTGACATGAGGAAATGACAATTTGATCACCATGCCAACAGTGGGATGAGGTGAGAGTTTGGGGTAAAGCAGGATGTGGTTTGGTGACTCCGCCTCTTACCCCCATCAGTGCTGACATGGAAAGAAAATAGAGCATAGATGTAAATACATCCTGTTGACTCATATAACATTCAGATTGCTCAAATGCAACTGATGAGGAACACGAACATATTCACCAAAATCTGTTTTGCTTACTGCTTTTTAATGGCGATGCAAATGTCACTAGACCTTTGTAATACATATGAAAGCCATGAATGTCCTGTAGACCAATGGTTCTCAACCAGTTGTGCTTTGGGACCCAGATTTTATTGGGTCATTAAGTGGTGATCCAACACAAAAACAAATTTTATTATAAATTTGTTTTATTTTAAAGGTAAACACAGTGATATTGTTGCTCATTGCTAAACTTGTAAACAGCAAAAAATAGTAATAGCAGAATATTACTCAATTTAAAGATATGTTTAAATTGATATATACTCACAAGAGATGAATAATCTAGTGAAATATGCTTTATACTATATATTATATATGGTGCTGGGCGCCACCATATTGAGGTCATTTGAACAGCTTACTTTATCTCAATAATCTCTATATGCTTAAACTCACTGAATAAATTAATCATGTGCGTATCAAAAAATTTTATGTTACTTTCCCTTAATTTCATTTTCTAAAATATCATTGCATTAGCATTTGAAATGTTGCTCTGGTAGAGCCCAACAGTGCACGCCCACCTCTTCAGCCATTTGTGTTACACAAGTATTTTTCCTATTAATTTTTTTTCATAGACATTTCATAAAATCCTCCATAAAGGAGTTGTAAGTCATGAACAAAACTAACCAGCTCAGATGTGAATCGCAAAATTAAAAACTTTGATATGAAGCAAAAACATATTCGAACATTCAACAAAAAGATAAAAGGTACAAGAATGTACTAAGCATTAGTATGAGGGCACCAACTACAATCCCATGAAGCATTGCGAATGACATAATAGAATAATAAAATGCTGGAAATACAGTATATAAAACTATTGATGTTAGGTTGTTGATAATAAGTATAGAAACAATATATTTCAGGGGCCTGGGTAGCTCAGCGAGTAAAGACTCTGACTACCACCCCTGGATTTCGTGAATTTGAATCCCAGGGCATGCTGAGTGACTCAAGCCAGGTCTCCTAATCAACCAAATTGGCCCGGTTACTAGGGAGGGTAGAGTCACATGGGGTAACCTACTCATGGTCGCTATAATGTGGTTCTTGCTCCAAGTGTGGTATGTAGTGAGTTGTGCATTGATTCTGCAGAGAATAGTGTGAAGCCTCCACGTGCTATGTCTCTGTGGTTATGCACTCAACAAGCCACGTGATAAGATGCGCGAATTGAAGGTCTCAGACACAGTATGGAAAGCCATAATGGTGTGTGTGTGTGTGTGTGTGTGTGTGTGTGTTGCTAATATTACATAAGTAGGTCTATTTATTAACTGTTTACAGACATAATTGCTGGCCAGTTTGTCATCTTTCCTTGTTATTATGCAAATGTATTATTGCATAAGATATTGTTAGATTCAAATTGAAATTTTAGGAAGATTGTTTATTTAAAAGTTTAATCTGCTGCTGTACAGACAGTCCTGGACATCAACCATTGCTGATTTGTAGTGGATACATAGGTTGATGTCTTCTTGTGATTGTTCTGTAACACAGATGGCAGATATTCTACAATATATATTTTTTTCTAATGAAGTTATTTGTATATGCAATTAAATGTGATTAATCGTGATTAATTAATCGGGACATCGTGTAATTAATTAGATTACAAATTGTAAATCAATTTGTTTTCAACTAAAATGTATTAGTGTGGATGTGGTCTTAGTTGTTTTGTGTTTTCAGCCATCAGACTAAATGATTATCTGATAACTTCTTTATTTGTGATATATTCATAATAAAACATTAGACATGGTCAATTTGTTTGATAAGCATGTGTGACAAGGAGGAGGGCAGGCCAGCCTGTGAGGACACACGGCCGGCCCTGAATTGTATTGGCTCGCTTGGAACCTCAACCGAGGTGGTACTAAAAAAAGTATCAGGTACCAGTTACTATCGTCAGTGGAAAACCCCAAAAAAGAGATTTTGCCAAGGTTGAGCTGGGATTAAACTGATATCACTTTGAGGTTAAATGGATAGTTCACTCCAAAATTAAAACTGTCTCATCATTTACTCATCCTCATGTCATCCCAGATGCGTATGACTTTCTTTTTTCTGCTGAACACAAATTAAGATTTTTAGAATAATATTTCAGCTCTTTTGATCCTTTCACTGCAAGTGGATAGTGGCAAGAAATGTGAAGGTCCTAAAAGCAGCATAAAAGTAATCCTTATGACTCCAGTGGTTAAATTTATTATTCAGAAGCGATATGATAAGTGTGGGTGAGAAACAGATCGATATTTAAGTCCTTTTTCACTGTAAATCTAAAGTGGAGATTTTGAAAGTGAAAGTGGAGATTTATAGTTAAAAATGACTTTAATATTGATCTGTTTCTTAAATATTAATCTCCATCAATACAATACAATATATTCTGTGGGTCAATATGGCACTGTGCTAACGCCACAAATGGAAAAAGAAACACAATGTTGCTCAGAATAAAGTGAAAATTGTGTGACACATTTTTGCTACATTATAACTGTACAGCATTTCCACTTTCATCAAAAGGGCATAACCAGAATATTCATGTTAAATAATTGCATATCTCTTTCCCTGTCCTCAGTGTGCAAGATTTTCCCTCACCCTCCATGTTTCCCACTCTTCAGCCAGGACTGGTGCAGCTCATTTTCACCTATGCCCTCGAAATATAGAGTGAAGTCACACCTCTGCTTTTCCACAGAATCCACCCGTCTTTATATAACCCATTACCACATGTAGACATCAAAGTTACCTTTACCAGTGGCTACCATGAGGATGCTTATCCTTTTGATGGCAGTGGTGGCACACTGGCTCATGCATTTTTTTCCCAGGACAGGGAGACCTTGCTGGTGACACACACTTTGATGATGGAGAGAGCTGGTAAATTAATGATGTATGCATATTTGTTGATCCTATATGCCCACATCTTGTTCATAAACATTTGATTGATGGAGACATTGATGCAGTCAGAAATGGTTTTCATTCATTCTGTTGTCTTTTTTCACAGATTGGAGCAGTGACAGATTTCTTTACAGTTGCAGTGCATGAGTTTGGTCATACCTTGGGTCTCTTTCACTCCTCCTCCAATGACTCCATCATGTAGCCTTACTACTATGGTCCTGTGGGTGGCATGACTAGCTATACCTTATCCGTTAATGACAGACTGGGCATACAGGCACTCTATGGTATTCTCTAAATCTTGTGTTCATGTGTTCACATGTTCATGTTCATCACTTACTGGGATTATATACTGTATACATACACAAAAATACAAATGTATCCCACTTTGTGATGTCATAGAGATGCCTCCAGAAGTGTGGCGCTGAGTTCTCATGACTGTGTTTTGACCATATAGGAAAAAGACATGATTTGAATCCCTCTCTATCAGTTCTGCAGCCACAACCCTTCAGCCCCACCTCCCAACATCTCCTTGTCCACATACCAGCCATCAGTGAGTATCATTGTGATATTGGGAGCTTTCACTTTGATTATTACATTTTTTTAATGATTTTCTCTTCCTGGCTCATGATTTACAGATCGCTGTCAAGGAGGTTATGATGCTATTGTTAATATATGATCAGAGATATTCTTCTGAGATATGTTAATATATTAACATTAATTATTAGGTATTAATTACAGTTGTTATATTGTTTGAACAGGTGTTAAAGGTGAACTAAGTAACTTTTTTTGTGTCATCTTGGACTTACAGGAGCCTGGATGCATTATCATTCAAAATCAATAGTTTTCAGTTACAAATGCTATTGTAGAAATTAATTATTCACAGCCAGCCATGATTGATTAAATCTATGAATGAAAGTGTCTAATAACAGGACAGTTACTGAGATTAAGTGAGTATTATTCAGCTGGTCATGTGATTCTAACATGGCAGCCCCTACGTGCGGACCCTCTCCATGTAGAATAAAACAGCTTTTATAAGATTACTAATATGACTGGTGTCTTAATTTCATGTGTGTACTCATGATTTTATACATACAGTATGTTTAAAAATTACAATAAATATTTTTTAAATACTAAAACTTTTTAAATTAGGAAAAAAGAATGACTGAGTGCACCTTTAAAGTACAAGAGAGAGGTAAATTTGGGATACAGTCACAAAAAATATCCTGCAAATGATTGGAGGAAATATAAATGAAATAGTTGCTACCCAATACTTTTTTGTATCTTTTCCATGCTCTCCTTCACCTGCGCAGGTCCACACTTTTGGAGAGTGAATCTGTCAGGCTCATTAATGTCCTTTTAGAGATTGATATATTGTATTCTTTATTGGTAAGACAAATAAGAGATCCAAAATCCAAATGAATTCCTTTGATAAGTGAAGGACTCGATACAAAAACTGACAAGGAATATTTTTGGTTTCTTTTTTTTTTGGTTAAGAAAAAGAGATGCATCTAAAAACAACAGCAGCAAGAGCCCAACATTTTTGTAAAAACATACTGTTCCTTTAGTAACTGTCATAAAGATGCCATTTCCTGTAAAGATTGATGTACATTTCATGTTTATACTGTAAATGAATATACTGTGTAGGGGACTAGTGACTGGAATGGAATGTAAACTTTAAGTCTGAAAAAATATAGCACATTTTTAGAAATTCCTAAAAAAAAAAAAAAAGGACTTTTTCGACTGTACAGTTAATTTTAAGAGCTGACATTTGTAAAACATTTACAACTAGGTCTATACAATACAGAACCAGTAGGTCATAAAGGTTAAAAACAAATTGCAATATAGAACATTATTCATATTCTTTTGTCATTTTATTCTCTCTCCGGTAATCAGTACTGGTTATTTAAAAACACAATGTCCCTTCCTGGGTACCCACGACCACTCTCAGAATGGGATTTATGCCGTTCTGCTGGAGAGGTTCCAAAGAGAGTTGAGGCAGTATTTGTGTGGAAGACCTACTTGCTCAGTGGTGGGGAATACTGGAGGTTTGATGAGGCAGAAACAGAGAGGAAGTTGGATGAAGGATACCCTAAGAATGCCCTCTTATCCTGATGATATCATTAGATTTCTGGATGGTAAGAAGTGTCTTGTATCTTAATAGTTTATTCATGATCTTTCCCATCTCTGTTTTACCCCAACCTTTAACCATTTTATTCACATTTCCCATAGGAGATACTTAAAGACACAAACTACTGGATATTAAAAAGAGGAGGACTGGACCAGGAATCTGCTTCACCAAAGTCCAATACAGCTGATTGGATGAAATGTGACGTTCACATTTAAATTACGCATCTGAGATGTACAGAAGTCAAGTCAAGTCAAGTCAATTTTATTTGTATAGCGCCTTTCACAACACACATCGTTTCAAAGCAGCTTTACAGAAGTTCAGCATTAACAGACGATAAAAATGTAATGTCTATAAAGTCGATAAATCATCATCCTTGTGCAGGGCTCCAAACTGCGACTAAAAATGGTCGCATTTGTGACCAAATAAATTTATTTGCGAGTGTAATTTCTGTCAAGGTCGCCATTGGCGACAGTAAAAATTTACTCCCTTTGATTTTGCATTACATTTCCCGAAATACATTACAAAAGTTTATATCAAAGAAATAGCGGGGAAAACGGAGTTCATTGCAGGAACTAACCATTAAAAAAAAGAGACTGTGAGAAAACACGGTGACAGTAACAAGCATAAAAAATGCACGTGATCACATAATTGCGAAGAATGCTCCACAGACTACACTGTTAGCACGTGCAGTTTTTCTTGCATGTGAGCTGCGGGACGAAAAGGAATGGAAAGGGTTAAAAATGAAAGTATTTGGCGCCTGTTTTTAATTGATTTTTTGTTTGAGAAGAAGCAAGAAGAAGCAGAAGAGGCAAAGATTGTAGCTACAATTCAGCAGCTATGATGTGTCCTTTGACAAATATTATATATTAAATGTTCATACTATCAAGTTCTTTCATTGTAGTGATTACATATATTTGTACATATTATTGGTGTGGTATTGGATTATTTTATTTTCTGTAATGTAGATTGGTGGTAAATTTTTGATGCACATTTATTTCACCTATATACACATTTTTGCCATAATTTTTATCTGCTGAAAATGTACAATTGGCAGTAATAAAAGGGATTGTTCCCCTGAAAATTAAAATTCTCTTATAATTTACTCACCCTCATGCCATCCCAGATGTGAATGACTTCCTTTTTTCTGTTGAACACAGACTAATATTTTTAGAAGAATATTTCTGCTCTGTAGACCCATACAATGCAAGTGAATGTAAGCCAGAATTTTGAAGCTCCAAAAAGCACATAGTGACTGCATGAAAGCAATACATATGACTCCAGTGATTAAATAAATGTCTTTCAAAGCAATATGATAGGTGTGGGTGAGAAACAGAACAACATGTAAATCCTTTTTTACTATACTGTAAATGTGGGTGAGAAACTGATCAATATTTAATTACTTTTTTACTGTACTGTAAATCGCCACTTTCACATTCTTCTTTTGTTTTGGGTGATTTGCATTATTTGTTCATATCACCACCTACTTAGAAGGGAGGAGAATTTATAGTAAAAAAATGACTTAAATATTGATATTTTTCTCACCCACTCATGCTTCTGAATACATGGATTTAACCACTGGTGTTGTAATTATTACTTTTATGCTGCCTTTATGTGCTTTCTGGACTATCAAAGTTCTAGCCATCATTCACTTGCATTGTATGGACCTACAGAGCTGAGAGATTCTTTTAAAATCGTTTGTGTTCAGCAGAAGAAAGACTGTCATCTGGGATGGCAGGAGGTGAGAGAATTCAAATTTTTGGGTGAACTATCTCTTTAAACGTCTTATAAAATAATCAGTATTTCTCTATTACACTAGAATCGATTAAAACAACAAATAAAAATGTTTAACCTCCAAAAGTCTTGCATTTAGGTGAACCGAAAGGATTCAGTTCAAAGGATTTGTGGGAAATGTAGTCCAGAGCTATTCCCCGAATATTATCGCGAGGTCATCACAATGACGTCAAACGAGCGATAACTGTTCATTCTAGCCTACGTTGCGCACCTCGTTTTATTTTACTAGAATTGCTTGATATATGTGCTGTGAGTTTTCGCTTGGTTTGCCACAGTTGCTTGGTCTTTGGCCTGTGACGGTTCTGTCTTTGTTCTCTCCCTGAGCGGGGATCACAGAGGTACGTATCACACGTTACAAAAACTGAAAGACAAGTTAGCATGCTGGATTGTGCGATGATCATGTACTAGTTAGCATCTAAGCTACAATTAGCGCACTTAAACAATGCAGATGTCCTTAAATAGGCAAGTATGTAGCTAGCTATGCTCTTGGCTAGAGTGTTTATTGTACTTAACAATAAAGTAAATAAAATAAAATAATGACGGACAATGGTGTGAAAGTACGATTAGCATTACCGAAGGCCTCGGCCTTGGACTTATCAGTGTTCGGATCCTGTGTGCG
Organism: Moxostoma hubbsi; assembly: GCA_032164185.1. NCBI lineage: Eukaryota > Metazoa > Chordata > Actinopteri > Cypriniformes > Catostomidae > Moxostoma > Moxostoma hubbsi. The sequence continues at coordinate 27,685,070 of JAVLUX010000007.1, read as the reverse complement.
CGATGTAATGGCTGTTTCTAAACAACCAGTGAGTAGCCTACCTAGATAGCATTTTTGGGCAGAATATTGCGGTTTGAAATGTTCAGTGAGCATCTGATGTCCAAAATTCACAAAAGGTTTAGAGGGACTGCCAATAATTGGTTCGTGTGATTCTTTGTATGCGAGTACGTTATGTAAACGGCTCCTTTCAAAAGACTCCTTTTGACACGTTCGCATACAGTCCTGTGAAAAATTATTTGCTCCATCATGAGTTCTTCAGTTTTTTGGGGGGTATATTACATACTAAATTAGTTTTTTTTTAAAATCTAGCATAAAACAAAGGCAATCCGTGTAAACACAAAATACAGTTTTTAAATGATAGTTATTTATTGAAGCAACAAAGTGATCCAATACCAACTGAGACTGTGAAAAAGTATTTACCCCCATAGTTACTAAATCCCCAAATCGTTTAAACAGCATTCATAATGTGGTTCAGCTGGATTAGACACACATTGGCCTGATTACTGCCAGCTCTGTTCAATCAAATCAACACCTAAATGGAACTTCATAAGCAGCATTAAGTTGGCTAAAATGTCTCAACCTGTAGCTCACTATACCAAGGTCGAATGAAACTTTTAGAAATTGAGGTAAAATGTGTTTGAAATGCATCAGTCTAGGAAGGGTAACCGCTATTTCAAAGGCTCTAGGACTCCAAAGAACTACAACAGTGAGAGCCATTAGCTCCAAATGGAGAACTTGGTACAGTAGTGAACCTTCCTAGAACTGGCCGACATTCCAAAATTCCTCCAAGAGCACAGCAAGGACTCCTCCAGGAAGTCACAAAAAGCTAAGGACAACATCCACGGAACTGCAGGCCTCACTTTGATCAATAAAGGTCACTGTTCATGACTCCACTATCAGAAAGACCAATGCCATCCACGGAAGAGTGGTCAGACGAAAACAACTTTTAACTCAGAAGAACATTATGGCTTGTCTGAATTTTGCCAAAACAAACCTTGATGATCCTCAAAGCTTTTGGGAAAATGTTCTGTGGACCGATGAGTCGAACGTGGTACTGTTCGGAAGACAAGGGTCTAAAAACACTAATTCCACAAAAAAGAACATCATATAGTCAAGCATGGTGGTGGTTGTGTGATAGTGTGGGGATGATTTCTGTTTTAGGGCCAGGGCAACTTGCAATAATTGAGGGAAACATGAATTCTGCTCTCTACCAGTAAATCCTAAAGAAGAATGTCCAGTCATCAGTTTGTGAGTTGAAGCTCAAGTGCAACTGGATTATGCAGCAAGAAAATGATCCAAATAATAGGAGTAAGTCCACGTCTGAATGGCTCAAAGGAAGCAAAGTTAAAGTTTGAGTGCCCTAGACAAAGTCCTGACTTGAACCCGATTGAGATGCTGTGACAGGACCTTAAATAGGCAGTTCATGCTCGAAAACCCTCCAGTGTGGCTGAACTAAAGCACGAAAGCTGGAAATGATCCACTTCTGAGTAATAATTTTGAACGGGTGCTTTGCAAGTGTGCGATTCAAATGCCTCCTACCTAAAATTGGCTGAAGTCCGCTGTTTTGGGACAAGAAAATAGCGACTGTAAAACCATTTTGTGGTCTTGACAAACTGGAACGACCTCTATCGCATCCTTTGCGAGGAGATTGTTTTGGCTCAAAACGGCTCAACTTCCGCAACCGAGGAAGAGAGAACGCCGTTAAAATAGGTGTAGAACAGTTCATGCTCACGGGCAAGGAAGAGGCGAGAAACCGGCTTAACATATAAATGATACGTTTAATGTAAAACTCAAAATACAAACACATAAGACAACGGACATGTCCGTGAACGATCTCTCTCTCCCACGTACGTCCTCTGCAGTCGGCCTTTAACCCTCTCGGTGGCTTGATTAGCCTAATACGGGACAGGGCGTGTTGAGTCACAAACCGGCCCCGCCCTCCACCGTGCCACATTCCTCCCTCGTTCTTTCAGGCTGGGGACCCCCGGCCTGATGTACATCCCCTGGGGGGGTGCCTCCCGCGCGGTCTGCCGGTGGGGCATCCCCATCAACCTGGACGAGGGAGGGGGCATGGGGAGGGAAACAACAATGATTAAAAATGTGGAGGGGGGGTCCTTCCTGCACTGAACAGTACCACCCCTCCCACAAACACCATAATTTAAAAAAGAGGGAAAAGGCCAACGCAGAGCGGCAGTGAGAGAGAGGAGAGGGAGATAAAAAAAAAACATACTCGCCGGTTCTCCGATACGCCGTAGCTTGTTCCTCAGCCACTCCTCCACCCTCTACCGAACGGCAGCCGCGCCTCTCCAGGCGGATCCGAGGCAGTCCTCTGGCTGACAGAACGCCCCGCCGCGTTCTCGGGGAGCCGAAGGGGACTCCCCCGCCCCTGGCAGCGGTTCTCCCGCTCCAGGCGGTCGGTCGCGATCCCCTCCCCGATCGCGGACGGCGGTCTTCTCTCAACCCATCCGCGTTTTAGGAGCCCCTTCTCCCCTGTAAAAAGTGCTGTAAAAATTGTTTTGCATACTTTATTGCGTGTGAATGGATGTGAGAGACAGAAACAATATTTTCCCACCCGCTGACTTGTGTATGTAGATGGCAAAGTAGTAGAAGGCTTCAAGACGAAAGATGAATTGCTGTCTTGAAGAAAATTCGAAGGAAGTGTGTTTGCGTGCCCGCTTTTGTACCGGACAGCTTTGCGCATAAAATGGCAAGGCTTAAACACCATAGCCAATTTTAGAATTGTCCTTCTTGTAGAAAGGTGTCTTCTAGGTTGCGTAGAAGGACACTCCCCATAGCATCAGCTTAGTGATGCAATGTCAAGTGTACCAAGTTGTAAGGGAACACCAGTTTGGTGTAAGGCCAGTAAATTCCCTTGTTCCCAAAATAATGCTGACTAATAATTTCCACTGTGTTTTTATCACATTTGTGTTTGTATTGTTAATGCTGCCTAAATAAAATAAAATGGAACTCTATAATTTTAGGTTTAAGGTGAACATGTTTTTGCCACTCATCTTTTTTTCTTGAATACAAAAATGTGTATGTACATACAGATGACTAAAACAGAAAAGACAGTGACTCTTTACATGCACATGTTCCACGAGAAAACATTGAACCTCTTAACAAACAGTGAATCAGAAATGGGCACCAATGGCTTTTCTTTCCTCTGTTCTTTATAATATACTAAAGTGTGTTACTTCAGCTTTTCTTATGTGTCACTCTGAGCATTTTACAGGTCACTCACCAGAGTGGCAGGTAAATCGCATGAAATACCTGCATTTGGTGGGTGGCGAGTGCTAATTTTATACCCTGGGCTAATATATTTAGCGACTTTCCAGCTCCATGGTTTTGTCATTATGCGATATTGTGGATCATCTTTTTTTGTGTTGCAGTTGCCATTGTGTTATTTTTCAGATATCACAATATCCAATTACATCATCCTATCAGCCAGCCCTACTTCCAAACAATTGCTTAGAATGGTACCTTGGGGATGAAAATGAGAAACTCTGAAAAAACTGTAAAAGAATAGTAAAGTTTTAGTTTTTTTTTTATGTTTTAAAAGTTTTACAGTTGTGAGTCGAGTGCTTACAGAGGAGTTCTCCTGTTCTTTCTACCCTCTCAGAACAGAGATGTATAACGGTATTGGGCTGACCACGCCGCGAGGCAGTGGAACTAATGGCTACGTTCAACGGAACCTGTCCAGCGTACGTGTGAAGAGGAACAGAGATGAGCGTGGTGGAGAGAGGGATGAGAAGGATAGGGAGAGGCTGGAGAGCCAGCTGAACAGACAACCTAACGCTGATATCCTGGAGCACCAGAGGAAGAGGCAGCTGGAGGTCAAATGTGCTGAGCTGCAGGACATGATGGAGGAGCAGGGGTAAGAACAGGGAAATTATTTACATTAATCATAGTGTTTAATGGACTGCATCCACAGCACGTAGCCTATGAATTTTTGTTGAAATTTCAACTTGTATTAAATAGTTTCTTGTGCACAAAGTTTTTAAATGCACAAGATGTAAATGTTTCAGTATTTACGGATATTACCATCTTGTTCTGTAATATATTTACTTTTTAAACTTGCGTTAACATTCAAAGCAACTTACGAGTAGAGCTGAAACAATTAGTCGACATTATCGACGACATCGACAATAAAAATTGCTGACAAATTATCGCTGTCGAATAGTCGTTTGATCTAATTTCATGTAACATGAGACCACTTTAAACACGAATACTCGCATCTGACATGGGAGAGGAAGAATTACACCACTCGCAGTCCAGATGCACTCTAAACTTTCCAAAAAGCTTCAGGTGATGTAGATTGCAAAGTATGAGCAAATTATAATGCAAAAATACAAAGTAAATACAGAAGCACTCTTATTGTGGAGCTGGAGCAAAACATACATGTCAAGCATCTTTAAAGTTTTTAAACTTTAAAATACTAAAGTATTTTTTCCCCCTTTAATTCAGTGAATGAGGGATTTTTTTTTTTTCCTCTATTGTTAGTAAGATCGTTTAATACAACCTTTTAAGTCGGGACACAAGTGCTAATGATTCATCGTTGCAATAATCGCAGAATAGTCTATTAATCATTCTAATAATCATTAGATAATCAATTCTCAAAATAGTTAGATGCAGCACTACTTACGAGTGAGGAATACTACAACATAAATGATTAATGTTTCTGTCAACAGATAAGTTAGACTAGTTAATCATGCTTGGGCATTGATCTTAATAGTGGCTAGTTCATCCTGTGTGTGGCAGGTACTCAGCAGAGGAGATTGAGGAGAAGGTCAACACCTTTCGTATGATGTTGCAAGAGAAACAAGAACCTCCACCTCCTCCAACAGAGAGGCCAGCGTGAGTATTACTTCAGTTCATATTGAACAACTTAAGTTCAGCTAGACACAAGCTTTTCTGTTAAAGTTTGCTTCCCTCTGTCTTTTAATTTTCACACAGTGTGACCGAGACTCATGCTCTGGCTGCTGCTAACCAGCAAAAGAATGACCGTCTGAGAGAGGCATTTGGTATTAGCTCTGATTATGTTGATGGCTCATCCTTTCATGCTGACCGCAAGGAGCGAGAGAAAGAGAAGAGGGAACAGGAGAGACTGGAAAGAGAAAAGCAACAGCAGCAGAAGTACCAGTGAGTAGAGTCATGTTGAATCCAATTTTCCTTCTTTTGAGATCATTGTATGATGAAAACATCCCCAGTCCAAAAAGAACATTTATTGAAACCAACCTGCAGAAATAGCTTGTTCTGACGTCCCTGGGAGTCTTATGTCAGAAACCCAAAACATGAATATATGATCACCATATATTCATATGATCACAAAAAAAAGCTAATTTAAGAAGCAAGGACATGGATGGGCATTTCCATAGGCTGTTATATTCATTTGTGTTACTGATTACAAACATTAGTTTACTGTGTTACAAACATTAGTTTGCTTATCACATTATATTCTGCTGTGCAAACGATACTAAAAAATAGTTCCAGAGATCCATTCAAATCTAGCGCTTTGTCTGCAAGGGTATGCAGATGAAATTTATTGTTTGAGATGTGCATACCGCTTTCATGTGAGAGCCTGCATAGTATTTTGAGAAAGTACAATATTTTATATTGCTTTTTATATTGCCTGATGGAAAATAAATATTTCTGCCTTCACCAGTTACTCAGATAAAGGTGTTTTTATAAGCTGTAAGTTTATTGTAAAATTTGTCATAGTGATTCTTATTGCTGGCAGAAACGTACGTAGTAATTGGTGGTTGTTACCAGAATTTTTTTTTGTGTGTGTGTGTGAAGCTTTAACACATGCTGTGCTTTTGGAATTGTAAGCCTGCGCCTGATTTGATGTTTAACATTTATTACATGTTTCTTTCTCGTTTGCTCTAACCTGGGATTAAAGTTCTTTGATAAATTCATGCTGTCTGTCTTTGATTACTTTTGATAATTTATAAACCAAAATAAAACTTGCTCTGGGATATTTTTTCAATCTCTTTTTGGTGCTGAGTATTGACTGTCAGTTCCATCTTTTTCAAATTTTTTCTTTAAAGGATCATTGAGTCTGAAGTCTCTGATTCATCTCCAGATCGAAAAAAGAGTCGGAAGAAGAAAAGAAAGAAAAATAAAAGTAGAGAGAGGTAAACTTTGTGTGGAGGGGTTTTTTTTTTTGTAATTATTGTTTTACCATGGACATTAGGCAAACAATATTACTGAATACATTTTTCCTGTTACCTCATAGCTCTGAGAGCCCCTCACCCTCCCCTAAACGAGAGAAGAAAAAGAACAAGAAGATGAAAAAGAAAAGGTTTCATTTTCTTTAACTCATTATAATTTAATGTTGATATGACCACTAAAGTGTCATTCTGAATCTTTTTTTGAACTGGTCAATTAAAAACACATTTGTTATTTAGGGAGGAGTCAGTGAAGAGTGACACTGAGAGGCAAGTATTCCCCTTCGTGTTACTGTAAATTGACTGTGTGGATGTGCATTTTGTTATATTTAAATGTTATAATTTTTGTCCTATAGCAGTTCATCAGACAAAGAAACATCCAGGAGAAAGAGGAAAAGGAGTGAAAATGTGACTCCACCTCCCAATAAGAGCCGCAAGCAGCAGAGTACATCCTCCAGCCCAGCACGCAGGTATCAGCAAACAAACCAGTTATTCAAGTGATTGAACAAAATAACTGTTTACATTTGATATTAGGAAGACCAAGCTAGCAAGAACTTGATGCTTTTGCATATTTTGTTAATAGAAAAAAAAGAACCTGCTCCCACTTGTGATGAAATAGTTATTTAATAAATTAAGAATGGTTTGTTTAACTTTTGATTATAGTTAGTCCAAAGTGTGCATAATTTGATATGCATGCTTTTCTTTATTAGCCAATCACCTCTGAGAGGGAAACAGCAGAATAAATTGGACTCGCTTGCAGAGGAGCAGAGGAAAGGAAGATCTCCTGACAGGAGGCGACGTGGCCGCAATGAGGAAAGCCCAAAGAGGATGGAAATCGGAGAGGTATCGTTTTGGTTTGGAAGCTGTGATGTTTCTTTTGCATGTACACACTAATAATTACATTCACATATTCTTTGTCTGTCCTGCTCTTAGAGGTCACCAAGACGCTCAAGATCCCGTGAGCACAACAGAAGAGACAAAGACAGAGAACGTGAGAGACAACAAGGACAAGAAAACTCTCTGAGAAGACAACACATTTCCCATTCACCATCTCCTCCACAAAAGCAACAGATGAACAGACGAAAACAGACTGAAGAGAGGGAGAGGGACAAAGAGAGAGAGAAATCCCCTCAAAGAAGAAGAAGACATAATTCCTCTTCTCCATCTCCTCCACGGAAGCAGCAGAGAGACAGGCGACAACTGAGTGAAGAGCGAGAGAAACCCTCTCAAAGGAGAAAACATGACTCTTCTCTTTCTCCATCTCCTAAGCAGCAGAAAGATGGGAGGCAGTGGAGCATAGACAAGAACCGAGGGGATGACGGCAAAAAGGACAAGGGTGCAAAAAGACATGACTCTTCCGCATCCCGGTCTCCCTCTCCATGTAAAGACAGAATGAGAAGGGGACACAGCGTACAGAAAGAGAGAGCAGCATCCCCAAGAGCTCCTTCAGACCGGGAAAAGGAAAGACTTGGAGACAGAGTTAGAGACCGACAGAGGAATAGCGATAGAGACACGGTCCCTTCTAGTAGAGATGATGTTCGAGGATGGGAAAGTGATAAAGGAAAGGAGAGAGAGAGAATTCAGTCTAGTGACATCTCTCTGGCCAAGCACTCACCTTACTCTAACGGAAGACAAAAAGAAAGAGATCACAAACAGGAGAAGGAAAGAGAAGAAATGGAGAAGAGAAAGGAAGAGGAGTTGAAGGAAGAGGCTAGGAGACAACAGGAGAAGAGAAAAGGCATAGAGAGTGACAGAGAAAAGGATCGAAACCGTCATGGTGACCCCAGGAGTGAGGAGATGTCCAGGTCAGACCAGCAGTCTTTTAGCAGTCAGCTGGGAGACAGACGAGGTGCCAGAGGGAGTGAGACAGAGCGGGACATGCATAAAAGAAAAGACAGGAGAATGGAGGAGGACAAGAGGCCAGAAAGAACCCAGGATAGGAGTCCTCAGGCCATGGACAAGGACCAAAAGGAGAAAAAAATGGAAAAGGAAAAGCTGGGGAAGAAAGACAAAGCTGCTAGCAGCAGTAGTAGTAGCAGTAGTAGCAGCAGCAGCAGTAGTAGTAGTAGCAGCAGTAGTAGTAGCAGCAGCAGCAGCAGCGAGAGTGACAGTGACAGCTCCTCCTCTTCGTCATCTTCATCCTCCTCTTCATCATCTTCCTCTGACGATGTAAAGAAACTGAAAAGTTCAAAACAGAATAGCAGCGCCGGTAAATCAGTGCCTCCCGCTGTCATTGCTCGGGCTATTGCTCGCCGAGAGACTGAGAACAGAGGAAAGGATGGAGAAAGTGAAGGTAGAAAGCCTCAAAGACAGAGCTCACCTCCTGAACCCCAGAGAAAAGATGAAGATGTGGATGGGAGAAAAGGGGACATGGAGAGAAGGTCTGTCCATTCCTCACCGCCCTCCATTGGAACTCAAAAGAACAGTAATTCTGAGAAAGACAGGGATCGGGGAAAAGAGAGGTACACTCCCACCGAAAGTTCTAGCCCACCTCCTTCTCCCCCTCAGAGAGGCAGAGAGAGAGCAACTCAGGGTGGGGGCAAGAACATGCCTTCAGAAGAGACAAAATCTCAGACTAGAGAACCCGAGAGGCCCAGAGATAGAGGGAGAGATCAATACACCCCTTCAGAGCTTGAACGAGAATCATCACGCTGCTCGTCTAGCAGAGGAAGGGATCGAGAGATTGACAGAAAGAAGGATGCTTCACCTTTGTCTCCAAAGGGAAAAGGAAGGGATGAAGGCTCACGGGTTAAGCTAACAGCATCTCGACCTTCACCAAAACGCACTCCTCCACGACAGTACCAGGATCCGCCACGATCACGCTCCCCCAGCCCGAGACGAGGGGCGAGGAGACCCTCACCGCTACGCAACTCATCCCCTTACCGACGGGATCGCAGCCGGGAGCGGTTTAGAGAAAGAGAGAGGGACAGACTTCGAGCAAGGCCAGGAGAAAGAGAACGTTCCAGAGAGAGGAGAACAAGGAGCAGCAGATCAAGGAGTCCTCGTAGACAAAGTCCTCCCTATAGGTTAGAATATTAACAGTTTACATGCATATTTTTCAAACTTGTCATGTTCTTTAGGTATGAAGGCAAGTAGTATGAATGGATTCGGACATACTTGATCTGAGAATGTGGCCCTTGTCACGCAAATATATGCTGTAACCACAACCTCGAAAATAATCTACTCTGGTTTCAAGGACCAACTTTCTTGTTTTTAGCCGGATGTGCGTGCGTGTGTGTGTGCGTGTGTACGCGCGCGCACACACACACAGAGAATGGAGCTGAGACGTCATGTTCCAACACTGGATAAAAAAATTTAAAAAACTATGGAAAGTAGTGTAGATATATCTGCAAGCACTACTTTCCGTAGTTTTTTTTTTTTTTTTTTTTTTTTAATCCAGCGTTGGAATGTGATGTCTCCGCTCCAGTGGGATTATGGGATAGTAAAGTGTCCAGTCAGTGGGCATTTCAGAATCTAGTATATCTAGTAGCTATATATGGTATTATTTGCTTGCTGTTTAATGAATACTGAGGACTCTGACATTTTACTCTACTATATAATAGGGAAGTATTCACATTCGGATGCAGTTTCTATTTCAAATGGCATTTTTGCACCCTTTAAGGGCACTGGTATGTGGATGATACTCATAGTGTTGTCCTAAATGAAATTGAGCTATTTGATGCAAAAATTGTATTTGCCACAACAATCAAACAACCAACAATCTGACTTTTTCTGCTATTTAGTAGTGACATTTTGATTCAGAATAAAGTGACACTGAGCACATTTACATGCATGATCTTACACTTCATAAACTGATTGGCAGATTGGTTGATTTTTGCCTATTACACTGATCTTGTCATCTCCTTTACCTATGTTAATACCGGTTTAAGACTCAGGTAAACTATGTTTTCCCACATTCAGAGTCATCTTGCACACAGTCTAGCACTCAGCCTTTCAAAGTGTACTCTGAGAGAACAAGAACTGTCCACAGAGAATAATGTGGTGGTTTCCAATATCATGTTCTTGCGTTGTCTAATTATTTTTTTTAATATGCTGATTTTTGTAGTAATCAGCATATTGGGGTGTATGTTAACTGACATATAGCTTCATAAAGGGAGTGCCAAACATACACGCAAATGAGACAGTAATGCCCTGTGCCCTTCAGAGTACTATGTGTTCTGCCTTCCAGAGTGAGTAGGGCATAGTGATGCTCACTTTCAGAGGGAAATGTGTACTAATATAAAAGCTTCATATTGTAATTTGCCATTTGAAGAGTAGCTACTGTATTTATTTTAAAAAATATCAACAATGGGCCTGGGTAGCTCATCGACTATTGACGAAGACTACCACCCTTGGAGTCATGAGTTCAAATCCAGGGTATGCTGAGTGACTCCAGCCAGGTCTCCCAAGCAACCAAATTGGCTCGGTTGCTAAGGAGCGTAGAGTCGCATGGGGGTAACGTCCTCGTGGTCCCGATTAGTGGTTCTCGCTCTCAGTGGGGCACGTGGTAAATTGTGCGTGGATCGTGGAGATTAACGTGAGCCTCCACATACTGATGCAGTTCTCAGAAGTGGAGGCAACGCCACCCGGATTCAGGTAACCATGCTACCACGAGGACCTAATAAGTAGTGGGAATTGAGCATTCCAAATTGGGGAGAAAAGGGGATTAAAAAAACCCCATAACATTCATGTCGTTTTAAATTGTTTTCAAAAATAGCCTTTCAGTGAACCGTTTTCTGTGACTTTCGTTAAAAAGTTCCATATTTTAACACTTCTGTCTCTACCTAGGTTTCGTCGTTCACCCTCACCGATACGTCGACGCAGAAGTAGCCGATCACTATCGAGAGAAAGGGAGAGGGAGCAGGAGAGGAGGAGGAATCGAGAGCGAGAGAGGCAGCATGAACATGACAAAGAAAGAAAGCGAGAACAAAGAACAAGGGCACCACCCAAAGATCCCACTCCACACCGCTCTTCATCCTCTTCCTCTAGGTCCTCCTCGTCATCCTCACCTTCTCCTCAAAGAGTGAAGGGGGGGAAGCCTACAGATGCAGATAAAGACAGAACAAAACAATTAGAAAGAAGCTCCAAACAGCCGTCTCCTTCCCCTCCTCAACAGACACCTCGTCTCCTTTCCAACCAGTCAGTTCATCGCTCTCATTCCCGTGAACTTCCTGCTCGTTCTAGATCACCAACCACCAACCAATCACAAATCAGGGATCCACCAGGTGACCAGTTAAGAGGCCAGTCTCCATCACTAACACAAATAAATGAGCCGTTTGTAAGAGGAAAGACTGCAGTGAATGGGAAACCAGAGAAGGAGAGCTCTGTGCAACAGCAGAAGAGCAGAAGCAGCTCAAAGACTTCCTCATCTTCCTCGTCATCATCTTCATCGTCATCATCTTCATCGTCATCATCTTCGTCATCATCATCCTCTTCATCAGACAGCTCTGACTCTGAAGCAGAGAAAGGGAAAGGGTCAGTGCTAGTCGAGGGATGGCATGATGGCATTATCATAATTTAATAAATATACACATGTAACTTTTTTTTTTTTTTAATTATCCTTTTATATTGTCTTCCAAGGGGTGATAAAGCAGGTACAAATAGAGATTCTGGTAAGACAACAAAAAGCAGAGCTGCTTCATCCTTATCAGAAAGTGAGCCAGAGGAGAAGAAAAGGTAGAACCTTTTGCCTTGAATTATTTTTTATTTTTTTTTATTCATTTTGGATTTCTGTCTATTGTCCTAGTGCATTAAAGTCGACATTAAATCAAAATAGACCCCCGTTTAATTATTAAATTCTTCCTCGCTTATTTCCGACTCTTATTTAGGCATTATTTAAGACCAGTGTTTCCTAACCTTTATGCCATAAGTTCCCCCACAACACCACCAGTAATGCTGAAGTACCCCTTTGACACAAAACCAAAGACCTACATCATTTAACATTATCAATAATATTGATTATTAATAATGATTTAATCTTCTGTCATTTATAATAATCTACTCTCAATACACAGTATAAAAGATCTCTGTGCCAAACTTCACATAAAAGTAAAAAGATTGATTTCGGGATTGTTCAAATGACGATTGCGTTTTTAATTGGATAATGTTTTTAACCAATCATTTTATTTTAAGCCAGATGCAATCTATTGGAGACTCATTTATGTCACGCTCCATTGAGGCATAGAATACTCACTTTTCACTATCTAATAAATTCTTGATTGATAAAATTGTCACTGCCTTTTTTTTTTGTCTCATTGAATATTCTCACTACATTATGACTGTCTCGATCTTATTTTTTTCTGTACAGTCCGCCGCGCCCCAAGAGAGTGCCAGCAGACTCGCTGAGAGACTCCAGGTCACTCAGTTACTCCCCTCCAGCAAGACAACGAAGACTTGCACACACTGCACCCACTCGACGGTAAGTCACAAACGGATCTAATTAAATTAAAACGTTGTTATCTTGCCACCATTTCTAACACTAACCCTGTCTCTCTGTCTTGTCTGTTTTTGTTCCCTATGAGCAGTGCAAGCAGGAAGTCGAGAAGCAGATCTCCAGACAGTCAGTGGAGGAAATAAATGCATAACGGTTCACCTTTTTATTTTCGGGACTCTCTTATCTGGCCCTCACTGGATTTTATCATCTCCGTATCACATGGATGAGACTGCATTAGGAGAGGATGAAAAAAATGTGACTAGTTGCAATGGTGACCCATTCACCATTAGTAGAATATCTCAAAACCTTCTATGAGTTATATAACTCATCCTAAAGGGGAGGATTTCTTTTTACTTTAATTATGGTGTAATTTAATGTTCAAAAAGAGGCAAGGTGAGACACTGAAATTCTCCATAGCTCTGTGCCAACAGATGCTGGATGCTATTTGTACACACACACACAAACAAAATCACAAATATGTCCAGTGCTCTTCTGTCTGCTACATTGTTCTGAATGTAGATGAATGTGTAATTTTGTGATCGGGAATGGGTGTGTTCTGTTCCTATGTATGTGGACACCATCTTATCCTTTTTGTTTCTTTGTGGAATAAACCATTATGAATAATACTATGGGATTAGAAGTATCTTGTCTAAAGTGTGTCATGCCGTTAATATGCCTATAGTAGTACACTGACAGATGAAATGCATGGCACACTGAGAACGATGTTCACAACTTGAAATCAAAGTAAAACATCTCCAAAGTACCAGTTATAGCAATGTTATGGTAACACCAAGTTAAGATTAGTTACTGCACCAGAAAGGAAATTTAATTTCATCCTGTGTATATTGTATTTTGGCGGCTACTATGGTATGGTGACTCTTGTAGAAGCCAGCCTCTTTTTTTTTTTTTTTTTTAAACAGACCCAAGTGTGTCCCGCAAGATGACAAGGAACACTCTCGATATGCCCACCTCAAATAACGCCACACTTGGATCATAAATCGATTCTGCTGTTTAAAAGAACTGTTCAAATCCTATCCTAATGGGGTTTTTGAATTTGAGTAAAATAAGATCTGTGGTAAACATTACATGAAACGTGGACATTTTATTCTACAACAGGGGTTCTCAACGGGGCATTCAAAGGATGCCGGGGGCGCTGAGAGCAAATTAATAGAGGGGGGCGTTTGGTTACCAATTGTTTATCAGTCATCATAACCAAATCTATCAAGTTCCACTTTGCGTTAAAACATTTATCTAGACTTGGATTATATCAGTTGGTTCTCAATAATATGGGTTGGTACGCATTCGTACCGTGGTTCGTCTGATTTTTAAGTCTAGCGATGTATCTGGTTTAGCAGCGTCAAATACACAGGTGTAGGCACAACCTTATGGAGTTATATATGTGCCAAAATTCTGCACGTATCATAAAAAGATATTGATATTGAAAAGATATTTTGAAAGCACAAAAATTTAGTTTGTTTGTAAAGCAATGTATCTTGAAAAGATTAATAATTTTCTCACTCTTTCCTCGTTTGCCATCTGCGTGCGCTACTTTGCTTTTCCAACTGTATTCTGACAAGTACCGCCTCCTACGTCAGGATTGGCTATTAGAGGCTGCTTACAAGTAATCTGTGATTGGACAGTTGAGGTAGCTACAGCAACCATGAACATCTCAGTGCAAATGTAGCAGAAGTGCCAACAGGGACAATGCTCCAAGTTTAGTACACACTTTATATACTATAATGCAGTAAATGTATTTTCCCCATGGACTACAGACATACCAGAAATATTATAAGTCTTAACTTACTGTAATGTAACATTTTCAAAATGTAATAACCTGGGATTATGCAAATAATTGAGGTTCAATATACTGTACATTTAATTTACCCCAAACTATGACTGGAGACATAATTTGCCTCTTTTCCTTTTCTTCCATTTCTTCTCGTAAATCAATCTTGCCAGAAGGGTTGTGGTAGAATGCATAAACGGCATACTGAACATTTCAAGATACCCCACAGCTTTGAAATGCAAACATAAGCAGCTTTACTAATATTATCAAGAATAGAATGTTAATTTAGGCTAAATTTATTATGTTCATAATATTTATAATATACAAGGCTATCGAAAAAATAGGAAAGAACACGCTAAAAAATTTGGTCAAAATAACATGTTTATTAAAGAAACTTAAAATGTATTAATAAATGTCATAAAGGCAAATGTAAAATATATGAACTATCACTTTTATTATTAGTTTCTGTAACTTATAGTATCTAACTCTCTGTTGATCTCTCTCATCAACAAGGCGTTTCCATCCGCAGAACTGCCACTCACAGGATGTTTTATTTTTTTGGCACTATTCTGAGTAAATTCTAGAGACTGTTGTGTGTGAAGGAGATCAGCAGTTACAGAAATACTCAAACCAGCCTGTTTGAACAACCAGGAACAATCATCCATGCGATTATCTAATCAGCTAATCGTGTAGCAGTATACAATCATGCATATACGGGTCAGGACCTTCAATTAATGTTCACATCAACCATCAGAATGGGGAAGAAATTTGATCTCAGTAATTTGGACCGTAATTGATGGTGCCACACAGGCTGGTTTGAGTATTTCTGTAACTGCTGATCTTTGAGATTTTCACACACAGTAGTCTCAAGAGTTTGCTCAGAATGGTGCCAAAAACATCCAGTGAGCAGCAGTTCTGCAGATGGAAATGACTTGTTGATGAGAGAGTAACTCAGATAACAGCTCTGTACAATTGTGGTGAGAAGAATAGTATCTCAGAATAGCATTCAGAGATGAGGGTTGGTGCTGTTTTGGTGGCACAAGGCCCAAACCTGCAAAAATAATAAATAAAGAAATGTAATAATAAAAAAAATAAAAAATAAAATAAAGGAATAAATATCTTGATAAAACAAATATAATTAGTTTTTAATTACATTTATTCCTGAATTTATTATTGTATGACTTTATTCCTTTATTATTTTCTATATTTTTAACCATTTTTATTTATTCATTTATTTTGTATTGTTTTTTTATTTTTTTATTTATGTGTTCATTTATTTTTTATATTTATTTATTCCCACAAATATTTAAAATTTCCATATTTATATATTCCCATATATATATATATATATATATATATATATATTTATTTATTTATTTATTTATACATATATTTATTTTTACTTTTCTGTGTGCAACATGGAAATGAGGGAGGCGGTCCTTGCGTAGCTCCAATGCATCATTGGTTGTTGAGAGCTCAATAGTACTTATCGAAAGCAAATAAGATGGACGTCCCACTTTAGCACCCCCCTGACTCACACAGACTTAGAATATGCAGGGAAACGTTTTGCAGAGAGTCTAACGATCCAGGATGTGCTTCGACATTCATACCGTCCTACAGCTTTACTAAACCATTAATAAGCACATCTACTCTAAATGAAACATTTGATGCGTTTTATCGACTTCATTCGCAAGTTCCGCAACTCTCTAGATATATGTGAAGTACTTATTGCAGTACTTGCATACATAAACGATCAGGGAAATGAAGCATGGTTGTATCTTTTACAATGAACAATCATAACAACAGAAAACAATATAATGGATTTGCGGACAGTTATAAACACAGAAAAAAAGAAAAGCATAAGGTTAAATCATATCATTTATGAAACTTGCTCATTTTGTGGTTTTGTTGAAGAAACAGTTCCCCATTTATTTTGTGATTGTAGTATAACCAATACAACTTGGATTGACTTAAACTCTAGTTTACACGATATGGCGATGACCTAATGTCACATAAAAACAAGTCAAGAGTAATCGAGCACACGCTTCAATCTACGATAAACCAATGGTAAGCAGGACCAGCCCACATAATTACCATACAAGAGAGAGGATTGTAAGAATAAATATACAAATAAATCCATGTGGGAATATTTAAATATGGAAATAAATACAGTTTGTGAATAAATAAATATAAAAGTAAATTAATGCATAAATAAATAATAATAAAAAAACAAATGAAAGAATAAAAAAGTTTTAAAGAATAAAAATAAAAAGAGAAAATAATAAAGGAAAAAAGTCTACAAAAATAAATTCAGGAATAACTTTCATTAAAAACGAATTATATTTGTTTTATCAAGACATTTATTCCTTTTCTTATTTTCTTATTACATTATTTATTTATTTATTTATTATTTTTGCAGGTTTTGTCCTCCATAAAGGGGGACATTCACAATATTAGGCAGGTGGTTTTAATGTTGTGGATGATCAGTGTATATATATATATATATATATATATATATATATATATATATATATATATATATATATATATATAAGTATACAGAGATTCTCTAAATGTGCACAGAGCTGCGGGAGTGCAACCGATGCAACAGACAGAGATACTAACTAATAATTTGCACTGTAAATGTATTTCCCTGCTAAACGTATATATGTATATATATAATATAATATAATATATAATATATATATATATATATATATATATATATATATATATATATATATATATATATATATATATATATGTATGTATATATCTAACTTCTGCAATTCAACTTTGTGAAAATACTGCATGTTATTGCACCACTGCTAGTTTTTGATGCTTTTTTTTTTTACTATACCTTTTACTGCTGTCAGTGGTGCCTTTTTCTCGTGATATCAAATCATTTCAATTTATATTTCTTAAGTAGGAAAACAATTTCACTACACAGAAAATTACACAAATAAAACAAACCATTAATTTTTAAGTAGGGTATATATGGTAATACAAGATAATGTGTTAACATGAACATTACTACACTCAGCTACAATGCTTAACAGTTTATTGCATATTATTAATTATTTTATTAGTTAAAGTAATAATAATGTATTAACAAATTTCATAGTAGCCTAATAAAAGGAACATTAATGACACCAATTAATTTAAATACATATTTAACATTAAGTTATCATACCATTGTTATTAGCAGTGTACTCTACCTCATGCCAGCAAGAAGCTTACCCTGATATACATTTTGTAAGTTTATGTGGGACTATAAATACTATAATTACAAAAATAAACAAAAATTTGAATGGGGAAAAAAAATCTTACTCATTTTACATATGTACTGTGAGGGATCCCACCTCTTCAGACACTACTGCACCACTGTGTAGGGTACACAGTTAATCTGCAAAATGTGCAGCAATATGGAACAAAGCCCATCACGCTGCTGTTGCAGTGGAGTCCACTGCATTAAACTGGTCATAAACATGACACAATTGTTCCTTGTGTGACTCGGTGGAACTCTGCTGTTTTAAAATATTCTGCTCTTTAAGAAAATTCTTGATGTTCAAACAATAATATTTTGAACATCATCTTTGGAATAGGCAATGGACTATCTGTATACAGTAAGGGTTCAAAGTGTTTCAGTGTTCTTAGATGAAAGCTTTGACCTATGCAACATTGTTGATTTTATGGTCGTTAATGTTTATAATGCTGCAATTGTTCTATGCTCTTAAAATTATATTACGTTTGAATTTCATTTCATATTATGTCTCAGTGTTTACAATTTCTAAACTTTCGCCATGTACAGTCATTGCTGTTAGATTTAATGTTTATTTCATTCATGTAATGTTTAATGTACTTTTTAAAAAATGTCATAAGGAGCTCTTTTTATTAGGCTCTTTTTGATAGTAATAAAGAATAAAATACATTTTCTTCTTCTTTGTACTTTTATCTTAAAATGATTATCCTACTCAAATGCATGAGACATAAAATAAAATAGGATTAGGTAAAAAGTAATCTGATTAGATTACCACAAAAATGTAATCTATGAGACTGTTACTGATTGCATTTTTTTGTCATGTGATTTGAAATCAGGTACAAGTAATCCGCAAAGCACTGAACAAATGTGAATTTTGAGGCTGTGCTGAATTGCATCATTTTAGTTTAAATAATTAAATGTAATTTTAAAATTATATTTAAATCTTCAAAATTCATGCTTGAGGTATGACTGTTTAATTTTTGTTGTAGAACAAAACGTATACAAATCATCAAGTAATGTTTACCACAGAACTTATTTTTCTCATAATTACAAAAACCAATAGGAAAATCCAGAGGGAACCCATGGTGAATTCTCTTCTGGGTTCGCCAACAAATTGACGTCACAAGTGAACATGCTCTATGGCTGTATGATACACATTCTCTTACCTGTTTAAATATATCAACGAATAACTTTTAAATTATCTATCAAATATCATATTATTAAACTGAAGATATAAATGGTGAAATTAAAAATGACTTCTGTTTTCTCCAGTTCACAAGCTAGACGATTAGCCTATTAGCTTAGCATACCGCTGGCTTCTCCTAATTGTCATCACAATTTCTTCTCATAGTCGCCACCTAGTGATACGGCAGTATGACTGTATTTAATAGAAATTTTAAGCTGTTGTATTTTTAACCATTTAAAAACTTTTTCTTTTTTAATCTTTGTGTTTAGGTTTAGGGATAGTTCTGCGGGATTCCAGATAAACACAACAAACACAGTGTATTAATGTGTCATCCAACTATTTCAAGCCTCAAGCATTTAGCTGGTTATTTGTAGTGAACCTGACTTGCAGTGGGCGTGTCTTGTGCTAGTCTTGCACAAAGCAGACAGATCCTTCTCCCAGAAACATTTATTTACACCGATAATGTATGCGGGAAAGCATGTCCCCCTCAAGTATATCAAAACAACAATGAAATCTTAAAAGTGATAGTTCACCCAAAAATGAAAATTCTCATCATTTATTCACCATCATGCCATCCCAGATGTGAATGACTTTCTTCCTTCTGCAGAACACATACAAAGATTTTTTTGAAGAATATCTCAGCTTTGTAGGTCCTAACAATGCAAGTGAATGCTGACCATAATTTTGAAGCTCCAAAATCACATAAAGGCAGCATAAAAATAATCCATAAGACTCCAATTGTTAGATATTTATCTTCAGAAGTGATATGGTAGGTGTGGGTGCGAAACAGTTCTATAAATTCTCCTCCCTGCCCAGTAGGTGGCGGTGATATGCACGAACAATGCAAATCAAGAAAGCAAATGCCAATAACAAAAGAAGAATGTTAAAATAAAAATGGAGATTGATAGTAAAAATTGATCTGTTTCTCACTCACACTTATATCACTTTTGAAGTTACAGATTCAACCACTGGAGTTTTACGGATTACTTTTATGTGGTTTTTAGATCTTCAAAGTTCTGCTCACCATCCACTTGAATCCACTATGGACCTACTGAGCAAAAATCTTTGTGTTCAGCAAAAGAAAGTAAGTCATACACATCTGGGAGAAAATGATGATCAAAATAATATTGGGGTGAACTATCCCTTTTATACAAAAGCAAAGAATATCCAGTGAGACCAAATAGATTTTTAGTTAAGATGCTCAACATACAATTTTTTTTTAATGAGATGCTGAATTACATAGAATTCAGGGGGGGGGGGGGGGGGGGAGAATGGTGCTTTAAAAATGTAATTGGTATAAATTTTTGTGAATCCATAATATATGCTGTAGTCCAATACCAGGATTATTTAGTCTGTAATAGTGGCCTAATAAGGAGGCAGAATGGACACAAATTTTGATTTAAATCTGATTATGGTAGTGTGCCCAATGCCATCACCTTTCTTCCCTTCAATACTTCTTAAACTCCACATCATCTGGTGGGTTCATCTCTACTTTCCTCTTGCCAACATCTGTCCAGTTAGTGCTGAGGACTGTGCCTCCTGATTCCATAAAGGACTTGTTCATTGCCCGCTTGACCTCGTCCGAGCCGTCGGAGTAGATTTGCTGGAACAGCTTGTTGAGTGCAGCATCTCCCTCCAGGTTCTCGCTTTTTTCCTCCTCCTTGATTTCACCCACCACCTTGTCCCAGTTGCGTGTGTGGTGGGAAGATGATGGGTATTGGTTGGGAGTGAAGTGCTTCACGTTGGGCAGTATACCTTCTCCCTCCAGTTTCTCCCACCGGATGGCTTCTGTCTTCTTCATCTTGATCTCTATCTTGGTTGTGAGAATCTTGTAAGTGCTTTGTCCTGGGACCACAGGATGCAGAAGATGGACGTTTAGGTAATAATCTTCTCCTGAAGGAAGCTTTACTGCAGCTGTAAGCTCCCTCTCACCAAAGCTGACAGTCAAATCTTCCTTCTTGACATTTTTTACCATGATGGTCACTGCGACGTGCGATTCTGTCTGATACCAGTCATGTTTGACATGCATGGTTGTAGTTTCATTTTGAATGAGTGTTGCCATTTTCTCCTCACAACGCTGTATCCATGTTTGCAAGACTTTATTGGAACCGTCAAGCTCCTTTCCAGCTGTGAGGGCCTGATGTGCAGCACTGAAGTTATTAAGGCGATACTCTGCCATACCTGTTCTTAAGAAAGCAAGTGCCAGGCCTGGCTGCAGCTGCTGGGCTTTCTTGGCATCGTCAATTGCTCTGTTGTAGTCTTCCAGTAGCATATATGCGTAAGCTCGCTGGCAAAGCCATTCAGCATTATCAGCTTTCTCTTCCAAAGCCTCGTTTAGCTCTTTAAGAGCTCTCTGCGGATCCTCGTCTATGAAATTGTCGGCGAAACTCCTGCTAGTTGCCATGGTACTTTCACTCAGAAGCTCTAGAAAGTTCTGAAAGAGGCCAAGACGCTAACAATGCTAACAAGGAAGTTGTGCATTGCGTCATATTTACGCGACGGTGTTTTGCAATTTGAATGAGCAGCATTGGCAACACGAAAAGCCGTTGTATGGAAATCCACTAAAATCGTTTCTCAACTTAGATTGACCAGAGTATCGTCAAATCCGGGAAGATGGGTCCTGTTGAGGTAAATTATATACTTAGTATACATTTGTCCCTGTCTAGTCCCTGGAGCACAAATTAAGTAAAATCGTCTTGCCTCAGTGCATAAGAGAGTTTCTTTGTTTTGTAAGGTTTTTTTTGTTTTTTTGTTTTTTTTTTAGAAATGGCTCACACACTGGTAACACTTTACAATAAGGTTATATTAGTTAACATTAGTTAATGCTGGTATAATGAACTAACACTAAACAATAAATATATGGGTCTTTAGAGAGCCTGCGCTTACAGTATATCTTTCACAAATGGATCTACAAAATGCCCAGATAGTGTACAATTTAAAACAAAATATTTCTAAGATGATTAGAAAATAATAGAATCAAATAAATGTTAATCTTTTATATTTTATACATCAAAGAGATAATTAAGGACAAATCTAGAACAGGAAACATTACTTTCACACTAAAATTTCATGAGATGAAACTGGCTGTCAAACACTTATTGAGCTACACATAATAAAAAGTATTTTCTCAGGCACTTTTTGAGTCTAAATAGATGCACAGTTTACATATATTCAGTAGTTCACTCAAATGACAATAGTCATATCATACTGTTCATGTGTTGGACTTACTATAGTTTACTTCCATGTTGTTTCTTCATCAAATAGCAATGTCAAATATAAATCAAGCAAATCACTGAAACATCAGCGCCACCTTGAGTAAGAAATGGCATGTTTAATACAAATGTACATATAAAATAATGTACATGTATATGGAATAATGATAATTCACCATTGGTACACAGAAAATCAATGTGATCTATAGTCATTATTTATATGAATATATCACCTATTTCTCTTGTAATAAACAAATAAATATAGATATGAAATAATAATACAAATGTAATTTATGGAAGTGCAAAAACAATATTTATTTATTTATTTATCTTTTTTTAGGTATGTTTTTAAGGGGTCATGTTACTTAATACAAATATAATTGTTAATTGTTAGTCTGTAGTGCATTAACTAATGTTAACATACATTTTTTAAATCAAAAGTTATATATCACACATTTTGAAATAAACCAAGATTAATAATAAGTTAGTTCATGTTAACTAATGTCATAACAAATGTTAACAAATGGAAACTTATTATATTATATTATTATTATATCACAACAAAATATCAGCAGTGTCCTTTACACATGGTTATCTCTCCACAGCTTCTGCATATGTCCGTGTTCTCTCAGAGTTTCTCTCCCTGTGGCCGTTTCCTTGCAGCGGGTAATAACTATGGAGAGATCGCAGTGTTCAGGTGAGATAGGAGATTAAAATGCTTCCTAACAACAGAGAGCAGATTGAGTTAGTGGTGGTGATTTTGATTCATTTCAGTTACTTGATTCTTTTGATTCCGTTCACCAAAAAGATTCATTCAGATTCATTCAGATTCGTTCTTTGATTTGTTCACCAACCATTTCTTCAAGTTACATCTTTTAAGTAATTTCATTGAACCGAAAGCAATAATCCTTTGTTACAATTCTACTGAGAGACTTCAGCACTGCAGATTATTAAAGCATCATACATCTTTCCGCACATATGACAACAAAACATATCTATTATACTGTAAACTGCTGAGCACTTTTTATCAGACTATTAAAAAAAAAAGGACAACAATACTAGCCTAAAAATTAGAGTTTCAATAATGTCCGTATGTCATTGTAATGTGTGGTAATCACCCATTTTTTTCATAATACATCTGGCCCCTTTTCTTGTTCAACGAGATATACGATATGAACGAATGACATGCAGCTCCTCCTCCCGGTCAGCAGATCATTGTTCATGATGACAACTGATTCGTTCATGTCAATACCGAATTATTTTACCAGTATATTCAGTTAGTTCACAACATGAACGGAATGATCAACTAGTTCAGTTAAGGGTTGTATTCGTTCAGTGGGTCAAACCGATGATATGCTCCTTCACAGCATTGTGCTATTGGCTCATGCTATAGTCAGTCTTTACAGGCATGAAAAGCAGCAGAGCTCATTAGCTTTGAACGGGAGAGACGTCAGTGAATGTAAAATACGAGTCAGTGTATGGAGGTGAATGAGAATGATTCTTTCTAAAAGATAAATTCCTTCACAAATGAAACATCACTAGTTTGAGTGGTGTTAGCCTTTAGACCCCTTCATGTTTGCTGCTTCGGCCCTTTTTGTGGGTGCTGAAGGTGAATGTCTGGTGTAAAAGTGTTGTTTTAGGAACTTCTCCATTTCTTGCAGTCTTTCAGCAGCACTGAGTCCAGAGGCATCAGAGAGAAGTCAGAAGCCCATCCTTAACTTCACTGGTTTGAATCCGATTTCATTTATCACAAATAATAACTATTTTTACAGATATTGCCAGTATTATCTTCTCACAAACAATATCTGGAGAGATTCTGTTCAAATAACACTTATTATTAAAACTATTTTGAAATATTAAAGATATAGTTCACCCAAAAGAAAAAATTCTCTCATCATTTACTCACCCTCATGCCATCCCAGATGTGTATGATTATTTCTTCTTCTGCAGAACACAAACAAAGATTTTTAGAAGAATTTCTCAGCTGTGTGGGTCCATACAGACTTAGATAGTTGAGATATGATCTGTTGGTCTTTTCCACCCAAAATCGATTGGATCACTTCAGAAGACATTAATTAAATCACTGGAGTTGTATGGATTACGTTTATGCTGCCTTCATTTCCTTTTTGGAGTTTCAAATTTCTGATCACATTCGCTTATATTGTGTACTGAGATATTTTTCTAAAAATCTTCATAGAAATAAAGTCATAAACATCTTGATAGAATTTTTGGGGGAATTATCCCTTTAAAATAAAATATGATGACAACTGAAAGAGGGCTTCACTGTTCATTTTTCTATAAATTTTTTTCAGCTCATGACGGTCCAGTATTCTCTCTTCTTTCCACGGACACTCATCTTCTGAGTACTGGGAATGGAGAGATCAGTGCCTGGAGTTGGGCAGAGCTCATCAAAAAAGTAAGTCCAGTAAATGTTCATGGATGTTAAATAGTTTGGTGAAACTTGGTCTATGAACTTGAAAAATGTCATCTCTGCACATTAATCTTTGTCCCCACAGAATAGCAAAGCTGCCTGGACACGGAAACCCAATTACGAGTGAGAGACTGTCAATAATTGTATCGTTCTGACTTGCATATTGCGTGTACATTCTGGTCATGACAAGATAATTGATTGCTCCTTTTAAGACCCTCATCACTGTGTTCTAACTAAATATGACCCAAATATTTTTGAAATGTATCATTATATACAGGACTAGTCTTGAAATCCCAGAGATCAATGCAATGATCATTAATTCAAAGGTTTGTGCTAGTTGATACACATTTACTCACATTTGACTCACATTTTATTTAGTAGTGAGATTTAATGTCAACACATTTATATAATTATTATCTGTATTAGATATATCTAATATATATTTATATCATTATATGTTTAATATTATTGTGTGTGTCTTAATATTTCTTAGTTTCACTGTTGTTTTCCCCAGGACAACAGCTTGATAATTGGAGGGGGTGACAATAACATTCACATTATGGACATGGAGAGCGGTGTCTTCAAGGTTGAAACAAAGTCAAGTAATCATTTAGGCTAACCTAACAACATGGTTCACTTTTTTGGCATAAAATAAATTACAACACATGTTTTGTTTCACTCTCTAGTCTGTACTGAAGGGCCACACAGACTATATACACTGTCTGTCCTTTAGAGAGAGAGAAGGGGAGATACTCTCTGGTGGGGAGGATGGTGCTGTGAGGATTTGGGGTCAGTGAATTGAACACAATAGTTTTTATTCCCCTTACACCTCTGTATGAGAATTAAACAAAGAACATATTTTTTTTTATGGTTGTATACTCACTCGCTCAGACTGTCGGACAAAACAGCCAGTTCACTGTATTGAAGTTTTCAAATATGAGGTAAGTCACTCAGATAAATATGGAAAGGCTAAAGGCCTGTATAGACACTCATTATAGAAAGCTAAACAATAAAATAATGTATTGTTAAGCAGAATCTACAACACTGAAAATCCCATGTTCTCTTGTTTTCACTTATTCTGAAATGGCGTTTTAGGAATGTGCACGCCCCCAGTTTGGGAAGTGGATTAGCTGTCTTGCTACAGACTCTGATTGGATGGTAATTTGGAGTTGTAAAATTTTTTTGGTCGGCAGATGTTTTTGTATCTGACTTCTCTGCATTTTTCTGTATATGTTGTGACATGCTTGTTTTTAAATACCTCCGTTACAATCTGCCTGTTTTTTTTAATGATCCACTGCTCCTCTTGAATGCCCCTCTATGTATGTTAAGATGCAATAATACCCCTATTGTTATGAAATGTCATCTGTTTCCACTTTAGCTCTGTGGTGGAGGACCATCACTCTCATTATGGCACCTTCGTTCCATGTCCCCCACCTCTGTCTTCCCTCTGTCTGGCTGTCAAAGGGAAGCTGTCTTTTACCAGGATCTGGTGAGAGGAACTACTTTTCTAAATAATATGTGTCTATAAAGGTGTTGTATTTCGGTCGAAAGTAGAGCTTATTGGATGGTTAAAATATTTTTGAGTGTAGATATTATTTTTTATTATTTTTTTTTTTTTATTTATTTTTTTTTTAGATCTTGTCAGTAGGCGAGGGTCCATATTTGTCCCATTGTTTACATGGAGGCACTGTGAAAGCTCAAATTCCTTGCACTCCTTCTTCACTCAACACAGTATCTCTCAATCTCAAAAACACTGAGCACAGGGTAGGTGCATCTAGTATGTTCTCGTCAATAACCTCAATACATGAATCATCAAAGGAATATTCTGGGTTCAATACCAGTTAAGCTCAATCGACAGAGTTTGTGGCATAATGTTGATTACCACAAAACATTATTTTGAAATCTGGATTACAGTGATGCACTTACAATGGAAGTGAATGGGGCAAAGTTTGAAATGCAGAAATGTGAAGCTTATAATTTTATAAAAGAACTTACATTAATGCTTCTGTTACAACTCATGTATTATTTGAGCTGTAAAGTTGTTTAAATCATAAATTTTGGGGTCGTATTAGGGTTTATGTGTTACATCGTCTTGGCAATGAAGTTATAAAATTGGATATAACTTTACACAGAAAAGTGATTTTTGTGGTAATCAACGTTATGCCTCAAATGCCGTCAATAAAGCTCAATTTGCATTGAACCCAGAATATTCCTTGCAATAGAATTCACGCAGGCATGTTAAGTTTTGTAAACGCAAATGCAATAATTGTAACTTGAACCCTTATTCATCTTACAGGTTATGACCGTAGGGGGCAGTAGTCACCAAATTGATGTGTTTACCAACTTCTGCTACAGAGCCTTTTCTCTGTCATTCTAAACACATACATACACTTGTTTTCTAACGGTCCTTCTGAATTAATTAAAAATAAATGATTAGTAGAATCCAATTACACCATGTATTTTGTTTTTTTTATAATAAACTATTTTGGTTATTTTTCAATGGTTTTGAATATGTGTCTCTTTTGTTAACACTGAATCATGCATTGTAACTTGAAAAGGCCTTTAAGGTAATTTTTACTATTTAGTTTGAAATATAGGGTGTGTATCAAAACCTAGTGAGCTGCTATCCTAGGCAGCATCTTTATATTCTCCTAATTTGACATTTGCACCTATAATAGCCAAATGTCCTGCCTAGATGGGCAGCTTACTAGGTTTAGAGACTCATATTTTACTCACTCTCATGGCATCCCAGATTAATTTCTTACTTCGGCTGAACACAAAGATTTCGAGAAGAATATCTTGGCTCCAGGTCCATACAATTAAATGGTGACCAGACATTTCAAACTCCAAAAAATCACCTAAAGGCAGTATAAAAGTAATACACAAGACTCCAGTGGGTAAATCTAAGCCTTCAGGAGCTATATAAGTGTGGGTGAGAAACAGATTAATAATGAAGTCCTTTTTTCTATAAATCTCCACTTTTGCTATCACTTTCAAATTCTTAAAGTGGAGATTTATAGTAAGAAAATTACTGAAATATTGATCTGTTTCTCACCCAAAGTGATTGCATTGCTTCAGAAGAAATATATTATACCTCTGGGCCTATTTGTTTTAGTGCTAATCACCATTCACTTGTATTGTATGGACCTACAGAGCTGAGATATTCTTCTATAAATCTTCGTTTGTATTCTGCAGAAGAAAGAAAGTCATACAGCTCTGGGATGGCATGATGGCGAGTAAATGAGAGAATTTTCATTTTTGGGTGAACTATCACTTTAAAAACGCCTTTAGTCGGTCTGTTGCAATAGAATGGAGTGGAGGAGGAGACACGGACGGAGCGCCAGACACATGAGGATGAGAGTGACTCAACATTCAGGTGCGGCGGCCTCAGATGGGCGGTACTGATCCCTGCGGCCGCTTACACACTAGTTGACACTGTCCGAACTTCCCCTAAAAACACTGGATTTCCCTGATCCCAGTATACTGCAGTAGGATACATCGACACCGACTGTCCAGCCCAGCAGGGGACTTGAGCCAAGTCTTCAGTGTTTTTTTTTCTCCTTCGGAGTGCTCAAGAGATATGTGGTTAAAAGTGCCCTCGGTGAGCTTTTCTTTACTATGAATTTTATCTTATTATCTCATTGATTGTGTGACAAGAGCACTTGTGGCTAGTTAAGTAGCTAGCCTAGCTGCATTTCAAAACAACCGAGTTAATGATAGCGGAATGTTGGCGAGCAGCTGCGGAGTTGAGCAATAGACACAAGTTTTTGGACGGGAACTGAAGATACAGATCAAGGCGATAGTTCAGCATAAGGTTTTGTGGTTTGTATGTTTTTACATGTGTTTCCTGCTTCATATGAGTTTATTGGGGAAAGTGTTCGCGGACATTTTATTTTTACTAAATACCATAAATACGCAAGATAATTGATACAAACGGCATAGTTAGGTTATAATCTCCCTTGAATTAACTGGATCTGCCTGTAAATCTGTAAAGGATTCTATTTTTATTGTTATTTTCTCTTGTTTTGACAGCTCCGAATAGTTTCACTTTTATTTTCCACCCAGTTAGCCTGTATTCAGGAATTTAGCTCTGTTGTCTCTTGAAATAGTATTCCTCCCAGAAGCAGACCTGAGGATAGGTGTGTCACTTTCACTTCAACCTTGTTTTGTGCTGTAATGCTCACATGGTGCTAGAGGTCATTAGTGTTTAACCTACTGCCTTGATTTAATTTTAGTGTTAGGGACACATATGCCCTGCTCGCAACATTAGTTCTGGAAAAACACGTCCCTTCCTGTTTTCGTGGAAAATTGTGGCAGTTTACCAAGTTATTTAGGCTTGATGTAGTTCCGAGCAACATTGCAGTCATGACAGTGACGAGACATATACCAATTACAGTATGTATATTGTATGTATATATTACATACATTATGTATATATTATAGTATGTATGTATATATTACAGTATACAGTGATTTGATTTGAAATAAAGTGATTTGATTTACAATAAACAACATATTTACACAACACAATTTACATAACAAATGTACACATAATTACACAACAATTTACATATCAAAGGTACACATAATTACACAACATAGTACTAACTATCATAACCTTTCTGAAAGCTCAAGCCAGTCTGGCCATACTCTTTTGATCTCTATCATCAGCAAGGCATTTCCATCTGCAGAACTGCTGCTCACTGGATGTTTTTGGCACCATTCTGAGCAAGCTCTTGAGACTAATGTGTGTGAAAGTCCCAGGAGATCAGCAGTTACAGAAATACTCAAACCAGCCTGTGTGGCACCAACAATCATGCCACATTTTTTTCCCCCATTCCGATGGTTGATGTGAACATTAACTCAAGCTTCTGACCCGCAGTCGCATGATTTTATGCATCGAAGTGCTGCCACACGATTGGCTGCTTAGATAATCTAATGAATAAGTAGGTGTACAGGTGTTCCTAATAAAGTGCTTAGTGAGTGTATATCACAACCTCCTTCCAAAACCATCTCGTAAAGTGGATACATGTGGTCTCGTGTTGTACATGGAGAGCGTGTGATTGTTCTTTCAGAGTGAAGCTAAATTTAATGCCACAGCTGTTATTGCTGGTAAGGGGTTGTTTTACGAAATTAGAATGAGATGTACAAGTAATACCTCTCTCACCTCACCCTTCTGTTTTCGTTTTTTACAGGATTATGGCTTAAACCAAGAGGGGTGAATCTCAATTTCCCCTGTTACCCATGAATCCTACAGTGACATGGAGTAACACTTTTCTCTAGAGTGAGGGAAACTACCAGTCCATTGGATAAATGTCAGAATGGGATTATTGTTAGCGAGATGCCATCTGCATTTCTGAGAAATCAAGATTTGGACAACTTGTATCTCCAACAAACCACCCTGTGCTCCAGATAACTTTGTTTTTAATGCAATATAACTCAGAATTATGAACACTATCAGCAGTTAAATAACTAAAGTTCTCACTTTAATCTCATTCATTTGATACTTCATCACAACCATGTTATAATCTGTTTGCAGTAAAGTGAGAATCAACGAAGAGGACATTTCAAATAGATTTTAACTATAAATTCAGAAAGCTGTGGAAATACAACTGAAAATGTACATTTAGTTTTAACTTTTAAAGAGCGTAAACGTAGCACAGGCAATGCCATGTCTATGGAATGCAAAAGTCAGCTGTGATTAATAAACGGGAATGCACTGGAATCAGCTGGCAGCAGTAAATTCGTTTTGCTGATGCTTCTTTGAGGAAAACTGGAATGACAAGGATATGATGCTTGCAGTGTTTCACCCAAAATACTCTATGCTGAATTTCCTTGGACTTTAAGACATAGTAAAAGTGATATCGAGGAGCTGAAAGCTATGAAACTTGTTTCATGAGGACACATTTTCAAAGACAACTTGAAAAGACGGGAAACAGGAATGGCAGGAAAAGACTACCATCACCTCTTCAAGCTGCTCATCATTGGTGACTCCAGTCAGTACTTTTTGTGGTTTTCATACATTTGCTTACAAATTTATGTTTGTTCCTGCTCAACCACATGACTCCCATCGGTAGAAAACTAATGCCTGCTTCCTCAATCAGCCAGAATACCTTACACAGAATCTCTGATATTTTTCACCAATTGGATTAACAAAGTGAATTTCTTCAGCATCTTGGCCTTTGCTCAAAATATTCAAGATTTAAATTTGGTGCAGTTACTGGAATATTGTTATGCAATTTCACATTAACTGTGAAGTGGAAAGCTGAAATGAAACTACCATGTGTAACGCCAGTCCGGTTCCCTTCATGAATTGAGTCATTTTATGAGTTCAGGAATATTCACTTGGGTGGGATTAATTCAGTAAATCATGAACCATGTGATAATGCCAGGTCAGTTTTTTGGCCTGTGAGATTCCTAGCTGTATTGTTTTGGCTAGTTACAGATTTTCCCTCTCCAACCCTTATACCTAACTTTATTAATGTAAATTTAATGTAAAGATTTCTTCATCTTCAGGGGAATAGGTCTTTATGTTGTTTATTTAATTACCCCTGAATCTTAAGGTACATATGAACACTCTTAAGATGTTTCCAAGTACACACTGTCATAAAAAAGGAACATTCCAGATTCAATAAAAGTTAAGCTCAGTTTACAGCATTGGTGGCATAATATTGATTATCTTTCTTTTGATTTGTTTCAACTCTTAGTTTATTTATTTAAAAAAAGAAGCAAAAATGGCATTACAGTAAAGGGGTTACACTGGAAGTCAATGGGGCCAGTCCATAAATGTTAAAATACACATTGTCTAAAAACTTATACAAGACATAAACATTTTACTGTACAAGCTATCATGATTTAAGTGTGATAAAATCATTGCTAACCTTATTTGGTACAGTAATAATGTAGTGCTGGCAAGTAATTTTTTTTTCACACTAAATTGTTTTGTTTTTTTACATTTATTATTTTAAAGATTTTATAACAGTAAAATCATGTTCATATGTGCAATGTTTACGTCTTGTGTATATACTTTTAAAACGGTGTGCATTTTAATGTTTAAGGGATAATTCACCCAAAAAGGAAATTCTCTGATCATTTACTCATTCTCATGCCAACCCAAATGTGCATGACTTTCTTTCTTCTGCAGAATACAAACTAAGATTTTTTAGAAGAATATATCAGCTCTGTAGGTCCATACAATGCAAGTAAATGGTGATGACCAGAACTTTAAAGCTCCAAAAAGCACAAATGCAGGGTATAAATAATCCAAAAGACTCCAGATCAATATTTAATCCTTTTTTACTACCAATCTCACCCACACCTATCATATCACTTCTAAATATATGGACTTAACCATTGGAGTTTTATGGATTATTTTTTCCTGCCTTCATGTTCTTTTTGGTGCTTTAAAGGTCTGGTCTCCATTCACTTGCATTGTATGGAACTACAGAGCTGAGATATTCTTAAAAAAATCAGAAAATCACATATCTGGGATGCCATGATGGTGAGTAAATTATGAGAGTATTTTAATTTTTTGGTGACCATTTAATGGACTGGCCCCATTCACCTTTATTGTGCCTTACTGTAACTGCAATTTTTGCTTTTTTAAATTAATGAGGGATGAGTTGATCAACATAATGCTACAAATGCTGTCGATTGAGCTTAACTTAAACTGAACCTGAAACATTCCTATTAATATTATTTTGACATTGTTTTTACCAGAATGGTCAGTAAAGAGAATATAAAGAATATCCGTCATGTTTAATTACAAATGATAAACTGAGATTGTAAACGCATTACAGCTGACAGTTTAACAAATGCTACTCTGACTCTCTGTTGCAGATGTAGGGAAAAGCAGTTTGCTTCTACGATTTGCAGACAATTCATTCTCTGGTGAGTCTGCTTGGCACAGAATTTGTCTCTGTATGTTTGTGCATGTGTGAGAAAGAGAGAGAAAATGGTGCAAGCTGCAAATATATAACCTACTTTACTGTGCTCTCATGTGCAAGACAGAGAAATGCAGAGTGTAGGTTTGTGTCAATGAAAATGATGACAATGTACTTTCATGCTCTTTATAGGCAGTTACATAACCACTATTGGAGTTGACTTTAAGATCCGGACAGTAGAGATTGATGGAGAAAGAGTGAAACTCCAGATCTGGGACACTGCAGGGCAGGAAAGGTTCAGAACGATCACCTCTACGTAAGTCCTGCACAAGTCAAACACACTGTTTATTAAAGATCGCATCAGCCAGCAATGTGTTATTTTTGTCTTACTGTCTCTCCCTCACTGGTTCAATGTCATCTCTTGCTGGGCTTTCTAGGTATTACAGAAACACCCATGGTGTCATCATTGTTTATGATGTCACAAACCCTGAATCGTTCATCAATGTGAAACGATGGTTGAATGAGATCTCACAAAACTGCGACAATGTCTGCAAAATCTTAGGTAGGTTTGTCTCTGAATTTGTACTCTCTGAGATGAAAGGAAAATATATGAAACCATTCTAGTAACTAATTTTGTTTCAGTTCTATCTTCTGCTTCTCTCTGTATTATGCATTGTGTATTCTGAATTAGCTGTATTATTAAATGATAAATGGTTATTTTCCAGTGGGAAACAAGAATGATGACCCTTCTAAAAAGCTTGTGGATGCCCAAGATGCTCTGCGTTTTGGAGAGTCAGTTAATGTAAGGTTATTTGAGACAAGTGCTAAAGAAAATATCAACGTAGAGGAGGTGAGATTTGTTTTCCACTCTGTGACGTCTAAAGAAATATATATTGTGCATCTCTGAGCTTACTTAAGTTGAAAATGTATGTTATATGGTTATGATGTAATTATTATTTTTTTCATTATTAAATTAAATTTAGGTGCTGATAGTTACATGTATATCTGTAATAAAGAATAGTTAAAGCTTTCAACTTAACTAAAAGATACATTTTGAAGTTCTGTGCACTTTGAAGTGGTTTTACATCTAGACTTTTTATGGTCATGTATATTGTATATTGTATTTTGTATATTCTGTTCACTTTGCAGATGTTCATGGCCTTTACCCACATGGTCCTTCGGGCGAAGAAACACAGCCAGAGTCGAGCAGAAAGAGAGAGGGAGAGAGAAAAGGACACTGTTCATATCAATTCTCACAGGGACAGAGAGAGGAGGAAGAAAGGGAAGAAATGCTGTTAGAGCAGAGGTGCAGATGGAAAGATGGACAAATCAAACTCCTTTGCATCAAGGCAGTTTGCAGCTCCAAACATTTTTTTTATTTTAGCATTGCACTTAGATAAAGACAAGAGGATGAAAACTAATCTGCTATTAAGTGCCGAACAACACTTTCTTTACATAGATGTTTATCAATGTCATATTTGTTTTTTAAAATGGGGCTTTACTTGCATCAGCAGTCTGGTCAAGGAAAGACACTACCCACAAAACTGGTGTCATGTGATCCACTCTGATTAGTGAGAGAAAATGTTTCATGTTGAATTAAAATTGAGTTGGTTTATGTCAGTAATGTATTAAAATAAAAATAAGCAATAAAACCTGACTTTGAAATTACAAAAGTCACAACAATGTTCATTATTAACATCTTGAAATTGTGAAAGTGGCATGGCTTTCTTCCACCAACACTCTGCAAGTCAACCTGTTATAAAATATTTTTCTCAGTCTTGAGGTATTTTTGCCATATAAAATAAATGGTGAAAGTTCTCAGGACCTCTGCTGTCAAGATGAATCATTATGTTTGTTGGACATTAAAAAATGTTTATTCTTAAAGGATGAAAATGACAAATTCTCAAATATTCACCCTCATGCCATCCCAGATGTTTATGTCTGTCTTCTGCTGATCACAAATTAAGATTTTTAGAAGAATATTTCAGTTCTGTAGGTCCAAAGACTGCAAGTGAATGGTGATCAGAACTTTGAAGCTCCAAACAGCACATACAGGCAGCATAAAAGTAAACAAGACGGTGGTTAAATTTCTTCAGAAGTGATAGGATAGGTTTGGGTGAGAAACTTTTATTTTTTTACTATAAATCTCAATTTTCGCTTTCACATTCTTTTTTGAATGCATATCGGCATCTGCTGGGCAGGAAGGAGAATTTAGTGAGCTCTGTTGTGTCAGCTGACTGGTGACGTAGGTTGATGACATCACCGCAAAAATGGCCGCGAGAGTAAGTGTTGAACTGCTGGTAAACAGTGACAGAAACACACATTCTTTACGAATACGTATAGTCAAAGGTTGTTTGACATATCATATTAAATTGTTTTATTTTTAAGACTTAAAAAAGTTAGATTTTAAAACATACATATTAATAAAATGCGAGGAATGTCATAGATGGCTAAATAAGTGAACATAACAAAAGTGTTATGTAGTACACTTGATAAATTGTTGGGTAAAAGTCTCGGAATCTTAAGTTGTATTGACCCAGGTCTGGTATTCTGACATACTCATGTCAATGTTTTTAAAAACCAGTTCTACATGAAATTCCAGTCTTAACCATATTTTTTGACCTCACAGTTGTCTGTCTGCTTGTCTGAAATTGAAGTGCTGCAGTCCATCTACTTGGATGAACTTAGTGTTACTCAGTAAGATGAGGGGTACATATTTAAGTTAGTTTTTCAAAAGTCTTTTGATTAATAACCGTCCCTCTTTATAATGAAATTTAAGTGTTGTCAAATCTCTCAATTACAGGATGGATGGTCAGTCTGGTGCCCTATCACTCCACTGCAGATGACTGACTCTCTCAGTTTGTTCGTCTTACTCTGACAATGGATCTGGACTCAATTAGCTATTATATGTGACAATTATATTTACATAAATATTTAATTATCCCAGTAGTGAATGTAGTATATCTCTTATTTACTTGGCACTATTTTTATAAGTATTTATCCGTGTATGTGCTATTATGTGCTATTTGTTTCCTCGCTGATTCTTTAATTCACTTCCAGTATCCACATTCATCTCCTTGCTTCTCCAGTCACAATCCACGTGGCCTCTCAGATGATAAACTGTTCAGGTGTGTGATGGTTAGTAAGCATTGTGTTTGAATTAACAGTGAAATATATAAACAGAAGAATAAACATCTTGATAATCTGTAAATAGAAATTGATTAATTTAATCCAGTGTGTTGGGCATTTCTCCGTTTGAGAGTTAACACGCTAACACCGGCAAAATTAACGGGGTAAATACTTTATTCAAACGCATCCTATTTATACATGAGGTTCATCACAACATTTATGGAACAACTTACATCTGCACAACTAAACGAATGAACATGTGAATTTGAATTAAACTAGTTAGAATAATCGTAATTTGCGTTGTGAATACACTGTTTCCATGCTGTGTCTCGTTTCGAATGCTGCGTGCTAGATAGGAGGACACGTCCTTTGAAGGCTGCAGTATACCGAGTGTCCTCCTTTAAACAAGCCTCATTTAAACGAGACAGCTTTCTTAGTACAAATTGAAACATAACATGGTTGCTATGACAGCACACGACTCTTTAACAAGTGCGAGCACTTTGAGTGAGAAGGAAACGTCTCGGTTACGTACATAACCTCGTTTCCCTGAGACCAAGACAACGAGACATTGTGTTTATTAATGCATATGGGGAGTGCCTTCATACACAACCTATTTGAAACCTCTCTACAATAATGCCAATATTCTAATTGGCTATGGTGTTTGAGCCCCGCCTGTTTAAGCGCGAAACATACAGCTATAAAAACAGGTGCACAGACACCATTTCCTCAGAATTTCTGACTGAGAACAAGGAGCGCGTTGCTCGTGCCTCAAGAACTCTGAGTCTTGCCTATAGTGGTGCCTGTTTCATCTGCGTTATACGCAGATATAGTTGCCACATTCACTTTGAGCGTTGACCGAGAACAAATCCTTCCAAACGAGACACAGCCACTACAAGCAATGTGTCCTTTCATGTCTCTGAAGCATGAAGAATTCAGAGAAGGCTAACTTCTAAAAAGTAGTTAATACTTCAGTCTATTCATTATTATTTCAGGAGCTCAGGTTTTTCACAACAAGGACAGTGTATATACATTTATACTTTAATACAATTTAATATTTATACTTTTTTTCTAAATATTTGAATATTTGATTAAAGTTTGGTCTGCTACAGTTTGACACTTTTTTTTTCAATGACTACATTTTATGTAATTTTTGTAAAACTGTCTAAAATTAATGAACATGACGAAAATTTTTAAGGACATTTTTGTCAAAAGACTGAAACCGTGACTAAAATGAAAAAATGAACATGGCAGGTGATTAAGCAAGTGAAACTGTAGGCCTAATAACTCTAAAAACATAAAATGAGCAATAATGTGGATAAAATATACTTTTAACAATAATATGTACAAGACGTCCATTTCAGAAGTCATGCGTATTAGTAAACATGCACAGTAACTTCCCCTGATAACGTATCACGATCGGTAAACGCACGATTAATGTTCGATTCATAAATACATTACCTCTACCAGACAACATACTGTATCCGATTCCAAGCATTATAGCAGATAAAAAACTTCTGCAAATGGATAACAGATAAACATCCATCCAGACAGCAGCAATGCCATCCTGAACTGTGACTGACTGAACTCGACAGCGTCCTCTGCTGGAACACGTGACAGTCGGCACTTCTTTCCTGTATTTACAGGCATGATGTTATGACGCAATGAGGAACAACATAAGCCAGCAATTTCACTGCAAATCCAACCCGACAGCAACAAAATACTAATTATTTTTATAGTCTTACTGAAATGAATCGAGGTAAGGACATTGTTTTGAAAACTGATTGTTTATGTACTTAATCAATAATGGTAATTTGTTAATTTTTAACTAAACAATCTAAAGTGCAGCTTTAAAATAAAGATAGCACAAAGAGTGTTTAAACAAAACATTTCACAAAAAGTAATGTTTGTTGTTTTAAAATGGTAAAATAATTAATTAGGGCTGTGCCGATATAACCATATATCGCAATACTTTTTCTCACAATATTGTATCGATACTTCTCAATCCCTGTGTTGATATTTTTATTAAATCTGATTTAATTTCTGCTACACTAGCACCACTGAATGGAATTGATAAAATAAACAAATGTTTTCAAAACAGCTTTCTGAATATGCTCCCAATCTGTTGTTGGTCAAACAAAGAGAAAGCCCCTAGGTCTAAACAGTTTGCTCAAAACAGGAATTTTTCACACACAGTCACAGTGTTTTCAGATTTCTAGAAAATTGACCTATGAATGGTCTACTTATAGTTTTCTCTGCATATTAAGCTGGGATAAGAGAAAATATTTGTACACTGAAAAAGTTACATACTTCAGTTTTAAACTATTTTAGTATTCATATAATGTTCAACAGTGTAGAAGCAGGTTTCTCTCACTGACATGCTGGGCCTTTCTTATGAGTTTGCTACAGTTTCAATCGCAATCTATTATGAAATCATGATTTATTGCAATATATTGATTCGTTATTGAATTGTTAAATATGTTTTACAGTAAGTATCATGTCACTTGGTTTGATTTTTTTGTTCTAATGCAGTGAAATGAATGCATATTTAAGTCTGGCTTAAGTGTTCAAGCACTTTTTAAAGCCATTTGCTTTGAAGGAAAGAATAATCTTTTAAATAAATAAAAAATAAAAAAATCTCATTAACATTAGTTGGCTGTTGTTTGCTCCGTGTGTCAAGCGCCTCTGAACTATAATGTGTGTGCCCCCGGCTCCTAGTTTCACCCAGGTAAGACATGCAGACACACTATATCATTTTATGTGGACAGTGTTGTTACTACTGTCAAACTTGACATGCCTGTGCATGGGTTAAATCATAGTTGAAAATGCCACATGGACAAAGTCTCTCTTGTGTTCAGTGCCAAGCAGTAGATTTATTTTAAACAATGCGTCATTGTCCTGTGAGAAATCTCTCTTGTTGTGAAGCCTGTTGTGTTGCTGACCAGGATCCCAGGACGTCTAGATGAAAAGCTGAACACTCCTATGTATGCTCACTGGTGACATGCTGTGGATACACATGAACATTGTGTTTATTATTCCGTCACACACAGCGGGTGGATGCAGGCATTGGTGGGGAATTCAAAAAGAAATGGGCAGAGCTCCAGAAGATTCTGGAACGGCAGAAGGAAAAGGGTGGAGTTATTGACCCGGAAGCAGAGTTTAATCGGTTCCTCGTTCACATTAATGAGGTAAATCCTGGATGGAACATTTTGTATTTCCTAGTGCTTATATTTATTTTATTCTCCCAATTTGGAATGCCCAATTCCCACTACTTAGTAGGTCCTCGTAGTGGCGTGGTTACTCACCTCAATCTGGGTGAAGGAGGACAAGTCTCAGTTGCCTCCGCTTCTGAGACAGTCAATCCACACATCTTACCACGTGGCTCACTGTGCATGACACTGCAGAGACTCACAGCATGTTGAGGCTCATGCTACTCTCTGCAATCCACGCACAGCTTACCACGCACCCCATTGAGAGCGAGAACCCCTAATCGCGACCACAAGGATGTTACCGCATGTGACTCTACCCTCCCTAGCAACTGGGCCAATTTGGTTGCTTAGGAGACCTGGCAGGAGTCACTTCGAATGCCCTTGATTCAAACTCATGATTCCAGGGAGGTAGTCAGTGTCAATACTCGCTGAGCTACCCAGTCCCCCGACAATTCATTGTTTAAAAGAATGTACCCATTTAATCATGCCCGCTGAGTCATATGTAAATTTTGTAATAAGGGATTTTCCTACCATTGGAGCATCACCTTTTTTTGAGTCTGCAGTAGGCCCAGCCCCAGCTACTACTGCAGAGCTAGAATCACTGGCAAGTGGCTGAAAAAAACTGCAAAACAATATATGCAATTTCCATATATGTCCGTCAGCATGTGTACATAGACTGACAATTTAAAAATGTAGGCCAGTGGTTAATGTTCAATAATATAGAAATAAACAAAACAATATATTGACTTCTAAAGACACTATTTTGTGAAGTCTGTTCAGAGATTATTACCTAATTATTACTACCATATTTGTCATTGAAGTCTTTTACACAAAAACTGTCTATATATAGATTTTAATTTATTAATATATATGATAATTTTCTACCCTGTTTTGGCCTAAGCGGCTCCTTTTAAATTTAAACATAAGTGCCCACTGTTATGATTGGCTAACATCATGCGGCCTCTCAAATAGAGCCATATTTGAAATTAAATCGTAAGAGAATGGACAAGGTCCAAAATATTATAAAAACAACATTTCAGGGTGTACACATCACACATCCAACACATCAGAATATATTAAACTGTCCATTTTAATCACAACTGTTAACACTCAGCACCATAAACTATTGAACAGTCATGACATTTTAAATATTCATGAATGAAACTGTTTATTTACGGTTTTGAGATCGGGTTTATGTGTGTTTAACTGCTCCGTCCTTCAATAACTGTTCCTTTGGAAAGCATAAATCGTATTATGACTGGTTCACAAGCAATCCAGGCTGATATGAGCAGAAAAAACATACAATCCATGCTCAAAACAACAAGACGCTGCTAAATGAAACAGGGTCTCTTTGAAACAGCACAAGATACATGACAATGGTCAAACATGTCTGTCTATTGCATGTTTGTTCACAAAAATAATTCAGAATAGCAGACATCCCAACCTGCAGAAAGTCATTTCAGGGAGGTATTCCAAACCACAACCACCCCACCCCACCCCCAAAAAAAAAAATTAAGAATGAAGACAAGGATATGACACGAGGATATGATCTTGAACATGAATTTACTTGTATACCGAAATACAGCAGAATATAACAGAACAATTAAGGAATAAAATAGCTAACCTATTTACATATACGCCAAATGTAGCCAACATATAGGCCTAGACCCATTTCCTATGCCTTTTACTTTTGTTGCAAGCTTTCGTTGTACTTTGTTGCTGCTTGCTTCGCAGATTTCAGCAACTTTCCAGAAACCTCAACCCCATAGCACTCTGTGTCAATGAATTTGTTTATTTTGCAAGACATCAGATTCACAAGTGTTTGGTGAGACATCTGACTCCTAAATTCTGTCTTGATGTGACGCACAATGCTGAATGCCCTTTCCACATCACAGTTAGAATTTGGCAGCACCAGTAGCACCTTCATCAGCTGACAGATCTCCCTGAATCTCAACTGCCCTGAGCTCACAGATCTTACTTTGGACAGCTTCCCCCAGAACTCATCGACTGGTAAATTCTTGTAATTTGGCACCAGTGTTTCCAGGTTAGTTGAGACATAATCCATGATTTCTAAATGGAGTTGTTCTCCGGCATCTGCCTTCATCACATTTGGAAATCTTTCTGCCAAAGTCAAAATTTGCTCTGGTTTCACATCATCTTGGTTCTCTGGATTGACCACTGACAGATTTGTCAAGATTTGGTCTCTCATTGGGAACTTTTCTTTTACTTTTTGAAAGCTTCTGACATAGAATGCTCTGGCATCTTTGAAGAATTGCTTCGTCTTGTGAGTGGAGAGTGCTTCCTCACTTAGCAAATGCCTCCTCGCCAAGAACCCAACAAAAAGTTCTTCATCTGGACAGTGAATTTCAGGGTTGCTCACATCTATCTCCTGCAATTTCAGTTCTCTCAATACCTTTGGCACAATAAATCTGCTTGCAATGTCATGCAGGAGTTCTTCTACACTGTCATTTAACTTGAAAAGAACTGGTGTTTTGTTTTGAAAAATCAAATTAAATTTATCAAAGCACTGTGTGACATTGTGGAGAAAACAAGTGTAAAGTTTCATAGTGGGGTCTTTCAACCTCTTCTGAATGTCACAGGACTTCTGATTCTCACTATGTGATTCAAAATAAGAACTAAAAGCTGGCCATTGGTTGAGCAGATGGTCCAAACCTTTTCCCAAAGAAAGCCAACGTGTTGGACAGTGCTTTTGTACTCTCTGCTGGGCTACATTGCAAAAGTCCTGAAACTCCTTGAGGTCTTCTCTTCTCTTTGAACTTTTCTCAAAGTAGTAGTAGATATCAATTAGTAATTCCTCAGGTGACATTGAGAGCTCTTTAGCAGCAGTTTTGGCACATATGTTAACCAAGTGACTTGGGCAGCCAACACTGTATATATAAGGTGCCTGTGCTTTCACTCTTGTTAAGACGGAGTTGTTTTTGCCAATCATGACATTGCAGTTGTCACTGCTGAATCCTACACAGTTAGACCATTCAAGGCCTTTGTCATGCATGGATGATGCAATGCAGTTGAATATGTTTGCAGCTTTGGCATCATTGCACACTGGCATGTCTACAAATCCAACTGTCACCTTATCCTGTGCTTCATTGTAGTACCTGACTAAAATAGCACATTCCTTCTCACACATGATGTCATTGCTTTCATCAACCATAATACTGTAGGGCCTTTTTTCTGTTCGGATTAACCTGTACAAATCCTCTGAACACTCAGGTTCTAGTGCCAGGTTCATCATAGCTGCTGTCTTAGTGGAAGAGCAGGCATAATTTTTTGCAATCTCAGAGTCAGGAAACATTTTCCTAAATAACTTTCCTGTGTGCCTACATACATGGAATGGCAGGTTATGTTCCACAATAAAAGATGTGAAATACATCTCAGCTGTAGTCACTTTCTCAGTGAGACTTTGCCTTTCTGAATTGAAGAACTGAGATATATTGGAACAGCCTTCCCTGCGCTTAGCCTCCCTAACATGTTGTGGTCCCTAAAAGATATAAAAGCAAAATTTATTATTTCTATAAGCTGTAGGCCTTTGCAATTATTTTTTTAATATGTAGATTACTTTTACTATTTATTTAAGCTGCTTATACTTATTGTCTTGTACTTATTTACTTTTTGGCTTATACTTATTTATGTAAACTGCTTTTATTTATTGTCCATTGCAACTTTAAACAGGTCAAAGAAGTTTGTTGTTTTTATGTAGCCTTGGCAACTCACCTCAACATGCCTTTTGCAATCATTTAACCCACCATGGGCAATGCTGAAGTCGCTGTTACATATTGTGCAGCGTGCAAGACTGTCATTTTGTTTGACACTTATAAGACAGGGGTACACTTTCGTGTAGTCTGCCGTAAAATGTGTCTTATACTTTTTTTTTTGGGGCCGCTCTCCCTCTGCCATAACTCCTGTGTCTGATTAACTGATTGATTTGGTTCGGGGGATGAGATAAAAAGCCCGCCCACACTGACAATTGATTGGTTTATTTGCCGAAACAGGCCAATCAGGATGCTCTCTATCTTTCAAGCGCTTGATGAGGCACACGCACGCACGCACACACGCACACACACACTCTCTCCCTCTCTCTCTGCTGTGTGCGCGCTACACGGTTTGGAACATCTTGCTCGCTCGTTCTAGATTCCGGGAGATTTTAACTCATTTGCGGGCATCAGGGAGCCGCTATCAAAATGCGGGAGACTCCCGGAACTTCCGGGAGACTTGGGATGTCTGGAATAGTCCAGATGGGTCCCCTTTGGTGTTCAGGAATAGTTAGGCCACATTAGGTCTGTCTGTCCTACTCTCTCTGAGCACTCAGTTTACAAACTGAGCATCAGAAGGTGGGGAAGTTTGCGATGATTTAAAGTAGGCGTTAATGTTTTTTCGCTGTAGAGGAATGGGGCCCAATTAATGGGATGTAGGGAAGTCGCGAAAGTAGACAACGAGGCATTTTTGGAGCTTGGCTTCAATAAATGCTTTTATTGCATTGGGGATAAAGTTTTGAGTTCTGAAATGTACAGTTTGTTTTAAAGTGAGATGACTTCTTATATGTCAAAATATTAAGGAAAATTGGATTCCTCATAACATGACCCCTTTAAAGAGCATATCATGTAATACATTTGATTAAATGTTTCATCAATTGACAGCCCTATTATTTAAATTTTTATAAAAAAGCCAGTATTTGACTAAATGAATGAGGATTTTGTCTGTTACCTTCTAGGATCAAGCTAGTTCTTCTGGCACCCCTGGAATAGATGCATAAGGTGCTGAGTCTAGTCCGTCACTCCCTGCCTTGTCCCCAAATACCACCAATTAATTCCAAGCTTCTCTAAATCATCCCCCTGAAGGGCAGTCACAGTGTCAGTACAGTCATGATTGGAGGCAACAAGGTGACTTCAAGAGAGGTCGCAGAGGAAGAGGAGGTGGATCGACGTGTCACGCAATACCTACACCAGTGGTGGCACGCTTCAACAAGTTCTCGCAATCTTCAGAAAAGTTCAGTTGTGTCACCTCTGCCCTACTGAACAACACATCACAAGTAGAAAGCACAGCACAAGGAGAGTCATGTGAACTCAGTGATAATACAGCACAGCTCAGGCAACCTTTGAAGAAAAACCTGTTTCTAAAGACAAGTTTACTTCCAGTAAATCCAAATGTGGACATGATGAGAGCCAACAAAAAGGGTATATTTCAAAAGAGGTTACTCAGACAATCTTACAGGAAGGACGGCAGGAAAGGGAACAACTGGGTAGAGGATAGAAGCGTGGTAGTCGTGGCTCAGGACGACTTTATGGACGCTGGCAGGAGAGGAGCTTTAAGGGACCCAATCACTGGGATAATTCTGGGGGTGCTGGACACCGTGGAGGAGGACATAGAGCCAGAGAGAGAGGGGGTGGGTCTCAAAGAGGAGGCGGGAGGGGTTTGTATCAGAGAGTGGAAAAAGAGTTTAGGAAGGAGGGAGTGCTCTGACAGTGTGATAGGGGTGGTACAGGCAGAGGAATAAGAATACCTCCCAGTTTCACCAGCTGTACCTTTATCGTTTAATGTCCATAATAAAATTCTGCACAAGCATTAAGCTGATTTAAGCCTATGTTTTTCATCCTTTCTCAAGCACAGTGATGTTCCAGCAGCACAACTGGTAGAGCATGGTGCTAACATCGCCAAGATCATGAGTAGTCAGGGAACACACAAACTGATAAAATGTTTACCTTGAAAGCACTTGTAAGTTGTTTTGATAAAAGCGTCAGCCAAATTGCTGCTTTGGTGCACACTGC
Organism: Moxostoma hubbsi; assembly: GCA_032164185.1. Lineage (NCBI taxonomy): Eukaryota > Metazoa > Chordata > Actinopteri > Cypriniformes > Catostomidae > Moxostoma > Moxostoma hubbsi. The sequence goes on along the minus strand of JAVLUX010000007.1, from coordinate 27,640,592 downwards.
ATGACAGAATGCTTCAAACCCCAAAATGACTGTAAAAATTATGATTTAAACAAACTTACAGCTCAAAGTTTTAGAGTTTTAACAGACTTAAAATTATGAGCCTTTTAACCCTTCAAAATGGGCAGTTTTAAACTGTAAACATTTATAGCTAGATAATCCGTGCATCATTCATATGTTTCAGGTGTATTTTGTTGAAAAACAGAGAGTGTAACAAATAAAACATACTGGAAATATGTTTATGACTTGATTGTATTACCGTTTTATCAACGTATGAAGATGATCCAGTCTATAGCTCTGGAGTCAACCGTTAATTGAGTCGTTCACAGCAGTTCTCGTGTCAACAGTACACCGATCTGAGGACAGCAGCTCTTGATTCAACAGTACACTGATCTGAGGACAGCAGCTCTTGATTCAACAGTACACTGATCTGAGGACAGCAGCTCTTGATTCAACGATTAATTGAGTCGTTCACAGAAGTTCTCGAGTCAACAGAACAATGATCTGAGGACAGCAGTTCTCGAGTCAACAGTACACTGATCCGAGGACAGCAGCTCTTGAGTCAACAGTACATTGAGTCGTTCACAGAAGTTCTCGAGTCAACAGAACAATGATCTGAGGACAGCAGTTCTCGATTTAACAGTACACTGATGTGTGGACAGCAGCTCTTGAGTCAACAGTACATTGAGTCGTTCACAGAAGTTCTCGAGTCAACAGAACAATGATCTGAGGACAGCAGTTCTCGATTTAACAGTACACTGATGCGTGGACAGCAGCTCTTGAGTCAACAGTACATTGAGTCATTCACAGCAGTTGCTCAGTCATCAGTGCACTGATCCAAGGACAGTATCTCTCGCGTCGGCAGTACATTGAGTGGATCACAGCATTTTGCGGGTCACCAGAACACTGAACTGAGAATCGCCTCTTACAGACACAATACTGAGAACTGCTGATCAGTGAGCAGCTGATGAGCATTCGTGAACCGAGGACTTGAATGAGGGGGTGAAATATTTCAGTCGAGAGATGTAAACGAATATTACTATTATTGTGCATGCAGATTATATCTGAAGTTGTGATGAGCTGGATCATAGGTTCTGTAAAAAAGGTTAAGTTGATTAAGACTAATCACTTTTTATGCTTTAAACATGTGTAGAACATCCATGTTTGTATTGTTTGTATCAGTGTCAGTATTGGGTCCTTTAGGTGCAAAACTTTAATGAAGGATGTTTTGTTAGGTCACTGAACGAAATACTGATGACAATAAACACCCTTATTATTATTACTTAATTAAATAAAATTTTATAATCAGCCATATGCCCTTACTTATTACTTTTTTGAATGCGTTTTTGCGTGTTCTATGTTGACTGTCTTTGCTTGGTGCAGTTGATAAATTCAACAGCCCGCATAAATCAAAAGGATTTGGCCAGATCTACTTTACTGGATATCATTTTAACCAACGCACCTCATAAATTTTCTGCGGCTGGAGTTTTTTGTAATGATATTAGTGATCACTGCGCAATTGTTGGTGTGAGAAATTGTAAGATTCCTAAGAGTTACAGCGTTTTATTTATAAAATATTTGAGTGTTGTATCATATATGGCAGATGTAAATTTAGCCTGGGATTATTTAAAATAATTACTTTCCCATATGTGAAAAACATGCTCCTTTTAGACGATTTAGGATTAGTGGTAAAGATAATCCTTGGTTTAATGAATCTGTTTTATTAGACAAAGGAATGCTGCCTGGGCTAAAGCAAAGAAAACAAATGATTCCTTAGACTGGATCTCTTAGAGCATTGCGCAATAAATGTCCAAAATTTATAAAAAAGTGCAAAATGTGATTATTATCTTTCAATGATAAATGAAAATCTAAATAATCCCACAAAGTTTTGGAAAATAGTTAACTTCGGTGTCAAGTTTGTCAGCTTTCCTGATTTTCTAAATGTTAATCAAAATGTAATTAAAGGCAGAGCAAATATTGCAGATACTTTCAATAATTATTTTGTTTCTGCTGGTTAAATTTTTGATTCTAGTATTTTAGATGCTCATGCTCCCACTGGAACTCCTGAGCCGATCCAACACTGTCCTTTGCAGTTGTTCATTTTTTCTCCTATTACCACCACACAAGTTTGTGAAATGTAAAGAAATTAGACAGTAAAAAAATCAGCTGGAATTGATAAGATTGAGCCTTGTTTTTTAAGAATTGGAGCAAATATTGTGGCAGAGCCTATTGCCTCTATATTTAATTTAAGTTTAACTTCTAACGTTATACCTAGAATGTGGAGATCGGCAATGGTTGTCCCTTTATTAAAGGGTGGAAAGCCTTCTGATCCAAATAATTATCGTCCTATCTCCAAACTGCCTGTCTTAGCTAAAGTATTTGAATCTTTGGTAAATGATCAATTAAAACAATTCTTATCTTATAATGATATACTTAATGACTATCAGTCAGGTTTTAGATCAAGCCATTACAGCAGCTGTTAGTCACAAATTATATTATTAAGTCCTTAGAGAGTAAACAGTCTTTTTCAGCATTATTTATTGATCTTTCAAAAGCATTTGATTCTGTAGATCCTAATTTATTATTACAAGTAGTAAGAGAGTACTTTTCTATCTGTAATGGACTATGGTGATCTATTATACATGCATTCAGCTACATCCTTACTTAAGAAACTGGACTCTGTTTATCATGCTGCACTATACGCTTTGTTTGTGGTGCAGTCACATACTTATCATTGTATTTTGTATGAATCGTTAGCTTGGTCATCCTTATATCACAGGAGAAAATTGCATTGCCAAGGCACTTTTAGGTAAATTACCCCCTTATGTTTCTAATCTTTTAACCTACAAATAGCTATATTGCACAAGATCTTCAACTCAAAATAAGCTGACAGTCCCATTCTGAATTTGGTAAAAAAGCTTTTTCATTTTATGCTCCTTGGGCATGGAATGAATTGCAAAATGTGATCAATTTAAATATACTTCCCCCTTTGAGCACTTTTAAAGATCTTTTACAAACAGTTTTCAAGGAAAATTGTAATTGTTTGTATTGATCTGATTGTATATATCTTTTTTTCTTCTTCGTCTTTGTATATTTGGAGTATTTATCTTTTAAACTTTATTATGAAACTATATGTGCTGCCGTCTTGACCAGGACTCCCTGGAAGAATAGATGGTATATCAATGGGACCTTCCTGGTTAAATAGTGGATATAATAATAATCATCATCATCATCATCATATAGTTACGTCATTACGTGGTGACGTGTATGAGCTGTTGAATCGGTTTTTTGAACCAGTTCATTGAAACAAACCGTCCGAAAGAACCGGTTCGCGGAAAAAAAAATTGGACTTCCCAACACTAAACTAAACTGTTTAATTGTTTAGATGAATTCGTCTCAGTTTACATGAAATTCTTTTCCATACATTCTCCAAAACTCGCCTCGTTTATTGCAGCTGAGGTATCTGTCTCATCAAATAGCCAGATTTATGCAGCCCCACACATAAACCTGCGGTCTTTGACGTTGATCCGGTTTGAAAAGGCAGTTTTAAATAAGATGACAAAAATAACCACACATTCATAAGACTACTGAAGCATATGCCTACATTGTAAAGACATAGGCTTACGTTTAACTGCGGGGTAAAGTTAGTTTTAGGTTAAATATTCGTTGGATATTCGCCTAAGGCCCTAAGGGATATGGTGCATAAGGGACCGTCTGAAAACTCCCCCCACAATTAAAACGTCACTGGCGTCAGTGCAGTCATTTATTTGACTATTGACTTGGATGTTCTATCATAAAACATAACAAAACATTGCAATAAAAAAATGGCTGTGCACATGAGTGTACAGTATTCACTTATATTGTGAAACATAATCACTAAAATGAACGAAAACTTTATTTTCACATTCCAAAGGTTTTAGTAAGAGCAGACTGACTTACTACAGGTGAGATTTTTACAGTGCGTCCAATAATGAGTAGCTTTAGATTATTTTAAAAACGAATTAACTAAAATTCACCAAAATGTTATTTTTACATTCCAAAGGTTTTACTAAGTTCCCAGTGGGCAGACTGACTTACTAAAGGTGAGATTCTTACAGTTAGTCAGTCTATCCACTAGGAACTTACTACAACCTTTGGAATGTGAAATAACATTTTGGTAAATTATTATTTATTTAGTTAATTGTCTACTGTATTCATATTATTGGACTCACTGTAAAAATCTCACTAGTTGTAGCTCAGTCTATTAACTGTCAACCTACTACAACATTTTGAATGTAAGTGTACTTTTCATTTTTTATGTTTAACTTGCACGTCAACTGAATGAGTGATTGGACACCGCCTGTGTTTAATAGTGATTGGAAGTTTCAGACGTTTCCTACCCAAAGCAATGAAAGCGCATCGGAGCATTTTTAGTCAATTCTGCACCACCACACCAACTGACAGTTCTGAGTGCAGTGTTTTATGTGTGTATATTATAGTTATATACATATCATAACATAAAATCAACTACATATGACTATTTTTCCATCGAAATTACGAAAAACAACTCATTATTTGTTTTTAATATTGGTTTTATAAATGAATAATTAAATAAGTCGTTTTTTCTTTTTCATATTTTGAATCCTAATTGAACATGAAATGAACGAATGATACACGGATTCTATTTAATTTATTTTAAGAACTTCATTCTTTTTGCGAATCCAGCCCTTTGAATGCCATCCTGTTTAGGAAACGCAAATCCACTGTATACAATTGTGGTAACAAAATAAAAATAAAATTCATAGACAGCGAAATAATAAAAATTAAGAATAACTGACAAATAATTTAACCATGAACAGTGGCATCGTGGAATTTAAGCCTATTATACAGGAATATAAGTAAAAGTCCTCTCTCATGTAAATCTGTCTTTCTGCATAGCAATATTTAATAAGTAAAATTACACAAAGCATCTGATTACAATGTTTTCCAACGTGCTGACTGTAAACCGCACTGCGCATGCTCGAGTAAAAGCGGCGTGCAATGTTTTAAAATTGACAAAGATGTCTGGCGGAGCAATGTCTATGTCCAACAGTCGTCACACAAACATGAACAATTCATACGATAGCTGCGCTTCAGATGAGCGAATGGACGTTGAAATAGACGCTGGTCATGCTGGAACAGACCGGGGAAACTCGGAGACAGGAACACGAGCAACTTGTTCATCAAATGATAGCGGCGGAGAGGATGATGAGACGGAGGCCGCGGATCGAGAAAGGGGAGCCTCGGGCTCGAGTACTCCGCGTCGCGGGGATGGAGTGGTGCACGGTTGCGGCCGAGAGCAGGAGGTGTCGGTGGAAATCGGGGAGACTTACTTGTGTCAGCGGGGGGACAAAACATGGCGTAAGCACATACCGGAAAATGCCTGTTTGCATTTTATTTCAGAAACCGTTCATTTTACATTTTAGATTTATTCCAGCTTTTGTATAACCTATACCATTATTAACACATTTGTGATAAGAAGCGTATGGTTTGATAAACGCAATTTAACGTAAAAGCCCACTTGAAATACTATGCAACCGCAGAATGCTCATGTATATTACTGTTTATTTTATCTTGTCTCTCTCCCTCCCCCCCTCCACAGATTCAGCAGAGGTAATTCAGTCTAGGTTTATCGAGCAGGAGGGCAGAGAGGAGTTTTATGTCCACTATGTTGGATGTGAGTGGAATGTTTGTATTACGTTTAATTACAATGCAGCCACAGCACAAGCTCCTGTAGTGTATTTTACAGTTCAGACTTAACACAGGTTTATGTAATCTATACAAATTAATATACTGAGCACTCACTCTCTCTCTTTCATTTTCAGTCAACAGGCGTTTGGATGAATGGGTTGGAAAGGCTCGTTTGGCACTGACAAAGACTGTAAAAGATGCAGTGAGAAAAAGTGTTGAGGAAGGAGGTGGAGGAGAGCTTGGGGACCAGCCAGAAAGAAAAATCACCCGGAACCAAAAACGTAAACATGATGAGATCAACCACGTTCAGAAGGTTAATGTCAAACCTATAATTAACACTTTTGTGCATCTTACTCCAAGTTATAGCAAATTTACACTTACACTGTCATCCATAATATATTATGTGACTGGCATGTTTTATTCTCCTTTGTATCAATATATAGGCTCTTTAACCTCCTGATACCCAACTGTGACTGCTGAAATGCAAAAAATACAATTCTAGAGCAAATATTTTTCAGAAGAATTGATGTCAACATATGTGGACATTGGGACTAAGTTGTGAATTTTTAAATAATAAGCTATAGAAAGCCGTATTTTATCAAATTGTTTATGTTTCCAGGAGTGTTGGTTTTTGAGATGTTATAGATATAACATCAGAAATGAGCATAATCAGTTCTGATTCAAAGTAATGACCAGCATCTTCCAGACTCTGCCAACCATGTTAAAATAAAATTATACATTATAAATTCTGAATCTATGTACTGATTACCATTGTCCCATGTCTGCCAAGCATGTTGAGTGTGCTGTCTGTCTGCACTGTACTCAGAACAGTTCGAAATGCACCTTGTTTTCATCCTAACTCCATATAAAGCCTCTGACAGCTACATTTTTCAGCTTTTGGATACACCCAGTTATTTTCAATCTGATAATGCACAGTGAATATAGGATTTCTAAGGAAAAAATGTGCTAAAGTAAACATTAGTGTACATTGCGTTTAGCAGCATGGAATTTTGCAATAAATCGCAAAAATTCTAAAAATTGCATATCGGATGAACCTAGAGACTAATCTTTTGACTCAAACAGTTTTCAATGTATAAAATGTATTAGGTTTCTTCCCAGATGTAGCTTTGTTGGCGTTTCTCCCAAAGAAAAACCCTTAAATAGCGTTGTGCATATCGAAACCAAAATACAACATCCATTTATGTGTACATGTGGTTAAAAGTCTGAATGTGTCCATATCAGTTCTTTGGTTAAAGTCCTTTGGTCTTTGACCTCTCATTTTTATATTCTTCCAGACCTATGCAGAGATGGATCCCACCACAGCAGCGCTGGAGAAAGAGCATGAAGCGGTAAGAGGGGACACCATTTCCTAATATTTATTGAAACCTCAGTGAAATTGTATTTATCACTGTAATAATTATACAGGAGGTTACTCTGGGTGTACAGTTCTATTTATTTGCAGTGTTGGGGGTAACGTGCTAAAAGTAATGTGTTACGTTAATCGGATTACTTTTTCGAGTAATGTAACGCAATATTTTTATTTTAGGCCATATTTTCTGAGTTACTTTTTAAATAAAGTAACACGTTGCTTTTTTATACCTCTACTGTCCCTGTAATGCGAGAAATCAGGAATAAAAGTGCAAATTTTGGGATGGAGATGTTTTGCATGATTAGCATTGTATTTCTATAGAGTGTGAGGCCAGAGACGAGTCACTTCTGTTTAAATGAATGGGAGAAATTGGAATGCCCATCCATGAAGCTCTAGCACCCAACAGTCCTGCCTTGCAGGTAAAAGAGCCAATCACCTTTTAGATAGAGACAATGCCTGTCAATCAAATCGCTAACACTCATGCTCATTCCGTGTTTTAGCGTAATATGAGGTCAACATTTGGTTGAGTGAAATGCAATTGATTTATGTGTTAATACACACTGTATTAAAAAATCAGTATACGTGTTTTGCCAGACGGCTTATAAGACTACTCTTTCACTGGCCATGACAGGATACACAGGGTGAAATACTCAATACACTCACTTATGCAGCCGAACTGCTCTGTGTTAGAGCTCCCTGTAACTGGGAGAATGGGATGAGAAAAGCTGACTGTGGATCAGTGGCTCCGAGCAAATTTATACATCGATTGTGTATGCAGAGAAAATATCTTACTTTCTTAAGAGTCTAGATTTTTTTTTTATTACAAATAAGTAGTTTGATTATTGAAAAAAATTGTTGTTATGGCATTTTGGTAGCATTTAAAACTATTCAATTCTAGTTGTATCAACATGCACGGTTGAGGTAGGCTGTACGTGGGTGCATTTGAAGTTGTGGCGTCTGTACGCACTGTGGATCAACTCAAAACAAACTTGCACCTAGATGACTTAGTGAAAAATATTAATTTATTCATCAGACTTATTCCTTGAACATGTTAGGCTGGCATTCCCCACTGAATTTTATCCTGACTTTTGAAAAACATCTTAAGTTGACTCTGACATTGTTGATGGGCACAGCACATGATGACATATATGATGCAGGTTCAAGTGTTGGAATTTGCTGCTTTAGGTAAGACAGTGGTTATTCTTCATTATTCATATATTATTCTGCCATGTTGATGGAAAAACAAATCATGCATATTCATGTTATTGATTCCTTATTATAAATATGATGTGAAGACCTACTTTCTAAATATCTGTTTGTTTACTATGTTGTTTTGACATGAATGTTGTACAGTAGCTAGCATGACCTGTCTCATGCTGTCTCACCATGTCTCTTGTATGCAATGCATGACTTATTTGTATGGAATCCATTGAATAGCAGAAGAGAAACACAAACGCTTTACTTTCCATAAAAAAGTTACTTTTTTAATCAGTAACACAATATTCTAACGAGTTACTTTTAAAATTAACGTTACCCAACACTGTTTATTTATATGGCATTCAAGAACAAAATGTCTATTTATTTTTTTAATGTCTACTCTTTCGATTTGTCTCTTTTCAGATCACAAAAGTAAAATATGTGGACAAGATCCAGATTGGTAACTTTGAGATTGATGCATGGTACTTCTCTCCCTTCCCTGAGGACTATGGAAAACAGCCTAAGCTTTGGATCTGTGAATACTGCCTGAAGTACATGAAGTATGAAAAGACTTTCAGATATCACCTGGTCAGTACACAATATGGGTTTGTTGTTGATGCTTTAATTTCTGCTGTTAAACCATAGGGGGTGCTATAAATCTTGGGCTAATGATTTGATTCCTGAAATTTTGCAAGCATTTGTTCCAAGATCGGCATCATATATTTGTTCTGTCTTTGTCAGTCAGCTGATTTTAAATGATTTTGGTAGAGTTTAGAACATCCAGCATTTTCAGCTGGTTTACAACCAGGTTTATTTCTCTTTGGTTTTGAATCTTTTGTTTCTCAATGTCTCCTGTTACAGTCGCAGTGTCAGTGGCGCCAGCCCCCAGGCAAAGAGATTTATCGTAGAAACAATATCTCAGTGTATGAGGTGGATGGGAAGGACCATAAGGTAAGTCATATAATGTCCACCAAAAGAATTAAGAATGCAACACAAAAACTGAAAATGGATTTCAAACTTGAACGAGAATGATATTAATTAATTAAATGTATTGTTTGAAAATGCACCCATAATTTTATATTATGTTGTTGTCAGTTTTCAAATTTTTTTCTCTCACTGTAGATCTACTGTCAGAATCTTTGTCTTCTGGCGAAGCTCTTTCTGGATCATAAAACACTTTACTTTGACGTGGAGCCTTTCATCTTCTACATCCTCACTGAAGTCAACAAACAGGGAGCACACATTGTGGGTTATTTCTCCAAGGTAAAGTGTATCTACTGTTTGTTTTTTGACATTGTATTTATAGTTTGTGCCATTCAAGGTACAAATTTATCAAGCCTCATTTGTTACTTTTTTGTCTTCTCTAACGTGATTTATCTGTTTTGCATTTTTCTTTGCTAGGAGAAAGAGTCCCCTGATGGGAACAATGTTGCTTGTATTCTCACTCTTCCTCCATACCAGCGAAGAGGATATGGAAAATTTCTAATTGCATTCAGTAAGTGTCACTCCTATAACCCTTGTTTCACCCTTCACCGGTTGTTCATCTCTGTTATAAGTACTTGCAAATAGTTTGTATAGATGTCTAATAGTTATTTCTCTCTTATGCTTGTCAGGTTATGAATTATCTAAACTGGAGAGTACAGTTGGTTCTCCAGAGAAGCCTCTTTCAGACTTGGGGAAGCTGAGTTATAGGAGTTACTGGTCATGGGTACTGCTAGAGATTCTTCGAGACTTCAGAGGGACACTGTCTATAAAAGACCTCAGGTACAAATCCCCAATTAAAGTACAACAATGCATGAGGTTCTGTCACACACTCAAGTAGAGGTGTATACCTTTACAATCCTGGCAAACATTGAAAAAATATAGAAAGCAGTACTGAGATTAGTAAATATTTACATACTCTACTATGTTTTTATTGAAGAGGCTTCATAAATATAATGGACTAATGCATAAATGTCTATGCCCACAGTCAAATGACAAGTATCACACAGAGTGACATCATCAGTACACTACAGTCTCTGAACATGGTCAAGTACTGGAAAGGCCAGCATGTCATCTGTGTCACACCCAAACTTGTAGAGGAACATCTCAAAAGTGCCCAGTACAAGAAACCACCAATAACAGGTAATAGAGGCATCATTATCTTTTGTTCTTTTTCTTTAATACTGATAGGAAGCTCAAAGTAAAGATTGGATTTTGTTTTAGTAATAAATCTTGCTTTACTTTTAATGCCAAGAAAAAACTTGTGGAAGCTACATTTCTGCCTGTGATTGGTTATGGTGATGTATATAATCTACATAAAGATCTAAAATTAAACTTATTTATATCCAGTGATGAATTTAAGGGCATCAAAGAATATGGTGGAGGCATGTGACTGTTTTTGTGTTTAAATAGCCGTTTATGTTGATGTTTATAGTTTACATTTTAATATGTTGTGAGTTTGTATGGCTGCTACCTTGGCCAGGTGTCTCTTGTAAAAGAGATTTTTGATATCAATGGGACTTCCTGGTAAAATAAAGTTAAAATAAAATGTAATGATTTATTGAAGCTTGGTGCTAAAACATATATAAATATATTTAGTATTCTTGTAAAAACTGCATAAATATGCTTTGCCTTGTCCTGACTAATCTTAGCTTTATGTTTGTGTGTTTATAGTAGTTTAATTAAAATGTCACATGTTGTGTTTTTACAGTGGACACACTTTGTCTGAAATGGGCGCCACCTAAACACAAGCAAGCTAAATTCTCCAAAAAATGAGGGGAGTTATGAACATCAAAACAATGAAGAGAGCGATACTGCTGCTTCATCCCAAATGTTTTGTCACATATTACCTAAATGTCATTTAGAAATACTTTCTCTAAGAGAGACGATTGTACATTCTTACTGTATTGAATCTTATCCTTTTTTTTTTTTAAATAAATGAAAAGTTATATTAATTTTAATTGAGAGCCTTCTTTAAAGACAGCATTTTATTGCATCATTGTAGTACTTAAGTTGATCTGTGTTCTGTTAAGTGGTTTAATATTTAATTCTGGACTCCCCTTGAAGTTCACATGGCTTTGTTTAATCAAGCACTCGAAGAAGAAAAAAAAGATATGAAGTCAAGCATCAGTTAGGCTGAATTATTCATTAGGAACTATAGAATTACCTTTTGCACATGCAGCACCTGTCTGGCTTTTCATCTGAAAGTTGATAGGCTACCTATAGACATTAGTGAGAATCATATATTAAGTATTAGGGAATATAAGGTGGCGGGTCAGATGACTTATCTATTATGTCTTTTGTAAATTATTAATATCTGAAATATCTTACTACTTGTAGTGCTAAGAGATTCTTATGCCATTGAAGAGCAATAGTATATACTATTGGATAATCTTAGAGGCTTGAATGGAGAGAGACCAGTATTTTGTTCTCAGTAACCTCTGCTTGAGCTTGAACAAGCAACATATATATTTGTTCCTGAAAACTCCAAATAGTTTTAAATGCATAAATCCAATGATAATACCTATTAATTATGGAATTGGCAAAATTAGATAAGTAGCTTATTATTAGTTTATTAGTAGTACTTAGTAATAGTTAACACTATGTTTTGAAACACGACTGAAATGTTTCACATGATCTTAAAAATCTTTTGACCTGAAGGTGTATGCTTAAATGTTTGAAATTAGTTTTGTAGACAAAAATATCATTGTGCCAGCATATTAATTTATTTCATTATATAACTAAAATTTTATTTAAACGTTTTTGAAATTTATGTCTTGGACCAGATAATAAAGAAAAGCAGCCAATAATTGCCCTATATATATATATATATATATATATAGGAACTCCTTCAATGCTGTTTAAAAAGCACACCAGACATTCAGAGCTCCAAAAATCACATAAAGGAAGCATAAAAGAAATCCACACGACTCCAGTGGTTAAATCCATATCTTCAGAAGCAATATGGTAGATGTGAGTGAGACACAGATCAATATTGAAGTCCTTTGTTTGTTTGTTTGTTTTTTACTATAAATCTACACTTTCACATTTTGAAAGAGGAGATTTATAGTTAAAAAAAAAGGATGCAAATATTTATTTGTTTCTCACCCATACTCTTAACCACTGGAGTCATGTGGATTACTTTTATGTTTTTTACGAGCTGAGATATTCTTCTAAGAAAGTCCTGCACATTTTAGATGGCATGAGGGTGAGTCAATGAAGAATTTTCATTTTTGGGTTTCGTAATTATTTAAAAAAAATATATATGTAAATTAGCTATTGTCACACTTTGTTTTAACCAGTTAAATAGTTATTAAGGTATTCAATTATATTACGATCATAGTAATTACATGGAAAAAATCATTTTGGAAAAATGAACTGGTATCCAATATTTCAAAAGAGATACTGAAAGATTTTGATAAAGCCATACACAGTAGGTTACAGGGAAATTAAACGTGATATCAGTCTTTATTTTGCATGTGCACATGACACATTAAGGATTGGCTTGAGAAATGATTCTGGGTGACCTAAAATTTAATCCAATTGAAAGACTGCTGTCCACCAGTGCTTTCCGTCTATATATCCTGCAGGAATTCTACTGCATTTTCTTGAACTGTTCTCTGTGTGAATCATCTCATGCTGAGAACAAGGGGCTCATTATTCGGACGAGATTGAAACCGCGGATTGTGATTGGATGCTGCCAGCAGGTAGAAACGCACAAGTAATTTTAGTATCCTACTCGGGCATCCGAGTTTTTCCTCCTGCGTTTTCGTTTAGTTTTATTTACTCTCGCTCACATTCGCACCTTTTACTACAACTCTCAAAGCAGATGTAATTGAATGTGGGAAAGATACGAGTATGTACCGTTTTCAGAAAAGACATTGCAAACCCGTAGCTTCGCGCGAAATTAAAAAGTTTATGTAGGTTAAAAAAAATAAAACGCTCGTCAGATAGACACCGCTCCTTCTTTTACAATTTTGTTGGATTACTTCTGCTCTGTAATATTTTTCTTTTGGATATAGAACCTCCTACATTCCACGTAAGTGTTTTAATCCAATTGTTGATGACAATGTTGGTTCTTCTTTGTTTGATTATAGAACCCAAGGGGTCACACCAAGGGGCAGGGGCAATCTACATCATTTATATACATTATTTATAATTCTTTTAAACATTCACATAAATATTTACAGAACACCGGCAACAAACTCAGAATGACTGATTCAAGGATGTCGCTGCTAATGCTCTTGATTTTATCAGGTAAGCCATTAGTGGTGTAGTGGCTCAGTTGCAGTCAAACCATTTGATTCACTCCATTTATTAAATCCATCACACTGAATAAACCATTTTTTAAAATAATTATTATTCCTGCATTACAGGTGTGTCGACATGTGAGGCACAAGGTAATTTATTTCTCCTACCTTTTCTTTAGGTTTGTAACCTAACATTAAACTGTTTATACTCAAATGCCTCATGAGTCATACTCCTATTTGTGTAACTCGTTTTGAGACCATGAGCAGAAGTAATAATACTTTAGGGGTTTTCTATGGCAGGTGTGTTCTAGTAAGGCAATCTCTTCTGTATATACTCTAATTCTCATCTGACCTGCTCACTTAAGTGTGTGGTAGGCCTCCGCTTGGGAAACGCATCGTAGGAGGAGTTGAAGCATCTGAAGGGGCATGGCCATGGCAAGTGGACATTCAAATGGGAGCTAGTGGCCATGTTTGCGGCGGATCCATAATTTCCAGAGATTGGGTCCTTTCTGCTGCACACTGCTTTCCTTAGTAAGGCAATGGCTTGAGGATCGATCACTGGAATAATAAACTTTGGTCAGGGTCTGCTCAATTAAAATTTTTATATAAGGCCATCTTTACATTACTGGTAAATAAAACAAAAATTGACACAAAAATGAAATACATAAGTAATGTACTTCAGTAAGGCTAAAAAAAAAAAAGTTATGTTTTGGATCAGAATCAGAATGTGAGGTACTAGAACATATCTTGGTCACATTGGGAATCTGCTCAACATGCCAAAAAAAAAAAAAAAAAGAAGTTACATTAAAGGGATAGTTCAACTAAAAGTGAGCATTCATCATTTACTCACTTTCATGCCATCCCAAATGTGTATGACTTTCTTCTGCTGAAAATGCTCTGTAGGTCCATACAATGCAATGAATGGTAACCAGACATGTCAAACTCCAAAAATCACATAAAGACAGCATAAAAGTAATCCATACAACTCCAGTGGTTAAATCTATATCTTCAGAATCTAAATAAGTTTGGGTGAGAAACAGATATATTCAATATTCAATATTCAAGTTCTTTTTTTACTATAAATCTTCACTTTCACATTTACTTTCAAAAGATGTGAAAATGTGAAAGTGTAGACTGATAGTAAAAAAGTATTGTCTCTCAAAATGTTATGCTATGTTTAATTGTGAAATTAAGAGCATTTCCACATGCACAATGCGATGAGAATTTACAAGATTGGGATTAAACATCTGTGTGGCGACATGAAAGCAATTTGTTGACTGCAATTTTTTGCTAGGGAGCATAAAGATTGGACTGTGGAGCAATGGAAAAAGGTCATGTGGTCTGACGAGTCCAGATTTACCCAATTTCAAAGCGACGGGTGCATCAGGGTAAGAAGGGAAGCGAAGCGATGCACACGTCATGCATAGTGCCGACTGTATAAGCCTCTGAAGGAAGTGTTATGATCTGGGGTTGATTCAATTGGTCTGGTCTAGGCTCAGCAAAGTTATGTGGCAATAAAATGAAGTCAGATGACTACCTGAATATACTGAATGACCAGGTTATCCCATTAATGGATTTTTTCTTACCTGATGGCGTGGGCATATTCCAGGACGACAGTGCCAAGATTCATCGAGCTCAAACTGTGAAAGAGTGATTCAGGGAGCATAAGGAATAATTTTTTACACATGAATTGGCCACTATAGAGTCCTGACCTTAACCCCATTGAATTTGGGATGTGCTGGAGAAGACGTTACGTGACTCCCCCATCATCAATACAAGATCTCGGCCAAAAATGAAAGCAACTCTGGACGGAAATAAATGTTGTGACGTTGCATACGATTGTCGAAACAATGCCACAATGAATCCGTGCCGTAATCAAAGCTAAAGACAGTCCAATGAATTATTAGAGTATGCAATGTTTTTTTTTGGCCAGGCAGTGTAATATCGCTTCAGAAGACATAGATTAAACAACTGGAGTCTGATGCAATCGCTTTGGGTGAGAAACAGATCAATATTTAAGTCCTTTTTTTTTATATATATATATATAAATCTCCACTTTCACTATAACTTTCAGAAAGTGAATAAAGAAAGTCATACACATTTGGGATGGCATGAAAGTGAGTAAATGATGAGAGAATTTTCATTTTTTTTTTTTCAAATTTCCCTGATTACTGGGGGAATTTGAGAAGCAATCTCATTAACGGACAGCTTTTTCAAAGAAACGAACAAAGATCTTACAACATTATTCCATAAAAATCCCACAAATGTACACAGCACATCGCAGCCTTTATTTACGAAGATGCTGGAGCAGTTGTGCAAGTCCAGTGCAGATAAATGAGACCCAAGTGAGTAAAAGATAATATATCCATGTTTTGAATCACAATACACTAAGCATAAAGTTTAAAGAACATTTACCTGAGCTATACATCCCAAGAAACCTCAGGCTACACAAAAAATATGAATAAATTCCAGCAACTTTCCACGCGTCCAGCTCCCAAATTGGAGCGTCACATTTAGAAGTTATCATGCCCCTGTTCTGTTCAAAGACAATTACCCATTCACTGTGAGAGCTTCATATGGCTGAAAGGTCAGTGAATATTGTGAATATTGGTCAGTCAGAACCAACTTTCTAAGTGATTCTTATTGGAAAATCTGTTTGGAACGACCCTACAGCATGGATTGTGCTCCATTCGAAGTGCCCTGTTAAGGCATGATCAGCACCAGTTAGAACACAGCCAGTTTTAGGTGGAGTATGCATTCTCATTCTAGAAAGCACTTGATTGGACATGGTTTCTCACCCTCTATGTGACGTAATGGATGTTCTTGAGTCAATTTTAGCCGGAAGAGTGAGACAGCAGATTTTAAACGCTTGTATCTGAAAACAATTGTTTCTATGTTTAGAAGTACACTATTTTAGATGACCTTAAAGCTAATAAATATGGACTAAAAGCAGCAACATTTTTATTTTTATTTCAAAGTGTACACATTACAAAATACAAATTACAATGTATAAATTAGAGGACATTTTAATTTTATCCTGCATTTTCATAATGTCACTATCGTACCATATTCAAACGTCCCTTACATGCCAAAATCAGCTTGATTCAGATAATTTTATTAATTTACTCTAAACTTTAATTATTAAAATGAAAATTCTGTCATCATTCACTTATTATCATTTCTCCTATCCTTAGCCCTTCAGATGTGTCTTCATATCGTCTGTACATGGGACGTCATCAGCTCAATGGCCTAAACACATTTGAGATTGTCAGTCTGGTGCAAAGGGTGGTAGTTCCAGAGGGGTACTCAAACCCTCAGCAGGGCAGAGATGTAGCATTAGTTCAGCTGCGCTCTCCGGTCACCTGGTCAGACAGAATCCAGCCTGTGTGTCTACCTCATTCTGGCCTAGAGTTTGACAGTGGAACCTTATGCTATGTCACAGGCTGGGGCCACACACAGGAGGGAGGTAAGTGCATCAAGCAAGAAATAAGGGTTTCCTGAGAAAATAAGATTTAGAGGATTTAAGACCATGGCTGAGCCTTTGTGTATTAGGAATGTATGGAGAGGCAGTGTTTCCTAGGGAGTGATTGCTGAGTTTCTTTCCATTAGATTTCTGTAGTGGTAGTTACAGAACAGGAAGTCAGGAACAATTATGGACATATTTAGACAAGCACACCACACATGCCAAGTTTAAAGCTTTATTGTTTGAATATGATATAGAGCTATTTTAGTTTGTCGTCCTAAAACCTGGAAGAGAATTCGCATTTTTGAGCATTAAGTTACACCAGCAAAACTCATTTTATGGCTTAGATCATGTAGAAACACCCCCTTAAGATAACAGTTGTAGGTTACCACATTTAACAGTGTGGGACATTGTGGTCTAAAAAAAAAAATAAAAAAAATAGATATGACAAATGATATTATCAGGATAACAGTTTAAGTGAAATATTTGTGCAAAACCTGATGATTATGATATAATCATGATTCTGCATGTGAAAGGATTTAATGATAGAAATCCTGTCCTTTTGTACAAAATGAGTTAACACAGTTAATGTCACAAATTTGCTTATTTAATTATTGATCATGAATTTGTGTGGAATCTTAAATATTATATTATGTCATACATTTTTCAAAATTACGCAGAGGGTTAATCACTAGCATGCAAACAACAGCGAGAGGAGCAGTTTTTCGCACCTGCATTCCAATGTGACAAGATGTAATCCTTCCTCGTGATCACACAGTGTGTTTTCATCAGATGAATTGGAGGCTAAAAACTATTAAAGTGTGACGAGACTCGCGCTGTGTATGTGTGCAAGCCATTAGTGCAACAAAAGCCAATCAACTATTCAGACCTTTTCGGTGAATCGCACCTGCAAAATCCTTAAAAATATTTTCCAGGTTCAATTTATATTTTGAAAAGACTTGGCTTTTGAACCCCACGATGCGAGCTTATGTTTTCTCTTTTAATTGTTTAATGTAATTTTGAGTGTGACCATTGTTTAAGGAGAGTGTACCTGCATGCTGGGTTTGAAATCTCAAGGATTAACAGTGGCGTTTTTCTTATTACATCACGTGTTGTTCTGAAAGCAAAACGAAACCAATGAAACATGGAATGTAGGCTGTCATCCATGCAATGTGACCGAAGCAAAGAGGGAACTTGATTAACAGAAAGTGAAGCGATGCCGGCTCTTGATGCGTGAATGGCTTGCACGCTCTGCACGAGTCTGTTGGGCATACAGCAGTCTCGTCACATTTTAACTTTTTGTTTAGCCTCGCTGAATGATCATGAGGAGGGATTACATCAAGATGTAGACTGGAATGCAGGTGCGGAATTTATCTAAATAAAATTGTCTTCTACTCTCTCACCATTGCTGGCGTGCCAGTGATTACCCCTCTGTGTGCCAATGCTGGCACGTGTGCCAGAGGTTGCCGACCCCTGGATTACAATGTCTAAGTAATGCAGGATAGCTAATCACAGTTTTTTTCTCATGTGTTAGTTTAACTGTGCTCAATGTGTTTTTCTATGGGGAGTAGTGTGCTAAGACTTACTGTGATAACATTTATTTGCATGTTGAAATTTGCGATCACTCTCTTTGTTTCCCCCAAATAGTCCCCCTCACTGGAGCTGGGGCTCTACGGGAAGTGCAAGTGCCCCTTGTTGACCAATCTTCCTGCCAAACAATGTACCACATTCAGTCATCTAAATCAGAAACAGTGAACATCCTATCAGACATGATCTGTGCTGGATATATGGAGGGAGGCAAAGATTCCTGTCAGGTATGGGACTACTTAGTATACCATAAGTAACGTAACAAAAGTACATACGGTAACAAAAGAGCACTAAACCGTTAACAGTTTTGACCCCTTAATGTAAATTACATAATTGTTTTGCTCTCAGGGAGACTCTGGAGGCCCTCTGGTTTGTCCTGTTGGCAATGGGACATGGATTCAGGCAGGAGTTGTAAGTTTTGGACTTGGATGCGCTCAGAAGAACCAACCAGGTGTCTATTCCAAAGTCTCAAGTTTTGCTGGCCTCATCCGCACCACAGTACCAGAAGCTCAGTTGCTGGGTCACGCTTGGAGGATTGAAAGTCAAATGCCTCTCATTCTATGTCTCTATTTTGCATTAGTGCTCTTTTGTAGATAGTAGTTAAGTAAACTGTGGTATTTCATCTGTGTGGCATTGACTGCCAAGTTGTTGTGTTTTAATGTAGTCAATGCAAAGCCTCAGAAGCGCAAATGTAATGATGTTTGCTAAAACCAAACAAAATGAGTGCAAATGTATTTTTTGTATAATTTTGTAATACGAGGCTCGTTAATAATGCCGATGGAGTGATTTAGCTATCTGATCCTGCCTAAGCAATAATCTAGATGCTACTCTGTTATTATTGTGTATGAGATTGCTTATGTACATTTTTAAATATGGTAAAAACATTGTCACTATGACCTCAAAACACGGTAAAATGCCAATATTAATATTTTGTATTTTCTACTCCGATTATTTGTAATGAAAAGTCATATCAGTTTTACTACATAAGGCATATTATTGCATATTGTATATTACATCTCGTCATGCACTAAAGATTGAAATTATGCATTCAACATCTGTGTTTTAACCTCTTTTACTTTTAGTTTATCTTCTTGAGATTGGGTTTTCACCTTTATTTTGCACTCTGTTTTTTATTCTTTCGCTCATATTTTTTTTACAAGTGTTGATTGTTGGAATTACACTTGACATCTTTTCATCATTCTTGATCTATTGTGATATGCATACTTGTCATACATTTTACAATCCTTGTAAAAGCAGTTTGAAATATTTTTTTATATATATACATAAACGGTGGTGCAGACACAAACTGTTGATATTAGGACTTGTGTACTGAATGAAAATTCTCTCATAATTTACTCACCATAATGCCACCCTGATGTGTATCTGCAGAACACACACAAAGTTTTTTGGAAAAATATCTCCGCTCTGTCCTCACAATGCAAGTGAATAGTGACTAGAACTCTGAATATCAAAAAAGGACATAAAGGAAACATAAACCTAATCCATAATACTCCAGTGGTTAAATCCATATCATCAGAAGCAATATGAGAGGTGTGGGTGACAAATAGATACATTTTTACAAAATTATTATTTTATTTTTTTTACTAAATCTCAGATTTAAAAATGTATCTATCTGTCACCCACACCTCTCATATTGCTTCTGATGATATGGATTTAACCACTGGAGTATTATGGATTACTTGGCCTTTAAAATATTTTCGGACCTTCAAAGTTCTGGTCACCATTCACTTTCACTGTATCGACAAGACATTCTTCTAGAAATCTGTGTTTGTGTTCTGCAGAAGAAAGATGGCATGGGATGGCATGAGGGTGAGTAAATTATAAGATAATTTTTCATTTTTGGGTGAAATTTGGGGGGTCTAAAGGGATAAATGTCACATTAGAACATCTCCAAGACATATTTCACCCCCAAATCAAAAGACAGAAAAAATACATTATATTTTGCATGGAAAATAATGACAAAAAGGTAGTATCCATCTATCCATGATTTGACTGGTGCAGAGGTTGTGCCGCCTACAAGCTCCAACAGACAAAACAGAGCCAGTCTCCACAAAGTTGTGCAGTTAGGGGTGTTCGATTTCTAGTTTTTTGGAGTCAACTCCGACTCGCGTTGGAGTCAATGGATTCGACACTTCGACTCTATTTATTTCCAATCAAGATAGTTTCAATATTCAGGATCGTCACCAGGGATGCCATTAGTGGGCAGTGCCATCCCAAGTGACATATTTTCACCCCCAAAATTGCTTGTCAGGCATGAGCGAAAAATCTAAGGAATTATTAAAATAAGTTTAATTTTCATTCGTGTATAGTTCACTCAACCCACTGCTTACTCCTACCCGAATCCAAACAATAACGTTAGTGGAACGGGAGAAGCTTACTTTAGTCTAGATGGCTTCCATGCCGAAGGAAAAACTAATCGCACATATTTTCTTGCGCGATTCACTTCAATAACTAGGCCCTATTAATAGGCATATTATGGAGATGTTATAAAATACAAAATAATTAATTTGGACAGTTGTTTCTAAAGGTGGGGGACTCGACTTACATGACTTGACTCGAGTCTGACTTGAGTGGCAAATTTAAGGACTTGTGACTTGCTTGACTAAATGAAGAAAATGGCTTGACTTGACTTTGACTTGAGAATCAGCGACTCAAGACTTGACTTGACTTGAACTGCATGACTCGACAATGACTTGAAAGTTTTTTATTATTATTATTTTCAATAACTTATTATAAACAGTACTGAAATGTGTTTTAAAAATATTGCGACATAAATTAATTAATATGCAAAAATGTAAGCCAGCCAGCACCACTGATCTGCATCTGTGCAGTTAAGTGCACTCACAATGCGCCAAAATGACAGATGATTGTCAAGTTACCAAAATAATCTCCTTTGGATATAAAGATTTCGAGTTGGACCGTGTGAATAAAAAAAGTATGAAAATATGCAATGAAAAAATATCCGATTCAACCACCACAACCTCGAATTTCATCAGACATTTCCAAAACCACAAGGAAAGGTAGGCCTAGTAAATAATTTCATTATACAGAAAGATTCATATGTAAAATTACTGTTCAAATGTTTAAGAGTTGTCAGTAAATTAAATGATTCACGATTAATAGTTTTGTAGCGTGACAAGTTTTCTTTAAAACGTGACAAGTATAAAATATGTACAGAGTGACTCGTGACGAAATCCAAGTGCTCATATAGTGATTATGACTTCTGAAGACTTTAATGAAAGCCTTTGAATGCAATACCTTTATGACTATTTTATATAAATGTATCTCTGAAGGGAACTGACTGTCTTCGATGGCATTTTCTATAAAGTATTGTTTATAAGTGCAGGGCTGCTTTGTGTGCAGGCGTTACCAATGTAGCAGCTATATTTGCATTTGCATTCAGCCCGTCTGCCGTTTTTGTTAGATCAATGTGAAAATTTGACCGCATTTTTACAGCATACACCCGCGTTATACATTTTAACCAGTTTTTTTTTTTTCCAAAAAAACTAAAGAATTCGGATAATAAGGTATCAAGAAGTATTCCCAGTATTTTTAAGTGCCCACGATAAAAATAGCGTGCATGTTCATTAATGCAATTTACTAATATATAACACATTGGTGTTATACAATCCATATACAAATTAATGTAAAGATATGTATATAAATTAATCTTTTCAGAGCAAAAATAAATATCAATTTAAAACAATTACCTATTTTAGTACTGTGGCTTGACTCGACTTGAAACTCATCAGGACTGGACTTGAATTGCTTAAGGCGAGTCACTGACTTGACTTGATTCGTCTGCTCTGCTCTGCACTTGAGACTTGACTTGAGTCTTGCTTGTGACTTGAACATGTGTGACTTGTTCCCACCTCTGGTTGTTTCTAAATTGAATGTACAGTATTGTGTGTGAGGTCGTTTTTTGTGGAACATATGGTGGACATTTTAAAACCACAGCATTTAAACTCAACAGTCTCGACCACAACCGTTTAAATAGCAGTGTGTCTAATAAAGATACAATGGTGTGGTAATTGCTTTGATAAAATATCAGTAGCTTACCTGTAAATTAATAGTGTTTCCTATTTCATATGTTCTGACGATGGCCCTTTAATCGGTCTTTAATCGCATTAGACGATTTACCTTAAAATGACTGGTAACAATGTCAATCCCTAGTTGCTGACCATATCCAATTTTAAGAGTGAAAATAACAAGAAACAGGCTGGGTCGGAAATAATATCATTGTCATATAGAAACTAGACAAAATGCCTCTTGCATTGATGTAATAATAAACAAACTTCCGAAGGTTTTCAAATCTCTCTCTCTCTCTCTCTCTCTCTCTCTCTCTCTCCCTCCCTCTCCCTCTCACTCGTTTTCACGCACGCACATGATCTCTCACTCAAACGTCAAGCTGGTGTTTGTAGAGGATGTGATTGGTTTTTAAGAACGCCAATTCATTATTTTGAGCCAATCACAACGTTCTGTTCATAAAGTTACGGAGTCGAACAAAAGATTCGATTCCTGTATCAGAGGCAACTCTGATTCTATGACGAGTCAGGAATCGACTCTTTTGAAGTCGAATATCCATCACTATGCGCAGTTGATTTTGTAAGCCAAAGGTGACTGTACCGGGACAGGTCAAATAAATCAGCTTCTTATTTGTATCAGCTTCTAAATAGGATTTCAAGCGCAATCATGGCGACAAATGGTAAGAGATTAATGTGACATATTTCGTTTTTTACTTTAGGACCTTATTTACATAGCCACAGCACTGTGATGCAAAACGTACCTTCTATCATCTTAACCTGTCAATCGCACGCGCCGAAAACAATTAGCGATGTAATGGGAATTTAATAAAGTGATATGCAAATCTGATGCATTTATGTTTTATTGTGAAAAGGCGAAAACGGAGAACATGTCGGCTTCCGCCATTTTGTTTGCCGTGTTTTCACTATGAGCTGATTTGTGCTACTGACCTACATTTAGTCGGAGCCTAGCATGAGACGAGACAACCAATTGAAAATGTTTCAAGAGATTAATTATTTGGCTTTACCCTACATCCCATACACTCACTGCGAGCGACCCGACAAAACAAGAACGCTCTTATTCTTGTATTATGCTGAGAGCTTGCCTAGTAATGCCTGTATTTATAGACTAATCCCCTCTGACGACCACTTTGAATAAATGTCAATACTGATGCCAATATTCACTCACTCACACACACACACACAAACACACACACACACACACAATAAAAGCCACCACCTGTAATGAACAATATCGTATCTTTTCCTTTAGATTATGCACAAACTTCAAACCATGGGTAAGTTGTTTAACATACATAGCTTCATCATAAGGTTGAATGATTGCACACATTTTACATGGAAATAATTAATTGTGATGTGCCCAGATATGGTGGTTATGGAGGGCAGTCGAGTCAGAGTTACAGTCAATCTCCTGGCCAACAGAGCTATGGAGGAGGTTACAACCAGAATTCAGAGAGCAGCTCTGCTCCATATAATCAGGGTGGCTATGGATCCAACTATGGACAGTCCCAGTCAGGTATTGTTTATTTCTCTAAGATACATGATCATAATTTATAGTCAGGCATGGTTGTTTTTAATTGATAGTTTATTGATCTTTTAATGTGGCAGTTACACTTCTAAATACTCTGCAAATGCTGTTTGCAGATTAATAAATGTGACTAATGTCTCCGGGTTTGGCTAACTTTTTCAAATCCGTATCTTCCTTTAGGTGGATATGGGTCTCAGCCCCCGTCTCAGTCCAGTCAGTCCTATAGCTCTGGAGGCTACAGTACCACCAGCCAGACTCCACCAGCTCAAAGCGGAGGATACAACCCGCAGTCCTCTTACTCTGGCTATAACCAGAATCCGTCTTCTCCTTCCTCTACCTCTGGGTGAGTATTAGTCTATAAATCTGGATTTGAGTTTGTCTGAAATATGTTTGTTTACATTTTGTAGATTTTACATCAAATTAATAGTTTGCCCAAAAAGAAAAATCTCTCATCACTTACTAACCCTCATGCCATCCCAGATGTGTATGAATTTCTTTCTTCAGCAGAACACAAACGAAGATTATTTAGGTCCATATAATGCAAGT
Organism: Moxostoma hubbsi; assembly: GCA_032164185.1. Taxonomy (NCBI): domain Eukaryota; kingdom Metazoa; phylum Chordata; class Actinopteri; order Cypriniformes; family Catostomidae; genus Moxostoma; species Moxostoma hubbsi. The sequence goes on along the minus strand of JAVLUX010000007.1, from coordinate 27,615,901 downwards.
GAATGGGGACCAACATTTGGAAGCTCCAAAAATCCCATAAAGGCAGCATCAAAGTAATGCGTAAGAACCCAGTGTTTTATTGAATGTCTTTTGAAGCGATCAAATTGATTTTGGGTAAGAAAGGACCAAAAACGTTACTTATTTTTCACTGTACATCTTGCCATTGCAGTCTTTTGGCACAGTCATTGAAAGTGTTATTAAGCTTGAAATTATGATCAGCAAAGATTCTGCAGATGTCAAGATTTATGGTGAAAAAAAGTAACATTTTTGTCAGTTTTCACCTAAAACTGATTGGATAAAGATATGGATTTAACGACTGGAGTCACTTGGATTACTTTTATACTGCCTTTATGTGCTTTTTTGAGCTTCAATGTTTTGGACCCCATTCGCTTGCATTACAAAGAGCTGAGATATACTTTAAAAAAAAATTTTGGTTGTTTTTCAGCAGAAAAAAAGACACATCTGCGATCGCATGAGTATGACAAAATTATTGGAGAATTTTCATTTTTGGGTGAACTATACTATTAAACTTAATTTATATTGAATGAGCTCAGTGCAGGCTTTATTTTTTTGCTGCTCTTTGTCCAGATTATTATTATTAAATGGCTAGGGTTTTCTTTAGATTATAACTAATTTTGTGTTTCAGTAACTACGGCACTAACTCCCAGTCATCTGGCTATGGGCAGCAACAGCAGCAGGGTGGGGGTGGTTTTGGAAGTCAGAGCGGTGGTTATAGTGGAAGTGGGGGGCAGAGTGGTGGATACGGGGGTAGTGGGGGCCAACACCAGTCCTCTCAGCATGGAGGAGGGTCTTACAACCAGTCCCCCAACTACAGTTCTCCTTCACCTCAAACCTATGGGCAACAAAATCAATATGGACAGGGAGGTGAGTTTAAGAGTTATGTTTGGCATAACTGATAATATCATCTTGGTATAGAAAATAAATGTAAAATTTGTGTTCAGGGAATACAGGTCCTCAAAACACATAGTAGAGCGTAGTTTGGTGTACATTTTAGAGTGCTGAGGCAATGGATGTCTTGACGTTTAGACATATAAAAGTACTGATAAATTGAGAGGTTTTAAACCCGGTTTCAATTCTAGGGTACAGTCAGGATTCCCCACCTATGAGTGGTAGTAGTAGTGGAGGAGGAGGCTGTGGTGGTCAGGATGGCGGATATGGCGAGGATGGTAGAGGGGGACGTGGCCGTGGAGGTGGTGGCTTTGGAGGTCGAAGGGCATGTGGGTTTGACAGAGGTGGTCGTGGAGGACCTCGGGGCAGAGGAGGAATGGGGTAAGCAAACATTATGCACTCCTACTCTTCAAAAATCTCATTCATCAGATGCAGTCCACCTGTATACAGTGGAAATCAGAAGTTTACATACACTTAACATTTAATATTAGCAAACTATAGTTTTGGCAAGTCGTTCAGGACATCTACTTTGTGCATGACAGAAGTGCATTTTCCAACAATTGTTTACTGACTTATTGTTTCACTTTTAATCGACTATATCACAATTCCAGTGGGTCATAAGTTTACATACACTAAGTTAACTTTGCATTTAAGCAGCTTGGAAAATTCCAGATAATTATGTCAAGCCTTTAGATCAAGGGTCTTCAACCCTGTACAAAACGCAGCTGATTTATTTGACCTGTCCCGGTACAATCACCTTTGGCTTACAAAATCAACTGCGCTGGGTATTCGACTTCAAAAGAGTCGATTCCTCGTCTCTGACTCGTCATCTGACTCCTCCGGTACCAAGTAGGTACTCAAACAAAATAATTTTTCCGATACCAGAATTTCTGAAGGTACCAGAGTACCCTTGCAGAGTCAGAAACTTTCGAAGCAAAGCTGCTGTGGAGTCTCAACTGAATCTTGTGGAAAAATCCAGGTTTGGAAATTATTTGGATTTGAGGCTGATGAAAAGGGAAACATCGTAGATCAGCAAAAACCTATTTGTTAACGGTGCTTTTGCAATTTTCTGACGAAAGGAGGGAACACATCAAACTTAATAAAGCACCTGAAAGACAGAAACCCAGATTAAATCGAGCAACTAAAGCAGGTGAGTTTAAAAGCATATCTTTTGTATTAGGGCTGAAATGTTTAGTCTACATAGTCTACAACGTCGAAAATAAAAGATTGACGAGAAAAATTTTCATTGTCGTTTGATCTCATTTAACGTAACATGAAATCACATTAAACTGTAATGATGAAGCGCGAGAGCAGCACTGCAGCTCGCGCCTGACGGAGGAAGAATTACACAGATCAGTCCAGATGCACTCTAAACTTTCACGGCTTCATCTTATGTAGATCGCAAAGTATTAGGGAATTGTAAAAAAAAAAAAAAAAAAAAGTACATTCAAAAGCACTCTCGTTGTGGAAGAATCGGAGCCGGAGCTCTTTAAAGGAAACATCCTGGCGTTACATCTTAAATGCAGTTATATTTAATGCGTTATAGCTTTATTAAAGTACAAATAATACAGAAGCAGACAATGTTAATAACTATAAACTCAGAAACTGGCATTTATCTGTGCGGTCAGCGCCTCTTCAATGATTTACGCGAATGTTCCGATCTAAGGGGGAGATATTGAAACTGCACCCGGCTGAGAGAGAGACTGCCTTGGGGACGCTCATCCCTCGAGCGCGGACGCTTAATGCAGCTAGATTAGAACGCGATTGCTCGCGACTTATTTAATCATAATATATGTAACTGTGCATTTCTTATCGTGAAGAAAAATGGCAATATGCAGCTTTATTAATGCGAGAGCACTTTGCACATTAGTTTGGAAATGTTTTTTTATTCATTCTATTGTATGCTTGTTTATTTAGGTTTTTTTTTTAGTACTTGGTAAAAACTTAAAGTAAATGTTGCAAAAGTTGAAGCAAATCTTATATAAGTGTTCAAAAATGCTTAAAGCATACATTGGACAGTTTTGTTATAATTAAAAAATAAAATATTTTAATTAAAGTGTTGCTCAGTGGCATATTTTTGTTCTTAGTTCTGCTGCTAATGTTTTGTTAACTTTAAGTAACCTGTTGTTCAGTAACCTGTTTTTGTGTTTTGCTTTGGTACGGATAATGGTATCGAGTACCGTGAAATTTCAATGGTATTGGTACCGACTACTGAAATTTTGGTACTGTGACAACACTACCGCAGGGGGTCCGCCCATTGGTGGCATTTGTAATAATCACTCACACGCGAGAGACAGGAGTATGATTTATCGACATGTTGAAGTCCTTCGTAGCTGCATGCCAAATATTGAAGTGTGACTAAACAGCGCTAGTCAGCGGAAGCGTGCAGCACGGACCAATCCTTCACATGACCACTGCTTATCACGAGCCTCTCAAAGCACGCCTCACATCAGGTACAGCAGTGCTGCAGTGGAGGGTCGCGTGAGTAAACGTGTCTGCTTTGCGTTGGTCACGCTGCGTGGTTGAGCAGATGATAGCCTGCTTTCAGAACAATACCATACTTGCCTGGTGTAAATAAATAGTTACCACTGAGATTATAAATCTGGTTTACAGGGTCCTTGAAGTTCCACACACAAAGTGATGACTCTCAAATCAACATAATTAAAAATGCACTCAGTCATTGTTTTCCTCATTACAAACTGTTATTCAATGAAATCAACATTATTTTTTTAATTTATGTATAAAATCGAGCACTCACATGAGATGAAGACATTATAATAACCTTATAAAAGTTGTTTTATTCTGCATGGACAGGGTCTATCTGTTTTATTTCTGTGTGTATGTCTTTTTCTATCTTTTTGGAGGTTTGGCACAGGGATTTACAGAGGAATTTTTAAATGTCACTTTGTCAAAAATGTTGCAGACCCCTGCTGTACATCCTTGCTGAAAAGACCAGCTAAAACCAGCTTAAGCTGGTTGGCTGGTTTTAACTGGTTGGCCAGCCTATTCAGGTTGCTCAGTTTGCTGGTTTCAGAGGGTGTTTAAACACTTTTTAACTGGTCAGGCTGGGAGACTAGCCAAGACCACCTGACTAGCTAAGATCAGCATGACCAGCCTGACCAGCTAAAAAAAAAGTGTTCAAAACCAGCCTGACCAGCTTATGCTGGTTTTAGCTGGTCTTTTCAGCAGGGCAGTATTTAACGAGTATTTCAGTGGCTTTGCAATGTAAATGTAAAGAAGTATACATACAATAATTTGGTAGCCTACAATCCAAGTTGTTATAGGCATAAAACTAAATTTTATACAATATGTAATGGGGATCCTGGCTCCATCTCTCTCTCTACCCACAAAGGGGTCCTTGGCCTGAAAATGGTTGAAGACCCCTGCTTTAGACAATTAGCCAATTAGCTTCTGATAGGAGGTGTACTGATTTGGAGGTGTGCCTGTGGATGTGTTTTAAGGCCTACCTTCAAACTCAGTGCCTCTTAGCTTGACATCATGGGAAAATCAAAATAAATCAGCCAAGACCTCAGAATTTTTTTTTTGATCTCCATAAGTCTGGTTAATCCTTGGGAGCAATTGCCAAATGCCCGAAGGTACCATGTTCTTCTGTACAAACAATAGTATGCAAGCATAAACACCTTGGGACCGCGTAGCCATCATACTGCTCAGGAAGCCATCATACTGCTCCTAGAGATGAACGTATTTTGGTGCGAAAAGTGCAAATGAATTCCATAACAACAGCAAAGGACCTAGTGAAGATGCTGGAGGAAAGAGATAGACAAGTATCTATATCCACAGTAAAACGAGTCCTATATTAACCTAACCTGAAAGGCTGCTCTGCAAGGAAGAAGTCACTGCTCCAAAACCACCATAAAAAGCCAAATGAACAATGACTCCAAGCATACCTCCAAAGTTGTGGCAAAATGGCTTAAGGACAGCAAAGTCACGGTACTGGAGTGGTCATCACAAAGCCCTGACCACAATCCGAAATAACATTTGTGGGCAGATCTGAAAAAGCGGATGCGAGCAAGGAGGCCTACAAACCTAAATCAGTTACACCAGTTTTGTCTGGAGGAATGGGCCAAAATTCCAGCAACTTATTGTGAGAAGCTTGTGGAAGGCTAAGCAAAACGTTGACCCAAGTCAAACAATTTAAAGGCAATGCTACCAAATACTAACAAAGTGTAAACTTCTGACCCACTGGGAATTGGATGAAAGAAATAAAAGCTGATATAAATCATTCTCTTTACTATTATTCTGACATTTCACATTCTTAAAATAAAGTAGCGATCCTAACTGACCTAAGACAGGGAATGTCTTCTATGATTAAATGTCAGGAATTGTGAGTTTAAATGTATTTGGCTAAGGTTTATGTAAACATCTGACTTCAACTGTATATCAGTGTGTTGTTTAGGGAAAAAACAACAGCTTTAGAGAAAAAGAGTTACACAGTATTGGTCAAGTTGTGATCGTGGTAAGTGGTTTACCTGTTTGTTCAATTTAAAATAGAGACGAAAGGGTTCCACCATATGCACCTCTAAACTGGCTGGGCTGAAAATAAACGGTGGCCTAGACCTTGATTAATTAAAGGTAAAATGTCTTGATTTGGGGTATGAAGTTATGACTGCATAAACCCGTAACACTGACAATAAAAACGGAATACTTTGTCCAATTTAGAGCCAGAATGGTCAGGTCTATGATTTATTGTTGATCCTCATGTTCATGTCTTCTCAAGTATTTCGCAAAAATGATTCATGACATTAAGTTGATGCAAGTTTGCTGAATACAATTGAAATTGTGGTGAACTTTGTCTTCATCTTCACTCATCTCAAGATGAGCCTAAGGTTCACATAAAATTCAACACAAACTGATCAGAAATGGTGACGAATCACCAGGTCTTTATTTAAATGAGAATCTGTTCTTGGACAAAACAGTGAATAAATGAATGAATTAGGGGTTTGGACATTTAGTCCTGTGACAAAAAGTTGATCCAAAGATAATTTTACATTTTTGTCTTTGGGAGCAGCACATAATATGTTTGGTTTGACATGCCCACATTGCATGAAAACAGAAGTAGGGTCTTTTTAGGATACAAAGGCCCAAGCACCCTATTTAGGGATCAGGAGTTTGTGACATTTGTTTATAAGGTTCTGACTGTCCCCAGATACGCTTTGTTTGCCACTCTGGCTAGCAGACATAGACCAAACTCGGGGCAGTCTCTAGCTATAAGCGGTGTAAGCGACTGCCCCGAGATTATATAATTTTTGTATATAGTTAATTATTGTTATTTATAGCCTTCTATTTTTATTTGTATATAATTATTGGTAATTTACTGTAGAATTTGGTTACTTTATTATTATTTTTGTGTTTTTTATAAATAATATATTCCAGTTATAAATGTACATCTTCAAATTTGTTGAATACTGTTTTGTGGTGTCAATTTGCTTAGGGCCCACACTTTTAAAAATATTACACCCAGAATTTTGAGAAATACAAAAATAACCACACAAGAGCATGAAGTGTCATTCGCTGTGTAGGTGTATGTGCTTCACTCATTTTCGACCAAAATGCCTGATAGAACCTTACAAAGCTGTGGTCACAGTTTACAAATGTTTTGTTTGTAGTTTTCAGTGACATTTTTTGCACGTATGAGATAAAAAAAAAAAAAATTGATTGCCTTGTGGTTTCCCATTTTATCTGAGTTGGATACTGTCATGAAATATAAATAGTGTGTGAATAACTTTTTAAATATTGTTTTAAAAAAGTAAGCCTTTGACATTTTCACAAACCAAACATTTAGTTAGATTTATTTGTAATTTATTAAATTAATTCATTAATGAGCTGGTCTTGATTTAAATATTACCATTTAATGATGATTTGATCACTGTTAGTGAAGCAAATATGGAAATGTATTATTTACAAATGATCAAAGCTTGCTCATATAACACATAAAACACTATAACATGAGCAGCAGGTGATCTAAGACTTATCCGGTAGGCTGTGATCACACATTTTGGTCCACACCTTGAGGTGCTGTCATGTAAAATCTTGTTCTGCAGGATTATTATGTGTTGATTTAAATGCTTTAATGAATCTTTAAATCTTCTCCTAGGCTGTTTTCTGCAAGGTTCTGCAATTTTATGCTTTTCCCTTTGAAGAAGATAAAACAAGAGACACAAAGGGTCTAGAAAACTGTTGAAGAAAGGGACTGGGAAAGTGAGGATTAGTCAAGAGTAAATTCAAGAAATGTATGTCTAAAAATTAGGGCTGTCAATCGATTAACATTTTTAATCAAATTAATTACATGGTTTCCCGATTAATTAATCGCATATACAAATATTTGCTGAGAAAGCCCCTCATATAACAATAATTGCATATATAATGATAAATAGTTATCTATAAAATATTTTAAAATTAGATATATACACATATAAAAAATATTCAGATAATTAAAATGCATTACATTTTTGTGGCAGAAGAGTTAATTATTGATAAGACAATACAAAAAGCGGCTTTAGAATACAATGTATTGTGTACTGCCATATTATTGAACATAAACCAATCATTGGCACACAGTTCACAGCAATCCATTACACAAGAGAATTTGTCAATCAGTTGGAGATTTATTATGAGGGCTTGTTTAAGGAACCATCGATTAACAGCTGCGTCAGACATGCTTGTGTAGCGTCTTGGATGCGTTGCGTAATAAACATAAATTTTTTAGGTTGCTGTGTCAAGTTAAATATAGTTTAATACTTAGAACACATCTTGAGGTCACTTAGTTCGGATTTGCACTCCAAGAACATAATGCATGTTTGTGTTGTTCTGCTGCTCAAGGGTGTTTTTCTTCACTATATAAACTGCGCATTTCCACGCAGCTGAAGTTTCACTTACTGCCCTCTGGAGTAAACAGGTGGTACTACAAGCTTGCATTTCTCAGGAAACTTCCATATTATATTGCGATTAACGCGTTATTTTTAATAAAATTAATCGCACTGAATTAACGCGTTAAATCGACAGCCCTACTAAAAATTAAAATGAAAACTTCAGTGGAAGAAAAATGGTTTTGGTTTTTGTAAAGAATGGTAACTTCAAGTGTTACATTTAAAAGCAATATGGTAATGCAGAATCATTCCAAAAAGGGGAAAGGTGTTAACATCAGTTATTTCTGTATAACTTTAAAAGCGAAACTGAATAAAATGCTGTATGCAGTTTCTGCGCAAAGAATTAGAACATTGCTAACATTTGCAGCACAATGGGGAAAGGTCCTGGGCTAAGAAGTGCCTTTGATCTGATAAAAGAAAATCATTTATTTGGTAAAAAATTCCACTGCACTGAAAAGAATGAAAAGCTGCATGTTAAAAGAAAGATGTGGTGAGAAATATTCTTTAGAGCGAAATAGGCCAAATGGTTATGGCACAGGGCCTGCATGACTTCAGGAAGTAATATCAAAAGGGTTTCCAGAAGTCCTTATGGGTTATGGTCAAAGATGAACCTAGTGAGAGGGGACAGGAGAGAAAGGGGGTTTGTAGAAAGTTTTGTTTAAAGGGTGGGTCCTTTCCAGCCTCAAGATTGAAATGGGGCACCACCCTCATCAACCTTCAATTCGTCTCGCTTGTCTCTCTCCTTCTCCATCAGAATGGGCGATCGTGGAGGATTCAATAAGTTTGGTGGTAAGTGACAAACTCTTTAAACAAGGAACTTAAGGGGTTTAAAGAGTGCCTGGTCTAAGGGAGGAGTGGGGGTCTGGTCTTGTCACAGACAAGACCAGATGGTAATGGTAATTTAACAAATGGTAATTTACCAAAACCTTTATTTGTATATTGAACATTAAGCCTATCCTAGGACTACAATCCACTGCAATCCATTTTGCAATTAAATTTGTCAATCTGTCTGTGAGATTTGTTATAAGGGCTTTTCTAAAGACATGTCAATGTACGCATGTACCAGATGGCCGCTTTTGGAGCACCTCACTTTGTTTGTGTTGCATCATAAACACAGCATTTTAGGTCACTTTGTCATGTTAGTTTGAAACAGAAATAAACACGTCTCGAGATCCCTGTATTTGGAATGGACCCATTTCACAGACCTGTTATGAGGGGTTTCTGCCTTTTTTAACAACGAAAATGCAGCAAACTTTTATATATTTCCCATTTAAAAAGTATTTAGTGTAAATTTATAATATTGTACTTTATATTTTATTACCTTGGAATAAGTACAAAAAAATCAGTTACCATAGCTGCGCTGAGGCTTCTAACACAGCTGCTGAGGGAGAGACAGAAAATGTTGCCTGTTTCTCTCTTACTGCTGTTATCTAGCAATGTATATTTTTCCTAGCTGTGAAAGTGTAATTTTTGATTTGTTTTTTCTTTTGCTTTTGGAGTAAATTGGTAAACAAAAATGACATTTTCTGTGGTCACCATTCAAGTTTATCCAACTATGATGACATCCGCTTCGTGAACCTGGACTTGTGAAAAGGGTCCATTGTGCTTCGTCCAGCTGTGTTTGAACACAAGAACACATTTTCATTATTTGCTGTTTCTAGTGATGAGAGCCTGAATGCTGTTTGCTCTCTGTAAAGCTGTACGTTGCCTATACAGCTGGAGTTTTGCTTACTGCTCCCTGCTGAAAACAAGGAACGCACTGAAATGAATTTTGTTACCAATTCACAGGGGTGACATTTTTGGGACTATGAGTGGTAAAGTTTGAACAACTGAATCTTAATACATTTAGCAACAACATTCTAATCATGTATGGTGGAAGAAAAGATAAGTAGGTGGGGGAAAATTTAAGATTTACATTTTTCCATGAAGTGTTCGATATCATAAAATATATCCTATATAAGATTTCGTAAATTAATACATTTGTGTTGTCTGAACTGTTATAGTAGAGCACCTTGTGATTAAGTGGTTCAACATTCAAGTTCTTGCTCTCATTCACCATGTTCCTCTCTTAAGATGTTTTTTTTTTACCCCCAGATAATATTCATGTCAATCATTAGATCTAGAAATTCTAGAATCAGAAATGTAGTAAAATCAAATTGAATGTACTCTCAAGTATGGTAAAAGTGTTTTTTGTTATACCCAAAAAGGCGGTTGTTGTATAGGTTAGACACCTAATGGGAGTGAACAAGTGATGTGCAACACTAGGCGCTAAAGTTTGGGGCTTAATCTTTCTTGTTTGCAACTACTGTGGCAGTTTTGTTCTGTGATGGCTGTATTGTGTATCGGTTGAGCTATACTGATAAAGCTTTTTCAAAGGCTGTGTGAGAGTATTGAATATTCAGAGCATTCATCAAAACTCAAATAAAACATTCTGTACTGACTACTGGGAAATTTATCTCAAAATCATACAAAATGGTGGACTTTACCTTGAAGATTTTTATTTTTTTCCCTCAGTTGCTTTTTTTTTTAGTGCACCCTACTGCTTAAAGTGCGTTTGTGTCTGTTGGGCTATCTGTATGGTGGTGGTTTTAAGATCCGAAAGAGGTCTGATGAAGATCTGAATGAGGAATAAATCAAGACAACACAAAAACTACATGTGAAGAACATAAAAAAAATTTAAAAAAAAAAAACTGGCCTGGAGATGGAAGTCAGTATTACACATGTAATACAGATATGTTTTCACAAAATATGGTATGATTTGAAGCATATGAGCAACATATTCATAATTGTTTGAACATGTCGACATCTGTCTGAAACCAACTTTCTTTTGTTCGCCACATCTCTGGTTACAGTAAAACAAGGTATTGATGCATATCTGTCTGGCTAGCTCAATTAGCTAGTAGACAATTTTCAACAAAGGAAAATTAATTCAATATAAAGTCAAATCCAATGAAAATGGTTCTGGGTTTCATGTGGAAGCAATTTTTGTTGGACATTCGGGATCTATGGTGGATTTAATTTTTTTAAAACAAGAAAACTATGAGCCTGCAACACTTTGGTATTGAGCTCATATTTTCTGAAGTTGGATACTAGAAGTACAACATATTAAGTCAACCCTATATTCTTATTATTGTCCTTTGAGTAGACCTGTAAAATGTTATGTGAATATTCTGATGAGTGAGAAGGAAATGTAGAGAATTGTAATCTCTTTAAAAATCGGTGGTGGTGTTAAGTGATACAATGGCTGGGAAATTTACTTGTGGTTATAGAAAAATGTTGACCTTCATCTGGGACAATCCATAAAGCCAAAAGTAATTCCATTCAAGGGATTCAAAGATAATTTTGCATTTTACTTCCATACTATTTTTTTTTTTTTTGGGTTGCACCCTACAACTTGTACTGTGAGTAGTTGTGATAGAAAAGAGAGTATGTAGTTATGAGACAAGTTTAGTTTGTTTATTTGTCATTTGCACAGCAGATATAGTACACACACAGTTTACTGCATATTAACATGAGTTAATATTCCTTTTAAATGTTGGGCAGTTTTGAATTTCAAACTGGATAAATTGTCATTCGTTTGCAAAACCACATTTTTGGAAACTGATTGTGTTTATTGCTGTCATTTAGTAAAAAATGTGGCTTACTGGTTTGCATATCATAGTTCCTAGTTGATATAGTATGTTTAGTATCTGTATGAGCCAAAGAAGGAAAGTCAGATTTGGAATGAGTAGATTGACTGTTTTTGTGAATTTGTGCACCTGCTCAATATTAATGACTGTTTCTTCACTTCAAAGTACCCCGGGAGCATGGAGCTGGTGGGCCCAACAGTAAGTAAATACATGCAATGCATGCCAAATAGCATTATTGTCCATTACACACAATATTTAGCAACTGTCAAGCATGCATGAAGTTTTTTTTATAATCTTTTGTTATAGTGCAGGACCAGGAAAACTCTGACAACAACACAATCTTTGTGCAAGGTCTTGGGGACAACTATACTGTGGACTCGGTCGCAGACTTCTTCAAACAGATCGGCATCATCAAGGTACACAATAAAGGATGGCACATAAAAAATTGTGAAGCAGCTATTATTCCCATTTTCTCACTATTCTCCTTTTCATTCTCATTCTCTTTCACAGATTAATAAGAAGACAGGATTGCCCATGATAAATCTGTATACAGACAGAGAGACAGGGAAGCTGAAAGGAGAGGCAACCGTTTCCTTTGATGACCCCCCTTCTGCTAAAGCTGCTATTGATTGGTTTGATGGTGCGTTGAAACAGACCATGTGAGAGCATCTGCCTTCGTTGTTAGACAGGGTTGGTGTCGGTTCCTCTTAAATCCCACTGCCAGCCATGCAGTATATACCATTCTTTGATTCCAAGGAATTCTGTGCAATTTAGAGTTACAGTGCCATTCAAAAGTGTCCACATTGAAAATTCTAATTCTAATTTGAAACTGTAAATAAACAAAGTTTTAGGATTTAGAAATGTTATGTAAAATGAATAAGACCTTTTTAATACTCTGCACAATTTCTTAATAATCAGTGGTCAATAATCAGATAAGCAAATTTGTGACATCATATTAAAGGCATCATGACATACTCTATTATTTAAAAAAAATATATATATTGGGGCCTGGGTAGCTCAGTGAGTACTGACACTGACTACCACCCCTGGAGTCACAAGTTCGAATCCAGGCTATGCTTAGTGACTCCAGCCAGGTCTCCTAAGCAACCAAATTGGCCCGGTTGCTAGGGAGGGTAGAGTCACATGGCATAACTTCCTCACGGTCGCTATAATGTGTGGTTCTCTCTTTCGGTGGGGGACGTGATGAGTTGTGCGTGGATGCCGCAGAGAATAGCACGGGCCTTCGCATGCGCTGCATCTCCACATTAACACGCTCAACAAGCCAGATTGACTGTCTCAGAAGCGGAGGCAACTGAGATTTGTCACCTGGATTGAGGCGAGTCACTACACCACCATGAGGACTTTGTGCACATGGGGTATCGGACATTCCAAATTGGGGAGAGAAAAAAAAAATATTATTATTTTATATCTTCCCTGAGGTCCACTTAGAATGTCATTAAAAGTTTATTTTTTTGCACCAAACAGTCATAATTTATTCATATATGATCATTTTCCACCTTGTATCTGGCCCTCTGTCTGAAATGCTCGGTTTTAAGCTGCCTGGCCCTTTAAGACTTCAATGTAAACACCTACTGTTGTGATTGGCTAACATCATGCAGTCCTTCCAATACAGGCATATTTGAAATGCAATCCGAAGAAAATTAACCAACTCCACACAAAAAACATAAAATTACATTTCAGGGTTAACACAGCATACACCCAACACATTTCATTTGAAGGTATCAAACTGTTCACTCAAGCAGCACCATAAACTATCAAACAGAAAATTACATGTAATATTCATCAATGAAATTGGTTACTTACAGTTTTTTGTCCAATAGTCCAATTTTAACTGCCCCATCTTTCAATAACAGTTCCTTTGCAAAGCTTGAATCATATTGTGACAAGCAATTCACACATTTTAAATCAAAGAGGTCCATCAAGTGCATGTTTACAAAAGACCAAAAATTGGTAAATGGGGGATCCTTTTCAGAGTTATAGCTTGACATTGCATCTTTTAAAAGTTGCATGAGATGTATGTGTGACAGGCGGTGCTGGGTCGTGATTCTACACACCCAGCCCCTTATCAGGCTAATCAAGACTCGGAGAGGGTTAAAGGCCGACTGTGGAGTGTGGTGCGAGAGAGAACGAGCGTTTATGGGCAGCTGCCCCGTGTGTTGGTGTCTTTTTATTTAATTAAATGTTGTTTATATCGTCAAGCCTGTTCTAGCTTTCTCCTTTCAATTAATCCCTTTATGTATGATAACAGTCAAAACCATTCGTTATGCACATTTGTGTAGAAAAACATTTAAATACAGACAGACACATGATGTCCAATTTTGATGAATCTCCTATGACAGACCCATCTCTCTGCTCTGTGTGACTGACTGAGCACAAGTGGGCAGATCAAGGGGTGCAAAGATGGAAAAATAGGCATTGCATATGCAGGTGTATTTGGTTCTGTGACGTCACAAGTTCCACTAATTCCAAACGAGACATTTTAACAGCTTGGTTTAAATAAATGCTCTTTTTCTTTTAAGATGGAAGTTTTCAGATCTAAAACTTACAGTATGTTTTTATAGAACAGTGACCTATGTCAAAAGATCAAGGGAATTGTGATTCCTCATGTCATGACCCCTTTAACTCCTTTGTACGAAAGCTCAGATTTTCTGTGTGCGTTCTGAGTGACATACTATATGTGCTAATAATCTACTAAAAAAATCATTTCAATTGATTTTTTCACTCAGATGGTTATGCTGATAATATAAATATGTTATGAAAAAAGCTATATTACATTAGAAAAATGCACAATAGAAGCATTTTCACATATGGATTCAGACTTCTGAATCGCACATTGTTTAACAACTTTTCTCCACAGGTAAAGACTTCAATGGAAACCCAATCAAGGTGTCCTTTGCCACTCGCAGGGCTGATTTTGGACGAGGTGGTGGAGGCATGAGATGTGGTCGTGGTCGAGGAGGTAAAATACATTTTCTACATTAAATCCTCTTAAGTGGTATTTTAGGTTCTTATGATATACATGTTTTTTGGAATTGTTGATTGTTCTGCTTGCAGGGCCAGTGGGCCGTGGGGGATTTGGGGGAGGTCGAGGTGGTAATGGTGGTGGTTTCCCAGGCAACAATGGAGGTGGTGGTGGCCAGCAGAGATCAGGGGACTGGAAATGTTCAAACCCGTAAGTGTTGGTTTAACCCTCCTATTGTGTTCGGGTCATCTTTGACCCGGGAGAGGGATCAAAAAAGGATAAAAAATTATTAAATTTAATTATAAATAGTAAATTTAATAGTAAATTTAAATACCACAGTTTTTAGTACAGGAATCAAACTTTGTGACTTTGTCAAGACTATCAATATACACATAATAAATTTTTTCAGAATTTTTTCTAAATTTTTTAGAATTTTAAAAACTTTTTTTTTACATCTTTTGCGTTCAAATTTCTTTTAAGATAACAAAAACATGGGAAAGAGGGGACAAACAACTTCCACATAAAATTACAGATTCAAAATTTACTTACAGCATGAGCAACCCTGGAGCATGAATTGTGGCTTTACACATAATATTATGTAAATTTGTTTTGTACATCTTTTAATTAGATCTTTTCTTTTAAATGCCTCACTTCCATTTAGCCTCTTTCCCATACTCTCTCACACACTTTTTTGTCTCTCACTGGGATTGCATCTTGTTTACAAACATGCGCACACACATACAGTCACACACAGACATCACTTTCCTGTACAAAACAGACATGACAGATGTAATGAACATAACAGACAAACTAAATCAAAGGTATTAAGGACTAAAGGGGGTGTGGCAAGATTATGTTCAAGCACCCATTAGTCTAAATATGGCTTGAAAGAGGAAATTGTCCACATTTTACTCTGCAACCATCAGATGCAGAAGCAGCTTACAGCATACTCATGCATCAATATTCGGTAGTCCATGTAAGTATTATTGTTGTATACTTGAGTTGTACAGTTGTTTTGATGATGTTTAGTTGAGAAAGAACACGTTGGTTTCATAACTTGTCCACCAAGTTGTATTGCGCAGTTATGAGTAATGGGAAATTCATACAAATTACTAGTAATTCACACATTAGATGTTAATATGCATTGTATATTATGTTATACTTAATGATGATAAAAATAGATGTCTTCACATGTATCACACTGGTTTTGATGGTAATGTATATTTGAAATGCCAAAGAATTCCTACATTTTATTATTTCTTAAAAAATGTATTTATATTTGTTGTTAACATTTTTAGTTTTTTTGTTTTTACATGTATGAACAGTTAAGAACTTATTAATAACTTACAATATAGTTTTAGATTAAAACCATTGGGTAATGAATGATTTATAAGCTTGAATTCCACCAGGTCAAAATTGACCCGCTAATGCAAAAGGTGTATGCAAATTTTGAACGCAATAGGAGTGTTAAAGAGCCCGTATAAGAGTGACTCCAGCCCAGGTCTCCTAAGCAGCGAAATTGGCCCGGTAGCTTGGGAGGGTAGAGTCACATGGGGTAACCTCCTCATGGTCGCTATAATATGGTTCTCACTCTCGGTGGGCTGAGTTGTGCATGGATGCCGCAGAGAATAGCCTGAAGCCTCCACACGTGCTATGTCTCTGCGGTAACGCACTCAACAAGCCACATGATAAGATGATTGTTTCAGACGTGCTGGAAACTGAGATTCATTCTCCACCACCCAGTTTGAGGCAAGTCACACCACCACCACAAGGACTTGGAGAACATTGGGAATTGGGCATTCCAAATTGGGGAGAAAAGAATAAAGACTCTTGAGAGTTTTAGGTAAAAGCCAGCCCACAGCTGAATAGTAAACCCCTACCAAAACAATAACATTACATAGCAAGTTAGCCGAGCACAACTGTGGATTGCAGAAATAACCATTTGTAAAAATAAATCCATCTCCACACTTTTTAGCTAATCACTATTTATGATAGCAAGAACGACAAACAATCTGCATAATTCTACACAATTGTAGGTAAAAGTGGGCCCGCAGCTGATTGGCAAACTATTTAAACACAGTAACATTAGCTAGTAGGTTAACAGAGGGCTACAGCAGTAGCTACAACACAAAACTCTGCATTTGAACTCTCAGTAGCAGATAAATCCACAAATAATCAAGAATAATTTAAGGTTGTGATTCTGAAGTGTCAGATTGTTCTAGTGGGAACTGCACCATCTTACAGGAGTAACTGTCTTAAAAATCCAGCATTGGTTGTGGTTGTACTGCTGAGGAATAGTGGTAAAAATTGTGTAGAATTAATCTGCCTTTAGAAGTCTAAACAAAGAGGTTTTGATTTCGCAGTTAAGAAAACGGCGTCATCTCGACATGGCGAGAACACTAACCCAAATCATCCTGGCCTGGGCCAAGAAACTACATTTGTTTGAGGGCAGGCTAAAGTAGCCCTTCAGCGGGCAGTATGCAAATGTGTTACATTGTGACATACATACATTTGGCAAGAAATGGCTGGACTACAATTCAGCCATTTCGTGTAGTTCTTAAGCAGTGTTTTCTGTGTGAGATAATTATTCCCTTTTGCTTGAACTTTGTGCTTTGTAACTTTGCAGGTATTTTACATGCACAAAGAGCTATATTATGCACCAAAGGAAAGTTAAAATACCAAAAAGCATGATAGGGCCTCTTTGACATTTATCTAGACTCAGTTAAAATCTTAGAGATACACATTTGTGCTGACACAGATATGTAATTTATTGCACTTTCAATTTTCTGTGTACAGATCATGTGGTAATTTGAACTTCTCGTGGAGAAATGAGTGCAATCAGTGCAAAGCTGACAAACCTGAGGGCAGTGGAGGAGTTATGCCACCGATGGGAGGTAAAGATTAACTTTCTGGCTAAAATTAAGATGTTGAGGTAACATCTGACTTTATTAACTCGGACAGTTGATTCCTGCTTTAAGGAACTGGTTTTTTACAGGTGGTTATGGTGGAGATAGTGGCAGAGGCGGTTTCGATCAAGGTGGCTTCCGTGGCCATGGTGGTGATCGAGGGGGCTTCCGAGGAGGGAGACGAGGTGACTGGGGAGGATACGGACCTGGCAAGATGGACTCGAGGTCAGTTTTTCCATTATGTGCATTGCTCTCTCTTTTTTTTTTTTTGGCTGTTATAGAACAAACGTGAACTTGTACAACTTTGGCTTTCAATATACACTTTTCACTTTGATAAATAAGTATATGCTAATGTTTTATATGTGATGGCAAATAAACTGAGCAAAAAAAGAACCTTCTCACTTTCAGCTGCTTTTATTTTTAGGAAACTTAACGTGTAAATATTTGCATGAACATAAAAAGATTCAGGCCTCAGTAAACACTCATTCCTTAAACGATAAATGCGACTCCGACCATCACCCCCGGTGAGACAAAACAGTGACGAGCACTTTTTGCCAGTCCTGTCTGGTCCAGCAAAGGGGGGTTTGTGTCCTTGGGCAACATTGTTGCTGGTGATGTCTGGTAAGGACCTGCCTTACATCATGCCTACAAGCCCTAAATCCAGCATCTCTCAGCCTATTGCAGACAGTCTGAGCACTGATGGAGGGATTGTGTGTTCCTGGTGTAACTCGGGCAGTTGTTGCTGCCATCCTGTACCTGTCCTGCAGGTGTGATATTCGGATGTACCGATCCTGTGCAGGTGTTGTTATATACGTGGTCAGCCACTGCAAGGATGATCATCTGTCCTTCCTGTCTCCCTGTAGCTCTGTTTTAGGCGTCTCACAGTACGGACATTACAATTTATTGCCCTGACCACATCTGCAGTCCTCATGTCTCCATGCAGCATGCCTAAAGCACGTTCACGCAAATGACCAGGGAATCAGTAGAAAGGTCTCTTTAGTGTCCTAAGTTTTTGTAACTGTGACATTAATTGCCTACCGTCTGTAAGCTGTTAGTGTCTTAACGACTGTCCCACAGGTGCATGTTCATTAATTGTTTATGGTTCATTGAACAAGCATGGAAAACATTGTTTAAACCCTTTATAATAAAGATCTGTAAAGTTATTCGGATTTTCACAAAATGATCTTTAAAATACAGTGTCATATACAGTGTCAAATATGTTTCTTTTTTTGCTGAGTTTATGTGTTTAAATGCCTCTGTTTCTCATGTTTTTAGGGGTGAGCACAGACACGACCACAGAGACAGACCTTACTGATGGGAAACACTCTTTTGTCCAAATCAGACTTTAATTTGATGTGGGACCAGTATGCACTCCATCTCAACACTTTAAAAAGTAAATCTTGTTTCTCATGTTTTGTGTTTTATGTTGTAAACGTTGTATATTTTTTACCATTCCCCTCTACTCCTTAAATATCTTTTCTCTCTGAATTTATTTGCTGTTGTTTAGGCCGCAGTAGTATTTGTGCTGTTTATTAAACATTCTTTCTTTGAAATTGTTGAAAATATTAAATTGTGGTTTAGAATTAAAAAATAAATAAAAGTTGTATATGTGAAGAATTACTTTATTATATCAACACACATTTTAATAACCCCCATTTCAAAGCACTTTGTATTTGTCTTGGAATCAGTGTTTTTCAAGTGTGATCACTAATGTATAATAATAATAACAAATAATAAACTGCTTATCTCTAAGGCGCAAATCATATTTCTTGAAGAGTTCTCGTGTTATAAGGCTTTCCACAAAGGTAACAGAATTATGGTAAATAACAGGAAGGGTTTGGTTTCATTGTGTCAGATTTTCTGAAAAATATATATTTATTTATAGTTTCATTTATTTGTTGCATTTATTTCTTAAGACTTCTACTGGATGTGAACAGATGATCACTGGGCATTGAGATGGCAAGGTGTTGTGACACCGTTTAAAAAAAATGGCTGTGGCTCAGTTGGTAGAGCGGGTTGGCCACTAATTGCAGGGTTGGTTGTTGGAATCCTGGCCCACACGACTCCACGTGCCGAAGTGTCCTTGGGCAAGACACTGGACCCCAAGTTGCTCCCAATGGCAGGCTAGCACATTGCATGGCAGCTCTGCTGTCATTGGTGTATGAATGTGTGTGTGAATGGGTGAATGAGTCACAGTGCAATGCGCATTGAATACCGTTAAGGTTAAAAAGGCGCTATATAAGTGCAGACCATTTACAAATTATCGTATGTGATGCAGTTTGTCTTTTATTACACTGAAAAACACAGGCATTCATTTCAACAGATATGTGAATTCACATACTTGAAGGGATAGTTCACCCAAAAATGAAAATTCTCTCATCATTTACTCACCCTCATGCCATACCAGATGTGTATGACTTTCACACAAACAAAGATATTTAGAATACCTCAGCTCTGGAGGTCCTTTGAGTGAATGGTTTTCAAGTGAATGGAGGCCACAATTTTGAAAGTCCAAAAAGCACATTAAGGCAGCATACAAGTAATTTATATAACTTCAGTGGTTTAATCAAATTCAGAAGCAATATAAGTGTGTGGGGGGGGGGGGGGGGGGACCGATCAATATTTAAATTTCCACTTTCAGATGTGAAAATGAAACTAAACAGGCACAACTTGTGACTTTCAGATGTGAAAGAGAAAGTGGAGATTTATAGTAAAGGACTTAAATATTGATCTGTTTCTCACCCACACCTATCATATCACTTCTGAAGATACAGATTTAACCACTGGAGTCTTATGTATTACTTCCATGTTTCTTTTTATGTGGTTATTTTGGAGATTCAAAGGTTTGGTCACCATTCACTTGCAATTTATGGACACACAGAGCTGATATATTCTTCAAAAAATCTTTGTGTTCAGCAGAAGAAAGAAAGTCATACACATCTTGGATGACATGAGGGTGAGTAAATGATGAGAGAATTTTCATTTTTGGGTGAACTTTTCCTTTATTGTCTTAATGTTATGGTTTAGTTCATGTTTATCCTATTAATACTCATGCAGCACCACCTGCTGCCCACTATAGTGTAATGTCTTTTCAACTTGTAGATGGAATGTATGAAAATAGAATAAAATGTAAAAACAAATAACAGAAAAAAAGACTTCAGTTTGAAACTTGAAACATAAAAAAATCCCAAGGTTGCGTGATTTTCTAACTAGCTTTTTCCCCTCTGCGCTCCCTGCAGATGCTCTGAAGCATGAATTAATATCTCTGTGTATGGACAGGGCAACGTGTAAATGAATCTTTTCATGACTATAAAAACTCTCCAAGTGAAAATAAAATGGTGCAGAGCAATTTCCTCTGACACAAATATGGGGTGCAGTTTGTAAAATAAATTAAATCCAAATGTTAAATCTAAATCTTGAGCTAAACATTTAGAGGACATGCACATTAATAACGCCCCTAGACTGTCTTGACTGATGACGTTAAAGCTGTGCGACAGGGCAGCAGACCGCAGTGGCAGATTCACTCGTGACGTGTATTCGACGAGCGATCTGGCAATCGCGTTTAAAAGGGTGAGGAAATTCATAACGAGGATTCAAGATTTACGGAATATGCACAAATTTCATTAGTTTTGTTATATGTATCACCGAATGATGTGGTTGTTCTGTCATGCTTCTGCACATTTGTACCCCCTGCAAAAACAAATAACAGTATTCCGTCGGCATTCGGCAAATACACAGTTAGGCCCCTATACCATTTAAACAAGTCTTTGAATATCTAATAAACATGTAATTTATGTAATAAAACAGCTATTATCTGATGAAGTGTGCAGTGTGTCAGCCTGCATAAAACGTGTGTAGTATAGGTCTCTGAATTATGAATGAAAATACTATAATAATTGAATCAAGAAGTTGCTATTTAAAGTATAAATCTGTTTTTTTACAGATGTATTTTTTTTTGTTTGTTAAAAAGGCGTTTTTTTCTCCAAATTTATTATTTTCAAATTGATTTATTTCTAGCTATTTTAGTAAATATTATGTAAAATAAATATTAATTTCAGTGCAGCAATGTTATGCACGTGTTATTTACTATGTTTTAATTAAATTGCGTGATATATTAGCTTTATAGGCTATTGGTGATTAAAATGAATATTTTCAGTTTATGTAATTTGGTTAAAAATGCATGTGGTATTAAACAAGTTGTTTTATTTCTTGTGTGATGACCAGCTATACGTTTTTCGGTCAATGGGATGTCCAATTTTACAAGGCTGAGATGGCAACCCAGTAAGGGCTCATCCCTATGCCATAATCCCTTTAGAGGGGTTACCCTCCAGAGTAAGAGCTTCGGAGGGTGGAAGGGTGTTGAGCTGAAATTTGGAATGCACTTCAGCGTCATCTATCCAAGCCAAAAGAACCGCTGCCATCGCACAAAGGCTGATGAACATCATCTGCACCTAATCAGAAATATTTAGCCTCATTAACTTCTTTCAGAAAGAAATTTTATCTTCATGTGTAAAAAATGTATTTTAATAATAATAAAATAATTAAATGTACAGTGCATGTTCAATTATTAAATGCCACAGTGTATAATTATTTGATTTAAAATAACAAATTACGTTAAAATATAATCATTAGCCACAAAAAGAAAGCGAGGGGTTAAAAATATTTTTTAAAAGTTCATTATAATGATTACGAGCTTTTATAAACCATGGAGATGAAAGGATGTCACATGTTTTTGTGTATAGAACAAGCTTGTGATTGCAGTTGCAGCTGTTTAATTTACATTACACTTGACAAACATGCAGAATTGTATGGTCCGCCCCACATGACCCCCTTTTGGAATAACAGATTAGTTTTATCCAGATATAAGTCTCTATGTATTATTGATTGGCTCGAAAAAAGGTAACTGGTCTGTAGTTTACTTAAATGGATAAAGGATGGGAATCTGTTAACTTTCAAAGATTTTTGTAATACAACCTATTGTGAACGCAAACAATTTGAACGTATAAATGCAATTCCAAAAAATGTAATTCACTAATGGCTCCTACACACTACACGACTTTCAAAGACGTCGGATCGTGGTACTATTCATATTACACAACTGTCTGTCTTGTCACTGAAGTCGTAGCGTTTTCAAATTACACGAGGAATCCGCGACAGGGGTGAACACATTAAAACATTTCACTATTGACGAATCCCGAAGACTCTGCCTGGAGGCTGACGCAGCCTGTTGCAGGTATACATCAGGACTCGCACTGAAACTTCCTGTGCCCCGTTTCTTGCTCTCTCATTGGCTGTAGGTCAACACTGCTGTTGTATTCAGTCAAAACATATTTCACACTCATTGATTTGGAGTCGCAGACAGGTCCAGATATTTAACATTAGATATCTCGCTGACTTCGGCGACGATGATAGTTCATTGCGATCGTCTCTCACGGGAGTGAGCTCTGATTTGCCTACGATTTCAGGCTTTTGTCGGCGATTACCAGAAAACTGTCGGCGAGCGAAAATCGGGCTTGAAATCGTAGTGTAAACTCGGCATAAGTACTAAACACTTGTTCACTCGCTAGATGGCTTATATGTGAACTCTCATCCCTTCTCTTTGACGGTATAGCGACCTCATGACAATGCTTCCCAACAAACACATTCGTTCTTACTTTAATTCTAAATTATATCGTAATGACTTATTACAAGTTTATGATAAACCAACTGCAAATAAATTGCAATGCAGTATTCGTTTTTCCAGTGGCTCCTATAGCAAAGGAAACTAACTTTAAAATATTTAATGGTGTATATCCTTCGTGAATTTTTAAGACTTCGATTTAACTTTGAATACAATACTTGTACATATTGTCAAATTGACACAACTGATCACCTCTTATTTTATAAAGACAACCTTATTTCTCTGTATTTAAAAGTGATTTAGTTTGTAACTATTTTCCATAATTGAAATGTATGAAGATTAAACAAGCCTGCAAACTCCTTAAGATGATAAAAGACTTTGGTTTATTGGAAGATGAATGAAGAGACCCCCTCACTCTCCTTTTTTATTTTTTATTATTACTTAATTTTATCTGTGCGCTGTATTATTTGTTGTATTGTTTTCATTTATGAATATAATGCCATTATAGATGTACATTTTGTTCATGTTCAAGAAAAAAAAGAATTGTATGCTCCGGTTCCGTTGGCAGCGAAGTGTCAAGCAGTTGAACACTACGAGAACACTCGTTTTGAAGGGCCCTTCGAAGCAGCTACTTGAGAGCACTTTGGAACGACCCTTCAACATGGCGACCACGATCGATCCCCTTCGAAGTGCCCTTCGGAGGCGGATTTATCTCGTTTTGAACACAGGGTCATCTTCCACTGCTGTCTGCTGCTTGTCGCACTTCTTTAACGTCCTCAGGCAAGACAGCCAGCCCATCGGCGTTATTAATTTGCATGTCCTCTAAATGTTTAGCTCAAGATTTATCAATATATTTTATATTTAAATTTATATTAATCATTTAAGATTTACATGTTGGATTTATATTTTAACATATATATTTCAATGTTGATTAACATTTATATTTAGATTTGTTATTTATTAGTTATATTTTAAAAACATATTTACGTAAAAAAATGCTTATTTACGTAAATCTGGCCAAACTGAGCAGATTTTGTTGTTAAATCTGACAAAATTTAGGCTAACTAGTTTTTGTCACGTTTTATTTTACAAATGGCACCCCATACACAAATACGGGCTTTTCATTTTCGGACCCTGTTTTTTTTTTCTTTTCTTTTCTTAGCATTGTCTTAAACTAGATATATGTATAAAGTTATAGCTCATTGTGCCAATCAAGCTTCTTCAGACAAATGTACAATTTATCAACCATTATTTTGCAACTCTAGTTGCATAGCCTAGCAAATGATCTGCCAAACACTTGATTTTAGTAGCTTTGAGGATATTAACTCATGACTTGGTATAAACCTATTTATTTGAATACATAAAAAATTGCAGTGCATTTATTGTAAATGCTATATTAATTTAAGAAACTGCAACTACACGCGACTACAACGTAGTGTGAATGAAATGAAACAGCAGATTCGCCATTACAAAGTCACGATTATAGCGGTCGAAATAAAAAACATCTTTGTAGAACTATTTGTAGAAAAGTACAGGCAGGGTAAACGTCATGCAAGTGTAGGTTCATATTCTGCTTTTTGTAAGAATCATTGTGACAATCAATTATAAACTTTATTTTAAATAAACGTTCTATAGTAAAGGCATGTCGCCATTAATTGTGTGGAAAATGCGTGTCCGAATTCAATGGATGTTATTTTTAGTTACTGATGGCGAATAGGCGAGGCTCACAGGTTAGTAACGCGATGGCCGCTCACTGTATTATGTTATTCTTATTTTTACATTTCGCTTTCTGTTGGAATTTAAACACTCATGCAGCTACTGTGTGGCACTGGAACTCAAGCGACGCCGTTTTAGATCAGATTTAGAGTGCACACATAAAAACGGAGCTAGATTTTCGTCAAGGGTTGTCCGTTTTCCCCCGCCCAACACAGGCCTAGCTGTAGCGAGCTAGCGGCCGTCCGCTGTGTCTGGGCAAACCTCCTAAAGACCCGCGCTCCTCTATGCGAGTCTTTTAGCACACCGTTGAGGACTACTTCTTAATTTCAAGATTTAGTCTTCAATCGCTTGTTAGAAGTCATTGGCTGTTGTTCTGTGGTTTACTGTCTCCTCAGTTGGAAGTTTGTCTTTAGCAAGCTCGTGCTTTGAGCAGTTAGCATCTCCAGTGTTTATTATGTTAGCTTGTTGTTGTTGCTAGTCTGTATGTCAGATAGCGTTTTTTAGTGTAAGTACAATATTTTGTTTATCGCTTCGTAATAATCCTTAGTTTTCCCGCTATATTTTCTGTGGTATGTGTAACCTTTCGCGTTAAATATGGCATTTTTATCTAGGCTAACTTTAATATTAGCTATATTAGATCTTGTCAGGTTGACAGCAAAATAATTATCACCAAAGAGGTGCCACAGATGGGAACAGCTAACAGCTCCCTAAATATCTGTCGTGTGTGTGTTTTTAAAGAAAGTGGCATTGGTTTGTTAAGTGGGTACTTTTAATATGCCACCCTTTCCATTGTTTGTGATTAGTGTTAGATAACAATGTAAGGTTGCCTAGCATTAATTGCTTGCTACTGTTCTGCATTTGGACACTGTCAAATTTATTATCTGGTGAAATAAATGAGCCATGTTTTAAAAGCTTTTCTTATTTTGTACTTCATCACGAGTCATTCTGTGCTGTGAACATCTGTATAATATCTCAGTATCATCCTCTGTCTCTGCAGTGAGAGCATGGATCCAGACAGTGGGGCGGACACTCAGCGAACTCTTAATCTGCAATGGAAGAGCTATAAGCTAGTACAAGACCCTGCTTTCCGAAGGGTTACTCAGAAAATCTACAGATATGATGGGGTTCATTTTAGTTTGCCGGTATGGATTTCAAATGTTTTCGTTTGTGTAAAATCTTGTTTATAAAAAACTAGCCCACCTCCAAATATATTTTACTTAAATAGCAAGTGATGCACTTCACATATTTATTGCTTTTGTCATGAAATTTACTATATAATGTCTGTGTGAATTTCTTGTTGATAGGATTCTGGATTCCCACCTGTGGGAGACTTGCGGGATCCAAGACCCCGCAGAATCTGGTCTAGACACACAGAGTTGTCGCTGCCAGTGCCCAAATTTAAGGTATGCCTCCCTCTCTGTGCTCTCTGAACTTTCTCTTCAATTTGTCATATGAAGCTCTTTGTATGCAGCTCTGGAAATGCCATGTCAAAATTAAGAGACCACTGCAAAATGATCAGCTTCTCTGGATTTACTATTTATAGGTATGTGTTTGAGTAAAATGAAAATTGTGTTTTATTCTATAAAGTACTGACAACATTTCTCCCAATGTTAGTGCATTTATCTGCAGAAAATGACAACTGGTCAAAATAAAAAAAACATGCAGTGTTTTCAGACCTCAAATAATGCAAAGAAAACAAGTTCATATTAATTTTTAAACAACACAATACTACTGTTTTAACTTAGGAATGGTTCAGAAATCAATATTTGGTGGAATAACCATAATTTGCAATCACAGCTTGCATGTGCCTTGGCATGATCTCTACCAGTCTTTCATATTGCTGTTGGGTGACTTTATGCCACTTCTGGTGCAAAACTTCAAGCAGCTCGGCTTTGTTTGATGCCTTGTGGCCAACCATCTTCCTCTTGATCACATTCCAGAGGTTTTCAGTGAGGTTCAGGTCTGGAGATTGGGCTTGCCATGACTGGGTCTTGATCCGGTGGTCCTTCATCCACACCTTGATTGAACTGGCTGTGTGGCATGAAGCATTGTCCCGCTGGAAAAAACAATCCTCAGAGTTGGGGAAACAAATCTTCCCTATTCCAGCCTTGCTGAAGCAGCCCCAGATTATCACTGATCCTCCACCAAATTCCACAGTGTGTGTAAGACACTGTGGCTTGTAGGCCTCTCCAGGTATCCTTCTTGCCATTAGACAACCATGTGGTGAATCGGTGATGATTTGGGGGTGCTTCAGCAAGGCTGGAATCGGGCAGGTTTGTCTTTGTGAAGGACACATGAATCAAGCCACGTACAAGGCTATCCTGAAAGAAAAATTGCTTCCTTCTTCTCTGACAATGTTTCTCTACTCTGAGGATTGTTTTTTCCTACAGGACAATGCTCCATGCCACACAGCCAGGTCAATCAATGTGTGGCTGGAGGACCACCAGATCAAGACTCTATCATGGCCAGCCCAATCTCCAGATCTGAACCCCATTGAAAACCTCTGGGGATGTGATCAATAGGACGATGGATGTCCACAAGCCATCAAACAAAGCTGAACTGCTTACATTATTTTGCCAGGATTGGCATAGTCACCCAACAGCAATATGAAAGACTGGTAGAGAGCAGACCAAGACACATGAAAGCTGTGATTGAAAATCAGGGTTATTCCACCAAATATTGATTTCTGAAATCTTTTTTTTTTAAGTTAAAACATTAGTATTGTGTTGTTTAAAAATGAATATGAACTTGTTTTCTTTGCATTATTCTAGGCACGGAAACTGCTTTTTCTTATTTTGACCAGTTGTCATTTTCTGGAAATAAATACTCTAAATGTCTATTTTTATTTGGGAGAAATGTTGTCAGTACTTTATAGAATAAAACAAAAATGTTCATTTTACTCAAACACATACTTATAAATAGAAAATCCAGAGAAACTGATAATTTTGCAGTGATTTATACATGTTTTCCAGAGCTGTGTATCTCTTTTATTCTACATGCTAATCCATTCCTCTGTTGCTCTCTTACCCATAGTTGGATGAGTATTATGTAGGCCCTATTCCGCTTAAGGAAGTGACGTTTGCGAGGCTGAATGACAACATCAAGGAGCCGTTCCTGGCAGAGATGTGCGCCAAGTTTGGTGAGGTTGAAGAGATGGAGATTTTGTTTCATCCCAAGTCCCGAAAACACTTGGGCCTGGCCCGTGTCCTATTCACCAGCACTAGAGGGGCCAAAGATACAGTCAAACACCTGCACAATACTTCTGTCATGGGCAACATTGTCCATGTCCAGCTGGATATCAAAGGTACATCATCTTTGATCATTAATCATCTTTAATTTAGAGTTTTCTTTATTATTTTGAAAATTTATCTTTTTTATATTATAAATGTATCTAAAATACTTATAAAATACTTGATGTATATATATATACACAATGGTGGCCAAAAGTTTGGAATATTGGGCATATTTTTCTCTTATGGTAAGAAATTGTTACTTTTAGTGACCAAAGTGGCATTCAACTGATCACTCAAGTATAGTAAAGACATTAGTAATATGATAAATTACTGTTACAATTGGAAAAAAAAAATCAGAACTTCTTAGATTACTTCAGAGTTCTCATCAAAAAATCCTCCACGTGCAGCAACAACAGCTTTGCAGATCCTTTGGATTCTAGCTGTCAGTTTTTCCAGATACTCAGGTGACATTTCACTCCACGCATCCTGTAGCACTTGGCATAGATGTGGCTTGTCACGCACTTCTCATGTACCTTACAGTCTAGCTGATCCCACAAAAGCTCAAAAGTAATGGAATAAGATCCATAACACTCTTTTCTAATTCTGTTGTCCAATGTCTGTTTCTTTGCCCACTCTAAAAAAAATTTGTTTTGTTTTTCTGTTTCAAAAGTGTCTTTTTCTTTGCAATGTTTCCCATAAGGTCTGCACCCCTGAGTCTTCTCTTTACTGTTGTACATGAAACTGGTGTTGAGTGGGTAGAATTCAATGAAGCTGTCAGCTGAGGACATGCGAGGCATCTGTTTCTCAAACTAGGGACTCTGATGTACTTAAGAGCTGCTGGAAAAAATCATTTCAGGGATGCATCGCGATTCATACTCAAACGATTCTGAATCGATTCTCAAAAGAATCTGAAACGATTCTGAGTTCAGTTTAAATCACAGCAGAGCAGTGGTGCACGCCAAAGACAGATGTGGAAACAAATATGCGAGTTAAGTGCATACACTAAAGTTAAGTGCACAACCATGACTCTTTGCAAACATGCTGTTTCAAACACATGACCATTTGTGCCCGAATGAAACTATGATCCCGAAATTCTTTCACAAACCCACACAGATAGCAATGGGAGAGTTTATTCATGATAAGAAGCCAACAAACAACATGAAAGACAAGCTCGCTCCCATAATTGCACTGATTTGCACACAACGGCGGAAAACACAGAATAATGATGAGGCAGAAGTACGGGAGATGTTGGTGATGTTTTCATTTAAAGGTGATGCCTTTCTCTACTTTTACACACTCTCCATTTCAATGGCTTTTGTCATTGCCGGTCACTCATTTGTCAGGACAGTGCGCACGCCTGATGATAATGGTTTTATCTTCTACTCGCAGAGCAAACAGATGGAACAGTGCATACGGAAGCTTGATAAATTTCTGAAGCAACAACTGCTCTATATAAACCACTTTACCTGTGCAGGAAAGAAAATGACAGCCGCACTCTCATAGAAGCAGATATATCTCATCCTGGACCAGCAACTTCCATTTGTGCTTAAAAATGAAAATTAATAGGATGGCAAAGATTAATTTTAAATACTATTAAATGATTTACAATGCTTAAACATAATCAAATAATCAGTTGAAGTAATAGTATTCCGTGTGTTTTGATGGAGAACCAATATTGGTTTTTCTTTTGCTTTTAAGAGATTTTTTTTTCAAGATATTGAAGGACAAGATGCATCGTGATTCATTGAGAATCATTTTATAATCTAATTGTTACCCTTTGAATCATAATCAAATCGTGAGGCCAGTGAAGATTCACACCTCTAATGTACTTATCCTCTTATTTAGTTGTACATCTTGGCCTTCCACATCTCTTTCTGTCCTTGTTTGAGCCAGTTGTGTATTTTCTTTGAAGACTGTAGTGTACACCTTTTTATGAAATCTTTAGTTTTTTTTGGCAAATTCAAGCATTGTATTGCCTTCACTCTTCAAAACAATGATTGACGGACGAGTTTCTAGAGAAAGCTGTTTCTTTTTATGTGTGCCATTTTTGACCTTAAGACTTGCCTGTATATTGCATACTGTGGCAACTCAAAAACAAACAATGTTAAGCTTCATTTAACAAACCAAATATTTTTCATCTGTGTTTGATATAATGGCAAGTGATTTTCTAGTACCAAATTAGCAATTTAGCATGATTACTCAAGGATAAAGCGTTGGGAGTATTGGCTGCTTGAAATCGGGCCCATCTAGATTTGATCAAAAATAAAAAAATAAATCAAATCGTGATGGTGCTGTTTTTTTCATCAATAATGTCCTGACTATACTTTGTGATCAGTTAAATGGCACTTTGGTGAATTAAAGTACACATTTCCTTCCGAAAAAGCAAAATCTGTACATTATTCCAAACCTTTGGCCTCCTGTGTGTGTGTGTGTGTGTGTGTGTGTGTGTGTGTGTGTGTGTGTGTGTGTATGTGTATATATATATATATATATATATATATATACATACACACACACACACACACACACACACACACACTTGAAGTCAGAAGTTTACATACATCTTAGCCAAATACATTTAAACTATTTTTTTTTTCACAAGTCCTGTCATTTAATTGTAGAAAACATTCCCTGTCTTATTTCAGTTAGGATCACTACATTATTTTAAGAATGTGAAATGTAGGGCTTCCCCCAACAGTCGAACAAACGTTAGTCAATGAGAAGAGTTTTGGTCGACCAAGTTTTAATTGGCCGTTTGGTCGCAGGAAAAAAGCTCCATAGGAAATGGCAAAATCACGCAGTCAGTGACGGACAGACATGTTTGTTTACATAGCTTGTCCATGTGGTAATTAATTATGTCGGGCATGAAATCCAAAGTGTGGGATCATTTTGAGTGGGTAAATTATGACCCCAAGAATGTGACATGAAAACATTCATTCATTCACCTTTCTCAAACATGGCGTATCATTTGAATCACGTAAGCAGCCTAACGTTTGCCACTTTGAATGGCCGCTCGCTCTAATGTTAAATAACCTAGATAAATATGCGCTATTGGGCTTATCCATGTGTTTGTGAGGAAGCTAAATTAGTACCTCGCTTACTGCATGTTTAACTTAATGTTCATTTCTCTCTATAAATTAACAAATGTTCAGACAGTCTCCTTGCTGGTTTTTCAGACCTATTCAGAATCATTACCGCTTTTGCCTGTGTCGCTGCAGTTCGCTTCATGCGTGTGCTTGTAAAATTTAGATTTTAAAGGCTCATTATTACGGTTTAGTATTTCTCTGTTATGTAAAGTAACATTGCTAACAGTGATAGCAATGTTACATATAACATTCTTTCTCAGCCCAAGAACTCAAAACATTTTCTGATGCTCCCCCCCAAAAATATATATTTAAGTAATTAAATTAATATCATAAACATGCGACAACTAGTTGACTAATGGCTTCAACTAACAACTACAAGTCAACTAGAAAAATCTTTGGTCGGGGGCAGCCCTAATGAAATGTCAGAATAATAGTAGAGAGAATTATTTATTTCAGCTTTTATTTCTTTCATCCCAATCCCAGTGGGTCAGAAGTTTACATACACTGTTAGTATTTGGTAGCATTGTTTAACTTGGGTCAAACGTTTTGTTTATCCTTCCACAAGCTTCTCACAATAAGTTGCTGGAATTTTGGCCCATTCATCCAGACAGAACTGGTGTAACTTGAGTCCGTTTTTAGGCCTCCTTGCTCACATATGCTTTTTCATTTCTGCCCACAAATTTCTATCGGATTGAGGTCAGGACTTTGTGATGGCCACTCCAATACCTTGACTTTGTTGTCCTTAAGCTTTGTTGTCTATAAGAACTTTGGAGGGTCATTGTCCATTTGGAAGACCCATTTGCGACCAAGCTTTAACTTCCTAGTTGATACCTTGAGATGTTGCTTCAATATATCCACATCATTTCCTTTCCTCATGATGCTATCTATTTTGTGAAGTGCACCAGTCCCTCCTGCAACAAAGCACTCCCACAACATGATGCTGCTACCCCCATGCTTCACAGTTAGAATGATGGTCTTCGGCTTGCAAGCCTCATAATTTTTCCTCCAAACATTACGATGGTCATTATGGCCAAACATTTCAATTTTTGTTTTATCAGACCAGAGGGCATTTCTTCAAAAAGTAAGATCTTTGTCCCCATATGCACTTGCAAACAATAGTCTGGCTTTTTTATGGTAGTTTTGGAGCAGTGGCTTCTTCCTTGCTGAGCTGCCTGTTATGTCGATATTGGACTTGTTTTGCTGTGGAAATGGATACTTGTCTACCTGTTTCTTCCAGCATCTTCTCAAGGTACTTTCCTGTTGTTCTGGGATTGATTTGCACTTTTCGCACCAAACTACGTTAATTTCTAGGACTCTGCCTGAGCGGTATGATGGCTGCGTGGTCCCATGGTGTTTATACTTGCGTACTATTGTTTGTACAGATGAACGTGGTACCTTCAGGCGTTTGGAAATTTCTCCCAAGGATGAATCAGGCTTGTGGAGGTCCACAATTTTTTTTCTGAGGTCTTGGCTGATTTCTTTTGATTTTCCCATGATGTCAAGCAAAGAAGCACTGAGTTTAAAGGTAGGTCGTAAAATACATCCACAGGTACACCTCCAATTGACTCCAATTAGCCTATCAGAAGCTAACTGCCTAAAGGCTTGACATAATTTTTGGACATTTTCCAAGCTGCTTAAAGGCAGAGTTAACTTTGTATGTAAACTTCTGACCCACTGGAATTGTGATATAGTCAATTAAAAGTGAAACAATCTTGTCTGTAAACAATTGCTGGAAAAAAATACTCCTGTCTTGCACAAAGTAGATATCCTAAACGCCTTTGCTATTATAAAATCTGTGGAAAGGTTTAAAAATTTGAAGAAATTTGTTTTAATGACTTCCACCCAAGTGTATGTAAACTTCTGACTTCTACTGTATATATATCCTTTGCTAACTATAATACAGAATCAAGGACATTCTGAGAACTTTGAGGGGAATGGCTTTTTGATTGATTGAATTCTTTAGAATGTGGAAAGTTGTCTGGAGGATTTGCATATTGATTACTTAATGGACATAAATTCATCTTTTTCTAATTTTATTCATATTTGTGTGTTTTCAAGGCCAACAGAGAATGAAATACTATGACCTGATAGTGAGTGGCTCATACACCCCTCAGACCGTGCCAACTGGAGGCAAGGCTCTCACAGAGAAATTTCTGCCCCCAGCTCCAACTCAGCCAGACACAGTGAGTACCATGAGCTCAGCTACTCATTTCAGGAAAGAATGCTTTCCTTTAAGTAATGCAATTGTGTGGTGCTTTACCAGCAAAAACCTACAGTTACTCAAATACACTGTGGTATGAGAGTAGACCACAAAATGTCTGAAATAGATCTCTCAAACCTCAATCTCATTGCATAATTGGGATTCATGGCAAGAAGGGTACAAGAAAAAAAAAAAAATTGTCTATAGAAGAGATTGCTCACTTAATAACTGCTAGCAATGTATGATGCTTGAGAATATTTTGTATCTCAGCTTTCATTAGAAAACAATTGCAAACTTAATTTTTTTTTACTCCACGTATGTGATTGTTTTCAGTGTTTCAATATCTTAATTTTCAGGAACCATGTTACATGTGTACCATTCTTAGGTTTGGGAAGTAACGAAATACATGTAACAGAAATACGTATTTAAAATACAAAATATAAGTAACTGTATTCCACTACAGTTACAATTTAAATCATTGGTCAATAGAATAGTTACATTTAAAAAGTATTTTTATTACTGAAGAGATTACTTTGCATTTTATTGTCATTTGATTTGTTTGATATTTAGTCCTTTCAGATGGAAAACATTTATACATATAAATAATGTGATCCAAAGTGCAATTGAACAGTGGTGAAACACTTTTTTATGATGTGTTACATTCATACGAGCAGACAGAGAAGTAAGTTTGGAGCACAAGAAATAGAAATAAACCTTGTATAAATTGTCAGCTTTACGCTAAGATAAAATGCTATTTCTAGCCATTTTACATGCACATATTACCATTCATGATAAAATGTTTTTATCAAGAAAATTCACCTTGGATCATAATCTTTTTTTTCTGTTAAGACCTTTGATATTAGGGCAAAAATGTTATTCTTGACAATACATTTTGTATTGTTTTCCTGTAAAAATGTCTAAAGAGCCATAAAACAAGATCAATTTGATTTATCTTGTTTGAGAAACAACACTGCATATGATATTTAGGTTTTTCAGTGAATAGTTTCTTTAACATGTATTTTGTCTTGCCATACTGACAGAGTTTTTATAATCAAAACAAGTGAAAAAATCGACCAGTGCTGAATAAGTAATCCAAAGTATTTAGAATATGTTACTGACCTTGAGTAATCTCACAGAATACTTTACAAATTACATTCCACAGCATGTATTCTGTAATCTGTAGTGGAATACATTTCAAAAGTAACCCTAACCAATCTTATCTCTAGGGGTCTTGGATTACCTTGGTAAAAAATATATATTTTACACATCCTATTAATTTCTAATGGCTGTGATTTTTCTTTTCTTGTATTGTTAGTCTTCTGATATCCGGCGGAGGCTCTCTACTGACCAGATGGTAGTACCTACTACTGTCCCCCTCAACTCAGGCAGTACCACCCCCTGTTCTGTGGACACTGGATTTGGAGACCAGCGCTTAGACACCCCTTCTTCTTCACTGGGGGGGCCCTATACCCCTGGCTCCTCTGCTTCTTCACAGGGCGGGGGCACTCCTTACACCCCTCGCTCTTTGACCCCTTTCTCCCAGGATTCGGGCTACTCTGTGGGCAGGTTGGTTTTTGGATTTACACAAAATCTTGATTCGAACTGTTGCACGGTTTAATTTGTTTAGTAAGTTTTTTCCTGCATTAAAAATATTTAGTCGATCACCCAAGCCACTGCAGACAGTGCATGGGCCCAACAGTGTGCTAAAGAGTGGGATGAAAAGGATAGTGCACAGTGGATCACTAGTGGAAGCCATTAGATATCACAGAGCAGACCACAAAACTATACACAAATTGCACGATACGATGCAAAGCCACATAATACAATTAAATAAACGCAATGTTTCGCTCAAACCCATTCAAGGATTCTACATAAATGTCTTAAATTATAAATGTCTGACATTGGCAACAAAAAGCAGAGCTCTGTAATAAAGTAACTTAAACAATAGCACTGCATTTGTTTTATTTTTTCATTGTAATGATAAACTCAAATGAACTCACAATTTTCATGTTTATCTTGAGAAAAATTAGTTTGTCTACACTCAAGCAATTTGTAGCACTTTTCACAATACACTTGTTTCAATGTAGCATTATTGAAAAGCATGCCTTAATGTATTAAAGCCACCTGTGAACAAGCTAAAGTGACTAGTAAGTAAAGAAAACTTCTTTCAATGTTATTTTGAAAAACTCAAGTGGAACCTGACCTCTGGTTTTACAATATATGTGCATAATCCAATATTATTTAGTGGATTGAGGAAAAAACCGATCGACACACACTTTTTTTTGGCTTTTTCCCCGTTTCACTTTGCATGTAAAAGTTACTGGCAAATATTATGTGCACAAGTGTTGTGCTCATACCTGTTCACATTCAACGTGAAAAGCAGAGAATAAATGTCATGTTATCGCGGGTTTCTTACGTTGTCAGATTTTTTTAATAAACTTGCTTTTGTTACTTATGAGTGTCTTGCTCAGTGTAATGCTCCATGTCGTCTGGGAGAGGCTGGATGTTAATTGCAACTTTGAGACTGATGACTCTGCTGTGAGGTTGCGCTAAAAAAAAAAAAAAAAAAACTTTATCCATCACTCTGACAGACTGAGTTGTAAAAGTCTTTTTCATTTCATTTGTAGGCCTACTAGGATTCAGGGGCATGAAAATTCTACCTGTCAGTCACCCATTGTGCTAAAACAAGATTTCAAAACTTTGCCATTTACTCACAGCTTTTAAATGAAATAACCGTACAATCTGAAGATTTGAAAATTTGCATAAACATCCACAAGTTCACAGAACTTTTTCAATGTGCCTGATATCAACATAAAGTGACACTGATGAGAAGCACACACATCTTGGGCTCAGTTACAGGTACTCTATTAAAATAACTGAGAATTGCACTTGGATTAAATGCTATAGTTACCAACCCTGTTTCTGGATGCCCCCCAACACTGCACATTTTGTATATCTCCCTTTTCTGACACACCCAATGCAGGTCTTGGAGTCTCCACTAATGACCTGATGAGTAGAATCAGGTGTGTTTGATTAGGGAGATATCCAAAATGTGTAGTGTTGGGGGGCCTCCAGGACAGGGTTGGGAACCACTGCTATAGTATAATTGTCCGAAACATTGCATCACTGTTTTCATGCTTTCTTATTGTTTTTATGTTCTTTTGCGCTTTATCATCAAACAGTAACAACCTGATGTAATAATTGATGTATGCAGTCATGAAATTAGAGGCCCTCCCCATAAAATCCTAACACAAGTATTCAGAGGACATTACCAGGTGTAAATGGCGATTACTTGTGAATGGATAGTCCGAAATGCAATTGGTAATTTAATACCAGGCAGTAAACAGGGCACACATGGCAGTGTGTGAGAGAGAAATTTAAGCCAAAACTGATGCACTAGGTTAAAATGGTTTTCTTGTATATTTTTTCTGTGTGAAATGACACATCCGTCAATGTTTCAAAAAATTGTAAATGAAAGAGAATTTTTGGTTAACGCAACCCCTTGTGATGACACATCCGCAATAATTTAGCATCATAAATTTAGCAATTGGTAATTTAATACCAGGCAGTAAACAGGGCACACATGGCAGTGTGTGAGAGAGAAATTTAAGCCAAAACTGATGCACTAGTTTAAAATGGTTTTCTTGTATATTTTTTCTGTGTGAAATGACACATCCGTCAATGTTTCAAAAAATTGTAAATGAAAGAGAATTTTTGGTTAACGCAACCCCTTGTGATGACACATCCGCAATAATTTAGCATCATAAATTTAGCAAGCTTTTTCACACTGAATAAACTTTATTCTTACACTATTTAATGTACATTTATAATAATATACTTTTGTGACTCTTCTGACTGCCATTATATCTCCTTTTTTTTCCTCTTTTGGAAAGTCGTGGTAATGTAATAGTGGATTTAGTTTCTTTTTTGCTGTTGGAGCAAATGAGAATATGTATATTTTGCTATACCTGATATACTTCCACATTCCAACAATGGAACTGTGTAAAGGGTCCATAGCAGTTTAAAGTAGAAAAACTGTAATATGCTTGGTGACCTATATCAGAGTGGTGTTGAGATCCTTTGAAAATGTGGTTAAACATTTTGGGAACAGTTTCTATTCTTTAGATATTTACAACTGTGTCACCTGAAGATGGGGACACAACCCATTTTTTTGATGGTGGTAAAATCCAAGAATTTTGGTTGAGGTTTCAGAATTTTAAGTGTGACATACTGGGAACTCAAATTTCATTTTGGACTCTGTATTTTAGGTGATGGGGCGGTCATTAATATTGTGGATAAATACATAAAAAATTGGGTCCTAGCTAGTGTTATGATTGGCAGACAAATTATTCTTAGGGGATGGAGCACAGAGATGGCAGGATTGGCAGCATTTGAGGGAATGTCTCATAGAATGCTAGGTAACATGGAAGTGTTTAATAAAATTGGGGCAACTATTTGGTCTTTTTGGAGGGTTCTCGGAGAGGGGCATTGTAGGGAGTTTTGTTGTTTTAAATGTATGATTTTATTTTTATCTATTCTTAAGTGTTTCCTCTTGTCTGTTTTATTTATTTTTTGTATGTGTATAATTTCATTTTGTGTTAGATCACTGGATGTTTGTAGTAGTGGGGGGTGTTCAGGGGGAGGAATATATAATTTGATTCTGTGTATGTATGTATGTTCGGTTTCTTCAATCCTGTTTTGTGAATCAAAATGTTAATATAAAAAAAAAAAGTAGAAAAACTGTCCATAAGATCACTTCCTTTTTGCCCTCAGGCCTGGTGGATTTAGCAGTGCTTCATTCAGCAGCAGTTATCCCTCACAGGATATGCTTCCATCTTCCTCCTGCTCCTCCTCAGCTGTGTCCTCATCATCAGGATTCAAGCCCCCTCGCTATGACGAACTACACGCTCCACCTCAACAAGAATCCTCTATGTTCCAGAGGGCTCGACCAGGATATCCCCAATCTACACCTTTCCGTCCTAACGAACATCCCTATCCCAATGCAGATGGTCAGAGGATGCAGATGCCGTTACATCCACCCATGCCACCTCCTCCAGGGCCTCAGTATGAGCTACCTCCTCTGTCTGACAGAGAGAGAGACAGAGAAAGGGGACACCGGGATCGGGACAGAGACTCAGCAGGGCACTACGGAGGTGGGATAAGCTCCCGTCGTTCCTCTTACCACTACCAACAGGATACAAACTCTTCCTCCTCCAAATCTTACCATTCGCACCACACACACCATACTGACCGACGAGAGGATAGGGATGGCAGAGGGTATCGGCGGGACAGTTCAGGCTCTCGCTCGGGAGACCATGGACGGCATCGAAACCACCATCACAACCACCACAGCAGTGGGGCAGGTGGGTCAAGCAGGCGAAGGAGTAGCAGAGATCGAGACTGGGAGAGAGACAGAGAAGGAGACTTCTCCAACAGCTCTGACCCTCGTTATGGAGGCCATTTAAACTCTAGCCACCACTCGTCCAACAGTCTCACTCCTCCCCCTGCCACCACCTCATATGGAGGATACTCATCAACTAAAGACCTGTCCCCTTACGACACACCCTCCTCCTCGCGGCTGGAGCCCTCACCAGCCTTCCGTTCTCAGCAGGGTGTAGTGGAGAAGGGCTTCAGTTTGGGAGGGAGTATGGACAATGACTACCGTACACACTCTCACCACACACCCCTGGCTCCTCCACCTCCACCTCCCCCACTCCCGCCAGCTTCTGTCATTGCAGCCGCTGTGGCTGAAACACTTGGCTCTCTGGATTTTGCCCAGGAGAGCCCTGTCCGAGAAGAACAGTGGACCAAACCTAAACGTCATCCCAGCACCCCACCCCTTCCCCCTCACACACCGCCAACCTCCTCGCCTCCCATTGCCTCCATACCCTCATCTTCTACCTCTCCTTCCTCTACCTCCCTGCCTCACCACCTCCCCTCTTCTACAGCATCCCTCTCTCCACCTCTTCCACAACGTGAATCCTCCCCAGAGCCAGATTCCACCAATGAGAGCCTGCCATTCATGCACCACAGCAGCAGCTTGGACTCGCGTATTGAAATGTTGCTAAAGGAACAAAAGTCCAAGTTTTCCTTTCTTGCATCAGATGATGAGGATGATGAAAAGGAGGAAAGAGAGAGAAGGAAAGTAAATAAGAATACAGAAGGAAGAGAAAACAAACCGAGAGGAGAGGATGGAGAAAGGCTTAACCACAAAAGACAAGGAGAGACAGAGGGTGGGCAACAGAGGAGGAGAGGAGAGCGAGAGAAAGATGGGCGCCGCAGTAGAGGGAAGAGGCAATGTGGTGGAGGCGAAGATGGCAGGAAAACCCCTCCAGAGGTTGCCTCCTCCACCCCTGCCACCCATGGTTTAGTTTTAGAGTCTCTTCATGGCCAAATTCCTCCTCCTCTGGGGGAGTGTACAGACTCTGACCCACACAGGGGTGCAAATACCCCTCCCACCTACAATGGAGAGACACAGGTAAGCACTCTTAGACGTATTTTAGGCTATTGTTGAAAATGCAAGCC
Organism: Moxostoma hubbsi; assembly: GCA_032164185.1. Lineage (NCBI taxonomy): Eukaryota > Metazoa > Chordata > Actinopteri > Cypriniformes > Catostomidae > Moxostoma > Moxostoma hubbsi. The sequence continues at coordinate 27,576,207 of JAVLUX010000007.1, read as the reverse complement.
TTTCTAAAATGTTGGCATTAGTTAACACCGAAATTTCATGTGAAATTTAGGCTAACATTAATGTGATAAAGTTTACGGTAGGGATGTCACGATTATGAAATTTTGCTTATGATTTATTGTCAAACAAATAATTGCAATTATGATGATTGTCTGTTTTAGGGCTTTCGTGATAATTTGTCATTCTTAAGGTTTATACGTGCTTAGTAAACTTTAAGAAGTTATTTATTCATGTTTAAAAGTATAATTTGCCCAAAAATTTTAATTCAGTCATTGTTTACTCACCCCTGGGTTGTTATTACCCATATGGCTTGCTTCCTTTTTCTTAACACAAAGAGAGAAATTTAGAAAAAATGTGTACTCTGCGATGTCCTACAATGGAAGTGTGTGGCGACCACCGCTTCATTAAGTACGCAAAAGTATAATTCAGAAGTCTAATAAATTGTTGTATGTGACTCCTGCCTTGTTCCGTATGCATATGGTACTGTTTGGTGAAATCGAATTTATTATTTTGGGTGCTTTCACACTTCAGTTGCTTGAGTTCATTTCCTCCCCCCTCCCCTGCCCCCGCTGGTCTCTCTCTGTTCACATCTTATTATTTGAGTGCAAACCACTGTCTGATTATGTCATCAACATGAGGACAAACTCAAGAAGATATCATCTTGAGATATCAGATATTTAGATATCAGAAGTGGATTTACCACCAAAACTTAAATGACACAAAACAACACTTGTGCTTTTTTAACCCATTTGCGATTTAAATCGGGTTTCCCTTGATTTTGTGGCGCATGCAAAACATTTGAATTCTACATGAGAATTTTTCTATTTTAATGCACTATGACCAATTCTCTGTTCAACCAATTCTGAACAGCACTGACAAGGAGAAGTGAGAACACCTGCCCCAACATCAGTTACAAGACTTTTCACATCTATACAAACACCCTTACTAACATTTATCACAAATGTTTAATACTTTTAAAACTTTAATAGAATTTTTCAATACAACTGTGGAAGTTGTAGCCAAGAAAAAAACTTTTTGTATTTTGGATTGAAAGACTTGATTGTTGTAGAGATGACAAATTGGCATTGTAGTGTTTACCTCATTCCACAAGGCATGGAGCATTCATCAAATTATTTATGATAATAAATATAATGTGTGTGTACACACACACACACACACACATCACAACAACGAGCAGATCCTTAAGCACAGCAATTTAGCATTGTAGGGGGCACAGGTGGTGCATCAGCCAGTCATCTCAGTCAGTCGACCCGTGTCACCTGTTGGATTTGTCCCGTGACATCCTGCCAGCAGGCATTCGACACTTCACGTGGCCTTAACGTGCACATAGCCTGGCACTTCTTAGTGGCGAATGGTGGTTGTTGTTGTGTATATATGTGTGTGTGTGTGTGTGTGTATATATATATATATATATATATATATATATATATATATATATATATATACATTTTTTGATGCGCTTGTGAGATGATGATAATAATATTGATCACAGGCCCCTGAATCGAAATCTCATCACAGTAGACTTTGAGGTATCGGCAAACATTGGATAACTGGGTAAAAGAGTATTATAACTTCGTACCCTAATGAATGCATTGCATAAGATGTGAATAATGTGAGCTGCTCTATGAAGGCAATTTATTTGGAGATAAGCAGGGATGAGATATGCATTATACCATAATAATTGCAATCGGGAGCCTGCAAAGATGTGAATTATACATCATCAATAGCACTTTATTTCCGAGATTTAGTATGATTGCGTATTCAACAGCGAACCATACTGGAGTTCACATGAACCATACCCCAGACCACCTTTTTACCAGTGTACTTTGGTGCGGTTCATGTGTGCGCACCTGAGTTTGGATAATAGCGTTTATATCATACAAAACTTTGATGTCAAACTTACTGACTATTCTGCGGTCTGTCGCACACACACAAACACACTGGTTCAGAATGGCAATGATGTTTTTTTTAAGCAAAACACTACAGTCTCTTGTACTGTCTGACTGTAACTTCTGTATGTGTGGCTCATCAGCCTCCTCTTGATATCAGAGTACTCCAATTCAAACAAATAAGGCTGGGCATAGAAATGCATCTTTTCTTTGACTTCAAATGCTTCAGACATGTTTTGTAAGTTCTGCTCTTTGATTTGTGACCAGGTCTGTTGTTCTGTTTTACTATTGTTGTGGCACTTTGTAAAAAATGAAAAAGTTTTCAAATAAACAGCCCATCTCACAAGCGGGGTCTGTATATTCTGATGCTCTCATGAGCATAAAGCTCTCATAACTGGCATTGTATGATATCACAAAGCATTTACTTTTTGTTAAGAAAAAAAGTCATATGGGGTTATAACAACACAGGGGTGAGTAAACAATGACTGAATTTTCATTTTTGGGTGAACTAATCCTTTTAACTTTAGTCATATAATAACAATGGGTTGTATGATTTCCTTTTAAGGCTTTAAAAACTTATGAATGAAATGTAAAAAAATATTTTAAATACCAAATATTTCCAAACACTTAAATGTCTCTTTAGTCAACATTAGTCTTGGTCCATTTTACATTTACGCTGTTGTTTTAGAACTCCGAGATATTATATTATGCAGTAGCAAATCATATGTCCTTAAACTTTCTTAACTTTCAAATGCTATTTTAAGGCTCATTGATTAAACGCAAGCCCTTATTTCTCATGAAGGAAGACTGAAAAAAGCATTTCTGTGTGTATTTGACAATCGGATTCTTCAAATAGACTAAGCGCTCTGCGTGCAGTCAAATGCAAGCATGTCAAAGCATACTCCATTTGACGGCGTTCGCATATACACGTGTTTTTGGCGCATGCGCATTACGACCACTATGAGATGCCAGACAATTTCTCTTCAGGAGTTTAAACCCATAAATATGTCTTTATATTGCTTCAGACTCTAGTTTTACAAATGCAGATATCTCCTGACCTCCTCTCACACACGTTCATCTCCTGTTATTTACCGATGATTGTTTCTTCGTGGCAGCAACGGCTCAAATGTGAGTATTGCCCAGTGTTGCCAGATTAGAAATGTCGAAGTATCGTACCAAAACCTCAAAATTATCGTTTTTTAAAAAAATTATCGTACACAAACCAACCGCATAAAATATAGTTATTTTCCAACAATTTTATTTTCCAAATAATTTTACAGCCAATTTGAACAAGCTGTATAATACGCTCACATTAACTGGAGGAAGTCTGAATAACTTTTTTTTTTCCAAAGTGCAAATGATATGCCGAAAAAAAGTGCACAAAAAAGAAAAAAGTGCACAATTAACACAAAAAAGATTCAAATTCGATCTCTAAGTCGCTGTCATCATCGGATGCCACATCCACTTGTGCTGTGTGTGTGTGTGTGTGTGTGTGTGTGTACACGTGCTTGAGTGCAGGCAGGCGAGCCTGCGAAATGATTCGGGGTCCGAGAGAGCAGCGGTAGGATGTGTGTTTGGACGAACGACTGAAAACTCTGAAATTATCGTACATTATGAGATTTTTTTCATTATTGATCGTACAGAGGTCAAAATTATCGTACAAATACGATAATTATCGTACATCTGGCAACACTGGTATTGCCACCTTGAAGATCCACTTATTCATGCAGATAATTCCAGGCACATGCGCAGTCTGCGTGTTCAAAGACGTTTTTTTTTTTTTTTTTTGAACAATTATTCATGTACAAACAATAAGGCAATAGTAACAATTCTTTACATTAGACAAACAAATACATACAGCACAGGTGCATGAAATAAAATAAAACTCAAAATAAATAAAAATAGATAAATAAAATAAAATAAAGTAGGGGCTAAGGTTATTTTGTTAAGTCATACTCTTCTATGACAGATAAAAGACTAATTGCATTTTTCTTTTTTATCACTTTGAGGGCTTTTGTAAATGAAACAAATTCACCATGAAATGCACAGAACATTGGTTTCACCTTAAGGTATTTCGATTTGTGTACAAAAAATTTCCCCAGCAAAAGGATATTATTAACCAGGAAGTTATCATTGTTATTATTCATTAAACGTCCATAAATAATGTCCTTTTCAGTGAGGTCTTCGAGGTGAGGTATCTTTGGGTAGAGCCAGTCGTAAATATCAGACCATAAGGCCTCTACAAACATACAGTGAAAAAACAGATGCTCCGTGGTTTCAATATCATCACAAAATAAACATTTATTTGAGTCAAAACCAAATGCGTGTTCAAAGACGTACGGTTAGAATAATACGGTCCGTGCTCAAGCACTACTGATGACGACATTTGCGTCACGTGTGCTCAGCAATCACGTGTGACCAAATTATACTTTGTGTCACTGCATGTCATTAACACTTCATGTATAAACCTGCATTGACCAGGAACATTTGACATTACTCGATCATTAAATTAAAGTGAAAACAGAGATCATTGCGTTCACTGTTATATACCTCACTTATATTTTTCGCTTGAGTTTGTTCTGAGCATCCGCAGACAGTGGGTACATCACATTGATCGCTCACTTCACGCACTCTTCGGGAACTGCTCTGGGTGCGGTCTGTGGTGCGGGTCAATGAGACATTCAGAAATTTTTGGGAGTGCTCACGTAATGCAATAGCATCCGAAAATGCGCTATTCATGTTATTTATATATTTGCCTAAAATTCCTGTATTTATACAGTAAAATGTGTTTGGATATTGAAGTGAACAGTAATCACGGCAATCTTCAAATAGCCACAATAAAAAGAATATCACAACAAGCCTAGGTTACACCAATAGTAGGGAATAACATTAGATTTGAAGAAGAATTACCATTTGGATACGTTGAGATGCTAACTTGACATTTAGTCACCACAAAAGTGGGTGCTAGAGGTGTTTCAGGAGAGGAGTAGTCCTCTACATTCAATTCCTAATTAATAAAATCAAGTACCATCCTATATTTTTGTTGTTGATTCAGAATATTCCCTCAGATATGTCACATTATGAATGTAAAATGGGCAAATGCTGTTTTTTGTTGTTGTTGATTGTTAACTATTCTTTTTTTGCTGAGCTATCTTTTTAAACATCTAGATGACTAGCTCTGTTGTTAGGCCTTTCACAATAACTAATTTTGTTGGATATATTGTCCCAGAAAGAATTGCGATCTACGATATTATTGTCATTTTAAGACCATTTTATGCCACTGATATAATGATGATAATATTGCAAGTACACCCTTTCAAAGAGGAATGCAATTTTAATTCTTAAGAATTAAAAAATAAAATAGTTGGGAAGGCCCCTCTCCATCTCCAACTGGGTTTTTTGTTCCCAGCTCGGAAAACTGGATGGGATGGTTATATTTTAGGTGAGCTTTTAGGTTAGTTTTATTGCCACTTTTTGTTGTCACTGTTTTTAAACAAAGTCGACATACCGGCTCGTTCACGTTAATGGGCTCTCCTCTCTCATTCAGCTTAAAGCCAATATGTTCCCACACTGGAGCTGTAGAATGTGGTTTTGAAACTTTCTGTCTGGAATTATGCAGTCGTTAGGTAAAATGCCTATTAGCCTCAAGTAACATGTAATCTTCACCTGTTGCTGTCAGCTCTGTGTGTGAGGAGGAGCTGCCTGAGCCCCGTCTCTGACACAGAGCAGATGAGAGGACATAAGCAGCGCGACTGGCTAAAATGTTATCAAATGTTAATGTTATATCGTACGATAAGTCGATAACAATTTTCTTGACAGGCCTACCTGTTGTGTTTGTATTATTTCTGTTTATTCTACTATTTTTGGTTCTGTTTTTTTTTTTTTTTTTTAAACTTAAATCAATCTCTCTCGCTCTCTCCTTAGCCATCTCCACACTCCTCTGGGGAGGATATGGAAATTTCAGATGAAGATGACAACATCACCACAGCAACCGTCCATCCCGCTGCCTCCTCATCCTCTTCACCCGCGACCTCCTCGCAATCTGCCCTCCCTTCCCAAACCCCAGATCCCTCTGCTAGCCCTCCCCAAGACAACAGCCAGCACTTTAGCACTGCAATGCAACCTCCACCCATCTCATCATACCCGCCCCACCTCCCTCCTCCACCTCCACCTGGGTTCTCCCTGCAACCCCCTCCGCCTCCTGGCATACCCCCTCCACTTCCTCACATGGAGCTGCACCCCGAGTACCCACCTCTGCTGCCACACATGTATGACTATGCCAGCTCCGTGGAGCTCATGAGCCAGTACAGTGGCGGAGCACCCATGTCATTCCAGATGCAGACACACATGCTCAGTCGCCTCTACCAGATGCGAATGGCTTCTGCCAATAGCACTACAGCAGCTTCTGGAGAAGTTCTGCCCACCTCTGAATATGCTCCTTCATTTCACCTCCATTCTATACCCCCTCCCAATCACCCACATCACCCATACATGGACCAAGATGGGACTGTGTCCACCCACTATGACCAGGACCACCGCTACATCCCTCCTCACTTAGTGTACCCATACCCAGACCCTCATGCCGCACAGCTTCCACCCCCTCACCTACACACCATTCCACCCCCTCACAGCCCCTGGCTTCACCACTTACTGCCCCAGCAGTACCCCTCCCACTACCCTCCACCTGGATTTGGCACGGTGCCTGGTGTGGATGGAGAGCTGTATGGTGCAGCAGGTGACCAGATAGCCGTGATGGGGCACAACCCCTATGAGGCTGTAGTGCAGCAGGTATTGGCAGCATTGATCGAGGAGATGAAAAACATCATGCAGAGGGACCTGAATCGCAAGATTATAGAGAACGTTGCCTTTGGAACTTTCGATGAATGGTGGGACCGCAAGGAACAGAAAGCTAAGGTAGCTTTCATAATTTTTTAGTTCACCTTTGTATTTGTCTTTTTATACTTTAAATCAAACTGTGGAACAATACATTATTGGTAATCCCTCTCTGGTGTAACAGGTCAAACACTAAGCATATATTATATGATAATTGGCTAAGACAAATCAGATGTTGGATTTTCATCTTTTTTAGTCACAAGGTTCCCACAGTCATGGAAAACAAGTAAATGTTAAAACTGTTTTTTTTTGTTTTTTTTTTTTTTCCAAGCCTGGAAAATTCATGGAAATGTTTAAACCTGAAAAGTCAATGTAATTATTTCTAGTCATGTTTGAAGTATAAAAAGTGCTCTCGTGAGGGCAATCTCTGTAAAATAATTTTAAGAACTCTTTATTTAGTAATCGGGGACAATTGGAAAATTCATTGCTGCTCAGGTGTTCTTCAGCAGTTTTTCAACCTCTTATTCTGTTGTTTGATAAGCCATTCCAGACATCCATGCGGGGAGTGTCAGTAGTGCGTGAGGAGGAAAAGAAAGATGAGAAGATGAGCAACCGGCCTCGGGAGCCTCTCATGTCTCTTGTAGACTGGGCCAAGAGTGGAGGCATGGAGGGCTTCTCCTTGCGGGGAGCATTGCGTTTGCCTTCTTTTAAGGTACTTGGCCTTATTTCTCACCTACTAAACATGCTGGATTCATTCTGGCACACTTAACCATGATTTTAAGTATTTTATGATGTGTACAATACTCTTTACTAATGAGGAATATGTAATGCAGGTGAAGAGGAAGGAGCCTCAGGAGCTTGAAGATGGTGACGAGTTGAAAAGAGCCAGGCCTTCCACTCCACCTGATGAGGAAGATGAGGGTATGGCTCATATTTTGTGCTTACGACCATTTAAATTGCACGCATTATTTCTTAAATGTTTATATAAATTGTACTTTGGTTCTAACCTCTTTCTAAAATATATACATATATATAGTAATTCAAAATGTTCACTTCAGAAATAGTATCACGGCTTGTGCTGTTTCTAACAAGTTAGTGGATAAATAAGGATAGATGGCTGGATGTGTGTGTGTGAGAGTGAGTGAGAGAGAGAGAGAGAAATCATCTGTTGCCACACCCAATTAGAGATGCTGTCAGCTTTTTCGTGGTAGCTGGTGCGCAAGAGTCATTCACTATAGAAACAGCGTTGTCCTCCACCATTTTAAACCGTATGTATTCAGTGTGGAAACTCCAATAAAAGGTAAGCACTTGAGCACTGTAATAAATCAGTCTGTTGTGTATCATTATGAGCCTTAATCCTGAAGTTGGCCGTTTAAAGCTATTTCCTAACTTTGGTAATATATTAGTAATACAGAGATCACAGAGCAGAGTTCTATGTAAACAATTACTAATGGATTCACTTTGTCATCAACTGGTTCATATTACACACAAAAAATATCTTTTGCCACCACATGCTGGCTAACATGTAATTTCAAAAATAAAGCCAGCAACTCCTAACAGATACACTTTAGTTTAGAACAGCATAAACGCGGAGTGATACACACACAGTGAAGCGTCTGAGTGCTGATGCTGTCACACTATCAGTGCTCATGGAACGTCTCTCCTCCATTCAGATTCGATGACTGGAACCAACTGTTGTGTGTGTGTGTGTGTGTATATATATATATATAGAGAGAGAGAGAGAGAGAGAGAGAGAGAGAGAGAGAGAGAGAGCGAGAGCGAGCGTGACCGACCACAGTTGGTTCCAGTCATCGAATCTGAATGGAAGAAAACTGAGCACTGTTACACAACTAGCACAATATAATACAAGCTGCCATGCTTGCATTCATGTTCAATCATAACAAATGATTAAACAGAGGAATATGGTATTTGAAAGAACAAAATAGGGATGCTTTTCTTCCTCGTTTGTACAACACACTCACTACCGGTCAAAAGTTTTGAAACACTCATTCTTTATCATTTTATTTTTCACATTTTAGAATAATAGTCATCAAAACTATGGAATAGCATAAATCGAACTATGGGAATTCTTTTGTGACTAAACAAAATCCAAAATAAATCAAAACTGTGTTATATTTTAGCATCTTCAATTTGCTTAGAATTTGCAGACATGCACTCTTGACATTTTCTCAGCCAATTTCTTGATGTTTAACCCTGGGATGCTTTTTCAACAGCATTGAAGGAGTTCCCATCTATGTTGGGCACTTATTGGCTGCTTTTCTTTATTATTTGGTCATAAATTATTTATTTATTTTAGTTTTATAATAAAATTAATTAATATGGTGGCACAATTATATTTTTGTCTACAAAGCTAATTTCAAACATTCAAGCATACACCTTCAGATCAAAATATTTGTAAGATTGTGAGAAATATTTCAGTCAAGTGTTTCAAAACTTTTGACCAGTAGTGTATATATATTCTTTCTGTGTATTCTCTCTTGTAGACTCCTATCAGGGTAAATCTGCAGACAGTGCTACAGGAAGAACAGAGATAAGGCGGACAGTAGACAGACAAGCAGCCCGCAGAAGGAACAGAGCCAGGCCACGCAAGCCTTATGACTTGGACAGTGAGGGAGAAGAAACATCAAACGGTTCCTCCTCTGAAAAGGTTTGTATTTGTGTGTCTATATAGCTGTTTGAAGTTCTGTATGTCTCTTTGTAACGGTAGCCACTTATTTAGGAACAAGCTCAGTTCCATGCACCGTAATGTCTATAATGATATAAACAATTTTGTGAATTGAGATTCCTATGATTGCCAAAAATGCTATTTAGGTTGATTTAGCTCTATAGTGTTTGTAAGCCGTTGTGTGTATGTTGCTGGTCTTTTATCTTTTTTTCCTACTTGGTGTATTGCATTGAATAATGACTAGATGGTGGTATTTCTCTCTTTGTCTTACATCCTAAAATACTTCCTCTTTGCTGCTTGAGTTATTCCCATAACATCCAACAGATGAGATTAGACATGTTTTTGTCATTATATAACTGCTAACTAATTTTTCTGGTTAGGAGGATGATGACGATAGTGAAAAAGTGGTTGAGTCAGAAGGTAAGAAGTCGTCTTGTTTTTCTTTTGAGCTGTGTTTTAACTATTTTAGCTCATGTTGCTATGTGCACCTTTAGGGTTTTAAGTATTTATCCAATGTTATCTTGTAGATCACTTTGTTTTTGATCTACATGTAAGTAATTATATTTTCTCTTCTACTCATGCCTTCTGTTTCACAGATGAAGCCCATAGTGCAGATAGTGATGATGAGAGCATTTCTTCATCCTCCTCTGAGAGTTCATCGTCTTCCTCTTCGTCGTCCTCATCCTCCGATGAGGAAGATGAAGAAGGTGAGCAGGGTGCAGAGAGTGAATCATTGGATACAATGGATGAGTCTACAATGGACAGCATGGCTATGGATGCAGACAAAGATGAAAGGTATGTCTCTCTGAGAAAAGTGAATAAATCAATAAAGGAAGATGCATCAGCTGACACATACATTGATGTAACTTTGTTTTGTGTCTCTTTTAGGGACAAAGCAAGCCTGAACCAATCATCAGTGACTATTACAGAGGTCAAAGCAGGTCAGTTAAAAAAAAAAAATCACCATTTCGATAAGATGTTATCAGGGAACTAAAGTGAAAATACATGGGTTTAAGGTCTTGATTTTAATTTTCAAGAGTTATTTTTTACATTCAAAATGTATTCTCTTTTCTAGAAGAGGACAAAACTGCTGCATTTGTGCCTCCATCTTCTCCTTACCCCCGTCCTTCCTCTCCTATCCTTCTCCTCCCCCCTCTCAAGAAACGGCGCAAGACTGTTTCTTTTTCAATGGAAGAAAACGAGTTCAAGCCATCCATTCTACCATCTTCTGCTCCCTCTCCATCTCCCACTCCTTCCTCGCAGTCTCCAGCTCCAAACCTTCCCACTTCAACTTCACCTGGAAACACACCCACAGCAGCCACTCTGCCTGCCACCTCTAAGCCCCTCCCCATGCTCCTTCCATTTGCGTCTCGTCCCAGCGAGGGTAATGCCCTTTCCTCCCCTGCTTCCCCTTCCACCATTCTTACCGTCTCTCCACCTGTGCGTTCTCTGCGGCCTGATGAGCCCAAAAAGAGTCCAGCTGCCCCTCCATCTCCACAAACTCCATCTCCCAAAAACTCATCTAAACGTGGGGCGGGCAAAGACTCACCCAGAACACATGCTGCACCTGTCTGTCTCACAGTCCAGAACCTACCACTAGACCACGCCTCATTGGTCAAAATGGCCTACGAGGACCCAGTCCCTGTTTTGTCCACACAAAAGATTTGCCAACGTGGCCGCCCTCGGACACTCAGCCACTCCTCCCTCCTGCATCCTGCTCTTTGGGAAGATGATGAAGAGGAAGATGAAGAAGAGGAGTTTGAGCAGCGACTGAAACTCAGGGAGCAGCTGGGAGTGTCCAGCCTGCTGCAGCTGGCCTCTGCCCCTAAGCCTGACCTATCTGTGCTGGCTGACGTGGCGTTGAAGATGGACCCAGAGGCAGACATCGACTCCGAAGAGACAGAAACCTCAGATGAGGCAGAGGAGCACAAGCTAGAGGAGGAAGAGGGAGACTTCTTTTCTCCTCACCCTCGCAAATCACTCCAGGATCCAGAGGGTCTATTCGTTCAGCAGGAACACAACTACTCTAAAACTCCTGCTCTTCCACTCCTCACCTCTCCTCAAAAGAGAACGAAACATGACCCTACTGTCCTGCTCCCCGCAGACCTCAACCAGCATGGTGTTCAGGAAGCACCAGAAGAGATTATTGAAGAAGCTCATGCAAACAGGGGGCAGCCTGCAGCCCTGTACGGTGATCTTTCTATACTATGCGAAGCCAGGGATGTGGCTGAGACACAGACCAAGGCTCTCGGCCCTCCACACAAGAGGAAAGGATCCGTTAGGGAGGTGCAAATGGAAGAGCGGATGAAAGGGAAAAGCAAAAAGAGGAGTAGGAAGGACAAAGAGAACGAGGAACTGCAGATCACCAAGAAACAGAAGGAGAAACAGATCAAGAAACAGAGGAAACGGAAGTTAGAGGTTTGTGGTCCTGTCTGGTACTTATTAGAGAACTCACTGCCTGAAAATTCAGTTACAATTAATTACTGTCATTGACCTGTGAGGATTGTTCTAGACTGATCAGGAGAGTTGGATTGATATAATGTAGATTCAGTTTTGGGGAGTAACTAATTAGAAGCAGCAGTACTACTACATTAACTGTGTTTTTCTGTACTTTGATATTAGCTCTGCTTCTAGAGTATACGGTACTTTTTACTTTTTGAGTTGGTGCTCTAATCGCAAAAAGTAGTTATTATCTTCTGATCTTCTCATCACAATTATACAGAGTGGTTATCAGTTACCGTAGACTTTGTCAGTTCAAACCAGTCTCTAGAATTGATTCAGAGTGATGCCAGAAACAAAAAACATCCAGTGAGCAGTAGTTCTGTGGATGGAAATTCCTTGTAGATGAGAGAGGTCAACAGAGAATGGCCAGACTGGTTTGAACTGACAAAGTCTGATAACCGCTCTGTATAATTGTGGTGAGAAGAATAGCTTCTGAGATCCAGGTTGGCACTTTTGGTGGCATGAGGGGGGACCTACACAATATTAGGCAGGTGGTTTTAATGTTGTGGCTGATCCTCATAATATCCTCACAAGCCCTCATAATAAATCTCCAACTGATTGACAAATTCACTTGTGTAATGGATTGCTGTGAACTGTATGCCAATGATTGTCTTATGTTTAATAATATGGTAGTAAATGTATATATATATATATATATATATATATATATATATATATATATATATATATATATATATATATATATATATATATATCTATCAGGGTTTCCGTTGTCCGGTAATTACCGGACATTGGCCGGAAAAAAAATGAAATGTCCGACTAAATTAAATCTCTCCGGTCAAATTGTCCGATTAAAATTGCCTAATAATCCCGCCCCCTAACACAATCTGAATTTGAGAATAAGCCTAAAATGTATCCAGAGTGGACCAAACTCGCCAAGATAGCCTGTGTAATCCCGGTCTCGAGTGTTCCTGCAGAGAGGGGGTTCTCGCTGCAGAATCGGATCAAGACGAAGCAGCGAAATCGCTTTGCGGAGAACAAGGTTACGCGGCTTATGCGCATTGCAAGTTGTGGAGAGACACTGGGACGTTTTGATTTTAAGTCGGCAGCTGCACAATTCAGCACTGCAAAACAGCGTAAAAAGTATCCTAAAATGACGCGAGACAATGTTATAGGCCTAGTCATTTGTTTGTTCCAGTTCATTTGACAAGGAGTCATTTCACGGTGGCCAATTTAAATGTTACTAGCTAAATGAGACATACTGAGAGTGTATAATTAAGTTCGCTTGAGTAAAAACAATAGGCTACTATTCAGATATTTTATGTGGGGAAGGGGGATTGGTTTGTTAAACAATGAATGTGAAACGCCAATCGGACGTTCATGTTTTTTTTCCGTCTATTTGAAAGTTAGGCTAATAAACATGTTGCATTCTATACGGCCTGATTATGTTATTTTTTAAGTTACATAGCCTGCCTCCAGTTTTCCTCAACTTGACTAATTAAGAGGCGATATTTGACCGGCATATCATCAAAATGTCCGTAAAACGAAACCTCTGCCGGTCACTTTGACCGGCACCATTTTTTTCTAGCGGAAACTCTGATATATATATATATATATATATATATATATATATACACACACACATACATGCATACATACATACAAACTGTAATCGCCCTATTAAATGCAACTATTTGTTAGAGCTAACTGTGGATTGTGTACCTTGGTTGTAGTTTAGCTATGTTTTATTTAGGGATGTGCAAGACTAGTTGACAACACTGGAATTAGTAGTCGGTTAATATTTCCCCCCATTAAACTGATCAACATTTTTACACATTTACGTTTGGCTTTATATTTTTACACAGGCTGCACTTAAATTACAGGCATATTAATGTTACATATTTTAAATAGAATTAATGATAAAAATATTATTTAAAAGTTGATATCTGGAGCAGATTGACTGTTTTAGGCAAGGTATGCCATTTTCAAAATCTGCTAATTTAAGAAGGCTATTTTCAACAATGTGCAGACAGATTAACAGTTAATCTTTTATTCTGTGTGTACAATCATGTTAAGAATACATTAGGTTTATTTTAAGCTACATCACAGGCCTATTGTTTCTATCCTATATCTACTTTTTTTTTTATAACAAATTAACTGTTACTGTTTAACGTACTTTACCGAACAGCTGTGATATTAGATCAATGGCTAATGCATGACTGCACATCATGAAATATGCGCTACTTTCAGTGCATATTTTTGTCTCAGATTTTGCTTGGCCTACCTGTTAATTATTTTCAACAACTTCATGACTGTATTAATGTTATTTAACTTTTACTTGGTGAATTGCATTTAGAACAGGCTTGGTTGCGCGATTGGTCCTGTACTATTCATTCAATTGGTTTCAATAAATATGCCTGTTAAATATTCGCTAACATTGATTCAGTGAATGTGTGTCATGTTCTATATTTAATGTACAATGATCATAATGCAAGACAAGCATGTTGCAGATAAATGCCCCATTACAGTGGAATTTAGCACTGGATTTAAATAGATTCAATATTTTAAATGGGTCGCATAAACTTTTTTTTTTTTTTTTTTTTTTTACTTATTTCTGAAGATTTGTTTCTTTTTGTACTAGTCGGCTTAAAATTTTTTATTTAAACGCCAGTGAAATTAGACGTTCGGCACATCCCTAGTATAATTATGTGTATCAAAATTCTACGTTGGGAAGCATGTTTCAAAGAGATTTTCTAAGCACTAGTGCTTATACAGTTTGCAACATTTTAATACTTACAATTTCTTAATGGTCTACATCCTAGTTGACTACAGCCAGTCATTGTCAAAATGTAACACCTGATGCAATTATTTCACCACTTTGGGTTGGTTACCCTGTAGAAATTTCACATTGTTTCAAAATAACAGTCTAAAAACCCACAGAACACCACAAACTGCTTTCCACAGTCCTTGTTACAGAATTGCTTTAAGTAATATTGAAAAGTTTTCAATTACTGTCAAAAAATGTGTTTCCCTTTCATCTTTATATGCATGCATATTGTCTGCTCTCCCTTTTGACATTTTCTTTGTTGTCAGGAGTTTGAGGAATATGTGGATGTTGAGCAACTGGAGTCTGGTGAGCTGTCCAGCTCCAGCTCTGATTCTGGAGACTCGGACTTTGGTCTGGACAGATCTGTGGACTTTGAGAAGGAAGAGGTTAGAAAGAGCGAGCGTCTTTTCCTTCAGGAGGCTGGCATGACCCCCTCAACCCAGCGGCAGCCCAAACACACCACCTTGCACATACCGGCTCCTGCACCACATCCCACTTACAAGAACCGCAGCGAGTTTGAGCAGATGACCATCTTGTATAACATTTGGAATACTGGCCTGGACCAGGAAGATATGAGGCTCCTCATGAGCACCTATGAGAAACTGCTGCAAGATGACCGTGGAACTGACTGGCTCAATGACACACACTGGGTCCCTCATACCAATATCCTTACCTCTGCTTATGAAAGAGATTCAGGGCTCTAGAGATATGATACGTTTATTTTTAGCAATGTATTTTAATATGTGCCTGTAAAAGTATGTATATTTTATATTAAATTTTACATTTTCTTTACAAATGGGATGAGGAAATGATGAAATTAATAATTTAAGATGAAGGCTGAATAATGTAAAACTAAAGAAGAGATTGGTGAGAGGCACAAAAGGTGTTTGTGTCCACAACATTTGCTGATTTTGTAACTTTTTTAAACATTACATTGCACAGAACAACAGAGGTTAAAGATCATTTTTACCACAAATATTTTGTTTGAAACTAGCTTCATTTACACAGGGCTTTCTCAGTTGGCTATTTCCCCATGTTTTGATCCTTAACCTCTTGCCTGCACTTACCAACATCCCGAACCCTCGGCGGAAAAAGAAGGCAGCAGCTGGGCAGCTAAGAGAGCATGTTACAGGCTGTGCTCGCAGTGAGGGCTACTATGCTATCAGCCGCAAAGAGAAAGATGTCTACCTCGAACTAGACCAACCAGTGACTGTGCAGGAAGTTGGAGACTATGACACAGCAGTAAGCTTCCTTTTCATTGTGGAAGTGCAGCTATGCAATTAACTTGTATTTGAAGACTGACTCGTAGTTTGTTTGATTGGGAAGATAATGTCAAATTTAAAGCTGAAGTGTGTAATTTCTGCAGCACTAGCATAACCAAATGGAATCGCAATTTTCAAACAAGTTCCTTGAACATTCCCCAAGCCTGCCAGTAGTTGGACAAACATATAGTCCCACCCCAAACTCTCTCCATTGGTTCAGACATTGTTACTGTGGTGGGCTGGTTAGGATGCGCAAACCAACAGACCAATGTTTTGATAGAGCGACAGTGTCGCAGTGTTTACACTTTTTGTGGAAATCAACTTAAAGTTTTGACTGGTGATACTAGGATATATATATATATATATATATATATATAGATAGATAGATAGATTACTTCACTAAAGGATTTTTATTACTTGCCTGTTGAGCATAACTGTGTCATATAGGTTTTATCCATCTGACCCTCCAATTTTTCAATTACAGGGCTCCAATCGTCTGCTGTCTGAACGGCGCTCAGAACAGCGGCGCCTCCTCAGTGCTATCGGCACTCAAGCAGTGATGGATTCGGACCTCTTGAAACTGAACCAGCTGAAGGTAAAGTTCCTCAGTACAGTGACCTTGATCGTACTATCAGCATTGATTACAGTGACCTCTTCTCCATTTTCCCAACACCATTCAGCTTTTTCAGATAAGAATTCCTATAATTTTATTTTATGTTTGACATAAGTATGATAGCCTTATAGTGTCTGGCTTTTAGTAACTTAGACAGGTAGATTCAGGTGGCAGGTCTCTCTTTACTGGACAACCTTCTCACTCTGATGTTTTCGCTGAGCAATAGAATAATTTAACCAAGCTTATAAACCCTGCTGACTCCTGCGTCAGTGACATTTTAAACCTGAGCCTAATCAGCAGGACTGGAAGTTGGTATACTTGGCATGGAATTTCAAAAAGTTAATGAATTCTAAAAGGCTGTTTCTCAGTCCTTTTTTAATAGCCAAGTGTACACTACATGACTTGCAGTCAGCTCGCTAAGCCTATAGTCTTGTTTTTTAGTCGTGCTGGTGTGAACACTACTTGACTGTAGTGTATCGACTACACAACCATTCGTCCCCAACTGAGACCGTGTACACTGGTATGATGTGTTTTGAGATGCATCCGATCACAAATGTACAACCGAGACACAGCACCGTTACACCCGGTCGTCTCTTTTGACCATTTGAGTTCTGATTTCGAGGAGAGAGTCTCTGATTTCATGAGGACATACTTCAATCATTACATCTGTATATTACTGAATGATAACAAAGTGCAAAAAGTAAAAGTATTTTTTGCAAACATGTTATTTTAGTGCAATACCTGTAATTGAGCTTCTAATGTGCAAGTTACTCATATCTGTGTCCCTATTGTGAATTCACTTATTTAAATTCAGATAGTACATTTGTTCCCCTTTTAAATCTGCACATAGCCAGTGAAAAACCAGCCATTACAGCTCTTTAGCGTCATCCTGTTTCAAACGGATTGCCCAGATTGCATCTTAAAATAAAGATGGTGAAATTCATTCACAAACTCATGCAGTTTATTCTTGATAACATGTCTACAAACTTGAAAGAACGGATCTCGCCTGTTTTTTGCTCTTATTGGAACCATTTGAAGGAGAAAAAAATACAGCTGAAAATAACAAAAACAATGAGTAAGGAGATCTAGATGATTTAAAAAAAATAATTTTTGGTCTCCTGCTGCCCAAAAACTTGCTCTCCTATTTCAACAAACATAAAAGAATGGTTTGTGCCTGTTTTTCTATTTGCAATAGGAAAGATTTAAGAAAAACAACTGAAAATAATAAAGCCAGCAGGCTGGGAGATGTGGGAGAAGTTCTTTTATTTTCTAATAATTTTTTGTCTTCTGTTTCCTAGTACCTTGCTCTCCTCTTGCGCTCTCTCTATTTTTCATTGGCTGTACCTAACTATCTGTCTTTTGCTCATTGGGACAGTGCAAGATATCTAGATGTTAAGCTGGTTTGTAATCTGTCGTACCGTCTGTGCTTTCTGCTGTAGAAATACATTTTGTGGTCTTTATCTCAACAGTAATAGTTTTCATTGTATATTTGGGCTGGTAACTAAGGAGGATCTACCAACATTGTCACACGTACTTGTAAATGTCATCTGAATGCAATAATAATTTTTTTTGGCTCATTCAGGTTGTTCTTTTTAATGTCATAATGAGAGCATGTTGTAGCTGTTATCAGTGGCAATGAGTGACAGTTGGTGGCAATGTTCTCTCTGGAACACTTTTACCATGAGACCAATCAGTCATTCTGGTTTAAATATACTGATCCTTTTATTTATCCACTGACTAACAAAATCCCAGTACTGACAGTGTCAGATGTATGGATCAAGTAATCAAATTAATTATGTGAAATATTTATCGGAGCTCTTAAAGTATCAAAGCAGTAAAAGTTTATTTGACATTATCTGCAGAAAATTTATATTCATGAGTTTCACCACTTCCTGATGTTACACCCTCCCCCTCACCCACCAAGTTTTAAAACCAAGTGACACTCATGGTTAACCTGTTCAATGGCTTATTTTTTTTATTTAAATTTTTTTTAATTGTTTACAGTTCTGTCTAACTTATCACTACTCTGGCCTGTTCTTCTGAGCAATTTTGGAACTTTTTATTGCAGCACTTACAGTGTTATTTCCTCTGATAAATCGCTTTTGCATTCCTAATTTGTCAAAGTAGCTTTGGAAAAAAGTGTCTACTTAATGAATAAATGTTAATGTTGATTATTTCCTGTTGATATGGTTAAAGTAATCATGATTTCAAATAATATAATTTACATCAAAGTCCTTAATTTGTTTAGAGCAACTGCTTGCCTTGTACATTCAGATCTAGCAACAAGTTGTTAATTGTTTCTGAACTACTTTATTGCTGTTTTATACATCCGTAAATCAAGACAATGTGTTCTTCACATTCAACTTCACATTGGTTCTCTTATCAGCATCAAAAGCATAATTATTATAATTATGAGTAAATGATACACATCAAGCAAGTGACACAACAAACCTAGAATGCTCCCATTATAATCAACGAAGCTGTCTATATTGCATGATTACACTTTCTGTTTCAGGTTGCTATTCAGTGTGAGCTCACTGATCTGTACTTCTGGACTGTCAGTGACACTCCCATCAACTAAGCTGCAGAATAAATATTATATTTACTTTGCTTGCAGTGCAGAAATTGATTGTAACAGAAGCATTCTATTTTTGTCATGTCGCTTGCAGTGTACATCTACACTGACATCTAGTTCATGTGAATCTTGTAGTTAATTCTGAATTACCAATGATGGTTTTCACTTTTTCATATATGCATACTTGGCAACTTGTCTTATCCTGTTAGTGTGAGGCCTCAATTACATAAGTGGTTACATATTTTTCATTCTTTTAAATCCTCTCCCTTCAGTTCCGTAAGAAGAAGCTGAGGTTTGGCCGCAGTCGTATCCATGAATGGGGTCTTTTTGCCATGGAACCCATTGCCGCTGATGAGATGGTCATTGAATATGTGGGACAGAATATCAGACAGGTAAGCAACGTAATCTCTTCACGCTATATAGTGTTAACCTGGCCTTTTGATACCTTGTGTTGAAGTAGAAGTTACAGCTAATAAATTATTTACTATCTGACTATCTGATGACAGTCATTACATAACAGGCCTTCATAAATACAGCAGTGCTCTTGCATCTAGGGCTGGGTATCATCAGCAAATTCACAATACAATACACGTTGCAAAACACACTAAGTATGTGCATGGTAACCGTTTTTAATATTTGTTTAACCGCGAGAGTTCGCTAAAGTTTTTTTCTGCTATTCATCTGGAGTCTGGATTTGGGAATTAAGAACATTTATTGCAATGGATATGCGTCAAACACTACTCAAAGTACCAGGGAATAAAATCCACTCTGAGCTTTGAAACTAAATAGCACAATACATAGATCTTCATGAAAAAGTCAAACGTAACCATGTTCTTAACCAATGGAAAATATGTAAATTAAGTAATCTGATATGTGCTCTGCCCAGGAAGGTTCACTTTTTCCACATTTTGTTATGTTACAGCCTTATTCCAAAATGGATTAAATTCATTATTTTCCTCAAAATTCTACAAACAATACCCCATAATGACAATGTGAAAGAAGTTTTTTGAAATCTCTGCAAATTTATTAAAAAGAAAAAAAAGAAAATAAATCACATGTACATAAGTTCTCACAGCCTTTGCCATGACACACAAAATTGAGCTCAGGTGCATCCTTTTTCCACTGATCATCCTTGAGATGTTTCTATAACTTGGGAGTCCCCCTGTGGTAAATTCAGTTGATTGGAAATGATTTGGAAAGCACACACCTGTCTATATAAGGTCCCACAGTTAACAGTGCATGTCTGAGCACAAACCGAGCCATGAAGTCCAAGGAATTGTCTGTAGACCTCTGAAACAGGATTGTATGGAGGCACAGATCTATGGAAGGGTACAGAAAATGTTCTGCAGCTTTGAAGGTCCCAATGTGCATATTGGCCTCCATCCGTAAATGGAAGAAGTTTGGAACCACCAGGACTCTTCCTAGAGCTGGCTGCCCAGCCAAACAGAGCGAAGGGCCTTAGTCAGGGAGGTGACCAATAACCCAATGGTCACTCTGACAAAGCTCCAGCGTTTCTCTGTGTAGAGAGGAGAACCTTCCAGAAGAACAACCATCTCTTCAGCACTCCACCAATCAGACCTGTATGGTAGAGTGGCCAGACGGAAGCCACTCCTCAGTAAAAGGCACATGACAGCCCACCTGGAGTTTGCCAAAAGGCATCTGAAGGACTCTGACCATGAGAAACAAAATTCTCTGGTCTGATGAAACAAACATGTAACTTTTTGGCCTGAATTGCAAGCATCATGTTTGAGGAAACCAGGCACCGCTCATCACCTGGCCAATACCATCCCTACAGTGAAGCATGGTGGTGGCAGCATCATGCTGTGGGGATGTTTTTCAGTGGCAGGAACTGAGAGACTAGTCAGGATCGAGGGAAAGATGAATGCAGCAATGTGCAGAGACATCCTTGATGAAAACCTGCTCCAGAGCACTCTGGACCTCAGACTGGGGTGACCCTAGCACACAGACAAGATAACAAAGGAGTGGCTACGGACAACTCTGTTAATGTCCTTAAGTGGCCCAGCCAGAGCCCAGACTTGAACCCCATTGAACATCTCTGGAGAGATCTGAAAATGACGGTGCACCGACGCTCCCCATCCAACCTGATGGAGCTTGAGAGGTCCTGCAAAGAAGAATGGGAGAAACTGCCAAAAATAGGTGTGCCAAGCTTGTAGCATCATACTCAAAAAGACTTGAGCCTGTAATTGGTGCCAAAGGTGCTTCAACAAAGTATTGAGCAAAGACTGTGAATACTTATGTACATATATATATTTTTATTTATTTATTTTATTCGTTTTTTTATTTCGTGCCTAACTTTTAGACTCTCCATGAAGAGAGAAGGATTTATAAGATTTGTTGGGCCTACGTAACTCCAAAAACTTGGTATCAGACTGTAAATGTATTTCCCGAAAAAGTTAATTATGCCACGCTTTCTCTGAAAAATGTTTGGGAGGAGAAACTGGGTATACAGATTATTGATGATGTTTGAAAGGAGAGCCTTGGCAGAATCCGATCTTGTTCTATTAATACCAGGCATCAATTAATCCAATTCAAGGTGATGCATAGACTTCGTTATTCAAAAAATAAATTGCATAGACTTTTTCCCACCAACTATTTTTTTGTGTTGCCAATGTAAATCTGCTGAAGGCTCTCTGATCCACCTTTTCTGGACTTATCCAAAACTCTGCTATTTCTAGTGTGACATTCAAGTGCCTTTCTGACATGCATGTCTGTATGTTTAAACCTGACCCAGAGATTTCATTATTTGGGTGTTCTCTTTGCCTACTAAACCAAAGTGTTGGAATTGTTATTGCTAAGAAGGTAATTCTAAGTCTCTGGAAGTCTATTACTGTCCCTCAGTTTAAGACTTGGTTGACTGAGCTCATTGGTATATTACACATGGAGTCTGATATGGCATAATGGGTAACCTTGATAAATTTTCTGGTATATGGCAGCCATTTTTGGATCAACTTGCCTAGTACCATGCCGGACCCTGACCCTGGCTGGCAATGAAGCACATAGGGTGCTGCCCACCTCTTATTGAGTGCTTGTGCTAAAATATGCTGTGCTACCAATTCAGTAGCATAACTCAATGCTTTTTTAAATACGCCAGGGTTGTTCTCTGGGCTTGGTTTCAATTTAGTTTTTCTTCTTTGATTTGTGTTTGTTGTATAATGGAAAATCCTTAAATATTATACAAACAAAACATTTGTTTTAATGACTTCAACCTAAGTGCAAGTAGACTTCTGAATTCCACCGTATCAAGCGCTGAAACATAGTGAAAACAAATCTGGAATCATATGTAACAGTGTAACAGTCACATGAAGTCCTATTTACAAACTGTACTTAGATGTGGTAAATCGGTCAAAGATGTCCACCCAACATATTTTCAGAAAAACTGTGCAGACGCACTCTAGAACAGTTTTGAATGACTCCAAACTTGCCCTATCCTTGAAAAACTGACCCGAACCTGGCCCAAAGGCTAGGTCCCATTGGATTCTGTTGGAGTTGAAGACCTCTATTCGAAAACGGGCATGACGAACGGTTAACCAAAAATAATGACTATCCGTGCACATCCCTAATAATATTGATTCAATACATCTTGATGCATCACAATATCATAAGTGGATCACCATTGTTAATGATAAAGAAAAAACATTTAAATAATGTTTAATTTTTTAAGGGTAAACATAATTAAATTGTACCCCTTTAAACTAAGAGTTTCTGCCTATTAGACAACCTGCTTTTTCTTTTTTAATTGATCTTTAGGAGATATGACTGCACAAGGTGTGTAAATCGCAAGTTTCTTCACAATACGATCTTATATTAATTCTCTTATATTGATATAGTGATCCAATGTTTTCCGAAGCCACAAATTATCTCTCAAATGCATCCCAAAATATAATTTGAATATTTTGAGCTCTCTGAAATGTGCATATCCAGTATCCACATTTTGATTAGCAATCATGCGATGACCGATAATTTGCATTGTGGTATGAGGTAAACACTGCAGTGACATTTTGTCATCTCTACAACAATTCAATTCAAAAGTCTTTCAATCCAAAATACTTACTTACCCACTGACAGGAGTATGTGCTGTCCGTGTTTTTTCTTGGCTACATCTTCCACAGTTGTATTGAAACATTTTGTTACAGTTTATTGTGATAAATGTTAGTAAGGGTGTTTATGTGAATATGTAAAAAGTGTTGTAATTGATGTTGGGGCAGGGCAGCTCTTTTCTCTTCCCTCATCAACACTGTTCAAATATTGCCACTGTTTAACCGTTTGAATTGCTAATTTGGTTGATGCCTGATTTAATCGTGCATGTGAGCTGCTCTTCACTATCCTGTCACCAGACCTCGCAATTCAAGGGAAGCACGGATGACGCATGCGCACAGATAGAACTGAGCCCAACTTCAGGCTTCCACACATCTGTGTCCCACATGAGAAGCATATTTATCGCTTATAAAGCGAGATGTATATTGTAAAGTTGATGTATCCCTGTCGGAAATGCATATGGATGTTGCTGGCATTAGTATCAAAATAAAGGTGCATCTTAAAAAATAGACTTTGAAGGTTATGGCTGCATCGATGACATTGCATCCTTGGTTATTTAAATCAATCCAGAGCGATGCATCATTACACCCCTAGAATGCGTGCGCACAAAAAAATGCACACCATAAATATTGATGCAGAAATCTTAATGATTGATGTAATATTGTAAGAAATAGCACAATATATATTTATATATGATTGTATTGGCACAACCCTATTCAAGTCACATGGTTTTACAAAACTTTATTAATGAATTTTTTTAATAAACTTTGTGTGTTGCCAGATGGTGGCTGATAATCGGGAGAAGCGCTACGCTCAAGAAGGCATTGGCAGCAGCTACCTATTCCGTGTCGACCATGACACCATCATTGATGCCACAAAGTGTGGCAATTTGGCTCGATTTATTAACCACTGCTGCACAGTAAGTACACTCATTGAAATAAATGCATGTCCAAATATCTCTTTGGGTTTTAGCATATGACCTCTGACATGCAAATGTCTGCCACTCCCACTGTGAACAGCTTCATGTAGTTCCACTATCAGAGAAAATTTACATTAAACTGAAAGGCTCCTGGAAAGTTGCAGTTAAGTTCAGCAAGTTTAATCAAGGTTATATCTTGTAGTCTGTTTTCCATACCCATTTGATCCATGCCTGTTAATCACTGATGAATGTAAAGAGATGATTATAGATGATCTGTCTGGTGGATTAGTTGTTTTTGCTTAAAGTTAAGGTTTCTTTAATGATGCCTAAAATAGACCATAATGGTAGTTGAAGCTCAAGTCTTAATCACGTGTTAATAGAGTCGACTGTGAGACTTTCTGTGAGATTGATTTCACCTAAAAGTTTAATACTGTGGCTCTATTTTACATTGTTAAAGTCAAGAAAGGACATGTATTGTTCTCACTCCATCTGAGAATGGAATTTATGATTTCACCTTATGAGATCATCCCCTCTAAGCAAGAGTAACAATACAATAAGCTTGTGGTTTTTTTTTTTGGGCACATTCCCAATAGAGCTATGTAAGAAAACAGTATAAAAAATAAAGTTTCCAAAGACCTGCTGCAGTGTCTCAAAGCAAACATAGTTAAATGCATTAAGTTCATATTTATTTTTTGTTTTATTTACGGTTTCACATACTTTTACTTTCACAGCCCAACTGCTACGCCAAAGTGATCACCATCGAGTCCCAGAAGAAAATAGTCATATACTCAAAGCAGCCTATTGGTGTGAACGAGGAGATCACATATGATTACAAGTTCCCTATTGAAGAAAATAAAATCCCGTGCCTGTGTGGGACAGAGAACTGCAGAGGAACCCTTAACTAGTCCTTGCCAATCAACTTGCCCACAAGCTACTTTTCTCTGAACGCACAGATGTTGGTAGTGTGATGTGAGAACATATGGTCCAACTCTAAAAAAAAGTTCTTCAACATGCATACATACTCAGTCTGTCTAACTGTAAGAGACACACCAGTCTCCCATGAAGAGTTCTTGGATTGGATGTTCAGCTCAGGAGCACTGGGATGTCAGCACTGCCACAAAATCTTGAGTTACACCTCTAAAATAGTTTTGTCTTCACCTCTAAATTAGTGTTTTCTGTTCCTGACCAGGCCCATATCTAATTTATTTCTTCCACATGCAGCTGTTTTTGGTGATATCTTTTCGTGAAGGTCTATGCTTCAAAGTACAACTGATAAGCTGATTAAATAATTGTGCACACATATATTCCGCACATGTATGCACAAAATTTGACAGTGGAAAACACCCTTCAAGTTTTCTTTTAATAACTTGTTATTTTACGGAGGCTTTTTCAAAGGCAACTTTTAAAGACCTACAGACATGGATGTAAGACTTTTGTAATTCAGAACCCCAGTCATAAGAGAGAGTACTGATTTTGGTTAGTGTAGTATATTTACTATCCCTGTTCTTCTCACTTTTCCAGTGAATTTATGCATTCATGTAGACCAAAGCGCACTCTTGCTGTACCCTCTTCAGATAAACAGTTTAGAATCAGGTCAGCCTAGTTTTAATATGGAGCAGTTTAGGCACACTCGCTCAATGGGATATTTCTGATTCTGAACGATCTTAATGAAAGATGTCCCTGTTTCCAGCATGACAGTAGTGCTGGTATTCTAAAACTATATATTATTTACAATTTGTTACATTGTACATGGTTATTTTAGTCTATTTTCTTAAGTTGAAATAATCATGTTAACTGTAATTTTAATACATACCTTTCATGAATGATATCCATTTTTCCTTTATTCATCCATAGTTTTTAGCCATATAAAGAGGACCGGTTTGGAGAGGCAGTCATTTTGTGTGTGCTCAATATGTGCACATTAGTATTTTAACAAGAGAATATAAAAGGATGAAATTGTTTTTTCTGCTTGGATTTTTTTGTGGTCCATTAAAGTTGAGACTCGTTCATTAAAAATGTGGAAGGATGGAGGATATTTTAGAGATCATGCACTCTACTTTGGGACTAATAGTTAATCCTAATTCCTCTCTCTGGTGAAGAACAATTGTAAAATGTATACAGTCTCATCTCTAATTTATAAAAGACTTAAAAGAGCCAAGTTTAGCATTTTGCAAATGGTGCTGCATTAAGTGCATATTCTAAAACAATTTGGATGTTCCCAAGTCCCCCAAGAGTTAAAAGCACATAGAACGATTAACTAGAATGGGTGATGTATGTTGATCTGTTCTCTCTTATTATTGGTGTCTCTCTCTCTCTCACTCTTTTCTCTGCCAGTAAGTGCCAGAAAAGTTGACATGCCTCTTACACCCTCCTTCCCTTTTTCCAATATGAGGGCCTTGCTAGCATTCTTTTCCTTTGAGATGAAGACCTGTTAAATATGTAGATGTATTGCAGTCTTTCAGTAAAAACTGATTCACTGAAGCATAACCATAAAAAAAATTGAAAAGGACAAAAAAAAAAGTTTAAAGAATAACATGTAAATATTGTAGAGGTGTTTGTTTCTCGTAGAAACACACTGGTTCTAGTCTGTAAATATGTTCATCCTTTTCCTACTTACCATTGCAGGAATATAATTGTACATAGCTATCATTCAGTTATCTAATTTTTTTTTTGTTTTTGTTTTTTTTTTCCCTTTTATTTTGACTTAAAGTTTTAATATTATTTGCAATATTTCTCTTGTATTAATGCGTTGGACCCTTTATTAATGGTGCATTAAAATATTTTTTAAAAAATGTTTGCTTTCCAGTTTTGTTTTTTCAGTCCAAAAAGAGTGAATGCATCTGTTGCACTTGAAAGGCAATGACCTGCACTCCTTAAATAGAGCTATGTCAGACACAACTGGTTCTGTACATTAATACTATGTGAAATATGACCTAGCAAGCTTTATTGGACTCTTTTAGTACATGTTCACAGACATGATTGAGAACAGATAGAAAGTTAAGAACCTGTTGGGTGAATCTCTCATGTATTACATCAAACTATTGCTGAGCTTTGTGTAACAGACCGTTAATACATGGGATGGCAAACATTGGAAATGTTTTGCCACATCAGGTATTGCCTCATCATATTTGTTGTTACAGATTCTAGCTGGCAATATTATTGGGTTTACAATAGAGCCTTAGGTTACAATTATGTTCCCAAAACAAGTTCTTTGTTATTAATTTTTTTATTATTGATTCATATATTAAACAAATAAAAGCAAAACATATACAAACAGGATCAATCCTTAAACCCCTCTATTACCACCCATTCCAGTCTTCTAGATAACCCTTCTTCAAAAGCTCCCACCCTCCGCAACTCTGCACACCACTCTGGAAATTATGCCACTCCGTCTGACTTCTAACCCCTTAAAATAATTGTCCCAAAATATTAAATTTTAGTGCCCAAAACATCACACAAATAACTCTGAACCTAAAATCTTGGATCTTAACACGCCCACAAAAGACATGGGTTGTGTCTCCAATTTCTGTTTGCCATCGCCAGCAGGTGTGTGTGTGTGTGTGTCTAAGACCAAGCCTATACAATGTAGAGGGGGTCCCAGTCTTAAATTTGTAAAAAAAAATTTTTAAATCTTCAATTGCATAAGGCGCACCCTTGTATCTCTAGATGCAAACTTGACGTTTTTTTTAGAATTCTTGCCCACTCTCCCTACTCCAATACCAAGTTTAAATATTTCTCCATAATCTCTTGAGAGAAGTTAAAGCTCCGTCCCCCAGACTCTGAATTAGCAGGGAATAATACACTGATGCCTCATGACCTTTTCCAAAAGCAGTAATCACCTCTCCCAATGTATCTGCCGCAAAAACAATACAGAGCAGATGGCGCAGCTGTAAATACCTATAAAACGGAGAACTGGGAATCCAAAAATGATGAACTAAAGCCTCACAAGATCTCAACACTCCACTCTCATATAGGTCACTGAGTGTAGTAACCCCCTTCACAATCCAGTCTGACCAGCAGAAATACGATTTATTAATACATAATTTTGGGCTCAGCCATGTGCTCGAAGCAATATTTAAATAAATGTCTGAATTAAACACACTGGACACTTTTGTCCATTCTGAGTGCAAATGCGAGATAACGGGGTGTAACTTAACCTCTCTGGTTAGTTTGACAGGCTTTGCAATGCCGAAATAGGGGCAAGAACTTCCTGTTCAAAACAAAACCAGGGAGGGGCTCTCTCAGGTGGAAGCGACCAATGAGCCAAATGTCTCAGACTGAACACATAATAATAAAACAAAATCTTGGGTAGATCTAGCCCACCTTTGTAACTTATTCAAATGTAATTTGGGACATTTACCATTCCAAATGAAGGACTTGGCTATGCTATCAAATTGCATGAAATAAGAGAGGGGGACATCTACAGGGAGAGATTGTAGCAGGTACTTACATTTTGGAATACAATTAATTTTAATAACATTAACCTTCCCAATCATAGATACATGTAATGAAGCACACCTACCCACATCACTCGAAAACCTTTTTATTAAGGGGTCAAAATGAACTATCTAAATCACACAAATTTGCTGGGAATATAATACCCAATTACTTAATACCCTGTTTGGGCCACTCAAAGGTGCCCGGCTGGAAAGCCGTTACTGGGCAGTACGCTGTCAGAGACAAAGCTTTGGATTTAGACCAATTGACTTTGTATGAACTTAGAAAAGGAATTAATAATCCTGTGAAGACAAGGCATAGATCTAGTGGGGTCAGAGACAAATAACCAAAACAAGTTCCACATTTTAACAAGAAGTACAGAAAAGTTCTCCTTGATGGTACCACCCCAGTGACAGCCCTTGAACCTTAAACAGCACCCTTTTTTCTAAGAGTGCAAATATTTAAAATGTGGACAAAAAAAAAAAAAAGCCCTAAAAAGGAATTCCTCTTGTCATTTATCATCTAACCTTTATATATTTTATAAAAATGATATTCCATATCTAGTTTATTTTCCTGCGATGGACTGGCGACCTGTCCAGGGTGTACCCCGCCTTTCGCCCAATGTTAGCTGGGATAGGCTCCAGCCCCCCCTGCGACCCTGTACACAGGATAAGCGGTTGACGATGGATGGATGGATGGATCTAGTTTATTTTGAGTTTGAAGTATTACAAATTAATGGCATGCTGTTTTTTTCCCATTATAGACAAAAATACCCTCATGAAGGTTTTTTTTTGTGTGTGTGTGTGTGTTATAGAGAGAGAGTGTGTTTGTGTGCTTCATAAGTAAACATTTTTGTTTTCGTTTCTTATGCTCAAATTTGACCAGCGTGTTGCTGAAAGGTGTAACACAGTTTGATAAACCACATAGATTAATCGAATATATTCCGAATTTTTTGTATTCAGATGGCAAATGAAGGAAAAGTCATAAAGCCTTTTACCACTCCGGTGAAGGAAACCATTCTTATTGAAAATAAATAAAAATCAAATTGGTCATAAATGGCCAAAGACATTAGAAGGGTTAGGGGAATATCCAGGTTTAATACAAGTTTAGCTCAATAGACAGCATTTGTGGCATAATGTTGATTACCACAAAAAAGTATTTTGTCTCATACATCCTTTTCTTAAAAAAAGCTTAAATCTGGGTTACACTGAGGCACTTACATTAGAAGTGAATGGGGCCAATCTGTAAACGTTAAAATACTTTTTTCAAAGTCCACAAGCCGCAAACAATGTGCATGTTAACATGATTTTAGTGTGATAAAATCACTTACTAACCCTTTGGACTTCGTCCATGACAATGTAATGTCAACTGCCCCTAAAACAACTTACAGCACAAATAGTACATGAGTATTAACAGAATAATTACTTTGTGCTTTTATAAAATTATAAGCGTCACATTTCTGCCTTATAACTCTCCAAAAATTGCCCCCATTCACTTCCATTGTAAGTGTCAAACTGTAACCTCGATTTTTGCTTTTTTTTTTTTTTTTTTTGGAAGAAAAGTAATTTTTTTGTGGAAATCAACATTATGCCACAAATGCTGTCGATTGAGCTAAACTTGTATTGAACCCAGAGTATTCAGGCATTGTTTAGGAATATAACTAACTGTAAGTTGAAAGGACTATAATATGATTTCAGCTTTATTTCAGTTTTGGATGTACCACTAAAGAAGTATCAAAAGACCCTCTCTCTCTTCTCATTTTCAGTTCCTCTTTCTCTGTCTCTCTGATATTTTGTCAGAATTCACAATTTGTAGAGAGGAAGATGCACACCATCTTCACAAAAGCTGTGAAATAAAACAGGAAATAGAAACATCGACGTTGAGCTCAATGGATGTACTGCAAAGTATGGAAATGCACTGGTACTGAAGCAATGTTAAGCTGCTTTTTAAAAGTTACTATTCTTGTTATTTTAAAGACAACAATGATATAAATAAAGCAAGATAATAAGAATACTGCACTACTGAGCAGGAGAGAGGGTTAAGCAAGTAGCTATTTTTTGGCGAGCTTATAATGAACAATTGCTATTTTTAGTTCACAGTATAGTGCTGATCTGAAAATACAAATTTTGTGGTGAACGTGTTTTGTTATTACTTCTTGGTAAACTCAACAGACGTGAAATGATACCACTGTTGACGGAACATAGACGCAGTGACACAGTTTCTTCATCCTCATTCTGAGTCAAGTGCGTGGGCCATGGACTGGATACAATGGTCCCTCACAAAAGTAAACAAAGATTACTTTGGAACCCCTGAAAGATGTCAATTATGTAACACGATCACACTGAATTGAAACAAGGGGTCCTTTTATAAACACAATACCCAGTGTGCAGAGGAAATGAGACCCGTATTCCAACCAGTCTGCGCAGGTGAACAATATGGCAACATCTCATTTAAATGGGAGTGTAATGCAAATAAACTGAGTCATTGCTATATGCCTCATGTTTTCTAAACCACTCTAAATATTTGGGCATATATCCAGTTGATGAACTGTAAAGGACAGCAAATGCAGATGACATTATCGAAAAACATTGATTCATCCCCCCTTTCCAATAATAGAGTTGTTGACTCTCAACTTATTCGTCATTGTCAGTCAGTCATCCTTTCTGAATGGCAGGGTTACATCATACTCTCGTTACTATAGTTAGCACTGTACCTAAAGGGAAAGAGTCGGTCATATATCAGTTTGGGCTGTGGGTTTCGTGAGACACTAACGCACCACTAAAAGTGTTTGGTGAACTGTCCTGTCAGCAGGTCTTGAGGCGTATTGTGTAAGCACGGTGGATAACCAAATATGTAAATAAATACAATAGAAATATCCTGGAAATTATCACATTTATTTTGACAAAATACTTATAATTTTCATTGTTGATCAAGGTGACTATATATATGTATATATATATATATATATATATATATATATATATATATATATATAAGTGAAATGTCAAATGTGATTGAAATTAACAAGAAATTAAGCACACTTTTTCGAAGTAGTTATTTTGAATAAGCATTATCTTAAATTGATACTCAAAAAGCATCTTGCTGTTGCACGAGTTGACAAATTGTGGACTATAACTTTTGGCCCCGGTATCAACACCATATCAATATAACCCCCCTGGGGGACTTTTACCCCAATTTACCCTGGTGTGGGGTAAAAGGCCACCTTTAAAAAAAATATTTTATTCAAAGCAACCTTCTGTTGTTATTGCTTTGCACACAAATGATGTTGCTCCATGAATATTCAATTAAAAAAAAATGTATTTTTTGAGTCGATGCATTTTGTGACCAGAATTTTTTTTGGATAATTTCCTTAAGGTGTGCCTTTAGCCCCATTGTACCCTACATACAGTAACATAAACATGAATTAAACAGTTATGTATCTGAAAATGACCTTAAACCTGAATGTTCCACTTCAACTATGAGAACGTGCAAAAATTATTGACAGGCAGAAAGCACAATAAAGTGTCCATGGTCACATTTTTGTTTACTGTTTACAGTGTAGTGCTGTCACCAGTGAGATATCTTAGGATATGTTTCAGCAATAGCTTCCATGAAGGAACATTTTCTGCATACCATTCCATGAAATAATAGCTTACTGCCTTTAAGTCCACATATGCAATCATTACTTAGGAATTTTCTCCCAGTGCTGCTGATGAACCAAACGCTTCATTCTTTTAAATGCTGAAGTTTATGTTCATCCATATGTGTGTAAGGAAGGTCCACATATCGGCCCAAGGACGGAATCCAATAGCGTGGCTGAATGTCTCCTGCGTGTTCTGTCTTATCGTGCGCATTAAATAATACTTTGATTATTTGATTTGAGTTCCATGTTTATTAATCTTATCCTTTATTGTTTTCTTTATTTCATTTGACTCAAACTCGTTGATGTATCCATGCTTTGAATTTAAGTTTTGTATCTTATTATTTTTAGTAGTTCTCTCTTCTATACTGTATTTGTTCAATGTTATTTGGGTCCTGTGCTGGCCGGACGCAGGTCCTTTAACTATAAACTCATCAGTTTCAGATATTAGTAAGTTTTAGACTAAGTCCCTATAGGTTCTCGGTTTTACCCGTTTAGTCTTATTTGGCTAAGTTCTATTATAGATTCTCGACTCACCGTTTAGCCCCGTCAATTAAGTTCTGTTTTGTAGATTCTCGGTCCTACTCTTAGTATTCCAGTTTAATTCTACTTGGCTAAGTCCTGTTATAGCCGTTTAGCCTTTTACTTAACTAATGGGGTTCTTCTGAAGTAGCTTAGTTAAGCCAACTCTGATCATGATTTGTAATTAATAAGAAATATACTAAAAAAACAGTCCTTAAAAATGAATTAAAAGTAACAATTTATTTACATTCACATTTATTCATTTGGTAGATGCTTTTATCCAAAGCTGCTTACAAAAGAGGACTTTTTTTTTACCAGGTAATAGAAATACATTCAAAGAATCCAATTAAATACAATAAATATATTAAATCAAACTCAAAATCATCAATGAATAATATAATTAAACTTGCATTCCATTCAAACATTTACCAAACAATAGAAATTCGAATTGCAATTACCTGGTAGAGAAAAGCAACACACTTTGTCTGTGTGGGTCAATCTGGTTGCAGAGAGACCTTTCAATTAAAATTGCAATTACCATTACTTGATAGAAAACTACACACAGTAAACCATGTGGGAGATCCAAATGACAGATTTCTATTATTAAATGTACACACATTAATGTGTGGGATCATCTGACTACAGAGAACCATGAACAATGTGTCACATTTCCTTAAATACCCAAATCATAAACAAAGGGAATTTTGGGAGTGGTTAGGTTTAGAAGTCCTGGGAACATACCTCATTAACATACAGGTAGGGATGGGGACAGACCTCCAGAATTATACAGCATTTGGCAAAGGACTTATAACTTTGTTACCATTAGTTTTATCAACATGGGAAAGGGACCAATATACCAGTCACTCTGAGACATTTTAAATTATACCATACATGCCTTGTTACATTATTTGTTCTGATGGTTTTCTTTTGACTCAGATGGAGATTTTTAAGGGTTTTATGACATTAGTTCTTGCAGAGTTCTTTGACTTTTACGACATCTTGATTTCAGCCTTACAGGTGTATTACAGATCGGGCCATTGGGGCCAGTGCCCAGGGGCCCTTGACTACCATGATCCTGGTGAGGCCCTGGGCTGAAAGGTCTCGCAGCCTATCAACTTTGAAAACAAATGTTTAATATACACTTGAATATGTGGGCCCCACAGCTTATACAAGGCCCCCTCAATAGGGCCCTTTGTCTATGACAACCCCTAGTCCTGTTATAGAACCCTTTTGCATTACTGTTTCAAATAAACAATTTTGAGCCACTTACAGTAAGACAAAGAAAGAAATAAGAGAGCATCTTAAAACAGATTAAAGGGCTTGTGTGCAAGTTTTGATAGTTGAAGTTTGAAATCAAAAACGTGTAATGTAGTCTAGGAGATTTTGGCATAAATTATGACTTCACAGGGCTTTTTTGAGAATAATAATGGTAGCTAAACTGTAGGGTCATTGCAAACAGAATTTACAATAAAATGACCAAAAGACCACAATTTTTGAGCCACACACCTTTCAGCCCTTCAAAGCTCTCACAATGGAGGGTAATGTCTTTAAAGTAAAGAGGGAATAGGGATGATCACTCCTGAATGGAACCCACCATCATTCAGATGCGTTTGAAAATGTATAGCAGCGTGAGCCAGAACTGCATGAACTCTTTGCCAAGTTTCACTAAGCCCATGCGTTTAGCCTATTTCTTAAATTCTTAAATTCTTAAAATATTTCATAATGTATTATTGCCCCTTTAAATATATGCACGTTTATTACACATTTTGTTACATGCTTGTTTTTTGTAAACATAATTAGTAGTATTTATTTGAGTTTACATTACAGTATGTATAACAAACGTTAAAATGGTACCTTCTCTTTAATAAAATTCATAGTCATAAACTGCCCAATTTATGTAAAATCTGCAAACAATGACAAATAGCCACTTCAGACATTTGTGTATCATTTTCTGTTCATGTCAATTACATTCGACATTTCATAACATTTCATCTGAAAAACATCACAATATTTAATTAACATATGCTAAACATCTTAAAAAGATCAGATTTACAAACATTCTTGGTCGTAAACGTCTCAAAGACATCTGCTATATGTCTTGTTGACATCTGAGAGGAAATGTCTTTTATACGTACTGCAGATGAGCAAACAACCTAAAAAGAATATGTCATTCAGGTGTAAAGACGCATCAAATAGACGTCTGGGTGATGTAAGTGTGATTAATACTAATCATATTAGTAGCCTTTGTCTCAAACAAGTGTAAAAAAAAAATAATAATAATTTTTTTTTTACATTCAAATAGCTGAGGCTAATTCATCAAGTCTATATAACTTAAAAGATAACAGCAAGACTTTCAAACTGCCAAACGATATTGTCCAAAAAACTATCCATCTAAAAGTCCAGTTATGTACAGTATTTCTTGACTTGTCCAAACTGGCTGCTCTAGGGCATGTCTTTAAAAAGAAGGCTCTGAGAGGTCATTAGGTGCTTAAGTGTCCTTTTGCTTATAATGTTCCAGCTCTTAAGTCAAGTTTCACTGAGATCTGTTGCCCTGATGAAAGATGTTTGGTAACAGTCCAACTGCTAAATGGTTTTTGCTTTGCAAATTCTCTTGCTTCATTTTCCTTTCATGAACAATTTGTGCCATGCAGTGTCAAAGTAATGCAAAGAGAAGAATTATGACAGTTATTCTAATATGCAACAATCAAATTGATCTTGTTTTAGGGATTTTTAGATATTTGTACAGGAAAACAATACAAAAATTATTATCAAGAAAACGATTTTTGCCCTAATATGATCCAATTATGATCCAATGTGAATTTTCTTGAAAAAAACTATGATCGTGCATGGTAACGTGTGTATGTAAAATGGCTAGAAATAGCATTTTAGCTTAGCATAAAGCTGACAATTTACACAAGGTTTATTTCTATTTCTTGTGCTCCAAACTTACTTCTCTGTCTGCTCGTATGAATGTAACATCATAAGAAAGTGTTTCACCTCTGTTCAATTGCACTTTGGATCGCATTATTTATGTCTAAATGTTTTCCAACTGAAAGGACTAAATATTAAATGAAACAAATGACAATAAAATGCAAAGTAATCTCTTCAGTAATCAAATTACTTTTTGAATGTAACTGTATTCTAATTACTAATTATTTAAATTGTAACTACAGTGGAATACAGTTACTTATATTTTGTATTTTAAATACATAATCCCATTACATGTATTTCGTTACTCCCCAACCCTGTCCACATGTTACCTTTGAACAGGTCAAATCTGTTCATGCATATTTGATATGGCTTCGTCCTTGACAGGTTTGTGATAAGAGGGTCATTATGTTCATATTTAACTATACACAGACATCTAAACTCTTTATGTGGCAGCAGACTTTATTCTATCTGGTCCACATAAGACAAAACAGACTACATATATATTAGCCATCTAAACTAAGTGTTGTTTACTTATACTACTACTGCTCTGACTCACACATATAGTATTTTGATCAGACAATGTGTATAAGGAAACAGGGGCGATTCTAGGGTCAGAGCTTTAGGGGTGCTGAGCACCCAATGAGGCCCACTGCCACCACCCGCCCTCTTTTCACACAAAAACAAAAAATATGTCTATTGAAAAATAACTTTATCATTTTAACATTGGTTAAATACATATGGAAGGAAGGAAACCGATGGAGTGCGTACTCCGGGTGGGGAAGGAGGTATTGCCCCAAGTGAAGGAGTTCAAGTACCTCGTGGTCTTGTTCACGAGTGAGGGGACAATGGAGCGGGAGGTTGGCTGGAGAATCGGGGCAGTGGGGGCGGTATTGCATTCGCTCTATCGCACCGTTGTCATGAAAAGAGAGCTGAGCCGGAAGGCAAAGCTCTCGATCTACCGGTCAATTTTTGTTCCTACCCTCACCTATGGTCATGAAGGTTGGGTCATGACCGAAAGAACTAGGTCGCGAGTACAAGCGGCCGAAATGGGCTTCCTCAGAAGGGTGGCGGGCTTCTCCCTTAGAGATAGGGTGAGGAGCTCAGTCATCCGCTAGGAGCTCGGAGTAGAGCCGCTGCTCCTTTGCGTGGAAAGGAGTCAGTTGAGGTGGTTTGGGCATCTGGTAAGGATGCCCCCTGGGCGCCTCCCTAGGGAGGTGTTTCAGGCACGTCCAGCTGGGAGGAGGCCTCGGGGAAGACCCAGGACTAGGTGGAGAGATTACATCTCCACACTGGCCTGGGAACGCCTCGGGGTCCCCCAGTCAGAGCTGGTTAATGTGGCTCGGGATAGGGAAGTTTGGGGCCCCCTGCTGGAGCTGCTGCCCCCTCGATCCGACTTCGGATAAGCGGTTGAAGATGGATGGATGGATTTTAACATTGGTTCAACTAACTCCAAAATCCAGATTTTTGTTTCTTTTTTTTTTTAGACCTTTTCAGAACACCAGTGAGAGTTCACACAGACAGCCCCCTGTAACAAACACAAAACCTTCTTCACTCAGCTGGTTTTCCTGACCGTTAACTCCATGTGCCTCCTTTTGTATCAACAGTCATCAGATTGGTTAGATTAGATTCAACTTTATTGTCATTGAACAAAGTAACAGGTAAACAACTTGGACAACAAAATGTAATACATCTTCTGTAAATTATTTACAAATGGCCATCTCTAACATATCTGGTTGCACGCCTGTCTGAACTTTCATAAACCAATATAAGTCATCAATAAATAATAATAAAACAAGCTTCACATCAAGAGCAAAAAAAAGAAAGAAGGTAAAACCAAAAAGTGATTGATTGAGTGAGCATTTACAAAAGACACTAATGAAAGAAGTCAACTGGAAAAGAGTGATAATGACCAGTGAGATGGATGGCAAATCAGGGAGAGTGCTGTTGGTTTCCATATTTTCAGTTTAGCAGTCTCTCTGTCTGTCATTTTTTGTGGTCTATCACAGATTATAAAATTTAAGTCTTGTTCATAAAGAAATCTAATCATTGCCCTTTTTGAGTTTTTTATTCTCCTGCCAAAACAAGTTTAAAGAAACTACCCAAACGAGTGTTAGGTAAGAATTGCGTTTTTTCATTTTAAATGTTAGCCTACATTTGATAGGTGGGACCTATATGGGCAATTTAAACACGAGTCGTTGAGGAGGAGCGACATTTGACAATCCTCTCTACAAACAGTGTCTAGTGTCTTATAAATTGAGAAATGTGTGCATTCGCAACTAGTTGTTCCTCTTTAACGTTTGTTGACGTGCTCTTGTTTCGCGTTCGCAGAACATTTGGTGAAGAGCTGACTGACGACAGCAACACTGACGGATAAATACTTAAATCAATAAACGGAGAAGACTCAACGGAGTACAAATATGTCGAATGAAAAGTCGAAGTTAACTTATGTGATAACTGGAGGGTGCGGTTTTCTCGGACAGCACCTGCTTCGAGTTTTGTTGGAGAAAGAAGAAAATATTAAGGAGATCAGGCTTTTTGATAAACATATTAATCCAAATCTTCAAAGTCACAGTACAGGTAAGTCTGGAATTTTTTTTTATTCTGTTTGCCTCGTATGCATACTGATTTATACTAACTAGACTAGAATGTTAGGATACGTTTATGGTTGCGTGTCAAATCCTAGTGAAGTCCGCAGTGAGGGTGCATTTTGGTCATCTTTGCAGTTCATTTGCTTTTATGTCTTAATTTTTTCGCCCCAATAGTGTATATATATATATATTTTTCGTCATGTATTCTGCTGTCTCTGTGATTCACCATGTATGTATGGGTCGTTGACAATGACAAACATTGTCCGAGGTGAAAAAAATTAGATCTAGTTTAAAACACGTGTGTCAAGTTTGTAGAAATATAATCTTTGTGTGCATGTTGGTGTTATACATTTATGAAAAACATTAAAAAAAATGACTTTAAAATGTCAAGTGGTGTAACCATCAAGTAAAATGTATTAAAATGCGTATTGAATAGACGTGAGGGTACACAACTTAATCATTCATTTCAAAGTGGTTTTACATTTTTTTTTTTTAATTTATATATATATATATATATATATATATATATATATATATATATATATATATATATATATATATATATATATATTTTTTTTTTTTACAAATATCATGCATTATTGAGTCAGGGATATCAAGTTTTCTTAGGGTTACTCCATTTGACCTGAACAAAATAAGCCTTATAAATGTAAAAATATGAATGTTGGTTTCACCACTTGACTTTGATTTGATGGACAAAAGTTTTTGGAAATATGAATAATATTTAATATATTTTCACTGCTTTTTTAAAAGAAATAATAGTATAAGATTATTCCAAGCTATTTATACCAACATAATTTCAGCTTCTTTTTTTTTTTTACCCTTTTTGTTTTCTTCTTTTCTTTTTTTTCTTTTTTTTTACTGGCTACAGACAGTTACACAGCTTGGATAATTCTGCCTTTAACTCCCAGACAAAATATAAAAATGACTTTGAACTTAGAAATAGAAAACATCATTATAGAGGAGTATTCAATTAAACGTTTTTTATGAATTACATTTTAATGTATTGTTAATGAATAACTCAATAGATCCTGAGTAACTACAAAGAAAAAAAGACTGGTACATCATTGATCCATTGGCAAATATCCATGATGCATACCTTAATGTGCATCAAAGGGGAAACATCTGTTGTTACCATTAAGCAAAGAACGGGAAAACATGTAATCATAATGGCTCAGAGGAAATGAAAACATACTTTCATGTCACTGTGATGACAAGCTTGGCTTTGTTGAGCATATTTGGGCAATTACTTGCGAGGTCAGGGCCACCAACATCTGTCTCTCCCATCCGATCCAATTCCCTCCATTCATCTCCTCTTTAACCACCAGGGTCCAGGATGCAGGATGCACCATCCATCCAATGATCTGCTCAGCACAAAGGGAGCATATTCAGTGATGTCAGTGATCCAGCTGACAATAATCGTTAAATGCACTATAATTGAACAATTCATATGAGTCAGATCTCTCATTGTGTTATATTTTAGAGTATCTCATTTCAGCAGTACAACAATTATAAGGTTTTATTAATTAATAAATCAATTTGATAAATGAACAGCATAGTTGTGAGTTGACAACATGCTTAGCTGGGGCACATGTCCTTTTTTAACTATTCTGTGTCATTATGTAATCTGCCTGAGAAATAAATACAAAATTTGGAAGTTAGATTCAAAGGTTAACAAGCTGGTTCCAGTTTGCATATTAAATGTTCTTTACTAGCTAGAATTTGTTACATACTCTTCAGGATCCATTGTTCTGCCTTTGTGTATTGTTGTTCTCACAAAAGTTGCTTCCATTGATTTCAGTTTGGGTCAGTGAAGGAGAATTGCATTAACTCCACAAAGATATCTGAAATCTTCTCCATCTTAGCATATGGTCACAGTCCAAATGGCAAAAGTTCAAGGTTATATAAGCTCTTCTTATCTGAAGTTAACGTTGACCCAATGTCACAGTGAACATAAAAAATTGCATGTTTATGAATCTCTATGACTGATTATCAAAGCATTTTCTCTTAGGCAGAAATTATTTATGATGCTGTTTAAGATTGTAAACCACAGTTATTCGAGCATTATGTTAACATCGCTGCTGCTATGCTACTCCTTTGGTGTTTCAGTCACAATGATTATTGTTTGCCTTTAGAGCAGTAAAGATCATTTTTCGAATTTTTGGAGATTTGGAATGCAGCATTGTTCTGTGCGGAATCCAGAGGCTGTTAATCTTTGCAGAATATCTATGAATATCTTTGTTCATTATTATGACAAGTCAATAGTAAGTAAGAATGAGAACAATAAAATCAGTCTAACAGGAAAGGAGAGGTTTTAGTTTCCACTGTGTGGATGGAGAAAGAGAGACTTTACATATTTCCTGTGTGAATAACTGTATCTTTGTCAACAAGAATATCAGTAATGTGCACTCAGGACCCTGGCAAGAATGAAGATTGTTTACAAACAATTATACAATTAAGATGTTGCATCAGGAAACTTCATGAGCAATACACAGCTTAGTCTATTTATATTTATCCAACAAAATATACCTTTTCTGCCATTACATTCCCTTGCTTCTCCATATAACAGATTTGTATATTGTACGTGTGTGTGTGCGTGCGTGTGTGTGTGTGTGTGTGTGTGTATATATATATATATATATATATATATATATATATATATATATATATATATATATTGCTCTATTGTGTATTTCTATATATACTTTATTTTCTATTCACTTTTTTATTTTTTTATTTTTTTTTATTATGATCTCTGTCTTGTTGCTGTATTATTTGTGCACTGGAAGCTTCTGTCACCAAGACAAATTCCTTGTATGTGTAAGCAAACTTGGCAATAAAGCTCATTCTGATTCTGAGGTAAACGAATGCTGGTCTTGACAGCATCTGTCACAAACACATACATACACTCACCTAAAGGATTATTAGGAACACCATACTAATACTGTGTTTGACCCCCTTTCGCCTTCAGAACTGCCTTAATTCTACGTGGCATTGATTCAACAAGGTGCTGAAAGCATTCTTTAGAAATGTTGGCCCATATTGATAGGATAGCATCTTGCAGTTGATGGAGATTTGTGGGATGCACATCCAGGGCACGAAGCTCCCGTTCCACCACATCCCAAAGATGCTCTATTGGGTTGAGATCTGGTGACTGTGGGGGCCATTTTAGTACAGTGAACTCATTGTCATGTTCAAGAAACCAATTTGAAATGATTCGAGCTTTGTGACATGGTGCATTATCCTGCTGGAAGTAGCCATCAGAGGATGGGTACATGGTGGCCATAAAGGGATGGACATGGTCAGAAACAATGCTCAGGTAGGCCGTGGCATTTAAACGATGCCCAATTGGCACTAAGGGGCCTAAAGTGTGCCAAGAAAACATCCCCCACACCATTACACCACCACCACCAGCCTGCACAGTGGTAACAAGGCATGATGGATCCATGTTCTCATTCTGTTTACGCCAAATTCTGACTCTACCATCTGAATGTCTCAACAGAAATCGAGACACATCAGACCAGGCAACATTTTTCCAGTCTTCAACTGTCCAATTTTGGTGAGCTCTTGCAAATTGTAGCCTCTTTTTCCTATTTGTAGTGGAGATGAGTGGTACCCGGTGGGGTCTTCTGCTGTTGTAGCCCATCCGCCTCAAGGTTGTGCGTGTTGTGGCTTCACAAATGCTTTGCTGCATACCTCGGTTGTAACGAGTGGTTATTTCAGTCAAAGTTGCTCTTCTATCAGCTTGAATCAGTCGACCCATTCTCCTCTGACCTCTAGCATCAACAAGGCACAGGACTGCCGCATACTGGATGTTTTTCCCTTTTCACACCATTCTTTGTAAACCCTAGAAATGGTTGTGCGTGAAAATCCCAGTAACTGAGCAGATTGTGAAATACTCAGACCGGCCCGTCTGGCACCAACAACCATGCCACGCTCAAAATTGCTTAAATCACCTTTCTTTTCCATTCTGACATTCAGTTTGGAGTTCAGGAGATTGTCTTGACCAGGACCACACCCCTAAATGCATTGAAGCAACTGCCATGTGATTGGTTGATTAGATAATTGCATTAATGAGAAATTGAACAGGTGTTCCTAATAATCCTTTAGGTGAGTGTATTATGCAACTCAATGCAGTCCAATCAAATACATGCTACATCACACTTGTTATCAGTTTAGTAACATTGTGTTTCTAATAAAGTGCCCGACATGGTCTTCTGCTGTTTTAGCCCATCTGTATTCTGAGATGCTATTCTGCTCACTACAATTGTACAGAGTGGTTATCTGAGTTACCCTTACCTTTCTCTCAGCTCAAACCAGTTTGGCCATTCTACATTGACCTCTCTCATCAACAAAGTGTTTCCATCTGTAGAACTGCCACTCACTGGATGTTTTATGTTTTTGGCACCATTCTGAGTAAACTCTTGAGACTACTGTGTGTGAAAATCCCAGGAGAACAGCAGTTACAGAAATACTCAAACCAACCTGTGTGGCACCAACAATAATGCCACAGTTGAAATCATTGAGATTTTTTCACCATTCTGATGGTTGATGTGAACCATAACTAAAGCTCCTGACCCATATCGCCATGATATTATGCATTGTACTGTTGCCACATAATTGTCTGATTAGATAATAGCATTAGTATTAGGAAC
This sequence comes from Moxostoma hubbsi, assembly GCA_032164185.1. Taxonomy (NCBI): domain Eukaryota; kingdom Metazoa; phylum Chordata; class Actinopteri; order Cypriniformes; family Catostomidae; genus Moxostoma; species Moxostoma hubbsi. The sequence continues at coordinate 27,533,274 of JAVLUX010000007.1, read as the reverse complement.
ACCTGTACACTTGCGTAAAGTGCTCAGTGAGTTCATATCACATTAGAGGCCAAATTTTTGTCAATCCGCGCTATTTTTCCATTGTTTTTCTATGTAAATTTGGATCGTGTTTCACTGTGTTTTTTTTAGCTTTTCGCACTATATCAGAGAACGTCTGTGTTCGAGATTAGCATACTGTCAGAGTATGTATTGCATTTATGAAAGAATATACTTAATGACCATTAAATAAAGTATGTTCTTTAGGAATACAGGCAAATAATATGAATAAAAGACCTGTGAAAATATTTTAATCTGGTTTTGTTTAACAACTCTGATTTAACCACAAGGAACAGGTTTCCTGCTATGTCTGGCACTTAAAGTTAAAAAGAGCCACCTGACTCTGCAATTTTCAGCAATTTTCAAAATTCAGCAATTTGAATTTGATGTCTTAGCTCCTGTGGAATTATGCGATAGTACAGTGTCCAGTGGATGTGCACTTCAGGATCTCAGTGGGTGGGTCATCCGGGTATTTCTCGCCTACGGTTTTATGATTACTGAGGATTCGGATGCTCTACTCTATTAACGTATTGCTTTTGGAATACTAAACTAAGCAAAAAAAGAAATGTCCCTTTTTCAGGACACTGTATTTTAAAAAAATAATAAAAGATAAAAAAAAAAATAACTTTACAGATCTTTATTATAAAGGGTTTGAACAATGTTTTCCATGCTTGTTCAATGAACCATAAACAATTAATGAACATGCACCTGTGGGACAGTCGTTAAGACACTAACAGCTTACAGACGGTAGGCAATTAATGTCACAGTTACAAAAACTTAGGACAGTAAATAGAACTTTCTACTGACTCTGAAAAACACCAAAAGAAAGATGCCCAGGATCCCTGGTCATTTGCGTGAACGTTCTTTAGGCATGCTGCATGGAGACATGAGGACTGCAGATGTGGTCAGAGCAATAAATTGTAATGTCCGTACTGTGAGACAACTAAGACAGCGCTACAGGAAGACAGGAAGGACAGATGATCATCATTGCAGTGACAGACCATGTGTAACAACACCTGCACAGGATCAGTACATCTGAATATCACACCTGCAGGACAGGTACAGGATGGCAACAACAAATGCCCGAGTTACACCAGGAATGCACAATCCCTATCCCCAGGAATGGCAAACTTGTTCAGTTTGTCTAAGTTTGTCTATGTTCTTACAAATATTTACACATGTTAAGTTTGCTGAAAATAAAAGCAGTTGAAAGTGAGAGGACGCTTCTTTTTTTGCTGAGTTTATATAGTAGGAAAGTGTGCGTACTTGGATACAGTCAATATCAACTTTTAAAAGTGCGTGTCGAGGCAAATGCATTCTGTAATATTTGTTGCTCAATGTTTGAATGGCCCCTTAAATAAATTTGTCATAAAACAACTGCCTGGACATCATCGCTCAAGCTTTTATTCTTAGTTTATTCAATTAAAATTAAGTGTTTTTATTCTGTTTAATAACAAGAAATAATAATAATTAAAAAAATCTATGCATAAGATACTAGAAGAATGATAAGAAATACCTATAAATGTTGCCTGAATATCAGAACTGAACAATCTCGTCTCTTTCTCTTTTTCAGAGCAAGTGAAGGTGGTATTGATACAGGGAGATATAACAGATTACATGAGTGTACAGGATGCCTTCCAGGGAGCAGATCTGATCATCCACACAGCTAGTTTGGTTGATGTTTGGTACAAAGTCCCTGAAAAGACCATCTATGCAGTCAATGTACAAGGTGAGTGTGAAAACAAATGAAATAAAATCAGGGAAATTAAAAGATAGGGTTTTCAGAAGTAATGTCAAAGTGCTACAGTTTGGAAGGATTAAAAGTTAATTTCTTCTGATGTTAAAACTCTTTCTCTTATCCCAGCTTAATATGACAGACGCAGCAACACTAACTCAGCCAATGGCATGAGTTTGGGGCAGGACAATTAGTTTGTTCAACCAATGGCCAACAGGGAAACCTATTTGAAAATAAAATTCAGGAAACCTATTTGAAAACATTCATTTTTGCAATTAGAGGCACAGAATTTAAATGAATCTTGAGCTTTAAAAGTAAGCGAAGGAAAAGAATTCAAGAAACTTGATAAATAAAAATGGATGAGCTGGAATTTAATATGAATAAACGCTCAAAAGGAATGAAATACAAAAGTAAGCCATGAGTCAATGAGTCACTGAATGCTGCCGGTCTCAAAAATATATACATTTTTGGAGTAAAAGTCCCAATTGTTTTTGTTTGGCTTTTGGTTTCGCCCACAGTTTTCCTTTAGTCACATTTACAATAACCATAAAGCTTTACTGTCAGTGTGGACAGGAAGTGCATCATTTACACTCACGCAAGGCTAAAAGTACTTCTTTTGCTTGTTGTTTGTGGGAACATGCATGCATGTGCAGTTTATTTTCAAATAACCTCCCGTTAGCAGGGGAACATTATGTGGCTTTATGAGCAACACTGTGGGTTAGTATGCTATGGAATGACTCACATATTCTTCAGCTCATTGAATGGATCTCATACTTAGTTCCAAATGTGTCTGACATTTTAGATGTATTCAGCACAAACTGCAACACAGGTTTAAACAACAGTTATCAAAGATTTGTTGCCCTGTTTTACTATCTTCCTCGTTACTTTTCAGCCTTTTTCAACATACAAATTAGAGCCCGACCGATATGGGAATTTTGATACTGATGCCAATTTTAGAGGGGGAAAATTCACAGATTACCGATATGCTGGCTGATATAGGTCATTTTTGAGCTGGTGTGTGGATTGTTCACCGATTTTGCACCGATAAGAACACCGAGAAAATAAAGAATAAATACAAATAAAATAAATAGCTTAAAAACATCAGTACTGTTTAGTATCAGTCAAATGCTGACCATTAAAATAAAGAATAATTAAAAATTAAATAAATAGCTAAATAAACATCAGCATTACTGTTTAGTATCAGTCAAATTCTGACTACATTAATACTGACAGACAATTATTGGCAGGTTGTAAAACAAGAATAATTTACACCAGCCGAGTCAAGAGATAAACAGCAGCAGCGGTGTTACACCATATTCTGCTTTACAAGTTCAGCGGAAACTTTCAACGGTGGAAAATCAGACTTAATTATTACATTTTATAAATACAATGACTGGAATTGTTTGGTTGAAGGGGGCACCAAACTGTGAATCCTGAACAAAACAGTTTGGTGAATACATGTTTGCACAATAGCTTCCACTCAGCTGACAAGTAATGAAAGTAGCTACATGGTTAGCTAGTTAGCTATAAGCTCGTTGTCACGGAGAGTAAAAGATGGACCAGCATTGCGTCTCACCAACAGCGTAGTGTGAAATCAACACTCAACAGACACAATTCACCACCACACCGTTGTCTGTTGAGCTGCAAAAAGATGCTCTGATGTTTACCTTTCAGTCTACTACATTACTTACTGCACTGACAAACTATAGCTGGCTAATAGAAAACAGACATGAGTGACTTGGTTGTCAGGGACAGGGTTAATGTTATATTAGTTCTATTGAAAAGGGAAAATGGTGGAGTCGTTGTTTATTAACTTTCCAGTATGTATTTCACAAACTAGTTAGCAACTTGCAATGAAGAGACCGCTCAACTCCGCACAACTTAACAACTTAACTTAACACCCTGTCTGCAGAGCAGAGCCACCGTCAGCTCAGTGTCAGCTCTGTAAACAATGGAGTCGGAGCACGATATGCTGGACAACTACGTAATGACACCAATTCTAAACATTATTTTCTGCATTGATTTTTTTTTTTCCATATCTGCGGATATCTGTAAACATATACGCAGATACCGATATATCGGTCGGGCACTAATAAAAATTTTGGTGATTACGCAAGACTGTTTAGGTTTTCCAATGTCATTTTTGGCCTTTATCAGAGGTACAGACCAACCAAATATATTAACACAGACTCAAACAAGATTCCTGAAGTAACCGCATCAATGCATTTACTACAGTTTCTAATTTCATTTTTGCTTTCCCAATTGGATTTCCCAATGTGAGACAGTCCTGTTTTCTTCACCCTCTCTAACTGTTTGTCATGTGTTTGAATGATTTTTAGTTAACTAAAAGAAGCTGACTTGATATATCTTGTTCTTAATGTTATTATCCAACAGGAACGGAGAATGTAATAAACGCCTGTGTGGAAGTTGGCATTCAGTATCTGATCTATACAAGCTCCATGGAGGTGGTTGGTCCAAATGTAAAAGGAGATAAATTTATCAGGTATTTATATAATATTTATGTAAAATTTGGGCTATGTCTTAATGTAAAGTGTCTCCACATAATCATATGTGTTTATCTTAAAAATATTAAATACATTTAAATACTTTAGACTTTAAAGAATGTACTGTAGATATTATTGAGAGAACATGAGGGAGACATCACTGGAAGGGATTGCAGATGCGGAATTCATTCCAGAATATCTTGCCAGCATTCCAGACAGAATGCCAACATTTCATGCATATCTTGAAATATCTGTCACAAGGCCACAGCCATAATCTGTGAATGCTCTCTGTACTATCTTAACATCCGAAAATGCTGGTCTATACCTTGGTCACTGCCCTTTTCCAATTTGTTATATGAAGAATGCACTTTCATGTCTCAAAGCATCCCATCAGTGGTTTTGTGGTATCTTGTGTCAGCAGGGCTCAGACAGAATTTGCAGACTTTATAGGAAAATCTGTGACATATAGAACATATTTAATCATGTTAAAATGTGTCAAAAATGAGAGAACTACACTCTTACTGGTAGCTGAAACTACAATCAAATTAGCCAAAATATGTAATAAACAAAGGGGATTTTCTTTGCAGTTCTAGTAATCAGCTATTTTCAAAGAAAAATCTGTTACGCAATCTTTTAAATAATGATTTGTGGTGTTGTATCTAAATTAGAGCTTAAGGATGACTTTTAAGTGTCACATTTGCTTCAAAAATAAAGGCTTTTAACTGAAGCCGTGCAAAGAACTGTAATTACAAACACACACACACACAGAGCAAAACCTGGAAACTTTTCAGTTACTGCCACGTGCTGCAAACATGAACATTTACCCTGGATAGTAACTAACATGCACTCATGTTCCATTTTAAGATTGTTTTCCTACCTCCAACAGATTAAATATCAAAGTCTTCTATATCTTTGGAAATATGCTAACAAACACATACACACTTATTCCCTTGATCACAGGAATGTGGTCGTTTAGAAACAACAAGATTATATTTCATCCTCCCCAGCTGTCAGTAATTATCATATTATTTCATTGTATCTCTCTCATCGTTTTTTTATCTGGTGCCTGTGGTGTGTTTTGATATTTAATAGTGTTGTTACAAATCTGTAAAGTGCCATGAAAATGCCTTTCTAAGTTTACAATTATAAAAAAAATGTTTTTGCTGGAAAATTCCTGTGCTGCATTAGCCAACTATATAAAAAAAGATAATACAAAATCTGGGCCTCAATTTAACGGGAAAGTTCACCCAAAAGAGTGAAAATTATATCATCATTTACTAATACTCATGTTGTTCAAAACCCATACGACTTTTATTTTTTGGGAGGACAAAAGGAGAATGTTAGAATCAGTCGCCATTTACTATCTGTGTTTTCCCTCCCTTGACACAGAGGGGATGAAGATACACCATATAATGTATTCCATGAGATGGCTTACCCTAAGACCAAAGCAGCAGCTGAAAGAATGGTGCTGAAAGCCAATGGAACAAAGGTACTACATGATCTCTCTTTCATAATCTGAATTCAGTAACAATGTCAGAAAAACAGATTTAGAGATTACACTACATTGTTGAGGGTGAGGAAATGATGAGAGAATTTTCATGTTTGTGTGAATTTCCTTTAAAGTGGATAATCTAATAGACTACTCCATAAATTATATTGAATGACAATTTATCATCAAGAATGATGAAACAACAAACATATAATAGCAATTTTATTCACGAACGTTTGATGGAATTTGTTTTTTTTTTTTTTTTTTTTTTTTTAAACTTGTATGTTGTTTACACTGGCCTAGTTGCCATTTTCCAGTTTTTGCACGATACTGAACCCTCCCAAACCCAAGGTAAACAAACACGTGTTGCAATAACTAATGCTGGAATCCTAATAGAGGTCTAGATATTTTGCTCTTGGTGTTTCAGAATGACATTCATTCACTGGCCTGTCTTCACACTGATCACTATAAATCTTCTACAGTGTTTAGACACTTCGAAATCTGTAATGCTGTTAAAAGATCTGCATCTGGGTGACTTCTAATGTAATCCTATTAGTTTTTCTGCTAAAAAAAAATGTTTTATTTCTGTATCTCTCTCTCGTTTTCTCCCACTTACATTGTTTAGGTAAAGGGAGGAGCTACGATCTACACATGTTCTCTGCGACCAACAGGTGTCTATGGGGAACAGCATCAGCTCATGAAGGACTTCTACAACATTGGGATCCGTACAGGTGGTTGGGTTATCAGAGGAGTTCCACGGGATACAGAGCATGGACGGGTCTATGCAGGTCAGCCATCAGACTCTTGCTTCTGATTTACTGTTATCACATCAAGCATAACTACTTAATGAATTATAGGACAGTCACTCATTTATAAAACTTCCAAAACATGATATTATCAAGCAACCACCAACCAACCAATGTGTAAGGTGTTGTAGCTAAATACTGGTGCCAGGCTTATACAGTCAAAGATCAGGGGCCGGTTCCACCAGCTATAATAATGTTACAATTTAGACTAGTTGTGGCGTAAATGTGCACTAAGTCACAGTTTATGCACTACTAAATATTTGAGCATTACACCATTTAATTTAGGTAGGACATAACCCTACGTATAAACTAAATTTTTATGGAAGCCTCCAACCAGGAGTAAAGGAAGGAATAAAAATGCAGACTCACTTTATGACATCAATGAGCTCATGTTTTGGTTGACAGGCTTCAGCTGTTTCGACATATATGATGATGTATTGTCCCTTATTCGTTTAAGGTAGTTATTAAATATTGTTATTTACATAAGCTAAATATAGAATTAATTAAATCTTGTTTTATTACGTATTGTATTTTAATGGGGATATAATTTCATATCTATTAATTAAGTAATTAAAATAATTTAATTAAGCTGACAGTTACGAGCAAACAAGGTTTGAACATCAACCATAGCAAGATCAAACTGAAATTCACAGATTTTGAATACTTCTGTTTACAAATTTCAAGGCTGCTTATTGGATCAATTAAGGTAAACGTCATATTATGTGACTACGCATTACATTACCGGTGTCACGATTCACTGTTGTCTGCCCTGTATTTTGCCTCTGCCATTTGTTCCCCATGGACTACACTTCCCATCATCCCCTGCTCTCATCTCTGCCAGCTGTCCTTCATTGTCCTCACCTGTGTTTCTTTTAGTCATTATCCTTGGTGTATTTAAAGCCCTGTTGTTTTATCATTTGTTGTATGTATTTAAACCACCCGTGTTTTGATCCTGATCCTGATCCCGTTCATGTTTTCCCATGGTGGATGTTTTATTTGTTCCCGTGGCTACCCGTTATTTGTATTTGATTATCTTTCATTAAAATCCTTAGCCGCACCTAGATCCAGCTCTCTTGACTTCTTCCTTAAGGTTACAGAACAACTGACCGTAAAATGGATCTAGCGGCATACCTCACTGAACTAAGCCAGGCAGATTTAACAATTCGAGACTTCTCCCATTTGTTCTCCACCATTGCCATCCACACCGGTTTTGATGACAAATCCCTGAAAACCATCTATCAAATCGGACTACCAACACGCCAATGGAGGGAATTGCCGGAGACCGGTGATTACACATTGAAGGAGTATGTGAGGCTAGTCTTGGAGACACTCGCTGCAGAGGAACCACCTCTCTCAATCCTGGCTTCAGCTTCTGAGCATTCCACGCCTGCCACGGCCAACGAGCCAACGGCCACACCTGCCACGGCCAACGAGCCAACACCCACGCCTGCCACGGCCAACAAGCCAACGCCCACTCCTGCCACGGCCAACGAGCCAACGCCCACGCCTGCCATGGCCAACGAGCCAACACCCACGCTGGAGGTCTCGTCCGTCCCAGAGCCAGCGTTGCCAGCCTCGTCCATCCCAGAGCCAGCGTTGCCAGCCTCGTCCGTCCCAGAGTCAGCATTCACAGCCTCATCCGTCCGGAGGAGGAGGAGAAGAAGAAAGGCTTCTGTTCCCCAGACTCCGCCTTCCAGGGCTCCGCCTCCCGAGTCTTCCAGGGATCCGCCTCCCGAGTCTTCCAGGGCTCTGCCTTCCACGGCTCCGCCTCCTGAGCCTTCCACGGCTCCGCCGAGCCTTCCACGGCTTTGCTTTCCACGGCTTTGCCTTCCACGGCTCCGCCTCCTGAGCCTTCCACGGCTCCACCTTCCAAGGCTTCGCCTCTCGAGCCTTCCACGGCTTTGCTTTCCACGGCTTTGCCTTCCATGGCTCCGCCTCCTGAGCCTTCCACGGCTCCATCTCCTGAGCCTTCCACGGCTCCGCCTCCAGAGCCTTTCACGGCTCCGTCTCCTGAGCCTTCCATGGATCTACCTTCCACGGCTCCGTCACCTGAACCTTCCATGGCTCCGCCCACAGGGTCCTCCATGGCTCCGGCCTCCATGGCTCCGCAGCCAGAGTCTGTTCCTGACCCTGTCCTGTGGCCTCCTCCCTGGCCTCCCCCCCCCCCCCCCCCCCCCAAACCATATGTTTTCTCCTTCACTCCATGGACAATTAGTTTTTTGTTTCTGTTTTTTGTTTTTTTTTGGAGCATCTAGAATCCGCTCCTTAGAGGGGGGGGGGGGGGGGGGGGGGCTATGTCACGATTCACTGTTGTCTGCCCTGTGTTTTGCCTCTGCCATCTGTTCCCTATGGGCTACACTTCCCATCATCCCCTGCTCTCATCTCTGCCAGCTGTCCTTCATTGTCCTCACCTGTGTTTCATTTAGTCATTATCCTTTGTGTATTTAAAGCTCTGTTGTTTTATCATTCGTTGTCAGTTGTTGTATGTATTTAGACCACCTGTGTTTTGATCCTGATCCTGATCCTGTTCCTGTTCATGTTTTCCCATCGTGGATGTTTTATTTGTTCCTGTGTCTACCCGTTATTTGTATTTGATTATCTTTCATTAAAATCCTTAGCCGCACCTAGATCCAGCTCTCTTGACTTCTTCCTAAAGGTTACAACCGGAGAGCTTACAACCTACTAGTTGAGTCTTGCCTTGAGAACAGGTGGTGCAACCAAATTAAGCACTGACTTATTTACATTTATGCAATTGGCAGACGCTTTTATCCAAAAGTTACAAACTAACTAGTAGTTACTAAGCCATTAGTGTGAACTTAACGTCTCATCTTAAGTGAGACCTTATGGTTGGTGCAACCCTACCCATATCTTTTTGGTTCAGAAAATAGTTTCCATCTTGACTTTAACCTAGTACTTAGGACTTTGTTTTTCATTTTTTGAAAAGGTGCAATTTCATATGATTGTATATTTAAGCAGTAAATAGACATAGTTTCCATCTTGACTTTAACCTAGTACTTAGGACTTTGTTTTTCATTTTTTGGAGGTGCAATTTCATATGATTGTATATTTAAGCAGTAAATATGAAATTAACCAAAATTTCATCATTAAAAATTCAATAATAAATATTCACCTTCCAAAATTCAGTTAAAAATGTAATCTTTGTTATTCAACAGGTAATATTCAGTCCATTTATATTTAGCTTTTGATCTCTAAAATTTCAGTGGTTAATATTCCGTTGGAAATTCAAACTTGTAAATTCTTTTGCTGCAGGAAAAGCAATAGAGTGCAGATGCACAATCTTCACTCTGTGCTACTATGCTTCACCACTAGGTGGCGGATGTTGATGAAATTGCATCTCCAAAAAATGTAAACACTGTAAATGCAATGTGTTTATTTTTTTAAATTAGTGCAATTTAGTGTGCTTTTTTTGTTTGAAAGACATTTGTCGTTAATTTACTTCTATCCACTCCACCCAGTAATATTTTAAATAGCATGGATGTGTTCTTGTGCATGCAGGTAATGTGGCGTGGATGCACTTGCTGGCAGCACGTGCTCTGCAAGAGCATCCTGAAAGGCTGGGAGGGCAATTTTATTTTTGCTACGATGACTCCCCATACAAAAGTTATGAAGACTTCAACATGCAGTTTCTTTCGGCCTTCAACTTCCGATCATTGCACGTGCCAGTGTGGGTGCTATGGTTTGTAGCATGGATGAACGACCTGCTGCGCTGGCTCCTTAAACCATTTTACAACTACACACCACTGCTCAACGGATACACACTTGCCGTGGCCCGCACATCCTTCACTGTGAGCACAGACAAGGCATGTCGCCACTTTCAATACCAACCACTCTACAGCTGGGAGCAATGCCAGGCGCGTACACAATGCTGGGTAAACACGTTCCCTTTAGAAACCAGTACTAAGAACACTTAGCAGCTGCTTGATATATAATTACAGTAACACCTGTGGTCAATTGTTCTTGCTAAAAGTGTCAAGCAATAGGTTTCTCTCACCCATAGCTTCTATAATGCCAGACTGTTCAGGAAAAAACACACTGTTTAAGTCTGATATATTACAACACATATCAACAAGCATAGTTCAATGGAACACAGTTACATAATATTACTGCTGTCATGATCTATTACACTATGTAGCACAATTTTTGTTTCTGGGTAGTAAGTGTTATTTTCTAATTGCTTATGCCTCAAATGTATAGAAAATGGCTATTATTATGCACAAACTGCTTTTGTGACCAGGACAGTGATATTTAGAAATTTACCTATTTCCAATGAGAAAATGGGCAAATTTGTGTCTTTTCGGTCACATAAAGTCAGAAAACAACAACATATGAATCCAAATGAACATGTATTTATACAAAAGTAATAAAAAAATTACAACAAAAGATTTAGAAGCAAGTAGTTTTTTTGAGATTTACGATTATACTGTAAATCACTTTCACAAATCGGCCCCCAAATGTAGTCACCCATCATGTTCTCATTATATTGTCCTTGGTAGCGCCGTTCAGTGTCCAGTATATCCTGATGGAAGTGCTCGCCTTGCTCCTCCGTGTACGCTCCCATGTTCTCCTTAAATTTATCAAGATGAGCATCAAGGATATGGACTTTGAGGGACATCCTACAGCCCATTGTGCCATAGTTCTTCACTAGAGTCTCAACCAGCTCCATATAGTTTTTGACTTTTTAATTGCCAAGGAAGCCCCGACCTTTGACCTTTGCCTCAGACAGCTTAGGGAAGAAGTCTTGAAGGTACTTTAAGGCTGCCGACTCCTTATCTAGAGCTCTGACAAATTGTTTCATAAGGCCCAATTTGATGTGTAGTGGTGGCATCAGCACCTCAGCCCACCAGTGGCTCCCACTTGATGTTGTTCCTCCCCACAGAGAACTCAGTCCGCTGTGGCCAGTTCCACCTGTGGTAGTGTGCCTTGGTATCCCTGCTGTCCCAAAGGTGTCCCAAAAAACATTTTAAAATTAAAAACTTTTACAATTTAAAAAATTACAAATTTTTATAACATAACATTCCGAGCAACAATTGTCCATCTTACCTTCCGGAGTTTTTTGCAGTGCTCGCAGGTGAAATGAGGTGCCCAGGGTTTGTCTTGATCCCCGACAGGCATGCCGAAACATGTCTTGTAGGCCTTCCATATATTAGCAGGTGGTTTTTCACTCTTGTCTTGATAAATTGGCCGCAGGCATAGCAAAATGCGTCTGCCGGATGCTTGCAGTGTCTTGATGCCATCTCAGAAAAATGCTGATATTTATCCAACTATCAATCGCATTTCAAAATATCAGTGTCCTGGTCACAAAAGCAAAGTTTGTGGTGAATAATAGCCATTTTCTATACTTTTGAGGCTTAAGAAATTAGGAAATAACACCTGCTACCCAGGAAACAAATGAATAAATAAAAAATGTGTTAAACGGTGTTATGTATTTACTGTTGATAGTAAAATTAATATGACTTAATGATTGATGTAATGGTAGCAGTTGGAGGCATAAGCTTTACATCACATGCAACATTTTTATGTTTTATGTTTGTTGGCAGTACTCTGGCAATACAGAAATGTGTCATTATTTTGTCTGATAGCTAAAGGAAAGGTCTTGTAGCAGAAAGTACTTTATCAGTGTGATACAATGTATACACACCACCACATTTACTTGTTTATAATATATATGTAATTATCTTAACTATTGTAGTTATCTTAAAAATATTTAGTTGTTTGAATATAACACTTGTATGTTTTACTTACACATAGCTAATGGCATAAGTAATTCTAAACACCCTTTCTGCTCCCCAAACCACCACAAACATAAATAATTATATAAATGTCTCACTCACCCTAACCACCCATTCCTTTCTCCCGAAATCTAAGAAGTTCCATTTCTGTGTGCACAACAAAAAAATATTTACTCCAGATGAGTGTTACTATGCAGCTACATTTTCCACATTAGCTCCCATTGTTATAGTGGTTGTATCATAGCAATGCACAAGACAAGGAACAAAGTTTTGCAACTGATATATTATATCTGTGTATTATTCAGCAATAAAAAGTGTTGCACATTTAGCCATGCCATTTTAAATATTACCACCTATACAGACTCTGTCTGTTCTCAGTTTACAAGATGGTTTGAAATACATTATATACAAGAGAACAGTGTCTTTCTTGCCTAATTTGTGGCAGTTGGATTATACAGTATAGAGGTCCATTATGAGGGATGGTTGTGAAGAAGAGAGGGTGTTCCTAACTGGCTTCAATCCAAGGGTATTCCCTTAAACTGAAATGAATTATGTCAGGGAGTCTTCAGAAGAGAGTTTCCATAGTAACCTTCACAATATTGACACTTATGTTACTGAAAAAGTGGAATATTGGCCTAAACAGCTGAACACAACTCTAACTATTTGAGGTTTAACCCTGAGGACGTGATACTGTCAGTGTCTGAATGTGTCTGGGTGGGTCCCCCTAGACCCACTAACCCCCCTCAAAATGTAATGCACGTGTAAAATCAGAAAAATGTATTTAGCTTTGTATCATCATGCATCATGTATCGTATCAAGTAAGATCATACAATAAAAACTTTTCTTAACACCCTGCTCAACTAATATTAATATTATTACTTTGTTAATATTTATATGTACTATATGAAATACACAGTGTCAGGGGTAAGAATAGTACTTATGCAGAATGACTCAGGTTTAAATTAAATTCTGGAATAATTCAATCTATAATTTTCAAATAAATCAAATAAAAGAAGTGAATTTATAACAGGAGTGGTTCTCATTTTCTTCCATTTCAACTAGTAATTTCACTGATTTGATTAACATCCCAAACCAGTGGTGAACTTAGTACTTTAAACATTTCCTAGGACAGTGGTTCACAACAAGGGGGTCGGGGGAATCGGCAAACTTCCAATGTGGCCTCAAGACGAAATAATTATTAAAGAAATTATTTAAATTAAAATTGAACAACCTAATTAAAATGCTGAAATTATCTAACATCATGGTGTAGCCCTATAACATTTGATTTGACAGTCCCTGAAACGTCTTGAATCACTAACTCATTTAAACCCACCGGTTACATTTATGACCAAAATTTAATTTGAAATTTGAGGGGTATAAAAACAGTTGTTGATGTATTTTATGCAGAGTTGTCAATTATATATGAAAGTGCATAATTTCTTGACTTCATATGAACATTTTTACATTGGTGGCACAATTATTCACGTGACCAGAGCCATTAAATTCCACTGTGTCCCTCTGAAAGATGATGACTTTGTCAAAGCTACATAAAAGTAAGCAAGTAAAACCTGTCATAAAATACTTACAACTACCACATTTGCTACATACAAAAAAAATATTATTGATTTATTAATATGATTGCTCTGGCTCATGTAAATCATGCCCACAGGTCAAATAAACATGTTGGCAGACACAATTGTGAACAGTGGGAAAACACAGAGCCTTATTTTTGTACAGGAATTGAGTTTCATTATAAAATTGCGGATTTTTAAAGTTTTGTTATAATACATTTTAAAAAGTAACATTAAAAAGAAATATGCAATATTCTTGGTTTATCATTCCCTTTTTCCTCACAAATGCAAGTTAGTAAAACAAACATGACATTATTTTACTTTAATGCTTTCGATATCTGTAGACCGCGGTTACAATTGTGAACAAGGATAAAACAAACACTAACTTTTTTAAGGCATGTTGTTTGTAGTAAAATACATGTCTTCACTTACAGTAGCTGGGAAAATGTTGGTATTAAATGGGATGGGTTAGTTATTATAAATAGGCCTATTTTAATATATTGACACTCCCCACTGTTATAAACGCGACTATTCAGTACAAAGGTAAAGATGTTTGAGCACAAACTAGCGATTAATAACGAAGCAGAACTCAAACTGTAGGCAAAATATTTACTCCAGATGAGTGTTACTATGCAGCTACATTTTCCACATTAGCTCCCATTGTTATAGTGGTTGTATCATAGCAATGCACAAGACAAGGAACAAAGTTTTGCAACTGATATATTATATCTGTGTATTATTCAGCAATAAAAAGTGTTGCACATTTAGCCATGCCATTTTAAATATTACCACCTATACAGACTCTGTCTGTTCTCAGTTTACAAGATGGTTTGAAATACATTATATACAAGAGAACAGTGTCTTTCTTGCCTAATTTGTGGCAGTTGGATTATACAGTATAGAGGTCCATTATGAGGGATGGTTGTGAAGAAGAGAGGGTGTTCCTAACTGGCTTCAATCCAAGGGTATTCCCTTAAACTGAAATGAGTAATGTCGGAGTCTTCAGAAGAGAGTTTCCATAGTAACCTTCACAATATTGACACTTATGTTACTGAAAAAGTGGAATATTGGCCTAAACAGCTGAACACAACTCTAACTATTTGAGGTTTAACCCTGAGGACGTGATACTGTCAGTGTCTGAATGTGTCTGGGTGGGTCCCCCTAGACCCACTAACCCCCCTCAAAATGTAATGCACGTGTAAAATCAGAAAAATGTATTTAGCTTTGTATCATCATGCATCATGTATCGTATCAATTAAGATCATACAATAAAAACTTTTCTTAACACCCTGCTCAACTAATATTAATATTATTTCTTTGTTAATATTTATATGTTCTTATGTACTATATGAAATACACAGTGTCAGGGGTAAGAATAGTACTTATGCAGAATGACTCAGGTTTAAATTAAATTCTGGAATAATTCAATCTATAATTTTCAAATAAATCAAATAAAAGAAGTGAATTTATAACAGGAGTGGTTCTCATTTTCTTCCATTTCAACTAGAGACCAAGAACAAAACAAACACTTTAACTACCTTTTTAACTAACTGTAGGTCAACTACGACATCTAGTGGTAATAATAATACCCACATGTCTGCTTTAACAAGGCCACACTTTCCCCACATTGAATTTTCAACTACAATCCCCCTGAATCCTACGAGATTTAAATTGAGCCTCAGTCACTTTTATATACATCCTTTTAATTGAATAAAAAATATGATGGCTGAGGCAAACATTCTCTGTTTATCTGAAGAATAGTGAGTCATGCAGGTTTGGAACAACATGACGTGTGTAAAAAATGAAGAATGAAGATTCTGCCATCACCAAACACTCTTGGGTAAGCTATTGTTTGGATATAAACAGCTGAAATATTCTTCTAAAAATATTTGTGTTCAGCAGAAGACAGAAAGTCATACACAAGATGGCATGAGGTTGAGTAAACAGCGTTACTCAAATATGTTGTCCTTTATCTTATTGGTACCAATATATGTATGAGGTGATAGCATAGCCGCCCTAAAACCTTCTCCAAACCTCAAGGGATGCGTCATTGGTGTACGTCGTGACGTCAGTAGCTGCTGCGCGCGTCCGAAGTTCATCGCTCAGTTCATGGCTCGGACCTACGGGTGCGCGCACGTCGCTGTCACTCGAAATGCGGACACGACGAGATGTCAGCAGGGCCGTGCTTATCTCTTCCAGCGATGCGGCCCAATTCACACTTCAGGGAATTTTCTTGAAATTTAACAGCTAACCGCCAATGTCTTCTCAATGCCAATATTAACGAGGATCAGGTTTCATGCAGATGAGTGGGACTGCAGCATTGTTTATCTAACACCTCTGCTAGCCCAACAACACACCACCCTCCAGAGAAAGAGCCCTAACTACACGGGCTACCGCTCACTCTTGATTTTGTAATTCAAACTTTACTCTCATCTCAAAAGTCTGACCAACGGCTTGCCACACTCACACCTTTCATCCGTTCAGCGGCGGGGGGGGGTCACGGTAACCGAAGCGGACAGGAGCCCCCCCGGGACGGAAAACACAGCGGCTGGTGAGTCTGAGCGATGATCATTTGACTATACCAAAGGTGACATCTAATCTCAGTCGAAACATATACGCTCGAAGATGGCCAACAGAGAACAGAGTCGAGATAATAACGCCGTTTCCTTGCTCTTAAAACCGGGAAGTTGAGCTGATCGGCCGCACTGGATACTGAAGGCACAAGCTAGCGAGTTAGCAGGCCAATTTCACCACTTTGACGAGTACATTAGAATTAAAACTTCCTCTGCTTTCTATATATGTTATGTAGCATGGTGTGGATGGTAATTTTTTTTATATATATATATATTATATTATAAAGACTCAAAGAGGTAGTTGCATGACTGATCCGTCTGGACGGGCCTGAGTAGCAGCTTTAGGTTAAACTTGCCAGTCACAAATCCATTGACTCCTGCTGGTTAAGCAATCTGAAGCGGTATCTACCCACTATATGACCTTGGAATGTGTTTTACGACTGCAGTCGTGCGATGTAAAAGCATGTAGTTTTCATGAAAACGTTACGAATGTTGACCTTTAATAAACTGGGGTTTCCCGGTGTTATGGATCAACTGGGGATCGTGTTAACTGAGGATGTGTCCGTGCACGTAAATCATTTTACTTGCATTTTCCGCAGATTCGTAGAATGTGAATTGTCAAGGAGCAAAGAAAATACTTTTTGCCACATGATAATTTTTTTTAAAATTTCATTATTAAACTGATTTTTTTTTTTATTGATGTCTTTTCTAATGAATTTGACAGTTAAAAAGCGATTTTAATGGTTTCACAGTGCAGGGGCACCTTCAGGATTTAATCTTAGGGTATGCACAGAAATCTGCCTAATAAACCTTATATCTAGGGGGTCTGGGGGGCAATTTTTGTGTGCAAGAAACAACACCAAAGTGTTCAATTCTGGTGACTTTGAGATAAGCATTTATTTATTTTCCCCAGTACAAGTAGCCTTCATGCAGCAGTGGCAGAAATGTCTCAAGACACAGTTAAAGTTCTTTTTTTTAACTTGACACAGTGTCTAAAAATGCAGCATTTCTCATGAGAGATACTAAAAACAGGGAAACATGACGCAGTTTTCAAAAGACATCCTTCTAGCGAATGTTTACATGGAAAATAATTGAAAAACAGCACAAGCGGATTTAAAAACACGTTCAGTTCGAAAAGCCCCTTGTTCACATGACACTAGCTGAAGTTTCTCAAATTTACATCTCAAAAAGACAGCCTGTTATTTTAGTTGGTTGTAGGTACATTTACACTGTATCCAGCGCTGTTTGTTCTCTGTATTTGTAAATATCCCTATACTGTTTTACTGTGTGAGAAACCACTCCAACTTATTAATTGAGAGAGCGATCCAAACGAATTGTACTGAATCACGAATCAATTCAGACTGTTTTTCAAGCCTGTTTGGCCAATTCACTGAAAAGAACTGACTCAGAATGATTCATTCGCAAATTGGGTATAGCTAGTTCTTTCAAACAGCCAACAGAAATACAGGATATATTTCATGATTGGTGAAATATTCTGAGAGTAAATATATCTCAGGTCAGTCAGAGCGCTCATGGTAAACACAATGCCTACAGGTGCCACGGTCACAGGGTAACATGGTTGCCCATGTTAACGTGGGATATTAGTTTGAATGGGAACTGACGATTACACTTGTCAGAGCAGTAAATCGCTGGTGGAAGTCTTTTATTTGCAACAATAATGCATCATAGGCTGTCATGTGTCAATAATATATTTTCAATTGGTTTTCTTTCTTTATAATGAGTAATGGCTTGATTAACCATAAAAGTTTGAGTAACTTTCTCCAACCTTTAAAGATTACTAAAGAAATGTAACGTTGGGTGGTAAGTGGTAAGTTTACGGGTAGAATACATAGTGACCCAGGTTCAAATCCTGATAAATTTGGATCATTTGTAGCTTTGTTGCAAAAATTATTTTGTAAAACACAGATAAAAAGACACTTTATTATATTCTTTAAAAAAACATACCAAATCATTATGTTTCTGAAAAACTTTCTCATAGTTCCTCAGATTATCATTTATTCTCACCCATTGGTCAATTTGCTTGTACATGCTCTCCACAAAAAAATTGCATTGATCATCCTTTGGCAGTATTATGAGTAGTCCTAATCAAATGACATTGTCATTTACAGAACCTTTGAAAAGTAAATGATGCTTTTATAACAACTTGAATCAAAATACAGATGCATTTGAATTCAGGTCTGTTCGAATGATTAGTGAACACACTATCACTAGACCAACAGGCCTTTTAAATAAATTAGAACATTTGTTTTATCAGCTTTCTCAAGCTATTGTTTTTTTTTTTTTTTTTATAAAATAAATTTAAAAGTAGCATATAGGCCTATTGTTGACATATATCTGCCTATGATGCTTTAACCCTCTGGGGTCTGAGGGTGATTTGGGCCCTGGAGAAGTTTTGACATGCCTTGACATTTGTGCTTTTTTCAGTTGCTAAAAAACACATTAATGGCTAAAGTCTGATAACACTTTATTCAGCACAAACTGGGCTAAAATAATATGTGAGCAATATATGTATTTTTTTGAAAATAACGTTTATGTATGGTTTTTGAAAAAGCTACATTTCAAGTAATTGAAATAAGGCCATATAACATATACTAAACGTTTTTCCACAAGACTTCTGAGAACTGGATCTTGTAGCTTAGAGTTTTTGCTACACAATGATGTGAAAACCATCCTGATTACTAGTCATTTAACTTTTGTAAGACACTTTTAGTGTTAGAAAGGTCGTATGCTAGGAGGCGTGAACTATAATGAATATTGATGTGATTCACACCTGAGGAGACAAAAGATCCCTCCCCTGGGCCTATCATTGAGGAATGTGACAGAAAGAGAATGAATGTGAGGAGACTTAATGATCAAAATCAAGTTTTAAGTTAAAAGAAGTAATATGACTAAACATTTTCTTTACATTAAAAACTCTACTTAATTTTAGACCTACACTAACATTTATAAGAAGTCTCTTCTGCTCACCAAGGCTGCATTTATTTGATCCAAAATACTGTAAAAACAGTGATATTTTTACAATTTAAAAGAACAGTTTTCTATTTGAATATATTGTAAAATGCATTTGTGATCAAAGCTGAATTATCAGCATCATTACTGTAGTCTTCATTGTCAAATTATCCTTCAGAAATCATTATAAGATGGTGATTGTCTAATATGGGGATATTTAAAGTGCTTTTTACTCATTTAACCTGAACACGTATTAGCAAGCACAAGCTTTGTTGATGATAATGAGGCAGCATAAACACTAGTTAAAATATAATCTAAACAATCATATTATTTTTAAATCATATTACATATCATATTTCTATCATACGGCATACAATTTAAATACCTGCTTTAGCCAAAACAGCATTTAAATGTAACTAAAACTTGCCTATTAGGACATATTTCAATTTTCAATATTCTGAATCCTGGCTGGCAAGTTTGGAAACAGTCCCACTAGTAAAATATGTACAAGTTTATATAAAATAGCATGTCAACTAATGAACTAAATGACTTACTCATCCGAAATTGTATCCTCGGCTGGATCAAGTCTCTCTTCAAAATACAAACGTTCTTCGGAGTCCCACACTTCTTCTGAGGAAAATTGTAACTCTTCATCACTATCCAGGATTTTTCTCACTTGTGTATCGTGCTGTCTTTCAAATGCGAAGAAAAGTGAATGACTTTGTTTTTAAGGCACAGTCTGGGGCGTTTACCATTTGATTTGTTCCTCTCAGCACATTAGCGTATGAATAGCACCCTCTGCCCGTGGGTGCGATCACATTAGGGATAATTAGCTGAGCCAGGAGAAACTGTACATCGCTTTGTTTCATACAGATTACATTGCAGGAGAATATTTGTTTTAAATTTGAATAGTTTTATTTAAAAGTAGATATTTGAAGCTTTCTTTAGACATATGTTTCATGTTTGTGTGATAAGTATTCATGGAGTTTCAGTTAATTTTTGTGACATGTTTCAGAAATATGCTCGAGGAGACAGAGACGTCGGATAGCTCACCCTTTTTATTTTCCTTATTTTACAAAAGCACAAGGCTTTGTTGTTATTGTGATTGTACACAAATAAAAGTAGCCCCTTTATAGTCTCTAATGATGTCTTACACTTATCTGTATGCCCCAAAATGACAGATGTTGTTTTTGCTGTAATGATGAAAAAATCCAGCAGGATGTGCTGGTGCGTCTGTCGACCCCAGAGGGTTAATGTGGCAAATAAAAGACATCCACGTGTGATTTACTGCTCTGACAAGTGTAATCACCAGGGTAGGGCTGCTACGTTTGGACATAAAGTTCACACTAAGGGCTTAGTAACTACTATTAAGTTTGTAAAGAAGTCAGTGCTTAATTTTGTTTGCACCACCTGTTCTTAAGGCAAGACTTAACTAGTAGGTCGTAAGCTCTCCGGTAATGTAATGCATGGTCGCATAATATGACGTTTACCTTAATTGATAACAATAAGCAGCCGTGAAATTTGTACACAGAAGTATTAAAAAGCAGTGAATTTCAGTTTGATCTAGTCACGGTTGCTGTACAAACCTTGTTTGCTCACATAACTGTCAGCTGTAATAAATTATATCACCATTAAAATACGATATGTAATTGTAGAGCAGAGGAGGGCGGGGCCGGGCGTGCGTTGTTCCAGCCCGGCCCCGCCCTCCTCTGCTCCACAGTAATAAAACAAGATTTCATTAATGGTATATTTAGCCTATGTAAATAACAATATTTAATAACTGTATCAAAAACAAATACGGGACAATAACTAAATAATTACTTATACAACAGGCTGGAAAAATAGGCATTTATTCATTTTAAAATCGTATATATTTCGTAGCCGATATGTTGAAACTTGACACCAGGTGGAGTACACAAGAAAGTGCACTATTCATGCTGAATATGTACATTTTTTTACATAATGTTTTCTCCTGTAAATGTTAACGAATGTAATGCAACATCATCATATATGTCGAAAGGATTGGAGCCTGTCAACCAAAACATGAGCTCATTGATGTCATTAAATGAGTTTGCTTCTTTATTCCATCAGTTACTTCTGGTCGGAGACTTCCGTAAATAAACTCAGAAATAAAGAAACGCCCCTTTTTTAGGACAATGTATTTTAGAGATAATTTTGTAAAAATCCAAATAACTTTACAGATCTTTATTATAAAGGGTTTGAACAATGTTTTCCATGGTTGTTCAATGAACCATAAACAATTAATGAACATGCACCTGTGGAACGGTCATTAAGACACTAACAGAAAAAAACTTAAAACACTAAAGAGACCTTTCCACTGACTCTGAAATACACCAAAAGAAAGATGCCCAGGATCCCTGGTTATTTACGTGAACGTGCTTTAGGCATGCTGCATGGAGGCATGAGGACTGCAGATGAGGCCAGGGCAATAAATTGTAATGTCCGTACTGTGAGATGCCTAAAACAGTGCTACAGGGAGACAGGAAGGACAGATGATCATCCTTGCAGTGACAGACCACGTGTAACAACACCTGCACAGGATCGGTACATCCGAATATCACACCTGTGGGACAGCTACAGGATGGTAACAACAACTGCCAGAGTTACACCAGGAACACACAATCCCTCCATCAGTGCTCAGACTGTCTGCAATAGGCTGAGAGAGGCTGGACTGAGGGCTTGTAGACCTGATGTAAGGCAGGTCCTTACCAGACATCACCTGCAACAACGTCGCCTATGGACCAGACAGGACTGGCTAAAAGTGCTCTTCACTGATGAGTCGCGGTTTTGTCTCACCACAAGACGGTGATAGTCGGACTCGTGTTTATCATCGATGTAATGAGTGTTACACTGAGGCCTGTACTCTGGAGTGTGATCGAGTTGGAGGTGTAGTTTCCGTCATGTCTGGGGTGGTGTGTCACCGCATCATCGGACTGAGCTAGTTGTCATTGCAGGCAATCTCAACGCTATGCCTTAAAGGGAAGACATCCTCCTCCCTCATGTGGTTCCCACCCTGCAGGCTCATCCTGACATGACCCTCCAGCATGACAATGCCACCAGCCATACTGATCGTTCTGTGCAAAGAGCCCAGATCTCAAGTACTGTTGAGATAATGTTACTTTTTTGACCACCTTAGTTCTGGTACACATTATTATTCCATTATTCCAGTCACATGTTTGTGAAACTTGCTCAGTTTCTCTTAGTTGTTGAATCTTTTTATGTTCATACAAATATTTACACATGTTAAGTTTGCTGAAAATAAAAGCAGTTGAAAGTGAGAGGACGTTTCTTTTTTGCTGCGATTTAGTTTATACGTAGGGTTACGTCCTACCTAAGTTTAATGGTGCAACTCTCAAATATTTAGTAGTGTGTAAATTGTGACTCAGTGTACATTTACGCCACAACAAGGCTAAGTTGTAACGTACGTATAGCTGGTGCAACCGGCCCCAGTTCCCATTCAAACCAATGTCCCTTGTTAACATGGGCAAACATGTTACCTTATGAAACTGTTAAAATCACTCTTAAACTGTGTCAGGTTCATTAGAATTGACATCGATCATACAAAGCAGGTCAATAATGATACAAACCATTTTTATGATGTGCCAAACATATTTTCTTGGCTCCTTTGCAATTTACATGCATATGAATCTGCTGAAAATGCAAGTAAAATTATTCACGTGCACACGCACATCCGCTGTTAACACAATCCCCAGTTGATCCATAACACCAGTATCTGGTACACTTTTATTGTCCAGTCACATCACATGTGCTGAGCTGAACTGTGACTGGCTTTGGATGGGGCGTGTTGAATGGAAAGTGATGGAAACGAATGATTTTGCTAAATTATTTCAACTTCTGTTCTTTATTTCAAAATATTATTTTGTCGTATATGACAGTCAACCAGTTAATTAAGCAAATTAACCCAATTATTTGTTAGATATCATGCATTAGCAAAACGTTGTGTATGAGTGATACATGTAATTCACTTATGTTCATTCACCAGTACAACAGGAAACAATCTTTTGCCCTCGTTTATTGTGTATTTGTTGAGTTCGGCTTCTTCCTTATCTATTTTTGTTTCCCACTTGAATGCATGACATTTCGTAGTAACGAATGCCCAACTCAGAGGAATGAGATTCCCAGGTCCACTTGAAGGCAGCAGCAGTTCAGACAGTAGAGCTTCGGTTGCCCTGAACATGCAGACTGTTCATGTGCATGGGTGGAGTCCCACAAAGACCTCTGCATCCTGATGAGAGTGTTGCATTCAGATTAATAATTGTTTATTTGGCTGTTTGTGTGTGATTGTTTAGCTTTATGTAACATTCCACATTGGCTGTGTCTCAAAACCTTGTGAGCTGCCTACCTAGACAGCATTTTTACCCTCCCTAGGCTTGTGCGAACGTTCAAGTTGGCAGCTCACTGAGTTTTGGGATGCTCGTCCATAGTTTTTCTCTCAAGGAACAATTACATTTTTACCTCCTGTGAACATGCAGTTTGGGAGACAGATGTTTGTTTAATAGAAAATAGCAGTAACTGTTCCTTACACTATAGCTAGACTGGACCTGTGTGGTGTAGTGCAGCCATACATCTTAATCAAATCATTATGGTTTTTCTACTTATTTTAATGATTCACCATACGAGGCAGATTTAATGATAATCTTGCAATCAGCTAAAGGCTTCTCATCTGCACTTTAGCACGAGTGTAACGGAACTAGCTTGCGATCATGATATACTCCACTCTCTGGCGCTCGTTCAACAACTGGGCTTCCCTTGATATTGCAGAGTGCAGTCCTCAAAACTAATATGCCAAATTTAAATTCTAATGAGACTTTTCTAGTTTAAAGTGTTACGGAGAAAGTCAAGTCGAACCTCTCAAACAGTAGGCAGCCCTGAAATGCCAAACAGCACTGAGGAAAAGAGCAACACTATATGCACTAAAGATTTTTTATTAGACATCACCTTTACAAAATTGTTTCAGTTATATTGTGACAATGTTATAGTTTCTTATGAAATAATCTAAAGGTAGAATCTATTAGACCTCATTTCATGTCAACAGTGGCAGTTGTAGTTTCAAGATGTGTTTTAAGCCTGTGTTACTGGCTGTAACTGGTATGACATGGTTTTCATGTCTTGTTATTTATATATTGTTCATCAGAAGGCAGCATACTGCCTCCAATTTATGTGTCACATTCTTCTATTTTCTTCATGTTTCAACTTGAAGTGTAGGTTCCTAATTTAACTTTTCTGGCTTATTTGTATATGCAAGTTAATGGTAAAATTGAGATGTAAAAAATAGCAAAATAGCATAATAATTTAATTGTTCTTACTTCAGGGATGAAAAAATGGTATCATTATCATCATAAAAAAAGTGTTACACATCTAAACCTTCAGGTCAAAAATGACTGCAAATACCAAAGGAAGGTTAAGGTAAATTGGTGGTCAAATGGCATATATACTATTTTTATCTTTGAGGTTTGTAAATGAATCTAGTAGTCTAGAAGGCGCCTAGTGTTGATAAATGTGTGTTATTACGAAGCTTGTAAATGATTGGTGATAAGAATCATGTCCCATGTTCCACACAATCTCCACAGTCCCATTCACGTCTGCAAAACACAATTGGAATTTTTTTTTTGTAATTAACAATTTTTATTGACTCCATACACAAATTTAAACAAACTGCACTTGAATACACACAATAATTTTGTATCAATTATATGGCCCCAAATCAATCACATTTGCTGGAAAAAAAATGCCCAAATACTTAATGCCCTGCTTGGGCCACTGGAACACGCCCGGTTGAAAAGCTGTTACAGGGCAATACGCTGTCATAGTCAAAGCTTCGGATTTAGACCAATTCACTCTGTATCCTGAGAATTTAGAAAAGGAATTGATAATTCTGTGGAGGGAAGGCATAGATCTAGCAGGGTCGGAGACCAATTGTAAAATATAATCTGTGTAAAGCTTATGCGCCACTAGGGCTGGGTTTATTCATCGACGTAATCAACGTCATAAATTACAGAAATACGTTGACTTGCATAACATGCGTCAGTGCGTCGCAATGGAATAATTAAAATGGCAGCACCCGGTTTAAGCATTTAAAATTAATCGTTAGATTAATCGATAAAAAAATAATCGTTAGGTGCAGCTCTATGCTCCACACCTCCCGCCATCACCCCTCGAATATCATCATGACTGCTAATGGTTCCAGGGCAAGACAGAACAATAAGGGGGAAAGAGGGCAACCCTGCCGGGTGTCCCTATCCAGAATAATCTGAAATTAATCCAAACTAAATCTCAGTTGCCTTCACGTCTGAGACATCAATCCGTGCATTTTGTCACGTGGCTTGTTGAGCGAATTACCGTGGTGAACTAGCATGTGTGGAGGCTTCACGCTATTCTCCGCGGCATCCATGCACAACTCACCACATGCCCCACCAAGAACAGAACCACACATTATATTGACCACAAGGAGGTTAACCCAACGTAACTCTACTCACCCTAGCAACCGGTTCAATTGATTGCATAGGAAGCCTGACTTGAAACACTCAGCACTCCCTGGATTCGAACTTGTGACTCCAGGTGTAGTAGTCTGCGTCTTTACATGCTGAGCTACCCTGGCCCCCATTTTTGACAATATTTTAATGTCTAGCTGGATCAGGGAAATTGGATGGTAACTCTTTGGAATTTTTATTCGTAGTGGATAAGAACTGCTCTCTATCTGGGCTGCTTTTTGGGGGTTTTCTTGAGTGTAGATTGAAGTGCAGCCTCCCACCACATGCAGTTTATATCACAAATAGATAGTTTTTTACAGAATAATTTTTAAATTAACGGAAAGGCTGACGTTTGAGTCGTATTAATTGTGAAAGAGATAGTCAGATGTGCTCAGAGATTGTTCTTGGCACAGCAAGTTTTATCTGTATTTGTGTGGATGTTATTATTTAAAGGTGAAACAAGTGAGCAGTTATTTGAGTCTTGCTGATGTAAACTGATCTAAGAGGTATTTTTTGGAAGTCAACATTTCCTTTCATTCCCTGCACACTAAAGGGATTAGTCACATTCGAACACCATTTGATTGTAGCCATTAGATTTGCAGAAAGGATTGGTCCTTATATATAGTATTTGATAAGTATTAAAAATGTGTCTTGTTTGTTTTGTGTTTCAAGGAATAATTACTGACTGTCTTTTTCTCTTTTGATTTTTCTCAGCTGTTAAATTGAGGGGAAGCTATGGCTGAAATCTCCACCCTCACTTCCTCACCTTCCGGAATGGGTGACCAATCAGTGCCTGCTCCCTCTAGCCCACTCCCTCTCCTGTCAGAAACAACCATCCCAAAATCATCTCTATATGTGGACCGAGCAGTGATGGGGAATCCTACATTACAGGCAGGAGTTGGGACAAACTCCTCTTCCCCAGGTTCAACTTGGGAGACCACACCTACCCAGAACAGTGCCGCTCCCTCTTCAACAACAACAAAGAGTCCCGTTTATCCACCTGTGGAGGTACTAGCTGCAGCAGATGGAGGGACTTATGAGGAAAACATTATAATTGGCCACACAGTCACACAGGGCTCAGAGCAGGAGGAACAGATGCCATCTTCTCCCAGTCCTAATCTGTACCCCAATGTTCAAGTCAACCAGATCTCCCATCCTGCACCCTCCAATGACATTCCACCTGAGCTCCCCCCTCCCTCTGCTCCCATTTCCACTGAACATCTCTCAACCTCCAACCCTGCCCCCTCTCACTCATCACAATACTCTGGCCAAATATCAACAGGTCCTTTTGAAGCACAAGCACCCACCCAGAACCCCAAACCCAACACTCCCAGCTCCCTCAGTACATCCGACACCTGTACACCCTCAAAGACAGAGCCCGCAGCCGTACTGGTTCAGGAGTCAAGTGGGTCCCTTGGTCTTCCCCACACTTACACACGGCCGGCCCCAGACACATTGAGCTACCTGGAGTCGGCCAGCATGATGTCGGGAACGCTGGATTCTCTGTCGGGGCTCGGCGAGGATGGAAGTTCTTTGGGGTCCGACTCGGAGATCAACGGCCCATTGCGACGCACTGATAAATATGGGTTCCTGGGAGGAACGCAATATAGTGAGGCCAGGTGGGTGTATGAACACATTGGACTGAATGACAGAAAGCATATTCTCACATGTTTTTTATTTATTTAATTTTTTTTTCAATTAAAATCTTTTTATTTACTCAAACATATAAGAAAGGAAAATACAACATATATACATTGAAACAACATTTAACACCCACTATTACCCCTCCCCAATCACCAGCCCAACCCCAAAACAAATCTCAAACCCTCAAAAATCTCAGCTCGACATCTCCTCAAAAGCCACCACCCTCCCCATCTGCACGCATGACTCCGGAAATGAGGGAGCCCCATCTGACTTCCATCCCTTTAAAATAATCTGCCTGCCAATCATAATACTTGTCAGGACCCAATTTTTTTATGTCTTTGTCCCCCAAATTTATGACCGCCCCATCGCCCAGAATACAGTGTCTGGGACAAAATTAAATTTGATTGCCCAAAACGTCACATATGACACTCTGAACCTTCAACCAAATCTCTTGGATCTTAACACACCCCCAAAAAACATGGGTTGTGTCTCCATCGTCTGATTGGCCTCGCCAGCAGGTGGGTGTGCATTTTAAGACCCAGCCTATACAATCTAGAGGGGATCCAAAATCTTGAATTGCATAAGGCGAACCCTTGCATATTTAGATGCAGACTTGATGGTTTTTAGAATCCTATCCCACACTCCCTCCTCCTCTACCAAGTTTAAATCTTTCTCCCATAATGTCTTGAGAAAATTTTAAGTTCTGTCCCCCAGACCCTGAATTAGCAGGGAGTAATACACTGATGCCTCATGACCTTTTCCAGTAATCACCTCTTCCAGAGTATCTGCCGCTTTAGGGGGGTGTATGCTACTCCCAAAAACAATAAAGAGCAGGTGGCACAGCTGTAAATAACTATAGAAATGAGATCTGGGAATCCCAAAATGTTGAACCAAATTTTCAAAAGATCTCAATACACCACTCTCGTATAGGTCACTGAGTGTAGTAACCCCCTCACAATCCAGTCTGACCAGCAGAAATAGGATTTATTAATACATAATTTAGGGTTCAACCATGTGCTTGAGGCAACATTTAAATAAATGTCTGAATTAAACACTCTGGACTCTTTTGTCCATACCCAGCGGAAGTGCGAGATAACAGGGTATAACTTAACCTCTCTGGTTAGTTTGATAGAAAGGTTTTGCAATGGCGAAATTCGGGTAAGAAGTTCCTGTTCAATACAAAACTAGGGAGGGGCTCTCTCAGGTGGAAGCGACCAATGAGCCAAATTTCTGAGATTGAATGCATAATAATAAAACAAAATCTTGGGCAGGCCTAGCCCACCTTTTTCAATCAGCCTATGCAATTTATTGAAATGTAGTCTGGGACGTTTACCATTCCAAATGAAGGAATTTGCTATGCTATCAAATTGCTTGAAATAAGAGAGGGGGACATCTACAGGGAGCGATTGTAGCAGATAGTTACATTTTGGAATACAATTAATTTTAATAACATTAACCTTCCCAATCATAGATAAATGTAATGAAGCACACCTGCCCACATCGCTCGAAAGCGATGAACTCTAAATAAATCAGACAAATTTGCTGGGAATAAAATGCCCAAATACTTAATGCCCTGTTTGGGCCAATGGAAGATGCCGACTGGAAAGCCATTACTGGGCTGAATGCTGTCAGAGCCAAAGCTTTGGATTTACACTGATTAACTCTGTATCCTGAGAATTTAGAAAAGGAATGAATAATTCTGTGGAGGCGAGGCATAGATCTAGTAGGGCCGGAGACAAATATTAAACTATCATCTGCGTAAAGCAAAAGCTTATGCGGCATACCTCCCGGAAAATCCTCCTCCTTTCTTATCGTGGCTGCAAATGGTTCCAGGGCCAGACAGAACAATAAGGGGGAAAGAGGGCAACCCTGCTGGGTGCCCCTGTCCAGAGTAATATAATCTGAAATGAATCCTGCTGCTACTGGGTGTCTATAAAGTAACTTAATCTATCCAATAAAAGTTTTCCCGAACCTGTATATTTCCAAAATCTTAAAAAGATAATTCCATTCTACCATTATCAAACACCATCAGGCATCAAGTGAGATGGCAGCGAACTGACCACATGATAATGATGAAACGCCTAGTGTTATCAGAAGAGCTGTAGCCCTGAATAAACCCCACCTGATCTATATGTATAAGAGATGTCATAACATTAATTAATCGGTTAGCCAGAATTTTGGACAATATTTTTACATTTAGCTGCATCAGGGAAATTGGATGATAACTCTTACACTCGCTTGGATCTTTGTCCTTTTTAAGAATCAGACTGATCCGGGCTTGTGTTCTTCAATGATTCCGTATAAACTTCTAGCAAAATTGGAGACAATTCTGTAGCATAGATCTAAAAAATTCAGGGCTTGCCTGTAGGCAAGTCCTAAATTACCTCATCAAGCTCTTCCAAGGTTATCTCAGAATTAAGATAATTTTTTAGCTCAGTCGTCAGTTTAAGGAGTTCTAATGGTTCCACGAAGTTTCTAATATTTTCATCAGTAGACGAAGACATGGAACTATAGAGATCAAGATAAAATTCTTTAAAAGCATTATTAATATCAGTGGTCGAGGTAAATATTTTCCCTGCTTTGTCCCCATACTCAAAGTATGACTGTCTTGCCCTGAATAGCCAAAACTCCACCTTCCGTGACAAAATAGTATTATATCTGTATTTCAATCAGGTCAATTCTCTGAGTCCATCAGACCAGGGCATGATCTGAGACTTAAGATTTTTCCAATTGAGCAGTCAATGACAGAAAACATTTGGGACTTAGATATCAATAACAAATCTATTCTAGAATAAATCTTATGGACTGATGGAAAAAATTTATAGTCCCTATCAGAGGGGTTCAAAAGTCTCTTTTTTTTTTTCTTTTTTTTTTTACACATCCTCTGAAGCGTCACTGTTTCTCTAGGGGGCTTACATACTTTTGCTTCACTATGATCAAGGACTGAGTCCATCAAAAGATTAAAGTCTCCTCCCAACATTATATCATGAGGAGACTTCGTTAAAGGACTTATTTAATGAGATTGTGCCTGAAAAGGTTTTGGATTTTTTATCATATTTTAATCTTAAAAAAAATATTGTATAATATGACTTGCTGTCTATATTTGTTTTGTTTTTATTGTATTTATATGATATTTGTATTTTTGTAATTGAATTCTTGCCATGAAAATAGCTTTGAATGCTGACATCTATTAAACAAAACATACTACTACTACTATATCATGAGGGGTGCCCGCGGCTTGCAACATCCCTTCAAGATCTATAAATAAGCCCTGATCATCAGTGTTTGGTGTGTAAATATTTGCCAAAATCAACCTTTGCCCCTTAATTTCTGCTAAAAAATTAATGACTCTTTCTAATTTATCTTTAACCTGTTTGAAACATTTTAATTGCAGATGTTTATTTGTCAGTGTAATGAATCCCCTGAGCCAACACTAAAGAAAACATGCCCACTCCATATCTTCCCAAAATTTTCAGCTTCCTGCAGGGAAGATGTGTTTCTTGAAGAAACACTATATCATATTTCTTGCATTTAAGAAAAGAAATAACCTTTTCATTTTCATTTTTTGGGGTGCCCCAACCCATTCACATTCCACGTGGAGAGAGATAATCCACTCATATTAACTTTTGACATGTTAGAAATAATAGATTGTGTGTCAGAAATAAAAATTAGAAAGACCACATTCCCCATTAGTGCAACAATCAAACCCCCCTAACCAAACAAACAAGAAAAAGAAAAACGTGCGCATTAACTGAGTGCACAACAGTGCCAACCGGCGTCCATCCCTCTAAACTCAAACAGTCCATTTACACCTATGAGAGCCCACCCGTGATAACTTTGCCATCGGATTGCTCATGTCCAGTACACATACACATTTTGTGAGACAGAATTACCTAACTGAAAATAATCTATAAAACAAACTACATCCAATAGGCAAAATAAACACAAAGAACATGTAGATTAATTCCCAAAACTGTATCAAATGTATGTTCCTCCACAAAACAAGCTCCTGCCACTAGCGGAACCAGCACAAAAAACTAAAAAAATTAATTCTCTTTCCTCGGACAGTCAAACTGATTTTCAGTGAGCCGCTGTTCATGAGTGCAGTAGAAGACTTAGTCCTTCAAATGTCCTGCAAAAAATACTCCACATATCAAACTCCAGTCAATAGGAGGTATAAACACAAGGAACATGCAGATTCATCCATAACTGTCCCGAAGGAGATTTATTCCACAAAACAAACTCCGGCCACTAGGCGGAACAGCACAAAAAACAACAAAAATTGCTTCCTCAGACAGTCAAGTGTATATTTAGCGAGTCAAGTTCACTTGGGGGCCAAATGAGAAACACTTAATGGCTTATTCACCCCATTGTGTCTATGAAAGACAATGCTTGCTGTGGGCATGTAAATATTTTGCGGCCATCCTTAGTATCTATTCTCAATTTGTCTGGAAACATCAGTGCAAAAGCAGTCCTCCGTCAATGCAAGAGTTTCTTGCATTGGAGAGTTTCGGAACCAACGCAAAAAGAAACAAAATGACACCCAGCTTCCTCAGACGGTCAATTGTATATTTAGCGAGTCAAGTTCACTTGGGCCACATGAAAAACACCAAATGGTTTACTCACTCCAATGTTTTTTTGAAGGACTTGCTGTGGACATGTAAATACTTTGCGGCCATCCTTAGTATCTATTCTCATTTTGGTCAGAAACATCAGTGCAAAAGCGATCTTCCATTGATGTTAGAGATTCTTGCATTCCTTGAATTGATCACGTTTCTATCTTGTCGAATTCGCAAAGTCTGGGAGCAAGAAATTGTTGTGGTTCTTCAGAGAAAGCTTTCCTTTACTCCTTGCCTCACGTAAAACGAGATCTTTATTAGATGATCTCAGAAATTTGGCCAGAACTGATCAGAGCCTGTCTCCCTGCCCCAGATCTGCGAGCTGGGACTCTGAGCTTGCTCAATTTCCAGCTTATGGCCTGTTATTTCGAGTAGACTCGGGAAGAGCTCGTCTAGGAATTTCACCATATCTCTGCACCCCATGCTCAGGAATTGAGGAACGTTGTTTCGTCGATTACGATTCTTGAAATCCTCCAGTTTTTCCTCAAATGCGTTCCAAATCCACCTTGGTCACTAGTGGATTAGCAGCTAATTCCCATTCTGATGACTCCTGATAATCGTCCGTCTCTCGACATCTGAAAATCTTCCAACATATTACAGCAAGATCCTCCAAATCTGCAACGACTTTCATCAGCATTGCCGACACATTCATCAGTTCATGCTGGATTTCTTTCAGTTCACCTATCCGAATTTAATCCGGGGCTTTCGGTCTGTTGCTCTGGGGAATCAGCCCGAGCACGTAAGTGTCTTAATATCTCCAGAGCCCAAGGATTTTAAATTTTTTGACATATTGTCTTCCTAGAATAGTAAAGAATCAGGGTGTATCGAATCTTACCAGTTTATGACACAAATAGTACTAAAATTAGCAAAGTGCACAGAGCTCACCGTTTTACACATGGTGTCACGTGACTCCTCAATAAATATGTTTTTAAAGTGTGAGAATTACGTTACAAACACTTCTGCAAACAGTATTTTTTTTCTAGGTTTTCAGCATCTGGCACCTCATACTGGTACAGTATGTAAAGAAATGCAAAGAAACTCAATAATGAATTCTAAATGTGCTGCTCAAAAGATATAATGTTCAATGATCTCACAAATAAACCATTTTATAATATATTATTATATATGTCTAATATATTAAATCTTAATAAATATATAAATTAATTAAATATTTAAATTTCCCTGTGAAGCGGGCTTAAATTTGTAGTGTGAGATACAGGGGGAGTGACCTCATTGCATCACAGATGTCACTTTACTCATAGTTGATTCAGTATCTGTTTGCGATGTGTAACCAAGAATAAAACCAGATTCGGAGCTGGTTAGCCGTGTAGCATATGTTGCTATAGCGATGAACACAGGTGAATACAACCCCCCTTTCTTGACACTAAACTCAAACTTAAAGTACATGGGTTGCAACTGAAACTGGCTTCATGCTACAGGCCTCTGGGAAAGCTGTTTGAAAACAATAGTTATTTTTGCAGTTCCGTTTGTTGTCCCAGAAATTACACATTTCAGCATTAAAAGAGTATTTCAGAATGTTTAAATTCTTCCTATTCTCAGGATGCTTAAAAAAAAACTTTAAACATTATTACTACACATGTGCTTCCAAATTATATATAATTCTAAGCTTAATATAATTATATTACAATGTCAGTTATATAATTATATGTAAAGTCAACATTAAATGCTGTTCGCTACCCATTTTATGTCAGTAAACTAATTTTATTCATTGGAAATTGAATCGTGAAAAGTGGACGTTACCTAATGGAATGGAGCCAGGTGGTTGTAGGGGAGTTTTTGAAAAAGTAAGGGCAATTTGTGATATCAGATGCAAGGTTTCTCATCACATTTTGATGAAAGATTATGAAGACAAACAGTTAATTTAATTGGAAAACATCCAGCAATGAATCTTGCACTGTAAGATCATGTGAATTACGAAAGTAAATAGGGTCCATTTTGATTTCATGTAGACTTAAGATGCATTTCAAGATAATTATTTGTATATAATTGTAATATCAAATGTTTTTCATTATTCTCACATTCTGCTGTATGGTTCTGTATGTTTGGTGGTCTGTTTAGTAAATCAGAGGAAGCATTCATAAATGAGGCAAATAAGTTATTTGTCTGATAATGAGTGCAGAGTCACATCATGTCTGTGTCCTCTGTGAGGCAGCACATGATGTGAAGTGTTCAAGGCTATTAATAATTGATGCCTACAATGGAGAGCAGAATGAGGAAGTGTATAATGCCATACCCATCCATCTGTTTATTCACATCAAATGCAATACAAATCATCTCTGCCCTTCTGCAGCATTTAGTGTGTTTTTCTTGTGTCCATCTTTCTCTCTGTGTGTCCTACATCTCTTTTTGTTGTGAGTGACTCAGATTGTGCTGAGAGGCCTCATCTGAATCAGTGTATACTGACTGTCTCACTTTTTGTCTTTCTTCCCCCTGACTGTCTCCACTTTATCTCTAGTACTGACTAATTCTGCTAAAACGGGCACTAACACTGTCTTTTACGTTTGCAGAGTGGCTGAACATTTCCTCTTTTTTTTTTATTTTTTTATTCATGTTCAGCATTAACTTATTAACCACCACATGCTTTTTTTCAGCTATTTAAAATCTGCCAATGTGGGTTAGGACTAAATTAAACTTTCTCATCTCAGCAGTGTTCTGAAACATTGGTCTGCTATTTTTCTTTCAATCATTGTGTCAGTCATACACATTCACAAGACCCTGAATTCAAGTCTTTAGAGGTCAAGTTTCAAGTCTTTGTCACAAGTCCATGCAAATCTTAAATCACTTTTAGTAACAGTTTTCTCTTTGCCATATGTTTGATTTATAGACCTTGTTTTAGGACAATTAATGTCATAGTTTTTTTTTTTAATGTTTTATATATAGGGACTTCCTTGTTCATAAACTCTAGTGCATTTTTGGGCTGCCACCCACAATTTTACACACTCAAATTTAAAAGCTCACCATTCACACATACTGTGGACTAATTGCAAAAAATGTTTTATTTTTTCAGAAAACCCCTCAAATTAAACAAATACTCAAATTATTCATAAATGTGCTCATCTATAGACATTGTCTAATTTTCAGTTCAAGCACCACTTTTGTTATTTCATTGAATATCTCTGCCTGTATATTTAAGGCTGCTTGGTGCTTTTAGATGTTTGTATTTGATGACTTACAGAAATCAAATTTCACTTTGTGATTCTTTGTGATACTTTCATATAAGGACAACAAAATATACTGTAGAGTCACACTACTGGATATGAGAGGTTTCATTTGATATGACTTGTCCATTTATGTGCTATGTGAAGGACTTTTATTTTGATATAGATATTTCTACCCCATTACCTCTGAATGGGGGGGGGGGATAGAATAGAATAGTGTATAGAGTGCACATGAGACTCTCTTGCATCTAAATCATGTAGCAATATTCAGAGACATTATTTTTATCCTTGCTTTTCAATTACACCAGATATGATTTTTCTCATTTGGAGTCCAAATGAAGTCAGTTTGTGGCTTTGGTGTGAATTGTAATCCACATTCACCAGTAACAGCTTCTGTTTGGTTTTTAGAATAAAAAAGGCAGTTTTTTTTAATTTTTTATATTGCATGCATCTCTTTGCTCAGAATTCATATAAACCCAGGTCTTGAGCCATTTGTTAAAAGCCAAAACATAGTGATCTGGGGCCAGGATGGGTGCTTGTAAATATTATGCCATGTCTGTTCAATCTTTTCTATTTGAATTCCTGTGAATCTACAGTGAGGCGGAGATGCAGGTGGCTGTGGCAAGACAAAGAGAGATGAAATGGCTGGACATGTTCAGAAACTGGGACAAGTGGATATCTCGACGATTTCAAAAGGTCTGTTCCTTAAAGTGTCACTGAAGCATTCCTGACTGGATTAGAAAATACTATTCATTTGATTTGAATAGAATTTAGTAGGAGTAAACACCATATTTAATTTGACACGAAAGACAGCAAGACTGTACGGGACAGAAGTACAGTCATTTCAGTGTTGTACTGTCTTAAAGTCTTAGGTAATAATTGTTCAACCCATGTCAACTGAACAATCACTATGAAAGGAATAGTTCACCCAAAAGTGAAAATTCTCATCATTTTTTCACCCTCATAACATTTCAGATGTGTATGACTTTCTTCTTCAGAACACAATCAAAGATTTTTAGAAGAATATTTCAGCTCTGTAGGCACATACAATGCAAGTGAATGGGGTAAAACATTTTGAAGCTTCAAAAAGCACATAAATTTAGCATATTGGTAATCCATAGGACTCCAGTGGTTTAATGCATGTCCTTTGAAGTGATCTCATCAATTTTGGATGAGAATAGACCAAAATGTAACTCAATTTTAACTATAAATCTTGACATCTGCGGTCTCCTTGGCGATCATGATTTCAAGCTCAATTGCTCTTCCTATAGTTCCATGTAATGTTCTGTGCAAGCGTCAAGCACTAGAAAGCGTAATCAAGCTTGAAATCATGATCGTGTCTAGAGACTACAATTGCAAGGTTTACAATAAAAAATAAATTATATTTTTGTCTGTTCTCACCCAAAATTGACTAGATTGCCTTAAATGACATGGATTAGACCACCGGAGTCATATGGATTACTTTTATGCTGCCTTTATGTGCTTTTTGGAGCTTAAAATTGTTGGACCCCATTCACTTGCATTGTATTGACCTACAGAGCTAAAATACTCTTCTAAAAATAATTTTCCTCATCCGTGTTCAGCAGAAGAAAGTCACATATCTGGGATGCATGAGGGTGATTAAATGATGAGAGAATTTAAATTTGTGTGTGAACTATCCCTTTAAGTACACAATAAGACTGAACTACCCTCACATCCTCGTTTTCATTAATTAAAGTAAATATGATGTCTACTCCGACTAAGGTCTATTCTAGTGAGGTTGCAGTAAACATCTGTTATCTACAACACTGTAGATAACATTTGACGACCTGAATAGGTAACTATGCAGTTACGTATATATGTACAATATTTCTATAGGTAAAAATGCGCTGCAGAAAAGGAATCCCCTCTTCGCTCAGAGCTAAAGCCTGGCAGCTGCTCTCCAACAGCCAGGAGCTTCTTCTGTCCAATCCTGGAAAGTTTGAGGTATTATCAGGTTTTTTACACCACCTATGTTTGAGAATTTGTTTTTATGTGGCTGTTGTTCCCCGTCTAATTTTTACTATTACCCTTTAAATTCCCTTTTACTCATTTAATATTTAGCATGTTGTTGGTAATACTGGATCAGGTGGACTACACACTTTTCTTCTATTAGTACAAGCATATGAGCTCTTTGTTCTTCTATCCCCTGTTGTCTTTGTCACACAGGAGCTGGAGCAAGAGCCGGGGGATCCAAAGTGGTTAGACATCATTGAGAAGGACTTGCACCGGCAGTTCCCATTCCATGAGATGTTTGCTGCTCGGGGAGGACATGGGTAAATACAGCTGAGGGGTTTATCAAGGGATAGGGTGACATAAGGCTTTTATTTTGAGCATTACACGTATCTGAAGAGCCCAGAGGGAATCTGAAGGAAGGCTTTTTTTCCGTGAGTGTTTAAAATCAGTATCATGGGTAGATGGTGACATTTGTTGAGTCTTACTCTTTGTTTGCCTAGTGCTCTACCTCTTTGTCCTATACCCTCAAACCTCTTCTCTGCTATGGGTCAGAGTCTTATTTCTTATCCTTTATGTGTGTTTCCAGCCAGAAGGACCTGTACCGTATACTGAAAGCCTACACCATTTACCGGCCTGATGAGGGCTACTGTCAGGCCCAGGCACCAGTGGCAGCAGTGCTGCTCATGCACATGCCTGCTGAGGTGAGAGAGTTTCTTTAATAAATGCAAAACGTAACCTCAGTCAGACCCAGACTGAATCTGCAGACTTTTCACATTTTCTGGTCTGATTTTAGGGGGGGGAATCTGTGGACTGGATTCAGACTAGGGATGGGCATGAGTACTCTGGTATTCGGACATTGCAGCAATGATCGATCATGAAAACGGTGATCGATAATGATCTCGCATGATGTGACTTTTCACTTAATTCGAAATCCAGTGACAATTACCTGATAACTAAACACACTAAAAAGCGGGAGCTTATTTTTAATTTTGAGATTGATTACGTTGTGGTTTTGAGGGGTACATTGATTGTCAGAAATGTCTCATAGCAACCAATCTGATACAACACTGCAATGCTATCATTACGATAATCAAAAGAGTGTGTAATAAACTGTATTTTGAACCCCTGTCTCTGCAAAACGTTGGATAAACACGCTTTATTAACATTTCATTTAAGAACTTTGACTCGTTAATGGATATTATTTAATAAAAATAAATGTTTGTCACTGACCGTAAACCTCCCTGCCCTGCATGAAGTAACACGCACTTGCATCTCGACGAAATGGGAGTTGAAGATTTCTTCATGAGTTTCCAAGTTAGATGTCCAATATAAGGTGTCATTCCGTTGCACTTTCCCCAGTTGAAAGGTGGAAATTCAGACTCTCCGAGTTGACTGGAACACTTCATGAATCACAGCAACAACAATACAGAGCATCTTTGCTTTCCTCACAAGAGCGAACAATTTGGACACACACACACACACACACTAGGTGTATGTGGCAGTGGCCTCAACACGCTGAAGCAATCCATATACAGCAGGCGAGTGTTTCAAACAGATAGACAGAGTTAGACAGAGGGCAGCTAAATGTAACACAGTGCAGCGTCTTCAAACTGAACTTCAACTTAACACGCATATTAAAAACGCAATGGTTATGGCATCTCCTGTTGTTTGAAAATAGACGGTTCAGACAGTCACTAAAAAACTGGTGTGTGCTTACTAAGATTACTACTGTAACCTGAAGGAAGAACAGACAGACGTGCGTTGGGCACATTCTTTCAGAGTTGGACAGCGAATCTTCAAATAATGATAAAATATGATGCATTATATTTTGAAACTTTTGTACATTTTGTAACATTATTTTATAACAGCCTATAATAATGAATAGACAATACACTGGAACAACAAAGCACAATGCAGCAGCCATAGACGTTTGTCAGACATGTTATTATATATAAAGTTATGAACATGTAATTGCCCTTTGAGTACTCGACAAGTACTCAAGTAATTAGTCTGAGTACTCGAGTAGATAAAATGACCAAAATGCCCATCCCTAATTCAGACATGATAAAATTTGTTACAGTAATGCACCCTTATTGCTACCTGAAAGCACAATCAAATTAGCCTAAATATTTAATAAACATACATACAAGGGAAGGAACTTTGTGAATGACCCAGTCTTTAAATTCTGCTAACATCTGTGCTACTTTCTGTGGGTGAAGATGTTGAGTGGGCCTGTTTACAGTTCTTTCTTTTTCATAATGAACCACATCTTCTGGGTCATTTTCTTTTAGCAAGCCTTCTGGTGTCTCGTGCAAATCTGTGAGAAATACTTGCCTGGGTACTACAGCGCTGGGTTGGTGAGTACTCAAACTCAAAGACACTAATCTTAATAGGACCACAAAAATAAAGCAGATACTGTTATACCTTTCAAATTTATTTCACAGGAAGCTATCCAACTTGATGGAGATATTTTTTTCTCTCTGCTGAGGAGAGTGTGTCCCATGGCTTACCGTCATCTAAAGAAATTTAAGATTGACCCCATCCTGTACATGACAGAGTGGTTCATGTGTATCTTCTCCCGTACTCTGCCTTGGGCCTCCGTCCTACGCGTCTGGGACATGTTTTTCTGTGAAGGTCAGTCTTTAACACATTGAGAATGGAAAAAAAACAGATCTGTTTGTGCTGTATGTTAATAGTCAACATGAAATTTAAATGAACAAATTGCTATTTAGGCATTGTTTTAGAAAACTCTCATTCAGGTCTGGCTCCATTCCTGTATGAAATGGACACTTTTCATCATCCTATCAGTTCCTGATAGATTAAATCAAGTACTGTCTTACAGTTTTGAGATTGTTGAATATCTTGTTTCGCATTACAGAAATATTTTGTGACTTTAAGGGCTTTTAAGCTTGGAACACTGTGCATGGGTGTCCAGTATGTGTAATTCTCAGATGTTCAAGCTGTATTATTAATGTTTTGTGTCAGGAGTAAAGATTGTCTTCCGGGTGGGTCTGGTTCTACTCAAGCAAATGCTGGGATCTGTGGATAAGCTCCGTGAGTTGCAGGGCATGTACGAGACCATGGAGCGACTGAGGAACATTCCACCTGAAGCAATCAGAGATGAATTTCTTGTGCAAGAGGTGAGCACACAAACACACTCAGAAATAGAGCTTTTAAGAGAAGACAGAATGGAGTAGTAGTATTGAGATACTCCCACTCTCCACTTTCTGTTCTTTAGGTTGTCACTCTGTCTGTGACAGAGGCTCTCATAGAGAGAGAATGCAGTATTCAGGTGCGGAAGTGGCGGGAATCTCGTGGAGAGTTGACCCACCAGCCAGGCCGTAGGCTGCATGGCACACGGGCCATCTTTGAGCAAAAGCACCGGGCTGCTGCGATCAGCTCTGGGGGCAGCCTGTCCTTCCTGGGCGGTCCTCCGCCTGGCCCCTTGCGTGCCTCATCAAGCCTCCTTTCCCTTTCCGGCCTTAGAAAGTCTAAGACACCATTCCATTCTCAGAATAAGAAGGGCTTCACCTCTGGCAGCTCAGGCCAGGATGCTGTCCCACTGCAACCCTTTAGAAGCGGCACTAGTGTAGTGGTACCACCATCCTCGACCGGGATGACACACTTAAAGCCTCCTGTATCACCTCCCTATAATAATGAAGCTGGGGGGCGTCCACAGGCACCACATGGTCCCAGTCCTCTAGCTGCATCATTTTCTACTACCACGGCACCGGCTCCAACAGCACACGCATCCAGTGCGCATACACTCCAACCAAAAGTCATCTCTGAGCACATCACCCCCACCATCCCCTCACCCACCGCCAACAACGCCCCATTACCACTGTGCCCCGAGTCTACAAAAACAGCACCTGCAGAGGCAGCAGAAGAGGACGAAAAGAAGAAAAAGAAAAGCAAGGAGGACAAGAAGAGGGAAAAAGAGGAGGAGAAGCAGAAATCCAGAGAAAAGAAGGAGAGGGAAAAGACAGAGAAGGAACGGATGAAGAAAGATAAGGAGAAAGCTGAGAAGGAGAAGAAAAGGGAAAAGGGGGGGAAGAAAAAAGACAAAGGAGGAGGTGGAGGTGGAGAGATGGGGGAGAAGAATGGAGGCGCAGCAGCAAAAGATTTGGCCTAATTCCTGACCTGTCATTCCTTCAGATAGAAGGGCAGGAGGAGGATGGGGGGAAAAAGAGGACAAGGAATCAAAGCGACTACAGAGTGGTGAAAAGAGAGAGAGAATAAAAGAGGGAGAGGCAGAG
The DNA here is from genome assembly GCA_032164185.1 of Moxostoma hubbsi. NCBI lineage: Eukaryota > Metazoa > Chordata > Actinopteri > Cypriniformes > Catostomidae > Moxostoma > Moxostoma hubbsi. The sequence goes on along the minus strand of JAVLUX010000007.1, from coordinate 27,491,656 downwards.
AGGATACATGAGCAATCTCCTGTAACGTCCATTTCATCTCAAGTGCTCATTTCATATGGATAACTGGATCACTGCACCCGCACCACATGCTCCACCTCTCATCATTGCTTCTGCTTTCAAAGCTGATGTCAACCTGACGAAACATGTGAAATTAATTATTATTTGGCTTATGTCGTTTTTTCTTAGTTTTTTGAAGGTGGATGCCTGACAGTGCAAGTAGTTCTAAGTTCTAGTATATTAGGTGCCATGGTTTACATAAACCACTTGCGCCTTTGGGCCCATCTGTGCCAGCCCCACAATCCCCTCTGTACACCACCTGAGAGGTATCTCAACCAGAATATAAAGAACGAATAAAAACATTTCTAAAAATGAATGCACAGAGAAAAACAAGATAATAATTTTAGCCCCTGTGCTAGTAATAATCGTTAAAGTGTGAATATTCTGGAGGACCTATTTATTCACTGTAATGTTGTTTATTAGTGTGTGTTATTGTTTGTTTGTGCCTTGGCAGTATAGTAAATTGTATAACAGTCTTGTGCTGCAGATAGATCTTGTTAGGTTCTTCTCTCTTTTCAGCTTCTCCTTCCAGTCACGACAACATAATTGAAAGTGAGCAAAAAGAGTTAGGAAGTGGCCTTTAGGGGGAGTGAAAGAGCTGATATGAAGAACTGAATGGAAAGGTGCACGATTTGTTGACTAATGTTGCAGCCTCTAATATGTAAGTTGACTTAAGCGGAGACACTAAAAAAAGTGTTACCTATCCGTCTCTGCTCAATGACTGCAGAAACTTTAAATATCAGTCCATCGCTATGTTTCATTGACACTTCATTTTCTCTGACCCAGAAAATCAAAAACTTGATTTGATTTGGCATAAACTGCAGTACATGTTAACACCTGCCAAGCGTGTACAAAACTCCAAACATTCAGTGTGGTTTGATGTTAATAATCTAATAATGTGGATGGAGTTTTGCACTGAGGCCTGCTGATTTTCATCACTAACCTTGATCGATTCTGATGTAGGGCACTCTCTAATACAGTTCACCTGACTCCTTCAGGTTGTAATGTTTTGATGTACAAACTTGTATTAATTTAATCAGATAAAATCATATGATATCTATTACAGCAATTATTAGTCTTCTTTTGGATTAGATTTTTTACTTTTCTATGCAAGTGCAGTTTATGGAGGCCTGATAGACTGGAATGGCAGTGAGCTTTCATAATAAAGAGGGCCCACTGTTAAGAGTGTTGTGGAGAACTTTGTATTTAATCACAGGATTTATTTCTGTTTTATTTGTAAAGTGTTGAAATTTATTTTTGCACATTTTCTTCCAACTTCCTGGAGAACAAAGCCAAGCGGTTTTCATTTGTTTTCATAAATTTTAAAATCACAAATATGTCTGATGTTGCTGCAGTATTTAAATTATGGGAAATAGTAATCGTGATTTCATACTGATATTTATTCCACTCCATTCGGATTTCTTTCTTTTAGTTTTTTTGCAATTATGTGCCCATCACATTAGAGTTGCTTTATGATTGAGAGAGAAGGAAAGGAGGGTCCAGATATGCTCAATAAAAGATTTGCTTGGCATTTCTTTGTTAGTTAAATTATTAAAGAGTGTCCTTAAGAAACACCTCACCTGAACATTGTTACTCTTGATGTTAAGTGAACACTGATAAATTGAGGACTTACTCCAGCATTACCCACTGACCCCATCAGTGTTATGAATTATTCTGCTAAATTCACTAGGTGATTTGACCTTTCATGGGTTTTTATTGTGCTTGTAAGGCTCATACTCTGTATATAGTATTCTCGAGTTTTCATCAAGACAACAGACCTGAAGTGGGATTTCTCTGGATGGAGACTTGGTTAAGAGAAATTTGCTTTGCAATATGGTTGCCAAATATTCTGTCAATGTTTTATTGGCATCTCTTGGGTTTATGGACTGGGTTGTTGAGTTGTTCATTCTCAACTCCAGTGGAGTCATTCCTGGCCCTTAGAGGTCATTGCTTCCTCTAATGGCACAACTATTCAAATGGTAAGCAAACAAATTATGTCTATGCAAACTTTAATTTCCAAACTGTCTGCACAACGTTAATGTTGAGATATAATTTGTGGCCACCACAGGGCCCAAACTAACTTCACCGTTTCTATCTGTTGAAAACAGATATCAGTACTGGAACTGCTGTAGAAAGGGTGGAGTGGGGGTGTCTGTGGCCTGTTAGTGGCTTAAAGTGATGATCACTTTGATCATCTAGATTCATCTGAAGAATAAAAGCCACTCACATAAACCTGTTTTGCACCTATCAGGGCACCATCAATAACACCACCTTCTTGTCTGTATTGCAAAGGTTAAAACAGATGGACTTGAAATGGTTTGTATGCTACGCTCATCAAGATTTGATGTAAGGGTCATCCAAGGTTGGTTTACTAACACGCTGGGACAGGATGTAAAGTATTTTGAGTTGTCTAATGGGTTTCTGCATTGGTCAATATGACCCAATGTATGTTGTAGGATTGTTGTAAAATTAATTTTAATTTATTTTTTAATTTAAGTTTTTGATTTAGGTTTAGTGTTCTCTCATCCTGTCACTTGTATGTCTTAAGCTTGTTTCTAAGTTTACATTAAACCATGTACTGGTTTAATTCAACCATTTAGACGGTTGTTCAGTAACTACAGAAAAGGAAGCTCACAGTGTATTTAAAAATTAATTTGATGACAGTTGTGATTAATAATAAATCATAATATATTAAAAGCCCCCCTCGTGTGTTTCTTGTTGGTGTATTTTTGGAATTGGAGCAGCTGGAGTCATTTTTGAAATGTCACAAATGTAACTGGTGATACAGAAAGTATTTAGCCTGAGAAGGACCCATAGAGCTGTTCAGCTTGTTGTCCAAAAACCCGAAAGAGAATCATCATGGGTCAGGTAATGTGTACCACAGACCTTTTAGTTCATACATAAGTTCTAAAACCCCATAGAAAAATCCAAACCCAGATTTCTGATTTCACCTACAAATTGACGTCACTGCTGAACAGTTCACTTACGACTCAGTCCACTTGACATTGCGTAGTAACGCATATGGGGAGTGCCTTCATACATGACCTGTTTGAAACCTCTCTATAATAACGCTAATAATCTAATAGCACGAAACTGGCCGTTATAAAACAGGTGCACAGACACCATTTCCTCAGAATTTCTTTCTCTGCGCTTTGGCGCTGATACACGAGTCAGCGGACAGAATGTTTCACGGCAGCAAGAAGACTCTGCTCCCCTGCAGTGTTCTGGCGAACATCTCTCTGCCTTGACGCTTCACTGGTGAACGGACCTCATCATCTTGATTCACTGCAGCATTTGGGCAGGTGTAGAGTATCCTATTAAAAAGCAATTGTATTTTTGTGATATAAATATTAATTATATATACATATATAATATCTAAAGTATTATATAATATTAGAAAATATCTTCAAGATGTTGTTCCGTAAGTGTTCCTTGTGCGAGAGAGACATCCTGCCATCAGACAAGCATGAGAGCTGCTTTTTCTGTCTGGGCCACACGCTCACAAATCACTCTCATTCTGAGGCATGATTCAGCCTCTCGCGCCCTCCCACCAGCCTCTTCTATGATACCCGAGGGTTCACACGAGGAGGCACGGTGGGGCCATAAGATCGAGCAGAATGAATTTGAGGTGAATTTTGTCCCTGCACACGCCCCACAAGCCTCTCAATCTCCAAGAAGCGCATGTTTCCCAGTACGCTATGTACGAGACGAGCTCCGGTCTCGTCTCGTTTGGCGGATCTGACACTGGGGATGATGACGATGTCATGTCTCGCCACATCAGGCAAATGGTCAGTGCATAATGCTGCCACCCCTCCCCCCAGCAAGGACGAGGAATGTGGACGCGCTACCGACAGGGAGATGCTCCGCATCCTTACAAGGGCAGTCGAAGAGCTTCACTTCAGTAGAAGAACCTGAACAGTCTCGCCTCGATGAATGGTTCCAGCCATTCAGGAGTAAATTCTAGAGTCAAACGACAGCGTCTCACACAATTCTTCCCTGAAGTTCATAACAAACTATCTGCCCGGTGAGTAACATGTACATCCTTCCAAACCCTGTCGACAAAAGTCCGCACTGGTGGGAAAAGCTTACTCAACAGCAGAACAAGCTGGATCAAGATTTCTGGCAGAAATGAGTGATAAGGAAAAAGCCACTCTTTCGGATGCTCCAGTGTCTCCAGCCAGCCTTTTTGGCGGCTCTATGAATACGTTTGCTGAGCGGTATGTCGCGATTCACAGCAGTCACTGGCTATGAGACACTTTATGCCCACACGAAGTATATCACAGCCAGTTCGCCCTCGCTCGTTTTGAGCCAGTGCCCGACTAAAAGCCCCATACCTGCTGCCTCACAGGCAACTGCGTATCATCACATACAGCAAAAGCATTACTGATGGGCAAAACCCTTTGAAGCGGAAAGCAGAGCCCGCGATTCCCTCCGGGTCTGCTCCAAAAAAGGCTAGACTGGAGAGACACAAAACACTGTTCCCAATCTCCCCACTATTGTTTGCCGGGAAAGGGATATTGTTATTAACAATATTGTTCAAAATGTTTCTGTGTCTAGCACTCAAATAAATGCAATAAAAAATTGCAATATGTGCAAAAAAAGAATACAACAATCATTGAAAATGCACGAGATGCTCACACATTCTCAATAAAGGCCGCTCTTCCCTATAGTGGGCATCGTATCATATCATATGGTGAGCAAACCAAATTGCCCTCTGTCCCATTACTTGGATGCGTGGCGACTCTGGCGAGCCCTAACAGGTATTTCAGAATGGGTGCAAAAACAATCGAAAATGGTTATAGGGCCTACAGTCCAATTTTGCACACCAGCCACAACGTTTAAACAGCATTCTGTCTTCCACGGTTTCGTCCAATGACACGCCAGTGTTACGAGCCGTAATACACAGTCTAATTGTGAAAAACATGATAGAGATTGTGCCAAATTGGCAAGCACAAAATGGCTTTACAGCCATAATTTTTTTTGTCCCAAAGAGAGACGCTGGGCTTCAGCAAATCCTGGATCTGAGACATTTAAATCGTGCATTTATAAAGCACCTATTCAAAATAATTACTCAGAAATAGATCTTATCGCATGTATGCCCACACGATTGGTTTGCGTTGATAGATCTGAAGGATGCCTACTTTCTTATCCAATTTGTATGACATCACAGGATGTTTTTGAGATTCGCCTTTGGATTCTCTTTGGCTCCTCACACATTCACAAAGTGCATTGATGCAGATCTCACCCCTCTGAGAGTGAGCGGCATGTGCATCTTGAACTACCTCGACAACTGGCTGTTACTGACACAATCAGAGGCTTTGTTATGCCAGCGCAGACTTACTGCTTCAGCCATGGAGTGTCCATCTCAAGTCAAGTCAAGTGGTTTTTATTATGTTCAACCATATACAGTTAGTACAGTACACAGCGAAACGAGACAACGTTCCTCCAGGACCATGGTGCTACATAAATCAACATAGGACAAACACAGAACCACATGAGACTACACAGACTAAATAACATTTCTACATAAAGTACACGTGCAAACATTTGCAAAAAGTACGGGACAGTACAATAAATTAATTGGAACAGGACAATAGGCACAGTGAGAGACAGTGCAGCGCCGACCAATACACATTTGTAATTGAGTAGTGCAAAAAGATGACACTTTCTAAAATGCTAAATGTAAACAACATACTGTGAAAAAGTGTTCTATGGACATAGCAGTTATTGCGGTAGCAGCCAGGTATAAAATGACAATAATTAAAGTGCAACTCTGGACATGTGCAAAAGTTGGATGGTGTACAGGTGTGTGTGTGTGTGTGTGTGTGTGTGTGTGTGTGTGTCAATCCAGTCCCTGAGTATTGAGGAGTCTGATGGCTTGGGGGAAGAAGCTGTTATACAGTCTGCCCGTGAGGGCCAAATGCTTCGGAACCTCTTGCCAGACAGCAGGAGGTTGAAAGAGTTTGTGTGAAGGGTGTGTGGGGTCGTCCACAATACTGGTTGCTTTGCGGATGCAGCGTTTTATGTAAAAGCCTTTGATGGAGGGAAGAGAGACCCATATGATCTTCTCAGATGTTCTCACTATCCTCCTCTGGGCTTTGCGGTCCGAAACGGTGCAAGACCCAAACCAGGCAGTGATGCAGCTGCTCAGGCTGCTCTCAATAGTCCCTCTTTAGAATGTAGTGCATCTCATTTCAAACTGGGGAGAACATTTCCACTGAAACTTGTTTCAGAATGCATCGGCATCCTCCGTCATTCCATTCTCTTACACATGAGACCTCTTCAGTGCTGGCTGAAGCGCCATGTGCAGTGACGTGCTTAGCACAAAGGATGCATGTGCATCAATATATCTTGCCGCTGTTTAGCACCATGGACCGCTCCTCCTGCATTTACAAGCAAGGTGTCATGCTGGGGCAAGTGACACACAGTGCCTGCAGCCAACAGCTGTATTTATAGCCTTAAAGGCTTTTCAGTCAGAAATATCAAACTGTCATGTCCTGGTTCACTCAGACAACATGACAGTTGTGGCATATATAAACCGCCAAGGCAGAATTCAGGAGACTTCACCCTCAAACTGTATTGAGGATTTGGGAAATATCTGGCAAAGCAGAAATTAATCTATTTGCCTTGCAAAGTCCCAAGTTGTCAGGCAGAAAGTTTTGACCACGGATACTTCTGTAACCGGCAGAATAGTCACTGTCCGGGTGAAGTTTGTCCTCTCATAGTTACGGTAGTCGCATGACGTCACTGTGCCCCGCTAGCCTGACGTCACTGTACCTAGCTGGCCGCTGAGTGGCTAGTAATTCATTACCAGCTAGGTCAACTTCTATAAAATAAACTTTTTCCCGGTTGGGCTAAGTGAGAGATTCCCGGGTGTCCAAAATAAATCTTCAGCCTGTTTCTGTCGGATACGTGATTTTACTGGAAAACGGGTGTCGGAAAGTTCGCTAGATGCTTCCGGATAGTCTCCAGTACAACTATCGAAGGTATTTTATTTTCTTATTTATAATGGGTGTGTCATTGTTGTACATGTATTTTAACAAGCACATTTGCACATAGGTCTTGGGCAAAGCATCTGCCAGGTAGAGGTAACATCATTAAAACTCGACATCGGAAAAAAAGGTAAATGTTTGTTTCTGATAGAACCATTATGTGGAGACCAATAGCATTGAATACCTGTCAAATGAGCCTTATTGTGTATCTTGATATTGTGCACGGCTGTGCTGATTATTATTTATTAACAGAAATGTATTAAATTATTAAGCTGTGTGTAACAACTGTTATGTAGGATTGTGAAGACTGGCGTAAGAGCTGCGTTTCCACTGTGTCAATTCGTGACGAATTGAGGTAAACGCAATGGAATATTGCCATGAAAATGTTTTATCCTATGTAACATCTGCCCATGTGTATGTTAGGCATGGATCTTAATGACGTTTTTGTGTTTATAGGTACATTGCCCCTGCTGCTTTGCTTTGTCTACAATTTGTTGTAGCGTTCATTTTGTTTTCTTTATATTTTCTTTCTTTTGTTTGCTTATGTTGTCATGGCCTTTTGCCTAATGCCCCGCTCAACTGAGGTGGTATTGGCTGCTCCAGTAGTGTAGAGAATTTTGTCTAACTATATATATATTTGATTATCTCTACTAGTGGTAACAACCTCTTTGTCCTTGTCTCTTCCCTCCAGAGGACTAGGGTACCTGCACACAGGAAAGGTTCCTGGTTCCGTCTTCGCGCACTGCACCGCATATTGTAGTGGTACACTGCACTTCACAATATTGATTGAATTGAGGGTTTGTAGTGGTGGTGCCTATGTGTGTGTATGGTGGGTTTGTATGTATTTTACTATAGGCACCAGTGTTCAGCGCACGGTTGGTGAATGTCACGCTTTCCTCGGACCGGTAGCCTACCTTGACAGCGAATAGGTATTGCCTGGTTTCAGAGTTAATTATATTGTATCTGGTAGCAGCCAATACTAGCCTTGGTGTCCCCCTTTAGGCTAAGCCCTCGGTGTTGACGGCCTTTTTATCATGACTGTCCGGCCATTTTTGGGATACTATTAATTAATAAAAAACATTGTTCCTTTAATGAAAACACGTCCCCGTCTAATCCATCTTGGATGCAATTCTATGAACCTGCGCATATTGAATTTGGCATTCAGTAGTTAGTAGGCCAAAGTATATCTTGGTGTGAGAGGCACCAGGTGGCGTAATTGACAACCGTTAAGCCTACACCTTGTTAAAGGTTACACCTTCGGGCCACACTTCCAACACAGATTGGGGGGGGGCAGTGTGCGATTATGTCGTGTCGTGCGGCATAATGGGATTTTGTCCCCCATATGCGTTTTTACGCAATGTCAAGTGCACTGAGTCGTAAGGGAATGTCTCGGTAACATACGTAACCATTGGTTCCCTAAGACGAAGGGAACGAGACATTGCGAACGCTAGCCACACTACAAGACTCAGAGTTCTTGAGGCACGAGCGACGCACTCCTTGTTCTCAGTCAGAAATTCGGCAAATATCGTCTTCCTGAACACAAGAAAATGTTGTTCACAAAGAATTACAGGTAATGCTTGAAATGGGCTCAATACAGGAGTCGCACAGCAATTGGGCCAGCCCGATAGTTCTGGTACCGAAGAGCAACGGCTCGGTCTGGTTCTGTGTTGACTACAGGAAAGTAAACGCGGTGTCCAAGTTGTACGCTTCTCCAAAGCGGCAAACTGACGATTTAATCGATCGGTTGGGCGCGGCCCAATTTTACTTGATGCTGGACTTAACAAAGAGTTATTGGCAGATCCTTTTAACTCCAATATCCCAAGAAATGGTGGCTTTTTCCACACCATTTGGATTACACCAATTTGTGACTCTTCAGTTTGTTTGGAGCCCCAACCACGTTTCAGCACCTTATGGACAAGCTCCTCAGACTGCACACAGCATATGCTGCTGCATATCTGTATGATCTTATCATTTATATTAATGACTGGTGGCGACATATGCAACATCTGAGGGCTGTCCTCAGAGCACTGCAACAGGCGGGACTCACGGCCAACCCAAAGAAATGTGCAATTGGGCGGGTGGAAGTTAGGTATCTGGGGTTCCACTTGGGTCATGGGTAGGTGTGTCCATAGGTTAACATAACCACAGTGATCACAGCCTGCCCGGTGCCCAAGACCAAAAAGGAGGTAAGGCAGTTTTTGGGGCAGGCTGGCTACTACCAAAGGTTTGTGCCTAGCTACTCTGATGTTACCAGCCCGCTGACTGACCTTACTAAAATTTGGGCTCCCGATCCGGTCCAGTGGACAGTGTCGTGCCAACAGGCTTTCCTTAAGGTTAAGTCTGCACTGTGTGGGGGCCACTTTTACATGCACCTGATTTCTCTCTCCCCTTTATTTTGCAGACTGATGCATCTGACAGGGGGCTGGGCACGGTGCTCTCACAGGAGGTGGGAGGGGAAGAACGGCCAGTGCTATTTATTAGTCACAAGTTCTCCTTCAATGAGACAAAATACATCACCATGGAGAAGGAGTGTCTTGCAATTAAGTGTGCTGTTCTTGCCCTCCACTACTACCAGCTAGGGTGAGCCTTCACCCTCTGTTCCAATCACGCTCCTCTGCAGTGGCTCCACTGCATGAAAGATACTAACGTGCAGATCACCTGTTGGTATCTGGCTCTTCAGCCCATTAAGTTTGAGATGATCGACAGACTGGGGCACAGATGGTTGTGGCTGGCTTTCTCTCCAGAGAGAGCAGTAGGCTTGTCACCTGGGTCAAAATTATCTCTAACACCTGTCTCTAGTGAAGGTGGAGGGAGTCCTGAAAAGGCATACCAGAGCATCAGTGTGGGAGAGAGAATGTGGATCAGAGCAGTAGTGTCTGAAGGACCAGCAGCAAGACAGAGACTTGTTTATCTTGAGGTTCCTATTTGAGTTGGCCACCAAGAGCAGTTTATTTGTTTTATTTTCTGTGAAGCTAAAGTGTGTGAATAAAATACTCAAATGTTCGCTGTCTCCTGACTCCTCCATTGCCCACAAACTTCGTTTTACATACAGATTATGAATAATAACTTTGTTTTTGTTTTTGCTTTTCACAGTAGAGCTTTACTTATGTGTAATCTCATGCTTTGACTCGGGGGGGAAAATATAATCATTTACAAAAAAAATCAGGACTGTGTGTTGTGTTCTCAGTGATGTTTTGTCGCCCTGTGTATTTCAAGACATTTTCGTCCACGAAACTGCCACTCACAGGATGTTTTTTTTTTGTTTTTGGCACCATTCAGAGTAAATTCTAGGTACTGTTGTGTGTGAAATACTCAAACTACTCAAACCAGCCCATTTGTCACCAACAATCATACCATGGTGCAAATAACTGAGATACATTTCTTCCCCCATTCTGATGGTTGATGTGAACATTAACTAAAGCTCCTGATCCGTATCTGCATGATTTTAGCACTGCACTGCTGCCACACGTTTGGCTGATTAGATAATTGCATGGATGATTGTTGGTGCCACATGGTTTGAGTATTTCTGTAACTGCTGATCACCTGGGATTTTCCACACATAACAGTCTCTATAATTTACTCTGAATGGTACCAAAAACAAAAAAACATCCAGTGAGGTGCTGTTCTGCAGATGGAAATACCTTGTTGATGAAAGAGGTCAACAGAGAATGGCCAGACTGGTTTGAAGTGACAAAGTCTTCGGTAACTCAGATAACCACTCACAATTGTACAATTGTGGTGAGAAGAATAGCCTCTCAGAATGCTATTCTGGGATGTGGGTTGGTGCTGTTTTTGCAGCATGATGGGTACCTACACAATATTAGGCAGGTGGTTTTAATGTTGTGGCTGATTGGTGTATATGCTATGTAACTAATCACTCTGTAACTGCAAGAAAATTATGTCCTGGCACATAGCACCACCAAAATGTGCATACTATCCTGAGCTGTGAAGTCAAATGCAGTAGACAGGAAAATTACAAGTGAATTCAACGCTTTTAAGAGCCCTTAAAAACTGGTCCCTCACAAAACATATACTATAATATAACAAAATATTTGTGATTTATTCTTTGTTTCCTGAAAGTTGTATTTCATTAGTATTTTGCATATTGTGTTTAATCAAAACCAGCTTTGAGATTTAAGAACCAGCTTGAAACACATCTGTTCTGAGAGCACGTGACCAATCCTCACTAAATCCACTTACAATTTAAAAATAATTAAAAAAATGTCTGTCTCTTTCTTCTTCTCTAGCTTCTATACTACTCCAGTCACTTCAGCCAAATTGCTTGCTATGTCCCTCATTTACAATTCGCTTTGAATAAAAGCATCTGCTATATGACTAAATGTAAATGTATAATCAGAATATATTGCTTCTTTTGAATGACTGGCAGTGAAGAAAGATGCTGGTGTAGTGTCAAATTTTAACCCCCTAGTATCCTTATGTTTAGGGGTAGGGACCAATGAGGTTAGGGATGGGTGTAGGGGTGGGCTTTAGGAATAAGGACCAAACAGGTGGCGGGGACTCAGAATCAGGCGGGCAGTCAGCACCTGAATGATGGTGTAGTTATGGAATCTACTGCCCTTGCTAACCAGACAAAACCTTAAGATCTAAGGCATCAAACACTTGCAGATTTATTGCAATTTTCCACTTGCATTTTTGTTATTTGCCTCTTATCATAGAATAAGGCCCCTTAAAAAGTTTCCAGATGTTCCCTAAAAAATAACAGGCTGAAGACACAGAACAAAATGTATGGGGTGTTTTATCAATGCCATGTTAGACCTACTTATGTAAGTGAGAGAAAACTCAAGACACATAAGTTGTATCAGCAGGACAACTTGTCTCTGTTATATGATAATAAAAAATGTTCTGGCATCAAAAACTCCAAGTCTATGTGAGTGATTTTTCACTAAGAATGGGCAAAAACCACAACATTACACACAGCCAGCACAGACACAGCAGTACAAAAGATAGATGTTTTATTCATAGTTTTTTTTTTTTATTATTGGTTACAGAAGAGTATCTGACAGGAAAGCTGGCCCAGATGCAGAAAGCAAAAGAGTGGGTAGATACAAAAAAAGACATGGACAGAGCTATAGTTCAGTGGAGAGGGGGAGTGAAGATATGTTTTCTTTCAGTCCCCACTCTCCTCTTTTCCTTGGATGGTCTGTCTCTCTCGCTCTCTCAGTGATACGGCTGGCATCACTTTTAGGAAACCAAGCTCTCTCAGTACAAACCTCATTTGGTCATTTCTTCACTGTTAGTCAACAGGTGGGGGAACTAAACAAGATTGATTACGTGTTCCTCTATTGTAGAGCGAGATCAATGTCTTGCTTCTGTTTCCCCAGATCGGGCTCACAACACTCTTCCAGATGTAGCTAGAGAGCTGATTAAGCCAAAGGCAGAAAAGAGCTTGAGATGTCTTCATTCCAATCCTCAAGACAATAGCAGAAGATGCTGCAACTTTAATGCATGCTTTTGACAGTGATGGAAAAGTGAAAAATGAAAGAGAGGTGGTGAGTAATGAGAAACGGAGAAAGAGAGAGTATGTGAGAGATATGGAAATGTTGTAAAAAATTATTTTATTGAAAACAATCCCATGTCCCCACTGACAGACATTGTGGTCATGAGCCTCTCCACCCTCCTGATTAAGTCTCGATGAGACAAGTCTTTGTTTTAGAGAGAGAGAGTAAGTGCTTGAGATTGACAAAGATGGATGGAAAGGAAGAAAGGGAGGAAGAAACGCACAGTAAGAGAAGGAGGACAAAGAGCAGACTGGGAGAGTAAAGCAGCGAGGGATGCATTTTCATCTCTTCATTTTTCTTTTCTCCCCTTGTCTTTTACTCCTCCTTCTCCTCTCCGTGTGTGATGACGTAGCAGATGTTCTTGTAGTCAACATTGCCAGCCACATCTGGGGGGAAGGCGGCAAACAGATTCTTCATCTAAATGTGTGGTAAAAGAACAAAGAACTTGTTATATTCAACCAACATTAAAAACGCTGACAAGTTGTTGACTTATTATCTAATCCAAAAAAACACAGGAGAGCAACATTTGATCTCACCTCCTCTGCGGAGAATCTGTCGCACTGAGTCGTCAGAAGCTCCTCAAGGCTGGAAAGCCAAAAAAAGACAAGAGGAGCAGTCAGAGATGGAATTTCAATTGATTTAGAAGTCTGTGATTTGCTTTTCACTGGGAAATAAAGACTCACAATTCCTTCTTGATGGAGCCAGTGCCCTCGGGGTCCAGCACCTTGAAGGCAGACACGATGACATCCTCTGGGTCAGCACCTTTCAGAGACATGGAGAGCAAGTTACATCACACTTGCAAAGAGTTGAATACAACAATAGTCAAGAGAAAAAAGCGCTTTTGCATACCCTTCAGCTTCTCTCCAAACATGGTCAGGAAAACGGTGAAGTTGATTGGGCCGCTGGCCTCCTTGATCATGGCCTCCAGCTCCTCATTCTTCACATTCAGCTGGCCTACAGAATGATAATAATCAGTACAGGAATGAGTGATCATAGATTTATGATGATAAGTTCAAAGAACACAAACTGGAATGGGACATAAACTGACTTACCCATTGAGGCTAACACGTCCCTAAGGTCGTCTTTGCTGATGATACCATCTCTGTTTTGGTCAATGATTGTGAAAGCCTGTGGATGTAAAACAGAAAAAGAAATCAAGAACATTGTTACAGGTGTTAATCATGATAGAAATAAAGGGCCAACCAGTTGTAATGGTTGTGAACCCCAAGGATTTTTTAAATTCTTCTATGTTCAATCTCCATTCTGTTGTTCAGCTTTTATCTCTTGCCTGACTCTAGTAAAATGTCCTTTCTCGGTCACATGAAACACAAGATGACGCACTTTAGCTTAAATATATAACGACAGCTGCTAACTCCCACCCGGCCACCACAGAAACCCTCCCTGATGCATCTTTCCATCTGTGATAAGTGTTCCCAGAAGTAGAAATAGTACTGGAGACAGCTGTATCACTTACAAACTACCCAAACCATTTCATCTCCTTACTTAGCTCAATCACACATTACCTAGAATTAACACAAATTCCACTGTCACCTCACACTTTTAGCGTGTACACATACATGCATATATGCACACTATTTACTTAGTGTCTTATATAATGATGCTGATTCACGTTAATCATGATTTCGAAGAACGATAAGGAGGTTTGACTACTTGAAACTATTTGCCATAGTTTCCTTTGTGCATTATTCTTGTAATTTCAAGGCCCAATCAGAAAGCTAATGTACATTTAATGCACCTTTCCTGCAACCACTAAATCTGCCCTTCAAAAAAGGTAACACTTTATTTTAATGTGTCCTTGTAGCACATATTACATATATTTATAGTAATAACATTTAATTATGTGTAATTATAAGCAACAACCCCTTACCCTAAGCCTATAGTAAGTACATGTTGTTAATTAGTAATAATCAGTATTTACTTTTGTAATTACACTGTAACAAGGACACATTAAATTAAAGTAATTTCAGTCCAAGATATAGGCCTATTTGGTGTTACTTTATTCATTTTAATCTTCATTCTATTTTCTCTTTTGTCTCGTCCATCATATATATCTATCTATCTATCTATCTATCTATCTATCTATCTATCTATCTATCTATCTATCTATCTATCTATCTATCTATCTATCTATCTATCTATCTATCTATCTATCTATCTATCTATCTATCTATCTGTCTGTCTGTCTGTCTGTCTGTCTGTCTGTCTGTCTGTCCATCTGTCGGATATGCACTGTGGTACAGTGGGATCAGTGAAGAAGTAGCTACTGGCAAATGGGAGATCAGAGGAGAGGAAGGCTGTGATATTTCTTTTTAAATTAACACATAAGACAAAGACTGGATTAAGTCACTCTGTTGACTCAGCACAGCTGCTGGCTGTACTTTAAAACTGACCATCAAATAAACTTATAGAGGGGGCCTTTCACTTTGTGGGAGGTTAACAGTGACCTCAGAATTAACATTACAAAAAGTATTCCCATTAAAAAACAGCCTCTGTGAATTATTTCAAAGTGATCATTTGTTTAATGTTGGATTAAACCGATATCATTTTATAGATTTTGATTTATAGATAATCCATAATTATGTGAAATAAATGTAAACATAATCCCTAAAACATCCCACAATATATAATAACATCAAAATATGACCTCTAATAAGCACCATTGTATCAGGCAAATTCAAAATAACATTTATCACATGCTAGTACGTTAGCTGTCAGGTTAAATAAAGTAACGATTGTCACCTCCTTGTACTCCTGAATCTGGCTCTGCTCAAACATGGAGAAGACATTGGAGGAACCCTCTCCTCCTCCTGCCCTCCTCTTGGCCTTCTTGGGTGACTAGATATGCACAAATATAGCATTTATAGCATTTAGCAGCACAGCTATATGAAAACACATTACAAAAGCATATGCATGCACATATAATGCATCAAGTGGATATTTCCTCTGTTTGACTAATACATGTTGATGCAATTTCAAAATCAGCTAATGGTTGCACACCATTGCATTTTTTATTTTACATTGCATTGCCTTACATAGCACCTTTTACACACCAGATTCTCAGAACAAAGTTGGAGTTTTATTCTACTTTAACACATTCTAATGAGCACACTGTGGCTTACTGTACATTGATTAGTTCAAATAAAATCATGAATAGCTACACATGAATAAAAATTTTTTATGCGTGATATACATCCAAATAATTATCAATAGACCACAGGTATAATTAATAAATAAATAAGTTTCAAGGGCCTGTAGTTATTTACAGTTTTTGTCAACTGTTGAATGGTATCTACTATCTAGCATTAGCTAGCAATGTTATCTAGGAAAAATCTATATCATATTATATGACATCCCTTCACATTTATTTTTATAATAATAATAATTTATGAAAATTAATTTATGAAAAGTATTTTATTTAAAAAAAAAATACAAATACATTTTGAACAGAGTAAAATCCCTCAGATTTGCAGCCTAAATCCTAACGTCCTTGTTCCAAAAACAAATTTGGGACAAAAAAGCAATGTCACATTGTAAGTCCACAGTTGAAGTATCCAAGAAAAAGATGCTCAAAATCGAGCTCTTATCCATATGAACATGCTGAGAGTGTTACAGCCTCACGTGTGTCATATTCTTGGTTCTTATGTGTCCACCTAGATGGACAGGTGGACAGGTAACCGCTAAGTTATAGGTTACTCACCATGTCAAGACGGTATGTGACGGTGTGAAGCCTAAGAAGCACAAGAAGTGAAGATAGTGTGAAGCCGCATAGTGACCTGTTCTCCCGGGGCTTATATACTACACAAGGCCTCTTGCTAATTATAGATCCAACCTTAAGTGTGGCTTGGGAAATAACAGATATAGACCAAGGGAAAACTATGAAAGGGGGGGAGGGGTCGAGTGAGAGATGAAGGAATAGAGGGTGGGATGCCCTATCATCTTACAGTGATCAGAAATAGCTATGTGAGTCTTGGAATGGGATAAATCTGATATTCCAGGGATACGGCAGCAGTCCTCATGTCTCATGTAGACTAATATGGCCATGAACGTAAGGGACTGTTTGTGCTTCAGACATTGACATGCTAGCACGGACAATCACATAACTCTTGAAATAAATGGGATTAAACATGAAAAATTATATGCAGTTATATAACAACTCTATAACTGGAACATTGGGGGTGGGGACTTACAGTAATAGAGACTAATTGATCTAAGGATGTGTACATGCCTCTATCTGGTATGTAAGAATTCATTCTGGCTTCTTAACCCTTGCCCTCACCACTTTCTAAATTGGCCCTAATCGAAAATAGGTTTTAATGCCTTTCCAAGTATAGTGATGCCATAAGATTGAGCCCCCCCTCCACCCCCACAACCTCCTCCACCATATGCCATGCCCATTTTTCACTTTCTTATCTGCAGTCACCCATTAATAGAAATTGCGTGATCTGATTTGTGGAGCCTCAAGGGAAGCTGCTCTGTGTGCAAGTATATTATTCTCTACTCATCCTCAGTTTGGGATAATTAGTGGACAGAAGAATTGGATGGCTCAGTGAGGGTTTGGTAGGGGACATAGAAGGGAAATTTGAGGCTTAAGAAAAGGAGGGGGCAACATGTTGCATGGACAGCTGAGAGGGACGAAAATAGCCAAACAGACTTGTCTGCTCCTTGTACTCTGCTTTTCTATTCTGTTCAATTCATCAGTCATTTTCTTGTCCACTTCTGTCCAACTGTTTATACATTCCTTTCCTTCTTAAGTTTAATTTCATATCTTGCAAGTTTCTCCTTCACTTGTTTCCTTCCCCCATCTTACTCTAGATACTTCCAACATCTTTAGCTATATTATATTTTTTTTTGTAAGATTTAAGCTCACTCTTCCTGTAGATTAGTTCAACAGCATATTTTTGCAATTATTCGGTGTACCAGTGCTATGGATGGACAGCAAAATTATTTAAATCCAAAAGCACTGCATCTCTGTATTATAAAACAACAATCTATGTTCCCTCTTTGTCTAGGGCCTGCAGTCAGTTGCAAGAAACTCCTTAATTTAAGAAAACCCTTAGTTGCAATAGTCAATGGGTTTTCGTAACTTAAGGGTTTTCTTACTGTTAATCATGGCAACTGGGCCCTAACCACTGTCCTCTGACCTTCTCTGAAGATACTTCAAAACCTTCTTTAACTTCTACTGCACTACTGTAGGCAACAATATTGTATTTATTAGTAATAAGATTGAACTATAATTGTATTTATTTATACTTCCTTGGCATGCATTTAGTAATAAATGTTTTGTGCTCTAGTTAGTTGTCTGATGTCAATATATTCTTTTAAAGGACCATTGCATCCGCACATTTCACATGTATGACATGTATACTTTGTATATTGTAAAGCTCTGCAACTGCCACTGAAACTGCAAATTATTTACACATTCTGTATACTGTGTTGTATGTGTATATTGTTTATTATATGTATACTGTGCATTGTGAGAATGTTTTGAATTCTGTACATTTATTATTATGTTTTAAACTGTCACTACATGAATGCAATTTTGGTGGACGACATGCACACCCAAATTTTATGACTACTGTTACTCTTGTGTATATGATGCGGTATATGTTTTTTATTCACTGATTGCTCTTAAAAACCATTACTGGGACAGTTTACTGCCATGTGAGAGACACCAATCAGTCAACACATTCCATTTTAGCATGTAGAGGCATCTCATGGATGGCACTCTGACCTGTAAAATGGTGTTCATGACTGAATGTGTCAATTCTGGTGTGTTTAGCGCACTCTGTTCAGGGGACACACGTGCAGGTTCCACAGCTTGGGCTGGGGTTACCAGATTGTGGCATGCGTCTGAGAGAGGAGATCCCTCCTCAGCGGTGTTTCCCATGGCGAGCTGTACAGCATCTCTATCATTTCAGGAAACCATGGCTGCTTTGGCCATTTCGGCGCAACCAATAGAATAATTTCCTTGTCCTCTCAGACTTTGCATATGACATGAATCAGGCACAATGGGGGAAACGCATATCTGCATTTGACCGGCCATTTGTAGGCCATTGCGTCTGCTCCCAATGGGGCTTCAGACTTCGAGTACCAGAGGGGACAATGGGTATTCCCCAATGAGGATCAATTTCTGCTTTGCCAAATATTTCCCAAATCCTCAATACAGTTTGAGGATGAAGTCTCCATTCGCCCGGTATCACCCCTTACCGTGATAAGTGGTCCACACCGTAATTCAGACAGCCTGGGACATATGTCGCTTTCAGGGAGAGGAGATAACACTCACTCCATAGGAGGAGGTGACACATCAGTCTCAACAGTGGTGGTGAATGAATTCCACCTTGGTGGTTTATATATGCCACAACTCTTATGTTGTCTGAGAACCAGGATATAACAGTTCGCTATTTCTGACTGAAAAGCCTTTAAGGCTAGTAATTCAGCCGATAGCTCTAGGTGGTTGATGTGCCACACTTTCTTTGCACCTGTCCAGGTGCCGAAAGTCAGAGTGGCCATTGCACACCGCCCCTCATTCTGTGAAGGAAGTATCCGTAGTCACCACTTTACACCTGACAACTTGCCCAAGTGTGACACCTTGCTGGTAAAAGGCAGGAGCTGTTCAGGGTGCTAAAGCAGCTATGCAGGGGTGTTGGCCGTTCAAAAGTTTGGGGTCACTTGACTGGAATATTTCTCATGATCATAAATACCTTTTAATCTGAAGA
Source organism: Moxostoma hubbsi (assembly GCA_032164185.1). Taxonomy (NCBI): domain Eukaryota; kingdom Metazoa; phylum Chordata; class Actinopteri; order Cypriniformes; family Catostomidae; genus Moxostoma; species Moxostoma hubbsi. Next base: position 27,472,351 of record JAVLUX010000007.1, on the reverse strand, counting down.
CGTATGCTTAAATGTTTGAAATTTGTTTTGTAGACAAAAATATAATTGTGCCAACATATTAATTTGTTTAATTACAAAAATTTGATTAAAGAAAAGTTTTTGAAATGGTTGAACTGGACAGAATAATAAAGTAAAAGCCAATAAGTGCCCAGCATAGATGGAAACTCCTTCAATACTGTTTAAAAAGCATCCCAGGGTGATACCTTAATAAGCTGGTTGAGAAAATGCCAAGTGTACATTTCTACAAATTATAGGCAAAGGGTGGCTACGTTGAAGATGCAAAAATATAACATAGTTTTAATTTATTTTGGATTTTTTTGGTTACCACAGAAGATGGTGTCTGTAGAATGGCCTGAACAGGCCCGCTCATGGGGTCGAGGTGGACTCCCAAAAAGGAGCTTTGTTGGCTGGGGAGAACCCACGCTGGGGGGAGGGGTGGCAGCATCATCCTCTGACTACTCGCCTGATGCAATGAGAGACATGACATCATCATTATCATCCCCAGCATCAGAACCGCTGAACGAGACGAGGCCATGTGCTCTTTCAAAGGGCCATCTTTGAAGCTCATCTCGCACATAGCGTATCGGAAAACATGTGCTTCATGTAGATTGAGGGGCTCGCAGGGCGTGTGGCGGTGCGAGGACCACCTCAAACCTCTACCTTGTAATCCCGCCGTGCTGTCTCGTGTGAATCCTCGGGTATCACAGAAGAGGCAGGTGGGAGGACGCGTGACGCTGAATCATCCCTCAGAACAAGGGCGATTCAGGAGCTAAGCATCTTGATACACACGCAGTGAGGACAGTCTGTCTGGCCCAGAGAGTAAACGCAGTTCTCATGCTGATCTGACAGCGGGATGTGCCTCTCGCATAAAGAACACTCACAGAATGATATCTTTAAAAAGACGTAAGTGACTCTTTTATATATATATATATATAAATATATCTATATTTATATCACACAATATACAATACAAAATACACAATTGCTTTGTAAGGATACACAAAACATGCCGAAATGCTGCAGGGAATCAGGAAACTGAGGCCCTTTCACCAGCGAAGTGTCAAACGGCGAGGTGGTGTGATGTTCGCAGGAGAACTGCATAGGAACGGAAAGTCTTCCAGTAAAGATTCTGCCCACTGACTCTCTCTCTCCTCTCTCTTCTAGACCAGCTCGTACCTACACCACACAGCCCCTGGCTGTCTGACGTTCTTCGTGAACATTGGACTGACCTCAGAGCAGCTGAGAGGAGATGGCGTAAATCTAGAGATCCAGCAGATCTAGGTAAATATCAACTTCTCCTTGCAACTTTTTCAGATAGCGTTAAAGCTGCAAAAACCTCCTATTACCAGACTAAGATCAACAGCACCACAGACACTCATAACTTATTTAGAACATTCAACACACTTCTCTGTACTCCCCCTCCACCGTCTCACAAATCACTTACAGCAGATATCTTCACCACATTTTTTACAAATAAGGTTACAACCATCAGCAATACATTCACTACACCACACCTTGTCAAACGCCTGGCTCCTGTATGCAACCATTTTTTCTCTATGTTCTCTCCTCTGACTGACACTGAGGTCTCTAAACTCCTCCTCTCCAACCACCCCACCTGTTCCCTTGACCCCATTCCATCACACCTTCTCCAGGCCATCTCTCCATCCATCTTACCTGCACTCACACACATAATTAACAAATCTCTACTTACAGGCACTTTTCACACTACATTTAAGCAGGCTCGAGTAACCACACTGCTGAAAAAACCTGCACTTAACCCCACACAGATAGAACATTACAGACCAGTCTCTCATCCCATTCATGGCAAAAAGTGTTTTCAATCAGATCTCTGCCTATCTCTCACAGAACAAGCTGCTGGATGACAATCAGTCAGGCTTCAACAGTGGACACTCCACTGAGACTGCCCTGCTGTCTGTCACAGAGTCGCTGAGACAGGCGAAAGCTTAATCCAAATCATCCGTTCTGATTCTGCTGCACCTTTCTGCAGCCTTTGACACAGTCAACCATCAGATCCTTCTCTCCACCCTCTCTACTTTTGGCATCAGAGGAACTGTGCTTGACTGGTTGACCTCCTATCTCTCAGATAGGTCCTTCAAGGTAGCCTGGAGAGGTGTGGTATCCAAGCCACATCAGTTACGTACTTGGGTACCTCAGTGATCAGTGCTTGGGCCACTTCTCTTCTCCATATACACAACATCACTGGGACCCATCATTCAGTCACATGGTTTCTCTTACCACTGCTACGCTGACGACACGCAACTTTGTCTTTCCAGCCCAACGACACCACAGTGACCGCTCGAATTGCTGCCTGTCTGGAACACCACCTGCCAGCACCTCAACCCAGCCAAGACCGAACTCCTTGTCTTTCCAGCCAGCCCTGCTGTTGAACACAACATCACCATGCAGCTGGGTTCAACTACAGTATAACCTTCCAAAACAGTCAGAAATCTAGGGGTAACCATCGAGAACAAGCTAAATTTCACAGACCACATCTCAAAGACTGCAAGATCATGTAGATTTACACTCTACAATATCAGGAAAATAAGACCCTTCCTCTCTGAACATGCCACACAAATGCTTGTTCAGTCACTTGTCATAACTAGACTGGACTACTGTAACTCTCTCATTGCAGGCCTTCCTGCATGTGCAATTAGACCTCTGCAAATGATCCAGAATGCAGCAGCACGTCTGGTCTTTAATGAACCAAAGAGAGCGCATGTTACACCACTCTTTGTCTCTCTCCACTGGCTGCCGGTTGATGCACATGTTAAATTCAAGGCTCTGATGCTGGCATACAGAACAGTCACTGGGTCTGCTCCAGCATACCAAAAATCATTTATGCTGATCTACACTCCTGCCAGAAGCGGTCGGCTAAGGAACATCGCCTTGTTGTACCAACACAAAGAGGCACCAAAACACTTTCCCGGACTCTCAGTTTCAACATACCACATTGGTGGAATGACCTTCCCCACTCCATCCGTGAAGCTGACTCACTCTCTGTCTTCAAAAAATGGCTAAAAACACATCTTTTCCAAGAGCACTTAACCAGTCACTAAAAAAAAAAAAAAAAAAAAAAAAATTCTTGTTGCACTTAAATCTGTTTTGAATGCTATTCTAATGCTAGTATAACTTTGTAGTATGGCACTTTTCGTACAAATGTCTCCCTAAGATGATTCGCTTATCATATATCCTCTTTTGTAAGTCGCTTTGGATAAAAGCGTCTGCCAAATGAATAAATGTAAATGTAAATGCAATTATGATTCAAGTAACAAAAAATGCCCAAAAGCAAGAGCGTGTTGATTTTAAATAATGTGTTTAATGTTTCAAATAGTTTAGCATAAATTATACAGTGCAGTCAAGAGAACAAAGGCAAATTACATCTACATCCCTAAAGAACTGAGGTGGAGTGAAAGAGGAAGATGAATCAGGGTGTACATTTCAGTTTGAACAAAAATAATCTGTAAGGCAGAACTATGAAACAGTAACTTACATGTAATATGTTCCTCTGCACAACGTCACATTAGTGTGGTTTTTGAACCAGGTTAAACTTTACTACTGTAACCTTAATTGGAAACACATGTGGGTGTGGGGCATGTGTTCGTATTGAGAGGATAAAATCAGTTCAAATTACCAATGTAAAATATTATCTTCTGGACAAGTTAACTTTTACACACCCAATCTACAGCCTCAATTCCCAAAAAGTTGGGACAGTAGGAAAAATGCTAATAAAAACAAAAAGGAGTGATTTGAAAATTATATTTCACCCTTTGCTATGTTGAAAGGACTACAATTACACATTGTATGATGCTTTTTCTTGTGAATTTCATTGTTTATTTGTTTTTTTAAAAGTGCAGTCATTTCAAATCAGATAATTGCAACACATTCTAAAAAAGTTGAGATGGGCAGTTTATGACTAATAACAATTTGACGAGTTGAAATAACATGGCAATGAAAAACAGGAGATGTTAAACAGGTGAGGCAATCGTGTCAAAGTATAGACGCAGCCTCCAAAAACAGCTTCTAAGCTGTTTTCAAGAGCAAGGATCATACGAGATTTGTGAATTTCCCAACAGATGCTTCTGCAAATAATCCATCACATTGAGAACAATGTTCCCCAAAGACAAATTGGAAGAATTTGGGGAATTTCACCATCTACATTGCACAATATATATATATATATATATATATATATATATATATATATATATAAAATATAAGGAATTTCCACTTTTTAAACTTAACAAACTTTTTTTTTCTCCCCAATTTGGAATGCCAAATTCCCAATGCGCTCTAAATCCTCGTGGTGGTGTAGTGACTCGCCTCAATCCGGGTGGTGGAGGACGAATCTCTGTTGCCTCTGTGTCTGAGATGTCAATCTGCGCATTTTATCATGTGGCTTGTTGAGTGCATTACCGCAGAGATCTAGCACGTGTGGATGCTCACACTATTCTCCTGCATCCATACACAACTCACCATGCACTCCACCGAGAGCAAGAATCACAGTATGGCAACCACGAGGAAGTTACTCCTGTGACTCTAACCTCTCTAGTAACCGGGCCAATTTGGTTGCTTGGGAGACCTGGCTGGAGTCACTCAGCAAGCCCTGGATTCGAGCTTGTGACTCCAAGTGTGGAAGTCAGCGTCTTACTCACTGAGCTACCCAGGACCCCCCTTAATAAGTGTTATTAGAAGATTAAACACTTGACTTTCCCAACTTTTTTGGGGTGTGTTGCAATCATCTGATTTGAAATTACTGTATGTGAAAAAACTAAACAAAATAATTAAATTCACAAAGTAAAACATCATATAATGTTTAGTTGTAGTGCTTTTCAATATAGCAAAGGCTGAATATAATTTACAAATCACTCCTTTTTGTTTTTATTAAAAATGTTCATACTGTCCCAACTTTTCCGGTATTGGGGTTGTTTCGTATAAGAAATGAAAATAAATCACACAGATCATTAATGAAGTATTGTAACATGAACAGCCAGCTTTTATATAGATGACTTTTCTTCAACTCTAACTCTGTTGAATTAACTCACTCACACCAAGATAAATATAATAATGCAATAAATAAGTGAATGAATAAATAACTAAATAAATACAATGAATAAATAGTAGAGAATTACATTTAGAAATTCAATAAATATTCAATTTAATATTAATATTTAATTATCAATGGTTTAAAAATAAGATATATACAAATATATACACAATAATTCAGTTTTTCATATTTATTTTGTTCCAAGGTTTAAATCAGTTTCTTTTCAATTTAAGGGCCCTGTTTTTTTTTAGGTTGTAACCATATATTTTGTTCTCTTCCAGTTCCTTTAAATACCTGGCTAGATTTGGTAGTTTCGGTTTGATTCACATTTTTGTGTATGTTCCTGTTTCTGCTTATAGGTGATCCACACTATGTACTGTACTGTAGATCAGTGTTTCCCAAAAGTTTTCTGCCACAGCGCACTTTTTATGACTAAAAAATTAGAAGGAACACCATTATCCTACATAGGCTAACCATCGTCAATATTTTTCCTTTTCAAGAACTTGTCCATGTTTTCGGTCCATCTTAGTAGCGAGTTTATTTGTAATGTTTGAAATTCGGCTATGCAAAAAAAAAAAAATGAAAAAAAGTCACATTACGTTAGACTTTCCCTATCTGTCACTCACTCAACGTTGTGTCGATGAAGTGATACTAGGGGTCACTCTAGGGAGCCCAAGACACCTCTGATCTTTGATAAAAGGCCAGTGGGAATTGGCTTGTGGTATTTGCATGCCACTCTCCCCGACATACGGGTATAAAGGAGCTGGCGTGCGAACTGCTCATTCAGATTTTCTCTTCGGAGCTGAGCAGTTGTTGTTCAATGAGCTGAGTCCCACGGCTTCCCATTCATCTCTGCTGGATCTTTGACGGCGCATTACAGCAGCTTTCTCCCCTCTCTGCATTGTTCCTTCTACCTACGGGTATGAGGCCAGCGCGGCTAGCTCTGGGGGGGGGGGGGGGGGGGGGGGGGATTTGGGGACCTCAATGGGACCACCTCCGCTGGGTAAATCCCCACGGACAATCGTTTGATCAGCATCGGAGAGTGGGCTTGTCCATTCAGACGTGGAAGCCTCGTCTTGGCTGCTCCCCTCGGGTATGGTCGCCCAGTCTCAGGCTGACACTGAAATCACGGACATGCTTTCCCGGGCGGCCGCAAGCGTTGGGCTAGAGGGGAGCCCTCCACTCTCCCCTGAAACCTCGCGGCTCGATGATTGGTTCCTGGGCCCGCGGCGCCACTCACAGCCACATCCCGCCCCAGTTCCTTTCTTCCCAGAGGTGTACGAGGAGCTGACAGGTCATGGGAGGCACCTTTTACTGCCCGGTCCTGATCTTTCAGCTCTCCCAACCTCACTACCCTCGATGGTGGGGTGGCCAGGGGCTACTCGGCGATACCCCCAGTGGATAAGGGGCTCTCGGTGCACCTATGCCCGCAGAGCGCCACCACCTGGCGCGGGCACCCGAAGCTCCCGTCCAAGGCTTGTAGGTTTACAGGCCCACCTGGCCTACAGTGCCACTGGACAAGCTGCCTCCACACTGCATGCCATGGCTGTCCTGCAGGTCCACCAAGCCAAGGCACTCAAAGAGCTGCACAAGGGTAGGATTTCTCCACATGACTCACTTCTGACGAAAAATAGTTGGCAAGACCATGTGACGTATTTCCACTCTCTCTAGGTGAGGTGTGGTCTCTGCGGTGTCTTCCCTTTGTGAGTAAATTCCTGGTTACTTCCGTAACCTCTGTTCCCTGATGGAGGGAACGAGATGTTGCATCTTCTGCCACAATGCTGGACTACCTGCTGAAATGGCCGGGACCTTCTCTCTCGGCTCCTCAGCACAAAACCTGAATGAGCGGTTTGCACGCCAGCTCCTTTATACCCGTATGTCCGGGGGAGTGGCATGCAAATACCACTCGCCAATTCCCATTGGCCTTTTGTCAAAGATCAGAGGTGTCTCGGGCTCTCAATAGTGACCTCTAGTGTCACTTCATTGACACAACATCTTGTTCCCTCCATCAGGAAATGGAGGTTATGGAAGTAACCAGGACTTTCTCATCGTCCGTCATAATATTTCATATTTTAATGATAATAAGACATAATAGCTTTTATTTTCATTCACATTTTCATTTTTAATCATGAATTTACAGGACCAGCATATACCTAGTAGATTATGCATTTATTTATTTATGAAGAGAACAGATGAACAACAGAGACACCACACAAAGCAGATTAATGTTTTTTCCCCCAGTCACAGTGGAGGCCACTAAAATATGAACAAAACAATATTACAAAAAAACAAATACGACTGAACAGAACTCAATTAACAACAACTCAAAACTTCCTCCTGGTCCGCATCGACTTAAACTGGGTGCTCGCCTCTGCGTATTCAAACGCATCAAGGGAGACTGATGCTGAGGCAATTGTCATTAGATTTTGCATCTTTGCCTCGGAACATATGACTTCTCGTGGCAGTTTTAATTTGGTTCTGGAGGCTGAACCCAGCGTCAAGCGCCGCGTCACCCTTCACATGACAAGAGTTGCAGAAAGCATCACAGAGGGGTGATTTTATGACTTTGCCACATAAAAAAGTGGGAGGTGTGCACAATAAACATTGAAAACATGCATTTGGAAGAGAGAAAAAAGCTTGCAGTTGCTTTGATAGCAGAAAGTAATAAAAGGACTTGTTTATGTTTAGGTCTGAGCATTTTCTTGGTGAATTTAAATTAGTTCAGTAACTGGGGTCTCTGATATTCATAAATGATAAGGTAATATTTAATTAAAAGAAATTATGAGACATTTAAAGTCTCTTCACAAATTTGGACAGTTTATAAATATTTCTTGTTGCTTAGTACTCTAAAAAACATTATTGGTGAAGCAAAAGCATCATAAAAAACAACCGGAGTCTTCACAACTAACTGCAGTTTAACAAAACACACATTAATAATCAGTTCAGGTTCATCTTTTCATCTAAATAATCTTTGAATCCTCTTGTGATTTTCTTAGTGATCTATTCTTTTAAGCTCCTTTGCTGGTCGATTATATTCCAAATCGGTCAGTCATCAATTTAAAAAATATTTAAATTAGGCATTCTTGGTGCATGCACACCATAGCACATGCGAAAGCTATTATAAATAGATCAAATGAATCTACATGTGTCTCTGCATGTTAAAAATGTACCTGCATGAGTCAACTAATATCTAGTTACAAAGGTGTACTCCAAATTGTCATGTCCACTAAACATAGACTGCATCACTAGAACTAAAGTGTTTCCTAGGGTTTGGTAAGTCAGTCTGTTTGGAGCTTGTCTTTGCCTTGATGATTTTCTGATCTCCCTTTCTTCTCTAGCAGATCCTGGTTGATTAGTCACAGTTTCATCAGCATAACGTTCCACATATTCAACTCCCATGTCTTCAACTTCCTCTGCAATACTTTGGATACCTTGGTTTCTTTTTAGGTTCTCCATATCTATAGCTTCAGTTTGAAGTTCAGATGAGAAAGGTAAGTATGAATCAACAGTAGATCCAGGTAAAATCTCTTCTAGGGCATGTCCTCTTTAGATGTAGATGGTAAACATGTATTAACTGCATATTCAGGTAAGCATGCTCTCTCTTCTCCATTAAATAGGTTTCCAGCAGGCAGAGAAGGTAAATATGGATCGACTGTACCCTCAGGTAAGTTTGATGCCTCTTCACCTTTGTGCAGATCCTCTTTAGATGGATAGAGAAAGTATGGTGTCTCTTTTCCATTTGGTGTCTCTTTTCCATTTGGTAGGCTATCACCAGTACTCTCATGAGGTTGGAATATTTTTGCAGCAGTATTTAGCTAGGAAGAATACAAAATGTAATTTCCTGCAGCTTATGGGGCAACAGTGTGTGAAAAAACGTCCTTGCTAGGCCATCGTTCTGCACAGTAGTATTCCTCCTCTTCTTCTTTATCTTCCCATTCCTCTTTCTGTTCAAGAACTTCCACACTTGTCAGTTGACTTGGAGTTTCAAAATTTTGTCCGTCTAAGCTTGTCTCCTTCTCAACAGTGGGTGACAAGAATCCACAGGGAAGGAAAAGATCTCTGTGCAATGTCCTTTCAGCACCTGCTGAGCTCTCTGGAGCAGCTGCATAATCAGGAAAATCACCAGTTTGCTTTACAACTCTGTAGATGATTCAACTCCATCGCCAAGCTTATGCTTTCATTTTACTCCAACACACCTTACAAGGACTCTGTCACCTGCTTCAAGACATGACTCATGCACTTTGCTGTCATAGTGAAGCTTGTTTCTCTGAGCAGTCTTCTGACTCTGTTGTACAGTGACTTTGTTGCTCTCTTGTAGGTGGTCTCTCAGTTTCTTGATATATTCTGTATGTTACTTCTTGAAATCTTTACGATGGAGTCCAAAAGCTATGTCGATGGGGAGATTAGGTTGACTGCCAAACATGATGAGGTGTAAATCCAGTTGTATCATTCTTTGAGCAGTTACAATTGCAATCAAAATTATTCAAACCCCATTGCAAATCAGGTTTATTGTGAAAATGTTCAGACTTTCAGCTGTTTGAAATGAACAAATCAAACAAAAGCAATTTAAATAGCTCAACACAATGAATGTTTCAAGTGGTTTCCCCAAATTCAACTGAAAATGCAACTTAGAAGGACTTCTCCAGTCTCAAAATTATTCAACCCCTTCATGGCAAGCATCTTCAGTGCTTAGTAGAGCACCCTTTTGCTGTTATGACCTGCTGCAAATGAAATGCACAGCCAGAAACCAGCTTCTGGCAGCGCTCCTGAGGAATCTTAGCCCATTCCTCAAGAGCAATGGCCTCCAGTTCAGTAGTATTCTTGGGTTTGTGTGCTGCAACCGCCTTCTTCAAATCCCACCAGAGAATTTATATGGGGTTCAAGTCAGGTGACTGTGATGGCCACTGTAGAATCTTCTAGGACTTCTTCTGCAACCAAGCCTTGGTGGAATTTGAGGTATGCTTGGGAATATTGGAGCCGACTTTTGGGTTGGTAGTGGTGTACGTCTTGGAGTTCTGGCATGGAAACCTTCTGTGTTTAGTACGCGCCTTACTGTGCTCACTGAAACCTCAGTGCCTGTTGCCACCAAATCTTGCTGCAGGTCTTTTGCAGTCACTCGAGTGTTTTCCACAACCTGCCTTCTCAGAAATCTGTTTGCAGCAGTTGATAGCTTCCTTTTTCTGTCCCGGCCAGGTAGTGTAACCACTGTTCCCTTAACTTTGAACTTGCAAACTATTCTTCCAATGGTGTCTCTAGGAGCCTTCGCTATCTTTTTGTATCCTGTTCCTTGTTTGTGAAGGGCAATGATCTCTTCTCTTAACTTTTTTGACCATTCTTTTGACTTTGCCATATTTATAACATGCAGTCAAACATGACACTCAACAATTCCCTAGCCAGTTCATATATTTCATGTGTTCCAGCTGAGACAACACCTCTTTTGCCTATTTGTGCTGTTGTGAAGGATTCTATTCAGGGGGTGAATAATTTTGAGATTGGAGAATTCATTATAAGTTGCAATTTCAGTTGAATTTGTGGAAACTACTTAAAGCATTTAATGTGTTGAGCCATTTCAAATGCTTTGTTTGATTTGTTCATTGCAAACAGCTGAAAGTCTGTATATTTTGACAATAAACCTCATTTTCAATGGGGGTTGAATAATTTTGATTGCAACTGTATATGCTGGTACTAATGGTTGCACAAAATCCTTCTGTCTGCTCTTGATACAGTTATTTGATGAGAACTCACTCGAATCTCATGCTTGGTCACTATGCGAACAGTCTGGGAACCCATAGTGGATGAAGAAATTGTTCCACAATATTTTTTCCACTGTCTTGTCTCTCTGATCAGATGTTTGAACAGCAACAGCATATTTTGTGAAATGGTCCTTCATGGCCAGGATGTCTTTAGTTCCTCCTCGATCAGGTTCCAATGAGAGATAGTCCTTACAGACCAATTCCATTGGTTGGCTTGTCCTGATATTGATTAGTGATTCACTTTACTCAGAATTGTATTCTGATGTATCTCTCATAGGTGCAGATATTTTCCTCAACATCCATAGACATCCGTAGCCAGTAGAAACGTTCACGGATGAGATCTATATTCCTGTCTATCCCCATATGTCCCATGGAGATGTGGAGATTCTCGAGAGCTATCTTTTGGTAGCTTGATGGGAGGACTAATTGGAATGAAGGCTCTCCTTGTGTCAGCCGTTGTTTATACAGGACATCCTCATTAAGATCAAGCTGATTTCTAATCCTGAGCATCAACTGAACATCCCAGTCTTCTTGCTGTCTTGCTCTATAACGAAGGCTCTTTCCAGAGGTTATAATACCAATAACCATATTGTCGGAGGGGCCATTTCTCTGTTCGGAAATCCAATCCTGTTGTGACATGCATGGGAAGGTACTGGATTCATCATAGGTAAGTATACATTTTTCTTGCAAACAGTTTGAACTGTTTCCTGAGGGACAGAAGAATCAAAGCAAGCAAGAAACTGTAGAACTCTTTCATCCTCAGATTGAGACATGTTATCAGGCTCAACACTATCATGGGGATGTCTTTAGAGACCATAAGCATCTTGATTTTGTTTTCCTGCTGTGGACTGGATGTTGAAGTCAAAGTTTGACAGGGCAGCAAGCCATCGAATTCTAGCTTATGGGTGGGATATCTTTTCTCTGACACAGATAGACCTCTGCTGGCATATGCAACGACTCTAACTAGATCATTCTGTCCCTGATAGATTGCTGCACCTAAACCATAAATAATAATATCTGTGTGCAAGGTGTATGGGAGCTTGGGGTTGGCAAACCCAAGAATGGGAGTTGTGGTAAGCTTCTTTATGAGTATGTCAAATGCTTCATCACACTTGGAGGTCCATTTCTCCTTAAATGGTGTTGTCCAATTCACAGATTATTGAGAGTTAGGTGTTTCCTATGACACTTTTATTCTTCTTTGACCTATTGTCAGATCATTAAGGGGTCTTGTGCTCTTGGAATAATCCTTAATAAACCTTCCTGAATTCCTGAAGAAATAGCACTTCTCTAGGGAAATCTTTAGTCCAAATAATTTCAGCCTCATCATCACACATGAAATGATCTTCATGTTCTTCCAAAGTGTCTGAAAAGACAATAAGATTATCTAGAAAGACTAGAACTTCAGATTCATGTTCACCATACACTTCTCCATTACACATTGAAAGGTGCATTGTGCATCTCAAGAGGTGCTCTTTTTGTAGCTTAATAAATGCATACAAACTAACTGTTTTTAAGTTTTATTTTTACATTTACTGATAATAACAGCAATAAACATTCAAGTAACAAAAATGACTGAAAGCAAGAATGTGTTGATTTTAAATATTGTGTTTAATATTTCAAATAGTTAAGCAAAAATTATTCTGTAGAGTCAAGAGAACAAAGGCAAACGACATCTACATCCCTAAAGAATTGAGGTGAAGTGAAAGAGGAAGATGAGGCAGGGTGTGCATTTTGGTTTGTTTGTGAAACCTCCTGAACATAAAATAAATAATAAACAAAAATCTGTAAGGCAGAACTATGAAACAGTAATTTTCATGCATGTTCCTCCGCACAGCATCACATTAGTCTGGTGTTTTTACCGAGCCACACGTTACTTCTAATACTTCATTTGCATCATTACTATCAGATAAAACATGAATATTTCTAATTTAATACAAAATGACCAAACCGATTAAAATTCCATAACATTGTATACATTTAGGCTACATCCTTGCATATTTTAGAGGGTGATAATTAATAATAATATAATACATTTTCAGCTAAGTAATAAATTATTATTATTATTTTGCCTTTACAAATCCACAACCAACATGTCATCTTAAAAGAAGACTAATTCTTCTTTTTCACAAGTAATAATCCTGTTTGGTGATCCTTTTCGGTTCAAGAAACAGGGTTATTGGAAATTTAACTGCATTTGCAGTGCTTGTTGCCTTTGGATAGAATGCAAACTATTGCAGATGCACTTGGAGGTAATGGTGATTTTGGTTTTGTTTTATGACAATTCATGCAACTGGGAACTAGGCTGAGATGTACAGAAACCTGACTGCTGAGAGGAAATGAGAAACCCTTTACCAGAAAGGACACTAGGATCAGTAGTCAGTGGTGCTCCACATACTTTCAGAACCTTAAAAAGACAGTAGGATTCTAATAGTATTTCAGTTACTGCATCCATGACTAGTGATGCCAGATAGGATATTAACAATGCAAAAACATGATTTTAGATGACACCATAAACAAATGCGGATATGTGATAGCACCAGTGTGGACTCTAATTAGCCAAGATCAATGAGGTCTTCCACAATGCATCCCTCCTCCTCATGCTTCTTCTTTAGCCAATCGGCTCTTAGCTGCTTAATCTCATTTCCATAGTACTCATGCAGTTTACTGAATTCTTCTAATGGATCAAAGCCCACAACTGGCCACTCCCCATAAGATGGTGCAGCACTATTTAAGGGTGTGACATGGGCATTTCTCTTTGGCCAGACCTTTGGAGATCGTTTATTGGTAGTTTTGAATGGAACAGGAGGGGCATGTAGACTACAGCTGATGGGTCTTTTTGGCATAGATGAAGGTGGTACTGAACTGGTACTGTAGCTCCTCCCATCTCTGGGTAATATGGAAGCCCCATGCATGAAATAAGAGTGTCCCGTGCTCCAGGAAGCCATTGTATTATTTGGTGCTTTCTCACCCAATGTAGATGTCACTGCAGAGGACTTTGTTATGGAATAACAAAGGCCTTTCCCTTTTTTAGCTTCTGTTTTATTCAGAGCATGAAAAAAAACAAAAATAATCAGAGTTAAAATACCATTCAAAGAATAAAAGCACTGGCACACTGAAGTAAATAAAATAGTAAATACAGACAAAAACACATATAAAAGCAAATTTGCACTCACCTTCATAGAGTCTCTCCATGTCCCTGACTATCATTGAAAGGTAGATATGACCGGAGCAGAGTAGAGCACTGATCCAGCTCTCCTGGCTTAGCTGGTTTTCAGCAGCCAGCCTATAAGTTCGAAGGCCTGGTCCAGTGAACACCAAAGAGAAGCAGAACTGACCATCCATCTCACATGCCTGTACCATACAGCCCTCCAAAACAATCACCCCTAACAGATTGCGATCACCTGGACGCTCCTGATAAAACAACAGATTCCCCTTTAACACAAACCAACGGCGCAGGTAGGTTGTGTTCCTCTCTTTCTGTGGAATGAAATGAGACATTAGTTTGGCAGGGGGAAACATTGTAAGAAAGACTAATTTTAAGAGACATATAAAAAAAAATACAGGGCAGAGAAACCCTGGAGATAAGATATATCATGTAGCTTTTTGTAATAAACCTAGATTAGTGTCACTAATAAAAAATAGGCCACTTTTAATTAGTGTGTATCAAATGATAAATGTAATAGCCCTTTTTCTACAGCGATACCATTCACAGAGAGGGAGGGTATAATACTCTACCAGGCCCCAAAAAAAGTTGCATACTCTAATAATGAGTTGGACCGCCTTTAGCTTTGATTATGGAGCTCATTCGTCGTGGCATTATTTCGACAACCTATGCAATGTCACAACATTTATTAATGCACTTCCCTTCTTACCCTTGCTTTGAAATTGGGTAAATCTGGACTCATAAGACCACAAGACCTTTTCCATTGCTCCACAGTCCAATCTTTATGCTCCCTAACAAATTGAGTTCAGCAAATTCTTGTGGCCACACAGCTGTTTAGTCCCAATACTGTAAGTTCTTGTCGCATTGTGCATTTGAAAATGCTCTTAATTTCACAATTAAACATAGCTGTGAGTTCTACTGTTGTTTTATTATGATATGACTTGTTTTATGTTTTAGTAATCTCCAATTACGATCATTCAAGATTTTTTCCAGACCACATTTCTTCTGCGAAGCTGGCGGTTCACCACTCCAGGTTTTTATAATGTGTTGGGCAGTTCTTAATCCAATTCAAGAGATTTCAGAAATCTCCTTAGCTGTTTTCTTTGCTTTATGCAGGCCAGTAGTTTGCCCTTTCTGAAACACAGTAACATCTTTTCCATGGCCATGGGATACTTCTTCCGACATGGTTGTTTAAAAAATAAGAAGTTGCACACTACATTAATTGGGGATAAAGAATTGTTGCCATCTGAAACATATGAATCACTGCAATAATTATCCAATCATAGGCTATTAAGTATCTACTTATTTAAATCCAAACGGCAACTTTTTTTGGCCAGGGAATCTTTATAATTATTATTATTTGAACAAATCTGAGATTATTTACAACAACTATGAAATTGTACTTATTACAGGTTATTTTTATTTAATTTTTTTTTACAACTGGTTACATGCTTTTCTTAATACCTAGTTAGTATGGCTGCACGATTATGATTAAAATCATAATTGATGATTATTTTGCTTGATATTGTAATTGTGATTCAAATACATTTTGTTGGGCAACTGCATGCCATATCTTTATGTAGACTACACATCTAAAACCAGCTGAGAATTGTTCCTGAATTGCTTAATTGCATAATAAGTTATACACAGAACGTGTGCAACACAACAATACTAGAATAGAGGGTTGTTGTTTTTATGCTAACAGACTAATTTAAACAGATTTTCAGATTGTCTTTTGCATTCATGCACACAACTGACCAAATAAGTTTGTAAATACAAAATATTGACACTATGGGAATAGGTCTAAATTGAATGACATAATCCTCATAATTACATAATAATTGAAACTTTTCACAATTAGTTTATTGTAGCAGCTGTAATTGTTATCTCAATAACTGTTTCGATTAAATGTGAAGCCTTAATGCCTAGTATACATTTTCAAAACTCTTCACAATCAACACAACATCAGTGTATGTGGAATGAACTGTGAAGCATCTTGTCAATGCTTTGATACAAAATTAATTCAATGACCTTATCTTTCAAAATTCTTGAATTCATTTCTTACTCAAACTCAAGTATTTGAAAAACTGTGTATCCACAGCCAATTTTTCACACTTTTACATAACGGTTAAATGTAGTTTCAAAACTGTAAAATAAACTAAATTAGACCGCATTATGCTTTATTTCTACAATAATTTCATATTGAAAAATACTTGAGGTATAAAAAGTAAATAAGTAAAACCTGATTAAACCAGATTTCTCTTTCAGCTGATAACCTACTCAGCTGTTTTGCTTTATTAATGTTGACCATCAATACTGTAAAAGGGGCCAACTTTGTAATGTTTGTGCTATGCAAACATGGCTTACAGAGTGGGTAGACTGGTAAGACAAGGAAGAGAAACAGGGATGTGTATGCATAGTGCAAACACAATTATGAGGAAGACCAAAACGTAGAGTAATTATTTTACTTCCCAAGGTGTAGCAACTGAGAGATTACATTTGATGTGATGTACAGTAGATGAGAACTTGCTGACAAATTCAGTGGACTGTATTGATTCAAACTAGAATTACCCTTTTTAATTGAGTAGTATTTAGCTTTATTGCGTGTGTTGACATTATTGGCCAACTCTATTCTGAAAAGACCAAATACAGCCATATTGAAGCATCACATTAGTGTTTTGTTCATATAACGTGCACTGCAGTGCATCCTGCATGTCCTGTGCATGTTTGTAAAAATCCAGGATGCTTGGCAAAAAATAAATCAATTATACAGGTCATTGTGTTTTGAAGGTCAAGCTGTGTTTTCTGGGTGAGAATGTTTGCAATGTTATGGTAGAATGGGCTGATTTTGAGATACTGCTAGTATAAAGCTTTTTGATGGTGTTAGTGAATTTTGGTAGAAATTAATTGATGTGTCAAGATGCATGTTGCAAAAGACGTTCTGTGTGAAATGTTTGTGAAAAGCATGTGACTAATTGTTAAAAACTGTAAATCATACAGACCAACTTGCCAGCATTGGTTTGCATGAACTGGTGCAAATACCTTGATCAGGATTCCCGCTAACACACGACATACCAATTACGTAATTTATTTGTCCTTTTTGGAATTTCCTGACTTACTAACAGAGGCAATGTAAATGCAACATCATGAGCCCTTAATTTCATTACCATTAAATGACTAATTCACACCGTCGTCTTTACGTCCTCATAATGTTCCATAATGTATTCGTAATATTTTGTTAATTCTGTGAATTAATGCCAACGTAACTGCAACATTATTGGTCCATAATATAATTACCACTTCTTCCAATTCCAATTCCAGTTGCAACTCAGGAAAATTGCATTTCTTTTCATTCATTTTCACAATATCAATTAATAATAATTGAAACCACATTAACTTTGCAATGTGTTATGATGACCAGAATTTGATATTTAAATGGTATAAAATGTCTCCAGTCACAACATAGAAAAAGAAAATCTCTCTGAATGTGTTGATTTTCGCAAAGTTTAAACATATTTAACATGATACTCATAAACACTGATCTTATAATATAGTGATGGATGGTAAATACAAAATTCATACTGTAACATTACGGCGCGTGCTAAATCAGAAATATGCGCATGCACGACAGAACTGCATCTGAAAGGACTATCAGAACACTTTATTTTCCAACACAATATAAAAATGTATTTATGAACATAGTTATGAACATAACACTAGATTATTTCTATATTCACCTAAAGCCCGACATATAAACAGAGGTTTTTCTGAGGTTAACACTGGTTACGTCACAACAAATAAACAACTTTTATTAAAAATGTACTGAAATATTGTGTATAAAGGTTCCTTGACATTTAGAAACACACTAAATACATAAAAGCTGTCTTTAACTTTATATATACAAACGGACCAAACCTAAACTGGAGAAAACAGCAGCTGCACTTCTGGGTCAAAGTTCAACAACCACATCAGGTTGGTTAAGTAACATTATTATCTTCTAGTTGAAGTTCTGTTAATATTTTTGCATCTGTGATTATTTGGCAGCTTTAATCACCTGAAATGTCTGCTAACATTATGACAAATGATGATAATGGAAGTGTCCAGGACAAGCATTTATGTATGTAAATATGTTTGATGCTATCTATCTATCTATCTATTGGTCTGTTTGTCAATCAATCAATCAATCATCTGTCTGTCTATCTATCTATTTATCTATTGGTCTGTCTGTCTATCTATCATCTGTCTGTCTGTCTGTCTGTCGTCTATCTATCTATCTATCTATCTATCTATTTATGGTAAGTGATTAATTTTTACATTTTTGCTATAATTTTATATAAGTATTTATTGAAAAACATGTAGATCTTCTGAAGTTTATATTATAATGAAGTCATTTACCATTATTATATATCCTTAAAATGTTTTTTAATTAAATTAACAAATGTAATTTAAGGCATTAGGTGTTAAGCTGGTCTAAGTACAAAAGTCATTTAGGCTTGTAATTTCGTGGCAATAGGTCTAAATTAATTTTATTGTTGCATTTTTCATCTGTTCTCTGTCAAAATAAGTTAATTAACTTTGAGGACATAAATTAGGTTACACTACTGCATGTCCGTCCATAGATTAATCATTAAAAGCAAAAATTACCAATTGGTAAACAATCAATTATTGATCCTTCACGTTGCCACAACGTTGTCATGACGGACTGGCACTGTTCCAAACTTTCGTTGTGGCAACGAATCCAGGAATTTCACTTTTCCAGTTTTCACAATCATTTACGTTGCCGAAGCGATAGTTTGGTCATCAAATTACGTTGCATTTACGTAATGGCCACGTATTTTGGTTAGCTGTGCTAGGTACGTTTTCTTTTCTAAATTATTATTACATCTAATTAACATTAAATAATAATTGGATAAACTGAAACGTCTTACCTTTTTGTAAAGGTAGCCCTCCTTATCTACAGGCGAGGTGCAGGACAGGTAATGGGTTAGAATTTTCTCATGGATCTTCATTACAACGCCACCTGGCTTCCAGCAGTGTCCTACGATCTAGAAATGAAAAGTAATTTAATTACAGTCTGGATCAATCTAATTTGTTATCATCATCATTCTGTTTCTACATTTCGGTTAATTGAAAAATAAAAAAACATTGGAAATACGCAGAAAAGTGGTCATTAGCAAATGACAGTAACAAATCTAACCAAAGTATGCGTTCAAAACCGAATAATTGTTTATCCTTTTAACGCAGGATCTGTCAGTCAGTCAGAGAGCCGTAAACATCCATTGCAACATAAAAAACGTAAAGTATCGTTTTTACGCATCTGTGAAAGCATACATAAGTGGATGGTGGCAAAGTATTATTACAGAATGGTGACAGGAAGATTAATGTTTTTCAGGTATAGAAATCAACCTACTTTTTCAATATCTTACTGTCCGCTGATATATCGAGGCTACATCCCTACGATCTCAGAGGCAAAACATCACTTCAGTTCAAACACCGCCAACTGATGCTGGAATAAAGAAGAGGATGATATAATACGTTTCGTATTACCAGCACCCGCAGGTGTCTTGCAAGTGTTGAACTATAAAAAAAAAAAAAAAAACGCGACCCACTTCCTGGTAACAAAAGCCGATGCCCTATTCTCTGTAGACTAAATGATGAAACAGCAGCAGGAAGAATGTACGGGATGTCACAGCGAAAAAAATACTGAACTTAATGGAAGAAAATAAATGTCAAATATATTTTCTTGTGGAAAAAACAAACAACAACATACATGTTGCATTCCAACCAACAATTGTTGGTTTACAGAAAGTTTGTTTCTTAAATTTAAAAAATAAATAAAATAGAAACCATATCAATGTTCTTTTTCCCAAAATATTGTTGATCTATGTTTTTAATACAGGCTCTCATAAAATATTCAGTCTAACTGGAATATTAAAATCATGCTTTTTAATTGTGTTTTGCACTCTTAGATGCACTCAGTAAAATTTAAGAATTGCATTCTTCTTGTTGTTCTTTTTGCTGGTCCCATAAGGATCACCACAGCGGACCATCTGTGATCGGCATATTTGACTTGGCACAGGTTTTACGCCGGATGCCCATCCTGATATTGTATAAAGTACTGAAAACATTTCTTCCAAATTCCAAATAATATATTGTTACGTAGAGCATTTATTTGCAGAAAATGACAAATGGTCAAAATAACAAAAAAGATGCAGTGTTTTCAGAATAATGCAAAGAAAACAAGTTCATATTCATTTTGAAACAACACAATACTATTGTTTTAACTTAGGAAGAGTTCAGAAATCAATATTTAGTGGAAGAACCCTAATTTGCAATCACAGCTTTCATGCATGCATGATCTCTACCAGTCTTTTACATTGCTGTTGGGTGGCTCCTGGTGCAAAAATTCAAGCAGCTCAGCTTTGTTTGATGGCTTGTGGCCAACCAACTTTCTCTTGATCACATTCCAGAGGTTTTCAATGGGGTTCTGGTCTGGAGATTGGGCTGGCATGACAATGTTTTGACCCGGTCATGCTGGCTTCATGTGCATGATAGGCAGATATAGTCACCACATACACTTGTATCGCTCTTGAAGAAATATGAGAATTTCATATTCATGTTCATGACTGAATGCGTAAGTTTAGCATGCTCCGTTCAGGAGCCTCACGTGCAGGTTCCACAGCTTGGGCTGGGGATGCCAGATTGTGCCTTGCGTCTGAGAGAGGAGATCCCTGCTCAGCGGTGTTTCCCATGGCGAGCTGTACAGCATCTCTACCATTTCCAGAAACCATGGCTTGTTGGGCCATTTCGGCACAACCAATAGAATCGTTTCCTTGTCCTCTCGGACTTTGGGGGAAATGCATATTTGTATTTTGCTGGCCATTTGTTGTCTGCCCCCAGAGGGGCTTGGGACTTCGAGTACCAGAGAGAGGACAGTGGGTATTCCCCACTGAGGCAAATAGATTGATTTCTGCTTTGGCAAATATTTCCCAAATACTCAATACAGTTTGAGGATGAAGTCTCCATTCGCCCGGTATCATCCCTTGGTGTGACAATAGGTCCACGCCATAACTCAGGCGGCTTGGGACATATGTCGCTCTCAGGGAGAGGAGATGATGCTCGCTCCATAGGAGGAGGTGACGCGTTAGTCTCAACTGTGGCGCTGAATGAATTCCGCCTTGGCAGTTTATATATGCCACAACTGTCTTGTTGTCTGAGCGAACCAAGACAGGACAGTTCGCTATTTCTGACTGAAAAGCTAGGAACGAGGAATGCAGCTGAGGTGGTTGATGTGCCATGCTTTCTTCGCACCTGCACCTGTGTTGGAAGCAACTGTAGTCACCATTTTACACCTGACAACCTGCCCCAGCATGACACCTCGCTGTTAAAAGGCAGGAGCTGTCCAAGGTGCTTAAGCAACTATACAGCGGTGGGATATAGTGATGCCCATGCGCCCATGGCACCAAGCATGTCGTGGCACACAGAACTTGAGCCAGCACTGAAGAGGTCTCATGTGTAAGAGACCTAATGGAATGACGGTAGATGCCACTGCCATAAACCCCAAAGCTTTTTGAAACAGCTTCAGTGGAAGTGTTCTCCCCAGTTTGATCTGAGACAGACACTGCAGAATGGCCTGAACATGTTTGCTCATGAGGTGCACACACCCACTTGCGGAGTTGAGGAGGTCTCCCAAAAGGGAGATTTGTTGGCTGGGGCAGAGCGTGCTCTGTGCCCAGTTCACATTGAGGCCCAAGCTGTTAAGATGTTGAAGCAGTAAGTCTTTGTGCTGGCATAACAGAGCCTCTGATTGTGCCTGTAACAGCCCATCGTTGAGGTAGTTCAAGATGCGCACGGTTTCAGATGGACGAGAACCACATCGATGCACTTTGTGAACATGCAAGGTGCCAGAGACAGTTTGAAGGGCAGGACTTTAAATTGATACACTATTCCCTTGAACGTGAGTCTCAAAAATATCCTGTGATGTCGTACAATTTGGATATGAGAGTACGCATCCTTCAGATCTATCGATGCAAACCAATCGTGTGAGCATACATGCGCTAAGATTAGTTTCTGAGTAATCATTTTGAATGGGTGCTTTGTGAGTGCGTGATTCAAATGTTTCAGATCCAGGATCGGCTGAAGCCGGCTGTCTTTCTTTAGGACAAGAAAATAATGGCTGTAAAACCTTTTTGGACTTGACAATTAGGCACAACCTCTATCACGCTTTTCATGAGGAGATTGTGTATTTTGGCTCATAACACTGCCGTGTCTTCGAATGAAAATGTGGAAGACAGAATGCCATTGAAACGGGGTAGCCAGCATGCAAACTGGATCGTATAACCATGTTTAATCATTTTTGCACCCATTCTAAAATACCCGTTAGGGCTCACCACGAGTCCATGTAACAAGCAGAGGGCAATTTGGTTTGCTCACAGTATTATATGATGGGTACCTCACCACAGGGAAGCAGTTGCGCATAATGTGTGTGCTTTGAAGAGGAAAATGGCTCTTTATTGAGAATGTGTGAGCATCTCGTGCATTTGCAATGAGTGCTGAATTCTTTTTTGCATTTATTGCATTTTTTATTGCATTTATTTAATTGCAAGGCACAGAACATTTGGAATAATATTGTGAACAATAATATTCCTTTCCCGAGAAACAGCAGTGGGGAGCTGGGGAAATGTGATTTGTGTCTCCTATCGAGCCCCTTTCAGATCAGACCCAGAGGGAACCGTGGGCTCTGCTTTTCGCTTCAAAGTGTTGAGCCCGTCAGGAGCATTTTTGCTGCACGTTTTTTTTTTCCTGCGCTGATACGGCTGCTTCCGTTTGGGCCACGGCTTGCATGGCCTCACTGGTGGTTCGGCATTGGCGCTGAGGCAGCAGGTATGGGGCTTTAGTTGGCCACTGGCTCGAAACAGAGCTAGGGCAAACCGGCTGTGATGTACTCCATTTTTGCATAAAGTGTTTCGTAGACTGTGATTGCTGCTGAGTCATGACGTAACACTGAGCAAACTTATTCACAGAGCAGCCAAAGAGACCAGCTGGAGACACTGGAGCATCCAATCGAGTGGCTTTATCATTATCACTCATTTCTCTGAAGGTCAGCCATAAATTTCGATCCAGAACCAGATTTGCCTATGGCCTGTGCAGTGAATTTCATGGCATGCAATGCTAAGTCTGTAGTGGTACGGAGCTCCTTGAATGTCTCTGGCTCGAAGCCTTGTCCATTTGCTTGAGGAGCTTGGCTTGAAATACCTGGAGAATCACCATTGCAATTTTTGTTTTTGTTGTTGTTGTAATCAACATCATGCAACAAATTATGTCAGTTGAGCTCAGTTTGTGTTAAACACAGAATATTCCACCATCCAAAGAGTGAAGTGTTCCCTCAAAGCAGAAAAGCCAAATGTTAACTCTAATATAAGGCACCAATTTGAAAAAAAAAAACAACAACATATAATTGGGTCAATGGAAGACGTAAATTAGGAACTTGTGGTTGTGTAACATTCAAGAAAGCAGATTAAGTGATGGATGTGAGGTCAGAAATAATTGTGGGAATTTGGTCTTATAACGCACTGTGTGATTCTATTGATGGCCTCTAGGGGACGCTAAAGTCTCTACTACAATCTAACGAATGACGTTGTTCCGGTTTTAGTTTACTTGAATAGCGAAGCGGGCACAACAACAACGAGGTAACGCATTTTTACCGATTGTGCTACATCGTACCCACTGACCAGTTCATTAAATGTGTTTTAATTTCCAGCTCAAATGTGTTTTGACTAGCTGACTGACACGATCTGCACGGACGCTCACAGCATTAGTTCGCGCAATCGCAATGCATAGTGCTGCAGGGCTACTGCTTATAGTGCTTTACCATATGATTGTTTATCAAGCTTTATGTTTTGGTTTGGAATAGTGTGCTAAACCAGTGAGTGCAATACATTTTATGCTGGGCTTTCTAGGTTATCAGAGCGTAGCCTATGGTTCTACTATGAAGACACACAGCTAAGCGGTATCGTGTGAATTACAGAAAGAAATCGATATGTTTGTCCTTCTGCTTCGATTATATTTAAAGAGGGCATTGCAATCATGTTTTTATTCTTCCAAACACTGTTAAGTACCTCAGGGTATTTGCTGCGAGGCTCTTAACTTTCCTATTTAGTTTCTGTTGTTGCTTTAATATCTTAAAGGTGCACTCACTAGGGTTGGGCGATCTTCTCCATAGTCCGATCGTCCTGGCGTCAGCCTGTGAGATTTACCTGGGGGTATTACCACTGGTTGGACGCTAGGTAGTATAATGGGGTCATTTTCGTTAAGCTACTTTGTCGCTGCGTGTCGCCAGTGTCTGGTGGGTAGATCGCTAGTGGTGTGTATGGAGAGTCTAAGCAGCACTGTTTCTTTACTATTATTATTATTAAAATAGTAGGATCACTTGAGCTCTACCACCTTCTCTCATATTGGCTGTCGTTCCTGAAAGTCGCATGTCATTTGCATAAAGTTAAGCATTTCTCAACTTTGTCGCGTCGCTTGTCATGCCCACATCCGGACGCCATGCTCGTGTTGCCGGAAGTCGCAAGCTCTCATTGAAAATGAATGAGATGAGGTAGATTTTTTTGCTGCCAGACTTCGCCTAGAGCACACAGCTCTAAATGATTCCTTATATAGAATGAACAAACATGAGTCTGGGAATTGTAGATTATGTGGATCAGCAGAAACTGTACTAAAATATTTTGTACTGCTTATTAAAATGAAAGAGTATTTTTGTTGGAAGAGAAATGGGGATAGGAAATCTTACTCTTAAAACACTGCTGCTTAACGACTTGAATCATTGTGAAATATATAGTGCATTAATGAGATACTTAAGAAAGGTAGAACTGTTTAATAGGATTTAGAAGTTTATATAATTTTTTTTGTTTGTTTATTTTTGCCCATTCCATCAATGGTCTACACTCCAGCCCAGTAGGTGGCGGGAATGCACCTATCGTTTGTTTGTCAACCGCCATAAGATACCAAAAGAAGAAGATTTGTTGCCGGCAGTGTGAACGCAGCTTTAGGGTAAAGCTTACACATTAAAGCAAGACACCTTGATTTCAAACTTTGAACTTTATTTTTTGTTAATATTAACTAAGAGAATCAAATGAAACAGGAAAAAATTTAAGTGCAATTGTGTGAATTGTTCACATTTTTGAAGGATGGTTTTACAACAGTTCTGAAGGGAACATCTCTTTGGCAAAGAACCTACTTCATCTGTTCATTCTCTGCTGGTTGTGTATTTAGTTGCCGGGGAAAATACATTGTGTGTGAATACATTTGTTTTGCTCCCTCCTTCACAATATATTTATATATTGTGAAGGAGGGAACAAAACAAATTTAGATGTTCATCTAAACATGCAGGCGGAAAATTAATTATACAAATAAAGACATATGATATTCACTGAAATATAAATCATGGTTTGAGGTGAAAGTTTTTTTTTGTATCTGTTTTAATCACAGATGTATGCGTTGCAGAGTTGTAGTCACAATTAACTGCTCTGTGGGGAAAAAAGAGATCTGAACTCAAAGCACCTCCTGAGCTGAGATGTCTGAGGTCATTTGCAGCACTCATAGATGATACTGTTCTTGCAAAAGCAAATTCAGAAAAAAAAGGAGTTAGAACCTTTTACATGCACGTGTTCCACAACACCGCGTCCTTACAAACAGCATCTCATACATGTGCATAGACGTCTTTTCTGTCATCAGTTCTTAATAATATAATAAATTGTGTTTCTTCAAGCACGTGTCTGTGTGCCTCAGGACACATTATTTGTAATATTTGATAATAATAATTTAATACATTAATGTGAAAATGAGCCAAATTTCACCTTGACATCATCAAAGGCATCAGCTATGGCATCACTCTGACCATCGAGATCATCGTCTATCGGCACAACCCTAGCACTATTTTGAAACATATGTAGATACTCATGAGCACTCACATGAAGACTGACAGTCATAACAGTAACCTTATATAAGCTGTTTTATTCTACATGGAGAGGGTCCCCTCATGGGACCTGCCATGTTGGGATCACATGACCAGCCAAATACTACTTGCATATGGTGTGTTCCAGACAATTCAGAACTCAGATTTTCCCACTTCCTACTTGGAAAAAATGACTGGAACATCAGACATCCGACTTGTGAAGTCTGGATGGTTCGATCAACACCGATCTCAGCAAGAACTGCCATTTCATATAATATCCAATATGGTGGCGACAAATGAGAATAATGTACAGTTGATGTCAGATGTTTACATACACCTAGGCCAAATATATTTAAACTCAGTTGTCAGTTCCTGAAATTTAATCGTAGAAAAAATTCCCTGTCTATGGTCAGTTAGGATCTATTTTATTTTAAGAATGTGAAATGTCACAATAATATTAGAAATAATTATTTATTTCAGCTTTTATTTATTTATTTATTTAATCACATTCCTAGTGGCTCAGAAGTTTTTATACACTTTGTTAGTATTTGGTAGCATTGCCTTTAAATTGTTTAACTTGGGTCAAACATTTTGTTTAACCTTTCACAAGCTTCTCACAATAAGTTGTTGGAATTTTTTCCCATTCCTCCAGACAGAACTGGTGTAAACTAGTCAGTTTTTTGGCCTCCTTGCTCACACATGCTTTTTTAAATTCTGCCCACAAATTTTCTATCGGATTGAGGTCAGGACTTTGTGATGGCCACTGCAATACCTTGACTTTGTTGTCTATAAGCCATTTTGCCACAATTTTTGAGGTTTTCTTGGGGTCATTGCCCATTTGTGACTAAGCTTAAATTTCCTGGCTGATGTCTTGAGATGATGCTTCAATATATCCACATAATTTCTTTCCTCATGATGCCATCTTTTTTGTGAAGTGCACCAGTACCTCCTGCAGCAAAGCACCCCCACAACATGATGCTGCCATCCCTATGCTTCACGGTTGGGATGGTGTTCTTCGGCTCGCAAGCCTCGCCCTTTTTCCTCCAAACAATAACGATGGTTATATGGCCAAACAGTTAAATTTTTGTTTCATCAGACCAGTGGACATTTTTACAAAAAGTAAGATCTTTGTCCCCATGTGCACATGCAAACTGTATTCTGGCTTTTTATGGCCGTTTTGAAGCATTGGCTTCTTCCTTGCTAAGTTCCTTGCAAAGTAGAGGTTATGTTGATTTAGGACTCATTTTAATGTGGATGAAGATACTTGTCTATCTTAGCTTACCCATCTTCACAAGGTCCTTTGCTGTTGTTCTGGGATTAATTAGAACTTTTCGCACAAAACTACGTTCATCTCTAGTAGACAGAATGCGTCTCCTTCCTGAGCGGTATGATAGCTGTGTGGTCCCAAGGGGTTTATACTTGTGTACTACTATTTATACAGATGAACGTGGAAACTTCAGGCGTATTCGAAATTGCTCCCAAGGATGAATCAGACTTGTGGAGGACCACAATTTTTTATGAGGTCTTGGCTGATTTCTGTAGATTTTCCCATGATGTCAAAGTGGCAATGATTTTGAAGGTAGGCCTTAAAATACATCCACAGGTGCACCTCCAATTGATGCCAATTAGCCCATCAGAAGCTTATTGGCTAATTGCCTAAAGACAACATAATATTCAAGAATTTTCCTAGCTGCTTAAAATGCACAGTGTATGTGAACTTCTGACCCATTGGAATTGTGAAATAGTCCATTAAAAGTGAAATAATCTGTCTGTAAACAGTTGTTGGAAAAATTACTTGCATCATGCACAAAGTAGATTTCATAAATGACAAAACTGTAGTTTGCAAATATGAAATCTGTGGAGTGGTTAAAAAGTGAGTTTTAATGACTTCAACCTAAGTCTATGTAAACTACTGACTTCAACTGTAGATCTAGGTTTTCTGAAACAAAGACAAACTTTGAAGTGTTTTCACTGAACAAAATGTATGGGCATGCAATATATGATAAATATACAAGAGGATATGAAGTAGACCTGTCTACGTTTTCACCTATTTTGCTCTGTAAATAGATACTAGATGGCCAACTAACTAGCATTTGGAAGACTGTGCATGTCATTATATTTGACATGGGTACATGTGACTGTGACTGAAACTCATTGAGGTCGTAAGTGGGAAATTTAAACTTTGATATTCCCACCTCCGACTTTGTCTGGAATGTGGCAGAAATTTCAGTAAATGTCCTGTTATTGGACACTGTCACTGATGGATTAAATGAATCATGAATGACTGAATAGTTAATGATGCTGCTGCATCCATGCTCTTAGGTGTCAGTGTAAGTCCAAGACAACATAAGCAAAAAAAAAAAAACGTTTTTTTTTTTTTTTTATTAAAAGTAATGTCAAATTAGCCACTTATCAAAATAACATTTTATCAACAGTTTTACATGTGTAGTCAAATTTTCATATCTCTAATAGCATGTTGAAAAGAAAAGTGTCATTTGAGGATGGAGATGGGGAGATTACTTTGGATGAGGAAGTTCCAAAGAGAAAGGTAAGTGCCATAAAAAAAATTATACTTTCAATATGTACTATTTTTTTTAAATTACACTGATAATCTGCCTTGAGAGGAAGCTTTAAACATTGCTGTATTTCTAGTTTGAGCTTATTTAAAAATGTATCTTCTGGCATAACAAATATTCACATATCTTTGTGAATACATTTACATCAAACCTTCCTAGACAATTCACTAATTATTGATTAACATTGATAAGAAATAAAATGTACAGTTTGATTATTGATGGAAAAGATTAAACATATTAATTATATTGTAATGCTCTGTTCAATTTTATCCACTGTCTTTTCATAGATGGTTGATGGTGTGACTGGTCCAGGATCCAGATTTAAGGAGAAACACTCTTTAGACAGTGATGAGGAGGATGAAGAAAAGGATGTAGAGAAAAGCAGCAAATACGACATTCTTGCCTGTGATGATGTGGAAGGTCTGGGAATATTTGTTCTCATGCACATTATGAAATAAACTCTGAGCACATTGCAGAATGCTTCTCTTTCACATTTTTTCCTTTCTTTAAACCTTTGTGTGTATTTCCTCTTAAAATGTCAGTAAGGCTCTGACATTTGTAAACCTATAAATGAATAATTTTTATGTACCATAACATTAAAAAAATTACACATGATAATGAAGAGAAATTAAGTACAAGTTTACTTGTTTTTGATCAGTATTACTTCAAAATTACTCTGTTTTTTTTAGGTCAGGAAATGGCAACAATTGACTATGATGAGGGGGTACCCATCACCCCTTTTAACCTTGATGAAGAAATGCAAGAGGGACACTTTGATTCAGAAGGAAACTACTTTGTCAACAAAGATAAGGATATCAGGGACAACTGGCTGGACAATATTGACTGGGTACATTTTATTGCACGAATTAAGATAACTTAGAATATAAGTTGAAATTTAAATATTAAAGTAATGTACAGAAATGCTTTCCTTTATCAAATGATGTTGCTTAATCACATTGTAACTCTTCACATAGGTGAGGATAAAAGAACAGCCAGTGAAAAAGAAGAAAGGCCTTGCAGCTAAACGAAGGAGAAGAGCTGGTGATGAAGACGAAGCAGAGGAGGAGATGCAGCGTGAGAAGCAGCTGAAAGAAAGTGACGATGATGAAGAAGAGGTGGAGAAAGAACCAGCAGAAGACCCTCTGGCCACATATAGTCATTATCAACTCATAGAAGCCATCATTGAACTAATGTTGCCTGGAGAAACAGTGGCTGCTGCTCTTCGAAGACACGGGGGTCTTGGAGGACGAAAGAAAAAAGGAAGATCAAGAGAAGAAGAAACAGAAGAGACTCCAAACAGAGATGCTGATAAACTAGACAAACTGACAGCATTGGCAGACAGACTGGTGGGGATTGGAGAGTTTGAAATTTATCAGCAGACCTATGAAAAACTGGCCTACAAACTGAAAGGAATGAAACAAGGAAAGGCTGCCAAAACAAAAGATAGCAGGGAGGAAGACGACGATGAACTAGACATGTTTGGTGATAAATTTGATGAGAAGCATATTGTAGAAAAAGATAAAGAGAATAAGAACAGCGATAGAGGTGAGAATGAATGTCCTTTTGTGGTTGTGGTGTTGTTTTTAGGTACATTTACAGGTGCTTCTCAAAAAATTTGAATATCGTGGATAAGTTTAAGTGAAATATTTCAAGCCTTTTTTGTTTTAATCTTGACGAATATGATTTACAGCTCATGGAAATAAAAAAACCAGTATCTCAAATTATTAGAATAAAGAATTTATAATATAGAAATGTCGACCTTCTGAAAAGCATGTTAATTTATGCACTCAATACTTGGTCAGGGCTCCTTCTGCACGATTGCATCAATGCAGTGTGATATGGAGGCAATCAGCCTGTGGCACTGCTGAGGTGTTATGGAAGCCCAGGTTGCTTTGATAGTAGCCTTCAGCTCGTCTGTATTGTTGGGTCTGTTGTCTCTCATTTTCCTCTTGAAAATACCCCAATGATTCTCTATGGGGTTCAGGTCAGGCGAGTTGGCTGGCCAATCAAGCACAGTAATACCATTGTCAGCAAATCAGTTACTAGTAGTCTTGGCACTGTGGGCAGGTACCAAGTCCTGCTGGAAAAGGAAATTAGCGTCTCCATAAAGCTTGTCAGCAGGTAGAAGCATGAGGTGCTCTAAAATCTCCTGGTAGATGGCTGCATTGACTGCATTATCGAAGGTCGATATTTCTGTATTATAAATTCTTTATTCTAATATTTTGAGATACTGGATTTTTGATTTCCATGAGCTGTAAGCAGTAATCATCAAGATTAATACAAAAAAAAGGCTTGAAAATTTTCACTTGATGTGTAATGAATCTAGAATATACACTCACCTAAAGGATTATTAGGAACACCTGTTCAATTTCTCATTAATGCAATTATCTAATCAACCATCACATGGCAGTTGCTTCAATGCATTTAGGGGTGTGGTCCTGGTCAAGACAATCTCCTGAACTCCAAACTGAATGTCAGAATGAGAAAGAAAGGTGATTTAAGCAATTTTGAGTGTGGCATGGTTGTTGGTGCCAGATGGGCCGGTCTGAGTATTTCACAATCTGCTAAGTTACTGGGATTTTCACGCACAACCATTTCTAGGGTTTACAAAGAATGGTGTGAAAAGGGAAAAACATCCAGTATGCGGCAGTCCTGTGGGCGAAAATGCCTTGTTGATGCTAGAGGTCAGAGGAGAATGGGCCGACTGATTCAAGCTGATAGAAGAGCAACTTTGACTGAAATAACCACTCGTTACAACCGAGGTATGCAGCAAAGCATTTGTGAAGCCACAACACGCACAACCTTGAGGCGGATGGGCTACAACAGCAGAAGACCCCACCGGGTACCACTCATCTCCACTACAAATAGGAAAAAGAGGCTACAATTTGCAAGAGCTCACCAAAATTGGACAGTTGAAGACTGGAAAAATGTTGCCTGGTCTGATGAGTCTCGATTTCTGTTGAGACATTCAGATGGTAGAGTCAGAATTTGGCGTAAACAGAATGAGAACATGGATCCATCATGCCTTGTTACCACTGTGCAGGCTGGTGGTGGTGGTGTAATGGTGTGGGGGATGTTTTCTTGGCACACTTTAGGCCCCTTAGTGCCAATTGGGGATCCTTTAAATGCCACGGCCTACCTGAGCATTGTTTCTGACCATGTCCATCCCTTTATGACCACCATGTACACATCCTCTGATGGCTACTTCCAGCAGGATAATGCACCATGTCACAAAGCTCGAATCATTTCAAATTGGTTTCTTGAATATGACAATGAGTTCACTGTACTAAAATGGCCCCCAGTCACCAGATCTCAACCCAATAGAGCATCTTTGGGATGTGGTGGAACGGGAGCTTCGTGCCCTGGATGTGCATCCCACAAATCTCCATCAACTGCAAGATGCTATCCTATCAATATGGGCCAACATTTCTAAAGAATGCTT
Organism: Moxostoma hubbsi; assembly: GCA_032164185.1. Lineage (NCBI taxonomy): Eukaryota > Metazoa > Chordata > Actinopteri > Cypriniformes > Catostomidae > Moxostoma > Moxostoma hubbsi. The sequence continues at coordinate 27,440,396 of JAVLUX010000007.1, read as the reverse complement.
TCAGCACCTTGTTGAATCAATGCCACGTAAAATTAAGGCAGTTCTGAAGGCGAAAGGGGGTCAAACACAGTATTAGTATGGTGATCCTAATAATCCTTTAGGTGAGTGTATGAAAGTTCCACTTTTTGAATTAAATAATAAAAGAAAAACATTTCCATGATATTCAAAATTTTTGAGATGCACCTGTATCTTAACATTGCAGTGCTGTTGTTCTTGTGACTTTGTGCCAGTGTGATGAAGCCACCCAAACAGGTGATGATATAATGAGAAAGTCCAGTTACAAACAAATGACTCTAAGAGACATCTAAGAAAATGTGCCTGTTGTGATATGATGTGAATTATTATCTTGACCTCATAAATCAATGCATACTAATCCCTCTGCAATTGCATCCATGTTTTCTTTGTTTTCTCTTAGTGACTGATGAGGTCATGTGGGAGTACAAATGGGACAATGAGGAAAACTCTGAGCTCTATGGGCCCTTCAGCAGCCAACAGATGCAGGTATGACAATTATAGGTGTTCTGTTACCAAGCAAATAACAAGCATAGATTTTTTATCATGTTACTGAATTTTGTTTTGTGTGTTATGTATAGTTAATATCATAGTGTTTCTGGGAATATCAAAGGCAAACACTCTTGTAACTTTTGATTTTTTTTAAAGTAACGTAAAAACATTAGATTTTTATATATTTCTGTATCTTTAATTCCAGGACTGGGTGGATGAGGGCTACTTTAAGGATGGTGTATACTGTAGAAGGGTTGACCAAGAAGGTGCCCCATTCTACAACTCAAAGCGAATAGACTTTGAACTTTATGCATGAACAATCTTTCAATCATGTTACCATCAAAATCAGTTCTGTTTGATTTCTTCAGTCCTTCTGTGAGGGCTTTTCTGATCAATTGTTTACTATATTTGTTTTATTTACACACGCTAATATGTGAACCTCTGTTTGATACCTGATGTGTTTTAAAATAAATATTTTTTTCTAGCTGGGCCCAACTTCATGTTAAGATTTCTGCCTCATAGATATTTAAATTAACATATATTAACATGCTTATTTGATTTACACAAGCCCATACTTTACAACACATGGTATAGAATGGAAGGATTCTTGTAGTGGCATTTAAAAAATGTGATGTCTGGTTGGTGAATGAATCTTTCTTGTGAACCGGTTCTTTTTAGTGAATGGGTTGAACTAGTTCACCAAATCGGACTGAACCGTTTGAAAAAGTTATCTTAATCTGTTAACGGTACACTGATCCAAGGCGAGTTCCTGTTGTGGTCGGAATGGATGTTACACATGACATGTGCCTCTAAAACATATCATTATATATTTCAGTTACTTCTAATATGATCAGTGGGAAGGTGGTGCGAAAATGGCGACAGAAGGGAGGAAAGTGTGGGGAGAAATATCGGACGAAGACGACAATGAACAAGAAATGGAGTATCAGGAAGTAAGATACAATAAAAGGAAGAAAAAGAGCAGCATGGGTGATGGATCTGATTGTGAACGAACAATTAATAAAATTAAACAAACGAGAAGTGAAGCTGATAAAGAAGAAAGAGAAATCAATATTCTAATTACTTTTGCTAAGCAGTCAGAACAACATTCATCCTGTTAAATTATCAAAAGCAATTGAGAAAGAGATAGGAGCAGTGAAAGCTGTAGCTTGTCTAAGCAATGGAAGAATAATGATTAAATGTAAGGATGAAAAGCAAAAACAAAAAATTCTGAAAATGAAAACTCTGGCAGGAGGAAAGATATCATGCACAGAAATAGGTAATGGAATCAGAGGGGTAATCTCAGGTGTACCTCTTAATGTAAGTATGGATGATATTAAAGGAAATCTAAGTGGAGGCACAGTTATCTCTACTAGAAGACTGCAGATGTGGAAAGACAACAAAAGGTGTGAGAGTATGAGTGTGATGATTCAGTTTGAAGGGAGTAATTTACCCACAAGAGTGAAGCTAGGATATGTTAGCTTCTTGGTGCGAGAATTCACACCTCCACCTTTGAGATGCTTCAAGTGTCAACGGATGGGACATATTGCAAATTTTTGTAAAGGGAGAATGCGGTGCGTAAAGTGCGGGGGGGAACATGAATATGGCAAGTGTGAGGAGGGCGTAGTGATTAAATGCTGTAACTGTGGCGGTGGACATAGTGCAGCATACGCAGGATGTCCCGTACAACAAGAAGCTCGCGAAGTTCAAAAAATAAAAACTGTGCAAAATCTAACTTATGCAGAAGCTATGCGTAAGGTAAAAGGCAAAGGTAAAACTGAATCGAAGGTAACTAATGTGCAAGGAAATAGGATGGAATCCTATTCTCAGAGAGAAGTAAATCATGAGAGGAATGAGCCAGATCTGCATGTCACAGTAAACAAAATTGACTTTGTGGCATTCATTTGTGCGGTGGTGAATGGTACTTCACAAGTGGAAAAGAGATCTGATAAATTAAGGATTGTCGTAGGATGTGCTAATAAATTTCTCAAGTTAACAGGAGTTTCAGCAGAGGAGGTGCATGGGATTCTGAAAGCGGAGGATAGAAATGCTGCCATGGATATGACTCCGAGTAATAATTCTTAGCTGTACGATGTCTTTCCTACTACTACACTGGAATGCTAGGAGTTTAATAGCAAATGGTCAAGAATTTAAAAAACATGTATCAGAAATGGAAAAGGCCCCAGACATCATATGCATTCAAGAGACATGGTTAAACACTTCTCTGGACTTTAAGATCAATGGATATGTAGTAGAAAGGAAAGACAGAGTAATTGGAAGAGGGGGAGGGTGTGCAACATTTATTAAAGAAGCTATAATATATAAGAGGATAAACACAAGTAATAATGTAGAGTGTGTAAGTATAGAAGTAATGGGGAGGTATGAAGAAATTAGAATTTCAAACTTTTATAACCCATGCAAAGAAATAAATAATAGTATTCTAGAAGATGTGATGGGTGAGTCACAGGGTAAAGTTATTATATGTGGGGATTTTAATGCACATAATGGTTTATGGGGTAGTAAGAGTACAGACAATAACGGGTTAGTTGTGGAAGAATTTATAGAAGAACACTCATTAGTATGTTTGAATGATGGGAAATCAACAAGAATGGATATAGTTAAAGGCGGTTTGTCATGTTTAGATCTCACAATTACATCAGCTGCATTAGCAGGTAAGTGCACTTGGAGCGTACAAGAGGACAATTTGGGCAGTGATCACTGGCCAATAGTCTGTGAGATTCAGAGTGCATTACAAAAGCAAAGTTTTAATCAGTGTGCAAGGTGGGGATTTAAACAGGCAAGGTGGGAAGAGTTTTATGTGTTGTGTGAAGAAAATTTCAAAAATATGAAGATGGAAGGGAATATTGAGGAGATATATAAAAAAGTAGTAAGTGAAATTATTTTAGCAACGAACCTATCTATACCATTAATTAGAGGCAATGGAAAAAGAAAGAAAAATGTTCCATGGTGGTCTGAAGAGTGCAGAGTGGTAATTAAAGAAAGGAATAAGGCATTCCGTGTTTTAAAAAGGTTAATAACTCAAGATACAGTAATAGATTATCAGAAAAAAAGGGCAGCTGCAAGAAGGGTAATTAAAAGTGCAAAGAGAAAAGCATGGCAGGAGTTCTGTAATACAATTGGGAGAGAGACTGGAATGCATGTGGTATGGGGAATGATAAGGAAAATTAATGGTATTAATACTCAGTTCCTGCAATTGAGGAAGATGGAAAGGTGGCCAGAACAGACAAAGAAAAGATAGAAATATTGGCCAATACATTTGCCAAAGTCCATAGTATTGAAAACCTGAGTGATAAGTTTTTAAAAAGAAGGCAAGAGTTAAATAAAATGTATGAGAATGTTTGTGTGAAAAAACAAGATGATAGTAACATGGATGATGATTTTAATCTCTTTGAACTAAAGATTGCTATTAGCAATTCAAAGGATACAACACCAGGGAGGGACATGATAAGCTATAGTATGATAAAAAACTTACCGGACGTAGCCATTAAAGTAATACTGGATTTATATAACCAGATATGGAATGAAGGCACCTTACCCAAAGAGTGGAAAAATGCAATAGTTATACCAGTAGCAAAACCAGGGAAAGATGCAACAAAACCAAGTAGTTATAGGCCAATTGCTCTTACATCTACATTATGTAAGGTGATGGAAAAAATGATAGTAAGAAGATTAAATTATTTTTTGGAGAAAAATTAGATTTTATCATCAACTCAAAGTGGGTTTAGGAGGAAAAGATCTACAATGGATGCTTTGGTATTATTTGAAAATGAGGTTAAAAAAGCTTTAACAATGAAAGAATTCCTTGTTGCAGTTTTCTTCGATATTGAAAAGGCATATGACACTTTATGGAGGGAGGGACTATTAATTAAGCTAGATAAAATCGGAGTAGGGGGGAGAATGTACAACTGGATATTGGATTTCTTGTTTAAACGTACATTTCAGGTTAGAATAGGGGAAGAAATGTCATCAATACATGATATTCTGAATGGGACTCCGCAAGGAAGTGTAATCAGTCCAATTTTATTTAACATAATGATTAATGATATTTATGAAAGAGTGAAACCAAGTGTGGGGAAGGCACTATATGCAGATGATGGAGCAGTGTGGAAAAGGGGTAGGAATTTAGGGAATGTAGTCAAAGGAATACAAGAATCAATAAATGAAGTTGAAAGGTGGTCAGTGGAATGGGGACTTAAGTTTTCAGTATTAAAGACCCAATATATGGTTTTTACCAAGAAAAGGAAAATGGAACAATTGATTTTGAATTTATATGGCCAAGCATTAGAAAGAGTGACAGAATTTAAATACCTTGGGTTAATATTTGACGAAAAATTATCATGGAATAGACATATTAAGAAAATTGAGAACAAGTGCAAAAGAGTAATAAATTGCATGACTTCAATAGCCAAATATGAGTGGGGAGCAAGGAAAAGTGCACTACTTCACATATATCAAGCCTTAATACGGTCTAGTATAGATTATGGGTGTGCAGTGTATGGTGGTGCCACAAAATCAGAGCTAAAGAAGCTGGATACTGTACAGGCTAGGGCACTTAGAGTTTGTTGTGGAGCTATAAGATCAACCCCTCTAGATGCAATCAGGGTTGAAATGGGGGAGATGCCACTAGATTTAAGAAGGGAAAAGCTTACAATGATGTACTGGGTTAATTTGCAGGGTTGTAATAAGAGTCACTGTACACGAGCAATTTTAAATGACTGTTGGGAATATAAAAAGAATAATGGGAATAGTTTTGGATGGAAATATAAACAATGGGTTAAGGAATGTGGCCTGGAAAATGTAGATATATGTCCCAATATGCCATTAAAAGGGGTATCAGTGTGGAATATTCCTGAACCTAATGTTGAAATGAGATTGTTGGAGGATCGGGAGAAAGCAGAAGGAAGATATATTAGCTGTTTTGAAATCAATGCTTTTATGAGAGAACATTTTTATTCTTGTATTCAGATTTATACAGATGGATCTAAAGACCCAATCGAACAAAAAGTAGGAGTAGAAGTATATATTCCAAAATTTGAGACGAAAATAAGTTTAAGGTTGAGTGACAAAATATCTGTATATTCAACAGAACTAACTGCTATAATAGTAGGATTGCAGTGGTTAGAGCAGACTAAGCCAAATAGGATGGCGACTGTAATTTGCTCAGATTCTGCATCAGCACTTAAAAGTATATTGTCAACAAAACTGACAGAGAAGACCTGATAGTAGAAATTTATACTTTATTATATAGGCTGAACATAGAGGGTGTAATTGTATACTTTTGTTGGGTGCCGGCACATATTGGGATAGTAGGAAACTAAATAGCAGATAAGTTAGCAAAAGAAGCGTTAAGGAAAGACTTGGTAGATATTAAGATACCATTAGGAAGGAATGAAGTTAGAGCAATAATTAATAGAGAAATAACAAGTATATGGCAACAAAGATGGGAAAGTAGCAGTACAGGTAGGTGGTATTATAGTATTGTAAAAGCAGTAGGGAAAAAAGAATCGTGCTATGGAAGACATAGAAAGGAAGAAGTAATGATTTCTAGACTAAGGATGGGGCATACAGGGTTAAAATCAGCACTGGCATTAATGGGAAAGCATGGAAATGGTATGTGTGATGAATGTGGTGTTATTGAAACAGTAGAACATGTGTTTTTTAAGTGTAGTAAATATGAAGAACAGCGTAGCGGTCTTTTTAACAATATAAAGAACAGGCCAGTGATTATTATGGACCTATTGGGAAAGGGTTTGAGTGATAGTCAGAGGTTTAAGGATGTGATAACATTTTTAGAGCATACAGGGCTAGATCACCGGATCTAGAGCCTGAGGACGAGGAGCAAGTAGCTTTGATCATCCTGGAGGTGGAGGAGCTCAACGTGGAAGCTGGAGGAGCTGAACACGCAGCGTCAGCTGAAGCTAGGGCTCTGATCCTCTGGGATGATTTTATATATATATATATATATATATATATATATATAAAATTTTATTTTATTTATTTATTTTTTCCCCTCTCAGATACATTACTCATGTGCGCAAGGTATACAGTAGGTGGCGGTAATACTCCAAAGGAGTGAACGGCCATGGAACGGAAAGAAGAAGAAGAAGAAGAAGAAGAAGAAGAAGAAGACTGATCCAAGGACAGCAGTTCTCGAGTCAACAGTATACTGAATCGCCTCTTTCAGACGTAATACTGAGAACTGCTGATCGATGAGCATGCGTGAACCGAGGACTTGAATTAGGTCGCGAAACGTTTCAGTCAAGAGATGTAAACTCATTTTATTATTGAGGAGTGTGCATGCAGATTATATCTGAAGTAGTGATGAGCTGGATCATGGTTTCTGTAAAAAATGGTAAGTTAATTAAGACTAGTTTAATCACTTTATGTTTTAAACATGTGTAGAACATCCGCGTTTGTATCAGTATTGGGTGCACAACTTTAATGGAGGATGTATTGTAAGTGTAAGTGTATTGTTCTGATGTCAATAAAAACCCTTATTATTATTATTATTATAACTTAATTTAAAAAAAATTATAATCAGCAATATGCCCTGTGGCTTATATGTTACATGTGGCTTTATAGAATATGTTTGCGTGTGTATTCTACGACGCCGGCGTATTAGCGTTATATATAGTGACGTCATTACGTGATGATATAAATGAACTGGTGAATCGTTTTTTTTTTTAACCAGTTCATTGAAACGAACCCTCCCAAAGAACCGGTTCGCGGAAAAGAATCGGACCTCCCATCACTTATTAAAAAAAAAAATTAAGTTCACATGGGGACAAAGACGACTGTTTATGACATCGCTATTGGTTCGATTTCCCTCCTGAAACACAGTTGGTAAGTTCGTTGGCGCTTGCACATTTCTAATTGGCTGAATTTTAGAGCCTACCAGAGTAGCGGGCCACAGTCATGTTATGGGAGGCTCTGATTGGCTCTTTCACAGACCGGGAGCACAGTCGCACCGAATGATTTGTCAGAATCGTCAGAGTGCAGGGCAATAGTAAAAATCGGCCACCGTCCGTCATGGAAATGTCACACCAACACCGACTTACGGTGTTTTAAAAACAACACCTAAAAGGGATGTTTTCTCAGCTACGCCACACGTTTCCCTACAAATGTTTTTAGGTATGTGTGCAGTTTATTTACATTTGTTACTCCCATGCTTGTTTAAAGGACGAGGTAGTTCAAGCACTCTTATTGTAATGTATGTTACGGTATTATGCGTAGATAGCAGCATAGCTTAGCTAGCTGCATTTACTTCGACGACGTACACAAAACCACACCAGTGTCTGGAAACTTGCATCTCTAGTAAAGCGGCTGGTCAGAACGATAATTAATGTTTGTATCCTAGTAAAATGGCGAGATATCAGGTGGCAGTCTATTGCTCATTGTCTGAGAAATTACAATGCTGTTGTTGGATCACTTCACACGGTAGAGCTGGATGTCGAGGTGGTTAGCCGAACAGCTAACATCAACTACACACGTTTGACAATGAAAAAATTAAATTAATAACTTTAAATACAGAAATATTTCTGATTCTGAAGTACTGAGTTTGGTCTTAAACAGAATGTTAAGAATAAAATCTGCACCGGTTTTCAACGCATCGAAGAGTTTAATAATCGCAACCATATTAAGTGGACATTGCTGGTTAGTCGAGCGGAAAATGTAAATTGATATAAATTGAACTGACTAAAAAGTTCACTTGAGCAGTATTGATTGCTGCGGCCTGATGACAGAACTGCCTTTATTTACAAATTAATATGGGATTCTGTTCTCACTGTAAAGAGCATCATATTGTTATAATTTGTTGAGGCGTTCTTCTAATTAAATCTTTAATTTCTACTTATAATTATTGAACCTGAATGAGGCTCATCTATCATACTGTATTTTTTTTAATATGCACTAATTGTTGATTTTGTTGTCGATTTGTCAAACAGCAGGTGACAGACACGATTCACCACAGGTGTTTTCACAAGCTTTTCACCCCTTATAGCACGTACAATACTCCTATTCAATGTTTCGTGTTCGTGAAAGATCGAGGATAATATTAAAATTATTCTGGTTTAATTTTATTATAATAATAAATATGAAAAGGTCTCACCACCCAGCGATGTTTGTGCCCTGTGTAGCTTTTTGGGGCATCCATCTACATTTAAAGGAATTGATCACCCAAAAATTTAAATTCTCATAATTTACTCACCCTCATGAATCCCAGATATGTATCTTAAGATTTTTAGAAGAATATCTCAGCTCTGTAGGTCCATAGGCAAGTGAATGGCGATCAGGGCCCGTATTCATAAAGAATCTTAATGCAAAAAGTAGCTCCTAGTGACAAAATTCTAAGAAAATTCTTAGAAATGTGGGCGTTTACTCCTAAAATTAAAGAAAAAATCCTAGTAAAGAAAAAAGTAATTCAAAAAGCATCTTAACCCTTAAAAGAGGTCTTAAGGTCAAAATAAGGACTTTTAAGAGGCTTAAGAGTTTCTTTAGCAGAGAAGAAAATGGGAGAAAGACGAAGAGAGAGAAGAAATGTGTTGCAGACAATGGATGACAGTGAGTTGTTAAGACGCTATAGATTAGATCGTGCAGGGATCATGTTTGACTGATCTTATTAGAGACGCGCTAACATCTCCGACACAGCGCAGGAATGCCATAGCGCCAGAAATGAAAGTAATCACTACATTACAATATTTGGCAACTGGGAAAAATGCAACAATGCAGCAGTGATGATTTGGGTCTGTCACAACCTTCTGTAAGCAGAGTGATCACACAAACAATTACAGCACTTTCAGAACCTCTAATTGTGTCGCAGTTCATTTCGTTTCCACTGGACATTCCCACCTTGCAGGCTCAAAAAACTGCATTTATGAATATAGCAGGCTTCCCTGGTGCGCACAAGCAGGGGGAATGAACCGTTAATAGTTTGTGCTATAAGCTCCCACGTCTGCTTCTTGCCCCGTGCTGTGACACCCGGCCCGAATTTTCCTTTTAGAATGGCCTTGTGTTCCTCCACTAACTGGGCTAACAGTAAACACTGTTCCTCTGTCCAGTTGGGCTTTCTCGCCCTTCTTGGTTTTGATTCCATGTTTGATACATTAAAACCAACATTCAAACCACCACTTAAATAGACATGCCAGCAATCAGTGTAATTGGAAAGAGTGGAACAATTTTTATCATTCTAAGCCAATCAAATACCTTATTGGAAATTAACAGCATGGTAAATAAAAAAAAAAAAGGATTTATATACACTTATATAGTGTGTGTGTGTGAGAACGGTCAAATAGGAAAAATTACGCATGTAATTTCAAAGTGAAGGCTTAGAATAGACCCTATACTTAAAATCACTTTTTTTTTCCCATCTTGGACAACCAACCAATCACAGTCTTCAAAAGATTGTGTCATACATAGCAACGGGGTCAACCCCGGCTCCTCACTAAGATGAAAGTTTTTGTCTTTTCCTTACTCAGAGTTGCTCTCAGATCGGTCCCGAATCGCTCTTAAGCTAAGACTCCTACGTAAAAGTTTTTAAGCTAAATTAAGAGTTTTCTGAGATGATACTTAGATTCTTTATGAATACAGGCCCAGGCCTTTTGAAGCTCCAAAAAGCATATACAGGCAGTATTAAAGTATTCCATGTTGCTTCAGATGTTTAATCAATGTCTTCTGATTCACTTTTCACCAGACATCTTGACAGCAGTCTCCTTGGTGATCATTATTTCAAGCTTGATTACACTTTCTAGTGCTCGAGGCATGCGCAGAGCGCTAGATGGCACTTTAGGAAATGTAATCGAGTTTGAAATCATGATCACCAAGGAGACTGCTGTCAAGATGTCTGGTGATATTTTGGTCTTTTCTCACCTAAAACCAGCTGGATTGCTTCAAAAGACATTGATTAAGTCATATTAATTACATTTATCTCCTTTTTGGAGTTCTGGTCGTTATTCACTTGCATTGTGTGGACCTACAAATCTGAGATATTCTTAAAATCTTTGTGTTCAGCAGAATAAAGTTAGTCATACACATCTGGAATGGTATGAGGATGCGTAAATGATGATAGAATTTTCATATTCGGGTGAACTAACCCTTTAAATATACTGATCCTCAGGATTTTGTTGTGCATTTATTCCTGTAGTAGGTTTATTCATACAAGGTGAATAAGCTATGAATCACCTGTGTGGGAGTGGCATTAATGTATCTTCTTAAAAAGTTTTTCATTTTATTTAATTATTTTTTTCCTGTTTTTACTTTAAGTGTTAGTGACCGTTTGCATATTTTGCCTATATGTATCGATTGTGGTATTGTGGATAAGAGCTTGGCAAATTATCATGATGTAAGCTTAGAAAGTGGAATGGTTAACCGGTATACTGCCATTCCACAGTTGCAGTGTTTTTGAAATGAGGTTGGCAAACAGAAAAAGTGGACATCCTATAACCAGAAAAGAGAATAAGAATGAGGATCAACAGTGAGGCCCAGTCATCATAATCTCAACATATGAGATCATCCATATGCAAGCGAAGAGGAAAACATCATGGTAATGTTTCACTGACTTTTTGTCATCCTTCAACACATTTCTTTGGTCACATTTCTCTGAATTTTGTTAATTTTTGCACTGTACAAAAATTAACCGAATTAGAAGTTGCAACCGCAAGTTATAGAGCTGTAAAGTAGCTCATACATATGGTTAAGTGCTTGCATACTAATTAATGGGGTGATTCTCATGAAACCTGTGAAGAAAATGAATACATTTAAAGCATACTTGGCACAAAGAAAATGATGCCTAAATTTAGAACATTAAGATATTGTGTTGTGAGTGACATTATTTTCAGAAAACTTTGACGCATTTGACGCTCCAATTCTTATTACTGTAACACATCCAGATGGTTTATCATGAGATGTTACTGTTATTGAGTTGATTAAGGGTAACAGGATGTCAAGACCGAAACTGTGGATTTGATGGTTACACATCTTTGCTAACCGTTTAGAAAAAATAAAAATACAAAAGGGGAGAAAAGTGTTTGCAGCAAGGCATAAAAGCAAAAGGGTTGTGGTGCCCTTCTCATTTTGGAGAAAGTGAAGGCCTGGCTGAGGGCTAGTAGGTCCATAGATGCTGGCCCAGGCAATCATCACCCTCAGAATCACACTGTGAAATTCTGCAGTAAATCAGAATTAGAATAAGGTGTGCTTATGTTCTTACAGCAGCAGTGTTTTGATACTGTACCCCTCTTATTGATCACACACTCCTGTCCATCTACTATTACAGTTAATTAAATTGTTTAAACACTTACAAATGTTACTGATTATTGTGTTGCATGCTTCATTATTACAGTTCTTTGTCTTAACCCACTTTTTTTTTGGCAGAAAAGCTTTGGCGTTTAAGCTGAGATGGAGCAATATTCAGAGTAAGTTATGCTAAGATATGTTAAGATATGCTAAATATGGAAGGATCTGTAACCCTTAACTAGCATGTATGTTTTAAATATGTTGTGTATTTTTAGTTTTTTTTATTAAATGTTTTTCCCCCTTTCTTTATGATTGTAGAGATGAAGTTGAGAAAGGCTTTAAAATGTTATCCTGTGCAACACCACAGTTAGGAAATGGCAGCCACACAAATGAGCATAACCATGACCAGAAATCAATTGAGTGGGAATCCACAGAGAGACTTCCAACAATTAAAAGATGGGAGATTGGTCCATTTCTTCAGTCATTCAAATCCAAGATGGCTAGCTTTACTGAGATTGTCATGAGCCCTGTTCGCCTTTTTAAGTCCAGTGACTCGCTGTCCTCAGCTGGATTGTCTGATCCGCATCAACAGTTAATCACCAAGTCAAATGTGGAAAGTTCAACCAGGACTAAGGAGGGGGTGATTACCACTGATAAATCTAAAAATGGGTCATTTTCAAAAAGGCCTTCATCAGAAGGAGTGCAGTGTAACATTGCTCCTAAACGCCATAGAGTTGCACAGAAATTGAATTTTGGTACAGTTTCAAGTAACAGCCGTGAACCAGTATTGGATAATATTAAAATGCACAGCAATTTTAAGGTTGCACCAAATGAGGAAGAAAATCAGATAGATCGTCCTTCAAGGCAGTCACAAGCCATCCTTCAGGAAGGAATACATGACTCCTGTCTTTGTAAAGTAAAAAATTGTTTTCTCAGGACTAGACCTATTCCATCCTATGACAAAACTTTGAATTCTGCAAGTGCCAAATGTGTCTCTTGTCATGCCAATGTGCAAAATGATGAAGCTGTTGCTCAGCAGCGACTAATAGGTGAGAGACAGACCCATAGCAGTAAACATGAAGATGGTATCACAGCCTGTGAACATGGTATTGACTGCTATATTTCAGAGGCATCAAGCCTTTTGAAACTAGAATCAAACTCTGTAATTGCAGAAAGCACAAAAACAACTTCTTTAAACAATGGTTCTGAAGCCGCTTCTAGTATTTCCTCTGATTTTCACTTGATAGGTGGAGACACAAGGAGAGGTTGTGTGTTTGGCAATGAGAAATCCTATTCACAGATGGCCATTAGGAAAAGCCCTAGAAAGTCAGTGAAGCCTCTATCAGAGACTTTTGAGTTCACCACGACAGAATTGGACCCATTTGTGACAGGACAAAATACTCTGGATTATAATATGAAGGAATCACAGTCTGAAAATGTTATGGAATGGACACATCACTCGGCTGAAGTATCAGACTGTCCAAAGAGCACTTCTGTTGTGAAAGTGAGGGCAAAGAGGTGTCGAGAGGCAAAGAAAGACTTGCTGGTAAGGGGGAAATGTAATTTGCAAAAAGCTGAAGGGGGGGGCCCGAGACCTACAAAGAATAAAAACAAGGTCAAAGACAATGACATGTCTTTGGAAAAGAATCAGGAGGATGCAACAATTGTTCAGATCAGGAAAAAGAGGAAAGGGATTTCTACAGTGCAACAGCCCCAAGTCTCAAATATGATCCTTAGTATTAGCAATACTGAAGATGTTGATATGAGAAATTATGTAGTCTCTGACACCTCACACTCTTGTGACTCCACAGAGATTAAACAATTGAGACTGGAAAAGGCAGTAAGAAGTCGGTCGAGGAAAAAATGTAAATGTGGAATGTTACTGAACTCTGCTAATGAAGGTGATGCTACATCCTTCCAAAATGCCACAAGAAATGTCTTGATTGACAAGAGCTTAGACTGCAATAATTCGAATACCATGGGACAATGTAATTATGAAAATTCCAGACTATCAGAGCTTCCAGGATTGCAAAACCCCATGCAGGCACAAGAGACTTTTGAGAAGATTGTTGAATCTCAGAAGACAAGACAGCATTTTCTTAAAAGTGCAGGAAATGCAGCTTTCCAAAAGAGGAAACTTCATCCACCCAAGCAGAATTTTAAGGACTGCAGTACAACTTCAGTAGTTCTTCCAGCAGGACCAAGTAAACCTGCAAAAAGAACAGTACTTCAGAGCGACCAGACTTGCGATGAAACTCAAAGGACTATTATTGCAACTGAGGAGCAGGAGTCACTTCTGTCTACAGGGGTGCTTTCTGGACTTGAAGTAAGTGAATTAAAAAATGTGTCACCACCAGTGCAGCCTAATTCGACAGCTCCATTACAGTCAGAAAGAAAGCCAAGAAGACCCACAAAGATTATGAACCGAAAATGTAGCAAATATGTTTTCGCTGGAAAAAGGAAAGGTGCAATTGGAAGCGAAGATGAGGCAGAGACCCAAGAACAGATGATTGATGCCATTCCAGTAGTATTGTCATCAGGTAGTGGCTCCAAACGCCTCCTGCGCAGCTACTCCTGCCCTGAAATCCCTTCTCTATTATTCAGTGACTCTCATTTACCCCTTTCCCATATGCATGACAACAGTACTACCTCACCACCTAAAAAGAGCTCACCTGTTCCACTTCCCACCCATTTAAACTCTCCTTCCAAGCGTACTCGCCGGCACACTGTCTGTAGTGTGGAGATGGAACGAGAAATTGCCCCTCTGTGTCTTCGTAAGGAGGTGTACCCTGCTAGTAGGGGTGGTCACTACAGTGGTCCTTCCTTCCCATACTCTCCCTCGACCTCACTCACAGCCATTGCCTCTTGTTTTTTGTCTAGTCCTCTAGCATTCTTGTCCAAAAGCTCAAGTCAAGGGCGTAGTCATGCTAGTGACACCAGCACTGGCAGCGTTCATGCCGTTGCCTCCCCTTTTGCGTCCAGATTCGCCACATCCTCATCCTCCTTCAGTTCCCCCTTTACATCCACCCTCACAGCCTGTCATGCTTTATCTGGCCCCTCCACTGTTGTCACTCCCAGTCCTGAGACTCCTCCTGCCTGTGTGTCATCAATCTGCAGGTAATTTATCAGATTCCTACCACCTTCACAAAGGGTCGCATTCACTAACAGTGTGTACGTATGTATTTGTAAAACCTGTGTGCGCAAACGTTTTGTCACAAAGAAATCATGATTTATCAATAAGTCCACACTTAAATTTATTCCAAATGTTGGATACAAATTTGAGCCAACTGTGCAACCAAACATGCGCAAAAATCACAGACTGTCAGTTGCTCAAGAAACATGGAATGTTAAGCAGAAATGTTTTAAGACTGTGGGAACCAGCAATCTACCTTCCTGCAGAGTTCAGCTTCAACCCTGCTCCATCACACCTGCCTGTAATTTTCAAGTAATCCTGAAGTCCTTGATTAGCTGGTTCAGGTGTATTTGATTATGTTTGGATCTAAACTTTGCAGTAAGGTGGCTCTCCAAGAGCAGGGTTGGCTTCCCCTGTTTTAAGATTAAGGATGCAAACAACTCATCTTTCAGCTTGTCATTTTCTGAAGATAATTTGTCAAAATTGTTTGTCCAAATTTTCTACATTTTCCTTTATTAAAATCACTTCAAAGGATTACTTTAAGCTTAAACATTTAAAAGCTATAACTACAACAAAAAGCTTTCAATTCAACAAACAAATCAACTGAAAATATGCATCTGAAACATTTGCCATGACTTACCATTTTCATATGAGTTTATATCCCTGTAAGATATATATTATTATTCTTAGAAATTGAAAAAGTGACCATAAATGACTATACTTGTTTTAAAGTAGCAAAAAGTATATGCTATAACTTGATTCGATAGCTAGGTTATGCATACATTTTCAGCCAATCGTGTGTATTCTAGGCCTATATGAAAGATTTTATTTTTTTTTTTTTGAGAATAGAACACTTGTCTTTACTTGAAGATCTTGATCTTGATACGTCTATAGAGATTAAGGATACGTTTGTAGAAACTGGCGAATGACTTCACAGCAGTGCACTTATATGAAGACCATTTGGGCAAGTTTAATGTATAATACTTTTTCTGTGAAAACCTTTTCTGCACACACAAGTATGCAACTTGTATGCTGTTATTAGTGAATGAGACCCGATATCTAATCCACAGGATGATACGTGTACAATATTATTTTAGCACATATTGTACAATGTAACATTTAGATTTTCTCAGATTAAATATTTCCTGCTTCACTAAACCCTTCATAAAATTATACAGATCAAATTCATTAGAAATACTTCCTTTTCCTTCCTCAAATGCATTTTCACAAAGGTCTTTGGAGGGAGATCATGTGATGCTTCAAATGAGGTGTGAGGAATCAATAGATGATGAAGAGAAATCAAACTATAGCCTTCAGATCTCATCTACATCCATCTCAGAGGAAAAGGCATTATCAGACTCTGAAATCAAGGTGCAAGACTTTTCAGTTTTCAATAAATCTTACTTTTACCATGGTTTTGAAGTCTTCAATGTAGAATTTCTTTATACTTATTACATCTTCACTATCCAAACAGACAGAAATTAAGGAGGGTCATCAAGGAAAAGTCTCCTCTATTCGTATCTGTAAGAAAATTCCAAAGCCTCAGAATAATCTCACCCCAATGGGCCTTCCTAAGATCATCAGGTGTGTATATTTAGAGAAGGTTGCCTTTCTGTAATTTTTCCTTCCTTAGCTAATGTTTGTTTGCTTTTATTCCATCACAACATTGATACATGTTTTGTATTTTTACAGAATAAAGAAGAAGGATTTTAGCTTGGAGGAAATCTACACCAATAAAAACTTCAGCAAACCTCCTGATGGGTGAGGATTTTTCCACATGTGTGTTTTATATTGTGTTGTACTAAATTACTAATTTATCATATCTTAAGTTCTCAAACTGTTCAGGCAAGTTACCATACCAAGTACCTGAAATATGTTTCAACATTGAGTAAATTGAAATCACTGAGTGAAAGCTTAAGAGGTGTGAGCAACTTATAGGGTGCTTCTCAATTGGAAGGATGCAGCCTAGTTATAGTGCATTTAGAAAGTATTCAAACCCATTCAATTTTTTCACATTTTGGCATGTTACAGTCTTATGCTAAAATGCTTTAAAAAAATAAATAAAAAATCTTCACATTAATCTATACGCATACCCCATAATGACAAAGCAAAAGAAATATTTTTAATAACTTTGCACATTTTAAATTATTATTATTATTTTTTTAAATAGCACACTGACATAAGTAACACTGTACTTAGTTGATGCACCCTTGGCAGAGATTACAGCCTCGGGTGTTTTTGGGTACGACGCGACAAGCTTTGCACACCTGGATTTGGGGATTTTTGCCATTCTTCTCTGCAGATCCTCTCAAGCTCTGTCAGGTTGGTTGAGGAACCATTGGTGGACAGCCATTTTTTGGTCTCTCAGGAGATGTTCTATTGTGTTCAAGTCTGGTCTCTGGCTGGGCCACTACAGGACATTCACAGAGTTCTCCCTAAGCCACTCTTGCATTGTCTTGGCTGTGTGCTTGGGATCTTGTTGGAAGGTGAACCTTTGGCTCAGTCTGAGGTCCTGAGGATTCTGTACCAGGTTTATATTAAGGATATCGCTGTATTTTGATGTGTTCAGCTTTCCTTCAACCCTGACCAGTCCGCCAGTCCCTGCCACTGAAAAACACCCCCACAGCATGTTGATACCATCACCATGCTTCACCATTGGGATGGTATTGTGCAGGCGATGTGCCTGTTTACTTCAGACATGATGTTTGGAATTGAGGCCAAACGGTTCAATCTTCGTTTCATCAGACCAGAGAATTGTATCTCACAGTAAGAGTCATTTAGGTGGTCTTGCACTGAGAGGCTTCCGTCTAGCCACTCTGCCATAAAACCCAGATTGGTGGAGTTTTGCAGTGATGGTTGTCCTTCTGCAAGTTTCTCCCATCTCCACACTCTGGAGATCAACCAGTGTGACCATCAGGTTCTTGGTCACCTCTTGCCAAGGCCCATCTCTAACTATGGAGGCCACTGTGCACTTGGGAACCTTCAATGCAGCCAAATGTTTTTTGTAGTCTTCCCCAGATCTGTGCCTCAACACAATCCTGTCTCTTGAGTTCTGCAGGCAGTTTTGACCTCATGGCTTGGTTTTTGCTCTGATATGCATTTTCAGCTGTGAGACCTTATATAGATAGGTGTGTGCCTTTCCAAATCATGTCCAATCAATTGAATTTGCCATAGGTGGACTCCAATCAAATCACATGAACTAAATTTTAAGTGTCATATTAAAGGGTCTAAATACTTATGATATTTCAGTTTTTCTTTTTAATACATTTGCAAAGTTATCAAAAATCTGTTATTTGAATTGTCACTATGGAATATGGAGTGTTGATTGATGTGAGGAAAAAAAAATATTTAAAGCATAAGGCTGCAACATGACAATGTGAAAAAAAATGAAGGGGTCTAAAAACTTTCTGAATGCACTCTCGGCTGTGACCTTCCTAGACCATTCCTTCTGAGGCTGTTGGCTAGGCTCTCCCTCAGCATTCAGTGCTAGAATGAGACTGTTTAGTAAGTGTGAATTTGCAAGGGATTGTGGGTGATTGAAAGCCATGAAGCCATTTTCACAATATGGCAAACGAAAGCTGTAAAAATCGAGGACCCTTGGAATGCTGCCTTTGTTACATCTTTGGTTTGCCATATTTTGAAAATGGCTTCATTTCGGCTGTGCTTGATGACGTTGCAGCTGAGATATACAGCCTAGCTAGGCTGCAGACTTCCGATTGGAAGCACCCATATAGTGGCATCTAAGAAGATATTATGACCCTGTTTCAACCTGTGCTTAAGGTGGTCAGAAATAAATACAGCTATAAACGAGGTCCAAAATGTTTTGTTATCAGATCACAAAAATGTCATATGGAAGTAGTCAAAAATGCATGTGAACACCCACATTTTTGGTGTACACCCAGATATGTTCAAGATAGGGAGTTTTTGAATTATAATTCACTACAACATATCACAATTGAATGTGTTAGTTGATGCGTTTTATTCCTATGGGCGCTAAGTGCTGCCCTACAATAGATAAACTGATAAATGCACAACAAATAAATAGGAGGTATATAATTAGAGATGCTCCAACATTTAGTTCACGGCACCCACATTTTTTTTTTCTTCTGCAACATTTTATTAAAGAAATCCATTGTCTGTCTGACAACCCACCATAAAGAATTGGCAATAGACATAACTACTCTCCACAATACCTTACAAATAAACCTGTGGACTATGCATAATGACGGGAACTTTGCTTACAACAGGCGATTTTTAAGTCCAAAAATTATTAAAATTGAAATTTATTGGTGAATATAGTGAATTTGTACACAAGTGATGGTGTAAATAACAAATGGAACTTCACAAAGTTTGCCATGCTTATAGTAACTGACAAGCACAGTTCAATTTGATGTTTTGATGCATTTCCTACGGAAACTCTTAAATTTTGCTGCACTATTCATGTTATTGTCTCCTTGAATCACTTATGTCGTGTCCTTCCTCATTTTGTAAGTCGATTTGGATGAAAGGAAGGCTGGTGCCATTGTTGAAGTCCAGTGTTGATGAATAAGAAACGGGCGAGTAAAAGATAATATATCCATGTTTAGAATCGCAATACACCAAGCATAAAGAACACTTACTGGTGCTGTACATCCCTAGAAACCTCTGGCTCTACAAAAAATATAAATAAACTCCAGAAATGTTCTTGCCGTCTAGCTCCCGCGTTGGTGCATCCCATTCAGAAGTGATCATCCCTATGCACTATTCCCTTCAAATATAATAACCCTCCACAGGGAGCGCTTCAGATGGCTAAAAAGTTGATAACGGAGAACTCCCTTTTTTAGCGATTCTTATTGGAAATTCTGTTAAAAACAACCCTGCAGCATTGATTGTGCTCCTTTCGAACCAGTTAGAACACAACCAGATGCACTGAACCACTGTAGGTTGGAGGGTGCGTTCTCGTTTGGAAAGCATTTGATTGGACAAGATTTTGGAATCTCTATGTGACGTCATGGAGTCTTTTTAGCCGGAAGAGAGACTGCAATTTCAAATGCTGTTATCTTGTGAAAACAAATTTTGTCAATGTTTTGAAGTAGAGTAGTACATAAATTACCTTAAAGGTAATATAGACTAAAAGCAGCAAATGTATTTTAAACATTCTAAAAAGTCTCTTAATTCATCGCTTTAAAAGCACCACAGCTAAAAATATTAAACTTGTAGGATGAGTACCTTTCTATATAACTTCTGTCTTTGTGTTTTACATCCTTCGTCTTCAGAAAGCTGCCAAGTTTAAACTTTGCTAGTTATATACGGCTTTATTGAGGAATTTAATATCTAATTGGAAAATTTTACAAAGCACATACATATACGTGCACAAGTACTTCATGGAACTTCTTCAGTATACCTGATTTTGACATGCAGGGACATTAGAGGCACACACATCTGAAACTCAAGTGTGTTTGCTCTCTTAACTCCTCTTTAGGAAATCTGGCGTCTGTACACAGAGAGTTTAAGGCAGACAGAACATTTAATTTTTGTCATGCACCCCAGTGTTTTGTGCTTTTTATAATGTTTTTGTGCTAAAATAATGGTGCACACTAATCAAGTAATTAGTGCTGAAAGCTTTTAAAGTTTGCAGAGGAAAAATTGGATACAACCTCAACCATTCGCATCCTGCACTGCCAAAGTAAATCCACAGGCTGTACATAACAGATATTTGTGGGGCCAGTCTATACAACAGTTTGAAAACTACAGACTTCAATAATTTGCATTAAAAACTGTAGTTGGTAGATGTGTAGAAAATGAATGTTAGGAACTTAAGTTTGCCTTTTGGCATGCTGTGTTTTAACATCTGGTCATTTTAGCTACTGTTTTGAACTTTTCAGACGTTTGGAAACCATTTTTGAGGTGCCTCTTAACCGGCGAGATGGCTCTCAGGCTGTTGTAGGCCAAAAAAAGGTAAAGCGCTTTGTTGAATTCCCCGAACTGGGTGTTGCCAGGAAGCCCAAGAAGCCTCTGGTCGGTGGAACAGCAGGGGGTGGAGCCCAGAAGAAAGCCGTAGGGAACTCTGGGATCTGTAGAACCAGAAGAGGTGTCTGGCTTTCTTCTAAAGTGGATGATGGGCTTATCTTGCAGAAGTTGGATTCACTCCTCTGTTCCAAGCTTGAGGAACTAGACACCTGGATGGCACTTCAAGTTGCATGCTGAGCCAGAGATCTTCTTGTAAATGTACAAACGTGCTTCTTGTACATTTTGTTCCATGGGAATTCATGTAGTTCATCAAATCAACATTAGAACAGAATTGCAGATCAGTAAAATATATTTTTTATTTCTAATGTACTGTAAAGATAAAGAGAGAAATACATTTACATCTTGATAAATTTTGCAAGTCCATTTACTTTTGTAGATTGGTTGGATATAAAAGTACCTATATCAATGGGTAAAGCCAAGTTTTACAACCAGCACTGTTTTGCCTCCTGTTTTGTCTTTTATTTCACTTCAAAAGAAGAGCACTTGTTTACAGGTTCACGTTTAAGATGAGCAATATCTCTTAATTCCTGTTTACTACATCTCAGAAACCAAAAGTGAGACTGGATGTGGAGTCTCTAAAACACCATTAAACTTATCTTTGGTTAAACTGAATGTCTTAATGCACTCTCAGCTGTGTGTTTGAACATGTTCATTATAAAGAATATATAGCACAAAGGCCTTTGCAAAGTTGCAGTGGCTGCATTGAATAAGAGAAAATGCTTGCATTTGTTCAAGTTTTAAATGTGCTATTCATATAGAAGCAAAAAGAGTTGCGCCTGAAGGTTTCAGTGCATTCTATGGTTTTACTCGGGTACTCTGAACATAGATCATTCAATTCTTTTTGACTTTTGATCTCCTTTGATGTAACGATTTAGTACTTTTAGTGTTTGAATACCTTAATAATAAGTGGATGGTTTGTGTGTAATTTAATGTTCATATTTTGTAAACCGGTTGTATTTTGTCTTTTGTAAAAAATGACAATGGAACTGCTGTATTTTGACTTACACATTTTATTACAAAGTTTGAAAGACATGCAATGTACAAAACATAAAGCACAACTTCAACTACAAATAATTTACATAAAGGGATGTTAATAATGTAACTATATCCATATCTCAACATCACATGGAAACTTGTGCAAGTGTCATGCTCTCTTTGAGTGTGTTAATGTTTATTTCAACTGCATTAATAAAATAATAAACCAGCTTGATACACTGTCAATATTTTATTGTATATGTATTTTCTGAACTGATGATTTTTGTCTGTGCATGATTCTACCTGATGCATGTAACAAATTCCAGAAAGCTACTATAGCTTTTTTTGATCCACCTGTATTTGCTTTACTAACTGCTGTGGTGTTATTGTGCACTTATCATTATGGTCCATCATGTTTTTTTTTTAGGTTATAATATTTTTAAATTACTACCCTATGGCATAGGAAATAGAGATTTAAAATGCTTAGTGCAAGTTAGAGCTGTGAAGACTGAGCTCTCTTTTTATATTGTAGGTCGCTTTTGTTTTTTAGACTTTCTGAATAAGACTCAACTGCAAGCACCATTTAAAACCCATAGTAAATTTAAATAAACACAAATTGTCCATAAAACCATATCAGGTTAAATTTGTAGATAGTTTCAGTGCATTGTTTCATGTGAATGATAAGATACACGGCAGTTTGTCTCTGCTCTCTGTTCATTTACATTGCTTGCACAGCATTTTTAGACATCTGGAGTCAAAAAAATTGCAGTTTTAGTCTATGAAGGTTACAAGATAGGACAGTAATCCCAGCAGCAATGGAAAGATTGCAATTAAACCCACCCAGGCTACAATGGACCATATTCCCCATTTCAAAGCTTTTCTTGAGTACTCCTTAACCTTAACATTCTGCTGTGCTCCTAATTGATCTTCATTTTGAAGTGTTTTTCTTGTCTCTCGAGCCTGGAAAAAGATGAAAGGAGGCATCAGATTTCCTGGTAATATTTTTATTATTTTCTTAGATGTGTTTGATTACTTTTGAATTGTAATTTGGTACTGATTACAAATGACATGACTAACATTGTAGCCAGTAACGTATTATAATCTTGATTGCTTTTGGATTACTTTTGAATGACTTCTGAAATAATTCTTGTTTATTTGATATCACATGCATTTGAGTGCATGAGAAGCTTGTACCATTTTTACAGAAAAGCTTGTACCATTTTTACATAATGTTGCTTAAATGTATTAAAGAAAGCTAACTTTTATTTGATAAATCTTCTACCCCATTAACTCTAGGGGGCGCTAATTTGCAACACGAATGTTTTGAGGCCTTATTTTGTTATTTTATGTAGTATAAAATGCATAAAATTTACAATTTTAAGCTTTCAAATGACAAGTTATATGCCTGATTTATGTATACGGGTAATTAAATGTTTAAAGCATAAACGTTTTTCATGATATAGAGTCCCCTTTATTAAGGGATCAAAATAAGAGAATCAATATGATTTTGCGTGCACGTGTTGTACCTGATATCTGTTTTTTGATTCTTAAATGTTCTTACTCTGGCAAGTTTGGCATTACAAATGCTATCCATGTGTGGTAACAAATCAGACCAGTAATATTTATGAATTTACGTTTAATTTTTTTTTTTTTTTAATTCATCACAAAAGCGCATTCATGTACATTTTCGAAACAGAGTACAAAAGCAATTCACAAAACTAAATCTAACTTTACTGCACTGATGCAATCGGTTTGGAATTAATGTGTGGATTACCGCTCCATCTTCAGTGTAATTTTGGCTGGTGTCTAGTATCGGGTCTGTAGGTATCATTTACTGCCTTTGCCTGATTAATATGTAATCATGTAATTCATAAAAAAGTAACTGTAATATTATTCTGAGAATTTTAAAATGTAATTTCATCTAATTACATGTACTAGATGTTTGTGATCTGATTACATAATATAGATTACATGTAATTTGTTACTAGACAGCATGGTGTGTTTGTAAATCATTTCCCCCCATCACTGACTACTGTAATTCAGATTCAATGTTCTCTTATTGTGTTTTTTCCTTTGCCAACAGTACTGATGGTACTGTAATGCAGTGGTTCTAAACCTTTTTGACTCCCAGGCCCCCCACTGTCCACGGCACTGTTCAAGGGCCCCCTCCCCCCAGAAACTAGGAGTTTCAATAGATTAAAATAATGAATCACAATTGATTTCATACCAAACGTTTCAGGAATTGTCCGTTTATTTGTTGTAATCTTAATTCTTTGCTGTTTTTAGCATTTTAATTAAGTTTGATTTAAATATAATTTAGATTTAATAGAATTTAATATACATTTTAAGTCATTTCGCACCCTTGTAGGCCCCCCCCCCCCCCCCCCGCCCTCTATATTTAATATTTCCATTTTTAAATTTAACTAATGTTTTAACAATACTGTAAGAATAATATATAGTTACCTTGACAGAGTAGATAAGAGACATAATGCCAATGCAGGAGAGTCCACATACAATGCTGCATATGGCTAATTTCCGGTGGTCAGTGTCCTTACTGAAGGGGATTTTATGTAGAACAAGACAGCAGGTGACACTTTGCAAGCCAGCTCTCTGATCAGGGTGCTCTCCAAGTAAAGCATTTTCAACCCTTACTTGTTTTAGTTCACTCTCATTAGCTGGATCACACATCTCTGTGCAGAGAACAAATAAAAAGTATGAATATTTGGATGAAATCAACATGGAATTAAAGGCACTTTACTCTATTTTTATTGGTTTGTTTAATTTATTTGACAGATCTAAAAATGTTATTCTGTTTGAGACACGTGTGACACTTTAACAGGTCAATTAATGAATCAAGCAGTGATTTAAAAACAAGCTGGACAACAGATTTTTGTTTGTTGTTGTTAATATTAATATGTTTTAATACATAAATCAGGCATATAACTTGTCATTTGAAACCTTAAATAATGGTGTTTTTAACCTGATCTATGACAGATACTCAGAATAAGAGTGAGAATATACAGTATATACACTATATTCGAAAATATTCAAAATCCCCTCACATTTTTAAGGGTGAACTGAGGCTCTGTTATCTGTGTTAGTGACTGAAAAACAGGTGTGGCAACAGAAGAGACATGATAGTCACGGTATGAGAAAGAACCAGACATCAATAGGACAAGAGATTTGTTACTCGCCAGGGAATAGGTCGCTGGTCCTATTTCTTTGTGATCTACAATTAAACTCAAAAATTAGGAACTGGGACAGTTGGTAAAAAAATGTATCTACTCAACTCTAACTGGTTTTATAAATGCATCATTTAAAGTAATAAGAATAGCCTTCTCTTTTTCACTCCCAAACATCACAATGAGATATGGTGAAAACTGCATTTCTTACGATGATGACAAAATCATGTTGAAAAAACCTCATCAATGTAAAGTCTGATTCAGAAAGACAATTATATTAAAAAGAATAAGCAACATTGTCAGTTGAAAACCAAATCAGTACTTTCAGACTCACCCAGACTTGATCTTTGGGAAGAATGGTTTGAATTCCTCAGGTTGACCAGTGATCCAAATTTACTTGATAACCAAGTTTGGATGTTTTTGCTCAGAAAAACTGTCTGGTGTTGATGCCTTGCTTTTCTGCTTCTTCTTTCAGTTAATGTTGAGCCAGGAGTTGTAGTATCCTGTGATGTCGCAATTGGTTGTCACAAGTTCCCATTAAAGCTTCCTCTTATACTCAAATATATTAAAAAACATTTTACAAAGCTTTTTTTATATCCAGTATAGTTTTTTGAGCAACGTAAAATAAATAAGCATCTGTGTGTAAGAGAGATAGTATGAAACTGGCACAACTGAATGATATGGTGAAACTCCACTCCAGTTTTTTTTTTTTTTTTTTTTTTTTTACAACAGTCACTCCCTCTCTGTCTTACTCCCACCTCTGATAGATCTCTATATACTTCCTCCACTCATTCTTGAGGGCTTACGTTTATCAGTCAGTTTACCACACCTTGTTTCCCCTATGAACCATAAAACTGTTATAGAGAAACACTGACATGCTTTCTGATGTGTTACTCACTTTCTCTCACCTTTTCTTTCTCTGACAAGTTGATGTATAGCTGAGACCCGGGTCTCAGGTGGATAATTCTGTATTTGTAGACAGAGTGGCTGCATTTATTCTAACTTTACTTTTTTACATAGCATAAATGCTAAATGTAGGAAAGTTGCATGATTTCCAGCCTGTAATGTTTTATGAACATTCTATGAGAGATTATGTACTGTATTCAATTTACTTCCTGTTGCAAAACAATTCTTGGGCAGGTTGTTTTTTTAAATGAGAAAACATTAGACGGGCCTGAGGGTTAGATGTTATTAAGCCTGCATTCTTTCAGGTTCCATGTTCAACGCCAAGTGTACAGGTATGCTACTTGATACATTGACTCATCCCATGTATCCAAATATGGACATATTTACCACACTTCAGAACCCCTACCATTTTGTCTTTCATACTCTTGATTTGGAAAGATTTCTTTACCTGACTGTTTTGTAAATGTAATATTAGTAGCAGTAAAAAATAGTATTGTTTTAAAAAGGAAACTTTGCTTGTTGTAATTATTGATTTGTCTACCTTCAATTAATGCACTGTGAGACATTTTAGGATGTAAGGTCATGGAGAAAAACAGGCAAACGTGCAAGGTGATCATTGGGGAAAAAGATGTCACATTTAATTTTTTTATTGTTAGCTTTTAATCAGTCAGAAAGCAAAACAAATGAATGAAGATAGATAGACAGACAGAAAGCAAGAATTACAGTATGCAGTGTAATGATTTTGTAAAGTAGATTTAGTCAAAAATATAAATGGAGCACTGGTGGAGAGAGTCAGCAGCTTCAAGTTCCTTGGTGTCCACAACACTGAGGAATTACAAGGTCCATCCACACGGAGGCGATTGTGAAGAAGGCTTACCGGTGCCTATTCTTCCTGAGAGGGCTGAGGAAGTTCGGAATGAACCATCACATTCTCATATTGGTTCTACACCAGCACTGTAGAGAGCATGCTGACTGGCTGCATCACCGCCTGGTATGGCAACAGCACCTCCCTCAACTGCAAAGGGTGGTGCGAACTGCCAGACACATCATTGGAGGTCAGCTTCCCTACATTCAGGACATCTATACCAGGCAGTGTGTTAAAAAAGAACAGAGGATCAGAGACTCCAGCCACCCGAGCCATGGGCTGCTCTCACTGCTACCATCAGGCAGGCGGTATCGCAGCATCAAGACCCGCCGGTTCTTTCTGTGAGCCTTCCACCAAGGCACTTGCAAGTTCCCGGACATTTCTGGGGGGAATGGCCCTGACCCTCACCCTCCGATCCAACAGGTCCCAGATGTGCTCAATGGGATTGAGATCTGGGCTCTTCGCTGGCCATGGCAGAACACTGATATTCCTGTCTTGCAGGAAATCACACACAGAACGAGCAGTATGGCTGATGGCATTGTCATGTGGAGGGTCATGTCAGGATGAGCCTGCAGGATGGGTACCACATGAGGGAGGAGGATGCCTTCCCTGTAATGCACAGCATTGAGATTGCCTGCAATGACAACAAGCGCAGTCCGATGATGCTGTGACACACCACCCCAGACATGAAGGAACCTCCACCTCCAAATTGATCCCGCTCCAGAGTACAGGCCTCAGTGTAACGCTCATTCCTTCGACGATAAACGTGAGTCCGACCATCACCCCTGGTGATGGAAAACATTGCTTAAACCCTTTACAAAAGGGTCCTGAAAAAGGTGTGTACACTGTGTTGTGTAATGTGTATATGGCATTTAAAAGGGATCTGATCTTGATTTGATTTGAAAATATGACTGTAAATTAGTATTTTGTTTAGTTTTGTATGTGTGTGCATGTCACAGGATGCTTCGTATCAAGGTGAGGAAAACTAAGAGAGCATTTCCAGGTGATGTGTTAGAAACCATACAAATGCAAGCATAAATATTTGAAAACAATCACAGAGTATAAAATGTGTCAGTATATTTAGTATAAGTTAGGCATAATGCCTTATTTAGCATATTACAAATGAGTGTTCCAACTTTCCCGGGGTGGTGTTACAACTATACCTGTGTGGGGAAGGTTGTAACAAAAGTGTTCCTTGTCTTCAAACAATATTTTTGGAAAATAGGAATAACTTATGCCGGTTTTTGGCATTTATTTTGTTAGTTGACAGATAAAGGAACTCATGTTTATTCTGTTCTGTTTTTGTGCAGTACAGCAAAAAGTGTTACAACAGTACTCGTCTACCCTACTCAGCAACAGATGTGTTGGTCGTTACGTGTCTGATATGCTTGTGGAGATCTGTTCTGGTATCAGCTGGCACCAGGGTTGGGGAGTAACGGAATAGATGTAATGGGATTACGTATTTCAAATACAAAATATAAGTAACTGTATTCCACTACAGTTACAATTTAAATAATTGGTAATTAGAATACAGTTCCATTCAAAATGTATTTGATTACTGAAGAGATTACTAGATAAAAGTATACTATTTCTAGCCATGTTACCAGTCACGATCATATTTTTTTTTATCAAGAAAATTCATGTTAGATCATAATTTATTTTTTCTAGTAAGACCTTTGATATTAGGGCAAAATCATATTATTGATAATAATGTTAGATATTTAATAAGAAGATATTTAGGTTTTTCATGTGTATTTTGTCTTTGAGTTTTTATAGTCAAAACAAGTGAAAAAATCTACCAGTGCTGATTACAAGTAATCAAATGTATTTAGTTTACGTTACTGACCTTGAGTAATCTAGCAGAATACATTACAAATTACATTTTACAGCATGTAATCTGTAATCTGTAGTGGAACACTACAAAAGTAACCCTCCCAACCATTGGCACATTAATAGTGGCAGACACCAAGGCCAGGAGGGACCAGACAGAAAACAAAAAAAATGATTAACTTTAATGGTAACATTTTACAATAAGGTTCCATTCATTAACACTAGTTAATCCAGGTATCATGAAATAACAATGAACAATATATTTTTTACAGAATTTATTCATCTTTGTGATTGTTAGTTAATAAAAATTAAATTGTTGATTACATCTTTAATTTTTAAAAATGTATTTGGCCTACTATATGTTGAAACTAACATGCAGAGTAATAAATACTGTAAAATTATTGTTCATTGTTAGAACATGTTAACTAATGTTAACAAATGGAACCTTATTGTAAAGTGTTAGCATTTTAATATACATTTATTAATTAGAAACCAAACATTAATATTATTTTGTATGCATTTCCTTTCTTAGTTGAATTAAAAGAAAAAGTTAAAAAGGACAGAGAAAATAAAAAAACATTGAAATGTAGAACAATATGAAAAGGATAAAGAACAATGAATAATTCGCAAAAATAAATAAATAAAGAAACCTTTGTCGCTGCTCGACAAAGCAGCACCAAACCACCCAAAAACACACGAAAGTGATAAAACTACAAAAACATTACAGACAATTATTAGACGAGACTCTTTTTTTTTTGTGCAGATTTCTTACGTCAGATGTCATGAGCCAATCACAAAACGCGACTCGCTTAAGACGTGGCGATACAAACGAAAACACGGAAGAGTAATACGGATCTATGAGGTGGGAGATCTTGTTGATATATTTCAGCTGATATGCAAGAAATGACTGACTCTTTTACGCTATTGCAATTTATCCTTTTGAATATTAAACTTCGTAACGTGACAACTGTGAGACTGCAGTTACAATTGAGTGTAAAAATTCAAAGTAAAAGACAGATTATTGCAGTCATTGTTTTACATTATGTTCCGCAGATGGAAGACCGTGAAGGGGTGATTGCCACAGAGCGTTACGGCTCTCAAGAGTCATGGAAATACCTGTTGAAGGAGGGGAGGATGAAGAGACAGAAAGATGCAGAGGACAGCAGACTGGCGGGAAATTCAATCTCTGGCGTGTTTAAAGTGCGCGACTCACAGAAGTCTTTCATAACCGTCAAAATAAACCATATTTGTCATCATTAATTGATCACACTTCTATTTTCAGAGTGTTTTCCTGCCACAGGGATATCCCGAGAGTGTCAGTGAGGATTACCTACAATATCAGTTCTGGGACACTCTGCAGGTAGATGTGCCATAGAAATGACACTGGTATTGTGGAAGTTGGATTTTTTTTCTGGCTTTGGGAAAACCTTGCAAACAACTTGCTAAAAATGTTAAAACATTGCCAGTTACCAAAATGATTATATATATATATATATATAGGCACATATGTTTTTCAAAAACATTTGTCTTAAGATGGTTATTTATATCTTCAGCTTTAGTGTGGCAATAGGAAATATAAATGTTAGACTCCCAAACATTTCTTTTGTAAATATAAATGATTAGAATAGAAGAACAGGGAGCCCTGCAACAGATGTCATGGCCCTCACAGAGCCCCCACTGAACATCGAGTCAGTCTGAGACATAAAGTAGAGACAGAAGTAATTGAGACAGCCTAAATAGATAGAAGAACTGTGGCGAATTCTCCAAGAAGCTTGGAACATCCTATCTGCCAACATTCAGGTGTACCTAGGAGAATTGTTGTTGTTTTAAATACAAAGGCGGTCACAGCGAATATTGATTTAGCTTTTTATGTTTACTGGCTTTGTATGACATTAAGTGATAAATGAAAACATTATGCAACATATGCAACAATTAATGCAACATTTTTCACAGATGGCTAAACTTAAACTTTTGCTGAGTATATATATATATTACAATTATAATTTTAATGTATACTGCTGAGATTCCAAACATGGAATTTTTACATTTTATAGACCTTAATCAGAAGAGCATCTTTTATTCATACCTAATTTTGACGAGAATGATTAATTCTCACGCTGTGAGGGATATATTTACGGCAGGGTTGCCAACTTTGGTTCCCTGGTTGGAGTGACATTTTGATGACAAGGCCAGGGCCGCGTTAATGCAGGGGTTCAAACCCTGGGGCCTCCTGGTACCTTAATCCGGCCTTGGACAAATTTGAAGCAGAACTATTTTTAATGTCTAATTTCACAACAACACTTATCAAACCCTACAAGCAACCGGTTTCTTTTTTTTTTTTTCTCTCATATGCCAATTTAACCAAAATGGTATTCACAATTTCAAAACACCCATACACTATTGCCATAGTCATAACTTTTTCCAGCGGTTCAAAGTTGATGATTCTCTGTATAATTTAATTGGGGTGCATAAGTTTTGTGGTCTCCCCCGATATCGAGTGAAGGCTTGATGAGTTGCGCAGTTGTTCCACTCAGCGTTATCCCAGAGCTCTGTTTATCCTGTCTCTGGAGCATGGTGATGTGTGTTGCAGTGGCAAATTTGCTTTGATGGCCCTTAATTCAAGTTGTTCATGCTGATGCAAAAGTCCTACGAGCAAGATTTGTTGCCGTTTTATTCATTTATTTTACATTGAATTACGTTGCTTTGTTATTTGACATGAGACAGAGCCTGAAAGCATGCAGCAACCCTGCTTAGAGTGTCTACAATGGGTTGTACTGTTTGATTAAAACATCTTATCAAAACATTTAAATAAAATCTCCAGAAAACACAAGTTTGTGCATTCATTAAAGACTAAGTCTATCCATCACAGCCTCATTTCCATTTCTGTCAAATATTAAATATGTCGCTATTATTAATAATGAGAACACGGATTAAAATATACATTGCACATGCACAGACGAGCAAACATCATAGCAGCGCTCTCTTGTTTTCCAAGGCATTTTCCAGCTCTCTTTCTGGCACACTCGCTACTCAGGCTTCACTGAAGGGTGTTGGGGTTGGAAATCAAGAAGCAACAGTTGCAGCGGCTACAATAACGTGGTTAATAAGGGGTATGTGCACTTGATGGCATTTATTTATTGAATATAATCTTTGTAATTTTTACTGTAATATTATATTAATATTACAACATGCTCTTTGTTCAGATGGAACCGGAATGTTGGGAAGAATACTGTTTGCTTGGTTCAAAGGGTAATGTCTATTTCCTCAGACATTCAGATAATGAACATGTTTTGTTTTATAGTAATTCCCTGTGAACCTGTATTTCAGGAGCAAGTTAGATTCTGAAGCCAAAAAGTGGAGGTACATAATGCAGAGGACTTTATATTCTACAATAATTTTCACAAATATTCACATTAAATGTCTTTGTGGTGATCATTGTTGTCTTAATTTCAGGCTGTTTGCTGACGTTCTAAATGACAGTGCAATGTTCATGGAGATTGCAGCTCCCTATTTCCCTCCATTTTTCACCCTAATCGTCTGCATTGCTGGAATATTTAAAGTAAAATATTTACAGGATCTTCCTAAATTATTAACTACATATAGAGTTGCTAGTTCTAGATTATTATTTTTAATTTTTTTGTCTAAATCATTAAAGTATAACTTTGAATGTCTAAGCTTATTCCACTTATCCTCTCATTATAGTCCATTGTAGGAGTTGCTGGTGGGGCAACAAGAGCTGCATTAACTGTCCACCAAGCTCGTAGAAACAACATGGCTGATATCTCTGCCAAAGATGGGAGCCAGGTAGGTATAAGTCACCTTCTCTCATATGAGCTATTTCCCATGTTGGTTGCTTAAATTTCCCAGATTTTTCTAACAAAATTCCCCTTATGGGAAAATCTTGTCAGTGGTCTTTTGTGTCAGTGGTGTCATATTTCCTTTGTTCATTTTTGCCTCTTTTTTTCCCCCCCTAAAAAGGAAACCCTGGTGAACCTGGCAGGCCTGCTGGTCAGCCTGGCACTCATCCCATTTGTAACAGATAACCCTTTGTGAGTTTACACCCTGATATCTAAGCCAAGTTCTGAATTTAGTGTGTTCCAGATACTTTTCTGATTTGTGTACTGGCCCTGCTCTCGCCCTCAGGTTGACATTCATCCTATTCTTCCTTTTCACGGTTCTTCACCTGTTTGCCAATTACAAAGCTGTCCGGTCTGTTGTTATGGAAACCCTCAATGAGGCTCGTTTGTCCATTGTCCTCCATCAGTACTTGCTTCATGGACAACTGCTCAGTCCATTGGAGGCAAATAAGAAGGAGCCTGTGTTCTTGTGTATGCCCTTAAAATCTCTTAAAATTCCTTGTCTTGTTAGTTTAAGGGTTACCATGATTCGTTTTATACATTCTGCCTCTAATCAACAAAATGTTGTTCCTTTTTGCAGCGTTTCGAAGGACAGTTACCATCAAGTTTGGTGTGAGGCTTGGAGACATTGTTGAAGAGTTAGTTTCTGTTTTTGAACCCAAATTCCATTCACTAAACTAAACAAATTATATAATCATTATCAACACACCACACAATGACAATTAAAAAATTATGTTTCTGTATGGATTAAAGGCCAGGAGAACTACAGCTGGCATTGAAGAACAACAGCAAACCATACCTCATTGGAATAAAAAATGGTACGGAAACCTATGTTCAGTGCTGGTTAGTAACAGATTACATGTAATCTGGAGCACACTAACAGATTACAAATATGAAGTTTAAGTAATTAAATGTAATTACATTTTAAAGTACTTATAATATGATTATAGTTACTTTATTATGGATTACAAATTTTCAGGCAAATGCAGTTAATAATATATTGTTTCCTTTCATTTTTCTTCTTTATAAATATTTTAAATTCTAAATCAGCGTTCAGCTGATATAGGTTTGGAAAATATTGAATTCTGGATTGTATTGTAATCCACACAAATGCCATTCCGATTGCATTAGTGTGGTAAAGTTAGTTTTATTTTAGCAAATTTCTTTTGTACCTGGCTTCAAAAATGTACATGAATGCTCTTTGCTTTATTTATTTTTTATTGTGATGTTAATTCACAAATATAACTGGCCTTATCTGTTAACACATGGATGTATTTGTAATGCCAAAATTGCTGGAGAAAGAACAATTTATGTTTCTTTTCTATTTCACTCAGAAAAAGACACACTGACAAAATATACATATTCTCATATTTTGATCCATTAAGTAAGCTTTCTATAATGAATTTAAGTAACATTGTCGAGAAAAAAAAGCTTATCCAACTGTAAAAGCTTGTGACATCAAATGAACAAGATTTAGGTCGGAAGCAATTCCAAAGCAATTAGATTACCTTAAAATGTAATCCACTTTACTGCTACAAATTTTGTCATGTCATTTGCAATCAGTACAAGATTACAATTCAGAATTAATCTACCCAGCACTGCCTATGTTAGACCCTAGTCAAGTAGAGGTTAGACATGATTAGATAAATTACCTGCTGTGATACTCTACTGGGAATTTAAGATGTTTATATCCTGCACGAATTACTGTAATTACAAGATACAACCCGGAGATTCTACTCTGAGCTGCTCACGTCCTCAGACTCCAAAAATGTTAGTTTCTACGGGAACTAGGTTTGCCAATTTATCAACATGTGAATATAGGAAACTTGAGGATTTTGCCACTGAGATAATAGGCCAAAATACGTGATGTCCCAGAACAGTTAGTAACCCCCAACTGTCATTTCACCTCTATATGTTCTTACAAAATGTTAAAGAACATTGAAAGTGACCAAGGTAACACTTTATATAATAAAATGGCATATCAAACATAAATATGTGTTGATAACCTTTAACTGTTGATGCTGCTGCTATTTTGGTTCTTTTCTTACACCATGTCATGACTGTCAAGTTGGAGCTTTATACAAATTCTGAGACATAAATGCTTGTTGCAATCCAGAAACTTGTAATTATGGTAATACTGACATGATGTGATCCCACCATTACTCTCAGTGCTAGTTACTAAACATTACTGATAACAACAACATGGTGTAAGAAACATGATGGATGACGTTTCTTTTCTTTTTTTTTTGACAGGTACTGTCTGTATATGTCTGGGAAGTGATGCATCTGTGCATGATGAAATAATGGCAGCATGTCAGGCCTTGTGCCTCAGTACTGTTCTAAACAACGGTATCTCTCTGGATGGTGCCCTGAAACAGCTCTCAAACACCAGAGGTGAGCAATTGTTCATTGTAATAAAAATAAAAAAAACTGAATTTTCTTTGGAAATTTGCATTTGCTCTTTTCTTCTTCTTAACTTTTCTATAACAGTAGACTGTTAACTTTTTTTCAGACCCATGGGAATTAGTATCACAAAGTCATAAGATGATTGATCAACTTTTCCAGACATTCATTAAAGGTAAGTTTAATGCAATGTTTATTTTATTATAAAAAGGTTGATTGCTTGATGCACATTTAATATGATGCTATTATCAATCAGCTGTGGCAAAACCTTAGTCATGGGACTGCTTTTGGAATTCATTATCCTCCATTCTGATTCTCTGTGACAGAACTCGATCAAGCTAAGTGGCAAACAGACCAGACACTATTGAACTGGAATGAGTGGCGTGTGGAATGGAGAAAAAAGAGAAGCTGAATCAGGACATTATGTCATTAGAAGGAAGGGAAAATTTACATTTTCTTGATTCCATTGATATTTCATTTTGACATAACTGTTTTAAATGTCTTAATGACTTAAAGTGCTCAACAGTAGAGCTAAAATTTACAGGCTTATATCAAAGTTTCAAATAAAAACTACCAAGACAACAAAATTTATGAACCAGCGTGTGTGTATTTCTTTACAAAGTCTGCTTGCAAAATCATAAAAATGCTAAGCTCTTATCATACTACATCAAGAACAGATCATGTAGTCTTAATCATCTAATCCAACTTTGTGTTAAAGCTGCTAGAAAGGCCCACGCAGAATCTATGCAACATTTTGACACATTTTATCATGTTCTCAGCTACCAATAACAGCGAAGTACTCTCAGCTCCAATTACACACATTTTAAAATGTGTTAATAGAAATGTGCAGATTCCATCTACGCCTGCTTACACCACTGCTCCATATGCATTTTCCTTAAAGGTGCTGTCAGTAATTTTTTCCTGATTAAAAAAGTTTTACTCAAATAAATTAATAAGAATTTTGAAACATGTATAAAATCATAACCAATCACTTGAGATGAGGAATCTTTTGAGCCACAGCCATCTTGAGGCAATCTCTGCCACTTCGGTGGTACTGCGGTTGCTCTTCCTCTCTATGTCAATGCTCAAATTGCCGAAGGCGCTGGCTAACAAAAGGGCTGCGAATCCCCTGCATCCAACCTCCACTGGAAGACACCTCACTTTGGAGAGCTTCCTTTCAAAAGCCTTGTCTAAGCGATCTTCCCATGGGACTGTCAGTTCCAGCAGCACGGCTTGCTTGGTGGACTCGGGCACAAGCACAATGTCTGGTCGCAGAGGTAACATGGTTAGGGAACTTCAGCTGCTGTTCGAGGTCCACCAGCAGCTGCCAGTCCCTTGCAGAGGCGAGGATGCCTTCAGATGATCCTTTTGTGGGTATTGGCTGCTCCCTGGCTCTGACAAAGTCAATGTTCTACGTGGAGGTTCAGGACCGCTTTGCCCACTCAACTCCTGCGCTGGTGACTTCAGCAATGGTCTTTAGGACCTGATCATGTCTCCATCAGTACCATCCTTCTTCAAGTGCCTTTGTGCAGCTGTTGAGAATGTGCTGCAGAGTTCCTTGCTTGGAGCACAGTGGGTATGCTGGTGACTATGCTTTGCCCCATATGTGCAGATTTAATGGGCTTGGAAGCACATCGTACACTGCCTGGATGAGACATTTTATGCATTGTGGCACGGCTTTCCATAGCTCAGCCCAGGTCACTATCCTTTCGACCGTATTCTCCTATTAGAATGTTACACCCTCCTGACTCCTGCTCTTTTTCAGGTCTTCTTCAGATGTTGGTCTGTGTCATCCTGCAACAGTTCAGTTTTCCACTGAGCTCCTACCCCAGCATCTCCTTAGTGAACTTGAAGGTTTTGGCCCCTTCTAACTTCTGGTACACCCTCCTGACTCATGCTCTTTTTCAGGTCTTCTTTAGATGTTGGTCTATGTCATCCTGCAACAGTTCAGTTTTCCACTGAGGTCCTACCCCAGCAACTCCTTAGTGAACTTGAAGGGGTTGGGGATGAAGGCAGCATGCTTTTGGACAATCATAGATGACTGTGAATTGTAAATGTATACAATGGAATTTGTAACTGAAAACTACAGTGTTTGAATGATGCTGCAACCACTCCACTAGTTGTCAGTGTAAGTCCAAGATGACAACTTTCAAAAATTACTGAGTGCACCTTTAAGTATCTTTTGAGATTTCTCTGATCAGTTTAATCTTGATCCACAGACAGAACAGTCATATGGTAGGCCCGGTTGTCCTCAAATCAGCATTAGAGCACCATCAATTGCAGACCAGGGCAAATGTATTTATTTATTTATTTTTTTTATTTTTTTTTTCCCCTGATCTCTGGGACATAATGGGCCTCCATGGGTTGCCAGATAATAGATGTGCATAGAGACGGTTAGAAGCGTTCTAAAGTTGCCAATTCAGAATATTTTGACTTTACAATGTATTTTATGCAACCAGTTTAAACATTTTGTCTATTATAACATTAATGATCTAACAAACTCTAGACCGCTGACCAGGGGCACCTTAATGTGCAGGCTTAGACGGGCTGAAGCCCAGGGGCCTACAACTACCAAAGGGCCCATTTTCCCCATCCATGTTCACGGGAGGATCGCGTTTAAATTTTGTCAGCGGGAGATGCGGTTGTTGACATGGTGAGAGTGCGCAACACTTAAAGTGCCCAACTCCTCACATGCAATGATGCTTCATCAAATAACATTCAGTCAGTGGACTGAATAATGAATACATTGCAAAGAGGGTTGCAAATATCAGAAATATCCACAGTCGCTAACGTTAATCAATGAATAGAATACAACAAGCATATTGTTTTACTCACAAAAATCTGTTTATTTGTGTAGCCTATAGCATAGGTTAGAGATGTTACATTGAGTTACAAATGTTATAAACAGATGTGGCTTACTTGTCGCGTTTCTTTCATGAAAAGAATAAGAAAAACTGTTACACACGATTACTTATGAGAATTTGCTTTGTTTAAAATAAGCCCTAGAATACTGTGTAACGACGTGTTGATTCTGGGGTACTGTAAAAGCGCGTTTGACATCTGAACCAGTGAATGGGCGGCTGCTCCTAGTGCCTGCAGCATCCAACAAGGGATGCAACTAAGGGCTCCTACACACTACACGACTTTCAAAGACGTTGGATAATGGTACCGTTCATATTACAAAACTGTCTGTCATGTCACGACGAATCCACGACAGGGGTGAACACATTACGAGACATTTCACTACTGACGAATCCCCGACGACTCTGCCTGGGCTCCAAATTACATTTCACAACAGAGTACACGCGAGAAGTGATACAAGATACGAAAACAAATGCGTGATCATATGTTATGCGTTTCAGAATATGATGTTTATGTTTTTAATCACCTCAAGGCATCATATATTTTATTTGCATATATACATTTTAGGAGAGTTATAATGATGTAAACAGAACTGAAAATAGATTTTACAGGTGTACCTTTAGTCTAATACTTTATTTTAATTATATATTAATATAATAATACATATTATATAGGCCTACTCTGCACCCATCTTCTAATGTACTTTAACTCGGCAATTAACATTACTTGCATTTGAACATCATATTTACGGGCAAATTGGTGTAATTTATTTGTCATTTCCGTTGAAGCTAAGAATTGTGGGTTGTGAGTGCCCACGAAGGATACACCTCATGCATCCTCCAAATTCCCATGAAAAAAGGCAGCATTCAAAGGGTCTTTCTCACTTTTCTGGAACGAGACATCCTCAATGACGTATGCGGCCGACAAATGCGACCTCCGGAGGACACAGCATTCCAAACGAGACACAGCCATAGTCAGGTATGCGACTTTATTTCCGGAAAATGTGGTAAATAAATACATAAATAAAAAAGATTATTTGCTGTGGCATTGCAAGTATGAATTTGCAAGAACATATCTACAAATTGGAAGATGCAAATTAGTTGGTTTTCCATTACCAAGTTAGCATTCTTGCCACCTGTGACCTCATTATACAGCGTACATATCTGACTTTGCATAGCCGAATTTCAAACATTACGTTACTGTAGAAAACTATTGCCGATGGTCATGTGGGATAGTGAGTGCCGGGTTTTTTGTTTTTGTTTGTTTTTTTGTAAAAGTGTGCCATGGCAGATCCGCAGCACCAGCAGTTTCAGAACTGCAGCGCCAGAACCGCAGCCACAGAACGGAAGTGAGGTGCGGCATAATTTTAAAAGAAACAATACAACTTTATACAACAAATAATTTAATTAAAATTCCTCAAATGAACAATTCACACTTAGGCCTATTTTGTGATGACAATATTGCAAAAATAGCTTCTGATTGTTCCAGGAGATTGTTGAGGGCATTTACCTTGTCCTCTTCATCCATTGTAAGGAAAACAGGCTCTTCAACTGGGCGCCAGAGCAGATGTCTGTTGGAATGGAGCAATTTCACAGCTTCTGTCATGTGTTGGATCACTGGGAGCTCCTCCTTTAGAGAATGTTAAAGAACATTTTCACTTTAATATTTATTATAAAAGTAATATGTAATTTTAAAAGTACATTTCTCCAGTATCTACCTTCACAGCTTCTGTCATGTGTTGGATCACTGGGAGCTCCTCCTTTAGAGAATGTTAAAGAACATTTTCACTTTAATATTTATTATAAAAGTAATATGTAATTTTAAAAGTACATTTCTCCAGTATCTACCTTTCAGAGAAAACCCCAAAGTTCAAAGAATAAGAGTCCACCATATCAGTATGTTTGGAAAGTCACACTGGAAAAGAAAAATATTGAGAAATCTTGAAATATCAACTGCTACAACATGTTCATGTGGCCCTTTGTGTGGCGATTCTTCTCTGCTGAAGACTGTTCGAAACAGCTCACATTATGTCTGAAATAGGTGCCATTTGGCAACGTATTTGTGCAAACATGAATGCTGCAAATTGGCACAGGGACAATGCCATGTGTTTAATTTTGTGTCATACACAACCATTACACGTCCCAACCAGCTGTAATAGGCCACACAGTAGTCAAATACTAAAATGAACTTCTTTGTTTCAGGGGTGCCAATCGAAGTTTGAACAGAGAATGGTATGCAGCTGGCAAGCTGCTGCCAAGTAAGGCATACATGTATCTTCTTTTATTCATTACTGAACTACTTTACTCTCACCGTCTCTGTTAAAACCTCTTTCAGGGAGACTAGTTCTGCAGAGGATGTGCAGTAACTTACAGAGCAGATATGCCTGCACTGGTACGACATCAGGCCTGTGAAACTTCCATGTTGACTGGACATTCATGTGATCACCCCATGTCTTGAGATTAATATGAAGAGGAACACTGTGACCCTTGGTAACTTTAAGGACAGTAAATATGCCATTTGTCCTGTCGATGCTCTGTCTTGAAAGATGGAATGATGCATTAATGTCCTGTGTTGGCTGTTCTGTTTGTTTGCGGTCAATGTGTTTTTAAAAAAAAAAAATATTTATGAGGATATTGCAAACTGGGCATCTTTTGATCACAGGCCGCACACAAACCCTTCCCGAGGAGATTGCTGTTGTGGTCAGCGCTGCACTGGCTGGAGACAGTGTGTCTCGCTGCTGTGGTCAGCACTGCACTGGCTGGAGATGGTGTGTCTCTCGCTGCTGGTGTGGTCAGCGCTGCACTGGCTGGAGATGGAATTTTGGTTGAAGTTGGAAATGGTTTTTGTTTGAAGACCTGTAAATGTGTCTCAACATCACTTCTCCTAAAAACTGTAGTTTCACAGTATGGGCAGTGGTGGTGCAGTGCTGGTCTACATCCCAGTCCACATCAATGTATAGTGAAGTCTAAAATAAATAAGTATACTGGTAAAATATTATGCTATAATATATTGTGACTACACATATTAAACAAATAATGTCTAGGTTACTATTGTAACCTCCGTTCCCTGATGGAGGGAACAAGACGTTGTGTCGAAGAAGCGACACTAGGGGTCTCTCTTGAGAGCCTCGTGCATCTCTGAACTTGAGAAAAGGCCAAAGAGAAATTGGCAGACAGAATTTGCATGTCCCGCCCCCGGACATACGGGTATAAAGGGAGTGAAATGCGTCTGTCCATTCTGGATTTTGCCCTGAGGAGCCGAGAATGAGGTTCGGCCATAACAGTGGCTCGGTTCAGTGACGGGAGAACACAACGTCTCATTCCCTCCATCAGGGAACGGAGGTTACAATAGTAACCTAGACGTTCACCGTCTGTCACTCACTTCGACATTGTGTCGAAGAAGTGACACTAGGTGTCCATATTTAATCACGCCATGCACTGAACCGTGTACGTGCGCTGCTGACACAGGTGCGGGCAGGCAGTTGCGTGCCAAAGCGACAGGCCATGTCAGACTGCACATACCCTTCCCCAATACCATAACCTTCTGGTTCCCTACACCCCGATATGGGGGGAACAAGGTGATGTGCCAAGCATGGGAGCAAGCAGCGCCTTTTCTCTCTCTATATTTCTCGCATAGAGTCAAAGTGGCTGGGGCCATCTTAACGCTATCACACGCATCGGGGAAGGCATTCTTTTCCAATTCCTATTCTTTCAAGGGGAAAAGACCCTGAGGAAGACCACACCTGCCCAGGCTGGGGGAGGTAAAGACTGGTGAAATACATCACATGGGTTTTCAGGCCACATGTGGAGAATGGCACGGTCGTAGATCCTACCTATTGAGAGGCAGGAGTTACTACAAACATGAAGTGTTTTGCTGGCAATTAATTGATAGTCTATGTATTCAATTTCAAGAGTGTAGTCCATCAATAGACCAAGGTGATGCAGGCAGAGAACAGTGAGGGGCATCGCAGTTCAACCTGACCGGTAATTTCGTTGAGGTCTATCCAAAATCCAAGATTCAGGCAATGGCATTGCCTGAATATCCCATGTCTTATGTTTGGAGTTGGCATCAGTTCATCCTCCGAAGTCCATCGTAAAGACTGAAGTGATGTTTGGCTGGCACCAGCTGCTATTAATCATCATCATAAAGTGACACACAGCAGTGGAGTCCAACATGAAGTAGGAATGGAGCTGGATCCAGCCAGTTCTGATGACCTCAGTATAGGAGTCCCGAGATTGAGACAGGGAAACAAATAAAGTAATATTAGCATAGATGCCATTCAATTTATTGCAGAGTTATAGATCATGATCACTGTTTCTGGTTATGGCAGAACAGGGCATTAAGTATTTGGGCATTTTATTGTGTTTTATTATTATGTGTTCAGTCTCAGACATTTGGCTCACTGGTCGCTTACCTGAGAGAGCCCCTCCCTGCTTTTGTATTGAACAGGAAGTTATTGCCCCAATTTCGCCATTGCAAAGTTTTTCTATCAAACTAATCAGAGAAGTTCAGTTATACCCTGTTATCTCGCATTTGCACTCGGTATGGACAAAAGAGTCCAGAGTGTTTAATTGAAAATGTATTTAAATGTTGCCTCAAGCATATGGCTGTAAATTAAATGATGTATTAATAGGTCCCCTTTCTGCTGGTCAGACTGGATTGTGAGGGGGGTTACTACACTGTGACCTGTATGAGAGTGAAGTGTTGAGATCTTTTGAAAATTTGGTTCATCTTTTAGGGATTCCACGATTTCAGTTCTATATAAGTATTTACAGCTGTGCCACCTGCTTTGTATTGTTTTTGGGAGTAGCATGTTAAGATGTCAATGCTGTTTATGGATGTTTTATCAAACGTGAACTTTCCTAAAACAAGAAGATATTCTACTTAGGCTATGTTAACTAACTAGCCAGCTAACGTTAGCGCGCAACATAGTCAAGCTACTTCACATACCTTTATCTTGCAGTTTTTTTCTCTTCCTCAGTTTTCTTCTTTTTCTCTGCACCAGAGGATATGTCCTTTTTTTTGTGACGTTGCCGTTTTGCTGCAATGCTGCTCCCTCGTCAATCAGCTAACTGACTGTGCTTGTAATATTGCGTTTTTGTATAATTACTATGGTCCACTGACATAATCTATCTCAAAATAATAATAAAAATCAAGCTGTCATTTTATGTGATCTTGGGGACTCCCTGGTGGCCACGGGGTTCATAGTTCGGCGAATAGGTCGCTTATGTCTTGGGCCGGCCCGGCTCTGATTCAGATACATACAGCCTCACCCATGAGGTGCAAAACTTCCTGTAGAGCAGCAGTGAGGAGTTCGGCTAGATATAAATATAACTTAATATAGTTTATTTATGAGAACCCTGTTAAAACCTTCCAGCAGGGAACCTACATAAAGTAGAAGTATTAACCCACACCTAGCATTTTGCCTTTAAAAACATATATCAACCTCCTGTAACCCCACATGTCTGCTGTGTGCATTTTCCATTTCCCTTTTTTATGTGTAACTAGTAGCTCATAATATACAATAAATCTCTCTAGAGAGCAGATGGTTTTCCTAAAAAATGAATGTCCACATGTGGACAGCAAGACTATTGTGAAATTTTAAATAACACAAATTTATATAAAGCATCATTCAATCACTGTCAACCATGTTAAACTAAAATGTAGCATTCTAAAATTCTGAATCTATGTACTGATTACCATTGTCCCATGTTTGCCAAACCCTGCAGCCTAAAACTGAACTTTTGGTCGGATATTACAATTCAGTGCACTTAGCTGCATAAAAAGCTATAGCGTGCTCCCTATTTAGTGAATACCATAACCTCCAATGTGCTAGCTGTCTTCACTGGTCTCAGAACAGTTTGAAATGCACCTAATTTTCAACCTAACTCCATATAAAGCCTCTGAAAACTACATTTTTCAGCTTTTGGATGAAAATTCTGGTCACCATTCACTTGCATTGAAAGGACCTACTGAGCTGAAATATTCTTCTAAACTGTTTTTGTTCAGCTGAAGAAAGGAAGTCATACACATCTGGGATGACATGAGGGTTATAAGAGAATATTCATTTTTGGGTGAACTATACCTTTAAATATAACTACTACTTGTTGGTTGCAAAATATTCAATGCATAAATATTCAGTACCCGTTTATGCTATATTTCTA
Organism: Moxostoma hubbsi; assembly: GCA_032164185.1. Lineage (NCBI taxonomy): Eukaryota > Metazoa > Chordata > Actinopteri > Cypriniformes > Catostomidae > Moxostoma > Moxostoma hubbsi. The sequence continues at coordinate 27,396,462 of JAVLUX010000007.1, read as the reverse complement.
TGGTTACTGCAGTTAGCAAATAAACGGAAACACTATATGCCACCCCAGTAATAAAAGTAAGCTTGTGCTGTTTCTTTGGTCACAGCAAACCAAAGAACTGGAGCTTTTTTCTATTTTCATGGTTGCAACCAACAAACTGAAAAGAGTCTGTTTATTCTATAGCAAGGTGCCTCATAGTGAGTTTTCATAAACTGCCATTGCTAGCAACAATTTGTACATTATTAACATAACATAACAAGTGACAAAATTTATTTTGGGGGAGAGGCATACAAAAGCAAGTGCAACACATGCTACTGGCATTATCATAATATAGACAGCTGTACACTATGTGGTGTTTACAAGTGCATCCTGACAATTCCTAAGAGCTGAATAAATCTATTCCATTACAAATAGCACAGTAGTGATAGTAATATGTGAACTGCAATAAAGCCAAGGTATGCTATAAAATAAGTGAAACTGCCACTTAAATTGTATTTTTCATTATAGACTTTCTTAAAAAAATACTTAGATGAAGGGCTAATAATATATCACATTTACTGCAATGTGTATGTCCCAAAATACAAGTTTTAGTCTCACTTGAGCTAATGAATAAAATATTCTTTGTATTTAGTGAAATTACTTTAGTTAAGGTCAACTAGGGCTGGAAATACATATCTGGTTTAGGGAAAAACAAGGACCCAATTAGAAGAGGCAAAAATCTGATGAATCCCTTCAATGCTGAACTCCTGCCCTTTGGCTGCTTTTGACAAGGAACATTATCATATTGATTGACTAATTTGTCCTCACAAAGCCAGAATTTCCTTATAGTATTAGAAATTGACTAAAACACTATAGCGGTCTGTTCAAATAAATATTCAACAGTAAAATAGACAGTTCTCTAAAAGGAAGTGATACAGTAGATACGTTTGTTTCTTACAGTAACTAAAAACAACATTAAAAACAAATGGTGTTTGAGTACCAACCACTGTTCCTGGTGATTTGTGAAACTGGTAGATAAATTAGGTGATAAGATCTTGTATGCCCCGCGACATGTACGGTAACCATGTTTCAGATAAGGTAAAGCAATGTACATAGTCTAACCGCACTATGTGAAAGGAGTTTTATTCAATACAGTTATGATTGCAGATTTACTAACTGTAAAAAAGAAAACCCATCCTATGCGTTTAGCTATTCTAATAGTGACCAAGACCTGTTAAACTACAGCAAAGACTGAAGAGCACGCTGATGAATTTTCTTAAGTTCCTTTGGGTGGGCTCCACTTTAAGGCCACAGGGTCAATAGTCTTGTTGCTTCCACGTTTGTCCTCTTTGGTTTTCCAATCATCAATCAGATCCTAAAGATTAAGTGCAAACTTTAGCTTAATTTAGATACATCAAAAACTGCTAGATGACATAAAAATAAACCAATAGTTTATGTAAGGAACCTGTGTTGCTTAAATCACTACATACACTCACTGAGCACTCTATTAGGAACACCTGTACACCTACATATTCATGCGATTAACTAATCAGCCAATTGTGAGTCAGCAGTGTAATGCATAAAATCATGCAGATATGGGTCAGGATCTTCAGTTAATGTTCACATCAACCATCAGGATGGGGAAACAATGTGATCTCAGTGATTCTGACTGTGGCATGATTGTCGGGTCCAGATGGGCTGGTTTGAGTATTTCTGTAACTGCTGTTCTCCTGGGATTTTCCCTCACAACAGTCTCTAGAGTTTACTCAGAATGGTGCCAAAAACAAAAAACAACCAATGAGTGTCACTTCTGTGGATAGAAATGCCTTGTTGACGAGAGAGGTCAACTGAGAATGGCCAGACTGGTTCGAGCAGAGAGAAAGGTAACGGTAACTCGGATAACCGCTCTGTACAATTGTAGTGAGCAGAATATCATCTCAGAATGCACAAAATGTCAAACCTTGAGGCGAATGAGCTACAACAGTAGAAGACTATGTCGGGCACTTTATTAGGACCATAGTGTTCCTAATAAAGTGCTTAGTGAGTGTACACTACATTTACCTGTCTTTTTAAGATCAAGTGCTTCCCTTTCCAGTACTTTAGCATTTGGAGAGACTGTAAAGTGCTGACAATGTCTACAGGATTGACAGCTGTTTCTTGACTGATTTCTTCTCCCAAGAGTTAATGTAAGAGGATGTACAAATGAGGAAAATAACAATGTATTATTTTTTATGAAAAGCAATGACATAAATGAAGCATGTAATACAGATAATACTAGAACACGATGTACCTTTAATGGAGATTTCTTTGCCCTGGAAGTCATGTAGGTAGCGCAGGAGAACTTCTTTCCAGTAGCTTCTGTAGCTGATGAGGCCCAGGTCAGAGAGAGGGCGCTCAGGGGAGCCAACCTTCTCTTCCACTTTGGACAGTAAATAACCTTTAAAGAAACAAATCATCCACACATTAATAAGTTAACCAAGTATCTATAAGTGCACCCAATATCATCATAACACTCTAAAGCCTAAATGTAACAAATTATGCATAATATTTATAACCAAAGGTTGCAATTGTTGTTTTAAAAGCACCTATTAGCAAGCCTCAACACACTAATACTTAGTTTTAGAACAATCACTCGCAATAACAAATAAAAGATAGTAACAAAATTATATGATCTAAATCTACTAAACTCACTGAAATCAATCAGCATCTTGCCATAACCCTGCCTCATATACTGTGGCATGGTCAGGATGCAGGAGACATTGTAGTTCAGGAATGAATTCTTTTCCTAAATCCAGAGATGTATTTTGATTACCTTTAGACATGGCAAAATAATGCCATTTATAATAATAATAATGCCAAATAATCACTTACAATATATAACTGAACTTTAAACCATTCACCAACAGATTACCTTGGAGAAGTATCCAACAAGGTGACAGCCAGTATTGTCAGCTTCAGTCATCACATAAAATAGGAAAGGCTCCACGTCATAGTATAATGTTTTGTGGTCCAGGAAGAGCTTGGCCAACAGACATAGATTTTGGCAATAAATCTACGAAGGGTAAATGTCAATGTCATTAAGGCTGAATTGATTACTGATTGCAAATTAAGCTCAACAACTCTTAAAATGACCAAGTCTAGGTGAATGCACACCAGCTGACCTGGTGATACCCAACTTTTAAGTTTTAAATAAAATCACGAGTCCTGGAAAAATCTTCTACCTTGTTCTTCTTGCCGTCCACTTCAAAAACAGATATCGCCCCTTTTCTGTAAATCTCGTCACCTGGTGGGTGTTTCCACACACATTTGGCCTGATTCCATGTAATATAAGAGAGAAGGGCACGTGTCAATGCCACATTACACAATTATCAAAATATTGATTCAATCTTGCAATATTACATTGTTAAAATTTTAGTCGCATTGCATAGTTTCATATATGGGTGGTTATTAGCGATGTCAACGGCACAGGCTCTTCAGTGCCAAGTCAATACTAGAATTAAAAACGGGGATGTGCGAATGATTGGGCAAATGCATCTTGGTCAAGATGTCCATCTTGGTAAGAGTGTGTCCTAAGGGATACAGATAGGACTAAATTTTTTAGTGTCGAAATGATGGATATGTGCATTAGGTCTTGCAGCCTAAATGTAGCCTAATATACTTGCCAGTCTATTATATAATTAATCAAAAAGCAATACTGACAAGAAATGAGAAAACCACTCACTGCTTTTAATTTATTTCTTTGTTACTGACTGTTTACCTAATTAATTACATAAACTTGAAGCAATGTTACCTTAATAAGAAATACTTGACATGTCAAGCTACATGTCATTAGTCGCATAACCACTATCAGGCCAGTGCAAGCCAGGGCTATCAACTGGTTAGCTGGGGCCAATAGCCTTGGACTTTGAGCAGTGAGAGCAAAATCGTTCTGCATTCCCACTATCGGGACAATAGCCCTGCAGCGTTACCCTAAAACCCACCCTTACTATGCCTGACCAATGTCAACCACCCCACCCATTTCACAAGCAAAAGGGAAACTCAAGCAAGGTATCACATCATATCCACACTAATATGTTTTAGTTTGAAAACGCTTTTTTTTTTTTCTACGTTTTGGCCTTCTGTCCACACTTAGATGGCATTTTTGAAAGCGAAAACTGAGCTTTTCGAAAATGCTCTCCCAAGTGGATATTTGAAATATTACAATTGAATTTGAAAATGGCGTCTTCGTGTTGCAGTGTGGATGGAGAAAATGGAGATATCTGAAAACTATGACATATTTGATGTCACGTGACACAGACATGTGATCCATTCAACCCAAAACAATCAAGATGGCAGCCCAAGTTGTAGCGGCGTTGTTGAGCCTGATATCTACCTCAATAGCATTGTTGAAGATAAACATTACTTTGTACAACCTTCACATTGCATTCCTTCAAAGGAAACAGGAAGTTTACTCAGAATTGCTGTCCAGCGACAGAACACAAGGACAATCGCGTTTCAGACTATACATGGAACATGGATTTTTCGCATGCACAGAAAGGGGATTTAAGAGTTTTTATAAATTTCAGTGTGGATGAGAATTTTGGGGAAAATGCTTGAAAATGCCAGTGTGGACAGAGAGCAGGAACACAACTGGCCCTGGGACGCACTAGTATGCCCTCATTTGGCTCAATAAATATAAACTTTCTAAATAAAGAAGTATTCAGTAGCATCTTTGTTTTTCTGTGGCATCCAGAATTGTGAAATTTCACTGGAAAATGTATTGACTACTGAAATATTTGTATCATGACAAGCCTAGCGATTATATGTTACCAGAATATGAAGACATTAACCTGACACTACTAGAATGTTTTGAATTGTCTATATGATGTTCACTGTACTAGTATTAACTGAACATGTAAATATGTGAAGAGTTACCATGTGACGTCGCAGAATGGTCTGACTCTTCATGTATTTGAGGCAGAACTCGCACATGTAGAGTCGGCCAAGTCGAGCATACTCTTCAGGGTATGGTGAGTGGTACCAGGTATCCAGCTCATAGCGACCAAACACAATGGTCTTGATCATATTGCCCCCTTCTGTGACCTGTCCCTGGAGCCTGAGTTTTTCCTGCAAGGACCAATGAGGAGTGGGAGAAACACAGGTCTGAAAGCAATGCAATGATTGAACACAACCAAAAGCGAAAAACCCTAAAGCCTACCATACCACCATGTGAATGAAGAGGTAATGGACATATCAAGAGCTAGATTTCACACTGCAAAAAATTATTTTCTTAATCAGTATTTTTGTCTTGTTTTCCAATAAAAATAGCTGAACATCCTTAAATCTAGATAAATTTGCTTCAGAAGCAATACTACATAATATATTTTGCATTGTTTTCAGAGAATGAATTCAAGTTTATTTTTTATTACATACATAATTTTTTGTTGTTGCCAGATTTAATATTAAAACAAGAAAAGGATGTCTTGTTTTAAGGATGTTGAGATATTTTTACAGGTTGTCTGAAATGATCTGATTGAGAACTGTTTAAGTGATTTAGATTAATCACTTTGCAGTGCAGAGAAGGAAATGTGGAAATGAAAGTCAGCAAACATAAATTTAACTGGAGAAAATAAGGTGCATGTAATTTCAAGTGATTAATCCTCTTAAGGAAAGGCAGAGTTGGCAGATAATGTATTGTACTTAAAACTTTGAGTGACACTGATATGGCATGGATGAGAGAGACTGAATGGTAGCAGTGTTGAAGCTACAGTGAAAAAAAGTGCAGTGTAGTCCATCGAACATCCCAGAGAGTAGAAAGTGAAGTTCAGCCCACCCATGATCTTTATAGATCCATGAGAAAGAGAGGGGGAGGAAAAAAAAGAGGGAGAGCGTGTGATGAGTTTTCTCTCTTACAAGATCATCCGAGGCACGTGCCTGGGCTTTTTTAAAGAGCTCCAGGTCATAGTCACTTGTGATGTTCTCAAGCAGGGGCTCACGACTGCTGCCATGTATCTGCCTGTGCTCCTGAAGAATGAGATGGTACAAAATTAGGATATTGTTTTTGTAAGATCAAAACCAGTTATTTCTATTTTTAAATGTCAGATAACCAATATGCAAACTGATTTTTATTTATTGTTGTATTTCTGCTCTTTCACTTAATAATGACTAATTAATCATTAGACTTCAACAATAAAAACAAAATTCATTATATTTTAATAACAATATTAACTACTACTATTATTATTATGCATGCAAAGTTATTTTGTGATCTAGACAGTAGCCTATTCATTTCACATTTGAGGGGTGTTATAGTTATTGTAATTTCTTACTGAAATAGATCTAATGGCTGTAAACGTTGCGTTTAGAGACCCACAAAACAATGGCATTTATCGGTAGACCTAATATTAAAGGGATAGTTCACCCAAAATTGAGAATTCTCTCATCATTTACTCACCCTCATGCCATCCTGGATATGTTTCTTTCTTCTGCAGAACACAAATGAAGATTTGTAGAAGAATATTTTAGCTCTGTAGGTCCATACAGTGGATGTGAATGGTGGCCAGAACTTCAAAGCTCAAAACGCATGTAAATACACCATAAAAGTAGTCTGGTACAACTCCAGTGGTAAAATTCACATCTAAAGAATATATTTTATATTTAAATTATATTGCTATAAATCTCCACTTTCACTTCCACATTCTTCATGTTTTTGGTGATTCACATTCTTTGTGCATATCGCCACCTACTGGGCAGGGAGTAGAATGTATAGTAAAAAAGGACTTGAATATTTAACTGTTTCTCACTCACACCTATCATTTAGCTTCTGAAGATGGATTTAACCACTAGAATCTTTTGTATTAATTCAATGCTGCATTTATATGCTTTTTGGAGCTTCAAAGTTCTGGCCACAATTCACTTGCATTGTATGGACCTACAGTACTGAAATATTCTTCTAAAAATATTTTCAGAATTTTCATTTTATGGTGACATCCCTTTAAAGAACCGATAACCGATTAGGTAGAAAGGCGTGAATATCAGTTAAAAAACATTGGTGAAAACAAATTCTATTCAGTTTGGTCAGTTAGGTGAATAAGATGGATGATGCATCCATCTACAGTCTTTAAATTAGTTTTGTTGAGTTGTTGAGTGTGAAAAGTGATCTCATATTCTAACACTCACCATGTGCTTATCTTTTCGCTCTTTAAGAGGAACAGAATTTCTCTTCCTCCTCATTTCTGTCACCTTTTCCTTATACCGCAGCTGTCGCTCTAATTGGGCCTAGAGGGGAAGTAACTCAAGAATGTGAGTGCTAGTTACAGCTTTATTAACATGTGATTAACCTGTAGCAATCACCACAAACCACCTCAATAAAATGGGGATAATTTGTATTGCTACCATTTATTGATACAACATACCATTCCAAGAGTGAAGGATAAATATAAATACTGTATTTGTTTTGGCTTTACCTGTTGCCGAGCAGAATGTCGGTTCTCATCCTGCCGTTGTGACAGTGTCCTTTCCTCCACATGTTTGTCACGAGAGCTTGCCTTCACCTACGTAAAAGTTTTTTTTTTTTTTTTTTTTATCTCGCTGGATTTGGCATCTAACTGATAAATCTTCTGATAAAATAATCCCCCATGAAGTTCTGTCTGGCTAAAACTAGAGCCCAAATATAAAAATAGACATTACCTTACACTCATCTGCTGAAAGGTTATGGTACAGCGGACATCCAGATATTGAAAAGTGCCTTTCATGTTTCCCTGTCAAATGTCCTGAAAAAGGAATAAAGATTAAATCAAAATGTTTGAGCATTTGAATATCACATTAAAAGTTTACACAAAGAGGACCTGGAATCCAATTACCAAGTGAGTTACAACCAGGAGTAGGACACTTCATGTTGAAGTTGTAGCTCTCATGAAAACGGCGGCGTTTAGGACGGTGAGCGAGGCCACATTCTTTTAGTGACAACTCCTTTGCCAAACTCTCATCATGAGACACATTTGGGCTGGACACGTCAATGTCCGACTCAGAGGAATGAGCATTGCCTGTGGGCGTTCTAGGTGGGGACTCATCGTGGTCGACCCCATGTTTACTGTCTGTATTACCAACACAACAAATACATGGCTGTATTAAGTTTATCATCAGTTTTATAGTTTTTATGATGTAAATGAAATCATCAAGAGTAAACAATTACAAAGGAAAGGGGAGCATAAAGGGGTTAAGGTGAGTGCTAGGATTTAACCACCTACAGTGCAAACCATAACATTTAAAAGGTTTAGATCGTCAATCAGAAATCTGCACTGTAAAGATTCATATCTTGTAAAAACAACCAGCTAGATGGAACAAGGCAAATTTAATGGTAAAAAATCCTTAAAAACAGTTTTAAATAATCCTGTTACTGGATATGATTATGTAGGGCTGAGCGATAGGATGATGTAACTGGATATCCATGATATCTGACAAATAACCCAAATGCCAATTGCAAAAGTCATTGTCAGACAAACATGAGCATTTAAATAGTTCTCACTCTTTCTTTTCTGTTTCCTTTGTTTGAAAACAGTTTGCAAGAATTGTGTCATCTATGAGAATGCTCCAAATGAACAAAGAGCATCTCAGGAAGTGCTCCGAGTATAGTTCACTAATTAATCTTTTTATTTAAGAAACAAAGATGAAAGTGATTAAATCATAAAATACAAAAACATGTTCACCATGAACGTAAAATTGAGTTGAATTTTATCTCATTTTCTTTAGGCAGCATTAACGAAGCACTATAAAAACACATTTTATAAAAACACAAAGGAATTTATTAGGCTTGCAGAAAATAGGTTTTCTGTTAGTATAAGCACAGACTATGTTAAGTAAACAAACTGATGAAGCTGTTTTATTAAAGTAGAAATTATGTGGGTTGTGTTGAACTTCCTAGAGGTACCGGTTTATTGGCAAAAGGGGCCGGTGAAGTAAGTTGAACAGTAAATGTTTGGGGAGGTGGTTATATAGGATTCTTTTTGACCACTTCATTTTTTTAATTGCTTTTACATTTCGTTTGAAGTGCAGTTTGAATTTAGAAATATCTTTGGTTTAAGGTTTTTGTGTTTCAATACATTTTGATGTAATTTTTTAAAGTAAAATCAATAAAACAAAAACAATCACTTATCCCTCAGCAGTGGGGGCCTGGGGTTCCCGATGAAATCAGATATTGCGATTTTCTTTCTAACAAAAATTTAAATATTTCTTGCATATCACCCAGCCCTATTGTAAAGTAAATTTGTATTGATTATTGAGACAAATGTTGCCTTATAAAATATTAAATGGAGTTTAGGTTGTGTACTTTTTTTTTTTTTTTTTTAAAGAAAACTAAATTAAAAACAATTGGAGCATGGTTCAAATCAATTTACACTTCAGCAAAATGAGAACAGAAAAAAAATAAGCATTGGCCATGGAGTAATCAAAATAGCAATATAACATCCAAATCCCATGTAGCATTTCAAAAAGTAAAATTTTGTCATATCTTAACAAAAACAGGTCAAAAGGGAATAAATGTACAACTGGTAAAAACAATCTGTCACTTGTCCCAAATAAAGAAATATCCAAAGCAAATGAAGGAAAGCACATGTGAGCAGAGCAAAGCATGGAGATACTCTAATGAGGGAAGGCATGAGTGAAGAACCATGCGGTTTTCTCCTCCTACCCCTCTCTGAGATTTCCCCATGCTGCTCCATGTCTGAGCCAGAAGAGCGACTCTGCCGCAGGGGGTATTTCTTGGGCGAGACTGTCACCCCCTGCTGTTGACTACGTGTCACACGTCGGGTGGAAAAGTTCACCACCTCTTCTGAAACCGGGGCAGAAGCGTCCCCCACAGGACTTGAATCTAGAAACAAAGCTCTCAGGTTTGTTTGTTCATTTGTTCTTTTTTTGAATCCATCTATCATGCTTCCAAACAATCAACCTATCAAAGCATTCTATCAGTGAATCCTCTGTAGAACAAAAACCTTTACTGTCAAATTGAACATCTGGAATATATTATTTAGTTTGTGAATTCTCTGTGTCTTAAAATAACTACGTTTCCATCCAAGGATTTTTAGCGGAAAACGTTTTAGCGCATCAAAATAAAGCTGATGGAAACGCACATTATCGCTAAAATGTCACAAATGTCGACATAATATATTTCCATTTAATTCAAGCGCATAAACTCTATGTCGATACATCAAATGTCGCGAAAAAATGGTTTGGAAACACTTTTTGTCGATAAAATTTGCATTAATGCAAAAATGTAGTGTCACATGACAGAGTTTGCCCCAATGGTTAGCCTGTGTTAATCATGAGGACAGTATTGAAAGACAATTTATTGTACACGATTATGGATTGATCTCTACGGCATATAGAGCCGATCTGCAAACGTGACACTTCCAGGAGTGCCAACACAAATATCTTGTTGAACAAATGAATGGCCAATGTTTGCGATTAATTTAATTGCAGTATCCATCAGTTAAAAGTTAAAGTTAAATTAAAGTTTCTTTTCCACACAATTAAAAAAAAATAGACAGCAGTCATGGAATTAGCCCACAAAACATCATTTCTGTGCATTTAAAGATGTTTTAAATTAAGAATAAATACACAATACTAGGTGAAAAGCTTCAGCGTGCTTTTTGTTTTTTTTTGGAACACAGCCCAATTCTATTAAATTATTGTTTAGTTTTACTTTTGAAAAAATGCCGGCAAAATCCCCTGTATTAAATTAAATAAATTAACAAACGAAAAAGCATTACATTTAAAAAAAAAAAAAATTATTATTACCAAACAAAAAAAAGCATTAAATTAAAATATAAATTACCAAATGAATTTTTTTGGGGTTTTTTTTTAGACCTGTATATGCCTTTTCTTTACACAAACTTAAATTAGCTTTACCCTGTCCTGTAGATGAATGAAGTCAGCTGAATGACATTCTCAGAATGTTCTGCAATTTTTTCAAGACTATAAACTATCAGAACTATTTGTCCAATGCTGAGTTCACTTTAAGAAAACAAGCTTTTGAACATTTTAAAACGTTTAAATATTTTAAATCTAACCCCCTTTACCTCGGATCGCATTTACTGCTTCTTCAGAAAATATAAATGAGCATTTTGAAGCTAAAATACATTTTAGATGATAATCAAGTTCAGTTGGTCGTTAATAGTTGCTGGAGAAATAAGCGGGACATAATGTAGTTGTGATGGCGATGCTTTAGATTAGATGATTGTTCAAAATATTGGATCAGGAATGTATCATATGTAACCCTGATATAACACCGCGTAATTTTTTTTTCTTTAATATCTGGGCACACCGCATATACACATCGATTGATGGTCCTTATATTGAGACAGAAAGTTTCCCCCGCTACTTTTGTCAGCAGGTTGCCAGCTTGAACAGGGCCATAACGATCCACTTTCGGGTCGGAACCGGTGCCAACATGCAATGTGTGCAACATCAGGACCAATATTACAGTCCTACCACAAGGGCAACTGCTCCCTTTTGATTGCAGTTCCTCCTCTTCTGATTGCTTTTAATTGTGAAATTAAAATGACAGTAAGCGGACTAATTTCAAATAATTGTCTTAATCGCCCCATTTTACCCAAACTTCAGAGGAAAAAATTAGGGACATCTGGAAGGCGAAATAGCCATAAACACACATTTCTGAATAGAAACGCTTAAGGGCAGATTTCTTTTGCGCTAAACCAAAACTTACAGACAAAACAAATACAAAGTTGTTTTTTTTTAGGCATGGCATCATCACGCACAACATTTTTATCGATAAAAGTCCATTTGAATGGAAACGGACAGAAGGCGGTAAATGTCGCAATTTTATTATTCGAATTTTCATTTTGTCGATAACAAAATAGCGCAAAAGGTGGATGGAAACTAGGCTAATGTTAAGATAAATCCCAAAACTCTCCACTCAAATTTGATCACACGAGTATATTGTGTTGCAAAATGTTATTTATTTTTTCCTTCTTAATTTTGGGTCAGAAGTACTGTAGCTTTTCTTGTAACTGCAATAGTCCAATCGCTAGACACAATTACTTCTCCTTCGTGTTACTGATGAAGACAAATGTCAGTGCCAGTTTTATATATATATATATATTATTTCAGCATTACAAGTAAATCAGTGACAACTGCTATTATCAGGTTGGCCTACCTTGTGAGCTGCGGATGAGTCGCATTGAGGAGCGAGTCAGGCGGGTATTTCTGATTGTGTGGGCATCACTCTCAGAGCTGTCTGTGTGCTCAGCAGAAAAGTCTGAATCCTCTGTACCGTCAGAGCTACTGCCAGCATTTTTCTAAGTGTCCAAAACATCAAAACATAGTTCAGTGACATCACATTTGAATTTACACAAGCAATTTACAGTGACAACATTCTCAATTGATAAAAACAATAGTTCTAGTGTAATTGATGGGGACAAACTTAATCACTGAGCTGTGGCCCATTAGTTTGAACTAGGTGCATATAAATATGGTTGAACAAAGATCTAACCTAAATGTCATTCCTAGAGCTATGATGCTTTGAACATCTTTGCATAGTTTCAAGAGATCCATCACTTTGCAGCATTATTTTTGGGTGAGTTATAACAAATTATAGTTACAAATATAATATTTATCCTGATAGTTAATACTGCTTTAAAAAATGACAATGGCTGTGAGAAAAATAACCATATTTGAACCTTTTAATTTATCGCAACAACATAGTGTTTGAATTGATGAAAATGTAACTTTATGAATCAAAAATAAGTTAAAGATAGGGAAACATGAGATTTGTATTTTATATTATTATCGTCAGTATCTGCTAATTAAAGGAAAGCAAACCTAACAATAATAATAATAAAAAAAGCCAAACAATTTCCTGTTTTTTGGCCAGTCAGCACATTTTTTACACAAGCAATTTAACTTAACACTCATTTTATGGCAAATAAATAGATTAAAAATGGGTACACCATTTAAGTTAGGGACCCTAATTATTTTAAATGCAATTCATTAAAAGTAAAAAAGGTAATAAAAAAAAACTTAATTGTGGCTTGTCAGAGACTGAAAAGAAGGAATCATGGGAACATGCATTTTAAACTGTTTACATTTTATTTGTAATTTCTAATTTTATTTATTATAATATAATTTTATTCTACATTTACCAACTATTTTTAAAACATAATTTAATTTAGCATTTTCAACTTTTTTCTTAAAAATATAAGAGCAACAGTTTTTGAACATTGAAAAAAAAATTTAACTTTTGTTTTTACAAACTGTTAGACAAGTGTATGACATTACTGATTTTGAATGTCCCTTTGGGGTCTTTTTTTTTTTTTTTTTTTTTGTAAAAGTAAGCTTGTTTACAGACAATGTAGACATTATTTCATCCTTTTTATTATAATTACTTTCCACAGTTTAATACAGTCAAATGTAGAATTCAATCTAAAATTCTTGTGATGATGTTTAGATGGTCAAGCTCCAGCTTATATAAAAGAGTTGTTGCAACCTTGTAACTTCAGAATGAATCTGAGACCTTTTGACTCTGTGGTCATTTTTAAAAAGCAGCTAAAAACCCACTTGTTTAAAATTGCTTTTGTCTAATTTGTTTGTTTTGTTTTCTGTTTTTTTTTTAATTATTATTATTATGGATGTTAAGCATTAGAATGTGCTATAGAAATAAAAATTACTTGCATAATTAGCATACATTTTGTGCTTTTTTCTACAAGGAGAATTCTGCTTCTGGATTCTCAGCTACATGACCCTATGTCTAAAGCATACTGTCTCTAAAACCTCTTCATCAACCAAATATTTAGGATCTGGACAACATTTCTGTCCATCTCTGCAGCTCCTTTGGACCTCACAGGACAGTGAGAACAAGACATAACAAGGATACATCAAATGTTGTTTTTTATTTTCTGTCTGCGCAGCTAACTTTGAACATAAAAGTATGCGGGTCAAATTGAACATCAAAACACAAATTTTGTGCAGCCTTTCCTAAGCACATCTGGGTATCCACACCTTACAAGCGTATTTATGACCCTCGTTCATTCACAAAATTTCAAGAAGAAAAAAATACAGATATAAAAAGGTTTAACTGTGTTTCAGGAAGCTGACATTTTTAAAACGGGTCAAATTAAACTTAAGAGGATGACATAAATAAGAGTGATGTATGGCTATATCTGAAAGCTTAGTCAGCTGACTTGCTGCCTAATCAGTAAATGGCCAATCCAACAGCGTTTTTGAATAAGCGGAACTCTTAAGAAACTGGTCTCAGACCAGTTATAATGGCACCTTATTTTCATCCTACATTACACAGCCTCAGAATGCATCGGCTTTCGGACGCAGCCAATGTTTTTTTTTTTTTTTTTTTTGATGATAAGGATAGGCGCCCAGCATGCAAGCTGTTATACCTCGCGTATGTTTGAATCTAGCAGGCGAAAGCTTCATGAATCAGGCTCGTGATGCTGCGCACAGACACTAGTCTATATAAACATGAACGCAGCTGGCCTGAAGGATGTAGTCCTACCTTCCGCCGTGGCATTGCGCTTCTTCAGTTTTCAGTCTTGCAGTCTATTTGAAGGGTGTATGTGCCTTATTTCGTCATGTAATTTTATTAGATAAAACTGTCACTGACCGCGTACAGGCTACATCACAGTGGATTTGAGGGGAAACACGAATAACTAATAAGGAAACACTATTATATCAACGTCAGTCACGGTTCATAACTGCGCTCCTCTGTTTGTACGCCGAACACTTCCGGTCGAGAATTCTAAATTAAAGGTCTCGTAGAAAATGGTAAACATGAGAAAGTAACGGTTATGTTCAAACAATCGCCGATTTATTCATGCTTACCCTACCTATTTATAAGTTAAAAACAGAAAGAACGCCATTATTTATTATTGTATTGCAGATATTTTGGTCCTGCCAAAATATCTGCTAATTTGTCTGATGAAGACAAAAAACAATTCATACTATATATATATATATATATATATATATATATATATATATATATAGAGAGAGAGAGAGAGAGAGAGAGAGAGAGAGAGAGAGAGAGAGAGAGAGAGAGAGAGAGAGATTATTCATCCTTTTTTCACTCCATATTTTTGCATTTATAATTTTGTTCAGTAAGTTATATAACATATTTTGTGTAGTAATCATCATTGTATTCATAACTTTCAGGCAGTTTCATATAATATATTAATTATAATGATATAAAATAAAAACATTAATATTAATGTACATTCCTGTTGATACCTTTATTCTATTTGCATTGGCTATAATCAAAACATTGCAGAGAATATAAACCAGCAACTAACTTACTTTCTTTCTTTCTTTTTATTTATGAACTGTTTTCCAATCAACAGGTGTTGCTGATTTACATTTCTCTCTAGCTACTTCATTCACATTGTTTCATATGCTGCGTCCCAATTCGCATACTATCCGTCCTAAATAGTATTCGAAAATAGAATTAGTACGTCCCAAATCGTAGTATGTTGAAATGAGTGTTCCAAAGATACCCGGATGGTCTACTATTTCCGGTCAGAATCCGAAGTGCAGATCGATGCACACTCTAACGGCTAATATTGCCCACAACCCATTGCGTGCGGGAGGGAGGAGCTTTGAGATGATGCAAACATGGCGGCCGGATGCGGCAGCGGAGATGCGCCCTCAGTTTTTAAGTGTAAGAACTTAAACGTTTAGCGCTAATTAAAGTTATATTTTATTGTCTCATAATATTAATGGATTTGTGTTGTGCAAAAAAAGTACCGTGTTTATCTTGTAGGGTCCGATGAAGTTACTGAGCGCCTCATTAACTGGCGCATTGCCAACGACGATGTTTGTTTAACTGTCGCGGTGTGCGTAACTAGGCAACCACGTTCTCTTCCATTGCATGACGTCTTCGTAGTATGTCCCAGAACGTGCATACTCTTTTGCTACACACTCAAAAGTATGTACATTTTCTTCAAAAAAAGAGTACATACTTTTAGGTCGTAGTATATGTAGGCGAATTGGGACGCGTGAAGTTGCACCGGAGCAGTGACGTGCATGGACCTTTGCAGGTACAGGGGTGGAAGGATAAAAACGACTATTTTTTTTTATTATTATTATATTTTTTTTAATGAGTAGTAATTATAAATTCTTAAACTAATTTCTTTAATTTTTGATTATTTAACAATTTTCTTATACAGTATATACCAGAGGTCACTAATAGGCGGACCGCGGTCCGGATACGGACCCAGCCGCCGTTCTGTCCGGACCCGGACCAATAACACTATAAATTATTGAGAATTATTGACTTTTGACAGAGCGTTTCTATTTTAATCCGCGCAACTTTTCTAGCATTTATGGTACTGGTTTAGCGCGGCCCAGGAAACTCACAGACCAATAGCATGCGTTGTAAATCATGTCACGTGATGCTACTCGAGTCAGCGAGAGACACACACACACACACACACACACACACAGGAGAGACGTTTCACATGGCGTGCTCTAAAAAAAGAAAAGTGGACAGCGAAAACAGAGCTTTCAATCAAGAATGGACAGATTCTTACATGTTCATTCTTCCTACGGGCAGTTCAAAACCGGTATGTCTCATATGTTCAGAGACTGTCGCGATTATTAAAAGCGGCAATGTGAAGCGCCACTATGAGACAAAGCACAAATCTTTTGACCAAACACACCCTCTTAAATCCGGACTGAGGGCACAGAAAATAAACGATCTAAAAGCTCAATATGATCGATCGAAAAACTGATCCTGCCACTTTCTGGCTTCAAATGGTCTCAGAGACCGCTTTCCCAGGTCTGAGGAAAGTAGCCTTGTACATCTTTACCATGTTTGGCTCCACATACAACTGTGAGACAGCTTTCTCCACAATGAACATTATTAAAAGCAAATATTGATCCAGGCTCACCAATGAGCACCTACACATGTATGAGAATGGCCCTGACAACATTCCAGCCCAGATTTAAAATCCTGGCAGGGCAAGCAAGGGCTCACTTTTCTCACTAAGCAAGAGAAAGTGGGGAAGTGGGATATAAAAGGGAAAAAAGCTGTTCAATTGTTAATATGTGTTGAGATTATTTATTATAAAATGTGTTTAAACTTAAGATGTGAAAGGGAGTTAACTAAAAAGTAAAAGGGAAACTCAAGATATACTTTTTATTTAATTTTTCTAAAATTAAGTACTTTATTTTGAGATGCACATTTTTCAAAAGCTCCTGTTGTGTTTTATTTATTTATAATTTATTTTTAAATGCAGTCTTTATTTTATTTAAATTGATAATTTATTATTAGAATACTTATTATTTATGATCCCTACAGTTCAATATATAAACTGACAATAAATATTGTTGAAATATTATTGAATTGTACTTTTATTTTATTTGACAGTCGTCTGTTTACTAGGCTACTTACATATTTTCATACAACTACTAGGCTGTGGCACTGAATGATTATGCAAGTTAGTCATTGTGATGTTGCGGACCTTTGCTTGATGACAATTTCTCTAACTGGACCTCTTAGAATTTTAATTGAATACCCCTGTTTTATGGTATACATTCACAAATGTGCTTATGCAGTAAGATACAAAACTTATTGTGGTCAGAGGTACTGTTGCACTTTTACAGAAAGACAGTAAGTAAAACAGCACATGAGTGCTAGTGGATGGTCTAAATGAGTCTGAGTGGGGCATGATCTGAACAGAGGTTGAAGGCCCACCCCAGCAGGTAGAAGCAGAGGGTGAGGACTGCCCACTTGATCGGTAAACATTCCATTTCAATGGTGCTGTACTTAGTTTCCCCTCAGCGAAAGCTTTTGACTAATATACAGCACCGGCTGCTCCTCCCCCTCCACCTCCTGCGAGAACACTGCTCCCAGCCCTCTGTCAGATGCATCCATCTTCAAAATAAAGGGTAGAGAGAAGTTTGGAGCATGAAAGATCGGTCCCCCAAAAAGTACAGATTTTACTTTCAGAAAAGCCTGTTGGCACTTCTCCATCTACTGGACCAGATCAGAAGCCCCCTTTCAAGTGAGATCAGTCAGTGGGCTGGTGATGTCAGAGAAACTTGGCACAAACCTTCGGTTGTAGCTAGCCAGCCCCAGAAACTGTCTAACCTCCTTTTTGGTCTTGGGTACTGGGCAGGCCGTGGTCACTGCAGTTTTGTTAATTTAGGGACGCACCTGTCCGTGGCCCAAGTGGAACCCCAGATGCCGAACTTCCACCTGTCCAATTGTGCACTTATTCTGGTTGGCCGTGAGCCCTGCCCGCCGCAGCGATCTCAGGTTGGTTCTCAGATGTTGCATGCGCCACTGCCAATCATTACTATAAATTATGACATCATCTAGATAAGCGCCGGCATATGCCGTATGTGGCCTGAGAATTTTGTCCATGAGATGCTGAATTGTGGTGGGGCCCGGAACAAACCGAATGGAAGGGTCACAAATTGGTGTAAACCAAATGGTGTGGAAAACACCTCTTTTTTCTCAAGATATTTGAGTTAAGGGGATCTACCAATAACCCTTTTTTTAAATCCAGTGTCGAATAAAATTGAGCCGCGCCCAACCGATCGGGCAATTCGTCAATCTGGGGCATTGGGTAACACCGCATTCACTTTTTAACAGTCCACAAAGAATCGGACCGTACCATCGCTCTTAAGTACCAGAACCACCGGGCTGGCCCAATCGCTGTGTGACACTTCTATTACACCCATTTCGAGGATTGCCTCTAATTCTTCCTGAACTACCTTTTTTTTGTATTCAGAATGCGATGGGGCAGCTACAAACCACTACCCCTGTGTTGGTCTCGATGTGGTGCTCTATGAGGTTTGTGCAACCGGGAAGAGGCGAGAACACATCCGTGAATTCCGCCTGCAACTTCGCTACCTCTGTGAGATGCGACAATGAGAGGTGGACTCCACACGGGACCGGGTTGAACTGATTAGGTCTGAGCGTCACCTCTGGCCCGAGCTCTGCCCTCTCGGGAACTAACGTTGCCAAGCCACATGGACCACCTCCCTCCATGATTTTAGAAGATTGAGATGGTAAACTTGACGTGCTCCAACCCTATCTGTTTGCTTAACCTCATAATCGAGATCTCCAACCTGCCGGGTGACCTCAAATGGCCAGGTGACCTCAAATGGCAAAAAATTTAGAGCTTGAGGTGGGCAGTAATACAAGCACTTTAACTCCCATTGCGAATTCCCATAGTTGAGTGCCCCTGTCATAAAGCTGGCTTTGACGTTCCTGAGCTTAGAACAAATTCCCCTGTGTTAATTGACCCAAAGTGTGGAGATTTGCTCTAAAATCAAGAACATACTTCATTTAATTTTTACTGTTTGAAGGTACCTCCTCCCAAGCTTTCCGTCTGATGTCGAGCACACCACATGGCCGACGCGCATATAGCAGCTCGAATGAGGAATACTTTGTGTAGGATTGTGGGTCCTCTCGCACTGCAAATAACATGAGCTTGAGCCACCTATCCCAATTCCTAGCATCCTTGTGTATGAATTTATGGATCATGTTTTTCAATCACTAATTATTAAATAGTTCCAGCAACCCATCGGTTTGTGGGCGGTAAACACTGGAATCAATTTCATATCTAATAATTTGTACAGTTTGCATAGTGTTCGTGACATAAATGTAGTGCCCTGGTCAGTGGGGATTCCGAAACACTCGAGAGATTATTCTGAAGATTGCCACCACAACACTACATGCTGAGATGTTTAGCAGGGGCACTGCTTCTGGATATCGCATTGCATAATCCACCAGAACTAATGCAAAGCTATATCTGCGTGCGGTGCATTCTAATGGCTCAATGAGGTCCCGATGAGATCCCTAAACCAATTCTTTCAAAGGGTACCTCGATTAATGGTAGAGGGCACAATGGTGCTTTTGGGGTGGCCGGTGGATTCACCAACTGACATTCATGGCACGCCGCACACCACCTGCGAATGTCCCCGTGAATGCCCGGCCAAAATAAAATGGGCCATTATTTGGTTGTGTTCTTTCCTGTCCTAATTGGCCAGCCATTGGATTATGGTGAGCCGCTTCCTGACAGCTCTTCAGGACTAATAACTGTGTTGTATTTTTCTTTTGTTTGACTGTCTTGTGTCACTCAATAGATCCTCAATGTAACGTAAACAGTTTGACAATGCTGCTCACTTGTTCTCTCTCTCTGTCTCACTATTCTGGTATTTTCAGCTGTTTTAAGGCATCTCTCTGCTATCACTTTAATAAGAATCAGCTGTTAGAAATGATGTCAACCAGCTTGGTGAGCCACACCACCCCCTCTCTCCTGCAGACAGACACACGACCATGCCACCATCACCATTTATCAAACATCCTCCACATGGCATCCGCTAATTTTATTGCTTCCTGCATTACATGCCACATGTTTACTAAAGCTTCTTCTGTCATGTTGAAAGAGCCTTAATATTTGGTGATTCTGTTGTAAGGAATGTGGAAATAGAGACTCCAGACAACATTGTTAAATGCATTTCGGGAGCTTGGGTGTCTGACATCAGATCAAATTTATAAGTGATGGCTAATGATAAATGTAGATTTTCTAAAATTGTTATTCATGTCAGAACTAATGATGTCCAGCTTCGCCAGTCGGAGATCACTAGAGATAATGTTAAAGAGGTGTGTGAACTTCCAAAAACTATGTCAGACACTGTAATATGCTCTGGCCCCCTACCTGCTCATCATGTTGATGAAGTTTATAGTAGATTAGTGTCTCTGAACGGCTGGATGTCTGAGTGGTGTCTGGAGAATAGCATAGGATTTATAGACCATTAGAAGAGTTTTTGGGGTAGACCCGACCTGCCCAAGAGAGGTGGACTCCATCCCTCCAGGAAAGGTGTTGCTACAATTTACAGTGAAGTTTTTGGTGTTACTCAGAGGACATTATATAAGTTTAAGTCTTTTTAACTAGTAATGCTTAATATGACACCGTCATATTTAAATAATAATAAATAAAAATAAATCTCTGTCGTCTTTTGCCTTTGCTACTGTAGTCAAGTCAATTCAAGTCATTTTTATTTGTATAGCGCCTTTCACAACACACATCGTTTCAAAGCAGCTTTACAGAAGATCAGCATTAACAGACGATAAAACTGTAATGTCTATAAAGTCGATGAATCATCATTGTGTAATTAGATAAAATACGATTCTTTAGGACAATAAAACACAAATCTCATATCTGACCTCTACCTCACCTCAGACCAAATTAGGCCTACTCTCGAAAAACTCACAAACATCTGCCCCCCTCTACTCCTCCTTCAGCTCAGAATCACTTCAAACTTCCCTAAGATCTACAACAAAATATCATATGTGATGTATACAAATAATGTGACTTGGCATGTTTGGTATCATTTTAAATGTCTCAGTATGAGTGGTATATGGTCTCTTTATAAGGTCTTTGCCAAATGCTGTATAATACTGGAGGTCTGTCCCCATCTCTGCCTGTATGTTAATGAGGTATGTCCCCAGGACTTCCAAACCTAACCACTCCCAAAATTCCCTTTGTTCATGATTTGGGTATTTAAGGAGATGTGGCACATCGTTCGTGGTTCTCTGTAGTCAGACGATCCCACACAGTTTACTGTGTGTAATTTATATCTGGTAACTGCAATGAACTTATTATGTTACCTGGTCAATAAAATGTAAACATTTGATTTTATTCTGACTGACTCTGAAATTGTTTTTCCCAAACAGAATAAACGATTCGTATGTTACCGCAAGTCTGCGTCAGATTAGTGACAACTAATATTTGGCATCAATTCAAGTGTACTTGGTTTGCAAAGACAGAAAGGGTATTTCCGTTTAGAACAGCTAAATGCTGCTTGACCAATCTAAATTTGTTTTAATTTGATGTTTCTCCAGATAAGTGTACGCGGGAAACCACGACATGGCCAATCCAAAGCTATTACAAGAGAAGTTATGTTGGTCAATTTACATCTGTAATAGTGGCCGTGACCTCTACTGAAGAAAACGTTAAGTTAAATTCAAGTGTATGCAATTCCATGGGGGCTATACTGAAGTATCTTTGATTGTGTATACGTGAATGTGACCTATCTTAGGTATATAGCAATTACCTCTGTTTAATGATCCAATACTGGCCGCTTGTGATCGTGAGACCCGCAGTGTAGAGAAAACACGCGAGGACCTCAAAGAGACATAGTTTCTTAATCTGAACGGGTAAAATATAATTAAAGGAGTTAAAAAGAATAGTCAAACATTCGCTCACTTTTAATGATGCTCAGATATCATTAAAACCTTTTTCATTTATGGAGTCAGTGAAATTACGAGGTAATACATAAGAGAAAATGTATTTAATTTAATCTGGTTATGTTGCGTGAAAAGAAAGACAGTAACGCGCAGAGACCTTCACCCGTATTATTGGAGACCGCCATTGGACCGATAAACGGGCTTACAAACGTGTTGGAATATAGCGTGGTAGAAGGTCACTTAAGTACTGTGGAGCTAGACCATTGAAGCTTTGTACATAGTTAACAATTTAATACAGAATTTAACAGGAAGCCAATGTAACGATGATAAAATGGGGCTAATATGATCATATTTCTTGGTTCTTGTTAGCACTCTGGCTGCTGCATTTTGAACCAATTGAAGTTTATTTATTGATCTTGCTGGACATCCTCCCAGTAATGCATTACAATAATTTAGTCTTGAGGTCATGAACGCATGAATTAGTTTTTCGGCATCAGCAACAGAGAGCATATGCCTTAATTTAGCAATATTTCTTAGGTGGAAGAATGCTGTTCTACAAACATTGGTGATTTGATTTTCAAAGGACAGATTGGTATCAAATATTACACCTAAGTTCTTCGCTGTTGAAGTTGATGTAATAGTACATCCATCTAGAGTCAAATTATATTGTAGTGGCTTATTTTTAGAGTTTTTTGGTTTTGTCAGAATTGAGAAGGAAATTCTGCTGCACTCCACCAATCAGGCCTGTATGGTAGAGTGGCCAGACGGAAGCCACTCCTCAGTAAAAGGCACATGACAGCCCACCTGGAGTTTGCCAAAAGGCACCTGAAGGACTCTCAGACCATGAGAAACAAAATTCTCTGGTCTGATGAAACAAAGATTGATCTCTTTGGCCTGAATGGCAAGCATCATGTCTGGAGGAAACCTCATCACCTGGCCAATACCATCCCTATAGTGAAGCATGGTGGTGGCAGCATCATGCTGTGGTGATGTTTTTCAGCTGCAGGAACTGGGAGACTAGTCAGGATTGAGGAAAAAATGAATGCAGCAATGTACAGAGACATCCTTGATGAAAACCTAATCCAGAGCGCTCTGGACCTCAGACTGGGGTGAAGGTTCATCTTCCAACAGGACAATGACCCCAAGCACACAGCCAAGATAACAAAGGAGTGGCTACGGGACAACTCTGTGAATGTCCTTGAGTGGCCCAGCCAGAGTCCAGACTTGAACCCGATTGAACATCTCAGGAGAGATCTGAAAATGTTCACCGACGATCCTCATCTAACCTGATGGATCTTGAGAGGTCTTGCAAAGAAAAATGGGAGAAACTGCCCAAATATAGGTGTGCCAAGCTTGTAGCATCATACACAAAAAGACTTGAGGCTGTAATTGGTGCCAAAGGTGCTTCAACAAAGTATTCAGCAAAGGCTGTGAATACTTGTGTACATGTGTGTTTTTTTTTTATTATTTTTTATAAATTTGCAAAGATTTCAAACAAACTTCTTTCACGTTGTCATTATGGGGTATTGTTTGTAGAATAATAATGTAATTGTTTGTAGAAAATAATGAATTTAATCCATTTTGGATTAAGGCTGTAACATTACAAAATGTGGAAAAAGTGAAGCGCTGTTAATACTTTCCTGATGCACTGTATGTTGGAAAAATAGGATATTATAAGCTTTTAGATTTTATATGCTTGTGGTGTTGCTCAGTTTGAAGTCTCTAAAAAAAGTGTCTAATTAAATATAATGTAAATGTATCAGTAATACGGCCATTATCATCTATGACACATCTGCTTACTATAACAACGCTGTGTATTTACAAAAAACAACTCATTATGGAGATAAAGCAAAGTGCTAAGATAATGAGTTTACTAGTCACTAATTGGGTGTTTCCGTTTGACTATGGAGTTGGAGTGTAATTGATTATAATTAAGCAGTTTTTCTAGTCCTCAGACAAATTCCCCAGATTTCCTTCCTTGCTCTTTATCTCAATGTTTGTGGAGGAATCCTTGTGATTGAAGAGCATTTCCATTTATTCAGAGATAAGCTTAAAATAAAGCAATTAATCTTTTTGATGGGGGAAGAGTGTAGGACAGAACTCCTCACCGTCTTTTAACAGGGTTAAAAATCAGCGACAGCGACGTGACCATGGCACTGAATCATTGATTCAGTGTGGTTGGTTGGGCTGTATAATTACAATGAGAAACATTCGGAATGGCTCACCAGGGCCAGACTCACAGGTCATGGGAAACTGTTTGATTTGTGGAACAGTCGAGTTACCATAATTAACAGTTTCTTTAACACACCAATAAGGATGCTCACCACTTAGCAGCCTGTTTATTGATTTCATAAAAAAATCTGATTAGGAGTTTCATGGTCAATTACTAGAGATAAATGCACTATATTACTCTTAGATTTTCCAGACAGATATTGCAATGTTTACTTGTGATTATTCCAAGGATTTATTGCCTTGGTAATACAATTATTCTACATTCAGTATCAAGAGGCTCCAAATACTTATTTTAACAACTGTATCACTGGATACTGAGAAAAACATTTAACAATTACCACTTAAGGACTAAGTTGAGCCAGTCTCACACAACAGCAACCAAGACCAGCTTCACCCATATTGCTGATTGCAGGCGGAACCAGATGGGAAAAAAAAGAGTAAAAGCGCTGTACGTAGGTCTGCCACTGTGGACACAAATGCAAACTAGCTTTGGGCGTACCCAAAGGCAGATTTTGGGTGCTAAATTTATCTCTCGATTATGATAGACACTAGGCGAATTATGCTCTGCTTGGAATCAGCAGCACTGTTTGTACTTAAAGTTTGTTTTGATACTAAAGCCACAGATTTTAAAGAGAACATCTTAAAGGGATAGCTTTTGGAGGGAAGCAGCATAAAAGTAATCCATAAGAATCCAGTGGTTAAATCTATATCTTCAGAAGTGATATAATAGGTGTGGGTGAGAAACAGTCCTTTTTTACTATAAATTCTCCTCGCTGCCCAGTAAGTGGTGACATGCATGAAAAATGTGAATTGCCAAAAACAAAAGAAGATGAATGTGGAAGTGAAAGTGAAAATGGAGATATATTGTAAAAAAAAAAAAAAAAAAAGGACTTCAATATCTCACCCACACCTATCATATTGCTTCTGAAGATACGGATTTGTCCATTGGAGTTTTATGAATGACTTTTATGTGGCATTTATGTGCTTTTGGATCTTCAAAATATTGGTACCCTGTGGAGCAGGACATGCTCATGTGTCTGTCGCTGGGGATTGAGGAAGCGGTAAGAGCCATCGCCTGGTGATTTAATGATATATAACACCTGTCTCGTTACAGTGACGGCGGAAACGGGCTTGAAAAGCTGCTGAGAACGCCAGTGAGAGGAGGGAGAATGTCACGAGAAAGCAGAGATTGCCGTGTCCTAATGTACCTCCTACTTAGCTGAAAATCCTGAGCTTGATTCCTGTGTCTGGAAAGCCCGTATTTTGATTTGTGAAGCTGAAGTTTCATTAAAGAGCTATAGTACCTGAACTGCTCCACCGCTCCTTCTTGCCTGTATTTGTTACATACCCATTCCTGGTGGAAAGGCCTGATCACCATTCATTTGCATTTTATGGACCTAAAGAGAAGAGACAGTCTTCTAAAAATCTTTGTTTATAAATGTTGAGATAATTAAAATTTTTGGGTGAACTATCCTTTTGATATCAGTTTTAGATAGATTTGCTAGACGTATTGTTATGCAAAAAAATTCTAGAGCGAAAGTTACCTTGGTGCCGAAACACAGGAAGGAGGAGGGATGTGCCATAGTAGAGTCCTCGCAACTATCATTCACCCCAAAGCAGCAGCCACGGCCATCTGCCGGGGGACTGAGGAGCCCGGACGCGTGAAAGTGGATGAACGATGACGACCGTGAGGGGAGGAGGGGCTGTCATCCATTAGAGGGTGGAGGAGTGACCGAGGACCAAGCTACTGCGTATCAGAGAACCAGCGATTAAGGTTTCGCTCCGTGTTGATCTTTCCCTCTCTTTTTTTGTTTTGTTTTTCCCTCCCCTTGTCTCCCTCCCAGGTCCAAGAAGGCGGCAAAGGAGGGTGGAGTTGGAAGGAGGATGGCACGGCCGGGCCGTGATGGTGCACGCCTGGCCCCAAATCAGGCTAATCAAGCCCACGAGAGGGATAAAGGTGGCCAAAGGCGGCAGTTCGGTAGAGAGAGACAGAGTTTGTGTTTATGTTTTGTCTTTATGTTTTAATTTATCATTAGACATTATTTATATTGTCAAGCTGGTTCTCGCCGCCTCCTTTCCCATTTACCCCATTACAATTAGGTTACACCAACCAAACTAGTGTTGAGGATTAGATTGTGTTAGGTGTAATCTAATAATTATTGTCAAAAAGTAGTGCAATTATAATATTTTTTAATCAGATTAAAGTTACTGACTTTCAGTGAATTACTTTTAAGTACATTACTTTTATTATTTCTAAAATAACATTATTTATATAGAATACATGTAGAAAAAAAAATACTTTTGCATTTGTACGACAGCTGAAAGTCCCCATAACAAGTCATTGTAAGGGAGAAACACATTACTGTATTTGCATCCAACAAAGAACTAGAAAAAAGTGTTTTAGAAGGTAATTTAAAAGTAAAATAATTAGCAACGATTACTATTTCCATGTAGTAATCAGAAAAGTAATCTGATAACAATATTATTTAATAATATGTAACAAGGTGGAGGGTCGGCCGCAAAATGGGCCGAATGGGCTGCGATAAATTAAAATTAACCGCCCGTTATTCAGAAAAGGACATCGAACACCTCCCCTCACTCCCCCCACGTTCAACAACTTTGGGACCAGTTACTATGTATTTTTGGGCCAGTTGCTATGTAAAATCTATGGGGCCGACTCCAGCCCTGGATCATGTCGAGAAAACTCCTTAAAGTGACAAATATATGCTAACACTTTTTACAGTCAAGTTAATTTAAGGCATTTTTATTTGTACAGTGTTTTTAACAATACCTATCAGCTTTACAAGAAATTATGCTGTAATGTCTTAATGTCTTAAAGTCCTTGTGGAGCAGTTTAATTAAAGAACGTCATTGAAGGGGATCTGGGTAGCTCAGCGTGTTTTGACGCTGACAACCATCCCTGGAGTCGCGAGTTCGAATCCAGGGTGTGCTGAGTGACTCCAGTCAGGTCTCCTAAGCAACCAAATTGGCCCAGTTGCTAGGGAGGGTACCTTACCCATGGTCGCGATTAGTGGTTCTCGCTCTCAATGGGGCACATGGTAAGTTGTGCATGGATTGCGGATAGTAGCATGAGCCTCCACATGCAGAGACAGTGTCATGCACAATGAGCCATGTGATAAGATGAGTGGATTGAATGTCACAGAAGTGGAGTCAACTGAGACTTGTCCTCTGCCACCTGAATTGAGGCAACCGCGCCACCATGAGGTCCTACTAAGTAGTGGGAATTGGGCATTCCAAATTGGGGAGAAAAGGGGATCAAAATGAATAAACAGATAAAATTACACACAAAAAAGAACATAATTGAAAATCAAGCCAATAGCGAGTAAATCAAAGGTGATAGTGGCAAGGAGACCAAAACTCCATAAGATGTTAGTTAATGGAGAAAAAAAACTTTTTTGAAACCAGGCTCAGCTGGGGGAGCCAGATTCCCTCTGGCTATACAGCATGAATATAATGCCAATATTAGTTATCTATGTGTAACACAAGAAATGTATTTATT
The DNA here is from genome assembly GCA_032164185.1 of Moxostoma hubbsi. NCBI lineage: Eukaryota > Metazoa > Chordata > Actinopteri > Cypriniformes > Catostomidae > Moxostoma > Moxostoma hubbsi. The sequence goes on along the minus strand of JAVLUX010000007.1, from coordinate 27,368,548 downwards.
GACTAAACTAAGTAGATACTTTGTGGTCAGTCTTTTAAAACTACAGGATTTTAATTGAACTGCAAGATTACTAATTATGTATCTTTGAAATCGCTCCAGAATTGCCTGCGGAAGTGCACGTATGCAATGTGCTTTGTTAATTGACTGATAAAGGCTTTAATTGGTAATTTATGGTCAATGTATTCCAAGTGATCCAAGAAGTGTTCTGATAATTGTTACATGCTGTTTGAATACAGTGTAATTTTACAGTTTTTTAGGTCATTAGGAGCTCTGTTCATGCACTGGCTCATGTCTCTGTGAGATGGCAAATTTTTCAACGGTGTCCAGAACTTCTGAGAGCTGTGACTAGAACAACTTGGCCATGTGGAAAAACAAAGATGAACATGCCCAGGGCAGATTGAAAACAAGATCACTACTTTCAGATTGTAAGAGCTCCACTATGTTCACAGCTGCCATCTTCAGTGAGACAGAACACGCTAGTCATGTGAAAAATAACCTGATTAACTTTTCACTCTTTTCACTTTCATTCTTTTGAAGAAAAAAATGGCTAATTTGTTATGCATTTTAGGGTTGCCACACATCCTGTAAAATACGGGATCGTCCCGTATTTAAAGATAAAATTAGCGTGATTTGTCCCATATTTAACCTGGTCAAATGGCGTCAAGGTGAAATTGTTCCAGATCACCAATTTAACAAATTTGAAAATTTGCCAGTGGGTAAGGGACTGTCTGAAAAGGCCACTGTTACGTCCCAGGCGTATCTTTCTTTATTTCCTTGTTACATCTGTGGATGTAGAAGTTGCATGTATATCAGAATCAGCTTTATTGCCAAGTATGCTTGCACATACAAGGAATTTGTGTTGGTGACAGGAGCTTCCAGTGCACAACAATACAAAAGCAGCAAGACATAGATAATTAAACAAATAAATAAAAAAATTATAATTATACATATACATACATACAATCAGACACACACCTTCATACATACCCACATACACACACATAGTTGAAATATAATAAAAATCTGTTATATAAAGAACAAAAATACAGTATATTATGTACAGTGCACTGTATGTACTGGCAGAAGTGGATATGTTGGATAATATAAATAGACTTAACTGTGTATTGCACATAAATATTGCTCAATGGGGCAATTTTAACTGTTCATGAGATGGATAGCCTGAGGGAAAAAACTGTTCCAGTGCCTGACGGTTCTGGTGCTCAGAGCTCTGAAGCGTCGGCCAGAAGGCAACAGTTCAAAAAAGTAATGGGCTGGGTGAGTGGGGTCCAGAGTGATTTTTTTTTTCCAGCCTTTTTCTTCACTCTGGAAGTGTATAGTTCTTGAAAGGTGGGCAGGGGGCAACCAATTATCCTCTCAGCAGACCGAACTGTCCTCTGTAGTCTTCTGATGTCTGATTTCGTAGCTGCACCAAACCAGACAGTTATTGAAGTGCAGAGGATAGACTCAATGACTGCTGAGTAGAACTGTTTCAGCAGCACCTGTGGCAGGTTGAACTTCCTCAGCTGGTGAAGGAAGTACAACTTCTGCTGGGCCTTTTTCACAATGGAGTCAATGTGTGTCTCCCACTTCAGGTCCTGTGAGATGGTAGTGCCCACAAACCCGAATGACTCCACTGCTGCCACAGTGCTGTTTAGAATGGTGAGGGGGGACAATGTTGGGGTGTTCCTCCTAAAGTTCACAATCATCTCCACCGTTATGAGCATGTTCAGCTCCAGATTGATATGATTGCACCAGTGAGCCAGCCGTTCAACCTCTTTTCTGTATGCAGACTCATCATCATCTCGAATGAGGCCGATGACAGTTGTGTCGTCTGCAAACTTTAGGAGCTTGACAGAAGGATCCTTGTTGATCCTTGTAGTGGGGAGAGCACACATCCCTGGGGGGAACCTGTGCTGATGGTACAGGTGCTGGAAGTGAATTTTCCCCGTCTCACAAGCTGCTGCCTGTCCGTCAGAAAGCTGGTAATCCACTGACAGATAGACATGGGAACAAGGAGTTGGTTTAACTTAGTCTGGAGAATAGCTGGGACGATGGTGTTGAAAGCCGAGCTGAAGTCCACAAAAAGGATCCTTGCGTATGTCCCCTGTCTGTCCAGATGTTGCAGGACATAATGCAATCCCATGTTGACTGCATCATCCACAGACGTCAAGGAGACAGGTCTGTAGTCATTAAGTCCTGTGATTTTTTTTGGTTTCTTAGGGACAGGGATAATAATTGAGCGTTTGAAGCAGCATGGGACTTCACACTGCTCCAGTGATCTGTTGAAGATCTGAGTGTAGATGCGGGCCAGTTGGTTAGCACAGGATCGAAGGCACGCTGGTGAGACGCCATCTGGGCCTGAAACCTTCCTTGACCTTGAACTTGTTTTTCAGCTTCTCAGATTAACTTCTTTTAGCCACTCTGATTTCCTTATTCATTGTGTTCCTGGCCTGATTGTACAAGACTTTGTCCCCACCCCTGTAAGCATCCTCTTTGGCATGACAAAGCTGTCTGAGTTTTCCTGTAATCCATGGTTTATCATTGTTGAATGATAAAAATGTCCTAGTAGGGATGCACATGTCCTTACAGAAACTGATGTATGATTGATTATACATTGTTTGTATGTTTTCTGTTGTCTCCCTTGTGTTCTCTCACTCTGTCGTTCCCAACCAGGTTAATTTACATCAGCTGACAGTGATAAAGCTGCTCTGATTAGTGCACTACCTGAAGAACATGTGAATAAAGCTGAGGTGGAAAGTCAGCAAAGAGAGACCCTTTCCTCTTGCCCCAGTATGTGTAGCCTTTGTGCTTAGTGTTGTTGTTCATCAGAACTGCAAGTTGTATTTTATGTTAAATGGGTACCTTACTTTAAACATTGTAATTTATTAGATCCTTTGTTGGGTGTGTGATCATTTACACCTGTTGACATCTACGGAAGTGGTAGAGAGGTGGGCGCCATTCGTTGTTATAAAACCTGTTTTCTCCAGTTTATGGCTAGATAGGGAGTGAGGCAAGATTTATGTTGTTAATTTTCTATTTCTTTGTTTGTAAGGGTAATTAGTTTGTGCCCCCCTTCAGCTAGACTCCTTTTGTTTATTATTTTGGCCTAGTCCCCTCTTGAAGACTTAATGCTTACCTTTGTTTTGTATATATATATGAAAATAAACTTGTAAACCGTTTTCGTAACCTGTTGTGGTTATTATTGGCTGGGACAGGAGAGAAGACCTCCACCTTCTTTTTAGTTCCTTATCACTTGTTAGTTTTCTTCCCGACCCCTAGACAGGGAGGAAACATAACGCCACACATTGTGCTAAAATGTGCAAATACGGTGAAGGGTGTGGTAAGGGACCCTCCAAAAAGTCCACAAGTGGTGGTAAAACTGGAGATTTTTCTATATAAATGTTCAATAAAATCAAACAATGTATGAATACAACCATAAAGACAAGTACAGGTGAAGGAAAAAAATAAATACATAAAATGTATTGAAAATAAATAAAAAATTATAAATGTATGTAAACCATCTAAAATGTATACATAAATTAGATAAAGAAAAATTTTAAATAAAGGAAAGTTTAACATATGATAAATGTTTTTTTTATATATAAGTCAAGGGTCAGGATATACATTTTTTATTAATAATGCATATTAACTCAATGCATTTACTGCTAAAACTGTGGAGGATATGGTTAGGCCCTCCCCACACACCTCATTTAAGTGTCCCTTATTTTAAAACTTCAAAAGTGGCAACCCTACTATTAATGCAAACATGCGTAGTGCTGACACTGTTTCTGACACATTCTTTGTATATGTAAAAGCTTACAATTCTGTTCTCATGAGCCAAATGTAGCTTACATACACAGGAAGTGCTCAGTGCTTTAAAGGGCAATGCAATCTCACGCTCTCAGGTCATATCCAAGCATACATTTCCTTTTAGCAGCGGGTAATCGTGAAAACAATGCTAATTCCTGTGAGGATACAGATATTTAGCCTTTTTTATTATTTCTTAGCTTCAAAAATAAATAATGCATGCCATTTTATACTAACATCACCACCACAAAATGTTCTACTTATTCATGCACATTTCTATTTCACTATGTACAGGGTGGTAGTTTAAGAAAGAAATGTAAAACAACTTTTTAAAATTTGTATTTTAATATTTTAAAATGTTTACTGATTAATTTTACACTATTACAACAATTAGTTTATTTGCACATAATGCATGAACTATACCAATTACAAATAGTTCTTATGCTTTTAAAACTAAATGTTTCTGATCTGGGCTGTATGGATAATTCAAGCTATCTCGAGTCACTTAAGTTACAGTATTTATTTAGGCTAACATATGAAATATTTGGAGGCTTCCACACACAAATAGAAGTCTGCAGAATCCTTGAAAAACACTTACCTTCTGATTTTCCCTTTATTTTGCTGCTCAATTTATATGTCTAATGTGAGGCCCACATATGTGGAAATCGTGATCTGTATTCCCAGAGGCAGTTCTGAGAAAGTTGAGGGAACAGCGGGATCTAGAACTTATGCAACCCTTTATCTTATGTAATTTTAAGAGCACTCTCTCTCTGAGATTTCTAGGAATTCCCGCAGTACATGATACACAGCCCCTTATCACTCCCCTCTGTGGATCTGGAGCTACAGCCTGGGAAATAACAAGTCCTACATAGTTTTCCCCCCTTAACCACTGAAATGTTTTTCTTTGACATTGTAGCTCCATCAATGTATTTTCAAACTTCAAACAGAGTTACTTAGAATGGTGTGAAGTTGTACCAGTCAACCAAGTCAAGAGCTTTCTGTATAAGTGAGGGAAGTACAAAAGAAGTAGAAAACACATCTGGAGTTTTCAAGAAATAAGAATAGTGATCTGAAAAAGATTTTATGGTGCAATGTGGGGGAAAATATTGAAATCCGAGAACATATATTTTATTAAGTCAAAAAATGCCCATGTCTAAACAAACACCACACATCTGGTGAAGTATTGTGTAGGTAGTATCATGTTGGGATTGGTTTTCATCAACAGAGACTGGCCATCTTGTTAAAAGGAAATGGAGAATGGATGGTCCAAAAGAACAAGGACACACTGCAAGAGAACATGTTTTAATCTCCTGAAAATCTAAAACTTGGTGTACCACATTTCCATCTGAGTATGCAAAGTAGTACAATTATGCACCCAAAACTAAACTACAAAAACTAGTGGGACAAAAAAATAACCGTTTTGAGGGTATCATACCAAAGACAGTTATTACACCTTAAACAGTATAGTTTAATAACTTTTTTCCTCGAGAGTATAAGCTGTTGTTTTAATGTTTGTAACTGTTTTTGTGATCTCTCAAGATTTTCATTTCTAATAATTTGCAGTGTGGTAATATACAGTAGAGTAACAGACAGAGCCTTTCATATGTCATGTTTGTGGAATGGCTGCATTTATAGTAGCATTATAGTAGTCACCACTATTATTTGTAAGACATTATCACACTCTGAGTCCAGATATCCCAAAGTAAGTTTTCTGGGCGTAACCTATTGCGTAATTTATAATGCAGGAGTTTGAGGGTAAATTACACATCAACTAAGATAACATGGTCATTACTGACGTGGTTGCTGCTCTGCAAATGTACCATCTGGAATTCTTTAACTGTACAGATTTTTGACAGATTAGCTATACAGTATGTGTGCGTGTGTGTGAGTGGAAGGTGGGGGTCTCTTTGAGACATGGAAAGAGAGAGAGAGACATGGAATGTGTTTAATATATCTACATCAGTCTTTCATTGCATGTATATACTTTGAAATAGGAGGCAGCAAAGAGCAAAACAACCATCATTAATCCTGACAGAAGTTTTGCATGCAACACCATAATTTACAGGTCTGGATTCCGTATCTATTGAGCCATAAAATTGGGCCTATTATTTGCATGTCTCTGCTGTTTACTTATAAGGAATCTGATTCAATAGAGCTGAACCGTCTCCATACAACAGAGAAAATGTGTATTCATGTGGAAAATGGCCAAACAAGGCTGTTCTCCAAGGAGAGACTGAATGCCCTGATAAATGTATTTGCTCAATAATCAAAACAACAATCATAATAACTAGTATTGGTCTGTATCAATACAAAATATTTACACATTTAAATTGTGCTTTCAATTTCAGATAATGAAAATGCTAAAAAAATATACTTTGTTATTAATAGCATTTTGCTTACGTAACCCAGTGAGGATTGGGGAGGTTGGATAGTAAATATGCCGTTCACCCAAATATGATAATTAAAATATGATAAATAATATACTTATCCTTGTGCCGTCTCAAATTCATATTACATGCTTTCTTCTACAGAACACAAACCAAAATATTTTGAAGGTGTTTTTGTCCATACAATAAGTCAGTGGGGTCAAAAATGTTCAAACTCCGAAAAAAGGACATAAAGACAGCATAAAAGAAATCCATACAGCTTAAGTTATTTAATCCATGTCTATACTATATAATTTGGGGGGCAAAGTCCACCCCATCATCCCCCTAGTTCCAGCCCTGCATTGTTTAATGACTCTGCAATATAAACAAAGTATGTACACACATTCACATGGTAAAAAACATGTTATTATAGGCATAAATCACAACACTCAATTTTATACAATATGTAAAAGGGGGTCCCTGATTTGACTCTCTACCAACCAAGGGGTCCTTGGACTGAAAAAGGTTGAAGACCTCTGTGGTAGAGCATGGCACTAGCAATACTTATGGGTTAATTTCCCAGGGAACACAGATACTAAAAAAGTATACCTTGAATACACTTGATACTTTGGATAAAAGCGTCTTCCAAATACATACATATAAATGTATTCAATGATCTAAGCAAAAATCACAGCAACAAGGTAGTTTCTGAGCATATGGGGACCTTAACCAAAATGGGAGCTCTAAGCATATGGGCTTTTAGTATATATATAAAAAAGAGCTTGAAATTGCCCTGCACAGCAATGAGTGTAGGGTTGTACAAGCACTCAATTACTATATTTAAATGGTACTTTAAATATCAGATAATGAAATCTGAACTGTTGAGGGCATGACTATTTAATGTTTTAATAATGAGAACAGTGAATTGTGTTTCAGGAGCTGTAAGCATTTTAGCCGTCCTGGAATTTCTGCGAGACTAAGCCACTGAATTGGACACAGCCCCTTTCCAAAACACCTACCTCCAAAGACACCGTTGAGACCGACACTGAACAGTAGAGCAGTGCTATCTATCTGTCTGTCAGTCTATTTATCTATCTACAGTATCTCTTGACTTACAGCCATTAAAATCTAGCATATCTGACTCAATGTCACAGACAGATAAGACTTAGGTAGAGAGGAAACGGTGCACAAATTTGAATGGTTCTTACATGAATAGTCAACATGCCAGGTTTGAAAATGTAGAAACATAACTGACAGTATAAATGAACAATCACTTGTATTGTATGTAAAAGAGCACCCTGGACAATCAAAATATCCTTTTATTTTCCATGAAAGAGCTATGAGTTCCAGAATTTTCATTTTTAGTAAACTATCACTTTAAGTTATAACCCATTTATAATCTTATGCCATCTGGAAATAAAAGTATGCAAGAAAATTATGACCAGAATGTAGGCACCCTTGACATTTTATTGCATAGATGAAATTTTTTCTAAAAAAAAGAAGAGAGAATTTGTTGTGGTGTTGTATCAGTCTCTATTCTAATCTAAAGTATCTCAGTAAAAAAGAGACATGTTTGTACTGTCAAAAATTACCCTACTTCTTTAGACTTTATTTTTTTAAATATCCTACAAAGGAAGTATATACCCTTAAAATGTCTATGCATATATTGTCATACAATTTGACTGAGATTCTTGATCACATCACACAATCAATTTGCAAAAGCAAAAGCAGAAAGAATATTCATAATATTTACATAAAAAGATATAAAAGCAGGAAAGCTTGTCTAACTAGTAACTAGCACAAAGTGATTGATAATAAAGCAAATACTTTTGCATTATAAGACTTCAGCATTTGGCATAAGTGTAATAACATTACATATATCACAGTCTGAACTAAGACCCTTACTCAAACTTCATAACCCCCTCAAAGCCGTGGTAAGTGAATGGCTCCAGTGTGGAACTGCACATATCCTTTTCCAGGCACGCCATTGTGTTGTACTCACAGTCACTCTCAGAGCCTGGAGAGAAATACACTCCATCTGGTGAGTGGATGGATGGATCTTCATCAAAGTAGTTATGCGGCCTAAGGATGACACCACCGCCATTGCCCACAGTAACAGTGTTGGGGATGTCTTCTGCATGTGGAATGTGTAGAAAGCCAGTTGTCACCCAGGCAACCAAGTCCTTAAGAAGATTGAATGAAGATAATAAATTATTATTTACTATAAATTAAAGCATCTGCTAAATAAAAAACAACCTAAACAGAATGAATAAGAGGATAGTGGCTTAAAAAGTTTTTGACACTGAAGTCACTCTTTAAAAGATTTATGAATTTTATTGCATAGAAAATATATCAAACAAATGATTTAGGTCTTTTCTCTGAACTAACTTTTTCTGAGACATTTTTGCAATGACCTTAAACACACAAGTGTCAAGGTGATTGTTGTGGATGTATGAACTAATTTACCCTCAAGTTCACGCAGGTGACTTAATAAAGTAACACAGGTGTAACTATGGATATGTTCCACTATGTTTGATAACCATGAATGTCCACTTTCACTTTCAAAATGTGAAAGAATGTGAAAGTGGAGGTTTATAGTAAAAAAAAAATGACTTAAATATTGACCTGTTTCTCACCCACATCTATCATATCGGTTCTGAAGACATGGACTTAACCACTGGAGATGTATGGATTACTTTTATGCTGCCTTTATGTGATTTTAGTGACTTTATGTGATGGCATGAGGGTAAATGACGAGAGAATTTTAATTACATTTTTGGGTGAACTATAACTTTAATAATGCCAGTTCAGACTGACTCTGATTGAAGCTGTAAATTATGGAATGATTTATGAATACCTCATTGTCTATCGTCTCGTTATCTTCAATATACTTGCTGAAGTCAACATATGGGGACCACATGTAATTCTGACTGAACAGGCTGCTGCTTGTCTGCTCTGCATCTTTATGCTTGGTTATAGCAACTTTATACCTACAAGAGAGAAAGAGAATAAAAGAGACTCTTTACATAACATAATATATATAGCAATACAACACACTTCTACAGAATGACTATATCTCAGTCAGCATATTGTGTGTATGACTGAAGAGATTAAGCCCTTACCGAGCCCAGGACATGGACTTCTCTTCAGGCTCACTTTTAGGGAGATGATCCCCAGCAAAGCTCACCACCTGAAGCCTGTAAGAGCGCTGGTGGCCCCAGCGGTTGGTGTGGTTGCTGGCTATATGAAGGTAACGAGGTGTTTTTCCATTATGCAGCATTGCAGCCTCTTTCTCTGTCCTGATTTGCTGCTCCACCAGCTGTGGTATCTTTGCATTGTATGAGGGTGACCATGGTAATGGCACCTCCTTATACACCATGTCTTTAGTCTGAAACACATTCTTCACACCTGCAAAAAAAATTAATATTAACTGTTTTGGGAACTTCATCTGTTGAGGCTGTTTACTGTGATATTCTCTGCTATCTAATTGCCTTATTTTACCATAACATAATTACATAACATAAATACTGTATTTCTACAGTATATGTTGTCTCCCCTAAGCTTAATATTATTGACAATTTTGGGTTAACAACTATGATAAAGATAAGAGATGTGTCACTGAACTATCTATCTGTCTGTCTGTCTGTCACTCTTTTGTATCTATCTATCTATCTATCTATCTATCTATCTGACAAGTGAAATGAAAAAAATGGACCTTGTCTAAAACGCAAACCAAAGTAGAACTTCTTGGCAATAACATGTCAAATTAAATGTTCTTTATCATCATGCAGTGTTTGCTTTGGAATAACATTTGTGATTTATCTACAACCAACAGGCCGGTGTCATATGTTTAAAAAACTAAAATATTACTTTATCACTTCTTACGTAAATGTGATATTATGTCTTGGACTAGCTGATATTCTCTTTTAAAGCTGACTTAATTTTTTCTGTGTTATAATACTTTCTCCTAACCCAGCTTACAGTAATATGCAGATCACAGACATCACACGTACATCTGATTGTACATACGTACATCATAAATGTCTGTTTTAGATCTTTTCATCTGGATAGCATCACAAACTGCTAAACATCTTTAAAAGATCAGTTTTACAATCAATCAAATTGATAAACATCTCAAAGACATCAACTGAATGTCTTATTGACAGCTGAGATATAATTGACATACTGTACGTCTTACAGACATATTGCAGATGAGCAAGCAATGTAAAAAAAAAAATTACATCTTACAGATGTAAACACACATATTAAATAAATGCCTGGGTGATGTACCAGTGCAATCAGGGATACAACTATAAATAAGCTATTCATCTGTTAATTTTCTTGAAAACTGTAAACACTGTGTCTCTGTGTCTATATAAAAATTACTCTGTTTGTTTTGAGAGACCAATGGCATGAGTTGGAAGTGGGACAATCTCTTTGTTTGACCAATGGCAGGCGGGGGATTTTCAGAAATCTGTTTTGAAAACAATGTTTATTTTTGCAATTCCATTTGTTGACCCTGGGATCGCAGAAATTGCATACTTCAGTTTTAACAATTGCAACAAAAAAATTGCATACTTTAAGCTAATTCATTATTTTATGGCATCTACCTAAGATATCCAGATCGACTTTGAAGTTGATAAAATGTGTATGGATATTCCCAAGGACATTTTCTGCAACCTGGTGACCATACTTCAGACTTCCACTCATCTTAAAGGAGGATGATATATAGCCAGTGGCATGAACCTTTGCCTCAACGGAACCGCTTTGATAGAAGATGAAGTCCCATATGTAATCATAGTTCCCTATAGCAGTGATAGTGCGAAACACCAGAGCGCTGTTTGCCATACCACCATAACCATTATGGAAAAAATCTGAAAAGTGTCGTCGCAGAGGTCGGCCAGTGTCGTGCTCAAAAACGCAGATGGAGTTTCTGGAACGCAGCGTGACATTTGTGTCAATATAACGGTACGTGTCCACATATGTGGCAGCGTACGGACAGTCGATTCCGCGCACCAGCTCGTGCGCAAAGCGACCGATTCCGATACTTGAGTCGAGGAACTTCGTAAGCATCATCCCAGGAGTGATAGAGCCATATACAGACATCGCCTCCTGCACGCTGAGTTCGTACACTATCCTCTCCCCTTTAAAGCGAATATCAAAAACCCTCATACCAGTCAGAGAACTCAAGCCAAATGCAAAACTCCAGTCTAAATAAACCACCTGGTTGTTTTTGACGCTGAAACGTTTGCCTCTAAGATAATACTGGTGTGGTCCTAAACCCGAGGGTTTACTCTTCGGCTTCAGTGACGCGTAATTTGGGATTTCTTTGTAGACTATCTTTTTTACAGCACCTGCTTCATATTTATTTTTAAATACGTCAATGCCGTCGAAATATTCGCCATTGTACAGTAGCTTCTCAACTGTCCAGTCTGACGAGTTGATACTCTCGTGGTGAATCAAGATTTCGAAGCCTACGGGATGAATGTACATGCCACTGTAATCGCGAAAAAAAGATATCCATGTTTTGCGATCACCAGCCTTTACGCCTCTAGGCATACCCTCAAATGGCAGCAATTCCCGCTCTTTTGGTATATAACCAAAACTTTCCTTCAGTGGCTTTTCAAGTTTTTTGAAAACTTGATCAAAAAGTTGGAAGAGTTGAACATATTCTCCAATTGTTACCGGACGGGCTGTGAAGGGTAAGCCTATAGTATCATACTTCTCCCGAGTAACATCCCGATGCTGCAGTGGACCAGGCAAAGGTCCCACTATGTACTCCTTCAGGTAACCACGGTTAACGCCGTGGAACACAACAACAGTAGCTTCACGCGGCGGCTTCTGTCCGTTGGCGTCTAAGTAGCGCAGTGCGTCAGCCTTTTTCGGGAGCAAGAGGTCGATTAAAAAGATTAAATTCTCTGAGGGTCTCGCAGTGGCTGAATGGGAGATCTTGAGGTCATTTTGAGCCCACATGTAATCGCGAACTAACTTGTACTCCTCTGCAGTGAGGTCCGCGAAAATTAGACTTTTATCCGAGTGTCTGACTTGTAAGGATTCTTGCGGCTGGGACAGGCATTTTGGACGCCTATTTGAATTCAGGCATAGCAACACGATGTTAATGATCACCGAGATAAGTCCCAGAAGTATCAGTAAGTATTTTAATAGAGAATTCATTATGTTAGCGACCTCGCCTTTGATCTCGAGGGTAACGCGGTCGCGTCTGAGTGTGGAATGGATGGAAGAACGCGTAGTAAGTACACTGGTGGTAGTAGCATATTTATAGCCACACCCACCTTGGCTGCTCGCCCTAAAGTCCACACACGAAAATCGTATAGCCTATAGCTTTTTTGTTCATTAATTTTATCGTTGTAGTTGTTTCCTTGCCATCAGTACATACTGTATATGGAAGGCACTCTGCGTAATTTCTGGTCATTCATGATGTAGCTTGTTTAAGCAACACTATACATTTTGTATGGAATTTGGAAGTGAATCAACCTGAACTTGCTGCGGATCATATAGCCAAACCAATGTCAGTTACAACCAAAAATCCAATAATATTTGTGTATTTTGGATTTATGATTATATTACATCTTGATATCCCACAAATTCCCATTTTTATTGGATATTCCAAAAACACCTAAGACTCCTGTTTTACTTCATAGGCTCAATATTGAAAGTCAGATCCTGAGATCATTTCTCAGGATCCCAAGAAATTCACTTTAATTATACTTTTGCAGTATGGTCACCATTCACATTTTGCTCTCTGAATGGAATTCGCATTGAACAAGATTTTCTCCTGTGGTAATTTCATTGTATTGTTTGCCCCTATTCTGTCCTTTGTAAGAAAGCGTTATAATACACATATAATATTATGCATCCTTTATAATTGTAGCGGACTTCGTCTCACACCACAAAGGAATCACCAACACCACTGTCTTTGGTGGACTACGTCTGCAGTTTATTTAACAGAGGACAGGAATTACACACACACACACACACACACACACACACACCCTCAGTTCTGCATTTCTCTGTGAGGAGTGTGAGATGAGAAAAATGAACCCATGCACCCATTGACACATAACAGCATTAACTCGACATCTCAAATATACACGGTTACAAATACATACAGTACATATGGCACAAAACAAGAAATACCCATACAAATGTCAACTGCATGATGTTTAATGAACGTTATCCACAATTTTATGTTATATTTTGAAACGCATTAAAAAAGAAACCCGCATATAAAATGGCGCGCGGGCGGGAATTTAACCAAACTCATTAAGAGCTCATTAATGCAAAACTTAGAATATAACTAAAGCTAATGACAATAAAATACTTTCAGTGACTCAATCCACTCTTACAGCACTTCATGTACAAGTATTAACAAGAAAACGAACCCATATAACTTATATTTGAATACTTAATCACAGAGCTCAGTTAAAACATACATACATGCCTCACTCAAGTCCAAAGCTGTTCTGAACTAGAGCGAGATCCGATTGGTGAACCAACAAGTAAGTGGAATGACGTCACTTATCTCTTTTTTAAATGCACAAATATGATTTTTAAACAACTACATATGCATGTTCTTCCCATTCTCTTATAAAGATAATTTTGTATTTATACAAAATGTTAAAATCACAAGAACTCATAAATCTGTGATGCAGTTTTGAACTGATATTCGTGTGCCAACTCAACAAGTGTCCTTGGAGACTCTGTTCCTGTCCTGAGAAGTTCAGTGAGTCTTGTTTGTCACATATTGCATCACAACTGGTCAATGTCAGTGTCGACCTCAGTGTGAACTCTTTTGGCAATCTGCTTTGTTGTTTCCCCCAACACAGGGTGCAAGGATAGACAGTAAAAACAATCCTTGGTTTATTCCTTGTCTCTTCTGATCTTGGATATTAAATACAGCTCAAATTTAATTGACACAACATTGACAGTAAGATAAATAGTATAGAGAAATAACTGTTCAAAATTAGCTAGGAGGATATTCACAGAATAGCAAATAGTCATGGTGCTCCCTGCAGACCAGATAATGAACTGCCATGTTATTTTACTGATTTTTTATTTATTTATTTTTTCAGGGAAATTTTACATTGACATTAATGGGAAATAAACGACACACAGAGCCATACTAAATTAAAAATTGCGTAATAAAAATTTATTCAACAGGTGTAGAATCACTAAACAACATCATGCGACGAATGCTGTCAGTTGATCTTAACTTGAACCCGGATTATTCCTTTAAGGAACAGAACTATAGGTTACAGTTTATGTGGTAGGCCTAGTTCATTTGATTGAATAGACAATATGACCCCTTATCGACAGACTACACAATGTATTTATTTATTATTACTTATGGTTCAAATAAGATTTCATATCTAGATGTTAAGGCAGTGTTGCGTTAACATTCACCAGTTGTGATACTGCACTACAGCAGAATTTTGGATCGTGTCTAGAAGGGATCCCTCTCTTGTCAATCTCGCGAGATTCTTACACCGCGTTAATTTGAAGTTGTTTTTAGTTAGTTATTTGATGCTATAAAAACGGTGCTGTTACGTCATGATTGACAGGTTCTCTGAGCGAAGTAGTCACTGAAGCACCAACGGACTTTTTTTCGGGATATTCGGAGGATTGAGGAGATTGGAGCTTTAAATTACATATCTAAATTTCTATAATTAATTATTTCACACCGACATAATGGGTTGTTCTGCAGTAGAATGTGCTAACCGATCTGGCAGGGGCGTGTGCTTGCGATTGATTCTGCGAGAGTGAGGGCGGGGCCATGTTTTCGCGGCTTTACTTCCTGCTCACTACTGCGCATGACTGGTCCCGAAAACGCAAGTGCGCAGACTCAAGTTCCAAGATGTCAGCGCCATATCTTTTTTTTTTTATTTTTTTTTTTTATTTTTATTTTTTTCTTCTCTTTCCTTTTTTTCTCTTTTCCTTTTTTTTTTTTTTTTTTTTTTCTTTCTTTATTGAAAATAACAGCATTTACAAACAAACATGGCTACATAACATTCGCTTCTTACAATGAAATATAGGAAAATATAGCCAGAGGGAGCAGCTCTTAATACAGGCATATAAATTAAATATATATTCTTAGTAATTAAATAAAAAATAAATAAATAAATAAATAAATAAAAATAAAAAAAAAATAAATTAAAAAAAAAAAATAAAAAAAAAAATTAAAAAAAAATAATAAAAATAATTTTACCAAGAGAGACATTCAATTAAATAAATTCAAATAAATTAAACAGTAGAAAATTATAACATAAGGATAAGGAGAGAAGTCAGTATTTGTTCAACAATTTACATCAGTTGGGAAGAGTTTTAGGGTATCATATATTTTTTGTTCTTTAGGGCCTTTCAGAGTTTTTAAGGTTTTTACATACAATTTAAAATCATTTAAAAAAACAATAAATTTGGGAGATGATTTCAAAATTCTACATTTATGAATGAAAAATTTAGCTAGACAAACAATTGTATTAATACAGAGCTCCTCACCCTTGCTTTGCAATAATAAACCAAATGTTATATCGTCTCTGGAGATAGAAGATGGAAGTGATGACATCTGTTGCTTTACCCATCCATGTAAATCACACCAAAATGTCTGTATCACATTACATGAGAAAAATACATGGTCCGTAGTTTCATGTCAGCGCCATATCGGGACACTGGCGGCTTCAGTTCTCTCCGATGGAAAAGAGCGAAGGGGCGTCGTCCATCTTTTTTTACAGTCTATGAGCAAACAGGAGCGCTCGTAAAATATTATTTTAAATTGTCTGTTTTGATGAACAGTAAGATTTGATGATACGTTCAAGATCTAAAATAAATAGTTCACATAATACATTTGATAACTTTAACTCTATGTATGCTGCTGTCGGTCATGAGATATTATTGGTGACTGTGAAGTAAATCAATCAACTCAATTGATCAGAGTCTGACTTGGTGGTCAAGTAGTTAACATATAGCCTACACCCCTTGTATAAGAAGTCCCTGATTCTTATAAACTCAAATGCATCTTTATATCTTACTAAACAAAGATTGCGTCCGCACTTCAGTGGACGTATTTCCTGAGTGGTGACACATTTGTTTGCAATTTTCTTTGCGTTTCGACTGGAAATGAGCGCGAGCTGCTGAAAACAAACAAAATCTCCTTATGATTTCCCAGTTCTAAAAGAGATAACGTCTTTAAACAGCAGCAACTTTTTTTTCTTCCAAAATATTTTTAATTCATATATTAATATTAATGTCAATTAAGTCACAATAAAAGAAGATTTTATGTAATCTGCCTTATCATGAACTTATGTCAAAATATGAATGTATCAAAACATGGGATGCTATATGAGATTTCAAGACAACAGGATTTTTAAATAATAACGATAATAATAAGGCAGAGGCTATTTTCACTAAGTGTAAATAGCAACATCTTTGCACTATGTGCAGATAGTGTTAGACAAATACTATTTGCACACCTTATTTAGAGTCCCACAGACATCCTACACTACCCTATCACTGAGAGGAAATCAACCTTCATATTCATTTGATTTATTATTATAAGTAGTTAAAGAAAAATATTAAGTGCGGAGACTTAATATTCAAAACATGATGAGGAAAACTGGGTCAAAAGGAGGATAAGAACCCAGGTCGCCCGCATAGAAAAACACATAGACACCGTCTTATCACACTAAGCCAATACAGACTATCCATCCATCATCAACAGCTTATCCTGTGTACAGGGTCGCGGGGGGCTGGAGCCTATCCCATCTAACATTGGGCGAAAGGCAGGGTACACCCTGGATAGGTCGCCAGTTCATCGCAGGGCCACACATAGACAGACACACACTCACATTCACACCTAGGGCAATTTTTTTTTTTGGAGACACCAATTAACCTAGCCTGCATGTCTTTGGATGGTGGGAGGAACCCGGAGCACCCGGAGAGAACCCACGCAGACACGGGGAGAACATGCAAACTCCACACAGAAAGGCCGTGCAACCGGGGTTTGAACCCACGACCTTCTTGCTGGCGACAGTGCTAACCGCTGCGCCACCGTGCCGCCATTATAGACTATTTTAGCGCAAATAGCCGTAATATGTGGCAGGTGTTTACACCTAGTGCAAACAGTCACTCTACGATAATTATAATAATAATGTTATATTACTGATATTAAAATTTCTCATATTTCCAGAATTAATACGCTGAGATTGGAGCAAAAAAAACACAGGCGAATGCATAATGCGCATGCTCGAGACATTGACGAGATTGACACGACCAGGATGTTGCCCTGCCCATTAGTCTGACGTCAGGCATTTTCCTGTCAGCTCATGCTGTGGGAGTGTTTACGTCGCTGATGTAAACACAGAGGACCATTTTGATCAGAGAAATCCAGAGGCCAGGGTAGAGTATCAACTTCTCATCAAAGCTTTTCTGTTATCATCTATGCAACGCCTTAAACAGTCCTCGCGCCATGGATTTCTATATCAATTTGAAGGTGAATTTCCGAGGGAATGCGAAGAGTTTCTTGCTGTCTGGCTCAGAGACGAAGAGTTGGGAGTCTATGGAGGCCATGGTAAGCAAAAGATGATATGGTGAGATCAGTTTGATCACTCTCCCTGATGCCACAAAGCATCCCTTCTCATCCGACAGGTGTTTTTTCGATTAGTGTAGTATTACAAAGCATCTGTTTTGACATTCACTGCGGTGTGCTCCTTTGACCAGCGGATGCTGTAAAAGACTAATAGTTTAGAAAGAGTGGGCCTAGCGACCATTTTGCCAAAAGCGCAGGAATTACAAAGCAGTCGTATTTTAAACACAAATGTATTACTATTCAAATGCATCATAGTTTTGATTTCGGATCGGACGTACAAAGGCTTCCAATCCTAAAGGCCATAATTACAAAGCCGTTTTGGCACACTAAAGGAGACATCATGTCACGTCTGTAGACTGTGTCTGAATTCCCATGTAACTCCCTTCATACACAGCATTTTTCTGTTTGCTAGACGGGTTAAATTCCCAACAATCAGTCCAGGCATAGCTCACTACCTTTTGAAAAACAACAATTGACTGCTGCAGTAAATATCAGTTTTGTTGTCCGCTTTTTAAAGCACCGTGTTATAATATAACGTAAAGCTAACATAAAAGCAAAACGCTGGATGGCAGAGGCAGGTTAAATACATACAATGTGCCGTTGTGATTAAATGTGCTGAGTAATGTCATTTCCCCACCGTGTCCGATATTAAAATCAGTGCGACACACTTTGCAAAAGGTGTGGGCATTGTCGATATGGCTTCGAGATATGAAATTAAATTCTTCCGTCCTAGACGTCCTTGATTCAACTTCCTGCGTCTACTACCTGTGCGGATATCAACAGCGCAACTGGGTTGTAGGTTGCCAGGTTGTGGTCACAAATGGGTTGAAATGTGTATGTGTCGATTTTGTGAATAGGATGCGTTTCATACAAGATCTGTCAACTGGACACACTTGGAATTATATATTGATGTGATTATTCATATAAAAAGGTGTTGGCCATACAAATAACGGGAGTTTCCTGAGAGAAATAACAAAACTGGAGGGGGGCGGGATATGGGTGTGAAATACGGGTGTGTTGACTGGTATCCCTAAGATGAAGAGAAAGAGATATTCCGTCGATGATGCTATGGGGAGTGTCCTTCTAAACTAGTTGAAACCCTTCTACAATAACGGCAATTGGCAATGGTGTTTAAGCCCCGCACTTTTAGGCGCGAAGATGTCCATAAAAGCGCGAGCGCAAACTCAATAGTTTAGAATTTTCTGACTAAGGGACAAAGGGACCTAAAAAAACTCTGAGTTTGTAGTGGAGCCAGTTTATACAATGTCTTGTTCCTCTTGTCTCAGCGAACCGAGGTTACATTATAGGTAACTGAGACATTCCTTACGATTCAGTTCACTTGACATTGGGTTGCTGACACTATGGGGAACAGAGTCCCATCACGCCACACTACACGATATAACCCTCCCAGAGAGGAAACCGAGGTATAAAACTAAGAAGAACATGATGCCGCAGTCCTGCAGGATGGCGACCGACAAGAGTATGCCATAAGTGAATGACCCTCATGGTGAGCCAGGATGGGAACACTCAGAATATACAGTATATGGACTATGGTCATATAGTATGAATTAACCACTTCAGGAACCCAGTCGGCAAGGATGTTTTATTATAATGAATTTGCTTGTAACTTTTGGGAAAAACAATTGTCTGAATGCAGGAGGTTGTTTAAAATTACAAGGAGCCTGTACTTAAAAAGAGGGGCATGAGTATATTTTTGAGAAGACCATCCTGCTGCAAAACATATGTGATGTAATGAAACCATTCGTCCATGCCTCTAGTTGAGTGTGCTTTAACACCAATTGGGCAATTCACACCCTGTGACTCATAAACCAGGGTGATTGCATCAATGATCCAGTGAGAAAGTCTGTTTGGAAAATGCCTTTGTTCATCCTCTATAGCAGGGGTTCCCAAACTTTTTCATTCTAGGACCCAGCTAGACAAGTATAATCAATCTCAAGACCCACCATAAAATGTTTAAATGGAAATATGGGGAAAAAACACATCTTCATTTAGTAGTAGAAAACAGTTTTTATTTTCCTATTAATTTAATTTATTTTCATATGAATGAAATATATAATTGATTGCAATACCAAAAGGCTTGAAAGAAATACAGAAAGTTATAACCATTCAGATGTCAAAACAGCAGCCTAATGGTTATGAGAGGAATAGCGGAGTACTACTGATTAACAAAAACATGTACAAATCTCAAGAACTGAAATATTGTGTTTAATAACTACTTCAAGCTTAAGAGTAAGCAAGTGAAATGTATTAGTGTGAAGGGTGTGCCTGCTTCTTTGAACACAACACATCGAATCTAGGAATTATTTTCGACAGACTGACACGCATGTCTTGTGATGGTTGTAGCCGTGATCTGTATTTTGTTTTCATTGCAGTCAGAGCAGAAAATCCACTCTCACATAGGTAAGTGGTAGTAGAAAAGGGTACCAAAACTTTGAGTGCAGCAGCTCCTAATGTGGGGTATTCCTTGGCAACAAACACCCAGAACTGTCCAAGACTCTTTGACTCTCTGAAAAGCAGTTGAAGGCTCCTGTCTGAAGCCACATCTATCAGCTCCTCCTCTGCTCTTCCTGTTAGGACACAGTGCTCTCTTGCCTCACTACAAAAAGGATCCCGTATCCAGTCCCATTCTGTCATATCTACAGATGATTGATTTGATAGAAAAAAATAAAATTACTATTACAATGAAGTCAACTGATAAGAGTGTTTAACATGAATAAAATACTAATAATACTAATAATAATACTAATAATAATAATAGAACCACAAATATATATCTTACCTCTAATATCAGGAAAATACTCGTGGAATTTCTGAATGAGTGCGCCGAGGTGAGAATGTACAGTGTCTCGGATGCGTTCACCGTCATTAGCGCACACTCCGCACAGTGATGGAAACATGTCCCACACTCCTTTTTCCACTCGGGATCTCCACAATTTCAGCTTGCTGGTGAAAGCTGTGATCTTGTCCATATAGGTCAGGATGGATGATAATGGACCTTGCATGCTTTCATTCAGTACATTTATATGAGTGAATATGTCTGACAGATAGGCAAGCTTCGCGCACCATTCTTCATCTGACAGATGTACAGCAAGAGGAGAATTAACATTTGCTAAAAACTGCGAGACCTCTTCTCGCAGCTCAAGCAGACGAGTTAACACCTTACCCCGTGATAGCCACCTGACCTCGGCATGTAGCAGGAGGTGCTGATGTTCTGAGCCCATTTCAGTGCGTAGCGATGTAAAAAGTCGTGAGGAGAGTGCTCCAGCCTTGATAGCATTTACTATTTTGATGGCAGTCTGCAACACATCGTTTAACTCCGGGTGTAGTTTCTTACTGGCAAGGGCTTCTCGATGTAAAAAAACAGTGGGTAAAAGTAGCTAATGGGGCAAGCTCCCTTACTCGAGCAACAAGACCACTTTTCTTGCCTGTCATTGCAGCCGCACCGTCCGTGCAGAGGCCCACACAGTTTTCCCACTGAAAGCCCTCGGACATTATGAATCCATTTAAGCAGTCAAAAATATCTGCCCCTGTTGTTCGTTCTTTCAGTTCTTCACAAAATAAGAAGTCCTCAACGATGTCAGTGGAGTCAACGTACCTGACATAAGCCTGTAACTGTGCACATTTTGCAACATCTGTGCTTTCGTCCAGTTGTAGAGCAAATGCAACATTACTCCGGATTTTGTCACTTGTCTGTTCGCGTAAATCAGAGGACATTTCCTCAATACGCCGTTGTATTGTGTTATCAGAAAGTGGAACTTTAGCGATCTTTCCTGCAGCTTCTTTACCCAGCATTTCTTCAACGATGTCTATGCAGGCTGGCAGCAGAAGCTCCTCTCCTATGGTGTGTGGCCTTTTGGATTTTGCGATTGTATATGCAGCTAAAAATGAGGCTCGCATTGCTTTTTCAGGGATGCTGGCTGTACCTTTAATCAGTTTTTGCTGACGAAGATACTCTTCTTTTTTTAGAAGAAAATACGATCGCCCCTTGTTGGCGTATGCAGAGTGTTTTGTTGTGAGGTGCCGTTTAAGTTTTGAGGGTTTCATGCTAGCACTGGCCAACCTTTCTAAGCATAAAAGACACTGAGGGACTTCCTCACCGTCTGGACCTCCGCAGGCAATAAAACCAAGATCAAGGTAGGACTGGTCATATTTTCTGCGTGGCTCCTTTTTAGATTTTGTTGTTTCTGACGACTTCTCACAGGTCTGCGATGCCTTTAGTTTTAAAAACTTTTCCATTTTTTTTACATATGCTACTCGGAGAGCGTGGTCATTGAATGCTGTATTTGTACTGATGTAGACACGTGACAGTTCAACTCAAATGAATCAGACGATTTATTCAGTGAGTCATTCAATGAATGCTATGTTGATTCAGACGTCTGATTCTTGTGTGTGTGTGTGTGTGTGTGTGTGTGTGTTTTTTTAAATGATTCCTTAAAAGAATCGTCACTTAAGAGTCGTTTGGTCATTAATCAGACTGGTTTTGTTTCACTCATCGTAACGTAAATTTAGCTGCAGCTAAGTGCCTTTGTGCGACCCACCTTTTCTCACTGTGCGACCCACAAGTGGGTCGCGACCCACAGTTTGAAAACCACTGCTCTATAGTACACAAAGTGCTGGTCAGTTGACAGGACAGTTTGAACGGTCAAATGCTCAATGTATGTGTGTAGCACTCGCTAAGGGCATTACAAATGCAAGGACTGTTCCTCATCCAAATTAAATGGAGGGAAAAAGGCTTGAAGGTAAACCACCTACGCACTGAAGGGCATGGTTAGAACCATAGGCACATAGCCTTTTCAGGGTTTGACAGTGGCTTTTGAAAGATCCAGACTAAACTCCAGACATGAACTGTCGACTGACAGTGCTTGCAAATCACCGACCCATTTTACTGAGTCCAGAGCCAGCTGTAATGTGGTCTTAAGAGAAAGCAAACGCAATTCAACAGAGTCACGAGGCTCGAAGGGAGGCCCCGCAAGCACTTTTAGGACCAAAATTATGTTCCAAGTTGGAATTGTAGGTGGGAAGGGGGTTTAGCCACCTTGCTCCCCTAAGGAACTTATTAAATCATGTTTGCCTATAGAGGTGCCGGCATTAGGTGTGTGATACACAGATATAGTCACCACATAAACTTTGATCTTTGACAGAGTGAGCCCTGCGTCCAATCGCTCTGGAAGAAATGTTAGAAATTCCAGTATGGGGCAGTTCACTGGGACTTTTCTGTTTGAAAAGCACCAATTAGTGAACACATTCCATTTTCGTCTCGTAGATGGCGCTCTTGCCTGTAAAATGGTGTTCATAACCGACTGAGTCAGTTTTGGCACGCTTAACTTGCTCCGTTCAGGGTCTCCACACATGGAGGGCCATCCAGAATCTCTATCATTTCTAGAAGCCAGGGCCACTTCAGCACAACCAATAGAATCGTTTCTTTGTCCTCTCGGACTTCGCATGTGACAGAGTGAAGGAGGTTGTGACGAGGAGGAGGGCATGGCCGGGCCGTGATGACGCATGCCTGGTGCTGAGTTGACTAATCAGTGGGAGAGAGATAAGGAGCGGCCGGGACACAAGTTCGAGGGAGAGAGATGCATGTGTTGTGTGTGTTCATCTTTGTTTTGATTATGTTGGAAAGCAGTTTAAATTATGTTTAAGTTCCTTTGTGGCATTAAAAGTTTATGTTGATTGTTCAGTTGGTTCCCGTCTCCTCCTTGCCCATCCTGTGAATTTGTTACAGAGGTACACCAGGGGAAATGCATATATGCTTTTCACAGGCCATTTGTGGACATATGTTGCCCGCAGGGAGATGGCACTCCCTCCATAGGAGGAGGCGACGTTTCAGTCTCATTATTGGCAGGGAACAAATTCCTTCTTGGTGGTTTATGTATGCCATATGTCGTGTTGCCTGAGCGTGAGCAGCTAGACAGTGGGGTGATATTGCGATGCATATCCGCCTTTTGTGCCAGGCAGTTCGTGGCACATGGTGCTTGAGCCAGCACTGAAGCGGTCTCCTATGTAAAAGACTTCATGGAATGATGGCAGATGCTGCCTCTGTAAGTCCCAATGCTTTTTGAAACAGCCTCAGTGGAAGTTTTCTCCCCAGTTTGAACTGAGGCAGACATTCGAGAATGGCCTGAACACACTCACACGTGAGAAGCGCACGCTTGTACAATAAGTCTCATTGCTGGCGTAACATAACCTCTGTTTGGGCAGGTAATAGCCAATCGTTGAGGCAGATCAAAATGCCTATGCTGCTCTGTTTTAAAGGGGCAAGTAGCGCATCAGTGCACTTTGCGAATGTGCAAGGAACCAGGGACAACTCAAATGTGAATCTCAAAAACATCCTGTGATGTGGTACTATTTGTTGATGAAAGTACACGTATTTCAGATCGTCTGGGCAGCATGCACGAAGATCTGTTTAGAGTAATAATTTTGAACGGGCGCTTCACAAGTGCACAATTCAAATGATTTAAAATTGGCTTTCTTTATCTATAAGAGCTCACCACACATCCACGTAACGGACAGAGGACGATTTTGTTTGTTATTTATATGATGTTGTGGCAGCGGGGGCGTGGTCAAGCGCCCATCCGGAGAGGGAAAGCGGTAAGGCACCTGAGCTAAATTATGTCTAACACCTGTCTCTAATTTCAGTGAGTATGGGGAGAGCGGCATAAAAGAGCCTGAGTGCCTCCAGTTAGGGAGAGAGTCGCCAGTCCAGTATTGGTATATTAGAGAGATACTACAAGTCAGTTCATTGTGAAAGAGTTTATGTTCAAACAAGTCTACGTCTATGTTCTACCCCCGTGTATTGTTCATACTGGAATTAAAATAAGTCTTACCTGAGTGTCGAACCCTGTTCCCGTGTCCTCCTTCCTGTCCTGTGAATCTCTGAACTGTTTACACTGGTGCCGAAACCCGGGAAGAAAATTGGATCCTGTACGTCCAATTATGGTGAAAGGTCGTCCCGTAGAGTCCTCCCAGCTGGCCGAAGTCCTCCAGTCCCTCGCTACCTTACATCAAAACCACCAACAGTCCCTGCTTGAGCTCAGACAGGACCAAGAACGGCGGTTCTGCGAGATCGTGCGGGCCCAAGCAGAGGATTGACAGGCCATCCAGAGCCTCCTCAGCCAGGAGGCCGCCACAGCCGCGACCCCGGACACCCGTGCCACGTTGCCCCCCCACGTTACAGAAGATGGGGGCGGCTGACGATGCTGAAGCGTTCTTGGATTTGTTCGAACAAACCGCTGAAATTAGAGACAGGTGTTAGACATAATTTAGCTCAGGTGCAAGCGCCCTTACCGCTTTCCCTCTCCGGACGGGCGCTTGACCACGCCCCCCGCTGCCACAGATGTAACGCTTACCATTGGGAAGCAGTTGTGCATAATGTGTGATGTTTGAAGTGGAAAAGTGCTCAGGTGAGGGGAGAGTCTTCTAAGCTTGTGAAGATTCCATCCGCTGGCTTGTGTATTTTCGACAGCGACACATGTATAGGGCTTCTAAGACAAGAGATGAATTGCTGTCTTGAAGGAAGAAATTTCTGAGGAATGGTGTTTGAGTGCCTGCTTTTATACTGGACAGCTTTGCACCTAAAAGGGCGGGACTTAAACACCATAGCCAATATTAGAATTGCCGTTATTGTATATGGGTTTCAACTATGTTATTTAGAAGGACACTCCCTATAGCGTCAGTACCACAATATCAAGTGAACTGAATTGTAAGGGAACACGGTTATAGTATACATGTATCATTAAACAGTAATGCAAACTATCATTCTTTACAAAGTGAGCCATGTTTTGACTTTTGTATTGATTCCTTCCACAGGTGAAGAGGTCTTTTGGCCTGTGTAACTTACAAGTGACGTATTTCGATGAGGAAAATGAAGAGGTGAGCACACAAACTTTCATGATATTGGAAGTATGACGTTCATAATACTGCGCTCTCTCTCACTCTCTCTCTCTCTCTCTCTCTCTCTCTCTCTCTCCGAAGAGAATTGAGCAATATATAATATTTAATATGTATTCTGAATTTTCTTTTTAGTTCATATATTTTAATATTATAATGTTAAAAAATTATAATTTTGTATGTAACTATCGGTTTCAGGTATCAATAAACAGCCAATGTAAGTAAAAGTAAAATCTGTGTCATAGTAATAAATAAATTCATAAATATTCAGGAAAAATATGTTATGACTTTGACATTGATTGCAGCTTTTTTCCTCTTTTCAGTGGAATATGAAGAGGCCCTGAAGGTAAACAATTATTGCTATCTCTCTGCTGGTCATAGTGTAATGGTGGTTACAACCTGGTTAGAGTTATTGTAGAGTGCATTAAGCCTATTGTTTTGGTGCACTGTGCTGATGTTACACTGCTCTTTATTTAAAGGGATTGTTCATCCAGAAATGAAAATTCTCTGATCATCAACTCACTTTCATGCCATCCCATATGTGTATGACTTTCTTTCTTCTGCAGAACACAAAGAGATTTAGAAGAATATCTCAGATTTGTTGGTTGATACAATGCATTCATTTTGATACAATGCATTCATGATACAATGACTCCATTGGTTTAATCCATATCTTCAGAAGTGATATGATAGGTGTGGGTGATAAATAATTAAGTCCTTTTTTCTACAAATGTCCACTTTCACTTAAACTGCCACATTCTTTGTCCATATCGCCACCTACTGGGCAGGGAGGAGAATTTATAGGAAAAAAGGACATAGATATTGATCTGTTTCTCACCAATACCTATGATATATTTTCTGAAGATATGGATTAATCCATTGGAGTTTTATGGATTACTTTTTATTTTTATTTAGGTACATTTTGGAGCTTCAAAGTTCTGCCCACCATTCACTTGCATTGACTGGACCAACAGAGCTGAGAGATTTTTCTTAAAATCTTTGTTTGTTTTCAGTAGAAGACAAAAAGTCATGGACATATGTGATTGCATAAGGATGAGTAAATAATGAGAGAATTTTCATTTTGGGAGAACTACTTTAAATAAATGACCTTGAAAGAATGTGAGACCTCACAGGTCTTTTTTTCTGAACCGTAGAGTGCTGCACGACAGGGGAACAGACTGCAAATGAATGTGTATGAGACGAGGGGCAATATATACAGAGTGCCAGGACCAGGTCCACCACCAGGGCCAGGGGTGGGTTTGGGTCAGGTGAAACCTATTAGTGTTGGAGAACCTAAGAAGGGATTCAGGCCTCCTCAGCACTGCCCCACTTTGGCACAAGTGGTGAGTCGCAAAGTTCAAGCTGCAGTGCCAGAGGAAGGATTGGTAAGATTTTATGACCTAATCGTTTTGCACAAACACAAATGTAGCCAATGTTGTTCTTGTAGCAAATTTTAGACTGCAATTTTTTATTTAGTATATATTTTTTACATAGCCTATGGTATAATTGTTTTGGCTTTAACTACTATGTACTAACATTAAATGCATACAAGACTATGGATTTACTGTGTAACTATATGTTGTTCTGCAATATTCCCACATTTGCTGCTTCTGAGGTTAAGGTAAGGAGTAAGGGTAGGGTTAGGATTAGGAGTTAGTTTTTGGGGTAAGGGTTGGGTTAGGGGTAAAGTTAACTGTGTAACTACAAATGTAATTAAATACAAGTACTTTAAATGTAATTACAGTGCAACAACCTGTATGTTCATAATAAGTACATTGTATCAAATGGTTAAGTACATAGTAGTTAAGGCCACTTAAAATAAAGTGGGTCCATTTTATGTATGTTGTGGTTATAAAACAAACAGAATTCTGATTACATCCTGTTCTGTTCTTTCCTGTTCATTCATTGTGATATTCAATATATCTGTTAAAGTTTTTTTTTGTCTTCTGCTTTAATATCATAAAACTGATTTTTGTTTTAAAGATAATTGTAAATGAAATCAAAGGTGGGAAAGCAGAGGATAAGACACCTCCAGCCTGGTTCACATCATACATGGAAAAGGTACAAGAAAAAAAACTTTTTAAATGGACAAATGTTGTCCTGTGCCAAACTGTAAAAAAAAAAAAAAAAAAGGAGTCATCATTAAGGAAACAATTTCTCTTTATTATTCTCTTTAAAAATCCAATGACTGGTACAGTTTAAGGACCAGGTGGTTCGGGAGGCAGTAGAGAAGATCTGTAGGGAGTTCTCTGGACAATGTTGCATCCATAAGCCGGTGGGAGCAGAGGCACAGATTCCTGAGGTCACCTCATCCACTCTGCCTGGGGTCCCAAGTTCAGCTCCAGCATGCAGCAGTTGCCGGGGCCAGACCGCAGGCGGTGGATACCAATGCAGGTTAGATAGATCTGAGTGAGGCAAAATGCTGAAACAAAGCAACTAGAGGTAAACCGATAGTTGATTTTGCTGATACTGATAACAAAGATAATGGAAGAGGTCGTTAACCTATTATTTGCCCTATAGTTTTTAAATATATATTTTTTGAAATTATTAAATTTTAAAAAATCTTAGTATTTCCTTACTGGATTGGCACAGACATAAAGACTACTAAAATCTAAAATATATAAAATCCCAGATTTAGTTTATTGTTTAACCAAAATCCCAAGATTTGGTGCACAATGTGGGACTTTTTACTATAAACAAGCACGATAAACCCTGGAGAGTCTTATTTTGAAATGTCTGTGCTCCCAGCTGCTCAAAGAAATCACATAAGTTAAACATACACGCTTATAATTATATACAATGAGTGCACCTCAATCATAGACTGTATATAAAGATGGACAACATGACAGCTCCCCAAAAGTGAAGCCAAAACATCTCGATCGCCCACTGGTGGCTGGCTGCAGAATAGGTCATGAACTCCATCCTCTCCATGTTAGTGGATGGGACATGAGCCAAACTAAAAATATCAAAGTACACCTCAAATAAATTTTTCCCAAATGTTGTTTTCGGCATTTTAGGTACTTCTTATCATGTTGATGTATGTTCAAATGTTTATTTTTCTGATAAATGTGGTTTTAAATAGTTATTTGATGCTATAAAAAGGGGATGTGATGTCATGATTGACGGCTTCTCTGAATTAAGTAGTAGTGGAGGCACCTGCAGACTTCTTTTCTGGAACTTCGGGAGGACATGAAACGTTAACTTTAACATTTAATTTTCCGTAGCTGTGATTGTCTGTTTCAAACTGACAAAATTAGTTGTTCTGCAGTAAACTGTGCCCAAATTGAGGGATCTGAGGGATCACTGCTGTTACCTTATGACTCAGTACACTTGACATTGCATTTATTAATGCATATGGAGAGTGCCTTCTTACACGACCTAGTTGAAACCTCTCTACAATAACGCCAATATTATAATATTGGCTATGGTGTTTTAGCCCTGGCTGTTTTGGCTCGAAGCTGTCCTTAATATAAACAGGTGCACAAACACCATTTCCTTAAATTTTTTTCCTTCAAGACAGCGATCATCTCTTGTCTAGAAACCCTCTACCCTTCGCCTCTACCCTCCTCATGAAAACAGACTGTCCTTACTGCGAGGGCATGAGTTTCAAGACGCTTCACTTGTGAATCGCCCTCGTTCTGAGGGACGATTCAGCCTCACACCCTCCCACTCGCCTCTTCTGTGATACTGAGAATTCACATGACGAGGCACGGTGGGGCCGCAAGGTCGAGCAGGATTAATTTGAGGTGGTCCTCGTGCCGACAAGAAACTTGATCCCCTCAATCTCCACGAGGTGCATATTTGCCGATACGTTATGTGCGAGATGAGCTCTGCTGTGTGGCCTTGTCTCGTTAAGTGGTTCTGAGGCGAATGTTCAGAGGATGATGCTGCCGCCCCTCCCCCCAGCGAGGGCGAGGAGCGTGCATGCACCACTGACAGGGAGATGCTCATTGTCCTTACAAGATTGGTCGAAGAGCTTAACCTTGAGTGGTCTCCCCCAGATGAACCTGAACAATCTCGCCTTAATGAATGGTTCCTGCTGTCCTGACGCTGTCAAATGGCCGCATTCTGCAAATATGCCTCATTCTTCCCGGAAGTCCTGTCATGCGCCCTTCTCAGCACACTGGCGAAGTGAAACCATCTTCTCTAATGTGGACCATGGGGATGAAAATGGTTATGCCCAACTACCACATGTGGAGGAGGCGGTAGTGGCACACCTCTGCCCATCGAGTAACAGGGTGTGAAAATCTCACCCCTTACATCCTTCCAAGCCGTGTCAACAAACAAACGTACTGGCTGAAAAAGCTTACTCAGCGGCAGGACAAACTGGATCAGCACTCCATGCAATGGCTGTGCTCCAGGTATTTTAAGCCAAACTCCTCAAGCAAATAGACGAGCAAGGCTTAGATCCAGAAACATTCAAAGAGCTCCGCACCGATACAGGCTTAGCGCTGCGTGCCACGAAACTCATTGTGCAGGCCATCAGCAAGTCCATGGACAATCTGGCAGTTCTGGATCGACACGTTTGCCTGAACCACAAAGAAATGAGTGATGGGAAAAAAGCCACTTTGTTGGATGCTCCAGTGTCTCCAGCTGCCCTCATTGGCATCTCTGTGAATAAGTTTGCTGAGCGTTGTGTCGCAACTCAGCAGTAGTCACAGGTTATGAGACACTTTATGCCCAAGCGGGGCACATCACAGCCGGTTTGCCCTCGCTCTGTTTTGAGCCAGCGCCTGACTAAAACCTCATACCTGCTGCCTCAGCACTGGCACCTGCTGCTGCCGAGCCACCGGTGAGGAAAAAGCCATATCAGTGCCTGCCTCAACGTCCCCCACCCCCGCAGCAAAAGCTTTCCTGATGGGGGAAATGGAAATGGAAAGCAGACCGCTTAGACAAACGTCTCATGTGCTGAGAATGTGCTAACGTGCTAACCATAAAAATATCATAAAAGTTTAAGAACCACTTCATGGTCAGAATGAAGAATGAACCATTTGAATCATGCTCGTGCCAGAGAATTATTGCACCTCGACCTGTAATTGGCCAAAATGCTCTGTTCGACTTTTCCGAGACCCTCTACTCTTCCCTGTGGAACACGGCAGCTTGACCTCTGACCCAATATGAAATGACCAGGATTGGACTTTAAAAAATTCAAATTCAAACCTATTTAAAATACAACGTAATATTACATTTGGCAAAATCACATTTATATTTCAAATTCAAAAGTCTATAATTCAAATTTACACAATTCAAATTCAATTTTTTTTGTCGTATTTCTGGTTCCATAAATGGCTTCCTTATGGGCATGGACGAATAGTGTGTCCTTACAAGTCATATTTTTCAGGATGGCCTTCTCAAAACACATTCGCAAGGTTTTACAACCTATACGTAACGTCTGTCTCTTCACAAGTTCTCTCTGTTGAGAGCGCTTGCTATTCATTAACCAAATATATATATACGTATGCTCCTCCCTTTAAGGACGAGCTCCCCATCTTTTTATACAACAGCCTGCATTCAGGCAGTTGTAATTTACCACAAGTCACAAGCACTTACATTATAAATAAACTCACTTCCCGACTGGGTTCGTGAAGGTGTTAATTCACACTATATGGCTATAGTTCATATATTTATTCTGAGTGCTCCCTTCCTGGCCCAACGCGAGGGTCACTCACTGCGGCATACTCATGTCGGTCGCCGTCCCACGAGAAAAAAAACACACTTTATATATTTATTTCTTTAATGTCATTTAGATTTCATTATAACACTGTACATTTGAATATCTTTAATGAAAATGAATGATAGTGTCATTTATACAGCGATTGTTCTGATTAAAAACAGCTGCGCTTAAAGGTGTGAGCTCATTATTGTGTCGCAGTTGATTAGTCATAAGTGTCCTGATGTTCAGTGGATGAACACCCTTGCCAGTGCCCAAATTCTTGTTCACAGTATACTGATTCATGAGATAGGGAGCTGATTGAGACACACCCAATGTCTTACGATAGAAACAGTATAATAAGTAAACAATGTGATATAGGCTAATAAATACTGTATGACCAACAATTCATCAATAGCAGTTGTACAGTATGTGCTGATTTTTCTTTCCATTCCCTCGCTTTAATGTAGAAAATATTAATTATAGGTGTGGGTAAAATTTTCTGATGCATGGCGAACTTCATTTGAACAATCTTGATATCGATTCTTAAATCCCAAGATCAGTCTTTTACTCTATGCGCAACCCTCAACTACAATGAGAGGAAATCACTCACATTTGTAACCAAATTTAGCT
Source organism: Moxostoma hubbsi (assembly GCA_032164185.1). NCBI lineage: Eukaryota > Metazoa > Chordata > Actinopteri > Cypriniformes > Catostomidae > Moxostoma > Moxostoma hubbsi. The sequence goes on along the minus strand of JAVLUX010000007.1, from coordinate 27,336,579 downwards.
ATGTGACTAAAATGTATATATTTGGCAACTACTCACCAGTGAATGTTCAGCAGAGAGATACTTTTACTCCCTGTTGAGAGTAAAAGTTGTTCTGTGTAATGCATGTTCAAAGATAAGATCCAAGCAACCTATTTGTCAATGAATATAGTCTCTTTTAAAACCCTTTCTGTTCTCAACTATCAGTTGAACAAAAACAACAAAAAAATTCTAATCATGCATGGCACAGATGAAATGGAGCCATTCTAGTCTTCTCTCTTTAACATTTACTCATCTACAGGCCTATTTACAGAAATGCTGTTTTTGTTAAAGAGACAGTGCCAGTTTAAGCGGTCAATGTAAATGGTATAAATTATGCAATTAAACATATAAACATGTAAAAAACAATATTTATTGAATACATGGATTTGATCATTTTTAAAAAGCCAAAATGTGACAAAAATTATTAAATTTAAATATAACTAGTAAAATATATATTTTTATAATTCATCTAGTTAGAAGGTATGCCTGTATAATTCACAGCATTAGCTGGGAGAGAATTTCTTTCATATGTAAGCAAAAGAGACATTATAACTGAAATATATATACATATGAATCGATATCGAATCAAATCGGAATCTAATCGAATCTGGAAATCTGTATCAATACCCAGCCCTACTTTATTATCTAATAAAAATAACAAAATATGCATTGAAATGAGGATTAAAAATATGGATGAATATTGTCAATAACGAATGATTTAGATACAGCAAATCCCCATGAGCTGTCAGGCCACAGAGGAATTTAAAAATATAAACTTTCGGCAACTGTTGGTGTTGATTTTTGCTGATAACTGATCCAATTCCAAAAACAACTATCGGCACCAATTAATTGGTAAAACCAAGTGAGCAAAAAATAGTATTGCACTCTAAATAGGTGTATTATACTTTAATTTTGTTGTTTGCCATTTAAGTTTTATTTTGTTTCTTTTTACACAGTGTGTGTACCTCCTGCACTCTGTGTGAGCCTTGCAGCTTCTCACATGATCCAAGCCACAACCTTGTGAGAGCCCGAACTCCACTGTCCATTCCTGAGCACGGCTCTCCAGCACCAGACCACAGCAGGTGGGCTTTTGTCCTCTGTTTTAGATGCATTGGCATCAAAGATCAGAATAGGCTGAATTAATCAAATCTTCCTCTGAAGGTTCTACAGAAGGGGTGACCGGAGTTTTCGTAAGGCAGAAAAGCAGCGTCTTAAAGCAGAGAAGCGACAGCTTAAAGCGGAGGTGAAGGAGATCAGGAAGCAGCTGAGGATGGAGAGAAGAGGACTGCAGTGGAGCGCTCCTGGAGAAGGGAACTCTTCACCTGTTCTGCTGCAGCCACGGGCCACACAGGCAAACAGCCCAGAGTAAGAGCTTATACCCCTCTACCACCTGAGGTTACTTGTCTTTCAATGAATAAGATTGAGAAAGGATATTGAAACCTCTGCTTTTTGTCATTATCTTTTTTTGTTTTTATGTGGTTTAAAGGCAATGCATCTTATAACTGATTTGTGTTTGTTATTGCAGTCGTCCTAAACGCCCATGCCCACTGGCTGTGCCAGCTATGACTGCTCTTCTACTGGATGAAAACCTGCCTGATGGATCACGCCTGTGTCCTGGGACCAAATTCATCAAATACTGGAAAATGAAAAACAGCGGAAGAGCGTGCTGGAACTCGGAGACCAAGGTAATCACGCATACTCTTAAGAGAATAGACAATTAAACATACAAACCTGATTGTCCTATTTTAATCCCTCCTCAGTTGAAGTTCATGTGGGGTAACCTGGTAGTGGGCTCGGCTGAAAGGTGGCGAGAGGTTGCAGTTCCCACACTGCAGCCAGGTCAGGTGGGTGTGGTCAGTGTTGCACTCTGCACTCCGACGCTAGAGGGCACCTATACCTCTCACTGGCGCCTGGCACATAGAGGAGAGCAGTTTGGGCCACGTGTGTGGTGTAGCATTGTGGTGGATCCTCATGCTCCTACTGCCATCTGTGCTGACGGACTACTGGTGTCCCCTTGTGTCACCCCACAGGTATGACAGCTTTGCAAAACACCCTGAAACACCACAGAAATACTCTTTATCTGCACAGCTATTGTTATGTACGTTTGAGTCTGTCACCCTACGTGTCCACTGGTGTAGAAAAAAAATGAGCTCAGTACCTCTTAAAATGCTAGAGATCTGCCACTTTTTGGGTGTGTTTGTAGAATGCATAGCAGTATGGTTATCTTCAGTATGATCTATGATTGCTTTTAATGTACAGTCAAGAAAATAAACATAAAAATTAGCAATTACAGTTAAAAACTTTTGTCCAGAATGCCCAAAATATACATATGGTGACAATTTAGTGGACTGCTCACCTTCACACCAGTGGGCATGTAAGGTTAAAAGGATTAACTTATAGGTAGAACACCATGGAACCTGTAGAATACAATTCATGTCCTTTGCTATTCAGGAAAAGTCTTCTTGCATACTTGAGAGGCAGGAGAAATGCCTGGCTGCCTCAAGGGACCAACTGCTCTTGTCCGTGAACCAAGATTGTGATCAGGAATTCTACATTCCATCTGTGGATTTACTCACAGCTCAGGTATGGCCACTCGACAATCATTACAGTTTCTCATTCTCATTTTTTTCATGTTTATAATTTTCTCGTTGTGTTATGTAAAGAAATTTATGTCAATTCAATATGCCGTCTTTTGTTTTGACTTAGGATTTGCTGTCTTTTGAACTGCTTGACATCAACATTGTACAGGAGCTGGAGAGTGTGCCAAACAACACTCCTGCAGGTAACCTGTCTGAAATGAGTCTATTTAATGTGTTCCTAATAATGATCATGGACAGCTCATATGAGCTATGCATATTAACGTTGAGTAGGAGAGGTTAAAGACCCCATGAAATCACAATTTGAGCATTGTGGATTTTACGTATTAAGCCATCATATGCTTCTGTTCTCCTAAAAGCTGACGAAATGAACCTTTAGCAGATATACAGATTTAACATTTGCAGTCTTTCTCTTCCAGGACTAAAAACAAAAAATATTGATGACTCATGTTGCACTACCCAGTTTTTTGTCCAATCAAATGCTCTTTAGAACGAGAATGTTCCTCCCCCAAAACCACCTGTAATTGTCATGGTTCATTTCTGTGACGTAACTAAAGCTTATTGGCTATTAAAAAAAAAGGACAACCTTTTCGATTTGTCTCCTCAAAATGTACTGTTTCAGTTGGAAATATGTTGAAGAAAACTGTGGTCTTCAAGTGATTTCATGGGGTCTTTAAATAAAAAGAATATAGACTTAATGTTCTGTCTTTAATTTGATGCCAAATTAGTGGTTGTCTTATAATCTGACTTCATTTTTTGATCCTTCTTTTTCCTCTGTTTTTCTTTGTATATGTCTAAAGACATTACTCCATGCATATCACCTTTGCCTCATGATGGACCATTTCAGGAGAAACCAACACTGGGGCTGATCCAAAATGAAACGAAAGTCCAAAGGGTCAGCAGCATCCTCGGTAAACTTTTCCCAAAAAAATTTAACACTTTATTGGTGTATAACTGTAATTGATATTGTAGCTACCAACTTTTTAGATTTCTGTACATTATCTAATGTCACTGTAACAGATGTGACCCAAAGGACAGAATTAGAGGGAATTCCAGCTCAAGAGAAAGGAGAGGAGAGCATCATTGGGCCTCAGTTTGTGAGTCCATCTATGATCCGCTCACTTACACTTTGTGAAGCTGCAGAACATGTTACGCTTTGTGGGAGATGCCCAGCTAAAGGTTTGTTTTGTTGCTGTTAAAAACTGGTAGCAGTACTTCGCATGGCAGGTGCACAGAGATTGCATTTATATAATTTTTGCCATCTTTCAGTTGTACGCCCAGCCCCCCAAGGTTCGGTGTCTCTTTGTGAGAGGAAAACAGAGAAAGTTCCAGAAACAGGGTTAATATCTGCTCCAGCCCCACTCAGAGTAGAGACAGCACGAGTCTCTGCCCCGGCTTCACCCCAGACAGAGACGGCTGAGATATCCGCTCCTGCTTTCCTGCTGATGGTTCCAACAGAGCTGAATAGCACAGGTAACATGGAGAATAGGTATGTGCATGGGTAAATTGGCTAGTCAAGGACTCATTCTACACCAGATAGTCTGTGCCTTTGCCTGCTGTAGGAACTAGTTTCCCAATGAAACCCACCTAAATCTCTCTATGACTGAATTCAAATGAATGCATTGGGTGGTGCTGTCGAAATGGGATGATGTGTCTTTCAGATGCATCCAAGTGTATAAATATTTTGATTCTTAATGGTGTGCAATAAGAATCTTACTGCATGCATCATGCATCCTTAATTGAACAAACAATTAACAATATATTTTTTGCAGCATTTATTAATCTTTGTTAGTGTTAGTTAATAAAAAATACTATTGGTCATTGTTAGTTTAAATGCATTAACTAATGTTAACAAATGCAACTTTTGGTTTTAAAAATGTATTAGTATATGTTGAAATTAAAATGAACTAAGATTAATAAATGCTTATAAGCTATATAAATGTTCATAAGTATTGTTCATTATTAGTTCATGCTAACTAATGTTGTTAATTAATGTTAACAAATGAAACCTTATTGCAAAGTGTTATTTTTTTTTAAAGATGCATAGGTTGTTTTGCTGATTTAACATTTGTGAATAAAACAAAATATAAATTTTACTTGCAACATGCTTTTAATTTTTACTTATTTTGATATTCGACTAATTGATTACCCATTTTTTGTTTTTGAGTACTTATTTCAGAATTAATTGAAATATCAATCCCTTATTGAGACTAGTCTTTGCTTTCTAACTATTGCATAATCAACCAATTCATGTATTTTTGTCAACTTGTGAATTTCAAATGTTGAAATTGTCTTGAAATTCTTGCCAAATAATCACAATAAACTGAATAGTTACTAAAATTATTTTTCTTATATTCAGATGAGGGTCATGAGTCTGATATTGAGCAAATCCTAGTGGAACCTGCGGGTGGGGAACAGGTAGAGGAAGGAGAGGAGGAAGTGGATAAGAAAGAGGAAGTGAAGAGTGCAGTAGCAGCTAAGGAAACCCGCAGCAGAACTTCATCTGCATCCTCAGAAGACTACATCATCATCCTTCCTGATTGCTTTGACACTAGCCGACCTCTTGGGGAGTCCATGTACAGCTCAGCCCTGTCCCAGCCTGGAGAAGAGCCTGCAGAGGGATCGGTGGAGGTGGAGAAACTGGAATCAGCGGAGACTGCAGAGCTCCAGAGCCCTAGTACTGCTACTGCAGATGCTAATGATATGCTCTGTGCCTCACAGACTCTGGACACTGTGCCACTAACTCCTGTGATTGTAGTGGCACCTCGGCCCTCAGCTAAATCCTGGTGAGTAAATAATGAATGGGGTCATCACATATTAGTTATATTTTGGGGTCCAAAAGTTTGATATCAAATTCAAAATCTGGGATTCAAAATCTAATTTAAACCTGGAAATAGATAAATGTTTTAGGATTTAGAATTTTTTTTTAATAAATGTTATGACGTAAAATGATTACCAATTATATGAGATTCAAAAGGTAATATTTTCTTGCTTATTGCCGGGTGCCCCTATCCAGAGTAAAATAATCTGATATGAATCAATTTTTTTGTACTGCCGCTACCTGGTGTCTATAAAGTAATTTAATCCATCCAATAAAAGTATTCCCGAACCCATATATTTCCAAAATCTTAAATAGATTATCCCTTTCTTCCATATCAAGCGCTTTTTTGGCATCAAGTGAGATGGGAGGTGATCATTCGCCACTGACCACATGATATTGATGAAATGCCTAATGTTATCAGAAGAGCTGTAGCCCTGAACACATCCTACATGATCTATATGTATAAGAGATAACTTTACTTAATCGGTTATCCAACATTTTTTTTACAGTATTTTAACGTCTTGCTTGATCAGGGAAATTGGACGGTAACTCTTACACTTACTTGGATCTTTGTGCTTTTTTAAGAATCAGACTGATCTGGGCTTGTGTCATGGTTGGCAGAAGCATTGCATTCTTTAATGATTCCGCATTAACTTTTAGCAAAAGTGGAGCCAGTTCTGTCGCATAAGATCTAAAAAAGTTCAGCGGCAAAGCCATCTGGCCTGTAGCCTTGCCTGTAGCCTTGCCTGTAGGCATGACCTTAATTACCTCACCAAGCTCCTCCAAGTTTATCTCAGAATCAAGAGAATTTTTGCTAATGGTTACATAAAGTTTTTAATATATTCATCAGTAGACCAAGATAATATGCTTTATAAGCATTATTAATAGCGGAGGTAGATATTTCACCACCAGTAAATTTCACTGATGGAATGGTAGAAAAAGACTCTCCATTTTATCTATCTAGCCAGATGTTTCCCTGCCTTGTCCCCTGACTATCTTGCCCTGAATAGCCAAAACTCCACTTTCCTCAACAAAATAGTATTATATCTATATTTCAATCGGGTCAATTCCCTGAGGCCATAGGATGACATTCAGGGCTTCAGCTCTGCCTCGGCACTTTTAATCTTCCCTTCCAATTCCACGAGTTCTTGTGCTTTGGATTTTCTGGTGAATGAGGCATACTGTATGATCCAGCCCCTAAGAACCGCCTTAAGTGCCTCCCAAGCCACGCCCACAGAGGATACTGAGGACCTGTTGGTCTCCATACAAACATTGATTTCAGCCTTTAGCATTTGTTGGAATTCAGGATTTTACAAAAGGGATACATTAAACTATATGATTTATTTTTCTCCGTATGTGACAACACCTCTAAACACACCAGGGCATGATCTGAGACTAAAATGTTTCCAATTGAGCAATCAACATCAAATGAAATGAGGGACTTAGATATCAAGAAAACGGAGGCTCCGTTGCTAGAGAGGATAGTGTCACATGGGGTAACCTCCTTGTGGTTGCTATAATATGTGGTTCTCGCTCTTGGTGGGGCACGTGGTAAGTTGTGCATGGATGCAGCGGAGAATAGCGTGGGCCTCCACATGCACGTCTCCATGGTAACGTGCTCAACAAGCCACGTGGTAAGTTGCGCGGATTGATGGTCTCAGACACGGAAGCAACTGAGATTCGTCCTCTGCCACCATGAGGACTTAGAGCGCATTGGGAATTGGCCATTCCAAAGTGGGGAGAAAAGGGGAGAAAAAAATACAAATAAATTATATTCTGGAGTAAATCTCATGGACAGATGAAAAAAATGTATAGTCCCTACCAGATGGGTTCAAAAGTCTCCAAATATCTGTAAGACCAAGATTTTTACACATCCTGTGAAGCGTCAGTGTTGCTCTGGTGGGCTTGCACATATTTGCTTCACTATGATCAAGGACTGAGTCCATCAAAAAAAATGTCAACTTCCTGCGGAGAAAGGACCGTTTCTTGAAGAAACACTATATCATATTTCTTACATTTTAAGAATAGAAATATCCTTCCTTATTTTTATGGTGTGCCCCAAACAATTCACATTCCACATGGAGAGAGACAATCCACTCATATTAAGATCTGACATTTTGACATATAAGACAAAAAAGATTGTGTGTTAAAAACAGGATTATTAAGACCACATTCCAACATTAGTGCAACAAACAAACCCTGAACATCCTTCAGAACAAAACAAACAGAAAAAAAGAAAATCATGCACATTAACCCCACGCATGACAGCACCGATGTCGTCCATCCCTCCAAACTCAAATAGTCCACGCACGCCTACGAGAACCCCCGCAACAGCTTTGCCATCGGATTGCTCAAGTCTGGTGTTTCTATACACATTTTGTGAGACAGAATTACATAGCAAAAGAAATCTATAAAGTCTAAACTCTAGCCAAGAGGTGGAATAAATACAAAGAGCATGGTAATTCATCCATAAAATTGTCCTGAAGATGTGACACTCTACAAAATAAACTCCAGCCGCTAGGCGGAACCAGCACAAGAAAAAAAAGGAAGCACGCTGATTTCTCAAACAGTCAAGCAAATGTTCAGTGAGTTGGTCCACTCGGCTGCAACATGAGTGCAAGCAAATGACTTACTGCAATGACTTTGCAAGAAATACTCCACAAAACAAACTCCAGCCAATAGGCCGAATAAGCACAAAGAGCATGTAGACTCATCCATAAAACTGTCCTGAAGGTGGGTTGCTCTAAAAAAGAGCACACAGATTCTTTAGACAGTGTTCAGTGAGCCGGTCCACTTGGCTGCAATATAAGGCCCAAATAATGCTCCAAATCCACCTTGGTCGCTAGCGGATTAGTAGATAATTCCCTTTCTGATGACTCCAGGTAATCTATCCGTTTCTCGACATCCCCCGCTCTTATAACCACAACAGTGAACTTTGCCTCCATGGCAGTGATCGATCGACATATCACAGCAAGATCCTCCAAGTTAGCATCAACCTTGTTGATGTCATTATAAGTGTTAAATCTTGCAAAGTGCACAGAGCTTTCCGTTCACACCTCCGATCCTTGTATGGCGTCACATGACTCCGATCTTAATTTATATTGATGTGAAATGTATTCATCTAGCACAGAGACACAAGAGCAGATGGAGAATGGAGCAGAAGAGCAGGAGGGGAGTGATCCAAGTGAGCCAGGAGACAAAAAGAGAGGTGAGTGGAAACACCATTGTATATTGAAGCAAAATATTGAAGCAATATACAGGTTATCTCAGTTCTGTAGATTCATACAATGCAAGTGAATGGTGACCAGAACTTTGAAGTTCCAAACAGCACATAAATACAGCATAAAATAATCCATACGACTCCAATGGTTAAATCCGTATCTTCAGAAGCGATATGATAAGTGTGGTGAGAAACAGATCAATGTTTAAGTATTTTATTTCTATAATCCCCACCTTTAACCCTCCCCAACCAGTAGGTGGCTGAATGTCTAAATTAACTTAATATTGATCTGTTTCTCACCCACACCTATCATATCACTTCTGAAGACATGGACTTAACCATTGGAGTCGTATGGATTATATTATGCTTCTGTATGTCCTTTTTGGAACTTCTGAGTTCTGGTCACCATTCACTTGTATTGTGAGGACTTGCAGAACTGATATATTCTACTAAAATACTTAATTTGTGTTCAGCAAAAGAAATAAAGTCATACACATCTGGGATGACATGAGGGTGAGTAGATGATGAGAGAATTTTAGTTTTTGGGTGAACTGTTCCTTTAACTAATGTTAACAAATGGATCTTTATTGTAAAGTGTTACCCAATTCTTCTGTAAGTAATATAGTTATTCAGCTTAACTGCAGGCTCTGCAAATAAATATACAGAAGAATAGAACTTGTGTGAATATATCGACTATGTTAAAAAGCTTCATTGTGGCTCATCCAGTCAGAATTTAGAGTCAGAAATATTTGTTTCATGAAAATACACACACACACAAGATATGCTTGAGATTTGACCTGTTTTTTTTTTTTTTTTTTTTGATAGATTCTGAACCCAGTCAGAACTCATCAGTATCTTTAAAGTCTGAAACAGAAGAGCTCAGGTAAGTCACACTGCACAGCACACAACCACTGTAACTGAGTTTCATGTAGTCTGCAGTATTGTACATTGGGCTCAAGAATCTCTCCCTCACTATGTCAGTGTTTCTATTACTCTCTGTCTTTTCTGTCCTTCTCAGGGCTAATAGCATCACAGGTGGATTAGTGAAAGGTGCCCTATCTGTGGCAGCATCTGCCTATAAAGCTCTTTTTACTGGACAGACTGGTTCTGAGAAGGTGAGTTTACATGTTGCTTTAGCTTTTCATCTGGTTTAAACAATAACTCAGCTGGAAAAAAAGTATTTGTAAAAAGGGATGAATCTTGTATAACGATGACATCTAACCTATGAGGGAGGCATATATACAGATTCACTCTTCTGCACAATTCTTATACATATTATTTAAAATGTTGTCCTTTGTATGTATTCTAATTGGTTAGTTAATGTGTTGCCACAAACAATGCTGCTGAGATTGTGTGGCACAGTGGAGGGCGGGACCGCCCTCCACCGTGCCACAGATTGTTATAATGTTCAAAATTATTGTGTCCCCATTTATACAAGACATTATTATTGAGCGGCTGTAGTTCAAGACAATCTACACTGTTTTTGCTATACTTTACACAAATTAATAATTTGGACTAGTATGATGCACACTTTTCTTAATAAAATCTAAGTCAGTCACTTAAGAGTTTAACTGTGAAACATTCTTTTATTTGGTGTGTAGCTCCCAGAAGACGCAGCTTCTCATGATGCCATGATGGCTGTGCTTGTAGAGATGGGCTTTGGTGACCGAGCATTAAATCAGTGTCTTCTGCAGAAACACAACCACAACCTGCTGGATGTGGTTAACGAACTGGTGCAGATGACTGACAACGATTGGTACACAACACTCTACTGAAATGCAGATAAATTCTTTCTTTCTTTCTTTCTTTTTTTGCTGTTTATCATTCTCTGTGCAATCAGCAGCCCATTCCATGATACAGACTCTTTTATTCCTTTTGGGTTGTCAAGATGGTGTGTTTGTATGTTTGTATGTCTGCTCCAAAATGTGTAATGGAGAATCATTATTGTGTTCAGACCAGAGGTGTCGAGAGCGTCAAATCAACCGGAAGTCATTAATTTTCAATGGCAGCCAGCGGCGTTTTGGGCGTCAGAGGAAATTTCAAGTGCAGGCAACATTATGGTAATGAGCTTTGATGCGGTTCGGCGGCAACCTATTGGAATATAGAAGTGCTCCGCTCTATTGAATCTAGAGAACACAACAGTGTAAACTTTGGTTCCCACCAAACAATAGTTTCGAAGACAAAATGGAGGAGAAACTGATTATTGCCGTGGCTGGTTCTCCTGTAATATACGATCTGTCCTTGTTTGCTTACAGGGATATATGTATTTTATTTAGTTTATTTTGGTAACAAACAACCATAATTTTAATAACTTTCTGTCAACGAACAATTTCTTAATTTCACATTTGAAAGATTTCATGAGGATATACGCTACTTGTGATAGGTCAGCTAAAAGATATCGGTCGGCATGTCTGGATGTTTTGCGGCCCCTTTAAATATAGTACACAAAACCAAGCATTCCGAATGAAAGTTCTGGCCTATTTCAACTACGTCAGAGCGTCCACGAATCTTCCATAGTGTTGTTGGCAGGGCAGCCAACACATATTTTTACGCTCTCGCCTCCTCTGGTCTGAACGCACAGTTCAGTTCATCACCATAACAACTGTGGTTGTTCAAGTTTGTTGTTAGTGGGCATTAATGTTATCACAAAGATGATCATAGGTAGCTAAGAAACACTAATGGTTAATGATTATTCCAAAACAATCCAAAAAGATGCCATGCTTCAAATGAAAACCTATGATATGATGATTTGGAAGAATAGTGTATTTAACCACAAATCATTCTAATAGTTATGCAAGTATAAAAAGCTTTGCAATGTGAATGATTGTTTATAATATTGTTTCTGTTCCCAGGAAAAGAGCTGGTATTGGAAAAGTGCAATAGATTTGGCTTTGTGTAGACTATGTCTTAATCATCAGCCAAGACCAAATAGAGAAAGGCTTCTTAGAATTAAAATGACATGTGTCATCTTAACATGGACACAAGATGACGAAATTACTCTTTACAGGAGAAGTCAGTGTTATGTTTAGTGTGTATGGTTGGTTGTTTGCTGTAATTATAAGCTCTTCTTGCTTATATGTGGGAATTATTATTATATTGAAGACCATTGACTTGTTTATAAAAGGTCCAAAAAAGTAGAGCACATATTGCACTAAGTGAATGAATTATGTCCATTGTCTCAAAAGGTCAAGGCTTGAAGGCATTTTATTTAAACAGTTTAAATGGGACTGAAATGGACAGTGTTTTGTGTTTTAATTTACGCTTTGAATGTTTAAGGAAAGGCAATCGTAAAATATATTCAACTCCTGGTAATGTCTCATTAATGAAAATGATGACACGTATAGTCAAAAAGTACTTGTTTGTTTATTCCAAAACCAGAAAATCGAATCATGCAAATTATATATATTTTGATAATGAAATAGCGCTTGTATTTAGTGTAATGAAGAATGTATCTCAAAGCTTTTCTTAAGTAGGAGATATTAAAACTAACTAATGTCTGGAGTGTGAAAATTCCCAGTAAAACTTTCCCCTTTTGCTTCATCAATGAAGATAACATGTTTGATAAAGTGTGTGTGATTGTTAATTGGATGTACAAGTGGCACATCCATAATTTAACAATCACCTGCTTGTATTCCAGTGCTAAGGTTTATCTACATATATGTTTTAGCACATTACTTTACTACTTCCACAGGAAAGCTGTAGTTTGGTCTTGGCGCTTGTAGAGGCCAGTAGAGGTTTTAGGTTGAACTGCCTGGACCATGTGATTCTTAAACATATTCCATAGAGACAGACTTGCCTCACTCTGTGTTTGATTGCTCAATGAAGTATTCATAGTGTCTCTGCTTGTGTTATTTCATGAGCCTGCATCTAATATACACATCTCTCTGTAATAAATATCCGAATAATAATAATCTTACTTTGTCTCTGTTTCTTAAAAAACGGTTAAATATAAGTAAAAGTAACATTACACATTACAGTAGATGGTTTGGATGGTTTTCACACATCCACATATTTATAGGCACTGATATGAATGTAGACCCAAGACCATAAATTACACCATCATTAGGCACAATGGAGATGAAGACAGAATTCCAGCAAGATCTGCTGGTAGAAAACAGCATATTAAATTAACTGCAAAAAGCCTAATTATCCAATGCAAAGAAGAAAAATAAAAGTGCCCTGCAATGTGAAGTGATTATTTAGCATGAGCAAAAAACTGTTTAACCACAAGAAGTGACTTAAGTGTTTAAGACAAGAAACATGCCTATATAGACGTGATCTATATGCTGACAAACCATGTCAGCCTCAAACCAGTGGTGTGAATACCACTTAAACAAATACAGGATAATTTATTTGACAGACACACGCACAAAAAAGGGTGCATTGAGACAAACAATATAAAATAGAGAGTGCATACATTTTCATTCTGTTAGCACAATTAAAATATATAAGACAATCGATATCAGTTAAAAAAATGAATAAATTCCTCCATCAAGATGATTAATAGTCCTTTGTTGAACATGCAAACAAATGATACATATCAGCACTGCTGATCTAGCATTATGATTAGAAGGCAGCAGTAGCATAGAATTCACCCCAGACCTCTCTTAAAATCATTTTTAGTCACTGTTTAAGAGATTTTGCAAATACTTGGTGGCTGGTTCTTTTCTCCAGTGGCTGGTTAGCTGTTCTAAAACAGTGGGTCAGCTGGTTATGGATGCACTAATGCACCCTGTTATTGTGATCAGAGTGGCAGAGAAAGGAGAAAATTCAACACAACTTCTGGGCACTTCTGTAACTTTCAGAGCACAAGACTTCCTCCCTAGTCCGAAATGACCATCTGTTTTTCAATAGCTGCAAAAAAGGCTTGTTTCATAATACTTGGATTAATGACCACCCATATTTACAAGTCAACAATACCTATTTGGTGTTCAGAAACTTAAACTGAGAAAATTTCAGAAAAATAAATATATAGGCCACTGCCATCAGGGAATACCATTGCCAGAAGGGGTGTACCAGGTCTGCAACGATGTTTAAGTAGGTAGCACATGTCAAATTGACGTCCACAGAAATGGCCGGACCCAGGGTTTCCCAGCAGAACATTGCCCAGAGCATCACACTCCCTCCACCAGCTTGTCGTCTTCCCTCAGTGCATCCTGGTGCCATCACTTCCCAATGTAAACAGTGCACACTCACACGGCCGTCCACGTGATGTCAAGAAAACAGAACTCATTGGACCAGGCGACCTTTTTCCAATGCTCCAAGATCCAGTTCCGATGCTCGCATGCCCATTGTAGGCACTTTCAATAGACAGGAATCATCATGAGCACTTTGACCAGTCAGCGGCTAAACAGCCCTATACACAGCAGGGTGCTCAGCACTGTGATGCATTTACTGAGGTATTGAGTTCTTACAAGTTGCTTTACACTTGCAAGTCACATTTTGGCTTTAAAAATAGGCAAAAAGAAACATTTCTCCTGAAAAAAAATCTATTTCCCCCTAAGTCTATTGTTTTAGAAAGATGAAGGCTATTCCTGTTTTAAAAAATGATCTCTAACCAGGAAAGAGTGGACAGCCCAGATGCAACAAAGACAAATAAATCAGTCTCCAGTTTGAGAAACAGACTCCTCACAGGTCCTAAACTCGCAGCTTCAGCATTGCTGCAAGAGGATTCTTGGACAAACAGAAATTTTTAAGAATACAACATTTATTTAAGTAGAAATAGCCAGTTGTAACATTCTAAATGTCTCTAAACTACATAATGTGCATTGTGACTGAAACATATTGCTATTTCAGGTTTATTCTCATTCACTGTCACATATTCCCTGTATATTTAAGCCCTTGTTTCCCTCTGCGACAAGGCAGGCAAAGAATGAGGATCCTAGTGCAGCTTTGATGAAACTCAGAATATAATGAATTCAGGCACAGAACATGACAACAGATGTGAGAACTGACAAACTAACAGTAGGAAACAAGGGCTTAAATATACAAGGAACAAACAAGGGAAAGAGGAACACCTGTGGAAACAATCAGGGGAAAACCAATCATAAAATGAAACTACAAAGGACTACAAAAACTAACAGGAAACAGGAACTAAACAAGAATTTCAACATAAAAGCACAAAAACAAAAGACAACAGGGAATATGTGACATTCACGTATGTCCAAGTATGGAAATGTATCCACTATGATATTGCAGCAATTATCCAGATATGGAATGAGATTATTAAGCAAACTGTCAACTCCTATGTGCCAACTGAAGAAAATAAGGCAAAAATAAACATTTCACACAGTGTTTAGTGAGAGATATGATTGATTCAAACACTAAAAGTGGTTGTTCTAATAAAGTCTTAATTAACATTATAGTTATTTAACATATTGAGATATTTTTATTAAGCAAATTGTAGCATTTGGTTACATAATGTTTTGTGATTTCTCATCCCTTCTTTATATAACATCCATCCCTTTCGCACTTTTGGCCTCTAGGGGGTGAGGCTTTTCAGAGGTATATACAGCAGCACAGGGCAGGTAAGTACAGTGCAGCACCGTAAGCAAGATTGTTACCCGCTAGGACAGTTTAATTTGAACAAGGGGGCGAACGTTTACGGAATTTAATGTTGGAGTACAAAAATGAACTGACGCAGATTGCTAGAACTGGAGGGTGATGGTGCGATGAACCGGCCGGCAGGGGAAAAATTATGTTCAGTGAAAAGTCAAAAGAGGATCGCAATGTTTGTAATTGTAACTATATCAGATATTATTAATAAAATGAACAAACTCATTGTGTGGAGAATTTTTGTGATATTTTTGTCAATTTTGGTGGCTTTTTTCCTGTTAATTTCCAATTGGCATTGTATCTTTTGAAGGTATGTACAAAGTTTGTTTTAGACATTTAGTAGCAAGTAAAAAAGATATCCCCACATATATATCAAACTATGTATTAATATTTGACAGCAATGTGAAGACATTGCCTACCTTGAAAACAAGGGAAGTTTGATCACTGTTTAAACGTGTTCAGACAGTTCCCTCGTACCTGAATGAACGACTCCTTTCCAGAATAAAATTAAATATGCAGAAAATCACTGTATTATAGTTCTTGTTTAGTGTCAGGGCAGAAAGTCTTGGAGGAGCTAGAGAAGAGAGGACACCAGCGGCAGTTTATGCAAGTTACCTCTCACTGTTGAGAATACCTCTCACTATTGTAATAGTTCCTAGTTTTTATGCAGACCACATGCCACAAAATCTATACAAACCAAAAAAATCAGTAGACAAAAGATTTATGCAGGAGGTATTTATAATTCAGAAAAAAAAAATATAAAACTATTTACATAAATTCATGAGGTGAATTTCAAAACACCATAAATATATACAATAACCAGAGTCAATGAATGGCCACAAAAAAAAAAAAAAGAAAAAAAAAGAGATGAGATGGAAGGTTCAAATATACCAGAGAAAATAATCATAGCTCATTGAATTGAGTAAAAAAATTCTTATCTGGATTAGTTCACAGTGGATGTAACTAGATGAATGAAGATAAATCCTTAGATGGGGTAAACTAAAGCAAAAAAAAATAAAAAATACTCCAAAAAAACAACCAGGTATTTCAGTATATTAAATACTCCAACCAATATCCCACAAGCATTGATTCCTAAGTCCCTGTGTTGGTACCTGAAGGTCACAAGGTATGTCTTCAAAGGGTCCTTTGTTTAAATAACTCTTCTTTTGAGAAACACCCCCTTTGGCATTAGTAAAAACAAAAAAGAGTCCTTCTACAAACAAAAGAAACATAACCTCCACTAGTCTCCAATCACCACAGGTGCAGACATAGATCTCTTCTCTTTACTGTCAGCAATCCCACATGAAAACACGGTTAGAACCAATGATTGCAGTGAGTTTTCATTATATCTAAAAAATCCCTCTCACAGTGTTTCTCGCATGCTTACCATCGTCAAATTCTGCATTGCCTTTGGGCGCTATACCGAAGTTATATGCTCTATGTTTCCACATAGATGGCGCAAGCTCAACGACTACCTGCAGTCAAGTTACTTTTATTGTAACTATCATGCCACGCTGCAAATCACTGAGATCAGAATTTTTCCCCCATTCTGATGGTTGAAGGCTCCAGACCCTTATCTGTATGATTGTATGCACTTCTGACACACAATTGGCTGATTAGATAATCGATTGGATGATTGTTGGTGCCAGACAGGCTGGTTTGAGTATTTGTGTAACTGCTGATCTGCTTGGATTTTCACACACAACAGTCTCTAGAATTACTCAGAATGGTGCCAGAAAAAAACAAAAATATCCAGTGAGGTGCAGTTCTGTGGATGGAAATGACTTGTTGATGGGAGAGGTCAAATTCGCCATAGGTAAATTAGCTTTACGGCAAACTAAGTTTTGGCAAATTGTCTATTGTTGCCAAAGGTTTGCCAGATGTTTAAAACTACCGGTAAAGAGCTGTAAATTTCTGGCAAAAATTTGCATCAAATCAAAAGCTAATTTGCTTGTTGAAATAACAAGCAGCAATTTTGCTGCAAGTCTGTGGCTAGTTGAAATTTTTTGTAAGGGAATCCAGACGACTCGAGTGCTTTAATCAATGACTTCTAAAAATGATACGATCGGTTTTGGGTAAGAAACAGAGCAAAATGTAAATCCTTATTCACTATAAATCTTAAAATCTGCAATCTCTTTGCCACGTTCATTACACTTCCTTTAGCATACACTGAGGGCTGTACATGTGCTCTGCACAAGCTTCAAGCTCAAGGAAGTGTAATCTGGATTCTCTCATGACTACAGCAAGGAGACTTTCTAAACTGCCCTGACCAGAGCAGATGTCCTGATTATAGTGAATAAGGGTTTACATTTTGTTCTGTTCTCACTCAAAACCATCCATATAGCTTCAGAAGACATGGATTAAACTACTGGAGTCTTATGTGTGGAGATCAGGGAAAGGGTGGGAATTTGCAGGTCACCTGCTAATTTTTTTATTTGTTTATTGAGAAAATCAAATGTCAGCTGGAAGTGTAATGATTTCATCTTCTCAATGAAATAAAAATTCTAACACAATATTAATAAACTAATATTGGCTTACCCAAACAAACCACACCACCATCTTCACCATGATTACAGTTATTTGAACCTAGTCCACTCCACTGTGTGAGCACATTGTGAGGCTGCTCTCACTTCCAGAACATCCAGCATCATCCAGCAAGAGTTTTCCATTGCCTTGACCAAAGGCCGCTCTATAAGGTGCACTGATTGCTGTGCCACATTGTAATTGTCTGCAAACAACAGCAGCATCATTCATGTCCAAGTTGTCATCACAAATTGTTCCCCATTTGCCATTATGAAGAATCTCCACTCTTCCACAGCATGAATCAAACCCATTTATCAATCTTAATGCATTGCCTGAATAACATAAAAGAAAATGTACTTAGGTAAGACTGAATGTGAACAATAAAAACGTATAATGCAGAGGCAATCAATAGGTAATCAATATCTATTGCTATACACACACACACACACACACACACACACTCACACATGCAACTCTTACTTTCAGATTTATTTTCAAATACTCTAAAACCTCAATGGATGTTAACATCTTATGCAGATGAAAGATTTTGAGTTATGTTATATTAAACTCAAATGAATGCTAACCATGTTGAATTGGCTTTCTCAATTCAAAACCTCACTCTAAGCCAGTTTAATGTCAGCTCTTAAGCAGACATTAAACTGGAGATAATTTTTTTTCTTCATACCTAGACATTCAACACCAGCATCTTCACTATGTTCACAGTCATGTTGTCCATGCGAGCACGGTGTAAGGCTGCTCTCAGTTACGGTGCATGCAACATCATCCAACCAGATCGGATCAATCCCCTTGCCAAAATGAGCCTTCTCCAGTGCTGCAACAGCTTCTCCACATCCCAACTGTTTGCACACTACAGCAGCATCATTCATGCCCCAGCCATCATCACAGACTGTTCCCCAAAGGCCATCGTATAAGACCTCAACTCTCCCAGAGCAGCCATTACTAACACTGACCAGTCTGATATTTCCTAACAAACAAGAAACCACGATATAACCCAAATTCTCGTATTGTACTATTAAATACTAGCCAAAATAGTAATATGTTAGATCTGGTAAATTGAGATTACAGACTAAAATAATCCAAGGTCTGTGTATTAATGGGCGACTAAATGTCAGTTTAAAAGTGTATTTACCAGTTACAGAACTGACAGCAGTGGCTGTTGAAATGAAATATGACAGTTGCATTAAAAGCATAGTAAGGTACCGAAGTCTAAAACTTCGTAATGTTGAGATCAATTTCATAGCTCAACACATAACTCTCAGTGGAATATTAAATTATATGAGAGTTCACTAAATGAGCTTCCTCTTTACTTCACGTGATATATTATTGTTGTACCATCGATTTAAGATTCGCTACCCCTAAATTGCACATTAAAAAAATTAAGGTGTTATTTATCATTTGTATGTCGATCAAATGGCCCGTTCCTGTCAAAGACGCTTTCTTTTCTTTCTTGGCCAAAGTAAGACACAATTTCAACCAGACTTTATGCAGATTCATTTTTCCATTCTCCTAATGTCTACTTTGCTTGTTGAAAAAAACGAAAACTTTGCTTTTTTTAATAAAAAAATGTTTTCTCATAGCCCATTTAACTTTGTTGAAGATAAATATTTTTCTAAAAAAATTTAATAAAACAAAAAGGATAAAATGTCTAAAGAATTACCAAGTCATGTGGCTTAATAACAGACATCCAATATTTCTGATAATTATACTATGTTTAAGTCTAAAGATACCACAAAATATTAGCAACTAGATTTGTGACTCTCCATAATAATCTTCATTCAAATATGAGAAAAACTACAGTCCTCTAATGACAGACTATACTTAGAAATGCACATTATAGTTTTTTTCTGATGCAAAGACAAACATTAAAGCTGAATGTGATACACCATAAGCACCAACAAAAAGTGTTTTAAAGAAGAAAATGCTGCTATGCAATTTATGATGGACTAAAATACATTTTCAGCCTTTATACTGTATCTAAAAGAACAATCTAATGTGAAAAGATTGAGTTTAGCAAATATTAAAGTGAGAAGTCTTTGCATTGTGATTCTTGCATTGTTGCTAAATGAGCTGAATATAATATCTGTTACCAATGCCTCTTTCAAGACAGAAATAAAACTGCTAGACCTAGAACTGCTGGATGCATTAGTCACACTTTGTTCCCTTTTAAGTTCAAGCAAAAAACTATTTGTTTCAAAGAAACTGAAAAAACAGCAATGCGATGTAAGTGGTAAGAATATTTGACAGCCCTATTGACACAAACTATTTCTCAACCATTCTTAGAATGTTTGTTCTAATTTTCTTCAAGACTGAAATTTAATTCCAAAAAAAATGTATCACAAAGAGATAATAAAGGCAAAGCTTTTTAATTTAGCTTTTATCGCAAAAGGCTCAAGTGCAAACGGCTTTCTGCTTTCAATACTCAGGGTGAACTATATATATTCTATTGCTGTATAGAGCACATTAAGGAAGCTGTAATGCCTTTCTAGGTAACTAAACTATGCTAAAGCAATATCTGGTCATTTTAATACATTTTTGACTTTTATGTTAACCCATTAAACACAGTCCTATTTCCCAGCCAAACAAATCAATTATTCACCTACCTCCAAATTCTTGATTTAATTAAACAATTTTAGCGTGGGAAATTTATACACTGGCAAGAATTACCTTGCACTAATGAATAAATTTGTCTTAAAAATCTGGTTTGAACTTTATCTATGTTACGATAATGAACAAACATAATCTTTTTTAACTAACACACATATTATTGTATTGTTCTTATACATATTGAATACATCATTCAAACATTCACAATGTAGGTTGGAAAAAGTATGTGAACTCCACAGGCCAATGATGTCAGCAAATGCTAATAGTCATAAGCTGGCAAACCTGGCATCCAGTTAATGAAATGAGATTGGATGTGTGGGTAAGAACAACTTTTTTTTATAAAAACCACTAAAAACTTTGTAAGTTTGAAATTCACAAGAAACATCTGCTGTCGTGAACCATGACTCACAAAAAATAGATCTCAGAAGTGCATTTTCGCTTTTTGCGTGCATAAAGCTGAAAGGGGTTACAAAATTACCTCGAAGAGATTATATATTCACCTGTCCAGAGTTTGACAAATTGTCAATAAATGGAGACAATTTATTACTGTGGCTACTTTCCCTAGAACTGGCCTTCCAGCCTAGATGTCTCAAAGGGCACACCGCAAAATGTTCTATGAGATAAAAATTACCCTAAAGTTACAGCTAAGGAACTGAAGTAATATTTTGAACTGGTTAATGTAATGTAATTGAATACAACTAACACAGAGCTTCAGTACAGAGCCATGCTCTACCTTTTACTTAGTACTGCAATGCACATACAAAGTAGGAGGAGACATAGGGACAACTATGGATGCCAGAAAGTCTCTTAAAGAAACTGTCAAAATGACAATACATTACAGTTAA
This sequence comes from Moxostoma hubbsi, assembly GCA_032164185.1. Taxonomy (NCBI): domain Eukaryota; kingdom Metazoa; phylum Chordata; class Actinopteri; order Cypriniformes; family Catostomidae; genus Moxostoma; species Moxostoma hubbsi. The sequence continues at coordinate 27,315,375 of JAVLUX010000007.1, read as the reverse complement.
CATCTCTGTTCTTGAGTCTATTTTTCAGAAAACATTAAACAGAAATGGTGTCTACGGCATGACACAACGAAGGAAGCCGCTGCTGTCCAACAAAAGCATTGCTTCATGCATGAAGTTTGCCAAAGACTAACTTGATACTCCACAATGCTACTGGGAAAATATTTTGTTGACTGATGAATCTAAGGTTGAATTGTTTGAGAAGAACATGCAGCACAACATATGACGTAAAAGGCAACCACAACCAACATGAAAACATCATCCCAACGTTGAAGTACGGTGGAGGGAGAACCATGATTTGGGGCTGCTTTGCTGCTTCGGGACTTGACAGCTTGCCATCATTGAGGGGAAAATTTGTTCCCAAGTTTATCAAGATATCCTATAGGATAATATCAGGGTTGTTGTGCACAAGCTGAAACTCAGTAGAAGTTGGGTAATGCAGCAGGACAATGACACTAAACATTGAAGTAAATCCATGACAGAATGGTTTAAAAATAGGAAATCCACCTTTAGGGGTGGCCGAGTCAGAGTCCAGACTTTAACCCAATAGAAATGCTGTGGAATGACCTCAAGAAAGCTGTTCAAACCAGACATCCTAAGAATATGGCTGAGCTGAAGCAGTTCTGTTAGGAAGAAAGGTCCAAAATTCTTTCTGAAGATTGTGTAGGTCTAATCCGCAGTTACCGGAAATGCTTGGTTGAGGATATTGCTGTCAAAAGAGGATCAACCAGTTATTAAATCCAAGGGTTCACTAACTTTTTCAACAGAACTGTGAATTTTTAATGGGATGCGTTCAATAAAAACATGAAAAATTATCATTGCTTGTGTTGGTTTAGCTCAAACACATAGTGTTGATCTATTCTTGTGACTTTGATGCAGATGAGATCCATTTTATGACCAATTAATTTAGAAAACCCAGCTAATTCCATAGGGTTCACATACTTTTTCTTGTCACTGTACCTTAACTATAAACTCTGTAAAGATGATACTCCCTAGTTCTCGAGAACAGCTGTTTTCACACATTGTGTTTAAATGAAAAATATGTCATCCACTACTTTTGAATCATTACTAGTTTCATTTCTCTATTTTCCTTTCACCAACAAGTATTTAGACCTACTTTTTTCTTTATCACAGTGTGAAGAAAAGAAAAAGAAAATATTTAGCAACTGATATAATTTAATCTGCAATCAAAAGTAAGAACATCAAAGTAAGAACAAGTCCATAACCAGGACTACTTTCTTGGCCCCTGTGATAAGAAGGGCTAACAAAGTTCCTCCCAGGAAGGCCCATATTACTTAAAAAATAACAAAAGGAAGTGGTATTTTTCCATACCTCAAATTATCTTGCAGTCATGTGAAACAAACAGTTAAACTGTGAGAAAGATACTCAAGGAATGGAGAATCCAGTTTTTCTCTTTTGAAGATGTAAAACATGTCCAAATATACTATGGAATGCACTTTGCAAATATAAAGATTAATGATTAGTGCATTATATAAGCCTACTACTAATTCTGTACTGCCATTGGTCAAAATGAAATTACATTTATAATATGCATTTGATATATATATATATATATATATATATTCAGATAATTAAAATGCATTACATTCTCGTGACAGAAGAGTTAATCATTGATAAGACAATACAAAAAGCAACTTTAGGATACAATGTATTGTGTACTGCCATATTATTGATCATAAGTCAATCATTGGCAGACAGTTCACAGCAATCCATTTCACAAGAGAATTTGTCAGTCAGTTGGAGATTTATTATGAGGGCTTGTTTAAGGACTCGTCAATGTGCACCTGCATCAGACAGATGCTTGTGTAGCATCTTGGGAGTGTTGTGTCATAAACATACATTTTTAGGTCGCTCTGACAAGTTAAATATAGTTTAATACTTAGAACACATCTTGAGATCCCTTAATTTGGATTTGCGCTCCATCAAGTGTTTTGAACGCAAGAACGTAATGCATGTTTTTGTTGTCTTGTCTTCCTGATGGTTGTTTTCTTCACTGTATAAACTGTGCGTTGCCACACAGCTGAAGTTTCACTAACTGCCCTCTAGAGTAAACAGGTGGTACTACAAGCTTGCATTTCTCAGGAATCTTCCTTATTACATTGCGATTAATTGTGTTAATTTTTTTAACGCGTTATTTTTTCATAAAATGTATCGCTCTGAATTAATGTGTTAAATCAACAGCCCTAATTTTAACACATTTGGAAAATAGCTGTGTTCTGAGAAGAATATTATCAGCAAGAACGGAATAGAATATGCTGATAAGAGAAGCAGATTTGGGGAAGTGACCTTTTTGGGTAGCAGGGCAAAATACATGCATGGATATTTTGAAACTTAGTGTTAACATGTTAAAGAAAGCACATACTAGAAGAGCCTCGACTTCAAGATTCAGATTAATGAATGGTTGCACTGTATATTTATTATGTTATAACTATAACCATGGGTCTAATTGGGAATGAATGAATGCATTACTGTTGAGTAGCACATTTTAAATCTAAAGTCTAAAGTCCAGTCAAATTATGTTTAAAAAACAACACCAACCACACAACAGCTAAACAACACAATTTTATTTCACTGTTTGGCACAGAATGTTTCATTTCATGTTTGATTCAGTACTAAAAATGAAATCAAATTAGGCAGTATCATTTTCCTGCATAAACTTTTAAGATAAAATTCAACATCTCATGTCTCCAACCCTTAATTTTTTTTTTAACTCAAAATATATTTTACTGAATGTTCATGCTGTTCAATTTAATAAGGAAAAAGGCTTTTTAAAAGTTTAGAAACAAATAGATAAATATAGAGTGTCATTTTCAATTTTCAGAGTAAATTGATCTGTAAAACTCTGCATTGTTCAGGCTTTACCTTGTGGTAAATATGGCAAATGAAATGGCTTGACAAAAAATCCAACAAACTGAAAAACATAATAATACATCAGATCAGCAGATCAGGCGGGCGGCCAGGAGATTTAGGGGACCAGAGCGATCAGGAGGGCAGCCAGGAGACCAAGGGGACTGGAGCAGATCCGGGAGACGGCTAGGAGACCAGGGGTCCAGAGCAGACCAGACAGGCAGCCTGGAGACCAAGCATTTAAGAAATTCATTCAGAGATTTATTTAATTAAATTAACATTTTAATGTGATTTTTTTTTTTTTTTTTTTTTTTAAATTAGAGAGCACTGTAATTGAAATTCTTAACAGTAAAAATTTCATTAGAGGCTTAATTGAAATTCTTCAGTGGCAAAGCCTTCTCTGCTGGCCAAACATGCCAAATAAATATTTTTCATCCTTTCATTCTCAATCACATTTTTGCCTTTGTATTTTTAATCGCATTCCACTCTTAATTAATCTACAAACAAATAGAGAAAAACTAAAAGTTTATCCAGTCAGAATTTATTCCTTGACGCTTACAAGCAAAGTGTGACAACTGTTTCACAAATCGCATGCCCGAAGCCCAAAGCAGTGCATGAGTCTGAGCTCCACCCCCTCAGGCCTCGAGTTTTTTCAGAATCCCCCGTCTAAAGACAGATTGTCAGATTCATCAGCCAATCGGATTGATTTATTTGTTCTGGGTGGGTGTGATCTTTAGGATAAGTCCCAGTCGAGGCCTTCAGCTGGCCTTGAGTGACGCAATCACGCTTTAAGCGATGTCCGTAATTCATGAGCGGAAGATCAAGCTATCTGACGACCTGTCATCACCATTGAGAAAGAGATGTTCTGCACGTCCGTGTGAGTGCTTAATTTATTATTTTACTACCTAGTAAAATTGGTAAAGTGCTTTTTTTATAGCAACCTCAGGAATTTAATTTAAGTGTAAATTAGGCTGCTTGAGCATTCAGTGTTGGATCAAGATTGAAAAAGTAGTGTTGCGCTCCATTCAACTCGGAGAGCCTTCCTAATAGGAAAAGTGCAATGGAATGCATCTTGAAGTCAGAATAAAACTTGTAGGCTCGTGCAGAAATTCTCCATTCCGATTTCGTCGAGATGCATGTGCATGATGTCACACAAACATGTCGACACTCAGGGAGATATGCAAATTAAGTGATAAACATTCATTTTATTAAGTAATATGATAAATGAGTTTGTATACACATTGCATGATATTAAAGCTTGTTTAACAAAAGCCTGCAGAATCAGGTTTATAATACATTATAATCTCTTGATAATTGTACACCTGTAGCACAAATGCTAGCGCTGCAGCAGTTGAGTTGCTAGGAATGAGAGTCAAACCCCTGCTAAGCTAACGGGAGTGTTGCAGTTCGGAATATTTGGGAATGGAATGCATTTATGGTCAGAGATATCAAGTAGGAATATCCACATCCAACTTGAATGGAATGTAGCATAAACATGTACCCTGAAGAAACTAAATTTATTGCAATCAACATTTAAATCACAAATATTATTAGATAGATTTCTATAGACCTCCTTGGTAGATTAATATGAAAAATTAGGATTTTTGAATGTCTGTTTGGGAGACACATTCAGGATTTTACTAAACAGTCATGCTGCAGTTAAAATTAAGCTTGCTTGTGCAACAACATCTGCTCTGCAATTGACAATCTTACCAGTAAAAATTCAAGTAGAGAGCTCTGTAATTGACAATCTTACCAGTAAAAATTCAAGTAGAGAGCTCTGTAATTGACAATCTTACCAGTAAAAATTCAAGTAGAGAGCTCTGTAATTGACAATCTTACCAGTAAAAATTCAAGTAGAGAGCTCTGTAATTTGACAATCATACCAGTAAAAATTCAAGTAGAGAGCTCTGTAATTTGACAATCTTACCAGTAAAAATTCAAGTAGAGAGCTCTGTAATTTGACAATCATACCAGTAAAAATTCAAGTAGAGAGCTCTGTAATTTGACAATCTTACCAGTAAAAATTCAAGTAGAGAGCTCTGTAATTTGACAATCTTACCAGTAAAAATTCAAGTAGAGAGCTCTGTAATTTGACAATCATACCAGTAAAAATTCAATTAGAGAGCTCTGTAATTGAATTTTTTTTTTACTAGTAGGTATTCCAATTTGAGAGCTCTTTAATGGGAATTTTCAGTAGAAATATAAATTATGTTGAGTGATGCTGGAATTATTAAAAGATAATCTGGCTTCCCATAACAGTGTTTATTTGGTGTCCAGCAGCGGAGAAGCTTTTGCCACTCATTCCTTATCCCTACCCAGTATCTATCAATTAAATTTTTCATCAAAAGAACATTCATAAATCCTCAGTTATTATCCACTGTATTTCTATCTTCTGTAATATTCACATTGACGTAGTCCTGTTCAGTGTCTTCTGTGTCCACATTGACATAGTCCTGTTCAGTGTCTTCTGTGTCCACATTGACATAGTCCTGTTCAGTGTCATCTGTGTCCACATTGACATAGTCCTGTTTAGAGTCGCCATCATCATCCATATTGACACATTCTTGTTCAGTGTCTCCCTCTTCAATATCTATTTTCTCATATTCATCCCCATCATTCTCTTCATATCTGTCCTCAAGGGATACATCTCCATGCCTATTAACAGCATCTTAGGATGCAAAATATTGATTAACAGACTTGTACTTTTGTAGGATAGTGTTAAAGCATATTTTGCAGGCTTCCAAAATAAAGCTAAAGGAAATTATGGCATATAAATCATGTAAATCTGTCTCACCTCTAGAACAGTAGAATGTCTTTTGCTTTTTTCTCATCTTCACCAAGAAAATAATTAGCAGTGTAGACAGTAAGAGCAGTGCTGCTGCTATCACAGCACCAATGATAACAACTAGAGAAGCTGAAAGAGAAGTTTTAGTGCAATTAGGTTTTAGGTTTTTATGATATTTCTTTCTATTATGAATGTCAAACTTGTTCGAGTCAAATCCGTGAAGCTTCTTGATTGAAAAGTGTCAAAAGTTCTCTCTCAAAGTTATAATAAACATTATATATTGTTACTTAATCAAAATCAAAGATTTCACCATAAAAAGACATGTGCAAAAAAATATGAAGGCAGCCATTTTTACAATTATATTACAATGTCTTCTAATTCCTGAAGTACAGAAACTTTCACCAGGAGACAGTAGATATCAAATACATTGCATACAACAGGGTTTAATCAAAGTATTTATCACGTTGATGTAGAAGCTTTAGAAATGTGTTTATGAAATATGATACGTACAGCTTTACAGGGTTCGTATTTGCAGATATTATACACATACCAGTGTTTCCGCTAAAAAATGTTGGTTGGAATAATAAAGTTTGCCGGACAAATTGGAAAAAATCATGCCATCTCATTTCTGCATTTATTTTGTGCTGTAATGCTAAATAGGCTAATAATGACACAATCAAGTCAAATGAATGATACGTGTTTGTTCAATATAGCTGCTTTTTTAAATTGGCCATCATGTAATGCACGTCTAATTTAAGCTTCTCACTGTGGGCATGCTAAATATAGTGGCGGATTAGGACTCTGCAAGCTTTGGGAAAATGTAAACCTCCATGGTAGCAAAGCATGTTATCACTGGCATGTCCTCACACTGTGCACATGTGCCATCAATTAAATGGGTTGCAGACGCATTGTGTTAATATTTTCACCGCACATTGTGTCTGACAATGTTTGAATTTGTCGGACATCAGGACATTTTAATGATCAAAAACCAGTAATTACCAGCTAACGGAAACCCTGACACACACCAACCCATACTGCCAAAACTGTTGTTCAGCTGCACAATGTTGATTTGACAATGCTGACAAAGTATTTGTTGTACAAATAATAGGTTCTTTTTTGCCATGTTCCTATGGTTGTAGCCTAATTTTGCAGAATATACGTAAATAATGATTCTGTGTTTTCTTTTAGACAAATTCAATTTGCACATAATCAAAGTATCATCTTATTTTAAGTACTGTAAATTCTTACAGTAAAGCTAAGAAAAACTGACACATTGGTGGTGTTATTTCTAGATAAAATGCTACTATAGATGCCTGCATTCAGTGTGAAAACATGTAGGTAAGCCTATGCCAATTTTCATGCTTATAATTAATAAATAAATGTGCTGTAAATCTACTGAAAATCTGTTGAACTCATCAGGTAATTTTTTACCTGAACATCACAGTTGTCATTATTTTTAAACATAGCAGAAGGGTTTAAAAAAAAAATGTATATAATGCAGCGGTTCTCAACCTGGGGTCCAGCGGCCATGACTAGGGGGCCTCTGCAAACTTCCAGGGGGCCTTTGAGATGGCTTAAAATGATATACAAATAGGGTATGTTAACTTAATTAAAATGCTTAAAACGGCTATATTAAAAACAAACAAATCCAGATATAGGTCTATATATCATATGTTGATGAGTTTTATTTTCACAAAATTATTCATAATTAAGTATTTTAATAATTTTAATTGGGGGCTAAATTACATAAAAAATATTAAAATGAAATATTGTACTGAAGAAAAGGGGGCAGTAAGAAGTAGTCAAAAAGTTGATAACAACCATTATATGATACAGGTGCTGGTCATATAATTAGAATATCATCAAAAAGTTGATTATTTTTTTTTTTTTCTTTTTTTTTTTTCAGTAATTTCATTCAAAAAGTGAAACACCTGAGCAGTGCCACAGACTGATCGACTCCATGCCACGCCGCATTGCTGTAGTAATTCAGGCAAAAGGAGCCCCAACTAAGTATTGAGTGCAGTACATGCTCATACTTTTCATGTTCATACTTTTCAGTTGGCCAACATTTCTAAAAATCCTTTTTTTTTTTTTTTTGTATTGGTCTTAAGTAATATTCTAATTTTCTGAGATACTGAATTTGGGGTTTTCATTAGTTGTCAGTTATAATCATCAAAATTAAATGAAATAAACATTTGAAATATGTCAGTCTGTGTGTAATGAATGAATATAATATCCAAGTTTCACTTTTTTAATGAAATTACTGAAATAAATCAACTTTTTGATGATATTCTAATTATATGACCAGCACCTGTATAGTATACTGCTTGGTACGCAGTGAGCAAAATGCTAAGTGGCTCAAGATAGGACCTTGAACTGAAAATGTGAAAACACTTGCATTTCTTAAACACATATTTTAAGAAATATGCAGCAGACAGTATCCAAGTGAAGCTTGACCCCTTGAACTCCAGAGAAAAGGAGCCTCCAACATACTAAGTTCAGGCAGAAATTAAAGATGCAAAGTAATAAACACTAAAGCTAAACACAGGAGATGGTATGGCAGTGCTAGTAGGGTCGTGATAGGGAAAAATATTAATACAAAATCAATAGCATCATAGTCCCAGTTATTTCCTGTCACTTGTCTACCATCCTTTCAATTAAAGTAGCAAAAATCTCAATCTATTAAATGTGCACTAATTTGTTTGTTTGTTGCACTGGCTGACACTTAGTCACTGGGTATGGATGTAGCATCATGCAAAAGCAATTGTTTTCGTTCACAGATGCCATTGTAAGAATGCCCAAGTCACAGTCAGCCATGATTCATTTATTTTAAAATTAAAAGTGCTGGTCATGTCATGTGATCTCAACATCCATGAGGGGATGACCTACTCCATGTAAAATGAAACGGCTTTTATTAGGTTACAGATATGACTGTATTCTTCATCTCATGTGAGTGCTCATGATTTTAAACATCATTTTCAAAAGTACTATTCAGTTCTTTAGGAGCAGACCTTTTTAAATGATGGGAAAAGTTCTGAGTGTGCTTTTAAAAATAACACTTTAAGGAAGAACTGAAATTCTCATACCTGAACACACAACTCCAGCATCTTTAGTGTGAGAACAATCATTGGATCCTTTTTGCTGGTGTGGGCAATGTGTGATCGATGACTCGCTTCCGTTACAATTAACCTCACTTAACAAGATCTGACCACTTCCTTTCCCAAATAGAGCCTGGTGATGTGCACTAAATGCTCTTCCACATCCCAACTGTTGACACACAACAGCAGCATCATCAATGTCCCAGAAGACATCACACACTGTTCCCCATGTGTTATTGTATAAGACCTCAACTGTCCCAAAGCAGGTGTCCAAACCATTGACCAGTCTGACATCTTGAACTCCTGTCAAACCAAGAAAATGAAGTACATATTCAGTTCGTGTTATTAGTCAGAGGACAATCTTTATTTTTGAATGTGTTCCTCAAATACAAACTGCTCTTTCCTTAACATTATAAAACATTATATGTATCAAAGGTTCTGTGATATTTAGAGGATCACTCACCAGTGAACTAGTAATCATTAAAAACTACAGCTCTCATAGAGAAAACAATAATAAGCTGTTATTTCACTTGCTTATATAATTTTTTTTTTTTTTATCTATTTTTTATTTTGTAGAAAATACATTTAAGTGGTATAGCTCATCAGAATCAAGTTACACTTACAAGGAAATTGCTTTAGTGGGTTGTTCAAGAACAATCACAATCTACATCCAATAAACAATATATACCATATACAATAAAGCAATGCTGCTTATTATTATTATTATTATTATTATTATTATTTGTAATTACATTTAAACACTTAATATAATTATTGCTTCAGTGAAAATAAATTGGTGGTATGAAGTTTTAATGCTAAATTTACCAAGTGTCATGTTGAGATGTTGTCTCAGCTTTTTGGTCCTTGTACCTTCCTTGTTCGATGAATGTGATGTGTATCTCTGGTGCCCTTAAGACGGAACCCCTTAATGAGGCTGTAGTTCTACATGAACACGATTGTTAAACAGTTCCATTTTTAACTCCACCCCTCCCCACCCATCTGAAGAAATGCCCCAATCCCTGATTATTTTTTATTTATTAAGGGTTTTAGTGATGCTGCTACATTTACATCAAATTGATTTACTAAAGTATTTAAAAAGTATGTGTAATGTAGCTCCAAAAAAACCCACACTTTTTTCAATTAGACTATTCATAGATCACCGCTCTCACAGAATGTGTCACCACTCAATGTTGTGAAAATACCTGTCTACCTACAGTACGTAGTAATGCTAGAAATGCTACTTTCAGACTTCTGTTGATGAGAAATAACTAGTCAGTTTCTGCGCTATTTGCAAATGTTGTTGCTTACAGGTTTTTGCGTTAAATGTCTCTTCTTTTTTTTTAAAGCTAGTTTCCTCAAATTAGTCTGACACTCTGTGAAGACTCCTTGAGGTCTTGTTCTCTAAATGCATTACTGCACTTGTCAAGTGTTAACAGGGTTGATGCATGAAAATGTTTCTGACACTTGTGGTTTTTGTTTGTATTTAAAAGCATGTACCACTAACCACTACACACTGGGGGAACATCAGCAAGTATTCTAACATTTCCTGGTCAGCACTGCTGTATTGTCAGTCCAGTTCAGTCTACTTTTTTAAAGTTGCCTCCCTTGTATCTCTGTGCTTTGTTCCTGCAAGATATTAGTTTGATGCTTTCCTTTCCTGTTGGAAAGACCAGCATAAGTTGTGTTCTGGGTGCTTTTATGCTTGTGCCACTACCAGAAATCTTAAAGGGATAGTTCACCCAAAAATGAAAATTCTCTCATCAGGGCAGCTGTGGCTCAGGTGGTAGAGCGGGTCGGCCACTAATCGCAGGTTTGGCAGTTTGATTCCTGGCCCACATGACTCCAAATGCCGAAGTGTCCTTGGGCAAGACACTGAACCCCAACTTGCTCCCAATGGCAGGCTAGCACCATGCATGGCAGCTCTGCCGTCACTGGTGTATGAGTGTGAATGGGACACAGTGGAAAGTGCTTTGGTAACCTCTAAGGATAATAAAGGTTCTATATACAGTGAGGAAAATAAGTATTTGAACACCCTGCTATATTGCAAGTTCTCCCACTTAGAAATCATGGAGGGGTCTGAAATTGTCATCGTAGGTGCATGTCCACTGTGAGAGACATAATCTAAAAAAAAAATCCAGAAATCACAATGTATGATTTTTTTAACTATTTATTTGTATGATACAGCTGCAAATAAGTATTTGAACACCTGTCTATCAGCTAGAATTCTGACCCTCAAAGACCTGTTAGTCTGCCTTTAAAATGTCCACCTCCACTCCATTTATTATCCTAAATTAGATGCACCTGTTTGAGGTCATTAGCTGCATAAAGACACCTGTCCACCCCATACAATCAGTAAGAATCCAACTGCTAACATGGCCAAGACCAAAGAGCTGTCCAAAGACACTAGAGACAAAATTGTACACCTCCACAAGGCTGGAAAGGGCTACGGGGAAATTGCCAAGCAGCTTGGTGAAAAAAGGTCCACTGTTGGAGCAATCATTAGAAAATGGAAGAAGCTAAACATGACTGTCAATCTCCCTCGGACTGGGGCTCCATGCAAGAGCTCACCTCGTGGGGTCTCAATGATCCTAAGAAAGGTGAGAAATCAGCCCAGAACTACACGGGAGGAGCTGGTCAATGACCTGAAAAGAGCTGGGACCACCGTTTCCAAGGTTACTGTTGGTAATACACTAAGACGTCATGGTTTGAAATCATGCATGGCATGGAAGGTTCCCCTGCTTAAACCAGCACATGTCAAGGCCCGTCTTAAGTTTGCCAATGACCATTTGGATGATCCAGAGGAGTCATGGGAGAAAGTCATGTGGTCAGATGAGACCAAAATAGAACTTTTTGGTCATAGTTCCACTAACCGTGTTTGGAGGAAGAAGAATGATGAGTACCATCCCAAGAACACCATCCCTACTGTGAAGCATGGGGGTGGTAGCATCATGCTTTGGGGGTGTTTTTCTGCACATGGGACAGGGCGACTGCATTGTATTAAGGAGGGGATGACCGGGGCCATGTATTGCAAGATTTTGGGGAACAACCTCCTTCCCTCAGTTAGAGCATTGAAGATGGGTCGAGGCTGGGTCTTCCAACATGACAATGACCCGAAGCACACAGCCAGGATAACCAAGGAGTGGCTCTGTAAGAAGCATATCAAGGTTCTGGCGTGGCCTAGCCAGTCTCCAGACCTAAACCCAATAGAGAATCTTTGGAGGGAGCTCAAACTCCGTGTTTCTCAGCGACAGCCCAGAAACCTGACTGATCTAGAGAAGATCTGTGTGGAGGAGTGGGCCAAAATCCCTCCTGCAGTGTGTGAAAAACTACAGGAAACGTTTGACCTCTGTAATTGCAAACAAAGGCTACTGTACCAAATATTAACATTGATTTTCTCAGGTGTTCAAATACTTATTTGCAGCTGTATCATACAAATAAATAGTTAAAAAATCATACATTGTGATTTCTGGATTTTTTTTTTTTTTTAGATTATGTCTCTCACAGTGGACATGCACCTACGATGACAATTTCAGACCCCTCCATGATTTCTAAGTGGGAGAACTTGCAATATAGCAGGGTGTTCAAATACTTATTTTCCTCACTGTAAGTGCAGACCATTTATCATTTACTCACCCTCATGCCAATTAAGCAATCTTCTACTAAACCCAAATTAAGATTTATAGAAGCATATCTCAGCACTGTAAGCCCATACAATGCAAGTGAACGGTGACTAGAAATCTGAAGGTCCATTATAGGAAGTGCTCGATTACGCTTCCTACAGCACCATCTAGCGCTCTGTGTATGCGTCTAGCACTAAGTGTTAGTGTAATCGAGCTTGAAATCGTGATTGTGTCCAGAGACTGCATTGACAAGTTGTACAGTGAATGAGTTACATTTTGGTCTGTTCTCACCCAAAACCAACTGGATCTCTTCAGAAGACATTGATTAAACCACTGAAGTCTGATAGATTATGTTTATGCCACCTTTATCTTCATTTTTGGAGCTTCAAAGGCCTGATCGCCATTCACTTGCACTGCAGGGAAATATTTGTTTGTGTCATACACATCTAGGGTGGTATGATAGTCAATCATGAGAGATTTAAAATTTTTGGGTGAACTATTCCTTTAACTAGCTTAACCAGCAAGCATCCCTCAGACAGACAGCTCCAGAAGAAGCTGTTTTAGCTGGTGAACAACATAGCTACAATGGTCCAGCAGACTAGCATTAAACAGCAAATATCAGCATGGACAAGCATGTACAATTACTTTGGTCAAAGCTAGTCTTCTCTGCAGGGTTGAAACAAAGGAATTTGTGGGATTTTAATCTGCACCACGAGGCAAAGTCCTTCATCAGCTTCTTGTACACCAACTAATTTCCACTGATAACAGTTTGAACCACTATTTATCAGATGCTCACATTACAGAGAAAGTCCCCCTGGTAAAACAAGGCAAGGGTTTAAGTGTCTTGCTCAAGGACACAATGGTGATGACTCATCCCTTGGTTTGAATCTGCAACCTTTCAGTTAAGAGCCCAGTTCTGTAACCAGTAAACCACACCTACTTAAATGGACAACTCATCAGAAAACTTGTGGGTGTCATAAAGTGCTGTTGGATATAGATAGATAGATAGATAAGTAAAAAGGAGAAGGATTACTCAGCACTATCTCAAGACTCAGTAATGCATCTTCACAAATGGCCATCTGTTGGTAAGATCCAACATCTTTTATTGGTCCTGGAACAATATTCTTGTCATCCTAATCCCAACCATTAATTTCCTCATAAAATCAAAGGTTAATGACAGGCTGATGTGTATTTAAGAGTTATTCATGCCCAAATCCGAACCCTTAAGTATGTCTAGTTGATAGGAATGTTGTTCCAGGACAAACAAGTATGTTGAAACTTGGCTATATGACATAAAAAATAAGGGAAGCTAGCTTTGTCCAATTAAGTGTGGACCAAGCGTGTCAAAGTTATTGTACCTGTCATATCCACATCTGCTCCATTTATTTGCCAATTCAATTATTTTTATTAAATGTTTAATAGATCAGAATTCATACATTCTTTAAGATTTAGTGACCCAATACTAATCTTTGAGGTATTTGTTGATTAGGTAATATGTATTTTATGTTGATATGAGTAGGCTGGAAATAAAAAGATGGTTGGTTTTTATGTTTGGACTAATTTACTGAGATGTAAGCCTCGAGACCCAGCCATCACCCTTGTTACTGTTTTGATGTACTAGGCCTTCCATTGGATGTTTAATGCTAGAGCAGCTGTACAATATAATACAGTATTGACAGTATTTTGTATGTATTCTTGACAGAATAAGGTTATTTCTAATCCGAAATTCCAATAGCTTTTTTCTTTATAACAGGCTTTGTTTGATCAGGTCTGAGTTAGGGAAGAGTATACATTCCTTCCGAATATATACTTTGTTGCTAAACAGTTAAACAGACTACACATGCTATTTGTAATGGCACATTTTGAAATAAAATATGAAATGCGTACTCGCATAATAAAACTCAAATAAGCAGAGCTCAATAGAGCTATATACAAAAACAATGAAGTGCAACATGAGAGAAATTCTCACACTCCATTCAGTATCAGAATAGCACATCTGAACGTGCAAACAACATTCTCAGGGTGTTAAACCCATATTAATGTCAAAAAATTTAATTGTTATTTGAAGAAACAAGGAAGCGTTATCTTTGCAACTCATTATTGGATAAAGATAATGATTTAAAAAAAATGAACATATGGTCAGAATCACACACGAAACAGAAGTCTTTATTAAACATTACTCTAATCATCCAGGGACCTGACACAACGGAAACATTTTTTTTTTGTGCGTTTGACTGTATAACAACTGTTAAAGCAGTACAGAGTTTGTGCTGTACATTGTGTAGATCTCTGAAAGATGCTTTTCATCCTTTAAGTGAGAAAAGAGTCCCATTGAGGTGTGTGCACATTATGGCTCAATAGCAATGAACCTTTGGGCAGTGACAACGCAGAAACCAGCCTACATACACAATCAAACCAAACTGACATGCTGAGATACATTAAGAGGCATGTGATTTTCAGAACAAGTAGATAGAAGTGACTAGACTCAAGCTTTGTGCATGTTGTGTGCATAGTTGCAGTGAAACAGTGTAGATAACAGTTCACACTTCACTCTGCTAAGGAAGTAATTTGCCCATTACACTGCTCAAAGGTTCATGGCGACTGGCTCAGCAGACGTAATGCAGAGGCAGAGTTGTTGTAAAGTGGAACAATATAATGATATGCTGACACTGATCTGCCAGAATCGGATTGGACGAAGATGCTGACACCCCCCCCCAAAACAAGAAAAAAAATCTGTAGGAACCCCATTAAGGGACTAGTTCACCCAACATTTGAAATTCTTTCATCACTCGTGTTATGCTGCTCCAAGACTTTAGAGAACAGTGACTGAGGCTGTTATTCTGCCTAGAATCTCTCTTTCTATTCCACTGAAAAAGAATGGCAAAGGTTTTGATCAACACGAGGGTGAGTAACTGACAGAATTTTAATTTTGGGGTGAAATATCCTTAACTTTGGTGGAGAAATTTGCATTTATTGGTTCACATTTGATTTTATTTTTTTTTATAATGATTTTAGCATAAGCACTGAGGAACCCTTGAGTACTTTATTCATTTTTGGCAATCAATTGCGTTTAAGTCGGTACATTGTTGCTAAATGAAATGCAAATTCAGATTAAACTAAACACATTTAAAACCATAAAATAATTGTAGTTGCTATCTTTTAGAGATTTAATTACCACACCAAGACAGGAGGATTACACCATATCATCAAACCTTTCAGTCAATGAATGCTTGCTCGTTAAGAAAGATGCAACTTGTAAATATAGTCCTTGTTTGATGTTTTGAAACATTTTACAGTTCCAGAGATTGGGAACAGTAGTGCATATGTTGAAGTCTGTCAACAGTCAATGAATGCTGGCTACTTGCTCCAATCCAGATGTCAGCCAGGGATCAGTGTGTGTTACAGAGGCAGAATTGTTTGTGAGCTTGACTTAAAGTGATTGTCACACAGAGGCAGTGTTGTTGTTGACAACTGTTAACTGATTGTTGCAGGAGAGCAGAGGCAGTGATGTTGTAAGTTCCAGGTAAGAAAAATGAAAGTATAGGTCTCTGCGGAACAATAATGGCAGTTTCCCAATCTGTGGGCGTTTTCAAACCAGGATGGGTGTTTTTCAACTATCCAATGAAAGTAGGGAATCTCTATGTAGAAGGCAAGTGGTTGAAAAACACCCATCCCTGTTAAAAAAAAACGGCCACCGGTTGAGAAACGCCTATTTTTGTTCTGCAGATACACAAGTCTCGGAAAAATGTGGCAAGGCGGAAGTATCTCAGGGTGCACGCAACAGCTAAAACGTGGTAGAGATGATAAAATACACACAAATCTAACATTAACGGCACAAAATTTTAGCTTATTTTTAAGATTTACGCATTTCAATTTCAATAAAATGCCATCAAATTGAGTTGTGTAATTTCCAACTAAATTACATTTACTAAAATAGTTTTTTTTTGTTTTTGGTTAAAAATGACAATTCAAATTGATGGAATTTTAAGTGTCTAAAATGTGTAAATCTTAAAACTATTTTTTTTCTTTTCTTGTTATTTTTTTAAATGCTAAATAGTTCATTACATAGTTTTCAATATTTTTGAAATGACGGTGGTTTTATTTGTGGCCTTTTGGGCATTTAGATATAAACTAATTCTTTGTGATTAACTATTTTTGGAAATCTTTCATTTCATAACCTTCTAATACTGTGTAAAAGGGTCTGCCATATCTTACGACAAATGAAAATTACAAAAAAAGTTAATTAACAATATTAAAACCGGTACAGGAAGACAGAGCTCCCTTTAAAAGATCTCATACACATTATCTTGCAAGTGTAAGCTGTTGTTTACATGAGATCCATCTTTTCTCAGCCACAAACTGCCAATTTACCATTTTGATGACGTTTAATACATCTCCAAATCATTCGTTCATCTCCTCACTGGAAAAAATGGTGTCTTATCTCATCTCTTTCAGTGCTAGTGTGATGGTGCCCTTGTGCATGAAGTGAACAGGACAATCTGTCTTTGTCTCAATACAAATATTTCCAGAATAACCATGAAAAACTTCTGGAGTGAGTGTAACAGTGGGTTGACCATAACTGTATTCGACTCTAAGAAAAGTGAGGAAAAAAAGATAAGAATTGTTTTTGCATTCCACCTAAGACAAAAAATTCTAATCTCATATGTCTGTCAATATAGATTTTCATATATCTTTTGTAAGAAAACAAAGAAATGGAACCAAAACGGTTGGAAAGTTCAAAATGTCCCTGACGTTTGGACATTTGACATCCTATGTCCTATGTCCTTAGCTTGCTTAAACGATTAATTTCTAAAATAAATGTCACATGCCAAGAGATGGTGTCCCTCGGACAAAGAGAAAAGTTCCCTTAACCTTCACAGTTTGTGTGATTGGAGCAGAGCCAGGAAGACACAGTAAGGAGCTGCTTCTGCTCACACAGGGTCTCACAGCATCTTCAGTCTGCTCCTCTTACACTGAGGCCAATGTCTAGGGATCATTTAATCACTGAATCACTGGTGCTTTTAATGACGGTGTGAGTTTTGATTAGGCTCGACCTGTGTGGAACTCAATTGGTCTACAACTAATGAAAGTTGGCCAGATTTACTGTTCAGGTCCACCCGGATCAAAGTCTACCGGATTCTGGTCTCTGGCGCTGGTTGTCTGTGGCTTGCTTCTGGTTTCTAACCAGTTTAATTCTGCATGGAGCCCTATCTGGAAATGAGAGTCAGGGGGAGTGAGTAGATGGGCTGCTGTGCGCTGAGCTGGGTGACAAACTGGGGCTGCAGCTTCCTGGTGGGGCTCCTCCACCACCTCTCGCCCCACCACCGCCCTCCAGACCCTCTGAGTTTTCCAGCATCTCCTGAATAAGAGGCGGCATGGATCCAGGAATCTCCATTTTCAGCGTAATGACTCGTTCCGCTCCTGAAAGATAGAAAGAATTCCACTGTCTGAGCACACTGGTGCAATATTTTAACTTTATACAACTTCAAGAGTGACATTAAATCTCACCTTTAGCGCTGATGCTCCTCAGGTCTGTGATCTTCATCAGCATCTTGGGGAACATGTGTGGTTTATGAGGCCTCCTCTTTCTCACGTAGATCTTCAGTGCTTCCAGCAGCGGCTCCTGAAGCACATCCACTTTATCTGACTGTTCCAGATCCTGCCGATCTGAGCAAAAATGTACAAAGTTTTAGACAATAAACAACTGATCAGAAGTCGGAAAACAATTACGTTCTACACTAATCATTGGGAGAAAAAGGGAATGCAAAAAATTATTCTGGTTCAAAAAACCACATCTAACAAATTTTCGTTTGAAAATGTGTCAATTTAGCGACGTCTATGCCCAATCATCCAATGATGATTAAGGTTAAGGGAAAAGTAAGCTCATGTATGTACACCTAAATTGCATTATTAAAGATGCTCATAAAGAGATTATACATTTGTGATTTATTGTTTGGCTTATCATTATTAACTTATTGAAATGTCACAATCAATCACATTCAGCATGACTGTTCAAGGTGCAGTACCTCCACACAGTAGACAGATGGCACTGAGAAGCCCTGTCTCTGCATCATCCATCTCCAGAGGCAGGAGCTGGTTGGCGAAAGCGAATACGAGATCTGTAAGTGGACCGAAACCAGCGTTGTGCATCTGGGTGCGGTTCAGTGTCAGACCATCTGAAAATGTCATGGTGTCCTGATCAGGTGTGTAGCGTGTACATATTCGCAGAATCTGTAGAAGAGAATAAAAAACAAAGACAAGATGAAGCAGAACCTTAACGAATTACTATTAAGCTTACACATTGCACAAATGCAACCTAGTCTCATAGAATGAACGTTACTATAACTACATTTTGCAAACTGAGTTTTACTTGGCGCTTTCTACGGTTTCCTGGTGAAATGAAACTACAGGCACTACATCAACAGTGCTTTTTTTTTTTTTTTTTTTTTTCTCACTTTCACACAAATCACGACAACAGTGACTCATTATGACTATAAAAAAAACATTTCACTGTATTACTCGCATACTGCCATGTTATTAATCAAAACACTTTTACTCTAGCGCATACATTTTAATGCTTATTACAGACCCACCTACATTTATACACATACATATTCCAACGTGATTAGCTTCTGCTGTAGCTCATTTGATAGTGTCTGACTTTTGTTGGAGAGACAGCCTCGATGCCAGCTAAGGATGCTCGACACGTAAGTGAAAAAGCGAAAGTGCCTTAGAAGGGACATGAAATTTCAGTAAATGTACTTTTAAACTAGTTTTTTAATTGCTTTTAAAATCAGCTAGTTGTTGATTTAGGGTTAAGATGTCTGTTTTGTTTACCTCCTTTTTTTTTTTTTTTTTTAACACTACTGGTAAGGTTTGGGTTAAAGTTTTAGATTAGGGCGGTATGTTTTACTCATTCTAAAAATCTAATATTCACCTTAAAATCCTTGTCTGATTACATTATTTCACTCACTTTTGGTGCCCCCACCAGACATTTCACTAGGAAACTGCAGCCAAATGTGTAATGGAGCACGTAATTTTGTTTTGCAACAATGTTGCCATTGTCATGTCAATTTCATGAGATCAGGATGCACAAATGTATTTGTAGATCGATTCATTCACTTTCATATTGTGTGTGTGTGAGACTTAGACACAAGTGAGGATATGCTTCAGAAAGCGGCGCTTACCAGGATGTCAAGGCAAGCTGCCTTTAACAAGGTGATCTGATCAGCGATAGTGAGCGTGGTGAAGCCAGGCAACTGCTTGGCGAACTCCACCGTTTTAATGATGCATTTGGTGGAGAGTTCACTGAACTTGTCCCACAGGTCAACGTCCAGGGAGACCCTCTGCTCAGCGCTGTTGTTCTGTGAGATAACCGAAGAGAGGCTGTTTGCTCAACTGTGGTCTAAAAGCTAAGAACACCGTCATTTCCCACAGTTCAATCCGGTTAAGGATACAGAAGCAAAGAACTGCTCTGACTTACCGTGGTGTATTTGCCCAGCTGGCAGAGGGAGGGGAAGGTTTCCTGGTGAGCCTTCCTCACCCGTTCGATCATCTGCTCTGTATCGGGACTCAAGACGTAACTCTCTGTACACTCCTGCTTCTTGTCATCCTTCTTCCTCTTATTCCGGTCATTTCGAACGGCTGCAGATATTAAAACAGCCATCAGTTTACTGCCATTTAAAATTCATCATAGAAATGGACCATTGTGAACTGTGTGACAGCATAGTGTCTCCTATATGAAAACATGTACCACAAGATGGCAGTAAAATCCTCTTTATCTGCTGCTCATTACAATGAGCAGATGGGGGTGTAGAGAGCTCATGTCAGACACTGTTAAACCGCTTTCATATCTGTATGTTCTTGTTGTGATTCAATCATTTTGGCAGCTAATTTACTTTGAAACAACAAAGAATGAAAGGAGGAGATACGTATGTGACCAAGAGGACATATGGATCTACATAAAAGCCCTATATATGGGAAAATGGATAAATAAAGGACAATGAGGAGAATTTCTCACTGGTATATTCCTTGTAGTTTTTACAGAGAGAAAGAGAAAGATGAATATGAACTGAGAGCTTTGATGTGACAGTTCAAATAGAGCTTAACGTTTGAGTTTTCATTGCTTAACAAGCATAAAAACAGGAACAATTCCTAGGAAAAAAAAAAATTAGTTGTATAATCTCTTGAGGTCTATCCCAGTTAAGAGTATGTCCTCCTCAGAGGAACACCAGTGTACCATTTGCTTCAAAAATACCAAAGAGTAAATGCCATTATATTAAAGATGGGCAGAACTACAGATTATGCATAATAACAAGATCACAGATGATTAAGTCTGAATCACTTCGGTCTCATTTCTTGAAATTTATTGCAAATGGTGGCAAATTGGTTACAAAAGCAGTGCTTTTATACACAACGTAAGATGTGACGTCTTTAAATGTATTCTCTATAAGAATCATTGTTAAAAATACAAGTTGAATTTTGTTTTTGCATCTACAGCCGTGGCTACAAGTATTGGCAGTGGCATCAATTTTGTGTTTTGCAAAGTTTGCTGCTTCAGTATTTGTATATAATTTTTTCACATGTTTCTTTCTATGGTATACTGGAAAACAATGATTTTTCTTCTCTGGACTATCGATTTTCCAGATGTCCCAAACAGTTGGAAGGGGGCTTCATCAGAGAAAATAACATTGCACCAGTCTTCTGCTGTCCAATCCTTGTACTTTCTGCAGAATTTCAGTCTGTCCTTGATGTTGTTCTTGGAGAGAAGTGGCTTCTTTGCTTCCCTTCTTGACACCAGGCTATTGTCAAAGTCTTCACCTCACTGTGTGTGCAGATGCACCCACCTCCAATATTGAGCAAGCTCTGCACTGGTGGTGACATGATTCCGTAGTTGACTCCACAGGAGGAGAAGGTTCTGGCGCTTGCTGGACACTCTGAGGCATCCTGAAGCCTTCTTCACTGCAGCTGAACCTCTCTCAAAGTTCTTGATGATCCGATAAATGGTTCTTTCAGGTGCAATATTCTTTGCAGCAATTTCCTTGCATGCGAGGCCATTTTGATGCAAAGTCATGATGGCTGCACGTCTTTTTTAGAGGTAACCGTTGAGAACAAGAACACAATGGTTGGAAGCACTACTTCCCTCCTTTTATAGCAGTCTGCTCTTATAGTCCAATCAGAATGACAGTGATTTCACCTGACTAGTACTCGTTCACACTTTCCCAGGTGCTGCTGAAATGATTATTGAAACGATGTTAGCTGCTCATTTTGTGCCAGGGCCAAAAAACTGTGAAATTTGGGTCTTTGTGATCAAGTAAATTTTTTATTTTTTTGGCCAATGAAGCTTTTTGCAATTATTTAAAAAGCATCTGACTACTCCGCACAATAATCTAGAAACAATGTGAATCAACACAACAACTGAAGCAGAAAAATGTGCATAACATTTGTCACTGCCAATACTTTTGGCCACGGCTGTAGATAAATGTGTTTTTTCAACAGCTAATCAACAAAGGGATGTTACATGTTATTTTTTTAAATCTTAAACCACACTGCCATTTCAAATGTATTCAAAAAACATTTGCATTTTTATACACATTGTGTCTCAAGCACACACAGATGTTGTTGCTGATGGTGTGCGCAGTGTAGAGATGAGAAATGAATGTTGGTGGCTGTTAATAACTGTGACAAACGACCTCTGCTTTCACTAAAATCCAACTTAATCTAATCACGTCACATGACAGATATCACCCTGCTTTAAACAGGCTCTCCCTCTGCATTCCTCTTTCCTTCCTCCCCTCTCTCTCTTTCACTCAACATTTTCCCGGAAGCTCACAATCTCTGTATTTTCGCAGTCTCAATCATCCCTTTATCTTTTGTTTTCTTGGTCAGGATTCCTTTCTTTGATAACTAGATGGCTCTTCTTTTTACTCCGCACGCGCGCGCGCAAAGAGATAGTGGGAGAGGGGTGGTAAAGAATGCTTCTTCCCACAGCCACATATTCATTTCTCCAGAGGGAACTGGGTGCCAGCGTGGGCTTGGAAAACACAATCTAAATGGAGCCATTAAAGAACTATTAGTGCAGGGAGGTAATCTTTCACGACACAACATGTGCAAAAAGACAAAACCTGCTTGCAAACAACTTTATGGTGACAAGAGTGCGCTATCATAGCTGTGGGGGGAGAAGGAAATATGCAAAATAACAAATCTAGGGCAGAGATTTCATTCTGTTATGAGAAAAAACAGCAAACTATATAGTTTGGTATGCCTCACAGAAAGAAACACTGTTATATTAGCACTTTCCTGCTAAAAGCTGATATCAAAATACAAGAACCTGAAAACTATATTTTTGAAAGCAAAAACTAAAGCAACTAAACTTGCTTTATACTAAACTATAATATCTTAAACTTGCTGTGAAGTAGATAGAACAGAGTACCAATAACTATGTGACTTGTATGGCTAATAAAATATTAAAAAGCACAAAATACTTTTCAAGTAGGGAAAACATGGTGTGCATTTTCATACATTCTTAAATGTCACTCAATGTTAATATAGCTTTAAATAATATTTATCAGGCCTCATAGTATAGACCCTGGATAGTATTATATAATAAGCACAGTATAGTAAAGGTCCTAGATAGTTTTGTTTAGTTGTTTATTTTTTTTTACTCCCCATTTGGAATGCCCAATTCCCAATGCGCTCCAAGTCCTCGTGGTTGCGTAGTGACTCGCCTCAATCAGGGCGGCGGAGGATGAATCTCAGTTGCCTCCACGGCTGAGACCCTCAATCTGCGCATCTAATCATGTGGCTCGTTGAGCGCGTTACCGCGGAGACATAGCGTGTGTGGAGGATTCACGCTATTCTCTGTGGCATCCACGCACAACTCGCCACGCGCCCCACATTATAGCAACCACAAGGAGGTTACCCTTTGTGACTCTACCCTCCCTAGCCACTGTGACAATTTGGTTGCTTAGGAGACCTGGCTTGAGTCACTCGGCACACACTGGATTCGAATTTGTGACTCCAGGTGTGGTAGTCAGTATCTTTACTCGCTGAGTTACCCAGGCCCCACTAGAAAGTATTGTTTTAATAAACCGTATAGTGTAGTATAGCATAACACTGCCCTAGATAGTACTACATAATAAACGCAGTATCATTTAGTATAGGCAAGTAATGCATATTATGTATAGCATAGAATATTATAGGCTCTAGATCAGGGGTCGGCAACCTATGGCACACATACCAGCATTGGTACATGGATGGGTAATCACTAGCAAGTGATTTGTTTATTTATAGGCCATGGAAAGTACAATACTGTATAATAAACAGTACTCTGTAAACTCTAATTACTTTGGTGTAGTATAATAAACAGAATATATTATAGACCAGCGGTCAACAATTAGCAGACTGTGTTGCAATTCAAGATCCCGGATTGGTTCCATCCGGACCGCGAGACATCATGACGCTTCCCTCATCTCATGTTTTTACCACTTTAAACGAGCAGTGTGACAAAACAACAACTGTACAACGCAAGTGGTCAGACGCAAAGATAGCACGATCTTTCAGCACAGTATCCTCATATTTTCCTCTAGCTCAAAAACGCGCTTCATTTACACCCTTTATTGCTCTGCATGTGTTTCCTCACTCCCTAGACAAAAGGTGGTGCATAGTAGACCTGCAGTCATATTAGACATAAGCGGACACAGAGTAAGCTGCAATATAAATAGATACCGGCATCTTGCGCTAAAACAAACGGCAGAGAACGAGAATAAAGCAAAGTAAAACGATCTTTGTGTCTGATATGACTCCAACAGTTCAGCAAAGAAAGTTTTGTGATAGGATAATTTCACGTGGTTCCACAGCACCTTTAGACTATAATTTGTTTTGTTTTTTTGGTCAAAAACAAGCATGTTATGAAACTTTCATAATAAACAAACTGATTTTTTATTTAATTTTGTGAAAATCAGAGATGCCATCGTCTCTGTCATAGATGGCAAGTTATTATTACCCGGGCCTTTGCTGGTAAGGAAATGTCGGGACCATAACTCTCTGGAACTATAACTGAATACCCCTGGTATAAAATCTCATAACATAGTATATGCCTTATACAGTACAGCATAACACAGGATAATACAGTATAGTGTAGAATACATCATATTAAATGTCCTGGATTGAATAATAGCTGGAAGCCCTATATTAGATATTGATAGGAATGTATTATAAACACAGTATAGTATAGAGTGGTACTGTATTGTATAGCATAACATAACATAGTAAACGCCCTGAATAGTATTGTACAATAGAAGGCATGTCAATTCTCAGACATTTTCAGAATCGATCAACGTGGTATTTCAATTACGCTTAATTGATTAATTGTGAACGTCAATACTGCCAAACGCACATGGAGGACTCCAAATATTATGTGCATGTAACCTACTGTTTTTATATATAATCGAAATGAATACACTTAAGAAATGCAAGCATTGGCCTCTTAAAATATTTTTAGTTCAGTGTATTTTAATACATTTAGGCAGTGTTTAGTACGAATTTGTCAATTGTTTAATTACTGTTAATAATAACTTGTATACAAGATACAGAATTGAATTCACTAAAACTAAGTTGTGGATCATGGGATACATTTCGGACCTTTGGACTTATTTATTTGAAATTAAGTCAAATCATAACACGCTGCGTAAACGCAGTACATAACATACCGTTTCTCTGGTGCTGGTGAGGTGTCAGCTGAATGTGCCTTCGTTCTTTCCCGGCGATCACTGACGTAATTGTAGGTTGGGATGAAACAAGGAGACCAGCAGATCAAAAGTGCTTGTTGTCATGTTCTACTTTAACACACTATCACAGTGTATGCAAAAAACAATGTTCATTTATAGAGAAACGCTCCAACACTGATTGTGGTTCTTCTGTGATGTGGACAAGACGTGACATGCAGCGCGCAAGCACCCTCTAGCAGCGGACGACTGTATAGACAGCCTACTCAACATCTGCTGGCATGATTACTGAACGCATTTATCGTGAAACTAATTAATCGAAGACTGACAAGCTTAATTGATCAAATTATAAACGACAATAAATCGGTTATCGATTAATCAAACATATCTATACTACAGTATAGTATAGAACTATACTATAGGCCCTAACAATTATTGTGCAATGGTATAGTATACTATAGTACAGCGCTAAACTATAGGCCCTGGATAGTATAAAAAAAACATAGTATTCTAGTGGCTCTTACAAATCCTGAATTGTATTATAGCTTAAAGCCCTCATATTAGATCAAATGGAAAGTGAAGTATAGTAAATATAGTGTTAAATAGGACCTTGTAGTGTATTAAAATAAACATAGTAAAGGCCCTGATAGAATAGTAAAACCACAATCCATACACAGACTAAGACAAGTACTCACATTCTTTAGACATGCCCACTTCCAGACACTTCTGCAGTCTGCAGTACTGGCAACGGTTTCGGGTGACTTTGTTGATGATACAACTTTTCTCTCTGTGGCAAGTGTACACCATGTTCTTCTGAATACTTCTTCGGAAAAAGCCCTAAGGAAAGGGAGAGAGGAGGCATGGAAGTTTATTAAAGCCTAAATAAGAATGTTTACAGTGACATCGTATACATGCCAACTCCAGGAAACGGAAAAGCTTGGGGAAAAAAAAAAAAACAACAAAAAACCTTTGGCATCGATACCGCCGTCACAGACACATTTGTTTATCTATCATGATGGGGACTTTCCATTGACTTCTATTGTTTTTACTTACGGAGTAAACTAAAATGGAGTAAACTAACCCTACACCTTCATTTAAACCAGTGTTTCCAAACCTTTTTTCTGCCACGGCACACTTTTTCCGACTAAAATTCTACAGCACACCACTATTCCACATAAGCCAACCATCGTCAATCTTAGTAGTAAGTTTACTTGTAATGTTTGAAATTCGGCTTTGTAAAAACAAAAAAAGTCACATACAGTGCTTGCGTTAGACTTTCTTATCGTCCGTCATTTAGACGGACAGGGTCGTAAAAAATTCCATCACAATCTATTACCCATCATTTTAATTTTCAGATTTTAATAAGACATTTAATAGCTTTTTGTTCAAATTTTCATTTTTAATCATGAACTTACAGGACGAGCATATAGCAGATTATGCATTTATTTATTTATTAAGAGAATAGATGAAAAATAGAGACACCACACGAAGCAGATGAATGTTTTTTTTCTCCGCAGTGACAGTGGAGGCCACTAAAACACGACATAAGAACAACGCAATATTACAAAAACAAATACGATTAAAATATGAACAAAACACATCCGCTTCGACTTAAACTGGGTGCTTGCCTGTGCGTAATCAAACGCATCAAGGGAGACTGATGCTGAGGCAATTGTCATTAGATTTTGCATCTTTACCTCGGACAGACAACTTCTCGTGGCAGTTTTATTTTGGTTCTGGAGGCTGAACCCAGCGTCCAGCGCCGCATCACCCTCCACATGACAAGAGTTGCAGAAAGCATCAGATTTTACGAGTTTGCCACATAAAAAAGCGGGAGGAGTGCACAATAAACATTGAAAACATGCATTTGGAAGAGAGAAAAATAGCTGTTGCTTTGATAGCAGAAAGTAATAAAAGGAATCGTTTAAGTCGAAGCTTTTCTTGATGAATTTAAATGAGTTCAATAACTGGGGTCTCTGATATTCATAAATGATAAGGTGATATTTAATTAAAAGAAATTAGGACACATTCAATGTCTCCACAAATTTGGACAGTTTTTAATATTTCTTGTTGCTTGGTACTCTCAAAGACCTTATTCGTGAAGCAAAAACGTGTGAAAAACACTTTGGTGTGACATTGAAGTCTATGAAGTGATGTATTCTGCAGCGCTGACACGAGACATGTGAAAGACTCTTAACGCCTATAAATATCACTCACTTTTGCACATTAATCATTGCTCTTCACAAAAGTGACCGATTATAGTTTCAAAAGGGCAAATTTCTCCAAAGTTGAGGAGTTTGGATCCCTGAAATTTTATATATCCCCCCCCCCCCCCGCATTTATTTATTTTGTGGAATTTCCACAGCACACCTGACAACATTTCATGGCACACTAGTGTGCTGTGGCACAGTGGTTGGGGAAACACTGCTCTAAACAACACAAAAAACCTTTGCATTTTTAGATTTTCATTAAGACACTATTTTCTATGTTTTTTTTTTTTTAAACCTTTTTCCTAGTGGGGGCTGTTGGCTGGTCCCAACAATGTACAAAAAAAAACCTGTCACTGTCTGACACACACGGTTGAGTGTACTCAGTTTAGACTCCAAGACTCCATAGTACAATGGCTGGTAGGTATTCTCTCCCAGTCTGAGTGCCCATAGGTTCCCACTGGCTAAAACCCTACAGGGCTTAATGCACACTCACTTGAGCTGAAGGATAGAAATGAGAGATGTATAGACGAGGATTAAGTTTCACATTATTCTCTTATTATTAATTACACAATGAATAATGCTCAGTCAAGCTCTCGAGGGCAGAAAATCAGTTTGATGTACACACACCTAAAACACACATCTCATAATGAAGATGTGAGAGCTGAAGCCAGGGAAACACATAATCAGAGAGCAGATGTTAAACAGTAACTGCAGGCTTGTGACAGGGATTTGAGCTGCTCTGCTCCAGCAACATCTCTCTTGCAGAGGATTAAACGGTGAAAGCTTCACTCGTGACTACCGCTGGGCACGTGGATATCAAAGGCTGGATTCACTGACTGCCCTGAGAGGAAACACAGCATATGCATTCAATGCTTCGGCAATTAAACAAGCCACTCCTTCACTTTCTAGATATTTACCTGCCTTTTATAAAATGGATGGTACTGGCTCTAAAATCTGATTGGATGTGCCGCAATCACCATGAAATTGCTCAGATATGCAAACACCTGTGACTATAAATCAACTGAATTCTATAGTGTTAAGTTGCTTCTTTGTTTGGCAACCATAATCATTCTACTATTAAACTAATGAACTACACATCACTCCACGGAAGAATTATTGTTTTTATATTTTGAAGACAAATAATTGGATTTTTGTCATGTATTGAACACCGCTGTGAACCGTGCTCATTTAAATATTTGTCAACAAGAGTACATTATCTAGATTGCTAACATAGATGAGGATCTGCCGAAACTGCGAGAATGACTTTTCATAGTCTTGCAAGTAGTATGCATGGATTGAAAATGATACAAAAATCAGTAATGTTTGCACCATATGCAATATTTGTTTTCCAACAAAAGTGCATTCTTGAATTTGTTTTGACGTTTGTTTATTGCTTTTGTTTGTAAAAAAACATTCTATTTGTTAACATAAGTCAATTCATTAGGTATCATGAAATAAAAATGAATAATTTTTTACAGCATGTATTAATCATGGTTAATATAAATTTAGCAAAATACTTTGCATCGGTGTTCATGTTAATATTGCTTAACGTATACAATGTTTAAAACATACATATACATATTGGGGGATGCTCCGATCGATCGACCGATATTCATGACTGGTAATCTGGACGATCTCATAAACCGATCACTCATGTTGCAAAAGACGCGCAGCTACTTTAAGACTTGAGCAGCACTGTCATGGCATCACGGAGTGTGGGGAATACTGGCATAATGTTGTAAGACAAACTTGATTCAGGAGTTAAGAACAATGTAGTGGGAGATGTATGGCGAATATGAAAAATGTGTGTACTTTACTGTTAATGTGGTGTTTCACACACAATAAGGCAAAAGAGAAACAGCACGAGCTGTGAAACAGTCCTTATTATCGTTCATGGCAGCATCGCAGTCTCTCGACAGGCAGGGGCATAGTTTCCAGGGGGGGATGGGGGAGAGGTAACCCCCCACCCATAATCAAAACAAGCAAGTACAACCCCCCCCCCCAATATTTATACCATGATCAATGGAAACATGTAGGTGCTTTATGCTGCAAGCCCCTGAAATCTAAGCCCTTGCCGACAGGCATAGGTATTTCAGTAATAACGTGAGTTACACGATGTACGAACATTAAATTAAATATCTTCCGATAAAATGGCATTACCTGTAGAGTCCAGAAACTTGCGCTTTTTCTACAGAGAGCATGTTCCCCTCATTAAAGTTCAAGCAGCAACAAGTGAAAAACCTATTAATACAATCATCCAACTAAATGAAAAGGCAGGGAAGGAATTTATAAACATAATTATTTATACAATATTAAGATACCATAATATAATGACTAAATATAATGCTAAATTAAAATAGAAATAAAATAAGGAATAATATAACTTGAATATGACAATGAATCAATTTAATCACATTAAATTAATTATTTTAAGAAAATAATTTGTACAAATATCATGAATTGATTTTTGATTAATAAAAATGTATACATAGAGTCAAGCTTTTCTCAGGATTACACCATGTGTCCAGAACATAAAAAATGTCAAAATATGCCAAAGTAATAAATATTTTATACAGTCTTGTGGGTCTAAACATTTTTTCTGTATGGTTTTTTTTTCTCTTCTTTTTCTCACATAAAATGGCTACTAACACACTGACTGATTTTGACATAAAAAACAAACAAACAAAAACACATTGACCCATATGTAAATATATATTTTTTTCTGACATAAAAATGTTGCTAATGTTGTGGTAGGTCCAGTGAAAATGTAAGTGATTGGTGTTTTATTATTGTGACCAATACAATGCTTTGGATATAATAAACATTGTTCTCAAACCCTCAAGCCATGAACTAAATCTGACCAATGTGTAATCTCCAGATAATGTATTAAAATTGTTGATCCCTCAGTGGATGAATGGCTGCTAATGTTCTTTCATTGCCCTTTAAGCCAATTAACCTCAGTGACTTTAACCAGCGTAAACTGTATTTAGGTTCCATAGATTTTGAACTTCAGTATCAAGATCACCAAAAATAACTTAACAGGTAAAACTGGAACGTTACTAAAAATCACACATGGAAATGTTTATTGGGAATATGTTTAACTGGCGAACCATACCAGAATATGCACGCTAGCAATTCTAGGGTTCCTAAAGCAAACCCACTGTAAAAACGCAGTAAGAATACCATCCCTCGCTGGTTTACAGACAATAATCCCTGAGGCTTTTAGTAAAAACGCCTTCAACATATCAGTCAGTACACCCAGGAAAGCTTTTAGTGTGTGCATGCTTTTGACAGGTCTGTCCAGTGGTAGCCATCTAATAACTCTTATGTCTTTTCACCAAAGCACTCCGTAAAGCGTGTGTCCAAGGGCATGTCCTGCATACTGAAAGGACATGTCCTTCTCACACTTGGTCCCAGCTATGAAAAAGTAATAAAGAAAAAGGTGAGCATGGCAGATGTGTGACGGAACGTGTGCTCGCCTGGCCGAACTGAAATGGTTTTCTAATGCGCTGCCCAGAGGCCTGATCTCCCTACAGAGAAGCTTTCATTCATGGACCATGTTTTATTCATGCCTGCTCTGATCTTCTAGAGGTCATTGTTGGAGGTCAGTGTGGTAGATGGAGATGAAATGGTTTATTCTAACGGAGTATAAGAACAGCATGCCGGTAGCGCTAAAATGTTTAGTGTTAAGTTAGAAATTGCTCCTTGCTGATTTCTTTCGCAGTGAAATGGCATTTACTGCTTTCTGAAGAATTGGATCCCAAGATATCACAGAAAACGATACCATAACCATGACACAAAAGTAAATTAATTTTTGAAATAAAAACATTTCAACAAAAAGTTCAGTCACACAATTTTGCTTTCTGAATCACTGTGGTCACTTACGAGTACTCGCGTACATCCCCTAGCATTTACATTGGCAAGATTATTGGCTGGTATGTACCCGATCATATATTTCAGATCAACAACACTGTCTCACAAGGCCATCTACTGTAAGATTTCTTGTCCGTCTACATCAGAAGCTGACATCCCATGAATCCTGGCCAACCTTCCCAACTGCTCTCACACCTGGAGAGTGGATTCATTGATAACAATCCTGTGACAAAAGTAACACCAATCCACAATCAAAAGGTCTCTTTCCTCTAACTGTTGCCACTCTCTCTCATCTGTGCTGCTGTTGGCTGGGCCAGAAAGACTCAGGAATGAAGCTCAATATCATCACAAGGTGTGAAGAAGGTTCTGGCAACAGAAGGGCAGCTGGTTAATTCCACTGTATCAGGGCTGCAGCAGTGGGCTTTTGAAAGGGACAAGTGAACCAAGGTTACCAAGGTTGATAGTGAAGTTAAACTGCCCTGGACTGAAAACACATTTTTATTCACAAACATTAGCATTATTAGCAAACCTTTATCTAACTCTAAATCAGACAAGCAGCATGTATTCAAATAAACAAAATTAAATAAAAAAATCAACAAAAGTTCTGAACACAGATGAGATGTCCACGAGTAACACTGAAAATTAATCATGTTCTAATTAATTTGGTGCACAAGCATAAAATCAAATAAAGGGAAGAGACCTTGCACACCATGTCCAATAAAAAATAAATAAATACAAAACCTACAAAAACAAAGTATAATATAAATATAAATAATGTATAGATGTATGTATATTTAAATAAAGCTTACTTAAAACTTTTTTTTTTAAAGCTTACTTTGTATTTTAGGTTTTGTATTTATGTTTGTATTAATAGCATTCTGAGAATATACAGTATACTTATCACCACAATTGTACAGAGTGGTTATCTGAGTTACCATAGACTTTGTCTGTCGAACCAGTCTGGCCATTCTCTGTTGACCTCTTTCATCATCGAGGCATTTCCGTCCGCAGAACTGCCACACTCTGGATGTTTTTTGTTTTTGGCACCATTCTGAGTAATCTCTAGAGACTGTTGTGTGTGAAAACCCCAGGAGATCAACAGTTACAGAAATTCTCAAACCAGCCCGTCTGGCACCAACTATCATGCCACGTTCCAAATCACTGAGATCAAATTGTTTCTCCATTCTGATGGTAAATGTGAACATGAACTGAAGCTCCTGACTCGTATCTGCATGATTTTATGCACTGCACTGCTGCCACGATAATCTCATGGATGATTGCTGGTGCCAGACGGGCTGGTTTGAGAATTTCTGTAACTGTTGATCTCCTGGGATGTTCACACAGCAGTCTCTATAACTCTAAAATGGTGCCAAAAACAAAAAAACATCCAGTGAGTGGCAGTTCTGTGGATGGAAATGCCTTGTTGATGAGAGAAGTCAACAGAGAATGGCCAGACTTGTAACTCAGATAACCGCTCTGTACAATTGCGGTGAGAAGAATATCATCTCAGAATGCCATCTCAGTCATGTCCTAAGTGCTTTATACTCTGACCTGTGAAGCACTTTGAGTTCCATTTTATGTAATTAATAAATGAATAAATTATTCATAACATTTTTGTATCCAGATTTATGCTAGAAATGAGGGATGTGTGAGAGACGGACTAAGAGAGAGGGAGTGCTGTGGCATGGTAAAAGCAGACATAGATGATTGAAAGGGCATAATAGATGCAGAAATGATCTGTGATCCTGTGGACTAATCTCTAACTGGCCATAAGCTGACCTCTGCGAGCCTTGGATTGACCCAGCTCTGACCTGCCATGAAGATCCGTGTGGAATGAAGGAGAGGAAGACACAAAGGAAACGGTTTGAAGTCGGTAGTGACTTCCATTGGCAGGCCTGCTAAGCCTCTTTAGTGTCTCCACTAATCCCGAACATGAGCACAAACCCCCAGGCACACGGTGACAGTGAAGGAGTGGGTATTTGTGCGTTTATGTGTGTGTTCATATGAAATGTGTACTCTATTTCCAATGGATTTGGAGAGAAGAGACAGAGATCAAAATGAGAATGTGTTTGGTGTGATGGAGGAGTTGAATCTGTAATCGTTATTTGTGATTAGTGGCCATGAAAGAGATTGAAACAGATTTGGATATTCAGTTACGGAAATACAAACTGAGTGAGCTGCCTACCTAGGTGACATTGCCTATCTAGGTGACCATCATAGACAGTCCATTCCAAACAGTTGGCAGAAAAATTGTTTACTGATAATGTAACGTACATAATTTTGGCATAAAATGTATCCTTTGCAATCCCAGAATGCATTTTGACGAGCTCATGGTGGATCATGAGATGCAAGAATTGTTGATTTTATAAATACATTTCATTCAATATTGAACAGTCCCATCCAATTAGAAATTTAACTCAATACTGGAATGTGCTCTAGTATACTGATGTGGTCATTAGCTTAGCAACATGCTAACACCAGACTCACCCGGAATCAATTGTGACCATTAGTCGGCTCTCTAGCACTCTTCACATGAGAACTGCTGGTTGTGTGACCCACTGAGTGGTCATTAATGTAGTTGCTGCTCATGAAGAGCCTTTTAAATTAGTCACTTAGTAGTTCATTTCAGTTAGGATGCTGCCATAACAGCATAAATTCTTGCGCTAAAAAAAGTTCTATTCACAGTGTAATAAACGGAAGAGAATGCACGAGTCTTGAGATGAGTTTTTATAAGTTAATGCTCTTTTTCAGAGCCTGACAGTGTCTAAAAAAACATGGCACTGTGCAAAATGCTGAGAAAAAACGGCAAGACTTGGTGCAACGTTCAAAGACGTCTGTCTAACGCATTTTTACATAGAAAATCAACTGAAAAAGCACAGACTAAAAAAAAAAACATTCTGCAAGAATGGCCCCTTAAGGCTAGAGTATACTTCATTTTTCATGTGCCTGTGCACAGTCAAGCACTTAGCTTTTCAAAGTATACTCTTTTGCCTGTGAACCTTTATAGACGTGGTCGACGCATGCGCACCACGACACTTCTCATGACAAAATTCAGGTACTGCACACTGTGTGCAACAACAGAAGTGTACTTTTGCCTTTAGAAGGTAGCTGCCTATGTAGACTGCATTAGCAACTCTGAAAATGCATAGAAACAATGCCTCTAACCATGTTTCTGGCTTCAGGACACCAATCCCTGTACAAAAGGGATATGCTGACTCCACTCTTTGTGCACCTCAAAACAGACAAGGCTGTGGAGGCGAGCAAGAGGGGGAGAGAGTGAGTAATGGGTGCTTTTTGAAGGAAGTGCTGATATGTCCTCCAACAATTCAAAGGCAGAGAGAAAGGGAGAAGATAGCACATGCAAATTTAATGAAGTCATGTTTTTTTTCTCACCGAGCACCACCTTGTGCACACGCTGTGTACACTCCACCCACGCTTCTCTGTGGCTGCTCTCAGATAAGGGGGCTTTGTAACAATCACAGTTAGATGAACACCAAACCCCTGTGTTTCTCTCTTTCTCAGGGAGACACCATGAAGGTCATATATTGTATACACTAATGGCCTTCAATTATTAAGGAGCACCCAAATAAAAGGCTCAAGTTCACCATGGTGCCATTTCGTCATTGGTGGGAGACTTAAAAATATAATGAAACCTCAAAACAAGGGAAAGATATACTGAGTAAAAGTTAACAACCACTGGAAAATTAAAAGATTCATGATTTTACAAGTAGAAACAAGCACATATTTAATATCTGAAATTTGGCTGATGCCAACACGGGCAGGTTGCGTGACATGCGCTCATCCTCGAAAACCAAGAAAATCTGACCCAGACTACTTTAAATATAGGTTATGGGATTGTGTCGAGTCACCACTAATGTTCAATTTTAATCTTTGTCTTGAAGAAAAACCAGTAGAGAACCAATGTTTGCACTCTTGCCAAAATTTAAGGTGGTTTGTATTCTTACCTTGCAACCTTCACATGCACTGACTCCATAGTGGTATCCCGATGACTTGTCCTGACAGACAAAACAGGGCTTATAGACCCGTGGAGGCGGCGGTGGAGAGGGGGGGCTGGGTACAATCTCCTCTGAGCTTGTACTTTGGGTCTCCACAGCTACAAGAGAAGAGAACAGGCTTCATTTTAATTCAGATATATGAAGTAATTAAGAATGAAGTCATTCTTCACATTATGTTACCCACCAACAACCAAATTAGGGTCTTTGTGCACGTCTTCAATTTCATATACATAGCAAGTTATTTTATATTGGAATTATATATAAAAAAAGGCTGGTAAAAATCCCCTGAAGTGGTAAGCTTTCACCAGCCAATGCTTAATTTCCCACTCTGCACGGGTCATTAGGTTAATTTGGGAAAATAGCATTCTGCCTACAAGAAAAGATATTCGGCAACTGTCTGCAGAGACCTTCATTGTCGGCATAAACCTTCAAATCTTCTCTCTGCTCCCTGGGGAGACTCAGCAAGAGAATGCACGCAAACCCCGATGAGCAGCTAAGGTCATGCTTGTCAAGAGAACGTCTCCATTGCTGGTGAGAGCTGACAGATAGGGTAGTGCCATGCTATCCTTACACACTAACTCGCTTTTCTTCCCAGTTTCAGCTGCTACCGACTGGGAGCAGTGCCAGCCTTAATTAATAAAGTCATGACAGTCAGCCAGGGTGTGGAGGGAGAAACCATACGCTGTGCTTGAGTGGAGGGGGTGCCCGAACCATACTATCAAAGAGCTGTCACGACTGAGAGCTTATAAAACGACTATACACTGCACTTTGATTTAAAGGGATCGTTCACTCCAAAAAAAAAATTTCTGTCATTTTATTAATGTTGTTCCAAAACCTGTATGACTTTATTGCTTCCATAAAACACAAAAGGAGATGGTGGGGTGAACCATCCATTCAAATAGCAGGACGCATACCATAAGGGAAACTTGCAACACTTCAAACTATGAGCAGAGTACGTCTTTCCCTCTCAACATGTCAAGGGCACAAAACAATAAGGTCTTGACAAATTGAGCAGAATAGCTCAAATTCGTATCATCGGTGTACTACCTAAACCTAAGTGTCTGTCAATACACCTACACATAAACTAATGTCTGTATGGTGGTGATGATGGCACCAGTATATTTTCATGATGTAAATGCACATTTACACACCAACACACACGCACAAGAACCCAAATACACACAAATACAGACTCATTCACTCTGCAGACTCCTCTGTCTCTCCCCTGCCCCCATCCTCTCCTCTCCCACCGTGTCTTTCAAAAATGCAATAGCATGGAAGAAAATAAGAGATGGGGAGAGAGAGGCTGCTGGTGAAGGAGGACAAGAACTTGCTATACGTGGGTGCAGTTAATCTCAGCTATGCAAAGATTCAGGCTTGGTTAGCAAGCCCTATGCTAACAAATACACATTAAAGCAATCTAAGGTATAGCATTTTTGTAGTAATTTTTTCCCTGTCCAGTTAAGATTTCTTGCACCAAAACCAGTTGTATTTAGCCTGACCATTTTCTTCCCTCTCTTCAATCCTTTGAAATAAGCTTTTTTCTACTGTAACTTTATTTGCTACTGTACCATTAAGACTTCTTTATGCAAATGAATCTGCATCAAACCTTTTCTAAGTCTGTGAAGGTTGTATAGTAGACATAGTAAAAGGTAGAAAACAGTGTGCTTTTACATTCAAGTTAGCAAGACATCTGAATTAAACCTTAAAAAAAAAAAAAAAAAAAAAAAAACCTGCTGTGACCAGATCTACCTACAGCAAAGATCATACCTCAGACTTCATGAATGCAAACATGGATCGAGCAAAACAAATGCCTGAATCATGAGCTATTTCCCTAAATTCCCCTTTTTTTTAAAAAACACTTAACAAGTGATAGACCAATATGTCGGCTGATATTTGCCTTTTTTTTTTTTTTTTTTTCCTCCCCTTTTTGGAATGCCCAATTCCCAATGTGCTCCAAGTCCTTGTGGTGGCATAGTGACTCGCCTCAGAGTGGTGGAGGACGAATCTCAATTGCCTCTGCGTCTGAGACCATCAATCCGCACATCTTATCATGTGGCTTGTTGAGCGCGTTACCGCCGAGACATGGCGTGCGTGGAGGCTTCGTCTATGGCATCCACGCACAACACCCCACGTGCCCCACTGAGAGCAAGAACCACATTATAGCGACAACAAGGAGGTTACCCCATGTGACTCTACTCTCCCTAGCAACCGGGCTAATTTGTTTGCTTAAGAGACCAGGCTGGAGTAACTCAGCATGCCTGGATTCGAACTCGTGACTCCAGGGGTGGTATTCAGCGTCAATAATCACTGAGAAACCCAGGCCCCTGATATTTGGCCATTTTGAGACTATCAGCATCTACAGATAAATGTGCCCGATTTGTTGATTAACAGAAACCGCTTCGTGTCAGTAACAAAGCCAACAGCACATGTTCGGTTTTCAAATATTTGTGAACTGGCATGTTTTTAGCAAATATGTGTTCATCTAAATTGTGTCTGGGTACATCTTATTTGCCGTCACTACATATCTGCATTATATCGGTTGCATTATATACCTGTTCTCTAGATATAAGACATTAAAACCAATAGGCTATGTTGGCCAACCGTTAAACACAACTTTAAGGAAATGGCTGACACTAGGTTAATGATCAGCTAATAAAATCTTCATACACATCTTTGTGTTTTGTGTTAAGGTTAAAAAGGAGACACCTTGTTTGATCTGCTCTTTGTAAACATGGAAAATGATGAGGCCTCACCTCACATAACCAATGACGCATGCACTGTTGCTGAGCCAGTGGGCAACAGTCTGTGTCTATTTCCTGTGTACAGAAAAAGCACAGACGACACTAAAAATACCCATTCTGGCACCAACATTGAGTCACGCATCCATCCACATGTTTAAATGCAAATACAATCGAGTTCAATGCAGTGTGCGCGCGAAATCTGGCATGTGTGAATGAACACTGTTAGGTTGTGGAATGAAGAGCAGATAAATGAAAGACAATGATAAGGAATAGAAAGCATACATTATGATGTTAAGATACTTTTAAAATAAATGCTTATTTACTTTCATCAATCACAGCTTAATATGCAAAGATAACTAATTCATAGGTTATTACCCTGAAACGCATCAACAATGTCATGCTGTTAAGACAATACTCAGTCTGAGCTTCCTGACTAGTTAACATAGCAACACTGGTTCAACCAACAGAATGAGTTTGGGTCGGGGCCATATGTTTGTACCATCAATGGCTGAGGAGAAAAGCGTCCAGAAGACCTGTTTGAAAATAGGGATGGGCATTTTCAATGGCTAGTCAACTAGCTGCTGCAGAACGAGTACTCGATTAGTCGGTTACTTGTGCACATCACTATTTGAAAACCGATATTGTACAATTCTATTTGGTGATGCAGAAATAACATACTACTTAAATCTCATACTATTCTATTGTATGACACTTATGATGTGGAGACAAACATGGCATCTTATCCAAAGGTGTCAATGAGCACATTCACATGCACATACACCAATTATACTTAATAAGCCAACAATGCATGCAGTCATGTAAAATGCAATGAACCGCATTCCTTTAGCAGCATAAAAGCCATAAACTTCTTATGAATAACCCAACTGTTACAGGTAGATTTTTGCCCATTACACCAATTTCGCGTGCCATGTAAACACCGTATCCGGTATTCTTACCAGCTTATCCAATGTTTGCACGTGTTGAGTGCATGCCTCTTCATGGTTTGATGTCAAAAGTAGAGACTAATGCGATTTCAAATGTCATGTAAATGCGGATTTCATGCCTTGTCAGATTTTCAGTGTAATCAAAGTTTTGGTGTGCATGTAAACGGGCTCAGTGAGCTGGTTTACATGGACACCAGAAAGCCATTTATTGTGAGAATGCTGATGAAGACGTAAAATCGGCATATGCATTTACATGCATTTTGTTATCAGCTTTTTCTTTACCCTTATATACAGTATCTCACAAAAATGAGTACACCCCTCACATTTTTGTAAATATTTGATTATATCTTTTCATGTGACAATAATGAAGAAATGACACTTTGCTACAATGTAAAGTAGTGAGTGTACAACTTGTATAACAGTGTAAATTTGCTGTCCCCTCAAAATAACTCAACACACAGCCATTAATGTCTAAACCGCTGGCAACAAATGTGAGTACACCCTAAGTGAAAATGTCCAAATTGGGCTCAGTGTGTCAATATTTTGTGTGGCCACCATAATTTTCCAGCACTGCTTTAACCCTCTTGGGCATGGAGTTCACCAGAGCTTCACAGGTTGCCACTGGAATCCTCTTCCACTCCTCCATGATGGCATCACAGAGCTGGTGGATGTTAGAGACCTTGTGCTCCTCCACCTTCCGTTAGAGGATGCCCCACAGATGCTCAATAGGGTTTAGGTCTGGAGACATGCTTGGCCAGTCCATCACCTTCACCCTCAGCTTCTTTAGCAAGGCAGTGGTTGTCTTGGAGGTGTGTTTCGGGTCGTTATCATGCTGGAATACTGCCCTGCGGCCCAGTCTCCGAAGGGAGGGAATCATGCTCTGCTTCAGTATGTCACAGTACATGTTGGCATTCATTGTTCCCTCAATGAACTATAGCTCCCCACTGCCGGCAGCACTCATGTAGCCCCAGACATGACACTCCCACCACCATGCTTGACTGTAGGCAAGACACACTTGTCTTTGTACTCCTCACCTGGTTGCCGCCACACGCACTTGACACCATCTGAACCAAATAAGTTTATCTTGGTCTCATCAGACCACGGGACATGGTTCCACTAATCCATGTCCTTAGTCTGCTTGTCTTCAGCAAACTGTTTGCAGGCTTTCTTGTGCATCATCATTAGAAGAGGCTTCCATGACAGAGGCTTCCAAGACAGCCATGCAGACCAATTTGATAAAGTGTGCAGCATATGGTCGGAGCACTGACAGGCTGACCCCCCCACCCCTTCAACCTCTGCAGCAATGCTGCCATCACTCATAAGTCTATTTCCCAAAGACAACCTCTGGATATGACACTGAGCACGTGCACTCAACTTCTTTAGTCGACCATGGCGAGGCCTGTTCTGAGTGGAACCTGTCCTGTTAAACCGCTGTATGGTCTTGGCCACCATGCTGCAGCTCAGTGTCAGGGTCTTGGTAATCTTATAGCCTAGGCCATCTTTATGTAGAGCAACAATTATTTTTTTCAGATCCTCAGAGAGTTATTTGCCATGAGGTGCCATGTTGAACTTCCAGTGACCAGTATGAAGGAGTGTGAGAGCAATGACACCAAATTTAACACACCTGCTCCCCATTCACACCTGAGACCTTGTAACACTAATGAGTCACAAGACACCGTGGAGGGGAAAATGGCTAACTGGGCCCAATTTGGACATTTTCACTTAAGGGTGTACTCACTTTTGTTGCCAGCGGTTTAGACATTAATGGCTGTAAGTTATTTTGAAGGGACAGCAAATTTACACTGTTATACAAGCTGTACACTCACTACTTTACATTGTAGCAAAGTGTAATTTCTTAAGTATTGTTACATGAAAAGATATAATCAAATACTTACAAAAATGTGAGGGGTGTACTCACTTTTGTGAGACACTGTACATGTAGCTCAGTCAGTAAGAAGCTTTCTCCACAGCAATGTAATATCCACAGGGTTCCCCAATATACATGGACGTGAGGGACAGTAGTTGATATTTTAAATTGGGGTGTATAAATAGGTATATTTTCCCAAGAAATGTTGAATTATGTCCACTGTGTTGTTGATAAGATGTATGGCTCCATCCGTTGATGTTAGTTATCCAATCTGTTCCACGGTCATGGGCACTCTTCATAAACTTGCAAGAATGGGGCTAATGTGTTTAAATTGCCACATAAGCCACTTCTCCAGAAGAAACCTGGGTGTGTTAAATGGCAAGGAGAAACACGTTTCTGTTAACATGACGTTTCAAAATGCTGCTTAAACCACAAAAACCCTGGAATAAACCATTTTCTTAAGTGCATGTTAATGTGGTCAATGAGCTCAGCAGCATAATAGTAAATATAGCTGCAAGCAGCAATTATGGGGCCAAGCACCAGCATGGCAACCACTGCACAACCAAAAGATCTCTGACCAAGCACAGATCACATTGCCTCCGGACAGAATTGAACACACGACTTTCCGTTCCACAGTTCAGTGTGCTATTCACTGCAACACAGAGCCACAAAATTACCAATAATAAAAAAAGGGACATACCAAGCTTAAATAAATCACAGCCGAGCACAGCTTTTACCATGATCAACTTTATATTCATGTAACTTTTCAACAAAGATGTAAATCATTATTTGATTGGGGAAAAGCTCCATTCAGAAGAACAATACTAAAATCTCCTCACTACTCCCATTTCTACTTAATACATGACTTGCTGAGGTGGGGATCAACCCGTGATCCTTCCATTTGACATTTCATTGTTCTAACCACTGGTCCACTCAGCCGCTGGTCTATGATTTTGTATTCATGTAACTTTTCAACAGAGAACAATTTTTCAGAATTTAATTGTGGAACAGCCCAACATTACCAACCGATTAGCATGCTAAGCTAATGTTGGCCTATGGATAGATCGTAATCTTCTAAAAGACGGAAAACCCAACAGTTAGCATGCTAACCGATTATCATGCTAAGCTATCATAGCATGTAGTACGATAACCATGCTAAACAAACCATGTTCTCTTGAACTACATGTGATGCCATTTCAAAACTTCTCAATCCTTCCAAAAGATATTGCTCCCATATATATATATCAGAAGAATACCTGCAAAAAGAAATGATCTGTGATCAGCCCTGCAACTATTCAGTAAACAATACAAAGATTTTTTGTACAATATAACATCAGTTCTAACACTGGTCCACCTGGGAATCAAACCCACGACCTTTTGAACTATAAATCAGTGCTTTAACACGCTAAGCCACTCAGTTGACTTGACCATTTAGTGGCAAAGGGACTTCCTGAGGTTAAGAGTCAGCACTCAAGTTTAGGTTATACTTTGAATTATAGGTGGCGCTGTCTCCAAACTGCTCAAGTATCATCAGGCAATGATGTCCATTATGAGTACTAATTTTCTTTGAAATACAACAATTATGTAAAATATATATCATTTTGTAATACACTTCAATTTGGTGGATAGATAATAATATAGCTGATATGGTGAAAAAAATAGAAAGAAATGTCCATGACCCACCGACCTCAAGATTTTAGGATATACGGTTCAAAAGTTAGGGGCAAAAATAGCAATTTTTCACATCTTTTGACTCCTAGGGGACACTGTCGCAATACTGTCGCATTTGCCCTCAGACTTCGGTCCTCATGAAGCATACCAAGTTTAGATTTGATAGGACAACTTTTTCTTGAGATTTGATTGCCTCAAATACGTATTCATGGCCACCTCTAACTATTATTTTGCGTAACTTTAAAACAATAAGAGGGGAACAACCATATGTTGTAAATAAACTTTGTCCACAAGTGTATGTTGTTAAACTTGAAAAGAGCTCATCTCAACAGAAAACAGACCCCATATTGCCAGAAATATAAATATTAAACAATCTGGTATCTCAGTGTGAAGCACTTGCAGATGGTGCTTCAGTTTGTATTTTCACACAAAAAGAGAACAGGAAGTGAGAAAAACTACCGGCTGGCATCACACTTCCTGCACTCATGAATACAAGTGCTTTGAGAAGGTGAGACGTTAAGAGTTCACCTTTCTCCCACAATTACTCTTACTGCTACACTCTTTCCCTTTCAATTTCATCAATTCTCTCTTTTTCATTGCCATTCATTCATTCCCTAGAGCATCGTCTGACCTCTTTCTGCTGCAGAGTTCCAATATGAGTGGCACATTTTCCATTGCAGGGACTTAGCTCAGCACAGATACAGGACAATGTTATGGGAATTGCTATTCTGACAACAGACACTTGGGTGGTGTGCAGAATTATGCCTCTGTCAACTCTTGCACCACAATGAGTGAAACTTCCTTTAAATTGATCAAATGAATAATGAAAATGTGTTAAACTTAAAACAGCTTAGACCCTAGCTGAACAGAGAAATCCCTCCCTCTTATTAAAGTAAAACTTTGAGGGTTAGAAGCATTTCCCTTGAACCCAAATAACCCTGAATAACCACAAAAC
Source organism: Moxostoma hubbsi (assembly GCA_032164185.1). Lineage (NCBI taxonomy): Eukaryota > Metazoa > Chordata > Actinopteri > Cypriniformes > Catostomidae > Moxostoma > Moxostoma hubbsi. The sequence goes on along the minus strand of JAVLUX010000007.1, from coordinate 27,271,999 downwards.
TTGCAGCACAAGTGGCTTCTTGCACACAGAAGCTGTGATCAAATGCTGCGCTTTAATTACGGACTCTGTAGCATCTCTAAGGAGAAGTGTCTTAGTGGTGACCCTTTAGTTGGCCTGTAGCACTGGAGAGAACAACTTGTGTTGAAGTCAGGTGTAATTAAGCCCAGAGGTTCCAAAAGGAAAGACACATGGTAGAGACCTTTTATTAACCCCTGTAAGGGTTTGTAAAATTGGTTGGGCCCCACCATTTGTCTGAGGCACACCTTCCAATGCCACAATTGAACAGGGGTGACATCAATTATAAAGGTGTTTTACCTGCTTGACATCACCCTGCAGTGCCACTCAATGCAAACCCTGGTAGGCTGGGTAAATTTTACATTAAAATAGCCACATCCAACACTTAAAGTCTGTTCCAAGACCTAGTTAAGCTGGCTTCCTAGACAGAATTTTAAGGGCATCAGAGAAGGTAATCCTAGACTGCATTTCGATTTTGGCTGGCCAAAAATAAGCAGATACTTAAGAGACTATGATTGGATCATTATTGCAGTGATTAATATGTTTCAGCTGGCAACAGTTCTTTTAACTCTTAACTGATGCAGTGTGCAGCTTCTCATTTCTTAAACAACCATGTCGGAAGAAGTATCCCATTGTCGTGGAAAAGATGTTACTGTGTTTCAGAAGGGGCAAATTATTGGCCTGCATCAAGCAAAAAAATCAACTAGAGATTGCTGAAATCACTGGAATTGGGATAAGAACAGTCCAATGCATTATTAAAACCTGTAAGGTTAGTGGTGAACCAACATGTTTGCGGAAGAAATGCGATCGGAAAGAAATATTGAATGATTGTGATCGGAGCTAATGTGTAAATAAGTATTCACTTAACTGTTTTGTTCAGGATTCGCAGTTTGGTACCCGAACAATTCCAATCGTTGCATTTACAAAATATAATATTTACAAGCCTGGTTTCCACCGTTGAAAGTTTCCCTGAACTTGCATAGCAGAATATGGCGTAACACCGCTGCCGCTGTTTATCTCTTGACTCGGCAGGTGTAAAGGCTTCATTTTAACTGACTGGCAATATTAAAATAGTCAGCATTTGACTGATACTAAACAGTAATACTGATGTTAATTTTGCTATTTATTGTATTTTTATTTATTCTTTATTTTCATTTGTGTTCATTTCTAGAATTAGTTGACAATGTATAATAATAATGCCAAATATCCAATGATAAAAATATTTAAGAAAGCAGCCTTCCGAGTACCTTTACATAGTCATATCGGTGCTACAACTATATCAGCCACCACATATTGGTAATCTGTGAATCACGCACGCGCGCGCACACACACACACACACACACGTTGTGTTTAGAGCCTCAGTGAGGAAGCCAAAAGTAACTGTTGCAAGGAACACAAAACTCCCCTCTGGCTATACAGCATGAATATAATGCCAATATTAGTTATCCATGTGTAGTACAAGTGATGGGTGGGGTGAAGCGGAAAGACGCAGCTCTTGTATCTCGGTTTCCCTGAAGAGAGTTACCTGAACTCAATGAACTGCCCTGACCCCAGTCTATTAATGTAACAGAGAAGACAAACCAGCAAAGAACAAAGAACATAGTGATGGAAAAACGAAAATGCACAAGCAGAGCTTTCAGGAGAATAGCAATCAGTATGTTTACATGCACTTCGATCTCAGACAAACTAAAACAATGAGTCTTTTTACAAATTTCAAGTAAACACTTTTGAAATAATTTTTTTTTATGTTGGACTAATGGTTCTGCTTCATCCAGCACGTACAGTTGAAGTCAGAAGTTTACATATACTTAGATTGAAGTCATTAAAACTCATTTTGTAACCACTTTCATATTAGCAAACTATAGTTTTGGCAAGCCGTTTAGGACATCTACTTTGTTTATGACACAATCATTTTTTTTCCAACAATTGTTTACAGACAGATTGTTAATTGACTATATCACAATTCTAGGTGGTCAGAAGTTTATATACACTGTGCCTTTTAATTCTGTCAAGCCTTTAGGCAATTAGTCAATTAGCTTTTGATAAGACTAATTGGTGGTGTACCTGTGGATGTATTTTAAGGCCTACCTTCAAACTCAGTGCCTCTTTGCTTGACATCATGGGAAAATAAAAATTAATCCGCCAAGAACTAAGAAAAATAATTGTGGACCTCCACAAGTCTGATTCATCCTTGGGAGCAATTTTCAAATGCCTGAAGGTACCCCGTTCATCTGTATAATCAATAGTATGCAAGCATAAACACCATGGGACCACACAACCATCATACTTCTCAGGAAGGAGACATTCTGCATTCTGTCTTCTAGAACTGAACATAGCTTGGTGCGAAAATTGCAAATCAATCCCAGAACAACAGGTAGTCAAGTATCTATATCCACAGTAAAAATGAGTCTCATATGGCCATAACCTGAAACGCTGCTCAGCAAGTAAATAGCCAGTGCTCCAAAACCGCCATTAAAAAAAAAGCCAGACTACGGTTTGCAAGTGCACATGGGGACAAAGCTCTTACTTTTTGGAGAAATGTCCTCTGGTCTGATGAAACAAAAATTGGATGGTTTTGCCAAAATGACCATCATTATGTTTGGAGGAAAAAGGGTGTGGCTTGGTAAGAACACCATCCCAACCGTGAAGCATGGGGCTGGCAGCATTGTGTTGTGGGGGTGCTTTGCTGCAGGAGGGACTTCACAAAATAGAAGTTATCATGAAATCATGACATCAAGACATTAGCCAGGAAGATAAAGTTTGGTCGCAACTGTGTCTTCCAAATGGACAATGACCCCAAGCATACCTCCAAATTTGTGGCAAAATAGCTTAAGGACAACAAAGTCAAGGTATTGGAATGATCATCACAAAGCCCTGACCTCAATCTGATAGAAAAGTTTTGGGCAGAACTGAAAAAGCATGTGCGAGCAAGGAGGCCTAGAAACCTGACTCAGACCAGTTCTGTCTGGAGGAATGGGCCAAAATTCCAGCAACTTATTGTGAGAAGCCTGTGGAAGGCTATCCAAAACGTTTGACCCAAGTTAAAAATGTACCAAATACTAACAAAGTGTATGTAAACTTCTGACCCACTGGGAATGGGATAAAAGAAATAAAAGCTGAAATCAATCAATCTCTCTACTATTATTCTGACATTTCACATTCTTAAAATAAAGTAGTGATCCTAACTGACCTAAGACAGGGAATGTTTTCTGCGATTTAAATATCAGGAATTGGGAGTTTAAATGTATTTGGCTAAGGTGTATGTAAACACCTGACTTCAACTGTACACGTTAATCGAACCTTTCCGCCTGTAAACATCCTAAGTGATTTATTATAATTTGACAGCCAAAAGAACCAAAATCACTCTTACATTCTTATAGCACAAAAATACATTTACATACATTACATATACGAAATTATTTTGGAACTCTTTGTACACAATTTGCAGGGAGTCAGTATTGTTAGTGCACAAAGACTGAGAAAAAGATTATGGTGCAAAAGATTGAGTGTATGGGAGTTTGTGTCTGTAAGATAGGAAAAAAAAGATTGTGTGTGAGAGTGTGTGAGTGTGAGTGAGTGAGAGAAAATAGGGCAAAGCATGAAAGGAAAACGCTGCATACCTCTCAGCGCTGGCGGTAGTTCTCTGGGGGAAAGTGGATCCTGGTACAACTATTAAGCCTCCCTATACTTACCCGACACACACTCAATAAAAAATGAGCCCCGTTTCTTTTTGTGTTATTCAAAGTTAACCCAGTGAGTGGGGGAAGGGGGGTGGATACAAATGGAATCAAGGCCCCATCATTACCAACACCATTATGGTAATGGACCAGTGCTGCTGGGCACAGAGAAAAATGAACGAACGGTGGGATGAAAAGCATGCACTCATGTGAAACTACGATGTAGGTCACTTTTCACCAGAGTGCCAGTGAGTCACAGGCCTGAATCACGCCCTGCTCGCACAGTCTTTTCTCCCATTGGTCAACAAGGACAGGAATGACTTGGGTTGTTTTGCTATTTGTGGAGGTGATGAAATTTTGTCAGTTTGCAGGGACCCGTTATGCTAGTGTTCGTCTAGACTTGTAAGGCTTATGAAAGTTATATAACCGACGATAGAAATGTAGGCCTACTTGACAGATATTAGCCTAGACATATTAATGCAGCTAATATCAAAATATACACAACTTAATTGAAGACTCAAAGACAGGAACACAAAGAGATTATCTTGAATATAGGCTAGAGTGATTCTGTGTGCAAACATTGCAATTTTTGGGTGGAACACAAGGGATTGTAATCAGAACTTCAAGGAAAGTTCTCAAAATCTTAAGCTGTAGAACAAATCAGAGTAGATGCATTGAAGACTGGAGTGTGTTTTATAAGTCTCTGAGAATTCACAAGCGCAGCAAAATCTCCCTAGTAACAGTCAGACACTGTTGGCAGGTCAAATTCCATCTTGCAACATACTAGAAATGACTTCAGTGGCAGACTTCTTAAGGGAAAAGTTGTTGTCCACCTCACACTTTCTCTACTCTGCAAGATACTAGGCAATAGGGCTGCAACTAATGATTAATCTAACGATTAATAGAAGGATTATTAAAAATCCTATTGTTATCAAGTGTTTTTGTCTTGTTTTCCATTTAAAATAGTCTAAAAATCCTTAAAACAAGATACATTTAATTGAGAAACAACATACAAGATATTTAGACTTGAATCTTATGTATAATGGTGCGTTCACACCGGACGCGAATAGCGCGTCAGGCGCGAATGATTTCAATGTTAAGTCAATGCAAAGACGCGTTACGCGCGTAAAAAAATCCTGCGGCGCGAATGCGGCGCGGTAGACGCGAATTCGCCTCATTCGCGCGAATGGCGCGAATTAAGCGTTTGGCGCGTTAGGCGCGTTACGCGCGAATGATTTAGTTAGTGCTATTTGTGCATTCACGCGTTTGACGCGAATTCGCGTCTGCCGCCCGAGTTGAAAAATCTGAACTTCTGCGTCAATTCGCGCCGCGTTAACCAATCAGGAGCCTGCTTGCTTCACATTTTTTTTCTGTTCGTATTATTTCTTTTATATAATTGCCCTTAATAAATCATTTTACAATCTGACTAAATGCCTGGTGTGGTTCTATGCACAACAAAGCAAATCTTGTATCACATATCTTGTTTTTTTAAGATACAAGATGTATTAATTTAGTATTTAATGTTATTTATTCCATATCTAAATACAGATTATATGAAACATCACTGTAATGTAAAGACAACCAACAACAAAAAAATAGAAAGGTTCATTACTTTTGGAGGCTGGCTCCATTTATTTATTAAAAAATAAATAAATCATTTTACCTTGTATACAAACATGGAAAACCTGTAATTTTGTAAAGGTTAGTCCGAGTTTAAACTTAATACATGTGCATGTTGTGCACCTGACAGCCTGGAACTGAGGCTGACAACCTCGCTCCGATGCGGGACAGAAGGTCATCGAACTGGGCGCGGGACAGGCGGAAGTACCGCTGAAAGCGGCCGTCATCCAGGCGCAACTCCTGGAGCAAATGGTGAAACTCGCCGAACTGGGTTCGCCTCCGAAGGGTCTGGTGGACCCAAATACGGCGACGATGATCCCTACGCCGCTGTTTTTCTCTCCAGAGCAAATACAGAGCGGTGACTTGCTCGATAAATGACCCATCAACAACATGTAAAAAGATGGCCGCCAACGGGGTTCGAAACTTTTGAAACTTTCGCGCGTGACGCGCGTAAATTTTGCTTCAAACTTTTTTGTTTTTACGCGCGTCAGTTTCACTCTTGACACGCGAATTAACACAAAGTGGTCAAGCGTCAAACTAGACGCGGTAGACGCGAATTTGATGCGCTATTCGCGTCCGGTGTGAACGCAGCATAAGTGTAATTTGTATACAAGTGTATTTTTTTTCTTGGTTATAATTCTGCGAGTGCAGGGAAGACAAAATATACTTCAAGATCTATTCTCTAAAGACAAGTCTAAATATTGTATATGTTGCTTCTCAAGAAAATATATCTTGTTTTAAGGATTTTTAAATATTTGTATTTTTTTTACATCATATTCAACATTCTCAGATAAGAATTTTCTTCTGCAGTATAGTTGCTAAAGTGCATAGTTTTAAATGAGTTTGACATTATTTTTGGAAATCAAGCCGAAACAAAAACAAATCAAAAACTTTTTTTTATTGCAGTGCATAATGGGGCGAAGACTACACTTTCACACCTTTCTATTCACTTCAGTCCATCTTTAACTCACAAAAAAAAAAAAACTCTTATTAATAAAAGCTGTGTACTGCCAATTTTCTTCACGATAAGAAATGCACAGTGACACAATTCATGATTCAATAAATCACGAGCCATCCCCGCGACAGAGGCGGTGTCTCGTTTGGAAGGCTGTGTCCTCCGGAGGTCGCATTTGTAGGCCGCATCCGTCATTGAGGCTGTCTCGTTTCATAAAATCGAGTAAGACACTTCGAATGGAGCATTTGAATGCGAACTTCTTTCTCAGGAAATGAGGTGTATCCTTCGTGGGCACTCACAATGTTAATTCCCAAGTTGAAGTACCTCAGTAGATGGGTGCAGAGTATATAATATGTATAATTCTATTCATATATAATTAAAGTATTAAACTAAAAGTACAACTGTAAAATCTATTTTCTTTTCTCTTTACATATTTATAACTCTCCTAAAATGTACCTCATGCAATCCCTTCCAGAGGGACTTTGTTCCCTTCTCACTCAAAGTGCTCGCATTTGTTAGAGTGGCGTGCTGTCATAGCAAACATGTTATGTTTCAGTTTGTCCTATGAAGGCTGTCTCGATTTAAATGAGACTTGGTTATAGGAGCACGATTGGTATACTGCAGGATGCGTTCTACCTAGCACGCAGCCTTCGAAACGAGACACAGCTACTGTGTGCCTCAGCGGGTGCAGATTCAATCTCTCCCCCTTAGATCGGGACACCCACGCAACTCATAGAAGAGGTTCTGACCGCACAGGGAAATGTCAGTTTCGGAGTTTGTATTTATTTATATGATCTGCTTCTGTATTATTTGAACTTTAATCAAGCTATAACACATTAAATATAACTGCATTTAAGATGTAACACCGGGATGTTTCCTTTAAAGATGCTCGAAACAGAAGCTTTGCTTTAACGGAGTGGCAGCTCTAGCTCTGCTTATTCCACAATGAGTGTGTTTCTGTATTTACTTATTTTGTATTTTTGCATTAGAATTCCCTCATACTTTGTGATCTACATTACCGGAAGCTTTTTGTTAAGTTTAGAGTGCATCTGGAGGGTGAGCATTGTCTTCTTCCTCTCCTAGGTCAGGCACGAACTGCAGTGCTGCTCTCGCGCATCATTATTTTAATGTGATCTCATGTTACGTTAAAGGAGATCAAACGCTTATTCATCAACGGAAAATTTTCGATAACTTTTTGTCAACGTTGTCGATAATGTCGAATAATCATTTAGCCAGCTCCCAGACGCTAGACTACAAGTACATCTTTCATGCTCCGATTCATGAGCCAGTGTTTACACATAGCACACATAAGGTCACGAGAAAAGAATTTGCCTGCAAACCGGTATTGTTCAAATAATTAAGTCTTCTGTAATCTTTATGTAAAAAAAGGCTTTGATTACAGGCCTGCACAAACTGTGTTAAGAGAGTGTTTCAAACTTTATCTTATTCAACTACCACTCAAGTGGTAATCTGGTGAATGAACTGTAGATGTAGCAGTACTATTGTTCATTTTTAATTCAGCAAATCAGAAGCCCACTTTTATACATTGCTGAACTACTGTACAAACTATATGTTTGCTTTTTTATCTTAAACATGTTCAAATATATTGCTGGATGGATAGAATGTGAAGAGTTTAAAACGACTTGCTGTTTGTTTTTATAAACATTTGATTTTGACAAAAGGAGATATTAAGTTTTCATTATCCAAATAAACAATAGCTTTAACCATCATGATCTGATTAAAATGGCTGCATTTGTGTAACATATTTATGGAGGACAGCTTATGTTTTGATTCTTAGCCATTTTTACAGATTACGAAGTCATGAAGTATCAACCAGTCAACTTCAATGTCAAGTATGATTTTAAGCTTTTAAATGACATTCAGTCCTCAAACAGAAAGAGTTTCTAAATATTGCTGCCTTATCACAATTCAATTAGGAATGATATTGATTTATGTATGATCGATTAATTGTCAGGGATTGCCGGAAAGGCACATTCATCTGACATCTCACCATCACCAGAGTTATGTACTGTGTATACGCAGTGCATTATTTTTTTACTTAATTTCAAATAAAAAATAAATGATAAAATCTTAAATATTTCATGATCCAATATTTCAAGTTTCAATGAACTCGTATGTATACAATAGTATATATTGTTATACAAGTTATTATTAACAGTAATTCACAGTAATTTGTACTTAAACACCACTTAAATGCATTAAAATACAGTGAACTAACATCATTTTAAGAGGAAAATGCCAATACATTGCATTTAAGTGTATTAATTTCAATTATATTTAAACAGTAGGCAATAAGCACATATTATTTAGAGTCCTCCACATGCGTTTTGCTGTATTAATGTTATCAATTAATCGATTGTTAATTTCCACCAAGAACGATTATGAAAATGTATGATAATTGATATCTCTACTATTAATATAAAATATTATTTTTTTAAATACTTGAAAAGATTTGCATTTATTTCCAAGATTTAACCTCATACTAAATATAGAAACAGACATTTAAAAATAGAATGTTTTTCATGTCCTTTTTGAGCTTAAATTGAAAGAACCAAGCAAACATTTGCAGAACGGTATTTAACATTTGGTGGCCCATATAATCATTTCACTTCTGACAGTTCAAATGTAGCAAAATCAGCACCAGCATCACCCCACCACATATAAATACCAAACAGCACTGAACTGCTGTTTTTTGCTGTTGTCCAGCACTGTTAGTAAGCACATAGTGGTGTGTGACAGCACAGAAACCGTGCCTTTTCATCACCACAGCTGAACTCAGCAGGGTGAAGCTAACACGCTTCCCAGAGCTCTTTGTGGCCAAACCAAGAGGTAGCAATTTTCCAATTAAGCCACATTTTTATGGGTTTCTTGGACAGCGGAGGGAAAAGAAAAGTCCTGAAAGCAAACAAATAAGTGTGGTGCAGCACGTGGAGACAAAATTAGCATTTACCAAAGAGCTTTATTATGGCATATGTTAAAGGCTGAGTCTCAAGATGGGCTGCATTCTCCTAGCCAAAAAAATCAGGCAAAACAAAAGACAGTCAAACAGGAAAGGGATTTAATTAGATCAAGGTCAGTAATGAGATTATCTCTTTACCTAAATGTGTGTTAGAGGAGTTATGTGAGGGATCTCTAGAGAACAAACTGTACAGGACCTAAGACCGTAAGACCTTAAAGCAGTTTGTTTGCTTTTAAAGGCTTGGGTATACTACATTTGGGTATACTACTTCCTGTTCTGGGTTGTTTTGCACATGGTCGAGTTCTTAGATTTTTTTTTTTAGAGTATGCCCTTTTGACCCTGGCAAATATGAATGCATTTGAAGCATGCACACTACAACTGCTATGTGATACTCTTTTTTTTTGTTTTTTTTTGTTTAGTCAATGGCAGGAGCATGCGCAGACGATGCGCAGAGATGAAAAATGTCCGAGTTCAGAAAAATTGGACCGTACGGGACAGTCAGTATGTGTTGACAGAATTTGCATCGGGCATACTGTGCATGTTCTAAATAGCAATGTGGACAACCGAAGTTTACTTTTGCCTTAAATAGGGCCCAATGAAAAGTAATGCAATGGTTTGTTGAAAAAAACTTTTAATTTGTTTTCATTTGATTAAAATTTTATGAATTCATTAAAGTTTTTTTGTTAAAATAGGTATTAGCCAAAAATGTTCATATCTAGTTTATATGAAGACAGGCATGCTTAGCATATTGTGGCCTTACAAAAGTCCCAGCGATGAGGCCAGCCCAGTCATAGCTGGGTGAACCCCTGATCTCCCAGTAATAGTTACTGACCTACATTCTTCCAGTATTTCCCACAGGATTTTGTGAGACTATGGTGGGTGGACCTCGGACCCTCTAAGGGGGGTCTGGCAGCATGCCCCACCAAAAAAAGTCACACCCACAAAGCATAAATGAGAAGCAGCTCACAAATGGTCAAAACACAAAATCGACTAGAGAATACATTTGAGCCAGGGCTCGACATTAAGCATCAACATGTGCTTGTCCTCCAGAGAAATAAATTGGTCATTCACTAGTCCGAGTAAAACAGTTACTTGTCCGGAGAGAAAAATGGACATTTAAGTTTCATGCTCAAGTAACATGTCAAAGTTTATGTTGTATATTTTTCTAAAATTATGCCCGATGCCCAACCTAATAGTGTACCTATGCAATAAACTCAATTCTTTTTTGACAGAAATGTAATCTGCACTGGGTAGAGGAGAAGGCTATTGTCGTATGGTAATTATTTTATGGTACGTATGGTAGTTAAATAAAGAAAAGTCTCCATCACCGTCATTTACAGCAGGGGTACTTGTATAGAATGAGATCTACTTTTCATCATGTTAAAATTCAGTGCTTTTTGTCAGCTTTAAAGGTTTTTTTTTGTAATTTCGAAATGTATTTGTCTGTTCAGGTGCGCATTAGTGCACGCATTTTTTTTGAACACATGCGTATGTTCAGCACACACATATACGCTGCCTGTCAATCAAACATGGCGCAGCTGTTACTAGATCGCCTGCGAATTATAAAAATGCATCTTCATTAATTTCTGACTAACCAAGAGTGAGAGATGCTTTGCCGAAACAACGGCGCACAACACAACGTTAGAGATCTTTTATGTTATTATGAGAAGTGTAAAAATATTTTCGGTTCATTATGAAACTCTGGCAGGACAAATTAGACCGTGGGGGTCCACCACCGTCTAGGTAATTAATGGGAAACACGGATTCATTTGTAAAAGCCCATGCCAGAGTGAATAGGTAGAGAGGAACTTCAAATAAAAGAGGGCCTAGAGAGAGTCCCACTGACTGCTAGAGCAAGTTAAGTACTTTTCTAACACTGCCAATAAAGTTCAGAGACTTTTGAAACTTGGTATTACTTACAAAAGGTCTAAGTGTATCTACGTCAGAGAGATAGAGAGAGAGATAGAGATATGGAGGTGAGAGGTTGAAGAGAATAAAAAAAAAAAAGGAAAAAAAAGATGCAGAGTTAGGGAATGACAAGTAAATGTAACAAACAGCTTTTGAGGGTCTTTGGAGAGCTCCAGAAACAAAAGAAAAAACGTCTCAACTCGTCCAAGGCCTCAATGCTTGCTGCTTGCTTTATGGGACACAGATACAGCTCATTGCAACACTGCAAAGAAAGCTTGTGTCGTAAGTTGGACCACTGAGATAACGAAAGAGTGATTGAGTTAGAGTGGGGGAGAGAAATAGAAAATCTGAGAGGGCAGGGAAGCAAAGTGGAAGGTAAAGAAAATCAAACTAGGTCAAATGTCAGAAGTGGGATTAGAGAGTTGTTTAGTTTGACTGGTTGTCAAGGATCCATTTACAGTGTTTTCACTGCTGTTCGACCGCTGTAACTTGCCCTTTATCTTAACAGAATGTCAAATACACACCTCTCACAGAGGTCTATACAAACGGTTACATATTACTTAAGGTGCATTAACAAGTATGCTTTCGCTCTAGTCTGAATCAAGTGGTCAAGGTTTGGCAGGTTAGTATGGCCCAGTTTGTCCCTGTTGGTAGATGCCATAACTACAGCATTTGGTTCCAAAAAGCATCTTTCACTACTGACACAAGTGAAGAATTGGGGATGTGCGCATTCTTGACATGGCATTTATGGCTCTAAAAAAAGCCTGTCTGCAGAACCGAGTGCACATGAGCAAAGGCAGACTTTAAATTGCATACTTCCGAGAGGTCAAGCGCCATCTGGACAACTTCCATTGAGATTAATGGGAATGTTAATGGATAGCTTTCTCAAGGTATTATAGACCTCCTCGGTCTGAATACCATCAGTCTCTTTGGTGTTTTCCGGTGACAAATTTTAATTACTGTGAAAGAATGAATACTGAGGAGGCAGCTCTATCACTTCTTTGCGTTTTTGTCAAGTGATTTAAAGCTACGAGCAAAAGGCCATTAGACAGGAGTTATTTCACTCCTCAGTTAGATGAAGACAATCACAGGATGGGTAGAGCAGCCATTCCCACAACTCTATTAACTGTACTCGCCTCATTAGGCCACAATGTTCATTTGCAGCAACCTACAAAATTCATTCTTATAATTAACAATCAAGCAAGTGAGGAGAATGCAAGCTCTGCAGGATGAGGCGATCCATTTCTTACCCTGTGTAGAGGAATATTTCAGACACAATGATGTTTAATACACTGACATCTGAGATTTTACCAGGAAAAAAAATGACGTACTGATGAGTGGTGCACACAATGCCATTATTTCATCATGCCATCACATTAGGGATGTTCGGGAAGAGAAGTGATCCATAAAGCAAATTTCATTACGACACAAAATATTAATAATGCTGTTGAAACTATGGTATCGGCACTTCTGTATAAAGCTGCTACTAAAGATGTAATGAGACCGGTATTTCAACAATATCGAATGTACAGATTCAGTGCTAATTTCTTTGTCATTTATCACTGAGTGTTTACATTAATTACTTGAAAAAACTTGATGCAAAAAGACTGAGAAAGATGGTATTTTTTTTTTTTTTAACAAAGAGTGTTGTTCAAAAGTACTGTATTAGTTTTTTGCTGTGGTATCGAGAATTGTGAAATTGTACTGTATTGGTATGGACTACAGAAATGTTGGTACTGTACCAACCCTATATGAAACTAAGCAAGAGGTTAAAGGCTATCTGGGACTTTCTCTCAAGAGCCTCTGACTAGAAATTATTTTACAAAAATAATAAATAAAAAAAAAATGTGCTGCATTACAGACATGCTGAAAACAATCCTAGTTGGCCTTCTTCCTTTTAACCTTCCCCAGCCCAATCGCCCTACAAGGTGCTGTCTAACCCCTTCCCAATGGGCCCCTCCCCAGAGCAGATTTAAGCCCCCAGGCTTCCCTTAATTTTATTGCCTGTGTTTATAGCTGGTCTTGGTTACTCTCTCTGCCCTATTTTCCTTGACATTTTATGATGTGCAATATAAGAGATGCTCCCCCAACCCCCTCTGTCTGAGTTTAAGTACCTCATCCCCAATTCTTTTTTCTGTGTCGAAATCTGGCCCTCAGGAATTCACTTGATGTCATTGGCTCTCAGGAAACACCACAATGGGTCATGTGAAGTTTTTTTTAATCAAATCACACATCACTGGACAACATTTATCTCGGACCAGCAGCATAAAACTTTAAAAAGAAATTCTGGCTTGTTACTTTATTTCCACACACATTATCAACTACTGCTGTTGTAACACCGCAATAACCATCAAATATAGTTTCAAAGTAGTCACTCACAGCAACATTATGCTCCTTTTGCACATTTGTCTTTACAGTCACACTTTGGTGCGTTTGGAGGTAAAACAGATGTAGGGCCATCCATCTGTAATCTAGATAATCACTTTCAAGTCGAAGAACATCTGAAGCATGGGGGACTGGCCAGGATGGCTTAGCCATCTTTAGCCCAAAATCTGTCAATGTGTTTGGGCACAGCACCCACCAAATCCGCCTTAGTGCTATTTAAATAGAGCTACCCCCTCCAGCCATACTTCTTCAGACTGACTGAATTCCACAAAAAGAGAGTAAAAGAGAAAAAGCAGAAACCAGAAGAAGAGGTTATGTATTATCAAAAGTTAGCTTAGAACTGATCAGTAATGGACAGTGTATGAAATTATAATTAGGTTACACCTAACCAGACAGAAACAAAATCCTATCAAATGTATTCAATGGAGAATGTAGCCACATGCTTCATCTGTGGCTACATTCAAGACTCAGTTAAAAACATATCTATTTAACATGTATTTCATTTAATGTGACTGTATGTATCCTACGTGACTGTAATTGTGTGTATGTAAATGTATTGTAATTCACAATGTAAAGCGACCTTGAGCTACGGAAAGGCGCTATATAAATAAAACTTCTTCTTATAAGAGGAAATCATGCTAACCTCGTCCTCGCTAACCTCCCTGTGTGTATGTAATCTCGTCCTTGATAACCTTATTGCGTGTATGTTGTCTAACAAAGAAATCCAGCCACAAAGAAATCCAGCATAACCTGATAGTTCATACTAAAAAGAGATCTAATGTGCAAAATGTGGTTGTGGTTTTTCAGTGTAAGGCGGTACTTTAAAGCAGGCAACAGCCATTACAGCTGGAGGGCTGCACATCTGATTTGGAAGGTCGCCATGTGTTGCAAAATCTTGCCCTATGGCCTTGTGCAGGTTCAAATCTCGCCGTTCTCTACCACCATGATTACAGAGCCGCACAGCTAATGTTCAGCCTTCAGGTAAATGTCATCTCTCTGATGTGAATCTTTGAGACACCAGACGGGTGTTCTGTATGTCAAGTATACGGCATTCACAACATCTGCCCATTAACCTGTCAGGGGTCATTCTTTGTCACTAAACTAACATTAATTTAGTTAATCTCCGTCATTCATGACTAATTCACCACTTTTTCACTCGAGGAAAACTGACATTTGAGATTTCTGTAAAGGGAATCTTAGATGATAGGGCAAGAGTCTGAGATGTGTTTTGATTTTCATCAGGCATATAATAACTTCCACAGAATAACTTTATAGAGCAACAGTGCCCACACACTTTTTAAGCAGTCATGGTTCTGGATGTATTTTTCCCATTCATGAAATCCTTCATAAGAGTTCTAAGAACCAAATCAACAGCTCTGAGGAGAAATCACAGCATTTTAAACTTAAATTTGAAACAAAAATCAGGAATCAGGGAAAAAGGCACAAGACTGTGTACTTCACATCTTAAATGGGAAGCATTGTGAATGGCGTATTTGAATAAAAAACGATAAACAAATAAAGCAAAGCTTTGATTTCAAGTTGTTGATTATATGTATAGAAACAACATGTTTTCATTTGATTGCACAATTTTGAGATATAAGCAAATATATGAGTAGTGTGCGAGTGTAGGGTGACAGACTCGGTTCTGCTTCAGAGCTCTTTTGCTTCGGATTGTTCACAGTGATTCTCTGATTGGTGGATTTTTCTCCCTCTGGATCATGGGTGGCGTTGTTTTTTCACCAGGAATTCTACTATTAAAACACAATTCAATTTTTTTTAATGAAGATTAGAGAATGTGGATGGATGGCTTCAACAGAAGCATATACCATTCATTACCAACCTTGGAGCTCATGGTAAGTCTGTCTGTCTTTTTAAGATATTGTTAATAATCAATTCCCCTACGGAAAAAATAAAATAAATAAAAAAGCATTTAAACTGTGCTATCTGGACTCCAGGCCACAACCATTTATGGTACACCACCAGTTGGTCACATTTGTGTATGCCGCAGCCTCCCCCATGGCACAGATGTGGGGTGTGTGTGCTGCTGATCCGCCTGGATGTGTGCTGCCAGAGTGCCAGCAGGCCCCGTATATATTGCAAGCCTTGCTCTGTATTTAAGGCTAGGAGAAATAAACACTCTGTCAGCCAGCCAAAACAACAGCAACACAAGCGCTGCTCTTGCCAACAAGGGCTCCTGGCAAAATGCAAACTAGCTGCTCTCCAGTTCTATGTTTCAATAGCAGGCTTGCCACGCTGTCTAAAGTTCTGTAAAAACCCCAATCCTAAGTGAGCCTCGGTTTACCAACGGAGCAGGGAAGTTCTTGCCTCCTTTTACTCCTTCCCTCTCAAACTCTCTTACTTCTCCCCTTCCGCAGGAATCAATCTTTTTCCACTCTCCATCCCCTCCCAACTGCAAACTGGCTGGGCTATTGGTCCTGCCAGCACAGCACGGTTCATGGGAAACAATAAAACGGCACATGCATTTCCTTAGTTAGGGCTTCCACAATGCAGCTCTAAAAGAGGCTCATCAAGTCGCCGGTAACACCACAGATGTTACAGTCAGTACATTTACATGCGCAGCTATAATCGAGCAACAGTGGGTTCTCGTGTACACTGTCAGAAAAAAGGGTATGGTCTGGGTCCATTTGTGATCACATAGGGTACAGCTTATGTGGTTGTACCCTCACTGGGTCAAGTTACATAAAGTTACACTTTAAGGTGCTAATATGTACCCTTTAGGGATAAATAAGGTACACATACATTTCTGTCCATCATAGGGTCCATGTATGTACCATTTCACCCAAAAGAGGTACAAAATACTATGATCAAATGATTTTCCTGGTGGGGGATGGGGTGGTTTGTGGTTGCCAAAGCCAAACCCTTCAAGTGCATGAAATGCACTTCATAGTCCCTCCCATACATGATCTCAACAATTCAATAAACATGCAATTGAAAATCACACAACATAAACTTAAATACATTATAAAAACGAAATGCTATACAGTAAAATAGTTCACGTTCTCATCCATACAAAATTTTTTTTTACACGTAAAACCAATTCTTTAAAATTAAATTACAAACATGTTTAGAAACAATGCAATTTTATCCTGTATAAAATAAACAAGCTGTTTCTTTAAATAAAATCAATAAACTTTGGATCTTTTGGACGTTCAAATGAAGAGCGCAAACATATGCAAAATTCATAGAAACTTTAACAAGAGAAATGGAAGAGCTGCAAGTGCAACAGGCAATTTCACAGTTTATTCAAATTCATCCAATGGGATTGACCACACGTGCTGTGCATGGGAAGTTTTGGATGTGAATGGACCGATGCTCGCAACATGATGAAGGATCTCTGACTGTCGACGGAGGATTTTCTCTTCAAGTTAAAATAACCTGAACATAAAGTCAGAGGTACGTTTAAATGTAAGTGTTGTTATAATTGGTATTCCGCTTGTATTTCATGCCAATTGACATGGCCGTTTACATGTTTGCATGCTAACCATATTTGCTCTCCTGCTAAAAATACTTGATTATACAGGCTTGAGAAAGCCAACATATTGTTTTCCAACATCAGTTTTTTACAGAATAATTGGAGGGACTGTCGAATTGTTGAAAATTATTGCACACCCCATATTGGTATTCGCATTGCAGCGATTACACCTCAGATTTGCATTCATTTTCAATAACTTGACACTCGAGACAATCCTTCCACTTATACCAAATACGCTCAATACTTTTTGTGTCACGTTTTCTTCATATAAACACTTTAGTCTGTCGAACTGCTTTCTTGCAGTCTCTCTGGCATTTTAATATTTTTCTATTGCTGAAAAAGTTGAATATTTTACCCAAAAAGGAAAAATCTGGTTTTTACTCACCCTAATGAAACTTCAAACCAACATTACTTTTTGTGTTACAAAGAAGAAAACGGTACATTTCTGGTGGAAGGACATAAACCACAGTAAAAGTATTTGAACTAAAAGGTGCGATGTATTCTAAATTTTCTGTAGTGATATGATCACTTTGATGAACAGAACATAATTTAAGTTATTTACTATCAATTTAAAGCAATAAAGTCCTGAAAACCCCAATAGTAAGGTACTGTCAACTGCCATTGTGTTGAAAAGATAGCCTGTGATGTTCATTAAAACCTCTTCTTTTATGTGCTCCTAAAATGTATTTTTGGGTGAGTATTAAAGGGTGCTTAAGTTAAAATGAAATGTGCAGTAACATTTTTGAAATGAAATGGTTAAACTTTTTTTTAATCCTGCTGTATTTGATGACAAATTGTTATTCTGAGATGTTTAAACTGTTAATTCTGTGACCTTGTGAACAAAAATAAGAAATTATTGAATGTAGTAAATAATGCACCCTTTCCAAGAGTACATTATAGTACCATAAAACTGAGTTTCAGGTTAGTCACCAAGGGTACATATTTGCCTCTTAAAAGGTACAAGCTGTAAGTGTACAAAATGTACTGTGTTTCAGGGTAGGCGAATGTACCTTTTGAGGGTACTGTCACAGTGACAAGCCATTGCACCCCTAAAGGTACAAATTATGCACTTTTTTCTGACAGTGTAGTCGAGCTACATTCTTCTGTCCATCCATGTATACACGACACAATGCATAATTTAATAAAGGACGTCAGCTGAGGTTGTTAAATATTGCATGTTACCTCTGTCTTACATGTGCAAAACACAAAGGACAGTTGCGGCCCTATTAATGGGCATATATGCTGGAAGGCACTGAGCTAAAATTGCATTACCTAGGTCTGTTAGTCTGACTTCATGCACACACAAAAAAGGCATGTTAAAAATAAAAAGAATTATTGTTTTACTCTGAAATCATTGCATGTAGATGTACTGACTGTGCAGCATTTGTAGTATTTACAGGATCAATGAATCACTGCAGTCTTCCTAAACAATGTGCAATCCAAACGTTGTCCTGATTCCTGTCGGATACTTTCAATTTAATTCATGTTAACAAGATTAAGCTTTGCGTTAAAACAAAATAGCTGTGTTGGAAATTTCATAAGGAGGGTGGTGAATAGCAAGTTAACAGTCTTCGATTGGGGGAGGGAAAGCAGAAAGATCAGCCTGGCTGCTTTCATTCTGCTTGGTCCCATGCAGCCTTCAGAATGATGGAGAGCTTTTCAAACACTCCGTGATGGATGCCTCCTGAGAAATGGAGCGATAGAGCCTCTTGCTGTGCAGAGGTAGCAGGACCTAGAGGTCAGGTAGGCAGAGGGCTTAAACCGCTCCTGATGGCCATGAAGGTGCTCATGTTTGAAGGCCACAACAGAACAAAATCACATGGCACACTTTGGAACAAATTATGATAAACATAGTGACACACAAGACACACCATTTACTCTGTGTCGATTAAAGTAACCTACTCCTGAAAACATAAATTATTCAATGTCTCTTGTGCTTATGCAAGTAAACGAATGTGGTCATCAATAAACTCCCATGCGTCTGAATAGTTCTGGGATTATGCGAAAGAGCAATTCAGTCAAAGGCCCTCTTGAGAATTCTGATGGTCCAGATCTTTGTGCAGTTACCACAGATTTACTTTGCAAAGTGGAAACTACGATGGTTTAAAGGAGAAATCCTAGACAGCACACTATTATGGTTACTTATGGACCATATATGCCACATCTGAATGGGAGAAGCCTCATTCTGACAGGCATCATTACAAATATAGAGTAATAAGAAAAACCTCAGATCTTCACAGAAACAAACAAAGCAACTCAGAGTGCATTCAAATCTAATCTCTTTTTAAGGTAAGTCTAATGTAACAAAACACAAGATCTTAAAAGGGGTAAAGGAAACAATTAGAGAGTTACAAATGTTCCTAAAATGATCCTTGACTACAATGGGACCAGCTCGAGACGATTCTACCAGCTCTTAGGATCTCCACTTGCCATTTGTACATGGCTTCATTTAGAGTTTGCCACCCCAACACTTTGAAGATGAGCAAATGTGCACCATGGATACATCACTGACTGTCTCCTTGCTCTCCATGTCCTTTACAAAAGACATCAATACTTTGGCTGGTAGGACTGTTCTCCATAAGAAAAGGATGCTGAGCTGCAGAACAAATCATCGCACAAACAGGCTTACACAAGATTAGCAATGTTGACATGCCCTAACAAAAACTGGAGACCATGTTTCCAGGCATACGCTGGCCCCCTGAAATGTCACCCTCGTGCTGCAAACACATACCATACGCCATGAGAAGACACCAGCTCAAATATGACATCATCTCCTGGACTTGTACATGTTGTGGCAATGTGTGCATTTTCTAACGATACAGATGGTTTCTTATTGGAAATAGTTCATGGGATTTTAGAGATAATTTAAGTATTTATTTTAAAAAAAAACGCTATTTAGAATAATACACACAATTGCAAACATTCAATAATCAACTATAATTAACATAAAACATAATTTAACCCACTATAGACCCACTAAGCTGTTTGGCATGCACCAACATATGGAGTCAAGCATTTAAGTTTAAGAGCCAGAAAAAACGAAGTTTCTTGACATAAGTTTCATCCGAATATGTTATAGAAAAATATATAGTATGTGTGCCACCAAAAGCATGGGAATGCTGTCAGGAAAAATTCCCTTAAAATAAAACCCGAACTATAATAACAGGTTCGAAAATACAAGATTGAGGTACATTAACAGTTAATAAACAACAAACACAAGATAGTGAGCTGGTCACGTGAACGTTCCAACACGTCTATGATGCCTAGGTAGACAGCTCACTAGCTTTTGAGACACAGCCAACATGTACATGCTGGAAAACACCCACACTCGTATCAGCTGACGTGAAATTGAGTTGTTGCCCTGTTAGAGCCCCTCTGACCCGCAACCCCCAAAACATTCAGTCGTCGGGTGGGAGGAACTCAAAATCAAATTGTCCGCATAATGTTAGATCAGAGACTGTGTTAAGAATAAGAGATTTTCCGTTGGAGAAAACAAAAGGTCACCTACAGTGATTTGAGCCGCTCCAGTGCGGGTTTCTGAAGCCGCGGGCCGCTCCCGACACGAGGCCTTTATCCGGGATCAAACAGCCGCGGTTGTGGTGGTAGTAATCCATGCTTAAAAACGGGTTCGGACTAGCAGTCAGTCCAACAACGTCCACACTCTCGTACATCATGGAAGAACCACTGATAATCTCCCAGAAGTAAACGCCTCCTTCCTATGGTAGATATCTTCAGTAGGCTAAGACTAAAAATATTCTGTGTAAGTGGGAAATTACAGCTAAAATTGTCAAACGATGGGTTAAAATGTAAAAAATAGAAATCCAATAAACAAAAACGAAAAGGGAGCGTTTCCACGAGGGACGAAATACACTTGAGCAAGAACCCGTGCATTAAAAAAAATGTTATTCAGTGTGTGTCACTTCAAAAGAAGCTCGCGCTGTCCACGGGGGATGAACTACATTCTTCAGATTTTAAAATCCTGCACCAGTTGTTGCAACACTGAGATCACCGAGCTGTCGAAATTGTCTCTATATTCAACCTAATGATCGATGCAAAACTATTATACGAGTATAAGCGCTGTTCCGCGCGCAGACGAGGGCAGTCCGTGGAAATGTCCAAAAACTGGAGTGAATATTCTTAAAAAGCTCCAAAACCGATACGTGCTCTAAATAATGTTCGTTAACAATCCGATTTGTTTATGCATATTTACGGTAGACAAACAATCGTCCTCATCGGTGTGTGTGTTGGAGAGAGAGAGATCAGTCTCGTGAATAATCCCGTTTTAGGTTGCGGGTCAGATACGGGAAGAACTTGCTCCAATGTTTCCAGACACTGCGAAGACGCAAACTCAAAGTAATGTCTTTAACACCTTGCGTCGATCCATTGGCATACTTCTGGGAAATTTCTCTTTAAAAAAAACAAAAGCGCTCATCGACAGGGTAGCTCAGATCCTCGCGCAGTTTCGAGGCTATCCCACATACACCACAATTTTTGACGAGTGTCAGCAGCTGCGCACAAACTCCACCTTCATCCACTCCCACTCAGACTGCGCGCTCTCTCATTGGCTGCTGATAAACCTAAACTCAGTCTGATCAATGTAACATCTATCAACGAGAATCGGTCACCATAACAAGGTAGTGTATAAAGTTTACCCATATTTACGTCTTTAACTGCGCATTTCTTAACAACATATTTAATGACTATGTACTAATCTTATTAAATAAATAGGAGACAGTCGTTATAATATTGTTATAAAAAGGTATATTCTGGGTTCAATATAAGTTAAGCTCAAAAGATCATTCGACAGCATTTGTGTCATAATGTTGATTACCACAAAAATAAATTTAATCTCATCCATTTTCTTAAAAAAAAAGAGCAATACAGAGATTGCAGCAAGGCACTGACATAGAAGTGAATGGGGCCAAATTTTGGAGGGTTAAATGCAGATATGTTAGGCTTATAATTTTATAAAAGCACTTACATAAAATGATCTGTTAAAACTGGTGATTATTTGAGCAGTAAAGTTGTTAAAGTCATAATTTGTACAATCGTTTTAGAGTTTGTTGACATCATCATGACAACAAAGTTGTAAAATTTACTATAAGTTTACACAGAAAAGGTTAGTGAGTGATTTTATCATCCTAAAATCATGTTAACACACACATTGTTTATGTTTTGTGCCTATACTTTTGAAGTTGTGAGTATTTTAATGTTTACAGATTGGCCCATTCACTTCTATTGTAAGTGCCTCAAGGTAACCCAGATTTTTGTTTGTTTTTGTTTTTTTAAAGTTTTTTTTGTGGTAATCAATATTATACCACAAATGCTGCCTATTGAGCTTAACAAAATATTCAAATATTCCTTTAAGTACTAAATAACACACTATATATAGGTATATATGGGTGCTTCTTCAATTTAGGGCATTTCATTGTTCTTTACGCACAACGGTTACTTATTTATCATCTTTTTAGACTTTCAGTATTAAACTTTGAAAATCCATTACAAAAATACAAATTATTACATGTTATGATCATCTAAACAAAGAGTGAAATTAACAAACCATTTCAATATTTACTGTGTGAAAATTATTTCTAGCAATTTTTCGAAAATTACGAGCTTTTTCAAAAGTTGACAAGAGTACTTGTTAGCCAAGTCAACGAAAGTGTGAAGAGATGAAACATGAAACATGAGACAAGTGATGTTCAAGAAAACAAAGAAAAATCAAGGTAAATCTCAGTTGTGAGCATAATATTTTTGCAGGGCATCATTTCAATGCCATATTATGCAAAAATGAAAATGTATGAAAATATAATTTAATTGTGTGTATTGAGGAGACATCAAATGTTAGCTATGAACAATGCTGAGTAGTAATGAATTGCATTTAATCTGAGACGCATAATCAGAATACAAAAATCAGGTACTTGTTATTAGATTAAATTACATTTTAAAATACTCATAATCAGATTACATATTAATCAGGTAATGGCAGGAAACTGTCCATAATTTATCGATCGCTCTAATTTCTTATATATATATATATATATATATATATATATATATATATATATATATATATATATATTTTTACATTTTATATTCTTAACCAGCCTACAGATGATGTAAGCAAAACTTTTTTCAAATGGAGGGGGTCAGAGATGGAATTGCACATACCGACCTTATACTAGCCGCTAGCCATAATTAGACTGAAGATGGAGCAATAATCCATGCATAAATGCAGAACCGATTGCATCAGTGCTGTAAAGTTTAATTTAGATTTGCAAATTGCTTTTGTACTCGGCTTCAAAAGGTACATGAAGGTGATTTTGTGACAATTTTTGTGACTTTTTTTTTGGAATATAACTTGTCTGATCTGTTACCATACCTTAACAGATATGACAGTGTTTGAAATGCCAAAATTGTCAGAGTAAGAACCTTTTAAGAGCATTTTTTATTTCACTCAGAAACTGTCAAATAGCAAGTAAAACACACCAACAAAATCAAATAAATTCTCATGTTTTGAACCATAGTTTTTTTTTTTAAACATTTTTACTTTACATTTAGGCAACATAATGTCAAAATGGTACAAGCTTATCCTACTCAAATGCTTGTGACATCATATAAACAAGAATGTATCTAAAAGCAATAAAATTAGATTACTTTAAAAAATATCATCAAAGAGATAACGTTACAGAATACAATTTATGTAATGTAATTTGTAATCAGTACCGGATTACAATTCAGAAGTAATCTACCCAGCCCTGGCCACGAAATAAGCCTTAGCAATTGGTTATATTAGACCTATTTCCTTATTATTCCATTAATTCAAAAATTAAATTAAATATACACTAACATATGTGTCTTCTTAATGTGTTGTACATGTTTTCTGTTATTACACAGTTCACAGACTACTCAAGTAAACCACCATATAGTGTCTCTAAAAAGCAAACAATCATTGACCCCAAAACTGCTTTATCAATACAAAATGAGGTAAACATCACATTGCAACACTATCTAGTTTCCCACCACAAAATCCATAGACACTGTCTGGAGAGTAGTGTTCATAACAAGGCAATGAACACTTGGGCTGGAGCCCTACAGTATCTGTCAGCTCAACGCACCAAGGTTGCTGCAATCCGCTGATAGCTCCATCCATCAGTGAAATGACGTATTAGCCTCCCCTTATTTTCCAGCTTCAGCCCTCACATTTGTGTCCTTGACATGTAAGAGGTACTATATTGATTTTTCACCATCTAAAATATTAGCCTTTGCACAAAACGCTGCTCATTCAATAAATACACATTTATTAATAATGGACAGTGCTTTTAATCCAAAAAGACCCACATAATGTGTGCTATGAAATGGTCAGCAAAATTGAATAACTGGGTCTAAGGAATACTGCTTTCCATATCTGCCTCTTTACATATTTCTCACTTGGCATAATGCTTAGCAACACATCCACATACAATAGGCCAAGTGACTGTAATACTATATAAACAGTATACTGTAACACAGAATGACACACTGAAAACTGACTCCACATCTCTAATTTATACTGTACCTCTGACTTTGCTAAATAATAGAGTATCAAGATTGAACAACATTTTAATAGTATCGAAACGTAAAAATTATCTGTCAAGGGGGACATAATTGTCTCAAGAAATGCCACTTCTAGTCTTCTACTACTAGATGCTATGTTTATCATTAATAAATGAGGCCATTACATCAGTATAAGATAGCACTGAGTGGAATGCATGGAGAATTCAAGAGCAGTGAATTCTGTGACATTTCACAAGAACATCAAAGGTCAAAAACTAACAGACTAGTGTAATAAGCTACATGTGTCAAATGAGGAAAATGATCTGAGATTCTCAATACCTCGACACTACAAGAATTGTGAAGGGCAATATATATATAGGGGAAGGAGGGGGTTTGTATGGCGGCTATTAGGAATTCAAAGACTTTATGGGGCTTTAGGAGGAAATGCATGAGCAAACCTACTGGCAACTTGAAAGTGTAAGGCTATTTATTGCCCTCAATCCACCTCCCCCACTTCACCTCCTCCAAATATGCATGAAAAAAGCTCCTTTATTTTCTCTTAAGCTTAGTTCTTATCAATGATAGAACAAGCATAGCAAATACGATGTTTAGGAGCAGATACTACATGTCATTTGGTGACATTCACAGAACATATTGCCATGGGTCAATGCCTTTTGTGAGCAAATTCTTATCATTATTCTGTCAGTCATATGATTCAGTTTGTCCCAGAATGCTCTGCCTAGATGAACAGATGGGTGTTTGCATTCACTCACAATGCCTGTAATCTTTTAGATAGGGAGGGGCCATCATTTAGTATTGTTACAATGAGTGACTGTGCTGACCTATTATGTTGTAGGACAGTATGGATGTACCACATGCTATTAACACAAAGGTCAAAAGACAGATACCAACTGAGGATGTGCACATTTTCAACAATGACAGCTTTATTTTTTATTTTACTTATTTATCACTCAAAAGGACAGCTATATACAAATATACAGTTCTGTTCAAAAGTTTTAGGCACTTGTGAAAAACATTCAAAGTGAGGATTTCTTAAAAAATAATGATATAAATAGTTTTCATTAATCAATTAATGTCATTCAAAGTCCAGTAAACAGATAAAGAGCTGAATCAATATTTGGTATGGACACTTTTTCCTTCAAAACAGCACCAATTCTCCCAGGTACACCTGGACACAGTTTTTCTTGGTTGTTGGCAGATAGGATGTTCCAAGCTTCTTGGAGAATTCACCACAGTTATTTTATTTATTTAGGCTGTTTCAGTTGCTTCTGTCTCTTCATGTAATCCCAGACTGACTCAATGTTCAGTGGAGGCTCTGTGAAGGCCATGCCAGCAGTTCCAGGGCTCCCTGTTCTATTTTATTCGCAAAAGGAATGTTTGGGAGTCTAACATTTATATTTCCTATTGACACACTAAAGTTTAAGATATCTTATGTGCCTAAGACTTCTGCACAGTACTGTATATTACAAAGCAAACCATTTTACATGTTCCAATAAAATTCAATCACATAGAAGAGTATCTTTGCCACATAACCTTGATCGTAATCTCCACACATGCACACCATTAACTCTTCTGTGAACCTCTTTGAAGCAATTTCCTGAAACTGAGTTACATAAAAAGAGTGGCTATAGCACAGAAAGCCATAAGGCCGAGTATCATTATTAATCAAAATTCATAGATCATAAGTTATGGTGCAATATAAAAGCATTAAGAGGTTTATGCCTTACAACTGGTGTTTGTTCACACTGACTGCTACTATGTGCCAGCTGGTGCTTATTGCTGTGGTGAACATATGGTGAAAATTAGCTACTGGGATCCACTCTTCCAGATGTGTAATGTTTGTGGTGAAGGCTATTGACTAATCTGCTGGGCCGCTGATGATCCTAATTGCTCGAGCGGTCCTCTCTTATTACTACTGGCTCAAGGTCAAGGATTAAGAGATGAGAATAGATACACCTCTTAACCCTGCACAAGCCATACTTATGGTTTGTAGTTGTTTGTATGGTGAATTATGGTGTGGTTTGAGGTTAAGCATGTGAGATATTTACAGATTAAAAATGCACTCCAATCATTGTTGGCATCACAAGATTGTAATGCATCTCTATCTCCTTACAGTAACAACACATTTTATTTAATTGCATTTCAATCGCCAGTGTGATGGGGGGCCAAGATTAGAGTGTGGCATGGACGGTCAAGTCCATGCCTGTGCATCCACTTCACCTGTCCCCTGGCTATGCATCATAACACCCTATTGACCCAGTGACCCCTTGTGACCCAAACAAAAGATGAACAGCTCAATGACACATATGGCTGTTTAGCCAGTGCTAGTGTGTTTACATGCAGCATGTTTGTATAGGGTCAGCAGAGTATGTTCAGGGCATACAAGTAGATATTTAATATTTTGTCAATCTCTATGTATTTCCATGACAATATATTAGGGATGGTTCATGATGGTCTCCAACAACCGACAGGTTGATTAAATACTTTATCTTTGAAAGACTTTTTTCATATATATATGAAAGACTTAAATAATACACAAGTTTTAACAGGATAATTAATATAAGTGCTTTATTAAATTACAAGCTTCACATTTCTGCCTTTAAACCCTCCAAAGATTTGCCCCATTCTCCTCAATTTTATACTCGATTATATACTCTAGCATGGAGCCTGTATGGAAGCATTCACCGTGATACTCTATAGTACAGTCAAAGGCGCATGTGCAGATGGCACACTCGGATGCGGACGATTTGCATTTCAAGAAAAACTAGGCTGCAAGTGATAGTATGCACATACTGTGCTTAAATCTGCAGCATGCAGACTGTGAGTGAGATATAGCACCACATGGAAAACTGAATTAAACTTTGGCCTTTACACAGTTTGCATGGTAAAAATAGTCCAACTTTTAAATATGCTTCTCAAAAAGTCTGTTTGCATTTCCATTCCATTGCTCTCCATCTAGACGTTTTTGAACACAAGAACATGTCTTGTGTAAACACCCTCTAAGAAACACATTAATTCATGGTTAGGTGAACTCCAATCCAGCTTATTTATACAGGGCACTGTGAAGACAAACCCAATGACTAGTCAATTTTGAAAATGTGTAGTTTTGCACATCCCTGGCATATATGTTGCAAATGTGCAATAAGTGCTTTAAAATGTCTTCCTATACTACGTTTGATTATTGTTATCATCTAACAGATCCCACCCTGTATTCTTCTTAATACCCTCACATGTAATAGCTCTTAACGTGTCATCAGGAGACTTTTCCAAATTACATGCGATGTATAGTGACCGATAAGATACATTTTCTTTCTTTTTACAAGTAATGGCCCAAGCGCAGATTGAGTGTAATAGGGAAATGTGCCGAGCTGGTTCAAATGTTAATGGTCCATCTGAAATCCCCTGCTTAGCCAGCAGGTTGGGGAACAAAAGCCCCATAGAGGTGCAGCTTGCGGGGTCTGAACATGACAAATGCTGCTGAGACCAGGGCAGCGGTTGCTGTGGAGCTCTGGGGAGGGAAAAGCAGGGGCGGTGGAATGATCTACCAAACCCCAGCCTCATTGAGGGCGTCGCACTGGGGGGCATGGGGTCACCCCATCATCATCACCATTTCAAAGAGGCTATGAGTGAGGTGGAGTTGTGTATGGGGTGGGGGAGGTCTGTTGACCCCAACCACTGTCCCTGGACTACTCCATCTTCTGAGGATTGTAATGGCATGAAAAGAAGCCCCATCAACTCTCCTCCAGGCCACGACAGGGAAGAGGGTGAGAGATATTGAAGGGGCGAGAGACAGATAGGGGTTGCTCTCTATACTGGGCCATTACCTTGACACCCCCTAGAGGAAAGACCCTCACCCCTGACATACTCACTCTTCTTATTCCAACTCCCTTTCATATGGACACAAACACTTACAAAAACCCAGTGGGGCAGGAAGAATTTGGTACATTGTATACATGGCCAAAAATAAAGGCCAGCAATTTCTCCATTTAAGAGATACAGTTCTGAGTCCTCACATACACACACACATCTCAGTAGACCAAACCCAGCCAGCCTTCCAGGCCACCAGCTCTCTATCTTATCAAAGCAGACCCACTCCCCATGGAGGACCCCATATCAGCACAAATAAGAACATCAAGCAACATTTGTGATAATGCTCTGTGGTTTAAGCTTAAGTGCCATGCATATCAAAAAGCCCTGAATGTGTGGACCAAACCCCTGCTTTGCATATAGATACCGAGCCTATTGACATATCGATTCTCCTGGCCAAGGACCCATGAAAGCAGGCAACGCAAATCCCCCCTTTAATCAGCGAAAGCCCCCTAAAGCAGTCTGAACTCGGAACAAGAGCTAGTCAGTTTGCTACAGTACTCAAACAATGGCCTGGCAAATGCACCATTATGACTTGTTTGACCCTTCTCTCCAAGTGCACTGGCCACTTTGAGAGGGTAATTAACCCATCTTTCCCCCTCCCCTTGATACATTTACAAAAGAGGCACAGCATTCCTCATGCTCCCTCATGCACTTTTGCTGGGCAAGAGAGGCAAACTGAGGCCATGAGCAGGATGTGAAGCTGTGCATTGAGAGCCTCAGAATTTTAGGAAATCTAGAGTAGATCATATTTTCACTGCTTGAAGAGGGACAAGAAACTTAAGTGGGACATGTTAATGAGTTGTTCGTATATCAAACTGAGGTAAAGAGAAGACATACTGAAAAGAAAAAAAACTACTCACTTGTCATTAATTTTAATATGCCACTCTTAAAAGGGTTGAAAAATGAAGAAAAGGTTCTTCAATGGTTCTTTGCTGCAGCTTATGGCCCTGATATACTTTCAGAGACATTCTTCGTTCAGGGGTAAAAAGAAGTTTGAAACAGATGAGCAATGGTATACTGTTTGCAAACAGTCAGTGACTGGTCACCTCACTGTGGGCCTTTAGAAATGCATTTAAATACAAGGACACTACATGCAAACCTTAACTAATGTGACATTAAATTTGTTATCAATGACTTTATGCATTATGAGTACAATTCACACTAGATTAGTAAGAGATGCTTTTTTGACCACTCAATGATGATTTAAAGTAACATATATGCAGAAGAAAAAATGTAATTTGTCTTTTTTACATTTATGAAGCTAATGCGCTACATGCTATACACGGCCATAATATGCAATGATTACACTCTGTTATTGTAATTTATGATGACACTGATACTATTGCAAAGATGAGTGTATAAAAGTGTTAATGTGCAGAATACAGACAAAAGAATGATGAACGGCTTTTTACATTGGGCAGATGTGTGAATGGCTTTCGCTGCAGATGGCTCATGAGTGAATGGGCAATTGAGAGTATTTGTATTTACAAAAAAATAAATAAATCGCATGACATGGTCATGGAAAATTTCTATAATCAAACAATCGTACAGATCTAGGTAAATTTGCACCAGCTCGCTAATAAATTTACACACCAGTGTGTTTGTGTTGACAGATTTGTACTGACTAAACAACGTAAACAAAATAAGCTGTCGGACTCAAGGTAGGTGGAGCTCCAGGTCACACCTACCAATGAAACAAATGTAAAACACCTTTTTTATTAGATTTTGTTCTAAATGACATAACACATTCATTCTTCACGATTTCATAACACACAATTTCTTATTACATATATTGGGGCCTTTAACTTTTCAAGAACCATTTTCACTGTATAGGGCACTTCGGGTCATGTCCACAACTAATCATTTTAAGTCTGAAACCTCTGTATTTAGTTACTTAATGCCATTGGTTACCAGTAAGCAGTTATGGAGAGGATTTTCAAAAGTATAAATATTGTTACCCACAGCCTTGTTTTCAATTGTGAAAAATGGAATATTGCCACCTCCACACTAGCAAGTGGTAATACTAGGTAGCATATTCGTAATTCTTAGTTTTCATTGGAGGAAAATGCTGTTCTGGTGTGGATGAGAAGCATATACATTGCAAAATAAACACAGTTTTCAATCGAATACATATAAGTGTGGACGTGTCTATGGTTATATGATTCCACATTTTGCTTTCTGGGTTCTTAAAAGCACAATTCTTTTTTAACTGCACAAAACATGAAGTATTACAACTTCGTTTTAGCAGACACCGCATTATTTTTTTCTCTATTACATTGAAATTTTAAGTTGGACATTTCATTGCATTAATACATCTTTAGTACATGCAGTGGGGTGTATGCTCACATAACCCACACATTTTCCCACAAGTCTGCTATGAAGAGATCTCTATCTGTTTCAAGTGTACTTCTTGAATGCAGAATGAGCACCTCCTCTAAGGGAAATGAAAGGGGGAAAAGGAGAAGGAAGAAGATGAAAGAGGGCTGGGTAGTTACGATGGATTACAGGCTCAAAGAGGCAGTGGGGGAGGCGAGTGGACTGATAATATTTAACCAGACCCTGGTGGACCATCTGGAACCAGCCCCCTCCCTTCATCAACAGTCCAACTTTCACATCTGGGTCCTCTTCTGACGGAATAACTCACTTTTGCTTTTAAACGAGCGACGCTCTTTTGTGTTATTTGGAAAAATTTACAATACACATCCTACCCTACCTCATGCAAAACAAATCCAACATGATAAAGAAAACTACATCAATAAATGAAGTCAACCATTTAAAGTGCTCACTCCCAGTGTAAAACCTCTAAAATCGAGATGTGAATTTATTATAGACACTGTTGCACAGGAGCAGGCACGTTCCTGTCCAGTCAAATTTAGAATATCAAGACCACTAAAAGTTTTATCACAATGAAGGCTATTTGGACTGAAGTTGCTTGCATGTTTTATTCAGAAGTCACATTCCTAAAAACGTGTCTAAATAAAATCTTCAGTTTCTTTCAGGACATGTACTTTCAGTCCTATTTTCTACCTTCATGTGTGTCTTCTCAGTCTTGCAGTTTGCACCAAGAGTAAGGTTGGGATTCCCCCTAATTCTCCTGAGCAGCTGCTGACCCATTGGGGGGGTTGGGTAAAAAGGACAGGAACAAACAACACTAACCCCCAGCCCAATTGGCCAGCCATTCTGGTCCCCAGTCCGAGAGCTACTGCGCTTCCCGTCTCCAAACTGCGGTCTAAGAAAACAAGCATACTGTTACTCCAGAAGCGCTTCAACGTACTTCAGTTAACCCAATTTCTTCTGGAACAGACGGAAGTTTGATTGGAGAATATGTGCACTGAGCTAAAGGACATTTCCTTCTTTACAAGTACATCTTGTTTTTGACCTAGACAATGCATGTTATTCAAGTCTACTTCTAACAAGAGTTATAGCCTATTGTTACTGCCTTTTAACATCGATGTCTAACAATAATGTAAAAATATAGTGTGTATAATTAATACAAATAGATTTGCAAATAGATTAGTCAATCCCCATATCAAAAGTTTCTGAATAAGTAATTAAGTCATGAGCTAAATGACTCGAGCACATCAAACACATGCTAATTAATTTTCTATGCAATATTTCTTTTGTTAAAGAGTACTGATATTATATAAAAAACGCTGCTGATAAAACATATATTGTCTGTTAATTCACCATTAACAAATGACATAGTTCTAGAACTCTTTCAGGAAAATAGACAAAAATATTGATAACTCATCTTGCACTACACAGATTTTTGTCCAATCCAATGCTCTCAAGAATAAAAATGCCCCTCCCCCAGCATTCAGTACAGCAGAAAATCATGGTTCATGGCTGTGGCATGAAATAAACCATATTAGCTATTTAAAACAGGGGATTAGCCCTTCTACCCCCCAAACTTCCTGTTCCAATAGGAAATACATTAAACCAGAAAGAAAACTGTTCTGTCAAGTGAATTTAATGGCTCTTTAATACACCTTAAAATCTTCCATTCCCTTAAAATTCCCCTGAAACCTAACAGTCTTTTTATGATTAAAACGTTGCTCTGTTGTGTTTTGGTTCAACTAAAAATGTATCATCCCTTGCAACACCCAACTCCACATTACCTTCTTGAAAACAGATTCTTTACTATGAGTAGTGTTGGGTAAGTTACTATAAAAAAGTAATTCATTACAAACTACTAATTACATCTTCTACAGTGTATTACTGTACTAATTACTCTGTCTGAAATGTAATTGCATTACTTATTTACTTTTATCCAAAGCAAATTACAGAGCCCTTATTACAGGGACAATCCCCCGGAACAACTTGGAGTTAAGTGCCTTGCTCAAGGACACAATGGTGGTGGCTGTGGGGATCGAACCGACAACCTTCTGCTTAACAGTTTAGTGCTTTAGCCCACTACGCCACCACCACTCCAGTACTATTCCACCACCACATCACTACTTATTACTAATTACTTTCTAAAACCCTTATCAACAAGGATAGACATGAAACTGTTCTTTTAATTCTTTCAAATAAATCATATAAAATCAAATACATTAGTCATGAACTGGCCAAAGAATTAAAGGGGGCTGCATTAAATAAGAAAACATACATTATAACATAAGACTTAACATTTTAATTCTAAATTTACAATTGTTTTATATAGAATTGTTCTATAGCCTATACAGTAATTAACACAATTATATTAGAACTGTAAATCAATTACTGAAAAATTAAGAGTAATCACTAAAATTCATTTAATTACAGTAATTAATTACTTAGTAATGCATTACACCCAACACTGACTATGCGGGTGAGAGGTCAGTTGTGTTCATATTGTAGCTTTGTAAGATAATTTGGTTGTACAATAGCATCTGTGTTCAATAGGATCTATGAATAAGTATAAGGACTAATCAAAACCATTCAAAGTCCTGGAAATATTTAGCATGTTGTTGATAAGAGCTCTGAAACAAATATTTTTTACACAACTTATTGCACAACAGTACCGCCTCTTTAATTCTCAACTAATTATGAATGGAAAAAAGCACATGAACAAAAACATTAACATTCCCCATTCCACCTGCTCTATACCCTCCATGCCAGAAGCAAAACACTCCTCTAAATGTCAATACACCGTTCTGTTTGTCTTCAAGCCAAGGCACTGAGATCAAAAAGAGCTGAGCTCAGCAAATTTATGCTGAGGCCTTTCTCCCCTCTTACTTCAAGTTTTTAAGTTTCAGATTTCTTAACTTTCAGTAAACTTAACTCTTGAAGGAAAAGTTCAGCAAAAAAAAAGAAGAAAATTCTATTTACTTACCCTCATGTTAATACCCTCAATATATTAATTAAATAATCTCTTTTTGTTATCCACAAAAGAAAGAATGTCAAATGGGTTTGGAATGACATACGGGTGAGTAAATGATGACAGAATTTTCATTTTTGAGTGAACTATTCCTTTAAAGCTACAGCATTTTCTCAGCAAAAAAATTAGCTAAAAGTTTGATAATATTCAAACGCCAATAAATTCAATGGTACATCAGTCTTCATAGAAAAATTACAAAACCAAACTATCGGCACATTCATGACACAATCAGTTGGCCACATACCAGCATGTTGTCAAAGATGGCCTTGATGTGAAACAGCTGAACACATTAAGCACACAAGAGTTTCAAGAAACAACAGAGCACTTGGACAATTGCAAAACATGCATACTCATGAGTGTGATTGTCCCTGTGATTATGTGATGTAATCCAGAGATTTAGTACACCCGGTGACTTGGCAACAATACCTCATCTGAACTGCTAACTACTACATCTAGCTTTGCGGAAAAAAAAAAGACTTATCAGTCTCTAATGAGAATATTGCTCTGCTGACTGATAGCACTTTATTAGGTACAGCTGTACACCTACTTATTCATGCGGTTATCTAACCAGCCAATCGTGTGGCAGCAGTGCAAAGCATCAGATACGTGTCAGGAGCTTCAGTTAATGTTCACATCAACCATCTGAATGGGGAAAAAATGTTTATCTCAGTGATTTCTGTGACTGTGGTATGTTTGTTGGTGCCAGGGCTGGTTTGAGTATTTCTGTAACTGCTGATCTCCTGGCAAGTCTGGATGGGAAATATTGAAGGACTAGCCCCCTTTTTTAAATAGCCAATAGGATTTAATTGTGTCACATTCACCAACCGTGATTTGCTACTTGCTAGTTGTTAGCAAGTGGTAATGGGGGCAGGGACACTGTAGAAAGTGTCTGATTAGACAAAACAGAAAAACATTAGCTAAGTTCAGACCAGCTTCATGCATATAATTTGACTTCAGACTGTCAGTTACAAAGTTTGTGCAATTAGGCATTTTGTCCAATTTTATTTCAATTGTCAACCTTCGCTTCATAGAAGAAAGAGCAGCCATTGTCAGCTGCCACAGGACAGAGTAAAAAAATCAAAGCAGATTTTCTATTACCATCTCTCGGACACAATTAGCGAAAAGGAACTCGCTTCATGTGCCACAAATGATTAGCAAATGAACTTTTCTTTTTGAAGTAGATGAAAGAGGCAGCTTATTCATCCCTCCTTCCTCCCTGCCAGCCTCCTGAATCAATTCTTTCTAGTGCATTCCAGTGAGCTGGTGGACTGGGATGTAATTGATACAGACATGTTGGCAATGGGTTTGTCAAAAGCACTGCCACCCGTTTCTTATGGTAAAGAATTAGACAATCATCAATTTGCTTCACATTTCCATTTTTCACTAAACTGATACGTAACTGGCTTTGTTTCAGATTCTTCTCGTCATCATTAACTCATCCTTATTCTGTAATCTGTAAACCATCCGTTCCAAATCTGTAAACCAAAGCAACACAATTCTAGAACATTTTGTCACAACTTGATTTATTGCGTTCCATCCAATTAAATTTGTACGGTTTGAGTTTACTTAATCCATTTGAGTTGGGCTACATAAATACTTTTTGTAGCATTGATGAAACTGGGCAGGGGATTTCTATTTCCCATCATGCTTTGCACAGGACAGGATGGGGTGAACAAATGTTGAAATTAAGTGCTATTTTATGTATTTTTGAGCTAAATTAGGAGGTTATTTGTTTAATGTTCTGTTATATTGGTATTTAAGAAAAGTCTGTTAGGCTGGAGTTTTGGGGGTTCCTATTTTGGTGTAAATTGTCGCTTGTGCTTAGTTTAAGGATGGACTTTGATGTTCAAGTGTTGTTTGATTTGAATGCTGCTAATCTCTATAAGCAGTTGCAATCAAATTGACAGTGCAACAGTTTCATTGTCCTTACAAGTGCTCACAGCATATACTAATGATTAATAAAATACATTAAGTTGGACCAACATAAGAAAATTAAGCACTGTTAAACTGATTTTGACTAACCAAATGAAGTTGAGTTAAAACTACTATAGTACACTGATTTGAACATAATAATGTTGGTTCAGTGAAAATAACTTAATCTGAATGAAAGAAATTAAATTGCTTGAAAAAAAAAACGCTCTCAAATTCAATTACGTAAGCATAATGACATAATGACATTTTTTGTTGGATGTCAAAAGGAGATTCAGAAGATGTCTTTGAGACACTTATGATTTAGAATGTATGTAAAGGTTCTTTTTAGAATGTGATGTTTTCCAGATAAAACATACTTAAACAGACATTTTGGAGATGTACATGTGCAATCTGAGTATGACTTTCTTTCTTCTGTGGAGCACAAAAGTAGATGTCGGGCTGATTGTTAAGGACTGATGGCCTCAGTCACCATAAATTTTCATTTTATGGACCAGGGTTTCCCAAACGGGGTTTGCTAACCCCTGGGGGTTCGTGAGGAAACTCCAGGGAGTTTGTGAGAGAGTAAAGAGGTTGCAAAATATTTCCATCATTAACTGAATTCTAAAAACATTGACAGACTTTTCAAAATGCGGTCTTTTATTTGACAACTAAAAACAAAAAAGAACACAACTTAAACCACGCGTGTCAATTTTCCTTTGAACCACTGTCTATGCGGCTTCACTCTCTGTCTCCCTGCGTGCACTGCATATGTGTGAGTGAGAAAAAGAGCATGAGAGTGTATGCTCTCGTGCAACTGACAGTGAGAAAATGGCACTTTTTAATTCAAAAGAAATTACACGCCACTCTCCATACCAAGTTATGAATTAACAGAATTACTTAATATTATAATAATTACTCAATTATCAGCAACGCAACCATGTTTTGAAAACAACTTAAGAGTAATTAACCTGGCATTGGTTAATTGGTCACCCCAGGTTATAATGGTTGCTACAGCCCTGGCTTTTGCTACTTCTATGAAAAGTTCTTTGGAATGACTGAAAATGTAAATATTGACTGTTATATAAAGATATCGGACGAACATAAAAAAAAAAAAAATTATATATGTTTATAAAATAAAAAAGGGAAATGAAAACAGAAATGGTAGATAAAAATATACCATATTTAAAAAAAAAAAAGAAGAAAAAAAAAACCCAGTATATTTTTTTCCCCCACCCCTTTTCTCCCCAATTTGGAATGCCCAACTCCCAATGCACTCTAAGTCCTCATGTTGGCGTAGTGACTCCAAGTCGGAGTTGCCTCCGCGTCTGAGACGTCAATCGCGGAGAGTAACATGAACCTCATGCTCAACTCACGCACAACTCACCATGCGCCCCATCGAGATTGAACCACATTATAGCAACCACGAGGAGGTTACCCCATGTGACTCTACCCTCCCAAGTAACCGGGCCAATTTGGTTGCTTAGGAGACCTGGGTGGAATCACTCAGCATGCCATGGATTCGAACTTGTGACTCCAGGGGTGGTAGTCAGCGTCAATACTACCCAGGCCCCAATATGTTTTTTTTGTAAATTGTACTTCTCTGACGGATAATGATTATATGTAATGCAAGATCTGATTGGGATAGAAATGGTAATTAAATTAATTACATTTAAAAAAAAAAAAAGTATGAGATAAGAGATGTAAAATAGGTTAATTAAAATAATAATAAAAATTAGGTGAAACAAAGTAAAATTAATTATATTTCAAAAGGTTTAACATACTTAAAATATCAGAGGGTACTTCAAGAAAATCATGTAGGTCAAAGGAGTTCAGCTGACAAAAGTTTGGGAACCCCTTTTATGGACAAAATATTCAATGAAAGTAAATGGTGACTGAGGCTAACATTCTTCTTAAAATCTCATTTTGTGTTCCACAGAAGAAGGAAAATCATTCTGGTTTGGAACAACATGAGGGTGAATAAATTATGATAGCATTTATAGTTACTCATCAAAACACACAGACAATCAGATATTCCCTGAATGTATGGCACCAACAGAAATAAATTAAGCTTTAAAATCAATGGTGCATTTGATGTGGAGCTTGTAGAATATTGCTGCCAATTGCTGACACATCTGTATCTACTGTCAAGGACTTCTCAGTCCATGCACAGGAAAAAAGCTGTATTTGCTCTAGCAGAAATTTTAGCTTCAAAACAGAGAAGACTCTAAAAATACTGCCAAAAGAATGGGAGAACTCCCCACCACTTTTCGTGGGCTACGGTAGTGTTCGAAGTTATGTTCAAGAGAGAAAACATTTTTCAAAAAGCAAATACACAAATTATAGGAACTTTTTTTGTTAACACAACTTCTCCTGAAGCTAATGCTGTACATATTTCTACCTTCATAATTGTTTTTTAATTTTTTTATTAGTGGAAACCAAACTACATTAGCTTAGCGGCTAGTTTGGTACATGCTAGCTGTAGCTTGTACATGTTAGTAGAAATGTGCATGCTACATATTTTATTAGCATGCACATGCTACTTTTATAACCACATTTACACTGCAAAGATGGCATTGCATTATGTGTTAATTCTCTTGCACAAGCAACAGAATACAAGACGCATGCTAAACTTACCTAAAACTTTAACACTATTCTTTTCATGACATGCAAGCAATGTTATTCCTTCAGCAAATGCAACTCTCATGTCCAGTAAGTTTAATTACATTCATGTGCAATGTTCAGGGTGTGTGTGTGTGTATGCTTCGCACATGCACCATCTAGATGTGCCTTGATTGTTCATGATTTCTGTGTATTTTAATTTGTGTGTTTGTTTCTACAAAAGACTAATCCCCTTAAAGTAGCATATCCAGTCAAGAGTAATCTATCATTAAGAGGACACTGCTGGTTCCTGTCATTGAGTCATGCCTTTACTAAATGAGGTCAGACTGATGTGTTGTTTAATCAACCCAGCCTGCCTCCATTAATTATTCAGCACCTTAGTGGATAGGGAGCCCTACAGCCAGGAAAGAGAGTGAGGGAGAGGACGAGGGTGTGAAAAAAATAGAGAAAGGGTGGGGGAGAGTAGTACAACTACGGAAGAGGAAACTGCCAAAAGTATGTGAAAGATGCTGTGCTTAAATGTAGCATTGCTCAGATACATCACAGGGTGAATCTGGCATCAAACAAGTTGTTAATACCTTTAACCCTTTAAGCACAGATGGGTCTGTGAAAAATAAAATAATCGTCAAAATATTACTAATTACAGTCTTGACCAACACAAAATAGGTATTGTTTGAAAGCATAGAATCTTTACTTTCCAATGAATGCATGCATTATGACCAAAACTGAACAAGTGCTTTGAAATTTGCAGATAAATCAGAAGTGTTCCGTAGATATTACCGCAATCAGTAAAAATATCAAACTGATCAAATAGCCATGTGTTATATGTTGCAAGAAAGCTCTCAAAGAGTAGAATACAGCCAGCCTATTTGTTGTACTCTCAGACAAAAATATAATGAGTAATAGCTAAGCATTTTTCTTTGACAATTATGTTAGTGTTGCTTGCCATGTTTGATAACTTCACAAATATAAACTGAACATAAAATATCACAAACCATTACTTGGAGGGGGTGATTATCTTACAAAGAATTATCTTTAAGTCAAAAGGCTGTTTTTAATCTGTGAAATCTTATTTCTAAAATCTTGTCTCCATGCTATGCATACTGTTGGTAATTGAATTGTAGTTTGTATTTTTTACCAGTTTTTATGAAGAATTGTTATGTTTTATTAGTTAAGGAGAGGCCTTTGGACACATGGAGACGTTTTTGGACATTATGATAAATAATCTTTTGTAACGCTTTTACTTCTGATTGCCTTGTCATATCGACACAAAAAAAAAAATCAGAGTGCCTTTTTATGTTCAGTGGAACACAAAAGGAAAATGTTATACAATCTTCACATATCTTTTTGCCATATAATAAATGTTAATATTGACTCTGGGCTGTCATTCTCTACAAATGACAAAAAAAACAAAAAAATTACTTGTGCACTATATTTCAAGTATTCTGAAGCCATATGTTCACTTTGTTATAAAAAGACCAAAATTGTAATTTCACTCTTTTATTTGTTTTTAGTTTTTTCGATTGTAATTCCCTTTTAAATCAAGCCATTGATCAACTCTTGTTTGGTGCACCCAAATATAAACAAGTATGGCGACTACTTGTGCCTAGTTGCCATACTGAACTATTCTGTTTAATACAATGAAGGATAATTAAAGGGAATGTCCTTTTTTAGAGTGTATGTATTTAGTAGCAAACAAAACGAAAGATTGAAATTACATACAGAAGTGTGGAATGATAAACATCCATACACACCCTCAGCTATATAAAACTCTATCCATCCAGAAACACCCACAATTCTCCTCAGGCCTGGTCAGCCTGGAACATCGTCCACAGCACAGTAAAATGTCAACAGCCATGAAGTGTGAGAGCGTGAATGTGAGGTGTGAGGGAGGATGGCTTTTGGGCCACAGAGTTTCACACCTGCCATCTCTCTCGCACACACGCATACACACACACACAAACGTGAACAAACGCAACGTGCACACACGCACGCACGGACCAACAACAACAACAAGGAACTTACAAAAAACTCGAGAACTCGAGCAATAAGATTTCACAATAAAGAAAGACATCAATTGGTAACACAGATAAACTATAGTATTTATTAGGGATTGGTATCAGCTATAATTTCTATATTGGTGCATCCTTAAGAAATACCACAACTTATATTAGACAAGGGTTTTAATAATTGATGCATTATAAATATTACACAAAAAGGTCCATGAAAGTGCTTCAATGATAAAAGATGAATTGTGTCTTGTAATGTGAACTTTTGTGTGACTGATCCCTCTATTCATGTCTAGATTATTCAATGAACAGATGTTTAAAATTGGATTAATTATATTTCCACAAACTACCTAAAAGACAAATACCTTGCTCACATATGCACATGCTTACATACAAAGGCACAAAGATCACAGAGATAGACAGAGACACCAAAATATTACATGCTTCAGCAAAAAGCAAAGAACGGCATCAAGAGGTGTCATGCTGTCTTCTCCCCTTTCGATTTCCTACTTTCCCCTCTTCCTCCCTCTCCTTCACTTTCTCTGTAAGTACACATATCTCAGGATGGGGTCTGGAGATTTATGAGCTCTAGTGAGAAGTGGGCCAGAAAGCCCTCCCTCTGGATCTGCTTTGCCGCCTCCCTCTCGTCTTTTATTTCCATCCCTCCCTCTCTGGTTCCACTGCTTTCTGCTCACATTACCCTCTGTTGAGTGATAAACATTGTCTGTGGGCAGTAAATTCAGTCTGAGCCTGACAGGCCTCCAATAAACCAGTCTATTCTCTCACTACGAGGAGGCTTTGGTCTGGAGGCCCACAGGAAGGGAATGCAGGCGCACGTACACACACACATACATGCATACACACACATACGCACACACTCACACACGCATATGCGCCCAAACACACACACACACACAAACAAAAATATACAAAATTACAATAAAAAAAACATAAAAGATAAACAGTTTAGAAGGACAAGATAGCCCTACATATTGTGCACATCAAAGGCTCAACTATGGAATAAACACCGGAGATGAAACATTGATCATCAAGTCTACAAATAAAACTCAACCAGTTTTAGAAAAGATGTTTGAAAGAAACTAGCCAAATACACTGCAACTGAAATACACTTACCCTCATGTTTTTCTAAAGCCTATGCCTTTGTTTCATCCATGGAACACAAAAGGAGATTTAAGACAAAAGTTAAGGGAGGTTTTAGGAACTGCATTAGTTACAATTCACTTGCAATGTATGAAAAAAATTATAATAAAAAAAATAAAACAGAAGTGTCAACATTCTTCAAAAAATTCTCCTCATGTGTTCCACAGAAAAAGAAAGCCATATGTGTTTTTAACAACGTTAGGGTGAGTAAATTAAAGATCATTTGGTTTTTTGGCTGCTTTTAGGAGACAAATGATTATTAATCATACCCTCACTAATTTCAACTGTAAAAGTGATTTTACATGACCATTTCATTTCAATAACTAGAATGGCATTTACAGTCTGCTTCAGCTCATTTACAGTACACAGCATGTAAAACCACATGGTGGCTTACTGGCTAACTCTGTAATGAGTGCATAGATTAAAATTTGGCAAGCAAACTTATCCTTTAAAGGCAATACCACCTGCTGTATATCGAGCAAGTAAAACATAAAATACAAGGGAGGTGTAACCACAAGAATGGGCATTTGCAGGATACATTTGGTGCCGTTAGCTGTGCAAATAATAGACCATAATGAAACCAATTTTTAGTATGGGTTTTCTTTCTGCATCCTTGACTTTAAAGTTTACTTTACAATAGCTTTGGTTCACTTTTGGTTGGAAAAACAGCAATTTAAAATGGGACTAGATGGATATATTGGCCAGGCCGGTTAATCTGATGATATTTGAACAACTCGGGATTATCTGCAAAAAACTGTGTCTGCTTTAAACCTAATTTATACAATGGAAGAAGCTGATCTTTTTTTCCCCCCTGAATGAACTAAAGCACCGTAGGTGAACAAAGGCTGCATTTATACTATGTGCAGCATCGTTTTAAAATTAGTTTGTTGAGGAAAATAAATAAAGAGAGAATGTCATGCTGAACCCATACCCACAAATATTTTTGACCAATCATCAATGCTCGTCGACTAGACAAGTTCTCCTAGGTAGGGATGTAAATAATTAATTGATATTCGATTAATTGTTGTTAATAATTTGATTATGGTTATTGATCGTCAATTAATCAATTTCAGTACAAATGTGTTCAGTAATCACACCAGCAGATGTAGAAAAGAATGTCTATACAGTCCTCCGCCACTAGAGGCTATTTGCCTGTAGCATGTCACATCTTGTCTGCAACACAGAAGAAAAACCACATAGATTCGGATCCTACACTTCCTTTCTTGTAAATATGAAGCAGGCTCAGTGTAATTATTGTTGGAGTGTTTCTCTATAAATTAATATTATTCTCTACATTCATCATGATAGTGTGTTAAAGTAGAACATGACAACAAGCGCTGTTGATCTGCTGGTCTCCTTGTTTCATCCAACCTACAATTATATTAGTTATCACTGGGAAAGCATGAAGGTACATTTACCTCACCAGCACCAGAGATGCCTTATGTTATGTACTGTGTTTACGTAGTACGTTATGATTTAACTTAATTTCAAGTAAAAAAAATAAGTCCAAAGGTCCAAAATGTTTTAATGAACTCAAAAATTTATCTTGTATACAAGCTATTATTAACAGTAATTCATTACCATTAATTATACAATTCACAAATTAGTACTACACAGCCTAAATGTATTAAAATACATTAAACTAGGGATAAGCCAATATATCGGCCAGGCCAATTATCGGCAGCAGTAGTTCCAAAATCTATAGACAAAAGATTTGTCAATGGACAGTCAACTATTTGTTTTCAAAGTTTTTTCTTTTCAGGTTTATGCCAATGTGAGATAATATTGAATTAAAATTGTTTGTTTCAATTTAGAAATTTTGGATATATCTGATTTGCTGTTATTAAATTGTATTATGTTGTAAAAGACCTCAGTTCGGTCAGGAAAGGAGAAAGTGTGTGTCTCTCTCTCACTGGTGCCTCCGGCTCCCTTTTATCTCTCTCTCCCGCTGACTCAGCGCCGGCCATGCACCCTCACGGCCCAGCCACGCCCCCCTCCTCGCATTTATAATAGTCACCGGACATCCTGCTCTCTAGATATCAGTATCGTCATTGGCCATTGAAAAGCCCATATCAGTCAACAACTACACTGATCTAAGAATATTAAAAGAGGAAAATTCCAGTACATGCATAAGCATTTGAAAACCCCATAACGGTAGACAACTAGAATAGACTATAATCACACTGCATAGAACAAGCAGCTACATCTTCCAGATGTGCTGTGGTTTATCCTTTTTTTTCCCCTAGTGCCATAAAAGCCAAAAGTTTGATAACAAATTAAATTGAAAACTGCAACTGCAATTGTTAGCAGACTCTTAGAAGTCCAGCACAGCACATGCTCTGAAACAATTACAGATGCTCCCATAAACTTCTGGGCAATAACAGAACAGCTTCTTCTCGTCTCCTGATGGCAGCTAACAATTACAGCAATACATTTGGGTGGTCACAGGTGCACCCACCACACAGAAACACATAAACGCACACATGCTTTATTTTCATAACTTAGGCATCTTGGGTAGATTGGGTAAGAATCATTCAGTTAAAATCAGACTTTTCTGAAAGTTCTAGACCTTGTTCCAGTGTCTAAAGCTGTGCTATATCAGCTAATGTGCTACAACAGAAATCCTGCCTGCTACACACCAACATTTCCTGTATGTGTGTGTGTGTGTGTGTGTGTGTGTGTGTGTGTGTGTGTGTGTGTGTGTGTGTGTGTGTGTGCGCACATGAGATATGAAGTGCAAAGCAGGCTGATTCTGTCACAGCTGGATTGGGAACATCTGTCAATGCAAACAGAAGACACTTAAAAATAACTTCTCACACAACTATCACACATTTACACAAACGTATGCTTCTGTAACTACATGGTACAGTAGTACGCTAAGGGGGCTAGAAGCATGAAAATGACACATGGTTGTAATTTTTTAGATTGACAAATCAAGTCAAAAGCAAAACATAATGCATGTTCCAGTTTATGGTTTGATGTTTGAATAAAAAAAATCATCACAGCTGTGCAAACCAGACAAAGTGGACTGAATGCAAATTTCAGTTTTTGTTTTAGGTTCTTTGGGGACGCTGTGCCTCCGAATTCATAGGCCTGTGAAACATTTGGGGGCTTCATGTAGATAAATGCAAATGTTATATTGAATGACTTCACTACAACATGCCACATAGCCCAAATTGCCATTGTTGCACTTAAAAACCTATCAGACTCCATAATGCACTCAAGTAAGCAGTGGAGAGAGTTGGTGCCAGCAGTACTTGTTTTGGCTTAGCTCACAAAAGCTGTTTATGTCACAGTAACACAAACTCTCTTTTGTGGCACATGCAGTTGGTACAAATTTGAATTCACTTCCTTTTATGTCAGCGTTGGTTACTGAAAACATTTAAAAGCTCATAAAAGTTTTCTCTGAAGAAGTCTGACAGAATTGAGTA
The DNA here is from genome assembly GCA_032164185.1 of Moxostoma hubbsi. Lineage (NCBI taxonomy): Eukaryota > Metazoa > Chordata > Actinopteri > Cypriniformes > Catostomidae > Moxostoma > Moxostoma hubbsi. The sequence continues at coordinate 27,227,048 of JAVLUX010000007.1, read as the reverse complement.
AACAAGCGCAGGAAATTAACACGCGCTAAATCATTCTATAAATTCACCCCTAAATAGGCCTATTAAATCACTTAAGGAGTTAACAGCAGCAGGCATCTCCCAGGGGCCCTGATTTACGGGACATTGTGTGCGAGTCTGTACGTGTGTGGCTGTTTGTATGTGCAAATATTAATGGGTGTATGAGAGGCCAGTGTCCCCCTCTCTGCACTAAAAAGCTTCCCACATCCTCACTGCCATCGGCCAACACACACGCAGAACCAGAGGAAACCACACACACCTCCTGTCCAGCATTTCTGCAATGATCTTATTTATGGCCGTAAATGAGAAACATTTGAAAGATTTCAACCTTCAAAAATTATTTATACCATTAGTGAAGTGAAAACTAATCAGTAGAGCTAAAACAACATTGACTTTACACTACAAACAAACTTTTTTGGGTTAACATTTAATTAATAATTACTGTCCAAAGTGTACTTTTTGCCACATCGGCCAATGGCAGGTGAATAGACTAGACAAATACAACAACAACAATAACAAAAGAAACTAAACAAAAAAATAAACAGACAAAGACAGAGACACAAAACGAAACATTTTCTGACAAGAAATTTTATGTAATGTCAGAATGTAATATTGGAATTCCTAAAAAAAGTTACTGACAAGCTGTAACCAGTAACTCACCAAAGACATTTTTCACATGCATTTGGCACTTATGGACCCTGCTTATAATCCCTCAATTTAAGAGTTACAAATATAGGACAATGTGTTTGTAACAAGAGAAGTATTTATAAAATCAAGATCACATTTTAGCTATTTCTGAATGTTTTTTGACAATACTTTGATATTGTTGTATCTAAATTTCTGCAGTATTAATGTCAGAAGCAAACTACAGGACTAAACGTATGTTTACTTTCAGAAACTGTTCTATGAACACACACACACACACACACACAACACACACACACACACACACAGCCTCTTTACGAGTCAGACAGCAAAACAACCTCAGCTGATGCCCTAATTACAGGTATTTGCAGTTAAAAAAAGCAGTAAACTAGATTTGTGGTCCATCGAGTGTAAAGACTCATTCACTGCAGGGTACCTTTTTTCACTCACTAGTGCTTTTCACACTCCTACTTGTGGGCACTACCTCATATGCTACACTTATCAGTGTGCGTGCACACACACACACACACACACACACGTACACACACATGCACACACTTCCCTATATTTTAAAGGCAAGTCTTCCTGCTTGCCCTCATTTCCAATGCAAGGACTCGTGAAGGTCGAGACTGTAAGCGAGGGATCAGAATAGGAGCAATAAAAGGAGATACTTTAGCAGGCTTTTAGAGACTTGGGAGTGGCATAATTTTAACAGTGTCACCCTGAGGCTTCTCCCAAAGGCATGCTAAGACCATACTTTCCAAAAGAAAATCTCTATCTTTCCCCCCACCTCCACTAACACTGCCCTCCATCCCATTCTATCACGTTGGAGGGGTCCAGGGGTCTTCAATATTGCCTCCAAAGCATCTAAATGTTTTTGGTTCTGAGGCTATATTTGCACTTTCATTTGCCATCATTGTTGTATCCACTTGAACGTACCTCATTGTAATGACTACATTTAAAGGAATTGTTCAACCAGAAATTTTTATTATTTGTCTTCGTTTACTCACCCTCATGTCAGTGAAACATGTTTTGCTCTCTTTCTTCAGTGGAACACAAAGGAGAAATTTGGAAGAAGGTATTGGTTACTCTTTTCCACGCAGTTGCAACAAAAGGGAAATTGAGTTTTCAAGTTTAAAAAAGAACTATACATTTATCATACAAATGGTTCATGCACTCATGCACATGCACATGTCTTTTGAAGCTAAACAAAAGCTTTGGATGAGTAAGAAAGGGACTTTAAGTCATCATTCATGGCAAATCTTGACATCTGCCCAAGACCTCATTGACATGTTCAAGAAAAGTAGAAACATCAGATTAGTTCAGATTATTCATTGAAAAGTTCTGACTCAAATTTCAGTCTGTTTCTCACCCAAAGATATTTTATGACTTCAGAAGACTTGGAATATAGCTGGAACATATGTCGTATGGAGCACTTTTATCATACAAATAAAATTTCTCTTGAATGACAGAATTTTCATTTTTGTGATTTCATTTATTTTATTCAGGATTTAAATCATATTCTGTTCTCCCCCTCTTGCCCCGTCATTTCCTCTCTATATCAGAAAGTGTCAAAAAGGCAAACAATTATTTATACCAGTGACAAGTAAGCATTAACAAAGCAATGAAAGAATTTTCATTTTTGGGGTGAGCCATTATTTTTAAGTGTTCATTTATTAATGGAACAGTTCACTCAAAAATGAAAATTCTGTCATCATTTACTCTGTCTGACTTTCTTTCTTCTGCTGAACAGAAACAAAGATTTTTAGAAGAATTTCTCAGCTCTGTAGGTCCATACAATACAAGTGAATGGGTACCAAATTTTCAAGCCCTGAAAGCATAAAAATAATCCATAAGACTCCAGTGATAAAATCCATATCTTCAGAAGTGATATGATAAGTGTGGGTGAGAAACAGAACAATATTTAAGTCCTTTTTTGTTTTTTTACTATAAATTTCCACTCATTCTTCTTTTGTTTTTGCCTATTCTCATTCTTTGTGCATATCACCACCTACAGGGCAGGGAGGAGAATTTACAGTAAAAAATAACTTAAATATTGATCTGTTTCTCACCCACATCTATCATATCGCTTCTAAAGATAATGATTTAACCACTGGAGTCTTCGGGATTACTTTTTTGCTGCCTTTATTTGCTTTTTGGAGCTTCACATTTTTGGTCACCATTCACTTGCATTGTGAGACCTACAAAGCTGAAATATTCTTCTAAAAATATTCGCTTGTGTTCAGCAGAAGAAAGAAAGCCATACACATCTGGGATGGCATGAGCGTGAGTAAATGATGACAATTTTCATTTTTGGGTGAACTATCACTTTAAGAAGTCCTCTTCAACCTGCACCTCAGAACAATAATTTTATGCAATTGTATTTAACAATAACCAACACAAATCAACGATTGATTTCTTAATGTAGGAAAACGGCTGCTGTCATTTAGCCAGGAAGATATGCGACTGAGAGAGTGAGAGTGAGAGAGAGAAAGCAAGAAACTCAAGAGCCAAAGGAAAGATTCTTCTGTGAAAGGCCGCCTGACCCAGGGTGATTTAAGATGCCTGCAGGCTGTATGGACGCCACCCTGTCTGCTTGGACTGGTGGCCCCCCCCCCAATGCATGCCGTATGGACACTGGGATCAGTTGATGCCGCCTGAGCCAACATGAGATGCGCTGCACGCGAGCAGCATATGGCTGTTAGTCTGGGCCTATGACTAATCAAATGGTAATGCCAACCAGCCTGAGGATGCACTTGTAAAACAGAGCTACTGTCTGATGATGAACAGCACTGAATAAATGCAGCAGCATCACATCCTACGCTGCTCATAAGCACTTCCACTTTTACGGCTTGTAACATCTTTTCATGTTCAGTAATAAGAGGACTGCGTGGTTGAACTGATAACACAATCCCGAGTTAAAGGTAATTGCATATATCCATGTCAGCGCTGGAAACGTATGTGTCTGAATGATGTACATTTGTGGTTAATACAAAATGGGCTTTAGGTGAATTGCCATGCTGTCAAGGAGGAGTCTAGTTGGGGCCATGGCCTAGTAGCGGTTAGCAAACATGCTCTGACATGCTGAGATGTGCTGCTCATGCAGGTGATGCAGGTTCAAGTCTGACTCACATCATATGACTGAATCACCCCTCTTGCCCCCTTATTTCATGTCCACTCTAGGGCAAATAATATATAATGCAGGTGAAAAGTAAGCATTGACAAAGCAATCTTAAGGAGAGCAATGACTGCCTTAAAGCTGATATGATACTATTCTGATGCAGAGAATAGTAAACAACTTCCAGCAACAATCATCCATGGTTACACCTGGAGGTAAAACTACTAGGAAATAAACTTCAGTTGAAAGTCTTCCACTTTAATAATGATTCCACTTATTTCAATTAAATGAGTAAATGAAGTTTTTGAAGTAACAGACCCTAAACTACTGATTGGGTTGAGATAATGCCTGAAAATCTCAGCAGTGTTGAGCAATAAAATCAGATCCAAGTAAACAACATCAACATGCATCAAATCAGACTGCTCAAATAATGATAAGCATGCTAGCGTTAGACAGGAGCAAGATGTGACAGTGAGAATGTCATGAGCTTAGTCTGTTGCTCTGGGCATCCAGAGAAGGGCAACCATGTTAGACACACAGAAATGAGCAGTGACAATTCACCCAGTATTTTTTTATCCAGTACCCAGAATTACAGGTGCATTTGGCAACATATTAACCCTGCTGACAAGACCAGCTTAGACAGGTTTATAATGGTTAGTGCTTGTTGGGGACCTACAACAAAAATGCGTAACATGCTCTTTTGAGCATGGCGAAGATGCCCAAAATCAGTTGATAAAATTTTATCACTGTAGATCAACTTTATTGATAATGAAAATAGAAAGATGACATGAAATGATGGATGGGATTGGGACATGAGTTTGATCAGATTTAAACCAGCATCTCCTGCGTGGTGCTCATGTGTCTGGAGCAGGTGTTATAAGCCACAGCCCTGACCACTGTATAGCAAATGACACAAAATGAAAAATATTTTGGGTTTGGATGGCCGTTTATCATGACCTTACTGGAGTTTCAAAATCCACAGTAATTACTAGTTGAGATCTAATTAATCCAATCTCTGCCATAAGAAACTGATGTGTGATTTACAGTAACATTCTAATCCTCACATACATATGAATGAACCAGTGACATGGTGGTCCTGGATGCAAGGTTACGAGACATAAATATCACACTGACAAGCCCGCAGGCTGAACGCCCAGACCAGGCGCGTCCCAGGCGGAGGCTGCCACATGCAAATCCATCATTTACACAACCAGCACAGAGAAAATATCCAGTGTGACGAAGAGGAAAAACAGCAGGCCTGACAAACAATAGTGGTCTGCTCCTCATTCAGAGGAATCCTGATGACATCTGAAAGCTAAACGACACCGGCAGCCCCTGCCATATCAGTCGACAGCATTTTCACACTTCCAGGAGGCCAAACGAATCGAAGGATGCTTTAACATGAACAGGCCCATCTCCTCACACACACTGTGTGCATAGTGATTGACTGTGGCCTGACATCTATCAAAATGTGTTTCAGACAGCTGGAGTAGGATAAGCAGCTCTTGCATTGGGAATTGGCTGCAAACCACTGGGTTCGAAAGCATCAAAAAGATGTACTAGACATAGTCATAGAAGTGTAATTTAGATTAATTTAAAGGGATAGTTCACCCAAAAATGAAGATTCTCTCTCATCATTTAATCACCTTCATGCCATCCCAGATGTGTGTGACTTACTTTCTTCTGCTGAACACAAAGATTTTAGAGGAATATTTTAGCTCTGTAGGTCCTCACAATGCAACTGAATATTTAACAAAATTTTGGAGCTCCAAAAGCACATAAAGGCAGCAAAAAAGTAATTAATAACATTATGATAAGTGTGGGTGGGAAACAGATAAATATTGAAGTCCTTTTATATAATAAATCTCCATTTTAACTTTTACATTCATCGTGCTTTTGTTTTTGGCGATTTACATTCATCGTGCATGTTGCCACCTACTGGGCAGGTAGGAGAATTTACAGTAATAAAGGACTTAAATATTGATCAGTTTCTTACCCACAGTAGCATAACACTTCTGAAGATAAGAATTTAACCACTGGAGTGTTATGGATTACATTTGAGTAACCAGTTTTTGTTTGGAGTAACCACAGTCTTTGTTCATGTTCCAATGTTAACGTTTGCCAGCCAGAAAGCATCAAAATGCATTTGTCCTAATTTGTTATTTATTTATGCATTGTTCAATAATGTTAAACCTAGCAAAATTAGCCTAATATCAAATAAAATATGGCACCTATGGCAAAGGTTGACTTGCAAATTAGCGCACAAATCATACGGACTACTTTTATGACCTTTTAAGGACTTGGCAGACTGGTTAATATGTACTACCTTTGTATGGAAAATTGAGTAGGAAATTATATATATAAAAAAATTGTGTTCCACTTAAAAAAAATACAGCATGCAGGTTTGGAATAACATGAGAGTCAGTAAATGATGACAGCAGTTTCATTTTAGGCACTTTTTAAACTTTTAGGCACTGAGAGGGGAAAAAAAAAATTCTGTTACTTTAGTCATGCAACCCAAGAGTGTGTATACACACATACACAATACTGAATGATTCAACACAACACACACTTTAAGGCTAAAGGCCACCCAAATATCAAGGGAAATTAAGAAGTATAAAAAGCCACTCATGTCCGCATTAGCCAACTCTTGATGCTGTTGTTGCTTTGCTGTTGCTTATGAAAAGCCAATGAGTCACAGCAGTAACAACGTATTAAAAATGAATAAACTGAACCAAGGAGAGTCACATTCATTTCCCTGCAGAGCAAAGTTGCCCTGCTTTGAATCTTTTTCATTCTCTTTCTGTGGGGGCCCTGGAGGGATGGAGGCAGGGGTTGTTGTAGTTGTTGCCATCCAATATGTGGCATTAAATGGCATTATATATTTAACTCAAGTGGTGCTTGGGGGGCCGGGGGCAGAATAGAGTTTTGAAATTGAGGAAATGTAGCTACCAAGGATTAGGGCTATACAAAAAAAGAATACAAAGCAGCAAAGATTTGTTAAAATATATATGAATACTCAAGCAGAACACTTCATTAGCCTGCTCCTTGTTGAGAGAGAAAGAGTGGGTAACTGAGAAACAGAGTAAACATGGTAACAAACGTGCTGTAGAAATTCTAGAAAGCACATGTGCTGCTGCCAAGGGGTTGCACAGCATGAAGGTTACCATCTAGTAATAAACGTGTTAACAGAAACTATTTGATTTCCAAACATAAATCTGAACACACAGTGTAATTAATTAATGCCTACATGTATCAAACAATGTGACTAATAATCTAGATCCAAACTGGTATGACATTGTGATTACCATAAGTGTCAGTAAGGGAGTCAGTTTCCTCTGAATGAAGAACAGACCAGGAGGATAGAAATATAATAAGACTCCCTAATCCTTCAAGATGTCCCTCAAACTAAGTCCATCTGTTATTTATACACAAAGAACAGCCCTGTGAGCATTCTGAGCAGGCTTCAGATGTGGATGAATTTATTGTGTGTAAAGACTGGACTGTCATTTTTTTTTTAAATCTCATTTTTTAGTTCAATAGTTATGTGCATATTGCATGCACAGCTTTTGCACAGTATGCTGTACTGCAAAAAAACACTAATTTAACAATGATATCTTTCTGAGACTTTGTAGAGTCAGAGACAGAGACAGAGCTTGGTATACAAGAGTTTTAAAGGGATAGTTCATCACACTCTAAACTCTAATATACTGTAAAAATGCCGATTTAAACAACTTTACAGCTCAAGTTTTAACAGAAGAATTGCTTTTTTATAAAATTATACATCATTAATTTCTGCCTTTAAACCCTCAAAACATTGTCCCCTTTCACTTCCATTGTAAATGCCTCACTGTAACCTTGATTTTTTGCTTTTCATAAAAGAAAAGGATGGATGAGTCAAAGTATTTTTCTGGTAATCAACTTAATGCCACAATTGCTGTCGTATTGACCAAGAAATATTCCTTTGTAGCAGCTTTGCCCAGCATACAAACTTGTGTTGGGTATCGCCAGCCACCTTACGATACGATATGTATCACAATACATATGTAACAGTTAATATAAATCGCATTACATGACGATTTCATAATTGGATTACAATTGAAAATGTGACAAACGTGTGAGAAAGTCCCAGTGTGTCACAGAGAGTAACAGTGCAAGCACAGTTTCAATCTCATTTAAGCATCAACGAAGCAACTGTACTGAGAAATGCCGGTCTCAGAGTTTGTGATTATTTAGATGACCTGCTTCTTCATTGTATTTTTTTATCCCCTTTTTTTCCCTAATTTTGGAAAGCCCAATTCCCACTAATTAGAAGGTCCAATCCACGCATCTTACCACGTGGCTCCCTGTGCATGACAGTGCGGAGACTCACAGCATGTGGAGGCTTACGCTACTCTCTGCGATCCACGCACAACTTACCACGCACCCATTGAGAGCGAGAACCACTAATCGCGACCACGAGGAGGTTACCCCATGTGACTCTACCCTCCCTAGCAACCGGGCCAATTTGGTTGCAATACTCGCTGAGCTACCCAAGCCCCCTGATTCTTCATTGTTAAACTGCTAGACATGACATGAACACACACATAGATTAATAAAAATATCAATACAGAGATCAATAGTATCTATACAATATTGTGATGTGTGTGTGTGTGTGTGTGTGTGTGTGTGAGTGTAATGTTCTTAATAAAATATAATTTATACCAAAATGTTGTTCATACAGTGATGAAGTCATGAAGTATGGCAATATCACTGTATAATTCATAGGTTCTTCCAGGGCTAAATAAAAGCAAAATCTATAATAAACTTTGTGGAACAGTGTTAGACTCTCGTGTTCAATCTTTATTAGGAGAACGAAGGTCCACCTTCCCACTGCTTTTCTTGAAACTACCCTGAAACACTTGTATATCATCCTAACTAAGAAGACCAAAGGAGGTAGAAGTCTGTTAGATCTACATAACTCCAGCGAGCCTAAATCTAATCACAGTGCCTTCCAGCTGCTGGAATTCTGTGCCTGCCAGTTGACACTTCATTACAGCACAGCAAGTGACAAGAAGCACCCTGGGGATTCCTTCTAGCGCCTGTTCAAGTAAAAAGCAACCGAGTTAGAAGAGCTCTACAATAACAGGCTCCTCCATATCCATCCATATTCTATATCTCACCACATATGGAATGAAAACTCAACACTTTCAGAGAAGATAAATATATGCTCTCCACCCCATCGATCTCTCAGACCTCATTTGGACCTCATGCAAATACACAGCCCACAGCAAAACCAATAGAAACTTATTTGGGCTTTGCAGTGATAGTCTGCTTGACTAATAGGCTTAACCGAAGCAATCCCATGCAAACTTTTGCATCATCGTCTGGAAGCAAAATAATAACGTTCCCACAACACCCTCAGACTCCTTTCTTCACATGGGGCATCAAAATTTTGCAGTGCGCCTTTTCTCACTTGACAGCTTGCAGAGTCTTTCCGCGAGTCAGAAGGGGGTGTGTAATAATTAGCCCCCGTGAGCGTCAGAGTTGTTTGTCATATAGCACTATGCAGAGAGGCACATTAGGAGCTCCGGGCCCAGGAGGGAGCTGCTGCTGACTGACTGTCAAAGCTTCCCTGCCGATGGCACTTGGCGGCAGCCACTGCAGCAGTAGCTGTGTCAAGATGCGCTCCCCCCACGGAGTCAAAACATTATGTACTGTCATTTCAAGTGTGCACAGTGGACAGGAATGTTGAAGTTATCTAAAATTGTCTAATGTTTTCTCTGCAGGTTTGATTGGAAAGCTAGTATTCAAGGCTTGATTCAAGGCATTGTGGTGTACAGTTCTAGCACTGAAAGGGAAGACAAGAAAATTGCCTTTCAGACTAATTTACTCATATATGGTAAGGGCTAACTGATATATTGATATGTCTGCTGGCTATTTAAAATAAAGCAACATTATGATCATTTAATTGCACTTATATTTGGCCATTAATATAAGTTTCACACAGACTGTAATTTGACTAGTTTTGCACCCCTAACTTGTCAACATAAAACCATTTTAATAGTTTATCTGATTTAAATGTAAATTTAGTAACGAAAATGCCATAAGAGCATTGAGTAGGTAAGTTCGACTCATTTCCGTGAATCAGTCAAAACTGTCCGTATAAATGAATTGAATAAAAACTCTGATTCAACAATTTGTTAGCGTTGTCACTAAAATATGTTCACTCAAAAATGTTTTTTATATGTAGGTAAATATTACCGTTTATTATTATATATTGCTATACTGGTGCATATACACTGTAAACCCTAAGTTGGCAGAGCTCAAAAAATTTGAGGCAATCAGTTCCATAATACATAATTTTATAAGTTAATTGAACGTTCAGATTTTTATTTTGTACCACACGTGCATGTTAATTGCTCTTTACTTGAAATATTGCATACGCTAACTCATACATTTTAATAGCAATTCACTTTAAATTAAACTCTTGCTGAACTTAAGATAACATGTAAGCTCAACCTAAATACTTCATGTAGAGGGAAAATAACTAGCTAAGACTAGCTGGAACTAGCTATAACAGTGAATGATAGCATGCAGAATGCATGCTTATTGGAATCGCTATGCTTTGATTAGCATAGCAATTGCTTAATGAGTTAATTGTACTGAAATTGTACCTGTCCTCATCCTATTGTCAAGCTCCACTTTTCACCAAAATTGTAACCAATTACATTAATCTAGCACAAAGACACTTAATATATAACATTTAATTTTAACATTTACTCTCCCTGTTGAGTTTCATGCAAAGCATGGAGGGAAAATGCCCAGTTTCAGTTAAATTGAAGTTCCAAATTTAAAATTTCAGTTCATTAACATCTAAACAATTACGGTTATTAAAACGTGTAAGTTTTGTGAACTCAAAAAAAGAAAAAAAAAAGAAAAAAAAGAAAAGTTCTAAATACTCATCAAGGTTAATTTATTTGAACTAATTTGTATTATTAAATGTTTCCCTACTCAGAACCAATTAATATTTTTAGCATTAGTGTTTATAATGTATCAAATTAATTAAAATCATATATTCATCTCTGTGTTCTTTTTGTGAAAATCAGAGTGGGAAACATGCTTTGGTTACTTTTAACTACATTTGAACTGTTTTAGTTCTTATATTAAACATTTTGAATCTACTGGATAACAATATGGTTATAAAAATAAAACCTAAAAATAACCATTAGCGAATGTTCTGTTTAATTTCTTATTAGGTTGTCAGACAAAAACCTCCCTGTAACATTCTAGGAGCATTGATTTACAGTTACATCTACAAATCTAGACAAACAACTTTCCAGGAATTGGAATTGGTTCTCAAAAAATAACCAAACGGGAACCATACGCTAACATAAGGCAAACATTCTGTGTTTGCAAGAATGGGCTGTTGTTTGGCATTGGATGGTTCTTCAAATAAAAATAAATAAATAAAAAATGTAAGCCATTGTGGCACGGTGGTGGGCGGGACCGGCGCGTGATTACGCACGCCCGGTCCCGTATTGGGCTAATTAAGCCGTCAAGAGGGATAAAGGCCACTCGCAGACGGCGATCGAGAGAGAGAGCTCAATTACGGACGTCCGTTATCTTATGTGTTTGTCTTTTGAGTTCTCCATTAAACCTTTAAGTTATATGTTAAGCCGGTTTCTCGCCTCTTCCTTGCCCATGAATTTGATCTGTGTTACATTGGTGCCGAAAGCCTGGGAAGGAAGAGGGATACGCCGTAGCGGAGTTCTCGCCACTTCTCAGTGGAGCAGCCGCGGCCATCTGCCGGGGGACGGAGGAGCCCAGCCACCTGGACGCGGAGGAACGGCCGCCGACCGCGAGGGGAGGAGGGGCTCCTGGCCGACCGCCTGGAGCGGTTAGGGCCGCTGCCAGGGGCGGGGGAGTCCCCTACTAGCCGCTGGAACGCGGCGGGGTTGGAGACTGCCGACCGCGTGCGGGGTAGGGCTCGCCGCCGACCGCCTGGAGCGGGAGAACCGCTGCCAGGGGCGGGGGGAGGCCCTCCCCGCACGCGGTCGGCAGTCTCCAACCCCGCCGCGTTCCAGCGTGCGTGCGTAATCACGCGCCGGTCCCGCCCTCCACCGTGCCACAGCCATTCAGAGCAAATACATAAACACTGATACAGGTCTATATAGAACATTATCAAAAGGCTGCCAAATATCAAGCTATAATTTGTTTGGTTATGTCGCCCAGTCCGAGTAATGGTCATTTTAAAGCAGTTATGATTGAAGCCATGCTGATGATGAAACCGTCTATTATACTGTGCTTTTATGTTTTGTTCTGTAATCATCAAGTACTTGCATGCAAGTATTCATGCACAAACAGATACGTAAACACACACGGTTCACATAAGGACGCCCATAACCCTAGGCACAGTGGGCAGCATAGCATCTCAGTTTTGCATGAAAACATTCCAGTGGTTTTTGCACCTCAAGTGCAGAACAGGCTTAACAACAGATACAAGACATAAGCTGATTTAAACCAATGAGCTCTGACACACTGAAGCAATGGGCCTCGAGAAACAGTAGGAATCATGTGCATAGGTTGTGATTAAACTAAATGCATGTTAGTTACATCAACCAGATCTGTGGATTTGACCATCACAACCAACAAACTACCAAAACCTCAAGAAAGAGAGCGAGAGAGAGAGACTTTATAGCATATTGATTACAAGCATACCTACTATACATATATAGATCTATAAACACACAAGCCATTCTGCAAGATGAAAAAGGACATTTCAAAGATATTAAGAGCTAACTTAGAACAAAGCCATAAAGCCTACACGCTCTAAGGATTTTAAATGTTCCCATAGTGATTGCTGAAAAATTGTAGCTAGGCTTCAACATTCCACTTAACAGTATTTAATCAAGGGTCTCCTAAGGCCACAATCTTAATATGGCCAGAGGATGATTTGTAAAGTTTACACAGCAATAGCAATCACCAAATTTGCAAGGATAGATTTACATTGCTTAACTACATTGTTGCGAGCATAACTGCAAAAGACCATCCAAGGCTATTAATTACTATCTACTAAAATCTCCTCTTCCTCCAGGAACACCTAAAAGGAATATTTCTGTTTCAGTACCATAAACTGTGGTGCATTTGGGGGCTGCCACCCGCAATTTTTCACACATTTAAATTTAAAAGTCACCATTCACAAATACTGTGGACTACTTGCAAAGGAATGGTCTAATTTTTCAGAGAAACACCCAAATAATAAAAAAAGATTCCAGTTATTAGAAGCTCAATCAAGGTGTCATTAGCTGAAATCCTCCCCTTTGTGATGATATAAAACTTATAATCATTCATAGCCAAAAACATATATTTCTGATGATTTGTTCCACATGTTTTTCCTTCTGGATGGCATATTTTGTTCTGGACATCTAAGATCTAACTTTGGATTATTCAGCCAAGCAAGTTTACAGGCAACTACGCAATGGCTCAATATTTAGAGAATCTCCTATGGTAAAAGCATATATAAAGTTATATATATAAAGTTTTAGCTATTTGGGGCTTACAGCTACAATTATAAGAGCATAAAAGAGACATTTGTATTTGATGATTTAAAGAAATCATATTTCATTTTGTGATTCTTTTGAAAATCTTCCGAACTGTGGTATTATGGCAACAAAATAAACTGTACAGTCACATTCCTGAGAGCGAGAGCTTTCGTTTGATCTATGACATGTCCATTTATGTGCTATGTGAAGGACTTAAAATTTTAACACAAATGTTTTGAGGCCTAATTTTAATTTATTTTAAGTAACATAAATGCAGAAGTGATGGATATTTCTGAAAGTTCAGATTATAAGAATTCAAATGATACCTCATATGCCTGACTTATTTATACAGAGACTTTAACGTTTTAAGCGTAAACTTTTTTTTTCGCGATATAGCACCTTCCTTTGGACCCACCGGTTAAGCTATCTCTACAGAATAATATTAGTTGCCACACAAATTATTTTTGACTCATCCCTCCTTTTCTTAAAAAAAGCAAAAATCTGCACTTACAATGGAAGTGAATGTGGCCAATCCGTAAACGTTAAAATACTCAATGTTTCAAAACTCTAGGCACAAGATGTAAACAGTATGCCTGTTGACATGATTTTAGTGTGATAAAATTGCTTACTAATCTTTTCTGTGTAAAATTATAGCCAATTTTACAACTTTGTTGCCATGAGGATGTAATGTCAACAAACTCTAAAACCCTAAAATGTTAGTTTTTTTTCCCACTATGATAAAATTATTTAATTAAGTTTACATCTTAAATAATACACAAGTTTTAACAGAAGATTTAATGTTGGCTTTAAATTGGCCCTATTCACCTCCATTATAAGTGCCTCACTGGAACCCAGATTTTTGCTTGCTTATATAAAAGCAGGGACAATTCCAGGGACAAAAATATTTTTGAGGTAATCAACAGAATCACAAATGCTGTTAATTGAGCTTAACTTTTATTGAACCCGGAATATTCCTTCTTAAATCTTAAAGCTGAATTGTATAATGCAATTAGAATTTTTTTTTAACTTTTTATCCCAGCTTGATCTAATGGCTTAAATAACTAAGCCATTTGTAGGTATATTTCCCTTAAAAAGTGTAAACATTGTGACACTTTAAAACATAATGAATGCGTGTTTTGTGTGCTGACCAAGTGTGTGAACAATGGTCATGCTATCACATTTAACAGTTTATCAAAGTAAGAAAAAAAAAATATCAACACAATTTTTTTTTTTTTTATGCACATTACACAATTTTATGTTGCATGTAAACACATTTAGCACCGTCCTTACAGCTTAACCAATTGCTCTTTACAACCAAAGAAAAAGTCATGTTTGCAGTCATATTGGGGAAACTCAAAGAAGCCGTTCAGCTGACAGTGGGCCAGATCAGTTCATATTAGCACTACATATCACGAACACACAGACATAAGCAGTCACACATGCAGGCAAACAGTCAACCAATCAGACAGAAGAAAGCTTCTGCTGAGCTGCTCATTGCTTTAAAATGGAGAAACCGATGTTAGAATTGCAAACTCCTACGTTTCTTAACCAATTGCTCATGTACTCTTTACATTTTGACGTCAACAGCAGGGAATAATCAAATTATTTTAAATCTCATGTAAATGTGGTTCTTGTGTTGTTGGATTTTTTTAATAAGACAATTTTTGCTCATTATCAGCATATAAACAGTTTACACACTGATTGTTCTGTTTTTTTGAGTATCCCGACCAGCTCAACACAGAAATGCTGGCTCAGCCAATAGTGTGAGTTTGGGTGGGACTATCGTTTTATCCGACCAGTGGAAGACAGGGTGAGTGTTTCGGGAAACTTGTTTGTAAAACAATACTTATTTTCACAATTCCGTTTGGTGATGCTAGTGGCACAGAAACTACACACTTCATCTTTAAGGTTTAACTGTCCTGCATGATTAGCCCTTGGTAAAGTGTTTTAGTTTGTAGTTTTTAAGTATGCTTTGTAATAGCATATTTAACATAACAATCATGGCTGCACTGTTCTCACATTCCAAAAATAATCTACTACAGCAGCAAACTGCAGATGCATACTTCACACCATACATACAGGAAATAAAGGAAACTCACTTGCAGGAGATGGAGTGCTGTATCCACTGACAGGAAGTCCTGAAAGGGCTGGAGGGGAGAGCCCCCCTAGCATATGAGGGAAGAAGTAAGGGTAGTGGTGCATGGGGAAGCCCCCAAGAGGGCTGCCCAACCCTCCAGGGCTTGGACAGGGGTTGCCGTTGCCAGACATGGAACGCTCAGACACAAAACTGTGTCCCAGACCTCTTTGCAGGCTATCCGTTGTGTCAGAAATCTACTTTCCCATCGTGAGCTACTTTGGTAATCCAACTAGTAGGTTTTTGTATTTGATTGTCTGTGTGGGTGCTTGCTATTGTGTGTGTGTGTGTGTGTTTGTAAGAAAGGTGGAATAGGTTAATAATTTACAATCTTTTGTGTGTTTGAGTGGTTATGACGCCATTCGATCAGAGTGAGTGCTCACAGGTGTACAAGTCTTTGTTTTGGTGTTATGTAACTCCCTGGATGCAATACTAAAGTTCTTGCAATAAAAGAGTGAGAAAGTAAAGTCCAGCACTGTTTGTCTGTATGTCCTCCTGTGAAGGCTGGTAATGGTAGCTGGATGGCTCTGTTAAGGTTGGGTTAGAACTCGAGAGGATTGGAGGGCCTGTTATACAGCAGTCGCAATCTGAATCTTCAGGAGCTCCAGGTTTTAGGAGGACCGGTTAGGACAAACTGATGCAAGAGGAAATGAGAAGTGGTGCTCCAGAGGTCACAAAATGCTCTTGTGTCAAACCTGTCAGAGTGTCAGTCCAACACAGTGAATTTATGTTTTGGCCTAGGAAAAAGGGTGGAGAGAAAGAGAGAGAGGGAGATATTTTATAGTTGCCAGGTACAAATAAACAAACTTGTTTGCACGCATGCATTTTAAGTATATTACAAGTAGTGACAGGCCGATTAATCATGGGAATTTCACCAAAAACCATTCGGTTCCTTAGAGAACTGGCACTTGTGTCTATCACAAAGTGATCTACAAAATACCCAGATAGTGTAACATTTTCAAAATATTTTTCAAGACAATAAGACAAATAAAAATATATTTTGATATCTTATTTTTCATATATCAAAGAGAAAATGTAACATATCAGGACATATATATATATGTGTGTATATACAGTAGTTCATAAAAACAGTTGTCTTAATATGGTTATTTATATATTCAGTGTCAATAGGAAATATAAATGTTAGACTCCCAAACATTCCTTTTGCAAATAGAATTGAATAAAATAGAACAGGGAGCCCTGGAACTGCTGGCATGGCCTTCACAGAGCCTCCAGTGAACATTGAGTCAGTCTGGGATTACATGAAGAGACAGAAGCAACTGAAACAGCCTAAATAAATAAAATAACTGTGGTGAATTCTCCAAGAAGCTTGGAACATCCTATCTGCCAACAACCAAGAAAAACTGTGTCCAGGTGTACCTGGAAGAATTGGTGCTGTTTTGAAGGAAAAAGTGTCCATACCAAATATTGATTCAGCTCTTTATCTGTTTACTGGACTTTGTATGACATTAATTGATTAATGAAAACTATTTATGTCGTTATATTTTTAAGAAATCCTCACTTTTATTGTTTTTCACAAGTGCCTAAAACTTTTGCATAGTATATAGTGTGTGTGTTACACACTGGTTACACACTACAGTTGTATGGGCACAACTCCAAAAAATTGATGAAAAAGGGGTGGAATGAGGCCCCCGGCAACTAAAGACACGAGGTATGTGTTTAAGGGTTAATTGATTTTGCCATTTTGAGATTGGTCGATTTTGGTTGATAAAAGTGTGTCAGTTTGGCTTATTAACACAAATGTTTGCACTCCCTTGTGATGAATCTAAAATATACCTAAATCCTTTGTCAATTGGATAATGCACAATATCTGTTTCCATTATTTTTTGAGTAAATACAACGTAAAATATACAAACGAATTGGCCACATCTTTTGTGAAGCGTATGTTACTCAATATGAACTTTGTTTATAGATCTGTTGCATGAAAGTAATATCACACCCAGTCCGCACAGCTGACACATTGATTTTACACAACAGTTTAATAAGCAAAAAGTTCATATAAAGTAACTTACATTTTATGCACAATTAAGTCAACACAGTATCAACTGCAAAGACTAGCAGCTGTGAATGAAGACAAGCAGAATGATACCAACAAATGAAGCATCCCAGTGCTGTTATAGCAAATATCAGCACTCTTAAAAAAGACACTCGAACAATCAGATTAGAGTATCGGAATTAAATTGTATAAATATACATCAGCTATCTGCCAATTTGCTCTCTCTAAATATTGGAAATGGCATTGACCATTATAGTATTTGACCATTATTTCAAGTGTTTAGCTAAGATGTGATGCTAAAATATGGTCTAAAGTAGAGTATGAATGTTTACTGCATTCTTACGGTTTTGCTGACAGACATCAATACATCTGGAACAGCTCACAAAACATCTAGAATTTGACACCATGCCTCTCAGTTGAAGTTAAGTGTAAATAAACTGTCGAGTTAAAGTAAGAAAGAGAGGAAGACTACAATTTTAACACTCAGTTGTTGCTCTGAAGCCCTGAACCCAGCTTGACAGCGTGGGAAAATGCTGCCAAGGCCTTCCCCAGTGAGCTTGTTAACTGTTGAGTTCCCTCAGGAGCACAGAGCAGGATCTTCACACAGACCGTCTGTCAGAAACCCTCATTAACACTATCTATCTGGGCATAACCTGGAAATGTGAGCACACGAGCTATGAGAGAAGGAGAAAAATACTGTTTGAAGGACCAGTGATGAGAAAAGAACTTTCTATGTGCAATCAGTCGGTCTGTCTGCAAGCCTATTGTGCATTTTCTCAATTCCACCACCCATCTACCCCCTACTACAAAAAGACCAGGATGAACTAGAGAGTGGTACAGCTCTCAGTGGAGGAAAACGCCATTCCAGTTGGGATGAGAGATGTAAATGTATAAAAAACAACCCATTATTCAACGAAAACATATTAATGTGGACATGGCCTTAAGAAAAGATATTCGGTAACACATTACAATAAGGTTCCATTTGTTAATATTAGTTAACAACATTAGTTAACATGAACTAACAATGAACAATACTTATAAAGAATTTGTTTATCTTAGTTTATATTCAATTCAACATAAAGTAATACATTTTTAACCTGTTGATCTGCGCCCCCTTTTTGAGCACATACCATGAAAATGACATACCTGAACTTAAATGGTTGTATTTACTGGACATCTTTGGAGTATGGACACAGTTGTAGTATCTTTTGAAAGAAGACACTTTGGGCTATTTCCCAAATTTCAGAATTAAATTTAAAGAAGCTGAAGTTTATAGTAATGGAAATAATTTGTGCTGAACATGTATTTATAATCTAAAAAAACAATAATAAAAGTGCATACAATATTCTCAAAGCCACAAGTCTAAAGAAGTTATGTTTCAAATTTGAAGATGATCTAACAAAAAATGAGGCTCCTGCAAGCTTTTTTCTGTGTACAGAGTAAAATTAAAGCTCCGCCTTTCAAGACGGCACAAAATCTGACTGCACTGCTTGGCTATTATGAATAAAACTATGCCCCATTTTTAAAAATAGACTTTGGAGAAAGGCTCATTTTGTTTATGAAACTCTAATATATAAGATAATATACAGTTTTACAACATGAATGCTGCTCAGATTGCATAGTTTGTTGAAGAACGATGACGAAGGGTAATTCTTTCAGGCGAGATCTCATGAAACAATGGAGAATATATCAATATTTCTCAGATTTATCACTTTTATGGATAAAAAGTGCTATTGGATGGTTTTCATTGAAAGCTTGACATGGACAATTGACCCAAGCGTGGCAAATTGGATTCATCTGGTGATTACGTTTTCATAACAAATCTACAAATCCCCGTTTTGATATTGCATGTTTTCATTTGTACTCCTGGCACAAATAACTAAATTGCTGGAGCATTACTATTGCGAAACAGAGATCGGATATCAATGTTGAACCCTTAGACCTTTGAAAAGATGTATAATTTGTTAACATTAATTACATTTATAGACAGTAAATTATGTATTAAATCTAAGCAGAGTGACGTCACCACCGCGTGCGGGGGGGTATTGCATATCAACAGGTTAAAATCAAATGTTGTAATTGTTAACATTAATTAATGGACTATGAATTAACATGAACTAACAATAAACATTTGTATTTTATTAACTAATATTAAAGAAAAGTTATGTAATTTCTGCACCACTAGTGCCACCGATGGGATTTGCAAAAAATAAACATTGTTTTCAAAACAGCTTTCTGAATATGCGTGAATATGTCTTCAGAAACCGGTTTTGACTTAGTCCGACCCCCATCTCACACCATTGGTTGAGTAACATTGTTTGGGTGGGTCTAAGCAGGTTTCTTAAAACAAACAGGAATTTTCATAGTGCAACAGAAACAGTGTTTACAGTTTGAGAAATCTTAATGCAGAAAAAGTTACATACTTCAGCTTTAACAAAGATTAATAAATGCAGTAAAAAAATGTTTATTGGAAGTTGAAACCTACTACTGTTAACGAATGTAACCTTGTTATAAAGTGTTACCAGATATTCAAGCCAAAGTCGTTATTCTGAAACCACCATGGTTACTAAACAGAAATCTAGGATTCTTCTGTTAGAAATCTAGGATGTTTCTGCAATATGGCCCCAGCATCCAAAACACAATATGTGCTGGTGACCAGAAATGATGGTCTTTTAAACCAAGTCCTTACATTCACTAGCCCATTTATATTATTGTATCTCTATCTTTCATCTTTTTGCTCGACTCTACCCATCTATTCTCCAGCCTACTCAACATATACTCAAATATAATTCAAATTTGCTTCCATATGGAATATGGATTATGAATTTCCCTGAAGGCATGCAAAGAATCATGGTGGTTCTGCTCGAGATAGAGCTTGAAGCAGTAATGTATGCGAGAGAGAAAGAGGGAGAAAAAGTAGAAGGCAGCGAGAGGGAGAGATCAAAGCAGAAAAAGAGCAAGTGAAGACACCTTATTGTGCTGCACACAGCTCTCAAATCTCACTCATATATTATTAAACGCCATACTAAGTAGGTTAAACCCCACAGGTCCCCTTTACATAGCAATGAACTCACTAATTCAAACTAATTCAATGCCAGAGAGTGTTTGAGAATGTGTGATAAAGAGAGATTGTGTGTGTGTGTGTAAGAGAGAGAAAGACAGGGAGAACAATAAAGACAGAAAAAAAAATCAGAGACACAAAGAGAAGAGGAGCTATACATCTGGTTGAAAAGGTTTGGTACACCAACAATATACTCAATGAAATCAAATAGTTGTACTTGAAATTAGAAATTGATAATGAACAAGTCATAGCTTTCACCCCAATCCCCTCTCTAACTATATCGACAATACCAGCGGTTCACATCTGAACATTTAGAAAGCTATATCTCTGCCATCAGGACTAATTAGTAAGTAATAACAAAGTCTTTCTTGCAAGTCAGTCCACTAGCGGCCATCTTTGGAAAACAAAGAACATATTTCATTTCGGCAGTAAAATCTGACAACACTGGTATCATAAATTATACTTCTTTACCTCAGATAAGGCAAAAAAAAAAAAAAATCAATTTTCCCAGCTTTTATAGCTAAAACGCATGCATGTTCTAGAGTTGATTGACAGGCTATGTCTGTATCTAAAAGGTGATTGGCTCTTTTACCTATAAGGCGGGACTTCCTTTCTACATCCGTTGGGCGTTCCAATTCCATTAATGTTAATAGAAGTGTCTCATATGTCATCTCTGCTACACAGTCTCTGATAATTATCGATCTTACTAATATGGACATATAGAATGTATGAACATGCATTTTGTATTTAAATATTGTTTAATATGCACATACTGTCCTCACAAAATCCTAAATTTTCTCATGCATGCTCTTCAACAGATCATCTCTGTCCCTTCATAATCTGCATTTATGAATATTTAAGTACTTGCCTTAACCAGCAGTATGCGTAACCTCTGTGTGGGTGTGTGTACATATTCAGGCCGAAAGTGTGTTGTAAGCCTGAAGTTGACAGTACACATTTTATACTATGTATGTGCTTGACAACAAGCTTTCATGCTGGGTGCTTGTTTCTTGTACTATGGAGACACGCTATTTTCTAACAACAACAGGGGATAAAGAGAGAGAGAGAGAGAGAAGAGAGAGAGAGAGAGAGAGAGAGAAATTGGTGGACTGGGGGGAAATATGCAATAATAAAAGGTCAAGGTTTATGACCCAAGATTCAGGAACCTTGACCTTTGCTATTTCAGCATAATTGGGAGAGACATGTGGTCCTACTTTAGGAGCACATACATACACACACACCTCAGTATTTTTCTTTCACTTTCCACAGTTGCCCGTGGCACTGGTCCATGTCTCACATATTTGCACTAATGACTTGAATGTCACAGCCAGTAAAACCTTGAGACCAGCATTCAGCAGCAGTGGTGTGCATGTGTTGGGGTAGATTGCAACTGCCAACAGCATTTATTGTACATTACCTTGCCAAACTATAACCCGGCAACAGACTTAATCATTAAAAATACATGCAACCTGCAAAGTGAATCAGAAGCAGTAACAGATTGCATCTCTTTCTGGATTTTATTTAGAAATAACCAATAAACATGGCCAAAATGGCCTATTAGTGATTTTAATTTAGGTATTATAATTTTCACAAATCTTTCTGCTGATTGGATCTCTTTCTCCCAATCTCTGTGCAACCCATTACTGCGATGCAGTAATATAATATTATCTCCAGCAATCATGTCAGTGTCACAGTTGTGCTGTAATGAAACAATGTGTGATTCAGAGTACTAATTTCAAAAACAGACATTTCTTTGCTGTAGTTTCATGATAAAAGATTCACTGTGTTGTACAATAGTGCACAGAAAGCATAAACTGTATTCTATATATATTCTAGTATATGGCTAGTTGTTGTAAGATTCTAGTAGCTTAAACCAAAGAAGTTAATTAGGAACTGTTTCACTGATATAGCTACCACTGATATTTCTAGGGGTCTCAACAGCCTAATCACATGAAAATTACCTGACTAGGGCCAGTGTTGGATAAATTACTTAAAAATAGTAATCCACTACAAATTACTAATTACTTCTCGTTCATTGTTGCACACAAGTCATACACTCAGCACCTCACATTTCTCCTTCACAATGACAGGGCCATAATTCATGTATTCTACATAAATAATATATTAGAAAGAAGCATAACCCTATGATGTACTTAAAAATAACTAAATTAATTGAAAGCCAGTAACTGTAATCTGATTACAAGTAGAGCATTACACTACTTTTTGACTAAAAGTAATTAGATTACAGTAACTAATTACTTTGTAATTGGATAACACCCAACACTGACTGTGGCTACATTTCTGCAAAATTACATTATGAGGGAATTCCAAAAGGAAGTGAGCATCCCTATTCCCTACTCCCTTTGAAGGGCTGAGCCATTGAAGTGGGAACTCTGCAGGGAGCAGGGCACTTAAGTCTCATGTATGGCCGTTTGGAACACCCTTGATGAAGGGAGTAATGAAAGACATATGTCACTTCCAATTCGCCTGAAACGTTACCATAACGACGCAGCACTGCTGTTCTAACAACAGGAATCTCTTATTTATTGCTGTTAATTTGCTGTTTTAATAATAATAATAATAATAATAATAATAATATATCTGTACATAAATGCATATAAAACACATGAATGAATGTTTCCTGCCAAAGGTTATTTGGTGTATGAGAGGTCTTAATAATAAATTCATTAAAAAAATCTAACATAATATAATAAAATAAAAATAACAGGTTTTTGCCTAGCCTACAGATTTTTTTTTTTACACTGTTTTTGGGAGTATCTCTCTGTTTATGGCTGTCTAATATCTAATGCATAAGAATGCAGCGGAGGAGAAGTATCCGTTATAAAAAGGCTATAGCGCTTTCCCGAGCGTTTGAACATTTAATATGTTCTGATAGTCAACCTTGCTTTAAAATATATCCCGAGTACATGCCACCTATGATCACGTGATCATAAATGGTCAAATTTCTTCCTCGAAGTGACCATCGCATGTACCCTTCGCTAACGGCCTTGAGGAAGCGCCCTTCGTGGAGGGCTTGAGTTGCTTACTTTCGTTTGGAACACCCCTTCATGTGGTATCCCCTTCACACAGTGCCTGTCAAGGGCGCAAAAACACCCCATGCCTAACGTTCATTATATGCATCATTGCAGTTGAGGTGAAATTTAGGCAAATGTTCTCCTAAACAGATGAGATTTATAAGGCTAGTGCTCTATGGAGTTTTAAACAAACATAAACCTCCCTACCATAAAACCTAAACTTAACTGATAGTGTGATAAAAGTAAATGTGAGAAAAAATGCAATAGCTGAAATAACCACCTCATTTTGTGGAGCTTCTATGAAACTCCTGACTCACACATTGTACCCTGCTCCTTTGCATCACAAGTGCAACGCTCTAGTAGTTACGCTAGTGCGTAGTTTGATCTTAAACATGCATGTAAATGTAGTTAGTTACATAATGCGTACATTAAAATGTATCCCCTTACAATTCACATGCTCTAATAAGTGTTTAGATGACATAATATAGCATTGTGTGCCAGGCGATTTGTTTATGAACAAATAATCTGCTGCTTTCCTTGTGATCTGTGTCAAAGTGAATAAAAGCCATTGTTGTTTTAATGCCTCTTATTTTTTATTTCACCAGGAAACTGTTGTGATACATGCAACGAGCCACGTAAAAGTCTTTTTGCAAAAATGTAGGTATAGTAACGTGATTCTACGAGACCAGATTGGATCTCAAAGTATCACAGGCAAAAGGTATAAAATAAAACTAAATAAATAATAATATTCATACATGCACAGACATAAAAAGAGACAAATACACACTCAGTGACATACAACCACAGGGCCAGCTACTCTCCTGCTACAAAAAAACCAAAACCACTGGGGAAGAAACCACCCTTATAAAACACTCCCTAATCTGTCCGACATCCACTCACACACACACACACACACACACACACACACACACACACACACACACACAATATAAAAACTCCCTCAATCCATGTGTGCAGGCAAACTGCAAAGACAGGCAGAGAAATGTGTGAGCGCATGCAAGGAAGAATTTGACACTCGTTCCATGAGAACGCTCCTCTGGGGACAGTTAGTGTGCTGCAAGATGCGTCAAGCCAAAAGCCCTTGGAAAAAGACCACACATTAAAGGGGAGTAAAGGTAAGAACATCTGGCAACCTTTCAAAAGAAAAAACAGGGCGTATGTACTAGTGCAGGAATAATGCAGGCAGGGTATGTAGAAGGTAAAAAAAGTAGAATAGTTTAACCCACTTAAATTTCCTTCTGTTCCTCAAACAAAACTATCAGATATCCTCAGGAGTCTTGGAATATATCACACAAGGAGCATAGACTAATTTTATGATACATTTTTGGCATTTCAGAGCTTGACAGCCTCTGTCCTCAATGCTTTTCATTATAAAAAATTAACTTTTGGTTCTAAAGGTGATAGATAGTCATTAGGTTTGGAACGCCTATGCCTTTAAGGAAACAGACCTTGAAACCTTCCTGACAGGATATAAGGGGTAAGTTATTGGGTTAAATCAGCCAATGGAAGTTTATATAGAAGATTATTTCTAAAGAAGGGTTTGGCCTTCTGTCTAGACCACGAAAGCAGGGGGTTTTAAATGTTGTCCCCCTAGGATTTCCTGGACTTGGACTCTTCTGGACTCATTGATTAGCATTTGTTCAAGGCCAGAGGTCAATACATTGTACTTGGCTTGGCCATGTCTACAAGCACCACTCTGAGATAAAGTGCTTGCAAAACACACTCACTATCACACTCACACACTCACACACACACACACACACACACAGACACACACACAGACACACACAAACATAGACAGAGAGGGAGGGAGAGAGAACCGTAAAACACAATTTCCTCTCTCAAATGAGGAAATAGAGAGTTGTTTTTTGGTTCAATGTCTTTTTGTTAAAGATGTCTATGCTCATTAGCATTAGCCATTAGAGACCCATGGGAGAGAGAGAGGTTGGGGGAGAGAAGGACAGACACAGATGATGAAAGTCCATAGCACAGTAATGGGCTCTATTTCCCCTTCCCCTCGTCCATTAAGACAGCCAAATGAAATGAAGGGAAATTAATTGAGACTACAGACATGTGGTAAAAGATACAAGTGGGAGAGAGGGAGGTTCGCGAGAGAGAAGGAATTTTCAAAGGTCATTACTATAGGTATAAGATGAGCAGAGGTAATAAATCTATCCACTAAACGATCACTATCACCTTTAAGAAAGAGACGGAGAGCTAAATTGACATGTAGATTGCCATATAGAGCAAGCCAAGGGAGCATTTCAATTATACACATAGGTACACTATCATGCACATGGCATTCTTTGACCTTTTTGATTCTTTGAGTATCATGTAAATACCATGTAACACGGCAGAATGATCTCATTGTGAATTTGGTTCTTTGGATAAACTCAGTCTTTGTTTACCAAAATTCAAACCAGTGGCCAAAGCAGGAAGTGTTGTTGAAACGATGGGTTTGTGTGAGCTTCAGTTTCTGGGTGAAATGTCCCATAAATGTTGATGTGGTGCAAAAAGAGAGTTGTAAAGAGACATGTTTTTACTTGTAAATAATGTAATATAGTCAAAAAGAATGCATATTTTATTAAGAACACACCCTAACGCAAACCCCAACCCTAAACATCAGTGGAGAACAAATGTAATCTTAGTGGAAAAAAAATACAACCTCTGAATCATGCTCATCATTGATTGTTAACTCACTTATTTCCTTGTTTTCATTGGACCAGAACCCAGGTCTCTTAGACTGCTCCCGCAATGTGTTATCAGTCTTGCCACATGAATAGGTGAACACACTGGAATTGATGCAAAGATGTCTGATAGGAGATGGTGCTTGTCAGTAACTTGGCAGAATGGGGTTGATGTCAGTGTACCTGAACATTCTGTAGCAACATGTCGAGTTCCCGTGTACCAGTGGTACCATCTGAGGCCTTCACTGTATCATGGTATGGCCACAGTCATTTTGTAAGATTATGGTGTCCAAAACAAGCTATTTTGGTCCTTGTCATCATTATAATACATTGGTATTCTTTGATTTACCCTGGAGTAGCAAGTAAATACAAAAGTGTATGAATATGATAAGTATACAGTACCATGACATACAGTGCTGTGAAAAAGTATATCCCCCGAATTTTTTTTAAAAATTCAAAAAAAAAAAAATCAACAAAACAAATGCAATCTGAGTAAATACAAAATACAGTTTTTTAATTATAATGTTATTTATTGAAGCAAAAAAGTTATCCAATACCAACTGGGCCTGTGCAAAAAAAAGTATTTGCCCCTTTAGTTACTAAATCCCCAAATCTATTAAACTGCATTCATATTGAGGTCAGCTGGACTAGACACACACAGGCCTGATTACTGCCAGCCCAGTTCAATCAAATCAACATCTAAATAGAACATCTTAAGCAGCATTAAGTTGGCTAAAAGGTCTCACCCTGTAGCACTCTATGCCAAGGTCGAAAGAAACTTCCAGAAATTATGAGGGAAGGGTTACAAAGTTATTTCAAAGGCTCTGGGACTCCAAAGAACTACAGTGAGAGCCATTACTTCCAAATGGAGAAAACTTGGTACAGTAGTGAACCTTCCTAGAAGTGGCCGACCTTCCAAAATACCCCCAAGAGCACAGCAACGACTCATCCAGGAAGTCACAAAAAAGCTCAAGTGCAACTGGATTATGCAGCAAGACAATGATCCAAAGCATAGGAGTAAGCCCACCTCTGAATGGTTCAAAGGAAGCAAAATTAAAGTTTTGGAGTGACCTAGTCAAAGTCCTGACTTGAACCCGATTGAGATGCTGTGGCAGGACCTTAAATGGGCAGTTCATGCTCGAAAACCCTCCAGTGTGACTGAACTAAAGCAGTTCTGCAAAAAAGAGCGAGCCAAAATTCCTTCACTGATTTCCTGTTATTGGAGGTGTTTGGTAGCAGTTGTTGCTGCTAAAGGTGGCACAAACAGCTGAGTTTAAGGGGGCAGTTAGTTTTTTTAAAAACTGTATTTTGTGTTTACTCAGGTTGCCTTTGTTTTATGCTATATCTCGTTTGAAGATCTAAACCAATTTAGTATGAAAAATACACAAAATTAGAAGAAATCAGGAAATACTTTTTCACGTCACTGTATATGAAAGTACTGCAATGGTGGTGGCCCCAAAATAAATGTAAGCAAATTATTTGCAATGAAATTCGGGTGCAAAAGCATTATATTAAAGCATTATATGTAATAATTTAACACTGGATAGCTCTTTAAAAAACCACCAATCACAGCAAAAATACGAAACCATATAAAACACAGAAATAAAACACAATTCTCAATACCTTAATCCTTCGTTTGTTTATGCCAAAAACAATCTACCTATCAATCAAACAGATCAATGTTAATGCCAATAGTCCATATGAATAAAAAAACAAATGACCATAACAATCAAAATGTTGGTGTGTGTGAGAATGTGTGTTCAGGTGTTTTGGCATAGGTGAATGAGGCTGCATTGAGTCTGGAGAGTTTACATGTACCTGGATGAGTGAGGCAATAGATGTAGGAGAGCGGAGGAAGAGTAAAAAAAATAAGGGAATCTAGGCAGGTCAGAAGATCAACCTTTAGATTTTGACAATTAGCTCCAATAAAACTCTGTAGTAGCAGAGCACTTCGGCGGGTCAGGTTCTGTACTGCACATCAACTTGAGTTGCCTGTTTGGTAACTCTGTCCCGGTATATAATTCTAGCAATATCATGCTGCAGGAAGCACTGATTATCAGTCCCTTTTTTGGTTTTGTCCTCTCTCCTCCAATGGTGTTCCCATTACTCACAGTACACAATGACAAATCATGCTCCTCAAACGTCCCTGCACACTTGGTTTTCCGCAGGCCAAGTGCTGTAGGTAATCACAGCAGTGCTGATTTAGGGCCATATAGCATGATTGCGAGTGTGATATTGCTCATATACAACAGTTCAATGAACAAGTGAATTTTAAAATATTAGGAAAAACTAAGTACGGTCATAAAAAACGCATTTGTGCATGGAACTACTTATGCGACGGATCAGAATATGATATTGCTGGTTCAAACCAAATGATGCATCCAAGCCTCCGTTAGTAATTCAAAAATGTCACTTCAGAAATAGTATCACGGCTTTTGCTGTTTCTAACAAGTTATTGGATAAACAAAGATGGATGTGTGTGTGTGAGTGAGAGAGAGAGAGAGAGAGAGAGAGAGAGAGACAGAGAGATGGCGCGTGTGCAATCACCTGTTGCCACACCCAAGCAGAGATGCTGTCAGCTTTCGGAAGGTCAGCTTTCTCAATGGAAAAATAGCGTCCAAGCGGGGTATTTCTCCCTATTTTGTGGTAGCCGGTGCACAAGAGTTGATCACTATAGAAACGGCAATGTCCTCCGCCATTTTAAACAGCAGCCATTGTGTAATTAATCAGTCTGTTGTGTCTCTCAGCTGTGATGAGCCGCAAGCGCAGAAATTGTTTGTTTAAAGCTGTTTAAAGCTATTTCTTAGCTTGAGTAGTGTAGTAAGCGATCACAAAGAGCTGTTGTATGTAAACAGCTTCACTTTACATCACCGAGCTAGCTCATATTACACATAAAAATTATCTTTTGTATTACATATGTAATGTAAAAAGAAAAAAAGACAAACTATAGCTCTTAACAGATCTGCACTGCTATAACACGTCGGAGTGCTGATGGTGTCAGACCATCAGTGCTCATGGAATGTCTCCCGTCCAATCAGATTCAAGGACCTGAAATAACTGTTGTATATTGTGCCATAAAGTATTGGTGTCGGATCCTTAAAGTACCAGGGCACATTTCCACTCTGCCACAGTACCATGGACATACAATCTGATACCTTCGAAATCTCACACGCAGTACTTTTTTATTAGGGTATGATTTTGAGACAGCCATTATGTTCCAATATTGGCTCGACCAATGATGTGAATTTGGGGCAGGACTATCGTATTTTTGTGAGCAAAGGCATACATGGGGATTGGTGGGAAAACCTTTTTTTTTCTTTGCAAATCCATTTGGTAATGCTAGTGGCGCACAAATTACAAGTATGGATGAAATATAAACAGCTGGGGCCAGAGCGTACAATAGAACAGCCTGCAAGATTATTATCTGAGAAGTGGCACTCAAGGATAGACACTCCTTTTATGAAAGAAAGCAGCTACACACAAGCAGAAACGCACACACCTGGTATTTGAGAAAAGGTTACAGGCTGGATACACCCCTGAGTGTGTGTTTTATCGGCAGGTGGTCAGCAAGAGTAATGGCATCCATCAAAGATAAGAATGTCTCCCAAATTCCAAAGCTCCCGTTGTTAGGCTAAATATTTACTAGATAAATGAAGATTGAGCTATCTACTATACTATAATGAAGACAAGTATGCTAAACTGTTCCTGCTATGATATTCTGTTCTTTCTATAATTTTTAGTAGGTAGGCATTCAATTTGAAGGAGACTGCCCTCACAAACAGCCATTTCTAGCAATTAAATATTTCAGAGCATAGACTAACTGGAAACATTTACTGTATGTTTCCTATAGGAATTTCCATGAGATTTTAAGATTTCATTAATGTTCATTGCTTTTCCGGGCCTGAAAATCACAATTTTGAATTTCCCTGAAAATTCAAGGTTTTCCATGATTGTGAGGACCATGCAAAATTCTGCAACCCTCACACTAACCTCTTCAACTCTGGCCAATTTTTGGGCTGCCGCCTGTAATTTTTCACACTCAAATTTAAAAGCTCAACATTTACACACATATATATATATATATATATATATATATATAAAAGACTCCAATTATTCATAAATAATATTGTATTACAATCTTATGATGAATAGAATATATATACATATATAGTTGTAAGCAACAATTTAACTTTGTAAGCATGTAATTCTGGTTCCGTTCACACCATCTCCCTCTAAAGTCTTATTTTATTCCACTAGATGGCAGCAATTGTGATTATTCTGGCTGAAACCAGCTGCATGTACTCTTTCAAAGTACTTTTTTAACTCTCTTGCCCACGCACCCTTGCTGTATGTGTGTGCGGAAAAGAGATCGCCAGACATGCTCTGCCGCTCTCATCCAGAAATATCAATAATGTAAGTACACTTTAAAAAGTAAGATCCCCAACTCTGCAAATTATTAAATAGAACACATGTTTTATCAGACTCACGCTTATGCGCAAAGTCATTTCTAACTGAAAATGTTGACTATATCGAGACAAAATCAAATTTACTAAATTTTATGGGCATTATTAAATGTTTTCATATTACTATTTTTTAAATGTATTAAAACACATTAAATGTATTTGACCCATAATTTTAGATTAAACCGAATTAATTGGACATTAGAATAAAAGTAGAAAAATAAAAAAATTTGAAACAATAATAACTCAGGTTGTAATGACTAATGCAGCTTTCTGGGTCTGGGTTTCATCATGGCATCATCATCCCATGTCTGTCTTGTGTTTCATTGTATGTCTTTGTGAGCGCGCATGGTTTCGGTTGAATTCCCTGCCGTGCACTTTTCGGTCTGTATTGTTTCATGTCTGGAGCATGGTGTCTGGATCCAGACTTCCTGTCTCATTCGGTCTGTGTCGGGATCCGGACACTCATGCTCCACATTCTGTCTGTTCTTGACGCGTGTACATAACGCTTAAGTCATCTTGGCGGCATGCACTCACATCAATAGTTTATGTCTGTCTCTCGCGAAAATGGGTGTGCCTCGCATTGCGCTGCACGTCCGGGTCACAAGCTGTCTTCACGTTGTGCTGAGGTTTGGTCCCTTCTGTCTAAGGTTTCGAGTTTGTGTGTGGCACAGGTGTCCTGTCTTGTTTCTGTAGCGTGCATCATGTGGCATTTGCCTTGCGATGTACGCTCAGGTTTCGATTAGTGTAATAATGTGTGGCATCGCTTTGTTTGGCGTTGTTACGCATTCTCTCATCTTGTTTGTCGCTTGGCACGAGCGTATTTTGCCTTATTGTCTTGGCGATGTGCGCTCATGCCATTTGGATATTTTGTTGTCTTGTGGGAGCACATGGCTTTGTTTTGTTTCTGTATTGCTGCATGTCTCTCTGTCTTACGTCATACCCGCCTCCTTGTTTGCCCATTATTAGCTTAATAGCCACTCCTGCCAACTTATTCACGTGTTGATTTCTCTACCTATTTTAGTCTCCTCGTGTGCTGTCCAGTGCCTTGTGCGTCTTGTGTGTTTGTGTAATCAGTCAGTCCTGTTTGTTGTCGTGTCGGTCCTGTTTGTGATTCCCCTGTTCGGTCTGGATGATCCCTGTCTGTCTGTCCCAGTCCAGCTATTCTATTCAGAGAAGATAGTCTGTGCAGGAGTTTTTTACCCTATGGGGTTGTTTATGTTTGTTTTGGTTCTTTTGCCCTTTTTATTATATTAATAAATAAATTAAATTTAAAACTCTGCGCTTGGGTCCTGAGTCTCATCATTCCCTCTGATCATGACACGAAACAAAAAATATAAGAACATGTGCATGCATTAAGCAAGACATTAATATATGCATATACAAATATATAGGCATACACAGAAATTAATATGAAGAAAGAAATAAAAAGGGAAGGCATTTGTAATAGATTATACAAGCTATGACCCAGCCCAGATAGAAGTTTGATTTTGGAGCACAATTTGAAGAATGCATTTAAACATTGTAAAATGATTTATCAAAGCATAAATTACTGCACTCTTATTGGTAGCTGAAAGCATTATAATTTTTTTTTTAATAATTAACACACATTCAAGGGGCGAGGAATATGTAGAATGTGTTACTGATGGGCGTTCCATTTCTGTGTAAATCTGCAGAGCTTTATGCAAAACACTATGAGCATAGATTTTGTGTGGGTCTAGCAGTGATATACTGTATATAAGGCAGAATATGTCAGTTTATTATACAGCAGTAAGGGGTAAGGGCTGAAAGAAAACAGAGGAAAAAACAGTCCTTTACATAATTTCAGTAGCCAACAGATGCAGAGTTTTACAGCTAAGTATTTGGGTCCATTATGTAAGAGAGGAAAGTGATGGATTAGACAGGATAGAAACATAGGAAGGATAAAACAAAAACAAATCTGCAGCCTACAGATCGTTTCCACATTTGTTTGCAGTGGGGGTTGGAACATACATGCCATAGTTTCAGATAAAGCCTGATTATAAATATATAAATGATGTATCTATGTGTGTGAAAGGGAGAGAGAGACTATACATGCATGACTACAAGCATATGAGTGACTTGTTGTAAAGACAATTTTGTATGCACTTAGTATGTTTCCATGGTAGCAAAACATACAGTATGAGTTTAGTCTTTACTGTGATTTTGTGTCTGTTTTGCCCATGTTGTCTGTGATCACCTACTTAGACTGTTTCCCAGAAACTCAAGAGTGTCCTCATGTTACCAGGTGATCTTTTTTTAAAGGCCTTTCCATTTGTGCTTGCCCATCGAGAACATTGTGTGCTGACAACTCTCTTTCTCTTTTTCCTTTTTTACAAAGTCAACCATAGCACACATAATCCTATAACTGTGGGGCTTTAAAAGCAGGCCACCAGGACACAGAAAATGAGAGGGAGAGAGAGAGACAGACCCTGGCTACCAGAAGACATGCTGTGCTCTTATTGCACACAAAATGAGATCGAAACAGTTTGCATTTCTTGACCTCGTGCCCCAACTTCACAAATTAGGGTCACCTTCTATCCTCATTTCACAAACTGGCCATTTTCAGTGAAAATCTAATGCATGAACTGTAAATTTTCATATTGATTAGATGAAACCCCAGGAAGCACAAATCTTTTTGAAATGGGCCAGTGGAACAGAAAAAAGACCAAGCTGAACATAATCTATGAGATAAAACATTAGTACACATTTTTATATTAAAAAATAATGTGATTTCAGGGCCTAACGACACCAAACAGAATTGCAAAAATAATGATTGGCAGTATATAGATATGCCAGAAACAGTAAGAGAAGTACAGTAGTTGATATTCTGAATTTGGCAATTAATTTCAAACAGGTT
This sequence comes from Moxostoma hubbsi, assembly GCA_032164185.1. Taxonomy (NCBI): domain Eukaryota; kingdom Metazoa; phylum Chordata; class Actinopteri; order Cypriniformes; family Catostomidae; genus Moxostoma; species Moxostoma hubbsi. The sequence continues at coordinate 27,193,450 of JAVLUX010000007.1, read as the reverse complement.
TTACAAACTCTCCCATCTGCCATTGGTCGTACAATAAAACTCATGCCATAGGTTGCTGCCTTTAACAGAAAAATCTATGTTTTGATAGTGCCATAGAGCCGCAGTGTTGTTTGCACTTGTGGGGGAAATCAACCAGCAAATTGATATAAATACAACTGAAAAAACTACAAAACTTATAGTTTATAATTTTCATGCAATAAAAGTAAATGGTGACCACAGCATACATTTTGGCCTTTTCCTAACACCAAGCTAGCATATGGCAACAGAAGTGGAATATAGCATATATGGTAGTCATATAGATTACTTTTATGGAGACAGCCCCTGGTCCCCATTCACTTTCATTGTATGGATGACTGCAGCTTGGACATTCTGCTAAATATCTTTTTTGTTTCGTGGGGGGGGGGGCAACTTGAACTTGTTTTTAGGTGTGAAACAACTTGAAGGTAAGTAAAATGAAGACAGATTTTTCTATTTTGGATGAACACAAAAACACAAAAAAAACACTTAATTTTTCGGCAATGTAAACATTATTTGTCATGCAAAAAAAAGAAAGAAAAAAAAGAGTTCCTTTGAATATTGAATCGTCAAAAAGAATTAGAGAGAAAAAAAAGAGGTAAAGACAGTCACAGAATCTGTCAGTGAAAGAAAAGCAACCATAAAAAGATCAGAGCAGAGAGAAAAAGCTTTGACTGGTTGAGAGAAATTAGAGCATGGTGAGATTGGATAAAGAGAGAGAAAAGGATAGAAAAGAAAGAGTGAAAGATGCATGCCATAGAGCGCTACTTACACTGTGAGGAATATGGGTGTTTTCTGTAGGTGGGTGATGGGCGCATGCAAATGTTTTTTACCCCAGCAAACGATATTGGATTCTGGGAAACCCATCTGTTACGTGGCGCCCACACTAAAGAATAATATGAAGAAGACGGCGCTGGAGGAGGGTGGAAGGGGCAGGGGCGGAGGGCAGATGATAGATAGCAGTCTGAGTTTTAATCAGCACTGCGCCTCTAGCGCTTTCTGTCTGCCACAGAGGCTTATCCGTCAAACGGCTCACATGACCCTAACTGAAGAGAGAAAAACTCTTTCCCCCTCATGCATACCTTACCACCCTCCTCCTCCTACCTTCAACTCCTACTCCAGAGAGAGCGAAGAAGAGATATCTTCTCACAACATCTCAACAAAACCTCACTAAAGGGGCCCGATTTCAAGGTTGAGTTTCTGCACAGAAGATACAAGTGGTCACCTTACCTCAAAATGACAGGAAAAAGATCTTACTGTGAGCGATACATAATCGCATAATCACATAATGTTATAAAAGCCAGAGTGAAATTTATTTTTGCTTCTTTTCACACTCCATTGTGAGAAATGATGCTAACAGGATAGATCACCATAAAATTTAAATTCTGCTATCATTTACTCATGCTCATGTTGTTCCAAACACTTTAAACATAAAAGGAAACATTAGGCAGGATGTTCATGCTGCTTTAAACCATACAATGAAAGCAAATGGTGAACAGGGACTATCACAAGACACTTTTTACCCGAAACTGACTATTGTATCAAAACGCATGGGAGAAACTGGTCTTTGATCATAATCTTGACGACACACTTTGGAGATTTCAGTCTATTCCCCATTCAAGTAGATAGGAGATGTACTTTTATGCCACTTATGTCAAAAGAAAATAGCTGATCAGGGAATTCACAAGATGGACTGGACTGGACAGACCTGCCTTGAAAGGGACTTCACTATCATCAAGCTTCAAAAAGGACAATATTGCACCATAAAAGTATCATTAAAGTAGACTACATGGCTTGTGCACTATATTCCAAGTCTTCATAAGTCATAAAATAGCTTATAAGCTTATAAGAATATAGCGCACAAGTCCAATTGACTTTCTTTATGGAAATGTTATGGTGCTTTTGGTTCTTTTTGAAGCTTAACAACCCCTATGCTACAGCATTATGAAAAAAAAAATCTAATTTGTGTTTTACAAAAGAAACAAAGTCATAGTGTTTGAATCAATATGAGGGTGAGTAAATGAAGATAGAATTAGAATTTTTGGGATAAATATTTCTTTAAAATGAGTACAGACGAAATAACAACCAAGTCAATATAATCATTCTGATTAACACTGGAAAGCTAATGTAAGAGCTGAGCGGAGAGATAGGCCTTCATTGGCACATAAAACAACATCATCCATCACGACAGTGGAGCCAGGTAGCAATGAAAGCCATATATCTGGGTTAGGTAGATGAAACGGTGGGCTGAGTCTGGCGTAACGAAGGCATATAATTTCACATGACTGATACAGCTATAAGGCTTTAATATGGTTTGGAACACTTCTACCCCTAATGATGCTATTACCGGCAATAACCAAACGCCCACCATTGGCTTTGGAGCAAACAGCATGCCTCACCATAAACCAAGTCTGCAATTCTTAACCCTTTCATGTCTTTGGAGATTTTTGACAGGAAACACAGATGGCTTGTCAAAAAAGTTTGAGAGAATTAATGCACTCGTTACATGTCCCTGAAACACTCTGTATGTAAATGAGTTATTGTTTGCATGTGACGTAAATGGCTATGTGATGAGACAAACCGTTCATGTTCTGGGAGTCATTTGCAATCACATGCTGAGGAATACAATGAAACCCTGCCTGCATACATAAACCATGATCCAAAAACATATCTGGATCCTAAAACTGTCTGACTGTCATTACATTAAATACAAAAATAAAATAAAACATATAAAAAGTGTCATCTGCAAACAAATGATAATAGACCACGTTTAAGAATGATTTTATTCAAAAAAAATTACAATTTGAAATGTGAAATTTTGGGAAATGTTTGAAAATTGTGTAAAATATTTTGCTTTAAAAGTGTGTCAGTGCTTTTTTTTAATTATTATCATAATTTTTTATAATTTGAGTGGTGGTGGCGTAGTGGCTAGAGCACAGGGCTGCTAATCAGAAGGTCGCTGGTTTGAACCCCACGGCCACCACCATTGTGCCCTTGAGCAAGGCACTTAACTCCAGGTTGCTCCGGGGGGGATTGTCCCTGTAATAAGGGCTCTGTAAGTCGCTTTGGATAGAAGCATCTGCCAAATGCATAAATGTAAATGTAAATGTTTATAAATGCCATTGGTTTGATTTTTAGTTTTAAACTGACATAATGACATGAAAAATTTATTCATACATTTTTAAGTGTGGCGTAAGTGTCCAAATACTTTTTTGGACCATTGTATACAATATTATATTGTTAACAAGTGCAAACAATAGTAAAGTTTGCTTAGTATACTGAACACTCGAATGACGCAATATTATTGAAACCTGATGAAGTATCACAACTCCAAAGAAGTTGATCGCAAAAATAAAATAAATAAATTGGGTATCATACTTACTAACCATAGATTCAGTTTCCAAACTGAATAAAATGCAGAATCCCTAAACAACATTGAGGGGGCGTCCTGAATTTATGTCAGCCAGCTGTTACTTGCCAAAACAAGCCTCCATCATATATTCCTTCATTACCAAATCTTGTAGCATCATATTATTCCAGCTTAAATCCTCGTGTTTGATAGAAAGATTGCTTGTATGTGATACTGAAAAGTGAAGAAAGCTGCAGCCCTCTTTTTGATTCTATGAGCAAAGTAGAACAAGTATGCCTGCCAGCATTTCTAGCATGCCATTACCCATGGTTTCAATTAACATCAAATGAACATCAAAAAACTAGCCTGATTAAAGAACCCAGAAGCAATTTAGCAAGGCAAGCACACATTACAATATTTATTATATATGTAAACAAACAGAGTATGCCCAACATATCCTCAGCTATAGGGGTAATAGATAATTGACAGATTGATATATCGGCTAGGCAGCTGATTTAAAAAAAAAAAAAAAAAAGGGATTATTGGCATCAGCCGATAACAGTGTGATAACAGTTACTTTTCAAATGTTTTATTGATTTTTAGTAAATATTGTGTAAAATAAGCGTTCATTTAAATTTAGCAATTTTGTGTAAATCATATTTGCAATCATTAGATATTGCTATCATTATGGACAAATCTAAATCATTTTTTGTAGAAACAAAATGATGCCACAAATATTTTGGATTGAGCTTAAAGGGATAGTTCACCCAAAAATGAATATTCTGTCATCACTTACTTATCCTCATGTCATCATTTCTTTCTTTTGCTGAACACAAACAAAGATTTTTAGAAGAATTGTTCAGCTCTGTAGGTCCTTACAATGCAATTAGTTGGGTGCAAACATTTTGAAGGTCCAAAAATCATAAAATACGCACAAAATAATCCATACGAACCAAGTGGTTCAGTGGTCCATATCTTCAGAAGTAAAATGATAGGGAGAAACAGATCAATAATTATTTAAGCATTTTTTTTTACTATAAATCTCCACTTTCACTTTCATATACTTCTTCATTTATTTTTGCCGATTCTGTGTTTGTGCATATTGGCGCCTACTGGGCACAGAGGAGAAATTATATTAAAAATGGACATAAATATTGATCTGTTTCTCACCCACAATTATCATATCGCCTTAGAAGATATAGATTTGACCACAGGAGTCTGGATTACTTTATGCAGCATTTTTGGAGCTTCCAAGTTCTGTCCACCATTCTCTTGAATTTTATGGATATACAGAGCTGAGATACTCTTCTAAAAAACTTATTTTGTGTTCAGCAGAAGAACGAACATCATACACATCTGGGATGGCATGAAGGTGAGTAAATGATGAGAGAATTTTAATTTTTGGGTGAACTATCCCTCTAACCTGAAATATTCCTTTAAATTATATAATGTACAGTATATGTCTGCATTATATCAGCCATCCTGTTCTCCAGATATTGGAATTGGCATTGGCCACTACCATATTGGACAACCTCTAGAAGACATGTACTTGTTTGTGAAATTGTATGCATGAAAGGACACACACTGACAAGACAGAACGTCTCTGGTTACTCATATAATCTCGGTTCCCTGAGATGAAGGGAATAAGACATTGCATTTGAACGCAATGGGGAAATTTCCTTTTTCACAACCTAGTTGAAGCCCTTGTATCATATTGGCAATCTTGTGATTGGCAATGATGTTTAAACTCTTGACACTTTAGGCGTGCATTTGCCTTATGTAAGCGGGCCCTCAAACATAATTTCTGACGAGGAACAAGAACGTGTTACTCATTCCTCGAAACTCTGATGTAGTAGCACGGACAAGTTTTGCAATGTCTTCATCTCAGTGAACTGAGGTTACGCGAGTAACCGGAGACATTCCCTATCAATTCAGTTCACTCTGCATTGCATTTGAATGCTATGGGGAATGGAGTCCCATCACGCAGCACTCCGTAGCGTCAAACCCTAGATGTACCAGGGTAGAAACACTTCAAAGAATGTGTATATGAGGTCATGGCCCTTCAGGCGGTCTTCAAGTGTGTATGAAAATGAATAACCCAAGATGCAAAATCAATCTTAATCTGAGGATCTGTATAGCTCATATAATCCACACAGAATATTTAACCCCTTCATAACCAAAGGTAGGGAGGGAGATTTTATTCTATTGGAAGTGCTTGAGACTTCTAGTGGGCGTAAATTGGATAGCGGTCTACCCAGGTGGCTTTATTAAAATTATAACAGGTAGCCCGCCTGAAGGAGATTGCGCTCACTCGCTAAATGAAGGAAAACAAGCTCTCTTGACGGAGAGGACTTGAGAAGTGATGGAAACCCCATCTAGGTTATAAAATCTTGCAAACGTGTTCTGCAAAGACCATCCTGTTGCACAGCATATATAACCTGTAGGGATACACAGTTTGTCCATGCCCATGAAGAAGTCATGCCTCTAGTTAAATGTGCATTTACGCCAATAGGGCATCTAATGCCCTGTGACTCATAAACAAGGGCGATCCCATCAATGATCCAGTGAGAGAGCTTTTGTTTGGAGTTGGACATGCCTTTTGTGCATCCTCCATAACAAACAAAGAGCTGATCTGACAGTCTAAACTGGCGAGTGCACACCACACATGTGTGCAATGCCCGCACAAGGCATAATAAATGTGCTAACTGCTCCTCATCCGAATTAGATGGTAGAGAAGAGAAAGCTTGTAGGTACATCTGAGCCCTGAAGGGTGTGGAAAGCACCTTAGGCACATTTTCTTCCAAATTCCAGACATGAACTGCCAACCAACAGCGCCTGTATATCACCAACTCGCTTTACTTAGGCCAGAGCCAACAGCAGTTCAGTCTTTAAAGAGAGCACACGCAACTCAACAGATTCCAACTGTTAGAACGAGGGGCTTGTGAGCGCCCTCAGCACCAGATTTAAGTCCCATGTTGGAACCTTGGCAGGGCGAGCAGAAACGTCATGATCAGATCATGTCTGCCTATAGAGGAACCAGCCTCTGGGGTGTGAAATGCTGATATGGTCTCTACATAGACCTTAAGCATTGGCAGAGTAAGACCTGCATCCAACTGCTCTTGGAGGAATGTAAAGATCTCCAATATGGTGCAATTCACTGAGTCTTTGTTGCATGAGAAGTATCAATCTGCAAATTCACACCATTTAGTGAATAGAGGCGTTTCATAGACGGCACTCTAGTTTGCAAAATGGTGTTCCTTATAGACTGAGCCAATTCCGGCTTGTGCGTTGGACATATGTGTAGGTTCCACAGATCTGGCTGGGGATGCCAAATCATGCCCTGCGCTTGAGAGAGCAGATCCCTCCACAGTATTTCCCAAGGAGGGCCACCTAATATCTCCATCATTTCCGGAAACCATGGCTGTTTGGGCTATTTTGGCGCAACAGAACCTGCAACCAAGTGGGCATGCATGTCCACCCCCAAAAAGGATAAAGGCAGGGAGAAAGTTTTCTTTTCACCCAGTTGACATTGAGACACAAGCTGTTATCAGTATGTTATCAAGTCCCTGATCTTGCATTGCAGAGCTTGGACTCGAGTCCGAGTCACAAATCCAATTTTAATGGACTTGGACTTGTCACGGTCTTGGATGCATTTTTACTTGGACTTGACTCGGACTCAAGCCTTTGGGACAATTTTTTATTTTTTTGAGACCATGACATTTGTGGTGCAATAAAATAAATAAGTAAATAACAAATAAATAAAGATAAGTAAAATTAATGAACACAACTCTGTCTGCATGCAGCAGTATTAGCTCCTGAAGCCATAGATTTGTTGTTTGACTGTATTTAAGCAAACACATGCATACACATACGCACGTGCACAGACACACTCGTCACTCAACCAATATGCTTGAATGTTACTACAGAGACTACTGTACAACATCGACTACCCAGGTGGCTGGCACGACAAAAACATAAATACAGGTATGTATCCAATAATACATATATTATATAAGTAATAGAAACGGTTTGTGCCATTTGTGCAGCCAAGACGGTGTGCTCTCATTGCAATTTCACAGAGGTTAAAAACGTAATTGCGTCAAGTCACCCTCATCATGTCTCTAACAGTTTACTAAAAACAGCATATCGAAATAAAATACATAAAATATTATTAATATTGGACATTAAGTCTTTTTAGGCCTAATGTATCAACACATGTCGGCTTCTGTAGTCTCTTGTGGTCCACACAGTGTTGTCAGCTTGAACTAGTCCATAATTGCTTGAGGAATTAATTGTGTATCTTTTTAAATAGTCTGGAAAAAAAGCATTATTGCTGAAGCAGACAACAACTCTAAACAGATAAACCGCACCTATTTATTATTGATTGACTATTTTCAAAGCATTGACGAGCTGCTTAAAAAACATTCTTTTAGAGCATTTGACCACCATTCACAAAGAAATATTAGGATATTTTGGGCAGTGAAATGTTTTGTTTATAAAATAAATATATTATTCGATGACAGAGTCTGTCACTCATATCATGAAGTTTAGCTTCATACACAAGAAGCTAAACTTCGTGATACAAGATAAATTTAAATTTGGTTATGACGTTTTTATATTAGATGTTTATTTTATTTTTATTGTAAACCACCAGGTAACTTATGCACGTCTTTTTTTAGCCTATATCTCTGACACTTTTGAAGGACAATTCTGTTAAATGTATCATGATTCAAAATTATTATTCTCCATGTTTTTGTGGTTAAAGATGAGCGCAATTAAATTTCTTTGTTTTTGTGGTTAAAGATGACCTCAATTAAATTTCTTTGGTTGGTATTTAAAGATTTCAGACTGATTGCAGACCAACGAGGCGAGTGAGTTTGGTTGTAGAGGAAGAAAGAGCTTTTTCAGCCTTCAGGGCACGTCAAGCAGCCGCTACAAGGTTCGCACACTAATCAAGCAATGCAAGGAAGCGTTGCAATAAAAACTGTCACGTTCCTGGCAAGAATAGTGTGGAAGGGTGAGTCGAAACATACTAGAAAAAGGCAGGAGCTCTAGATTCCTATATACGCTATACTTCCAGGGGGATTCTTCCCGCTGGGGACTGACAGCGCTATTTGCGTCACAGTACAAATATGCTAAAGTAAGCCAGAGGACGGCAGCCCCTCCGATCTTTTCTCAGTAAGCTCCGTGTGAACCTCAGGGAAGAACAACACTGCTTTCCGAACCATGGTCTTTTGACGGCGGACGGTGTGCAGGAATCATTCATTCAGATGAGAATTTTCTGGCTCGACAGGAGGCGACCACTCAAGGCCGAGATCCTCGAATGCCCACACAATGACGTGGAGTAACAATGGCCAGTGTACTCCTCACCCTTGCTGGGGGAAGCGGCTGTAACATCCTCCATGGACCATTCTCCGATGCTGCGAGGGACTTGTGATCATTATCATCATCATCATCAGACCCGCAGAATACAACAACACCGTGCTCATTCATAGATGGCCGGACGTCGTAACGTGCGTATTGCACTGGCAAAGACGCTGCGTGGGAAGATCGAGGGGCTCGTACGTCTTACGCAGGTGCGAGATTCTCCTCAGGTTCTTCCATCTCTACCTCGTGGCCTGCCATGCTTCCTTATGTGATGTAAAGTAGTTCAATGGAAAGGAGGAGGCGAGAACCGGCTTGTCAACATAAATAATATTTTAATGATAAACTTAAAAGGACAAACACACATATAACGGACATGTCTCGTCGCACCACCGTCTGCCATCGGCCTTTATCCCTCTCAGAGGCTTGATTAGCCTGATACGGGACCGGGTGTGTATCATCACAACCCAGCCCCGCCCTCTGCCCTGCCACATGTGACTTAACACAGAGCAAGCAGTCGGGAGGGTGTGGGAGGCGGAATCATCCCTCAGAACGAGGGTGAACTTAGAGCGGAGCATCTTGCGACTCATGTCCTCACAGTGAGGGCAGTCTGTCCCCATGAGAGCTGCTTCGGTGTGGGTGTGGCCCAGGCAGCGAACGCAGCTCTCATGTTGAACTGACGGAGCGATGTGTCACTCACAGGAACACTTGTGATGTGACATCTTTAAAAAGACGCATACACACAAGCGGCTCGGATGGAATTATATTATATATATTGAAAGGATACATCTCCTGCCTGGATGCTGCGGGTAGATGTCTCACTGAGTGAAGAACCCGATTTAGCGGTGAGGCAGATAGACTTCTTTGCCAGAATACTAGAGGGGGCGGGGAAATCTTCACTGCAGGCACTGAACTCAGGTGTAGAATGTTCTGATACGTCTGCAGGGAATGCCATCTGCTGAAGGGTGTCCATCGATGGTGATGCTGACAATAGCAGGCTGATCAAGATGAGATGATCCATCGTAGTCAAGATGAGACGATGTCGGTCTTGAAGGAAGAAATTCTGACGAAATTATGTTTGAGGGCCCCCTTATATAGGGCAAATGTGTGCCAAAATGGGTGGAACTCAAATATCATTGCCAATCACCAGATTGCCATTTTGATACAAGGGCTTCAACTAGGTCATGGAAAATGGATTTTCCCCATAGTATTCAAATGCAATGTCAAATGAACTGAATCAATAGGGAACAATGTTTTTCCAAATGAATGAAGAGACAGAATAATAGCTCTCCATATTTTGAGTGGGTTGGAGGAGACAAGACAGTGTGTCACATCTCATGGACAGCTTGCGGGTCACTTTGCTTCGCTTAGAACTTATTTCTTGTAACAGCACTTGCTCAAATTTGAGCAACTACAACAATTACATTCTTTTACTGCAGCATGCAGATTTTGAGTCCCCTAACCCCTAATCCCTCTAACTCAAGCAGCCAAAACCCATCTCCTCTCAACATTTTTTTCTATATTACAGCTCTCAGCGTGCATGAGATTCTTTTTCATGAGCAGCTACTTCAAAGCGAGGATGAGAGTCCCCGTGGAAATGAGGAGGAAGTCGAGAAGATAACATTGCAGTGTTTGGAGGTGATGCATGCTAGCCAAGATCCCTCTACGAATCCACAGGGGACCAGCTCGTGGAGGAGAAAGCACATGTTTTCTTCTGTGATTATCAAGGATGTAAACTACATGCTAATGAGTGAAAGAGACAATAAATAATTTGCTGTATTTTTTATTAACTGACAAGGCATTGAGAGGTCATTATGCAACTTTTTGATGTAAAACTGGCTTGTTTGCAGTTATCAAGCTAATTACACGCCTTCTGATAAGCAAAAGATGTACTGAGAGAACTAGGAGTAACTAAAGATACAATGGTTTCATAAATCCTTTTTGGAAACATAAGTTGCAATGCAGGGCAAATTAAAAAGATAATGCACAGAGTACAGAAAGGAATTTCAGCAGTTTAAGCGTTAATTAATTTGCAATAAAAGGGCCTCAGATGAACTAATAACTGTCCTCTGTTGTACAACTGAAGTGAAGGCATTTTATGATATATCAATCTATACAGATGTTTTCGCTTAAACAGAAAATACCTGTTACAGCTGATTAGTTAATTTTAGAGAGAATATTTATATTAAGTATGTAATTTGCTCACTACCTTTTGTACACTGAATAAAAACATTCACTGGAGATTTTATTAAAAATACTTCTTAGTGCCATTTGATTAAATGCAAATGTTCTTAAAGCTCTAAATCTTCTACACTCATATGCTAGACAGTCCACCTAACAGTTAAATTAATTTATAAAGTGAAATAGCATTTTCTTTTATTTTACAAAAGAAAACATGACCTAGAAACATACAACAACTACAGCACATTGCAATCAGTCCCAAATGTATTTACTAGAAGCATTGGTAGGTATTGTTCAGTTGTCTTTATTTACTCAAATCTATGCCCACCTTCTACTCATTTCATATTCAGGAAGACTTGTATCCATTTTAGGGCTCTGCATCTGTGCTAACATAGGCTTCTGCTGTGTGACTAAGAGTGACACAATTTATTGTGATGGATTTTGGAGGAGGGAAACAGACTTCACATGAAGCTCATATCCTGGCTGGCATTCTAACAACTCTATATGACGCGACAATCTGATCAGAAGCTACATGACAATAAAAGATGACATGCATACATTTTCTGTGTTCCTTTTTTACATATACCCTCCTTTCTCCATTTCTATTGCTGTAATATCCTTTAAAAAAAGCTGAATAAAACACATTTTATAACTGGGTAGTTACTGTACCTCTCCCAGGAGTTTTCTGTCCCAAATCTCTTCAAATATTCAATGGAACAGCACCTCACCATGAAGGAACACCTTCACTGGCTTCTGAAAGAGAAACAGTGATAGAGATTAAACCGATTCTATAGATTTATTAACAGTTTAACACATTCAGTTATTTTTTGAGAGGGAAAGAACAATAATGTGTCAGTTTGTCTGATGGATGGATGGATGGATGGATGTTTCACTTTTCATTCAATAAGAAGAGGCTTAGAGTGGAAATGGAACTAGCTTATGACACATAAGCGTGGCAAGCATTATAATGTTGCCATTTAAAAAACAAAGCTACCAAATTTTACGGAAACCATAAGAAAAATGGGGACTTCTATTTACTTTATATATGTGAATACAGTATACAGTATAGAATGAAGACACACTGAAGTACAAGAAAAGGAAAAGCGTGATTTTTTCTTTCTCTGGCATTTTCTCTCCTGTCATGTGCTTATGCTTATTGTGTTTGAATACTTAGTAAGAGATATGTGACAGAAAAGGAGAGGTAGAGTGAGTGTGTGTGTGTGTGTGTGTGTTTGCAGGTTTCTGTTAGTAGTAGTAATGTCTTTTGACTCCATCTTTACTAACATAAATGCTATGAAAGATTTATTCTCTTACTCCAGCAAAGCCTGTATTGTCTTTACTGAAACCAGTATAGAAATGTATAGTAATGCACCCTCTCCTCTCAGTGGTTTGTACGTGTTTGTGAGTTTTTCAATACTAAAACTGAAATTGTATAGACACAAATTTTCAGCATAGAAATGGTGCATATTTTCGTTTACAAGAAGTGTTTTTTTTTTTTTTTTTTGTATGTCACTTAACCAATGCGAGATGAAATGACATGAACCAGATTTTTTATTATGTTAATAAATATCTGGCTAATTTGGTTCTTCAAAACGCACATACAAATTTGATTATAATAAATGGATTGAGTTGTCTGAGATAATTAAGTGTTCCTGTTTGATTAGAAAGTGTATAACCATAGACATCCGATACCATGATCAGTAATGAAGTGATTGGTTGGCGACAAGTATGTGATCATGTGTCACTTAATCACTCTCATTGTTGGCATGAAATAACAATGGGAGTTTTGTGGATTTTAGTCCATGGCTATTGTCTTTTAAGCCATCTATATGCTAATGTACTCCTATCCTTAAAATATCCTTAAGCAGATATAAGAATTTACAATTGACAGTTTTCCACTTCTGGAATAAAAACAAAAAATATTGATGACTCATCTTGCACTACGCTCAATCTTGTACTCCAATCAAATGCTCTCTAGGACATTCCTTCTCCTCATTTTTAAAACTAATAAAATGTAGAACAACAGAATTCATCAAAAATAAAACCAGCCAGAGCAAGCACTGCATCAAACTGGCCTGCTAAAGGATGACCTCATCAATCAACAAGAACCTGATTGGTTCCAAGTTACTTGACCACTCTCTTCCAACTAGAAACAAAAAACAAGGTGCCAGTGATCCCCCGTCAAGAGCAGTTTGCCCATGAACACTGAAATGTTGTTTCATGCTGTGCCAAGGCCACATGTGCCTTGTACTCAGTTTGACACAGATGGCCAAGGAGAGAGAGCTTTGTCAGCAGGTCACCTGTTCTGTCCAAGTGGTTCACTATCAGCGATGGTCCCATCACTCGTCTGACCTTCAGATGCTGCTACGTGCACTGAGTGTGACATTTTAAAAAGGTGACAGCAATAGCACAGGGAAACCCAATGATCCCAAATAACTCTTAAAACTATTTCTGCTGTATTACTAGCCAAAAGTGTCTCTTGTAGATGGGAGCACTTCAGGATCTATCAAGTACAAGCAGTAAAGAGCCTCAAGCAAAACTATCACATGATATCGCATGGCACCCTGGAATGCATATGAACATTTGAGTTGGGAGAGGGGCATCTTAAAAACAACATAAATTAAAGGATATTTTAAAGGCTAAAATTCATACTACCATTAAAGAATACCATTTGCAATTGATAACTGGTAGATTAATACAGAGGGGTCCAAAAGTATGAGAAGTATAGAAAATATACTATATATACTAAATATGCTATAACTATTCCTTAAAATAAACAGAAAAGCTATGACATAAAATTAAATACTTAAAATTCTGCTTTATTTAAGTCACCAATCAAATGTAATTTTGGAATAATAATTTGTATATTCTAAAAAAAAAAATCGATTTATGGTAATGAAAATTAGATTTTTCTTTCACGATAATTAGGGCTGTGTATTTTAGGCACCGACCAAATTGCTTCTAAACTATCGAGTATCAAAAAATGTCTTGTCGTTCGGTACATGCAAAGTTTCTGCTCACAGAAGTAACACAAACCGTAGAACCAAGAAATACGAAAACACAAGGAAGGGAAAAAAAACCTGGCCTCTATATTAATCGTTTTTCTCTTACACAGGTGCACGTGTCCAGCAATGGCGTCTCTGAACGAGAGAAAATGTGACTCACAAATAATCAGTCGGCTTCTTCAGATACTGGATGGCGCAAAATACATGAACTTCAACCAACAAGAAAAATCGGCTAACTTGTTGGTACATGCTTGTGTACATGTTAAATTAAAGTTTCTGTGCGCGGTGACAGTCCTATAAACTAGATGTTGTTTGAATGTATGGCTATAAATAGCTAGCTAAATCGATGCTAAAAATGCTTTAAGGTTAACAGAAGCTGATCAAGTTTAATGTACATTAAACTAGTTATCTTATTAAACCGTACTGATACTTGGGGTTGGATGAATTAACAGATTAGCTTTCTTGTTTTTTTTCCTCTTCACATTATTTTTATAGCCTCTGCCCCTGGCGACCCTGGCATGAGGAGACCAGAAGGCTCAGGATATTCTTTAAATCTGTAAAAGAAGCCTTCTCTTTATTCTAAATATAATTTCTTAATTTTTTTGGGGGGGGGGGGGATTTGGGGAGAAATATGACCCAGACATGTTCTTGATTGGCTCTGTGAGATTTACTACCATATACCTAGATTTCATTTTTGTAATTGGTTGATTGTGTTCTCCACTTAATTCAGGAAGACATCCAAAAGTAATCTGCTTTCTGGTCAATGCTGCCATGGCATCTGTCAATGTATTTAGGATTACGTGATGACAATGGTGTGTGAACAGAAATTCACTGCTATGCGGCAACACACTTTAAAACAACTGCCATTAAATAAATGATTACGAAAGAGAGAGAGGAACAGATTTGGAGGCTGTGGTGTCAAGAGACTGCCTTTTCCCTTATTGACCCAAGTTTTTTTAAAAGTATTGGCATACATTTTTATAAAACAGGAACTTTATTTCTTTTAAAGGAAGAGTTCACCCCAAAAATTAAAATACTTCCATTATTTATTAATCCATATGCTGTTATTCATTCTGGGGAACACACACACACCCAACAAATACATTTCTGAAGAATCTTTACACATCTCTTGAATAAAAACTACAGTACAGTTCATAGTGACATAGGCTGACATGCTTAAAGAAGTAGTCCATATGACTTGTGTGCTATATTCCAAATGTTTTTTTTTTTTTTTTATAGTTTTTGGAACATGACAACCATGATCACTATTCATGCTGTTGTTTTATTGCAAGTCCTGCATAATGATTCTTCCAAAATGTCTAATTGTGTCTTTTACGGATAAAATAGCAGCATGTGTTATTATGGAGTGACTAAAATAGAGTAAATAATGACAGAATGTTAATTTTGGGGTGGACTATTGCTTTAAAACTAATATCCCAAAGGTTGCCAGACACTTTGGAATTTAGAGGGATGTGGTGACAGAGATGAGTGGGCTTCGATCTGAAAGTGTGGAGTGGAGTAAAAGGTGAAGCCACTGGAATGGAGGCATCACCTATTTGTTTTTTGGAGGAGTGGATTTAGCTTGACAGGATCAGTCAGACAGACAGAAAAAAAATGATTCTAGAAGATAAATTGTCATAGCAGGATGACCAGTGACATTCAACCGTCAATTCCTAATGGATGATGACCCTGTAAAGTCTAAAGGTCAACCTTATCCCCCCTCATCCTGGTCTATCTAAATAGGACCACCCTCCAGTGACACAAGATGAAGTACCTCTACCCCGCTGAACTCTGAAAAACAATTTTCTATAGTGGGGGTCTGAATGAGATACACTATATTCAAGACCTCCCAGTGTATGTCTGTATGCATTAGAAAAAGAGAGAGAGAGAGAGAGAGAGAGAGAGAGAGAGAGAGAGAGAAAGAGAGAGAGCGAGAGAGAGAGAGTGATACAGAAATAAAGAGAGACATAAACAGATTTGTAGAAGATTGGCAATATA
The DNA here is from genome assembly GCA_032164185.1 of Moxostoma hubbsi. Taxonomy (NCBI): domain Eukaryota; kingdom Metazoa; phylum Chordata; class Actinopteri; order Cypriniformes; family Catostomidae; genus Moxostoma; species Moxostoma hubbsi. The sequence goes on along the minus strand of JAVLUX010000007.1, from coordinate 27,177,538 downwards.
AATGTCACTTGAGTAAGTGTGTAAATCTTTCAACGGGGTGAGTTTCAGTTGTGTGTATTCTTGTGTCAACACCTGTCCAGAATAGAAATCTAAAAATCCTAAGCAGATGGGCCCCTTCACTAAATGGCACACAGTAGAGAGAAATGCAGCAATCAACAAAGTATAACGAAAAAATAGCTAGACAAACTCTCCAGACAAAAAGTTTATCTGTTAGCCAGACAATTAGCCCACCTTAAAGGTGAAGTTTGTAATTTCTCTGCTACTATATCACCAAATGGAATCGCAAAATTACTGACTTTACTTGGAAAATCAGGAAGACCAACCCGAACGTCACAACAATGCTATCCCATAATCAATGTTGAGTGTATCTGATTATAGTAATTAGTTACTGTAATCTAATTACTTGCTAGTCAAATAGTAATGTTACATTACATTTTAAATGATTGTAATCAGATTACAGTTACTGACTTTCAATTAAATGAATTACTTTTACGTACATTATTTGCCCTAAAGTAATATGTGCTGTATAATACATTTAAATTATGACTTAATTTGTACATCTGTTAGCATTTTTGTGACAGTTGAAGGGTGTGCGACAATGAGGAGGAATTATAGACATTTTGAATTTGAGCAAAACACAAAAACATTTTCTAGGAAAAGTTATTTAATTTAATTTAATTTTAATTTAATTTAATTTTAATTTAATTGGCCAATTGTCACACATTATACATACATTTCTGCATATATACAGTGAAATTATTTATTTTTCACATATCCCAGCTATGCTGGGGTCAGAGTGCAGGGTCAGCCATGATTCGGCGCCCCTGGAGCAGATAGGATCAAGGGCCTTGCTCAAGGGCCACACAGTGGTGTCTTGTCGGTGCTGGGGCTTGAACCCCCAACCTTCTGGTCAGTAATCCAGAGCCTTAACCGCTGAGCCACCACTGCCCTAGATTTAGAAAGTAAAATAATTAGTAATGTGATTACTTTTTAGGTGACGTATTCAGTCAAGTAATCTGTTTAAGAGAAGTAATTATTCATTTGTAGTGGATTACTTATTTTGAGTAACACTGCTCATAATACCACTGTACAGAATTGCAAAATTAATAACTGTATTTAAACAGATTTCCTGAACACTCCTCCCATTTTCCATTGGTCAGCAAATAGATCCTGCCACAAACTTACAAGAAAACACAAATCCAGCCACCTAAAAAGACAGAGAGCAAGAAAGAAAGATGGTAGGAGAGACAATTCAGATAAACATATTCCCTCATTTCCACCCAAGCCGCTCAGACATAACTGAAGACAGGAAGCAACGCTTGTGTCGTCTGTGTGTACAGAACAAGCCACACCTCTCGTGGTAGCCTGAACTCTAGCCTAAAATAAGCTGAGAGTAACAGCAGTCAGGCCAGCAGGGATGAAGCAGGTGACTAAAAGCAACATGGCGCTGCTTTAGCAGAGATTTGGGGGGGGGGGGGGGGGCGTGAATCACGGGAACAGACAATCCCTGGAGGGAAGCCCCTGCGCTCAGAACACTCCGTCCTTGGGAGCTGACGATTGATGGGAATCGAGTGATAAAATCCAAACAGTCCTTGGGTCCCCTGAGCCAGAGAGAGGGTTGTACTTGCTGAAGTGTATGCCACTGCACTGAATGGCCACACACTTCCCTTGTGGACCAATGGCAATTGCTTTAAAGGTATATAGTTCACCCCAAAAATTTTAATCTGTCATTAATTACTCACCTCATTTCACTTCATACTCTTTCTGGCTTTCTTTCTTCAGGGGAACACAAAAGGTAAAATCTTGAAAATCTTCACACAGCTTTTGTCCATTTAATTAAAGGAATTTTCCGGTATCAGAACAAGTTAAGCCCATTTGACAGCATTTATGGCATAATGTTAATTACCAAAAACGATTAAAACTGGTTCCTCGTTCATAAAAAAAACCTTACAATGGGGCCAATCCATCAATGTTAAAATGCACACTGTTTTAAAATTATAGCCAAGACGTAAACTTTATTTGGCTTAAAGGAATATTCTGGGTCCAATACAAATTAAGCTCAATTGACAGGATTTGAAATTCTGTTGATTACCACGAAAAATAATTGACACGTCCTTCCTTTTCTTTAAAAAAAAAAAGCAAAAATCTGGGTTACAGTGAGATACTTACAATGGAAATGAATGGGGCCAATTTTTGGAGGTTTTAACGGCAGAAATGTGATGCTAATAATTTTATAAAAGCAGTAACATGAATTCTTCTGTTAAAAATAATGTATTATTTGAGATTTAAAGTTGTTTTTATCGTTGTTTTTACAGGTAAATTAGGGTTTTAGGGTTTGTTGACATTTGTCTTGGCAACAAAGTTGTAAAATTGGATATAACTTTACACAGAAAAGGCTAGTCAGTGATTTTTTTCACTCTAAAATCATGTTAACACCCACACATTGTTTATGTATTGTGGCTATACTTTTAAAACAGTGGGTATTTTAACGTTTACATATTAGGTCATTCACGTTGTTCACTTCCATTGTAAGTGCCTCACTGGAACCCTGATTTTTGCTTTTTTTTTTTTTTTTTAAGAAAAGGAGGAACGATTGATCGATTGATCTTAATTTGTATTGAACCCAGAATATTCCTTTAAGATTTGATAAAATTTTTACTAAACTTATTTGTGCAAACTTGTATACAACCTTACAACTTTATTTTCATGGCGATATAACACCGGTAAGCCCTGTCATTTGGTAAATGCCAGTAAATACATAATTTTATAACAGTAAAATCATGTTAACAAATATAAACATTGTATATTTTAGCATTTATGGACTGGCGCTATTCAATTCCATTGTAAGTGCCTAACTGTTACCACACATTTTTTTTCTTCTTCTTTTTAATAAATGAGGGACGAGTCATTTTTGTGGTCATCAAAATCATGTCAAGAATGCTGTCGATTGAGCCTAACTTGCATTAAACCTTGATGTGGCACGGCGGAGGGCGGGGCCAGGTCGTGATTCCACACACCCCTAATCCCTAATCAGGCTAATCATGCCTCAGAGTGGGATAAAGGCCGACTGGAGACTGCAGTGGGACAGAGAGATTTAAGGACAGCTGTCCGACACCTTTGTGTGTTTGTTTTTTGTTTAAGTTTCTTCTTAAGTTTTGTTACGGTTTTCGCCTCGTCCTTTCCATTATTCCCTTTACACTAGACTATTCCTTTAAAGTGAATGGTGTCTTAGGGCTAAATGGTGTCTTATTTTTAAAAGATGATTTTGTCCTCTTTACTGTTAGTAAGGATGTTTAATACAACCTTTTAAATCGGGGCACAAGCTGAAAAATAGGTTAAGAGCTGTTGATTAAATGTTGCAATAATCGCAGAATAGTCAGATAATCATTCTAATAATCATTAGATTAATCGATTATCATAATAATTGTTAGTTGCAGCTCTACTTTCATTAAGTAAACTCACTGAATAGTAGATCTGAATACCAGTTGATATGTGACTTCTAACTTCCTCACTCTTAAAAGGCACCAGCCACCACTGTGCTGATTTGGAAATGAGGCATAAGATTGAATAGGCCTAGTTGCTTTTAAAGGGTCAGGTTAGGCAAGGTGTTGTTCGTCTTCAGTAAAAAGGGGACGAAGTGGTGCAGGCCAATACAATACAGTCAAACATAATGCAAGAGCACATCCGGATATTGGAAGGTCTCAGAAAATGCAATATCCCAATAAAAAAAAGTCATGATGCATGTATCGAAGCACAATGCACAAGGGAGGCATGAATGTAAATAACTAGTTTGAAATGTGGTGCATCTTGTAGCTGCTGTGAATACTGATAAGATCAGACCGTCCTACTTTTGGAGTTTGCAAAAGTTACGTATTTGAGTAAGCTGGCTTATGGTCAGGTTACAGTTTTTTCTTTAATTGTCTATTGTGGGACGGAAGCTATTCTCAGAACTTAGTGCATAATGGCAATAATGCACTTGAAAACTGAAATGAAGTATCACAATAAAGGTGTAACATTACTGTGCATGGATCACAGAGTATGCCCAGCAGTGTAGCACAAAATCAATTATAAATTAATTATAATTAACATAATTAAGCAAAGCCTTAAAGGTGTGCTCTATATTTTCTTTCAGGGCCTGAAATTCATTTCTGAAAAGGGGGGGTGCCTCATATAGGGGGGGGGATTTATGCACTTTTGGGTGGAATAAAAACATAAAAAATTTCATAGCAATCGCACCTGAAAATGGTTAAGGACGCGCCAATTTACTTGCACTGATGCTGGACTAATAATTTGATAGAAAGATAAAATTATTGATATGACTTATTCATCTGTGTATATTTGTAATTCTCAACTACATGTTAAAGTGAATAAATGTGTGCAGGGATTTCCTACATTATGAACATCTAAAATGCCGAAATTATTAAAATTGTGTGCTATACATGCAATATGTGATGAACTTCTGCTCTATGGTAAAATACATTCACTTATCGCAGTTTATTGCACAGAAACAACTCTAAGTTAGACATTTGTTGGTAGATTTCTCCTAAATACTGTAAACGTTAACCAATGCTAACCTAACCAAACACAACCAATGATGTGATTCTGGGGCAGGACTATCTGCTTGTCTGACAATAGAAAACAGTCATTATTGCAATTTAAATTGGTGCCTTTAGTGGCACAAAAAAATAACTCACTTTAAAGGAATAGTTCACCCAAAAATGAAAATTCTCTAATCAATTGCTCATGCTATCTCACATGTGTATTACTTTCTTTCTTCTGCTGAAAACAAAGAATATTTTTTAGAAAAATACATCAGCTCTGTAGATCCATATGCAAGTAAATGGGTACCAAAATGTTGAAGCTTCAAAAGCCCAGAAAGGCAGCACAAAAGGAATCCATAAGACATTGGTTAAATCCATATCTTCAGAATTGATACGATAGATGTGGGTGAGAAACGGATTAATACTCAGTTATTTCTGATTAATATACCTCATACCTGCATTTTTCATGCATATCACCACCAACTGGTTAGGGAGGAGAAATTATAGTAAAAAATAGGACTTAAATTATTTTTTTCACCCACACACTTCTGAAGACATGCATTTAACCACTGGAATCTTATAGATTTCTTTTATGATGTCTTTTTGTGCTTTTTGGATATTTGGTCACCATTCACTTGCATTGCAAAGACCAACAGAGTTTAAATATTCTTCTGAAAATCTTAGTTTGTGTTTAGCAGAAGAGCGAAAGTCATAAACACCTGGGATGGTAAGAGGGTGAGTAAATGATGAGAGTTGAACTGTCTCTTTAAATCCAATTGTTTGACATCCTCAGTGGATGGTGAGAGGGTGCTGACTAAATAGCTCAGGACAACACACCTTTGTGTTCCATCAAAACCATTTTCTCTTCTAGCATAAACTCCTTGTGCACACACCTGAATCTTAAACAATCCACCTTTAGAGGACATGAAAGTCAAATGTACACAGTACAAACCAAATATGTGTGTTCCCATTTACACAACAACTAAGACATACTTTTAATTCTGTAGGCTTGCAGAAGCTGTAAGAATGATGGATAACTTTCCATGCATATCAGTATAGTGACCCACATGACCATTGAAATTCTGAATTTGCTCTGAAATAACTTAAAGGATGGATTTTTTTTTTCAATCAGAAAAACAAAAACAGTTAGTAATACCAAGCAGATTCAAAATGTTAATTATAAGATATATAAACATAGAACTAATCAAGTTTAAATAATCAAGGCATATTTTTCATACAAGTTTTCATTGCTGTGCATCAATATCATATATTTTTCCAAAAACATTTGAATATATTCTAAAATGCCATGCTTAGACTTCTGTTAACATTCTTGTGTGACGACGCAAACAAAACATTTAATATGAGATTTGAATCGATTCATTAATACAGACAGTTTCAGCTGATTCAATGAAATGAATCAAACTTACAATTCGAATGCCATTTTTGCAAACACTTGAATGGCCAAATAAAAGGTCATTAAACTCATTGTAACTGTCACAATGTTGCTTAATTTTGTATCACAGCAATCACTGCAAACACGTTGTAAATAAAGCTCTTATTCTGTTCTACTTAATTCTACGTAAAAAAGCCAAAGCACATTTCACCAAACAATCATGCAAACAAATTCTTCTACAGTACATACCAGAAGATAGTGTGACTCAAGCCAGCGACCGCACATAGTGGCACCCAAGCCTGAGCAGGTACATCTCTTTAATAGGCTGCTATCGACCAGCTACCCAGACTCCACTACATGAAGATCGATTCTCTGCCCAGAAATAGCCTCTGGAGACTGGCCTCAGGAGGCAGTGTGAAACTTTGTGCACGTTTGAATACTAGGCTGCATTTCTGAGCTCAACAGCAGTACTTTCTGTTCTGAGTGTCACTGAGCTGTGAGGAAACCACATCTTAGAAAAGACAATAAACAACCAGGTGCTACAGGCAAAATAAATAGATTTAAAACTAACAAATAATTAACTTGAAATGTTCCTTTATTTGTAGGTTTTCATTCAATATAACTTCGCCAAAACTTGTTTTACAAGCATTACTGATCAATTCTACCTTAGCAACTGTTGCCATCCACCATGTCATCAGAACATTTGTTTTTTTCTAATGCCTATTTGCTCCAAGGAAAATTAAATTTAATAACTTTAGTCATCTAATGATTCAGGTGATAGTAACTAAAGGGTACCAGTTTTTTTCTAATGCCTTTTTTGCGCCAAGTTAAATTAAAGCTAATAACATTAGTCATCTAATGATTCAGGCGATAGTACTTAAAGGGTACCAAAGTACGTAGGTTGTACAAACATTGGGAACAGTTGTGCTCACTTACACTAAAGTTGTATTATTTGCCTCAAATCTGATACACACTTTGCACAGTTTTTACTCATGTTACAATGTGATTGAATAATTTTTTTTAATGTCAACAAAAAAAAAAAACGTTTGAGTCATTGGCTATCACTATCAAGGATCTATGACTCATGAGTGCTTATAAACATTTAGTTTGAAATAGCTAATCAAAGCCAGATTGTGTTTCGTTTTGAGAAGCTCTGTTAGCATAGAAAAAAAAAGCTGAGCATTTAAAGTGAGGCTGTGACTAATCTAATCATTTTAGCCAGAGCTGTATTTTTTAAAACTTTGAAAAGTGGGGCAGCGAGCTGTGCCATGAAAAATTTAAACTTCCCACCTCCGGGCCTATGAGCATAAATAAAGAGGCCTTCGTCAGTCTCTCCACCTCCTTTCCGTTCCCCTCTGGGAACATCAATCCTCCACTTAGACACACAATATCATTGCGCAAAGGTGAGGATTACAGCAGGATTAAAGACTGGAGACTCTTGCCCTGCCCAGGGAACCAGATTTTCCAGATTATTGATCAGCCTCTATCTGCTGGTGATGTTGACTGGTGTATTGTCCAACTGTTTGTAAGTACTCAGTCAGAGTCCAGTCCAAGTACTGAAGTCCAAGCCTTTATTGATAAGAACACATTCAAAGGAAGCCATAAAGACATTTGAGAGAAAAAGAACACTAGTGCAATGGTGACTTTTGTGGTCTCATGAATGACTAACAAATGTCAAATGAAAATGTAAAGATCTTCCGACTTGCTCTAATTTGGTTTTAAAGGGGTCATGTCATGAGGATTAAAATGCTCCTTGATATTTTGACATATAATAGGTCATTCTACTATAAAAACAAACAGTACATTTCAGAACTCAAAACTTAATCCTAAATACAATAAAAGAAAGCTGCCACACTTTCGTTCTCTACTTCCGCAACTTCCCTACGTCACTAGGGGGCCCGTTAATTCATAACCGCCTCTACAGCAACAACACCGATGCCTACACGTCATCGCACCCTTGGTCCCGCCCAAAGGTGCTCCATTTGTAGACACAGAGAGAGAGTAGGACGAACTGGCCTAATTATTCCTTAACACCAAAGGGGACCAATCTGGACTATTTCGAATAATTTTTGCATATAAACATGCACCAGACAGAGGTCTTTGCCCATTGTCATGTATCTCGCTCTGCTTTTAAAAGACGTGGTATCAAGTTACAACTTTGAAAAGGAAACCCTGTTACATTCAGCTGGTGCATCTTGTTTTTTGTGCACAAATACGTCCTGGATGTGTTCTCTGCCCATCTGCATTATTTTTAATTGTCGGTGTATGTAAACATGCTCTAGATAGACGTCTTTGACCATTTTGATGAGTTTCAGGCATACTGTATAGTATGTGTGTGCGCCACTTGTTCTACCCTACTTATATCAGCGTGGATGGCTTATGAAACAGTCATGATACAATTCAACTTTGCAAAGGAACTGTTATTGAAGGATGGGGCAGTTAAAAACACTGTTGGGCCCGATCGCAAAACAGTGAGTAAACAGTTTCATTCATGAATATTTCAAATGTCATCAATGTTTAGTGCGCTGCTGTGCTTATAGTAAGTGAACAGTTTAATATATTCAGATGTATGTGTTGGGTGTGCATAATGTGTAAACCCTGAAATGTAGTTTTTTTTATTTTATTTATTTATTGTTGTGGAGCTGGTTCATTCTCTTCCGAATGAGTTTTAAATATGGCTGTATTCAAGGGGCTGCACAATGTAAACCAGGGTTGGACTGGTATATTTTGTCTAGTTACTACCTCTTTGTGGCTGGTAATAACTGAGTTTAATCCAGCACACTTATTGTTTTCTAAATATTTATTTATTTATTTATCTTTGACAGTTTGATTTGTTCTGCTTCTTGGGAAATTAACTTTGTGCAAGCCATTTTGGGCTTATTTTTAACTTCCCCAGCACTTTATTTTCAGAAATTTGCTTAATATTTATGCTTATTTTTTAAGTGTGAATAAGAAAAGTATTATTATTCACAACAGACATTTCCACAGGTGAAAAAAGATCTCCTGAAGATCTGATAAGGGATTTTGAATCCTGTGCATGATACTGCACAAACTGGACCAATGGCTTCATGAAGAGGGATGGAAAAAAAATGTTATTTAAGTGATTTAAGGTTCTGAAAGCAACGTTAGCCATTCTGGAACTTCCGCGAGACATAGCTACTGAATTAGACATGCCCCTATTTTCACAACCCTGGCCTACACCCTGGGTAATGTATAATGTGCAAAATGTAATTTCACTGTGAATTCTTACATATGAAGTGTAGAAGTGTAGTAAGCTCTTTGAAGATTTTATTCCATTCTTGTAATGTTTATAGATATTTCAAAGAAATAATGGCATATTTGTTACATTCATAGTTCTAACAAGACTACAAAGTGCCGACTAACAGCCAACTGGGCTTGGCAGGTAATTCGTGGAAGCACATATGACTTAAAAGTAAAAACTACAAATATATACATATCTGTGCATTAAGCATTGTAGCCTGATTTGGCATTCATATGATGCAGATCCATTTGATCATCCAAACAGGAGCCAGTGCAGAGAATGCATTTCTATTGTCAAACCCTAGGCGACTTGTAACTACTGGATCTGTCATTCAGAGCATCCAGAGACAACGTCCACAGTCAATGTTCAATGTTGGGTTGGGTTGTAAATTTAACCATCAGATACTCAACACTGGCAGATTCACAGATTAATCAGGTGTAGAAACAGTGCGATGCTGCCAATGCTGTACTGATGTTGATTCACATCTGTCTTCAATCACACGCTAAAAACATGGAGAAGATGGGATGGGAATACAGGTATTTGGCAGTCATGGAGTAGATGTGTCAAACAAAATTACTCAGGAACAATTTATGGGCTTACAACAGCATTTAAAATGCAGGAAAGAAGCCCTTGAAATTGTTACACACCATACACACAACGCATAAACACTGACATTCACTAATAATATCTTGCCAGAATGAGGTCAAGGAAATGATGCGGTCCTTCCAGCTGTTTTTTTTTTTTTTTAAGGCAATCATATACTGTATGTAGTGTAATCTCTTGGGCTAGTGGACTAGAGTGTTTATTTTACTAGACTGAGACTCACAAGCACACCCTTCTAAATCATTTAGCTAGACGCTCACAAATCACAACCACAGATAACAAACATGCAGTCAAACATACGCTAAACCACGCAGACAATACAGATGAGCGGAGACAATATGGATATACAAAAAGACAAAAGAGCAATGACATCCACGTCTTCAATCCCATACACGCTAAACACACACGCATGTGCAAAAGCCTGAACACACACAGGTGCTTTAGAAAGACCACACACTCCAACTCTGGCTTACTTCATTAGATTTGGTGTGCCAAAGTAAGCAGCAAAATTAGGGCCCTCCAAACTATAGGGAAGAGTGAAGGATTATCCATGCAGTGGTGAGAGCCGTTTCTGCAAATGGAGGGAGCTGCTATACTGTAATGATTCTGTAATTCACTTTGTTCATGACAGTTTGCATCAAATTCATGGGACCAATCTGCCTCAGTTCTCCACAAGTAGTGTTTTTGATTAATCAGCTAAAATTACACTAGTAAGTATTAGTCTCACCACCCCATCTGCTCTGTCTCACTTGCTCCAGAACCTTGTGCCGGAGATCTTGGTTTGAGCTTGTATCCAGCAATTTGCTGGAGTTAGAAACTGATATGCATTGCTCTGTTTATTTTCCATCCATGTCCAAAGAGTAACTTGGAGATTCTGAATTCATACTGACAAGGTTGCAGTCTTTGAACGTTTTATTGGACTTCTTCTCCTTTGGTTCTTTTTAGGGATGGGTCACGACGTTGACTAGTCATCAAACAACCGAATACAATCTAATGATAACAAATACAATTGTGGAAATACACAAACACTTAAAACATTTACTCAAAGTTAAAAAAGGTTTTGAAAAAGAAACATTTTAATTTTCCATTGACAAGGCTGTTGAACAATTTTGAAACCAACCCAAGGGAGTTCAGTTCTGTTAATGGACCAGACAGACACAGCTATTGGCCTATGTAAATGGTGATTAACTAATTATCCTTTTGAACTGATTTCTTTTTATTGACTTGATCCAACCGATTTACAAATCATTGGTAGATCACCCAACTGTAATGGATGACTTCGTTTAGGAGTAAATCTGAAATGGGAACAATGTTTTTAACAAAATATTATTATTATTATTAATATTATTAATAATTAACATTATAAATAGGGTTGCAAATCGATTACAACTTTTTATTGAATTAATTGCATATATAAATACTTGCTGAAAATGGCCCTCAAATAACAATAATTATGTATGTAATGATTAAATAATTATAAGGTTATATTTAAAGAATTATAAATATAATATATATTAAAAATATAATAATTAAAAAGCATTATTGTGGCAGAAGAGTAAAGTATTGATACGGCAATACAAAAAGCGGCTTTAGAAGGTTTTATATTGAACATAACCTATGACCTGCAGTCCATTGCAATCTATTTTGCAATTAAATTAATCAATCTGTCCGAGATTTATAATAAAGGCTTTTTTTTAAAGATGCCTCAATGTACACATGCATCACTTTGGTTGTGTCCCATCATAAACACAGTGTTTTTAGTTCACTGTGTCAAGTTAAACAGTTTGAAACATAGAAAACATGTCTTGAGACCCCTGCATTTGGAATTGCACTCTGCCCAGCTGTGTTTCAACTCACAAACGTATCCTCATCTTGTGCTGTCGCTAGCGTCAAGCTAGTTTCTCAGCCTTAGACAGCACGCCCACAGACTGTGCTCTATGTCTGATTCTTACAGCACACAAAACTGGAAAACGCTTTCTCGAACCACTCTGCACAAATGTAATTGGCTGGTTCAATGGAACTGGAAGCCGAGTTGTGTTCACAATGTTCCATGTTGATATGATGAGCACGTTTGAGGACGAAATAATACCAGAATTTGCTGGGTTAGTGACATCAAATCTTTTAAAGATATTCAGCATTTCATTAAAGGCATGTAGCAGAAATTAAAGTGGATATCCATCAGCAGAGCTGCATTTTCTCCTTTGTTTTCTCAGTTATGTCTGCGAAATTCTCTGTGATGAGGTTTTCTGTGCTATTTTCCCATGTGTTTTCTGTGTACTCGCTCTCTGAGATTCACACACCATTATATAAATCATTTCTTTCCCTATGTCGGTCTTTTATTATGGTATGATAAATCTCTGATAACCCCGCCCCTAAACACCACATAATGAAAAAACAGGCTGTGATTGGTCACTTAACATGACAGTTAGATGGCTTTTCCTGTCTAAATGTGCAGTTCTTGACCAACTGAACCTGAAATAGAGTCAAGACCTTTGCCGAAGTCATAGAAAAAGGCAAAAATAAAACACTGTTTTCTATTCTACTGAAGACTTGAAGGCTGGAATTACTGTTAATTTTGCTACTTCATTATCCAGTATACTAGTTAATAATAAAAGTGTTTCTTAATAAGATATACATTTATATTGAAATAATGTGTAGTTAGAGGTTTTAGTTTCTTTACATATTAAAGTGTACTCCAATTAGTTCCACACAATAAAGATATACTAAACGGATTATGCAAAAAAACAACAACACTGGTATCGGATTGGGATCGGCCAATACTGAGATTTCTAATATCAGAATCAGAAGAGAAAAAGTTGTATCGGTGCATCCCTACCCTAAACAAGCGTTTTGTTTTTTAGACGTGTTGTAACAAGTAGTCCATCTTTTAAAAGCTCATCTTGAGACATTCTAATCCATTCCATGGCACTAAATCTAGCTGTTATTTTTTTTTTATGCAAGAATGTGTCATAATTTAAATGTGTCAGATAGTGGTCAAGTGAATACAAAACCAGCATAATTATACAGGGTGTCCTTAAGACCATTTGGCTGACTGGTCATTCAAGCAACCGACAAATTAGTTTTGCACATCCTTAGTTCTTGTATTGCTTGGAATTACAATAGCTTTGCATTTCCCCACTCTGATTAAGCACAAGAGAGAGGGGGTCAAAGCAAGGGAGCACGGTGACCAAGGAGCAGATGGAGGTAAAAGTCTTTCTCAAGGTCACAAGCACAGTGTGACAAACAAAGTGTGAATTAAGGAATTTTAAGCAGCCTCTATCAGTTTATGGTGCTTTTACTGCTGAACCAAAGACCTCAGTAAGACAATGGAACTTAGTTCCTATTCTGTTTGCCAAGAGGCAATTAAGGATGCAGTGGAGGCCCCGGGTGATTTCTTGGTCCAGTTCAAGTCTTAAGCAGGAAAAGTCTTAAAAGCGGTCATGATGATAATGAAAACGCTTCTGTCAAGATCAACCAAGCAATGAATGTGCTGCATCAAGCAATGCCTGGGGTCAAACAAATATTTAAGATTGCCAAAATATAAAACATAAATGGTCATGCTGTTTAAAAACATGTCAGCATTTATTGGACAATTTAAAGGGTACTTAAAGAGTTAGTTCACTCAAAAATGAAAATCCTGTCATAATTTACAGTACTCATCCTCATGTTATTCCCAACCTGTTATGACTTACATTCTTCCATGGAACATGAGGATTCTAAATTAACTTATTATCAATTCACATGAAATAAGCACATTAAATTATCAATCCAAACATTCTGTAAAGAATGAGAGAATTTATTTTTTTTGGGTGTACTATCTCTTTAGAAGTGTTTAGTACACTCATACATACATCCATGCTAATATTTGCAAGGATCTTCCAGAGGAAAGGTGATTCACTGTCCCCATAAGGGGGAAGTCCCTGTTAAAACAGATGCCATTGGAGCACTTAACACCTCTAAAATGGTTGCCAAGATCCCAGGCGTCTCCTCAGAGCCACTTCCTATACTGGTGCCAGTGGTGTGGCAGCACTTCCTGTTCCAGCCCCTGCCCCACAGGATATCCTGTGTCTCTGGTATCAGCATAGCTCACGTGAGGACCCTGTCCAACCTTAACTCCCCTTGTAAGGGAACACGTTTTCTCTGAGCCAATTTTTCACCAGGGCTGGAAATTTATGGTCAGTATAAAATGCTAGAATCTTCCTGACTTTAAATTACTTTTTTTTTTTTTTTTTTTGAGAAACTGGTCAGTATTTAAAGTCCTTTTTTACTATAAATCTCCACCTTCACATCTGACAGTGAAAGTGGTGATACATAGGGAAAAAGGACTTAAATATTTATCTGTTTCTCACCCTGGGTTGGCATGAGGGTGAATAAACTATTCCTTCAAATTAGTAAAGCAAAATAAGAATATCATCTGCCTAGAACAGTAGTTATTTAGCAACAACTGAAACACCTTTACAGCTCAAATAACACATTTTTGAATGGATGAATTAATGCAAACGCTTAAACAAAAATGCAAGCCACTTTTAATCACTTCAGAATACATTTCCCCATAGACTTTCACTCTTGTAAACATGAATTTTGTTAGTTTTTACACACTGAGGGATGAGTCACAATTATTTTCAGTGGTAATCGACAGCATCTGTTGCCTGGAGATTACCTTGTTGTGAACCCAGAACATTTCTTAAAAGCAGCTGTTTTCTTTCAAATTTGGATGGAAATAGACTACTTCAGACTTTGTTTTCACTGATCAACATCACAATATTTTCTTCATGGAATCCATTAGGACCAACAGGACTGAATAAAAAATACCAAGTACATTTTAAACCATGTGGATGTCCTTACAGCACAAAACGAATTGAAGCACTTCCTTTTGCTTTATTCAATACAGATCCAATACCAGACGGTACATAATGAACAATCATTGTGCACAGAAACAGCCTGAGCTTAGATGGAAGAATTACTCTCATAGCTCATCCGGGCTGCATTCTAGCCATCATTAGAAAGGTCTGCTCCATTGTCATGGTAATCACCAAATGGCCTCTCTTTTTAGGGTCAGCAAAGTGTCTGAGGCCACACTAGTATACCCCTCCATTTGAAAAGGAGAGAAGAGAGGAATCATACATCACATCATAGGACACATCCACCAGACAGGCACTAACTCTGTTAGCCACCTGTTAAGTCTCGCACTCAGAACAGGACATTACCCTCAGATCAACTATACTTATCTTTCAAAGAGACCACAGAGTTGAAATGGTCTCTGGATTATTGCTGAAGAGGATTATCAAGATGCAACTGCTAACAATACAATGTGTCCTCAAAGGATTTTTTAATGTCACAAATCAACTGGGCTTATATTTGTGATCTGAGATCATACATTTCCAAAGCAGACTACACCAATCAAAGTGTCCTTTGCTGTGCTTCACAGAGGTAGAAAGTGACTTTTATGACCAGTAACCAGATACATAATATGATGACATCCCAATGATGGGAATGCAGTGCAATACACTAAATGAGAATTTTGTGTAAATCAGAATTTCAAAATCACCTTTGGCAAAATTATTTTACATTAACAAAAACATAGTGTAACTGTAGGCTGACAAAGGGCTTTTCATAACATCTATCAACTGAACTTTCCTAACTAAACAGTTTCCTCTACCTTATCAACCATTGATATCTGAAGTTTAAACGGTTTCTACCTGCAATCTTAAACCCCTATGTAGTTTGACGAACAGCTAATGAGGAATCTATAGAATGATTAAGCTAAAAGCACTTTTACATGCTCCACATACATGCTGGAGGGGAGCGGTCTGCCATGGCTGGGTTACAACTTGATGCACCGGGGGCCATAAATCAGTGAGGGAACCAGCACAGTGACACTTCTGTTCCAGATATACACACTCTATCTGGGTTTTTACGAGCGCATTGAGCAAGGAGAGAAGCCTTTGAACTTTTGTGTCATGCTACAAGGAGGTTCAAAGACTCACGGGGGAGATGTGCATAGGCCCAGTGTCATGCACCTCTAAAGATCAGGGGCTCTGTCTGACATGTTTCAACAGATTTTCCACCTTTTCCACCTCTGAACACAACGGCACTCAGTCGCTTTGTGATGGGGACTAATACAAGAACAACAAGATAGCATTTCTTAACACAACAATACATTTCATTTGTCAGATGCATTTGTCATTTGTCTGGCTGTGCCTTAAAGCTGAAAAATGCAGCCGTTGCAAGAAATACGGAGGTAGGCAGTCAACAAAGCATGTTCAAATCCAATGTTAACGTAACATTCCATCTACTAAGATGCCTTAATTCTAGTCGATGGCAGCATGTGGTTTGGTGGTTGAGGGAATAATAATGATATCTAAAAAAAGTAAATTTATTTCTAAATGCAGGGCTCAACACGAAGAATTTTTTTTACAGGCCCGGTTGGGCCAGTGCTTCAGATATTTACTGGACCTGCCAAAATTTTCACTGGCCCCTACACAAAAATGACAAATAGCTGTTTTTTTTACCGTTATGGCTTTAAATAAAATATGTCCGTAGATAAATATTTTTTACATATCTTGTGTTTTTAATACAATGTCCTCCAGGGGTCTGGGAAGCTCAGCGAGTAAAGACGCTGACTACCACCCCTGGAGTCACGTGTTCGAATCCAGGGCATGCCGAGTGACTCCATCCAGGTCTCCTAAGCAACCAAATTGACCCAGTTGCTAGGGAGGGGAGAGTCACATGGGGTAACCTCCTTGTGGTTGCTATAATTTGTAATTCTCGGTGGGGCTTGTAGTGAGTTGTGTGTGGATGCTGTGGAAAATAGCGTGGGCCTCCACATGCACTACGTCTCTGCAGTAATGCGCTCAACAAGCCACATGACAAGATGTGCGGATTGATGGTCTCAGAGATCCATCCTCTGCCACCCGGATTGAGTCACTATGCCACCACAAGGATTTAGAGCGCATTGGGAATTGGGCATTCCAAATTGGGGAGAAAAAGTTGAATCACATTTAGAATTTGCAAGATATGATTTATGCCTTATCATTCCATATATGCGCTTTACAGATATAAATTCATAAATACATCATATTAACCTCAGCCGTCATGCCATTTACACATCTGCTTTTAAGCCAAGAGTTCTGTGGAGGAGATGATGGGTTTTCGGTCACCCGTTTAGTCATGCTGTCATGCAACTTTTGCCCAAGTGTAGCGTTTTCACAAGAAGGATCAAAGATTTTGTCTCTGAGTTAAACATTTGATTATTGGCTGAGAGAACAGACTTGCTACTAAATCAGTTGTGATGTGTAATATACAGTAGGTAGATATTAGGCCTAATCTGTGAATTAACAATGTACATAACATGAAATCAGACAACCCAAACAAGACCAAAACTGACTGATATACAAAGAACAAAAACAAAAATACCTATATGGTCCAGAAATGTGACATGTAACAGGTGTTTTATGAGGATGATATGAAGTAGACTGTTTGCAATATTCATCTTCACCCTGCAGCTGAACAGCTCTAATAATAATAGCCTAATAGCCATAGTGATATTGATTCTTTTCATATCAAATGCCATTATCATGTCAAAGTTTTGAAACATTACCTAATTAAATGTATTGTTATATTTTGGATATTGAGCAGCTTGTGACTTCCAGACACATTTATAACTGGGGTTTAACAAAGTTTATTACGTCTCTTTTGGCGCTTCATCTCTAAAGGCAAATAAATGAGAGAAAATATGTTTGTTTTTTTACAAAGACATGGATTTTCAGTCCTATAGAAAGAAACTGCTGTTTTCATGTAAAAACGAAAAATGTTGGGATTTCATGCACTGTGAACACGGAATATGCGGGGATACTTAAAATGTTGCACAAGATGTTAAATCCCACTATGAAATTAATTAAAAGGGTTTTTTTCTTGCTATTTTCTACACATTGGTAATAGCTACCGTTAAGACACTTGGAAAAGAACGAGGACAGTGCTAGAAGAGTGCAATCGGTGTCTGCACGATCTTGTGCATGCACGCGACTGTACCTTGGTGTGTCCAGTATATTATGCATTTGAATGTCTTTGCAAGATAAATATACTTGCGCTCACTCCTCGGTTAGAAGACTTTGTTCGTTCCGTGTAATTTTTATGCTCTATTGCTTGCTGTTTGCTTGCACTAATGTTATAAATGCAGCACTGGCCCGATCGGGCAAGTGACAGTTCTAGCAACTGGCTTGAATATTTCTCACACTTGCCCCAGGCCATCAGGCAGTCCTTATTGTCGAGCCCTGTGTAAATGTCCATTTTTATTTATTTTTGTATTTTTTGTGTGTGACTGTTTTCAACTTTCAAACTTTCTTCCAAGCATTGTACTAACAAAACATGTGCTTGGTTATCTCTAAAGCCCACTTGAATTTGTTGTAGATCATTAGACATGATGTAATGGGGGTCTAAAACCAGTTTCCTTAGGAGGTAAATTTATACACAAAATGCTAAAATCTTTGTGTCTATGAATGCTTTGAAAAAGTTCTGCAGGAAAATAAAGTTTTAATTTCTGTTACAATGTTCCTCATTTGTATGTTGCTTTCGAGAAAAGCGTCTGCTAAATGACTACATGTAAAATTTTATGAATCATTCACACATGAGGAACTAAGCATTTTTACTTTTACCCACCGTTCTCTTTATTTTCTTTTTTTTAATTGGCATGCGTTTTAAGCATGGAAGAGGTGCATGTGACTCCCAAGATCTGGAACACATTAACTGTGTGGCAAAATCATTTAGTAAATTGGAGGTGTGGTATGTCTTTGAGTAATTGTATACTGATTGTTCATGCTGACCTCCAGCATGAAATTTTTAATTCGCCCAATTCAGTCATGCATGCACACAAAACACCTTTTTAGTCATTATGCCTACTGTCCCTTCATTCTTAAAGGGCTGCAGCAAATAACAGAAAATCCAAAAATTTGATTAGGACTTCAGTGTTCTTTGTATCTGAGTGGTAGGCATAGCATGCTAGTAATAGACTTTCTTTTTTCAGTGGGTCACAAAAAGAGATGTTAGGCAGAATGTTAGCCACAGTAAACAAACACTTTCATTATGGAAAAAATATGCCATGAAAGTAAATGGTGACTGAGGCTGTCATTCTGCCTAACGAAAGAAAGTAAGTTCTATGGGTTTGGAAAAACATGTTGAAAAAGAACAAGTGAAATCTAAAGGTGGCACAAAAAAATAATCAATAAAAACATCACTGTGACGTCATCGTGAGCAACAACTTGCTACAAATAAATAAGTAAATCATTTAGCTACATTTTCAATGGCAGCAAACTTAGGTGCTTCTCTTTCGCAATGTGGCCCCATTTTTGTATATTTTTTGGGGGGGCCAAACGATTTACTTATTTATTTGTATCAAGTTGCTGCTCACGATGTCACAGTGGAATAATTTTGTTGTTTACAAAAAGTCCTAGAAGTACACCAAAAATCATGCAATTTATGCATTTTTAAGATATGAACAATCAAACATAGTTGCCCCGTTTTTTTTTTTTTGGGCCACCATGCAGATGCTTATACTTTTGTTAAAAAACAATTCTAAATAAAAAGTAAATTAGCTGTAATAATAACTGTATTAATTATTTACATTTTTAAAGAGTTCCTATGTGTTTTATTAAATAACTATTTTAATTCTGAAGAGTTCTTTGAAAATGAAGTAGGACTTTTGATCTGAACTTAAATCTGAACCAGCTAGTGTTTAAAGACAAAGCGAGAGTAACAAGGAAATTCTGAGAGGAAACAAGTAAACTCTCATCCACCCACACTATACGCTCAAGCACACAACACTGGCACCCTTTTCCTGTCAAATTTCGTCCTCTCCCTCTCTTTTTCTCTGGGGGGGTGGCAGGCAGAGAGAGCCCATTAACACTGGCCGTTAAATAATGACAGCGACACAGCGCCGCGGCTGGCGCACTGACATAGTGAGGAAAAAAAGCCAGACCGGCTTGTTTAATTTACCTCCACCCATCTGTCTCCCGCTGCAGAGCCCAGGAGCAAGAGTCACTGGCTTTCCCCATACACAACTTTATACTCAGTATGCCAACATCAGAGACATGCCTAGCAGGAAGAAATCCAATCTTATTGCAATTATCAGTCATAAATGCCATGTTTAAGTATATATATCAAATAAAAACACAAAATGAGTGTGTCACAGGCTATGAGCGCATAGTCCGTGAAATCGTGAATCGAGTGTCTTCATTTTGCATTGTCCAAGGCTGCATGTGATGCTGCTCATCAGGCAGCTGGTTTCAAAACAAAGATCCGTTGCTTAGCAAAAATCACGCTTTACAAAGGAAATCATGACTGACAGGAAATAAACACACCAACCTTCTGCATGTCCTAAAGGTTTAGTCATCAATGTCTTGTCTTTGTTAGGGGATGTTATAGTACAATTCTGAATTGTTAGCAAAGCATGGGTGGCTTCTTCATTCAAATATACAAATCGATGGGCAGACATAACATCTTTTATAAATGTATTAAGAGACAATCTTGCTCAGAAAATGGAAGGACATGTTATAGAAAAGTCCAGAAACATGGAAGGATTGAAGAATTGGGTGACACTTATCAAAAGATGCTGAAGTTTGAAATGGAATTGAAAAACAGGCCTGGTATTACCATCCATCTCAGGTGATCCAATCACAAGTGAACGTTTTGTGATTGGATCACTCAAACCACAATTGTAGCTAGTCAAATCCATGTGAACAAACCCACAATACACCAGGGACTCGTAAGGCCCCGATATACTTTCGGAGCAGTACTTAGTTCAGGGCTAAAAATAAGTTTGAAACAGCCGAGCTATGACATACTGTTTGCAAACATTCAGACACCCGCCACACTGCTGAGGGAGGTGTTTAGAAGTACATTTAAATTCATTAAAACTAATGTGACATTAAATTTTTTTATCAATGAATTTATGCCTAATTCTGAGTAGAATTCACACTAAATCAGTAAAAGATGCTTTTTAACCACTCGATGATGATTTAAAGTTATAGTTAAATATACTTATAACTAATATATTATAAGTTAAATGCAGAAGAAAATTTGCAATTTGTCTAGTTTACATTTTAAATTCATGACGCTAATGCGCTAACATGCTATACATGGCCATGATATGCAACGATTACACTCTTTTATTGTAATTCATGACACTGACACTACTGCAAAGATTGGTATATAAAAGAGTGTTAATATTTATCATACAGACATAAAATGATGAAAGTTCACCCTGGCAAGCTTTTACGAACCACCGAATCTAACTCAAAAACAACTCCTGTTCGGACCAGATTTAATTCTAAATAATGTCACACCTGTTCGTTCTTTGATTTCAAATTAAGTATAGAGGGCCTTTATTTTGAAACGTCTGTGTTTGTGCAGATGACGATAAGTCCACATACAGAAGGGAGGCTGAATGGCTGGCTGTCTGTTGGTCAAAACAACCTGGAGCTGAAAATGCTCAAAAGTGTGGAGATGATTGTGGACTTGCTGGCAACAAAACGGACCGGCTCGGAATCAGAAAGACGTGAGACTGACCGGCCGGTTACCGGTCCGAGCATGCGGAAAACTGGCTGATTCCGGTCCCTGGCCGGTCGATCGGTGCATCTCTAATAAAAACAGATCTTATTTTCCTTTTCTCCAGGGATCCTATCACTCAAAATCAACATAAACATTAACATGAACTTATGATTAACATATATCTACTCATCAACAAAACCTCTTTGGGTTATTATTAGATTTTGTTTGTCTTAAATTATTGATTTACTGTATCATGACTACATCAGCTTCTTATGTCCGGCTCTATAAATAGCGTAGTCACGTGGTACAACAAATTCCATGTGGAGTTGATAAATATTTTTATTTCAGAGGTCGCTGTTATACTGTAAAACCAAAGAATTCTTTAGAATTCGATAGTTCCAAAAATCAAATATTGGGATATATTGTAAAACATCTACCTCTGCCTGACATAATAGATCATGTGAAGCATGCATATCCAGTGATGTGCATACAGATATTCGACAGAAATAATGAAGAGCGTTCTGTTTAAAATGTCTGCTTCATAATGATATTAAGATATAAATTCAAGCTTGTGGTGACATAAATTTCAAGTACATTGGGAAGCAACAGCTTGCCAACTTTTCTGATGTTTTGATTGCATTTTATCAACATGCAATAACATACTGACTTGGGAATGATGTATGTAGTCACAACATTAGAGACCCTCCCCTCAGTGAAACTCGACCGTGAACACATGAGGCACTTTGAGATGTAAATACCATCATTGAGCAACAGCAGTGTGTCACAGTTGTTGACTGGATCACCAAAGACCTACATTAATACCAGGTGTAAACAATGCCATTGCTACCTACAAAGAGGCCTACAAACTTAGGGAGGCAGAAATCTAGTCACAGCCCATGCCAACAAATGTAAAAGCGTACAGAGCACATAAGCATAAATAGAGACAAAGCCACTGACAGGGTGCTAGCAGAGACGTCATCTGTTTACCAAGCTGAGAGTGAAAGTCAGGTAGACTATGAAAACAGTGTGGTAAAATACCCCATTAAAAGAAAGATCAGCAATTTTCACCGTCCTTACATTACACAGAAGGAAATCACATTCCCTGCAATCCTAATAAAAATCCACATAAGTCATAAAACCCATTCTCACCTTTTCTACCACTACTTAACGATCTGGATCACTAGATAGCAGCAGGTCTAATGAGGCACTAACATTGTCGGGCGTCTGAGCACAGATTCTCGCCTGGTTGGTTATTTGGCAATGAGAGAGAGAGAGAGGTACCTGAATGAGTCCCAAAAAAGAGGAAAGAAAAGAGAACTGCGGCCAGATAGGAGAAAATAAGGAAGATGCCAAAAGTGCTGTGGTACACCGTGTACATGGCTGAGCAACTGGCAGAGGCAACATTATCTGTACTGTATTACTTCCACAAACTGTGTATGACAAACTACAGCAAACCAAGGTGTAGGAACAATAAAATAAAGACTCAAGAAAACAATGTCAGTTTTTAACCATCTCAATATGTGGAGCTCCTGCTTATTTGTCATATGAACTCCTTATTTTGTTTATGATTATCTATGGAGGTCAAAGTCTTTTATTTGCAGCTGCCATTTTTTATTATTGAAAAAGATTTTATATTTGTTTGATATACGCTCAGCAAGTTTTCTAGTCTCAGCTAGCCTTGTCTTAACACTAGAGCAGATGACAGTGTTGAGTAAAATGGTGTTCAGAGTTCAGATTGATTTTGACCCATTAAATCTCCATGTGTTCACCTTCTTTCTACGTCCTGTGATGCTTAGCGAGAAATATGGGCTTTACTTCCATTGTCAAGTTAACACAGCTATTGTTGCGGTGTACGTCCATTCATTCTTTCGTTGTGGTGTTGGGTTTTTGAGGAGAGCGTGTATGATTTTGTATTGACTTATATCAATCACTATATCAGTGTTACTGAACGATAATGAACTGCAAAAAGTAATAAAGTCAAAGAAAGTGCGAACAAAACCAGCGCGCTGTTTCTCCCAGATGCAGTTGAGATTTAATCGAAGCACAAATGCAACATTTCGAGCAAAATTATTGGTTGTTTTAGTAGAGCACCTGTGTTAGTTCAGCTTCAAATGTGTGTACTTCTCATCTTGTCATCATGCATGTTCAAATCAGACAGACACTCTGAGGAAGAGCAGTGAAGTTCTCATCTTTTTCTATGTAATCACTTTTTCAAGTTTTCCGATTGGACTGTTATTTCCTTTTAAATTTGCACGCAAATTTAAGCATTTGTTCAGCGAGTGATTGACAGGTGAGATGGGGTGCTTTGCTGCTGTCCGGGATGGCGTTTTAAACCTCAAATGCGATGTGGTTTTTGACAACCCCTGTACGTGTTTTTTGTGATCCAATCACAAAACATTTTGCACCCCGTTTACAACTATATTTAGCGCTGACCTTTGCGATCGGATCATCCAAAATGCATCTTATTACAAGCTATGAACATAGTCTGCAATGACTGCAGCTAGAGCTAGGGAATACGGTAGAACAGTGGTTCCCATACTTTTAACAGTGACGTACCCCTCCAAATATTCAACATCCTTTCACGTACCCCCTCTCTAACGCATAAATAACTTTCACACAAGGTATTTTGAAAATATGTATATTAAACACAATTATCATTGTAAAACAACTCCCTTATATTAAACAGGTTATATTTGTACGTTTTGTACGTATTGAATAAATGGCCAGATGTCTAACACCTGTAAAATCTTATGAACTTATACCATCTGCATCAAAACTCCCTATGCAACTAACCTTAAATACAAATTATGTTTTAAACAGCGAAAAAAGAAACAGACAAACTAAAATCGTGGACAACTGACATGTGCGAGCCTAGTAAAGTGATGTAACAATTTTACTTTCTATCACTAAGCTATGTCACTTAGCAGTATGCTAGGCTGGTGAAAAAAAGATGCTTGTGTGACACACGACGCATGAGTAGATGTGTTTTAGATGCGATGAGTAGATGCAATGTGTTTTTTTTAACCGCAAAAGATAAGGTTATTTGATTGGATATTTATCTGACCTTTATAACACAACCATTATGCTGTTTCTACACTAGAGGGCACACAAAATAATTTTTGCCAGTGAGAAATACATGAACTTGGTTTGAATGTATTTTAGACTGATGAAATTAAAAGAACGTACCCCCATTGTCCCCTCACGTACCCCCAGGGTTATGCGTAGCCCAGTTTGGGAAACACTGCTGTAGAACAACTTCCGGCAGAAGTCCCACCAACAATTGTTTCCCCAGAAAGACTCCCAGGAAAAAGGTGGATAGGTTTACAAATAAATTACTCTTATTGACCACTGCAAAACATTTTACTTCTGTAAACTGACACATTTCTGAAATCAAACAGGATATTTAGCAAGGAATAATGTAGGGTGGAACGGAACCTGATTTTATCTATCTTGAAGTGTTTGGATCATAAAAAGTGTGCATTCCATACCAGAACGGAGTCAGACCTGATCACGAAATTAGATAAACTAATGACTAAAGCCTTTTGGCTATTAGTTAGTGTCATTTCTGCACCACTAGCATGACCAAATGCAACAGCAAAAATAAACAAACGTTTTAAAACAGCTTTCTCTAAAGCTCCCACCATCTGCTCGAGCAAACAGATAGTCCTGCCCCAAATGACACTGGTTGATTCAATATTGCTGCATTGGGCTGTTCAGGACCAGAGGGTGCGCTAGAAAAAATCTTTATACTGATGGACTGAGTTGTTACTTTCCATTATGGTCTATTTTTTATCAGTTTTCGTTTCCTAAGGACTAGGGCTACATTCAAGGGTGTAGTATTCTCACGTAGCCAGACCGATGACTGCGGCATAGGTCTAAGGTCTATAGCTGCTTCAATTGCCCAAGAACCACCAATTCTATCAACGTGAAACTTTGTGAACACAACTCTGCTTGCAGGCGGACTGATGAACCGTTCTGATGAAGTTCCATTGAACCAGCCAATCCGATTTGTGCTGATTGATTGAGAAAGCGCTTTACAATTTTGTGTGCCACAAGCATCAGACGGTTAGTACATGGACTGTGGTCGGTCCGTGGGCATGCCACCTGAGGCTAAGACTAGGGGCATAGTATCCATTATAATGGTATCAGAATCAGAATTAAAATTAGCTTTATTGCCAAGAGTTCTCACGTACACAAGGAATTTTTGTTTTGGTGATAGGAGAAACAAGTGCACACAGAATATACACATATATATATATATATATCTGGATGGATATCTGATTTTTGACACCCCAAATGAGTGTGGTGAATACAAGGAGTTCTATGATGAAAGTTATACCTGTAAAACAACCACTGCACTCAAACAAGATTTTTCAAATCTGCAAATTTGCAGCTTATGTGCAGCTTTAAAAGGAAATATCTGTCTGGTCGGAAAATGTAAAAAAGTGCATTGATACTTGCACAAGTTCACTGAACTTTTTCAGTGTACCTGAAATCAACATAAAGTGGCACAGATGAGAAGCACACACATCTAAGGCTCAGTTAAAGGTAACTGGGAATTCTGCTCTAAATGTAATTTTTGTGCTTAGATTCAATGCAAGTATAATCGGATAGTCTATACACCACTTTTTGCACTTTCTTTTAGTTCTTATACTTTTTTGCACTTTATTATCCTGCAGTAACACACTGACATAATAATTGAAGCAAGCAGTCATGAAATCAGACGAAATCCGAACACAATTGGTCAAAAGATACGGATATTACCAGGAACAGTATGCCAATATTTTCCAACAATGTTTGAAAAAAAATATTTAAATTTGGTAAATGACTGAGAATTTACAGTTAATGCTACCCCTGGTCGGGACACTCAAACAATGAGAGAAATGTTTTGATAGCACCACAGTGTTTGACTTTTCATGGAATCAAGAAAATGTACACACATCAGCTTTAACACAATCCAATAACCAGTGCAGTCAAGGTGACGTCAACGGAAAAGAAAATCCTTTTCCGCAGAAAAGCAAGTTATTGCACGTTGATTAAAGATTATGAAGACACATTTTTTTATTTGGAAAGAATTATATTTGGCAATGGACTGCTATAAATAATTTTGCTCCGCCAACTCAGAGTCCTTTATTGCACGAGGCTTGTCATTTTTTCATCAATGAATCAGAGCAACAAAGCACAGAAACAGGCCACATTTCAAAATTACAAAAGGGCATCTGCTACGTTTAAGGACATTTGTATTTTATTCAAATAAAAAGTAATTCAATCAGTGAGTTCCTAATCATCAGTCCCATCCATTAACAATACTGCAGACAACTTGATATGATTAATGAGAAAGAATGCTAAAATCCATCCATTGGAAGAGATGAAGGGAAAAAGAGAAATAGAGAGAGCAAAAAAGCTGCAGTGTGTACATCTGTTAAAATCAGATTTCTAGATGGCAAGGAGTACAGCATTGAAAAGTGCCCTGATTCCGTCAGTTTTGTATTTCCCTCCCTGATATTTTGGAATGACAGGGAACATTAGAGAGCCCTGGCAAAAATGTTAAGACAAATACCGCAGGATGTGATATTGTGAGCGTACACATACTTTCATGAGTGCAAAAAAACAACTTGTCAAGCTTTGTGGCATATGTCTCTGCAGACTATGGGCATGTAAACGGCAGTGCTTTAAGGAAGTATATATCGAACACTATACCCATTCCTCTTTCTATTGCAGACAGATGGTCTAGGAACTTCCCATTTAACTGTAGAAACAGAACTAACCAAAAACACATCGCTTCTTGTACCATACGTCATATACTTTCAATGCATCACAATCCAGACACATTTTATACATCTTTAATCACAGCTAAAAGGAAGATTTAGCAGTACTCAGCAGAAGTATTTCACTTGCTCAGATGCTTATAATCTGCATTGAGCTGCTCTAGGACAATGCTTTTATCATTCAACTTGATAAATCCCAGCAAAAACAACTGGAAATCACTTGTATAGAATCATATGTTGCTTTTGTTTATTGCGTGAAATGAGTTATGGGCATGTGACGTCACATAATAACATAATCAATATTGAAACAATAATATTGTTCGAATAAATGGACTGCCGGCTAAACCTATTTTAAACAGAACATTTCAGTCACTGCAGTGTAAGGGGCCGTTCAGACCGAACGTGTTCTTGCTATTAAAAAAGCTAGGCGCAGGGCAACGAATATAACAGAAAGCAGGTTTTTTTTTTTTTGACAAGGCGTCTAAAAAAACGCAACGGTCCCAATGACGTCCGTTCAGCGCGGGTTTACATAGAAATAGCCTACTATTGAAAGCAGAGCAGATGGATTTAGAAACGTTAATGGCCCCTAACGATGCTTTCCATGAAAGACCTGCTGCAAAAGCTCTCAACGACACAATTCTCATTCAAGATAGAGAACAATACATCGCATTTTATTACGTGGCCGCAGAGCGGTCATTATTCTCCCCGTATGTGGTTTCGATCAAACTCAACGGACAGCTTTACAGTTAAGTAGCACACTGCATGCAGCGATGAAAGACGCGCCTATTCACTTCTCCAGATCTGTCAAGACGCTATCTTTCGCGTATTGACAGAAGAGGGATTGTCGTGCAATTTGGCTACCTGTCAGCCTGGCAATTGTATTGTCACGTAAATAAAGAGCGCCAATACCTGTTGACTCCTCCTACCGCTGTCTTGGTTGGTCGAAGTTTAACCCAGAGACGGTTTTATTTCTTTCCAGAATGTCGTTCTTCTCAGCCAGTAAAAGTGTTCTGCTGAAACAGTGAGAAATGCCTTGGTGAATTTTGCTTTGGAGTGCGGCACGTATCCCCAGCGACAGATCAGCGAAGCGAGAAAACTGACGTAGCCTATATTCACTGGGCGGCAGAGGAACGATGCGCTGCACAGATCACAGAAGCAGCCATTACTATCACGTGTGAGCTAGGGAAACCGAACACCGGCCAGCCTACACCGACGTCTCCTCCCATTCTCCGCTTCCGCGGTGTCACTTCAGGACACGATACATCTGAACATACACCGATCAGCCACAACATTAAACCCACCTGCCTAATATTGTGTAGGTCTCCCAGAGTGCTATTCTTCTCAACGCAGTTGTACAGAGCAGTTATCTGAGTACCATAGACTTTGTCAGTTTGAACCAGTCTGGCCATTCTCTGTTGACCTCCCTCATCGACAAGGCGTTTCCATCCACAGAACTGCCTCTCACTGGATGTTTTATGTTTTTGACACCATTCTGTGTAAACTCTAGGTACTGTTGTGTGTGAAAATCCCAGGTGATTAGCGGTTACAGAAATAGTCAAACCAGCCTGTCTGGCATCAACAAACATCCATGAGATTATATAATAAGCCAATTGTGTGGCAGCAGTGCATAAAATCATGCAGATACGGGTCAGGAGCTTCAATTATTGTTCACATCAACCATCAGAATGGTGAAAAAATGTGAGTGTTTTATCATTCTGAGATGCGGATTGGCGCTGTTTTGGTGGCACGAAGGGGACCTACACTTTATTAGGCAGGCGGTTTAAATGTTGTGACTGATTGGTGTAAGCTCAACTGGTGCCTGCCTTTATTTAACAACAGGGTATTAAGCAGGAAACTGCAGGGTGCTTTCGCATTATGTCAATTCTGCCTAGAAAAACATTAATAGACATTCCACAATGAGCTAGAAGTTCTTACATGTCTATGATATTGCTGTAAAGTGTTTCAAAAGGCTTTAGGCAACATTTGCATTGCTGTCCGTTGTGGTCTCGAAACAGATGTGTCAACATCATGATGTGCATTGTGTGAAAAACAACTGCAAGCGCCATTTATCTTGTGATGTTGGCTTGAATTTTCACAAGCTCTGAGCATCAATTCTGACACATATGACCTTTAACCATTTTATTATGATGACAAGGACACCGTTTCAATATTGCAAAAGCTCCTCTTTTGCAACAAAGAATATCCAACAGCGAAGAAGCCACCTATTCCAAGGCTTCGGGAATAGCAGTAGCACTTTTACATTTGTTAACAATAGTTAATGCATTAGTTATCATGAACTAACAATGAACAATATGTTTTTACAACATTTATTAATTAATAGTTAATGTTAGGTAATAAAAATACAGTTGTTCATGTTAGTTCATAGCGCATTATTTAATGCAGCGCTACTCAACACATGGCCCTCGAGCGATCTTTTGCGGCCCGCGTTATGAAATCATCATCATCAGAAATACAATTATCAGCAGCCTATCAAATCTGTATGAATTGTGAGAAAAGTAATGCATGCAGTAAAAGTATCATTCATTTTTACTTCATGTTAACTAATGCTGCAGTATGTACTAATATAAACAAATGGAACGTTATTATAAAGTGTTTGAGAAATAGCCTAGTTGAAACAAAAATGAAATTCTGTAATTATTTACTCGCCCTCATGTACTTCCAAACCATATGCTTTTCTTTCAAATGCGAAACACAACAGGAAAACTGTAATAAATGCATTGGCAGTTGATAGTAACTCACTTTTAAGCTAAACAAAATGTACTCAAAAGTATCATACAGCTTGTGCGTCATATTGCATCTTTTAACAGCATACGAAAGTTTTTAGTGAGAAGTCATTTTTCAGTAAAACTCTTGTGTACACACGTCACTGTGAGCAAGCTTCTCTTATGCACTCATGCACAACAGATGTCAAGATTTTTACTGAAAAAATACTTACATTTCAGGTTGTTTCTCACCAAAACCTATAGTCTTCAGAAGACTTGGAATTTGACATGTAAATTGTTACTTTTATGATACGTTTGGGTGCTATTTTAAGCTCTAAAGTGAGGCACTATACATTGCCATTGTATTGAAAAGAATGACCTTGAATTTCATTAAAACATCTAATTTTGTTATTAGAAAGAAAGTCATATGGTTTTGGAGCGACATCAGGGCCAGTAAATAATGACAGAATGTAAATCTTTGGATTAACTGTTCTTTTAATTAAATAGGTTGGGTAGGGTTAGATAGCCATGAAAGAAGCAATGGGCCCAGCAGGCATCAACATTCTTAATACTTTTCAGTGTTTGCTTCAAATGAGGACCTTGGCTGGTATGGTGTTGTCAGTTTGTCTCCTTGTGTCTTGTTTACATGGGGCAGCATTTTTCAAACCTCAAGAAGGCCAGCAGAGCTATTTCAAGGAGCAGCCTTTGCCTCTACTTGTTTCCCACACGTCATTGTGTACAATATTACTGCCCACTGTGGGTGACCTTTCCTGGTGTAGGCTACCTCAGTGTGGTTTTGCAAATAGCACAACTGTTGAAGGAATGCCAAGACCTTTTGCCTACATGGCCCATCACCTTGCAAATGAGGGAACATCCCTTTAACAGAAGAGAAAAATAAACTATCCCTAAGTTAGGGGGAATCAAAATCACATGTGGTTTGCTTGGCCTAAGGGCTTTAATGGCAGTTCTAATGACTCATAATCCTCTTATTTATTTAAATTTGAGACATTTGTGACAAATCTCATTCTCTTTGTCTCTATATTTGGAAAATGCATGCCTACGATTAGGTTTCAGTGTGTTCAAAGTCAGGACTCATCTACAGGCAAATATAGTAAAAACAAATTGGATTTTACCTGTTTCAGTAAAGCCTTTAGACCTGATTGTCAAACACCATTGGACAATTATGTATTCTTTTATCTTCCCAACATAGTACTGGTTAGGTGTTTTTCAGCTTTCATTGTTTTGTCTGTTAATCAAGTAGATACAGTGTTCGAATTTGGTGGAATACTAGAAACATAAAACACGTTTTTTGGCGAAGGCAAAAAGCTTTTTTAGCACCATAGCAACAAAATGAAGAGCAAAGCCACGCATTATGTGTGTAATTAAAGGGTTAGTTCACCCAAAAATGAAAAGTCTCTCATGATTTACTTACCTTTGAGCCATCCCAGATGCGTATGACTTTCTGTTTTCAGCAGAACCGATGTGAAGATTTTTATAAGCGCATTTCATATTTCCCCACATAAATTATTTTAATTCATAGAGCTGGTGAGAGCCACTGCAGTGACACGGTCAGAGATGTAGTGTTTTTAATGAATGTAGTACGGAGCAGAAACAACTAAGTGAGTTACAGCAGTGAATTGAGCTGAGAAAGAACCTGGGGCAACAGTGAACTATTTCAAGCGTTGGACATCTCCAGCACTAAAGCTCAGCTAAATCACATAAACAAACAAAGTAAAGTGAATGGGGCAACATTTTTAGAGGGTTTAAAATCAGAAATGTGAAGCTTATAATTTTATAAAAGCGCTTCAATTTATTTAAGGACATTTCTGATTTTTTATCCTGCACTGCTCTATTCCATACAATGACAGCTGTCAAGCTCCAAAATGGCAAGAAAATATACCGTAAAAGTTGTCCATACAACATGTGCACTATATCCCATGTTCCTTCTGAAGCCAAATGAGAGCTTTGTGTTAGGAACAGAAAAAAATAGCTCTGAAAAAGTTCATAGTTATTAACATGCTATGGTCCACTTCATCAGTCCTGTTAGTATTATACAGGTATACAGGAATATATCAGACTACTTGGGTTAAGTGAGCTTGTCATTTTTGTCATTGTTCAGTTGCACAAGTTTAGGCCTTCGTGTTCCAACTAGAACGAGCACCTAAAACTCTTCTGTGATTTGACGGGTCACAAGACTTGACCAGAGGAAATGAGCTGGGAACACAAGCCTGTGAAGATCCTATCAAAGGTTGGGAAAGAGCTAGCACTGTTTAGCATCCCACCACTTCAAACAGCACACGTTAAAAGTTACACATTACAAAAGTACACATTAGCAATATCTTCTCTGCCACCCTCACCCAATCTCTTGGTGGGACACAGAGGCAAGCTATAAGAGTTTCATTTTCTGAAATACACTCTTTTGAAAAATTGTTTCTGCAGCCCTGGACAGCAAAATCTGCTTCATGGGGTTTAGCCTGTCTGAAAGCATGTGGTAAGCCTTGTGGAATGTTTTAAATGACTCCCAGATGCGGGCAGTGAACGTGGTTAACCCTTTAGCATCAATAGGCAGAGGAAGCAGGTTTATGGGATGTCATGGTGTGCTTTGGTGTCCCCATTGTTTTCCTGGCCAACCGTGGGAGATGCATGCAAATCAGAACGATTCAGTGGCATCACTGATCATGTTTTAAAAAATGTGTGTGTTCATTTTAGATATTGCCTAAACATTTGCACAAATGTAGTATGCGCAAAAATAATATACTTCTTTATAGTATGTCATAATTGGTGTAACTGTCTGTTCCAAGTCTTTGAAATCTCTCATCCCATTTCATCCCATACAATCAATCATACTTACAAATGCACATTCAGTCAACTTAATACTTAACATACATAAAGCATGTTGTTGTTATTGATTTTATGACAATAATTATTCCTGTTTTATTACACTATTTATGCATTTTATTAGCTTTCAAACATGTCTACAGTTGTTTTATTGGAGTATCAACACTTTTACTGTGTGACGACTAGAACTCAAGTACGATCGTTGGTGCCTTTGGGTTAGAGAGCAGAAGTCCCGTATTTGTGAATCAACTGCTTGGGAGGTGATCATATAGAAATGACTGTTATCTTTTAAAGAAATGAACTCGAGTGCCCTTTCTCTCGCCAATCCTCCACCCCCTCTCTCTTCTGTACTCATTCGCCTGCCAGAACAAAGCCCTGGAATGAAGCCCATTAGGCAGACTGATAACAATAGACAGAACTAAGTGAGTGGGGAAAGAGTAAAGAAAAAAAATATATAATGTAGGTCAGAGGTACTACCATAAGATGGGACAAGTAGAATTACTCAGAGGTATTTCGAGTAGAGTAGTAGGGGGAGGGGAGGTACAGAGCAGTATTGTTTCTATGTTGAGATTTCTGTAATTCCAAATGTCAACATTTTCACTATTCCCTTAAAAGTAGCCTTGTATGGACTGAAAAGTGTTAACCTTAGTTAGAGCTTCTTTTGGTAACATCTAAATAAAAATGGTTTAATTAACATCTTTGAATCAAACATGAAAATATTAAGTTACACCAACAAACATCGTGATTACTTTTGTAACCTCCGTTACCCGAGGGAGGGAACGAGACGTTGTGTCGAAGGAAGTGACACAAGGGGTCTTCTCGGACACCGAATCATACCTCTGAACCTGAGAAAAGCCCAATGTCAAGTTGGCAGACAGAATTTGCATGCCCCTCCCTGGACATACGGGTATAAAGGGAAGCGGGGCAGTGTATGCCAGTCAGGATTTTGCACTGAGGAGCTGAAAGATGAAGCATGGCCATTTACAGTGCTAGGTCTAGTGCTGTGGCAGGAGGGACACAAAGTCTCGTTCCCTCCCTTGGGGAACGGAGGTTACAACAGTAACCACAACGTTCCCCTTCTGTCACTCTCTTGACGTTGTGTCAAAGGAAGTGACACAAGGGGTCCATATAAAAATGCCACGCACTGACCGTGTTACGTGACTGTCGGAACAGGTGCAAAGCAGGCTATTGCGTGTTAGGGGAACCTGTACCGAGTGCACTCCTGTAGGAGTTAATTTTTGACTTTACGCGCATGCGTAAACCTTCACAAAAGCTTACTGGGATAACTCCGTCGAATTGATCCCCAATCCTTGATTTTCTTCTTTCACATTTGTTCATAAACCTAAATTTTAAACTTTACAAACGTGTGAACATATCTCCGATACTACTCTTTATAAAAAACAATCAGATTTCTTTGATATCGCTACTTATATCCAACTTTCCGAACTTCCGCTACTAGTCTTAGCCCGCTAGCACTGCACGCGTGGTCTCTCACCTATCGATCGTCTTACTTACACCTGTATAACTGAAAGCTATAATTCGCCATTATAGCACATCTGCTATAATGGCGAATATAGCGGATGTGTGTCTAACGCTACCTCTGTGTGCAGGTGAAGACACCTTTGAACTACATTCGGTGCAGTTGGAGCTCGAATCCGTCGAGAGGCAGATCCACGACCTGCTAGAGAGACAGGCCGAGCTGCGAGATCAGCGGTCCGCGCTTGAAACATCACGCACCGATGCTCACAGGTCAGTGGTTAATAATTTTTTGACTCCGACCTCGTCTACTCCGTGTGTTTCTCTGCACAGGTCCCGAGCAACCAGGACGCGATCCTCCCTGGCTTCATTCACTCCGGCACCGACACATCACCACGGACCCTGGGTGATTCCACGGCGGAAGACGCGAGCCAGGACCAGACCAAGGACCTCCCCGCCCCTCCCGGCTTTCGAGATCTCCACCCGAAACCGCTTCTCACCTCTTCGCGAGTCGGAGCGCGACGACGCCGTGATCATCGGCGATTCCACCGTCCGTCATGTCCGCGCTATCTCTGGCAAATGTAAGGTGCGCACTCACTGCTTTCCTGGTGCTCGTGTTCTTGATGTCTCTACGCAGGTTCCCGAGATCCTGAATGGTGACGAGCGCGTCGGAGCTGTCGTGCTGCACGTGGGAACGAACGACACCAGGCTGCGGAAGACGGAGGTACTGAAGAAGGACTACAGGAGCCTGATCGAGACGGTACGCAGCACTTCGCCAGAAACAACGATCGTCGTGTCTGGACCGCTTCCCACGTACCGACTAGGACAAGAAAGGTTCAGTAGATTATTTGCTCTAAATGAATGGTTAATGTCATGGTGTAATGAACAGAGACTGCTCTTTGTTAATAATTGGAATCTGTTTTGGGAGCGACCTAGGCTCTTCCGTGCTGATGGCCTTCACCCCAGCAGAGTCGGAGCGGCTGTTCTGTCGGACAACATCTCCAAGACGCTACACACCATATGACTAGTAAGTCAAAGTCCAAATCACAGTATTTGCTGTCCCAACTTAATTGATATAAGTACCAATGTAGAACATTATATAGAAACTGTGTCTATTCCTCGTTTAGTAAAGCCAAACAATACATCTACTGTAGGATCTAGGAAAAATCTAATTGTAATTAAACCAGAAAATCTCAATATCAGTGAACAAAAACAATTTCTAAAGCTAGGTCTTCTAAACATTAGATCGCTCACACCTAAGGCGGTTATTGTAAATGAAATGGTCTCAGATAATAGCTTTGATGTATTTTGCCTTACTGAAACCTGGCTTAAACCAAATGATTATTTCGGTCTAAATGAGTCTACTCCGCCAGGATACTGTTATAAGCATGAGCCCCGTCTGATTGGTCGTGGCGGCGGTGTTGCAACAATCTATAGAGATATTCTTAATGTTACTCAGAAAATAGGTCACAGGTTTAATTCGTTTGAAGTACTTGTGCTAAATGTTACACTCTCAGATGTAAGAAAAAAATCCCTATTATCTCTAGCCTTGGCTACCGTATATAGACCTCCAGGGCCTTACGCTGATTTCCTAAAAGAGTTTGCAGACTTTCTATCAGATCTATTGGTCAATGTCGATAAAGCAATAATTGTTGGAGATTTTAACATACACGTAGATAACACAAATGATGCGTTAGGGGCTGCGTTTACAGATTTGTTAAACTCCTTCGGGGTCACGCAAAACGTCAGTGGTCCCACTCATCGCCTAAATCATACGCTAGATTTAATTATATCATATGGAACCAATCCAACCGATATAGATATTATACCGCAAAATGATGATGTCACTGATCATTACATGGTAACTTGCATACTACGTACCACTGAAATCTGTCATATTGCGCCACGTTATTGACCAAGCAGAACAATCCTTCCAACCACAATATATAGATTCTCAAATAGCTTACCTGATCTATCTCAGCTGCTCAGTGAACCCAAACAAACAGATGAACTAGAGGAAATGACTAGCAGTTTGAGCACCATTTTCTCTGGTACATTAGAAATTGTTGCACCAATTAGATTAAAAAAGTTTAGAGAAAAAACTAGAGCACCATGGTACATGGAACAGTGCTACGCATGCTATCAAGAGAGAAACTCGTAACTTGGAGCGTAAATGGAAACAAACTAATTTAGAGGTCTTTAGAATCGCGTGGAAAGACAGTATGTCACGTTACAAAAAGGCTCTAAAAACAGCCAGGGCTGAGCACCTCCGCATACTAATAGAAAATAACCAAAATGATCCAAGGTTCTTATTTAACACCGTGGCTAGACTAACAAATAAACAGAGATCACCTGAGCAAAATATTCCGTTACAGTTTAGTAGTAATGATTTTATGAATTTCTTCACTGAGAAAACAGAAAACATCAGAAACACAATTGTAAACACAATTGTTAATGTACAATCTTTTATGGTGTCTTATGATTCAGCCTCAATTATCGCCCCCTCAAGAACAACTACACCGCTTTAAAACTATAGGACAGGAAGAGCTAAATAAACTTATCATTGCATCTAAAACAACAACATGTTTACTAGATCCAATACCCACTAAACTACTGTGTTACCTGTAGTGGAAGAGCCTCTTCTCAATATTATTAACTCGTCTTTATTTTTAGGTCATGCTCCAAGAATATTTAAGCTGGCAGTTATAAAACCTCTCATTAAGAAACCGCAATTAGATCCAAATAACCTAGCAAATTACAGACCCATCTCAAATCTTCCATTTATGTCTAAAATATTAGAAAAAGTTGTGTCCGCTCAATTGTGCTCTTTCTTGCAAGAAAATGATATCTATGAAAAATTTCAGTCAGGATTCAGACCGCATCATAGCACAGAAACTGCGCTAGTTAAAATTACAAATGATTTACTTTTAGCTTCTGACCAAGGCTGCATCTCAATATTAGTTCTACTCGATCTTAGCGCTGCGTTCGACACTATAGAATACTCTTGGATCGACTACAAAACTACACTGGTGTTCAGGGACAGGCATTAAGCTGGTTTAGATTGTACTTATCAGACCGTTACCATTTTGTCTGTTTAAATGGGGAAAATAACGTCAGTAGACTATGGAGTGCCACAAGGATCTGTGTTAGGCCCTCTATTATTCTCAATATATATGCTGCCACTTGGTAAAATTATAAGAAAACATGGAATTAATTTCCACTGTTATGCTGATGACACTCAATTATATATCTCATCACGACCAGATGAAAACACTAACTTATCTAACTTGACAGAGTGTCTTAAAGATATATAATGCTGGATGACGCGTAATTTCCTGTTATTAAATTCCGATAAAACGGAGGTATTACTTATTGGTCCAAAAAACTACCCACAAAATCCCTTACAATACAACTTTAATTTAGAAGGATGTCCTGTTACATTATCCACTACAGTAAAAGACCTGGGTGTTATACTAGACCGCAACTTGACTTTCGAAAAACATATTTCATCTGTTACGAGAACAGCCTTTTTCCACCTTAGAAACATTGCTAAGCTACGTAACATGCTATCTGTTTCTGATGCAGAAAAGTTAGTTCATGCATTCATGACCTTGAGACTAGATTACTGTAATGTTTTATTAGCTGGTTGCCCTGCATCCTCAATAAACAAGCTACAGTTAGTCCAAAATGCAGCCGCTAGAGTTCTTACTAGGTCAAGAAAATATGATCATATAACACCGATTTTATCATCTCTACACTGGCTACCTATTAAGTTCCGTATCAATTACAAAGTATTACTACTGACCTATAAAGCCCTAAATGGTTTAGCTCCGGTGTATTTAACGGATCTTCTATCGCCATACAATCCATTGCGCTCTTTAAGATCACTAAATTCGAGGCTTCTGGTCATACCTAGGATATCTAAGTCCACTAATGGAGGGAGGGCGTTCTCACATTTAGCTCCTAAACTCTGGAATAGCCTTCCTGATATTGTTCGAGGCTCAGACTCGCTGTCCCAGTTTAAAACTAGATTAAAGACGCATCTCTTTAACCAAGCATTCACATAATGCTTACTTTTTATACTACTGCTGAATCAGTTATAATGCATTAATATTATGAACATCAGCTATGCTAATTATTTCCCATCTGCTTTTCTGCTGTT
Organism: Moxostoma hubbsi; assembly: GCA_032164185.1. Classification (NCBI taxonomy): domain Eukaryota; kingdom Metazoa; phylum Chordata; class Actinopteri; order Cypriniformes; family Catostomidae; genus Moxostoma; species Moxostoma hubbsi. The sequence goes on along the minus strand of JAVLUX010000007.1, from coordinate 27,139,228 downwards.
ATCTCGGGACGCCAGTCCCGAGGTAAATAGCGTTCGTCAGCTCCAGTTTGTATCCAGCCTCTCACGGAGACTTCAGATGCCCCATCACCATGGACTACGATCTTGAAATGGGATACATAGACTAACTATTGCCAACAAAAGCCTTCATCAGCCAAACAAGGACAATTGCATCTAAGTGAACTTCTGGAATTTAATCAAGGATGGACTTCAAAGACACTGGTCACTAATCTTGCAGTTCAAACACAATCACTGTCTAAATACTAACCCTTAGCACTTAATAAGTTTAATAATTTTTTAAATCATGTTTTTAACTATAAATAATTCTTATTTACATTATTCATGATGTTAGCCAGAGGGGAACTGGCCCCCCACAGTGAGTCTGGTTTCTCCCAAGGTTATTTTTCTCCATTAACCATCAACTTTTGGAGTTTTGTGTTCCTTGCCACAGTCGCCTTCGGCTTGCTCACTGGGGTTATTAATACAATTATTATTTAATTATTTTTAAACACGATAAAGAATCATATCTTATCTAATTCCACAACAAGACTCCAAACAAAAAATCAATTAAGGAGCCATTGGCTCCTATAGGGGGAAAAACAGGCGCCAAATATTTTCATTTTTAACTCCTTCCATTCCTTTTCGTCCCGCAGCTCGCATGCAAGAAAAACTGCACGTGCTAACAGTGTAGTCTGTGGAGCATTCTTCGCAATTATGTGATCACGTGCATTTTTTATGCTTGTTACTGCCACCGTGTTTTCTCACAGTCTCTTTTTTGAAATGGTTAGTTCCTGCAATGAACTCCGTTTTTCCCGCTATTTCTTTGATATAAACTTTTGTAATGTATCTATTTTGGAAATGTAATGCAAATTTTAAAATCAAAGGGAGTAAATTTTTACTGTCGCCAATGGCGACCTTGACAGAAATTACACTCGCAAATAAATTTATTTGGTCACAAATGCGCCCATTTTTAGTCGCAGTTTGGAGCCCTGCACAAGGATGATGATTTATCGACTTTATAGACATTACATTTTTATCGTCTGTTAATGCTGAACTTCTGTAAAGCTGCTTTGAAACGATGTGTGTTGTGAAAGGCGCTATACAAATAAAATTGACTTGACTTGACTTGACGTAGCCCTCCCCAACGCCCCCTCAAAGAGATTTGCAAACCCACCTTAGGTTTTCCCGCACCCCTGAGGGGAAAAAAGGTGTTACATGCTAGCATGGGAGCAAGCCCAACAGCAGCGGCCTTCTCTTTCACTATGTCTCTCACATAGGACGTAAAGCGGCTGGGGCCCAACTTAAGTCGGAGAAGGCGGTCTTTCCCCGGGGGGAGCAGGAGAGCCTGTTGGGAGCAGGTGTCCCGAGGCTAGGGTGCTGAGGGAAGACTCGAAGCACTTGTCCTGCTCTCTTCCTCAGATGGCTTAGAGACTGAGGAAGAGGCCTAAGGAGCGCAGTCACATTCATCCCGAACCCGGACGGAAGCACACAAGCGTGTTGGGGGGGCGGGTGCTTCGTGAGAATTTACCCGGCGAAACAGAGCCGCCGTCATCCCTATATCGCCTTCATCGCCAGCCGGGTCATCCTCAATCCCGTGGGAAGAAGGAGCGACGTGGGGGGCGGCTGAAGTGGCATTCACCTTCAGGAAGAAGAGCCACGATCGCAACGTTGCCATGGTCATGTTCTCACAGTGAGAACATGAACCATCCACGAACGCCGCCTCAGTGTGATCGCTACCCAGGCACACAAGGCAGCGTCTGTGGCCGTCGTTCTTGGAGAGAAATCGCCTGCATCCAGGAACAACACAGGGGCAGAAAGGCATCTTGAAAAATACGCGTCCTGAAAAGGACATTCATTGCCGCTGTGTATTGCTCTTTTTGTGAGTGGGAAAACTCAGACTCTTTTAGAGAAAATATAGCTCTTTTAGGAGGAGAACACACTTTTAAACAGGAAGAAGCGTTGTCGAAGCGCCCAGGGGCGTGAACTGCACAGCGTGCAGAGAGAGAAACGCCAGCTGGAAATGCGCCATGCGGATCCAACAGCCACGCTTCTCGCTGGTAGAGGTGAGTGGAACAGGAGCGAGATTCAGCTGCTTGCTGCACAACCATTCAGAAAAATTCTGACTGGCATTCGCTGCCCCGCTTCCATTTATACCCGTACGTCCGGGACGGGACATGCAAATTCTGTCTGCCAACTTGACATTGGCCTTTTCTCAGCTTCAGAGGTACGATTCGGCGTCCAAGAAGACCCCTTGTGTCCCTTCCTTCGACACAATGTCGAGAGAGAGATAGAAGGGGAACAACTTTTAAAGGTTAGATTAGCTATAAAAGTAAGGAAACAGTTGCAGATTACCAGTGAACAATTGATAATTGTATGACAAAGAAATGCTCTGCATGATAATGGAAAACCTGACCTGATTACAGTTGATCTTTTTGCCCCTGACCCTGATGAGTTATTAACATCATGGACAGGGGCGATTACATAGAAATGACTGATATCCTTTCTAGAAATCAACTGAAGTGCCAAGTTCCCTATACAGTCAATGCGCTTTTCAAAATACATATTGTTTCAAACAACTTTAAACAAAAGAGTGCATTAATACCCCAGTTAACAAACCAAAGGTGACTGGGAAAAACTCAATGAAGGTGTGGTCACACTAGGCATTGAGCATGCAAAATTACTACGGACCCTGCAACAAATATCCGTTACAGGATATGATGTCACAAGAAAGGATTTCTGTTTGCAATAAATAATAAATCACAAATAATAATACAAGTGTGGCTTTTTTTTCAAAGGTTTTTAGGTTAGACAAGAAAGAACTGTCTATATGCCAAATAACTAGCTACATAATATTTACTCTAAAAAATGACTTTGCCTTTTAGTTATCAGTGCTTAAAATGTAGAGTTAGAATAACCACCCTGGATTGATCTAGTTGAGATAACTCAGTTATCCAAGTTTTTGTTGGCTGAACTGAAAGTTATTGAACTTTTCTTCTGAAATAAAAAATATTTGTCAAGAGAACTACACACATCACACTCATGTATTTGTACTCCCAGTATGCACTGCAGCATGAATACTTTATGCAAATTGCAGTGTTATTTTCTTGCTTTTTTGTTTTTAAGGTTAGCTGCTTTTATTTATGCTGTTGGGTGTGTTTGTTGTTACCTTTAGTTATTTGTCAAGAAGCAATAATTCAAAGCTCATCAGTGATTTTTTTGATGATTGTCACCATCATTGTGATTTGCATGTATAGTGTTGAGCATTATGTATGTTGTGATTAGTTGGATGATGATAGAGGAATCATCTGGCCATTTACTGTCAAATGACAATTTATTTCCCTCTGATAATGGGATAGAAATAACTATCCATGGTTATCAATCATTTTAAATGCAGTTCTATGTCAATCATTTTAAATGCAAAATTATATTTTTGGTTTGAATTGGATAAGAATTCAGCTGATTGAAATCAAGTTTACTTAAAAGACATTAAGCTCATTTAACAGGCTATCTTGATTTAAGTCAACTTTATGTTCTGTTCAAACTTTCCCTTTTACGTTGACACAAGGCAGGATGAACACTTACTTTATTAGGTTGAAACAACAATATTTTTTTGCAGTGTAATACTCAAATATATATATATATCCAAGCCACATCAACTACTTACTGGGGTACCTCAGGGATCAGTGCTTGGGCCACTCCACTCCTCTTCTCTATATACACAACATCACCGGGACCCATCATTCTGGCACATGGTTTCTCATAACAATGTTATGCTTATGACACACAACTCTACTTGTCTTTCCAGCTCGACGAAACCACCATGATTGCTCGAATCTCTGCTTGCCTGGCAGACATCTTGGCCTGGATGAAGGAACACCACCTGCATCACCATCCAGCCAAAACTGAACTCCTTGTCTTTCCAGCCAACCCTGCTGTTGAACACAACATCACCGTTTAGCTGGGTTCGACTACAGTAACACCTTCAAAAATCTAGGGGTAACCATTAATAACAAACTAAATTTCACAGACCACATCTCAAAGACCGCAAGATCATGTAGATTTACACTCTACAACATCAGGAAGATAAGACCCTTCTTGTCTGAACATGCCACACAACTGCTTGTTCAGTCACTTGTCATAACTAGACTGGACTACTGTAACTCTCTCATTGCAGGCCTCCCTGCATGTTCAATTAGACATCTGCAAATGATCCAGAATGCAGCAGCATGTCTGGTCTTTAATGAACCAAATAGAGCGCATGTTACACTGCTCCTTGTCTCTCTCCACTGGCTACCGGTTGCCAAATTAATACATGTAAATGTAAACAACAGAGCAAGGCAAGTTTCAATTGCAAGTCCTGGGCATGAGGAAAATCAAGAACCTTCCGTTAGGGTTAGTCCTCTCAAAAATGACAATCAGTAAATGATGGCAGAATTCAAGCAATGTTGAACCTTTTAACTGCTCTAGACAATCAACCTGGTAAAACTTACAGGTTCCCATTTTCCAACCTCATGTGAACGTCTGCAAACGTCCTCATCTCCCAGCTCTAGCCTGTACTTTGCAGTGCCCTGAAGTTAAGCCTTCTGCTCCTGCATCATACAAGGTCAGATGGCTTACACCATTAACAGCATTCTTGACTCTTGCCACATTCAAGCAAGGATTATTACTTGATATACTGAGAGGATTACAGGCCAATGGAACAGTCATAAGTCCCAGCTTGAAACTTAATTTGATTGCAGACTTTTAATTCAATGCAGACAGCACCCCAGATACTTGTTTTGTTCTGGATTAATCGTGGTTATCATTATGTGCTCCTGAGATAATTTTAGTAGTAGCGGTTGTATTCAGCCCTATTTAACTTTCACTCTTTGGTTTGTTTTCTGCTCTGTCTTTTCACCCCAGTGTGCCTCTAAATTCAAACTTTGATAATGCAAGTGAAGATTCTGGAAGTTTGTTTTATTTAATGCATGCCTCTGTCTCCACCCGAGCCTACCAAGAAGTTAATTGCCCAGTTTCTAAACCCAAAGATCTCCTAAAACAACGATCAAGTGTAATATGTGAGGTGCTGTTATGTAATTCTTTATTTTGTGTTCTTTACTCTCAGTCATTGAGGACAGTGAGTTGTTATTCAGTTTGTTCATGACAACACAACTTATTCTTGAAACAAAGCAAATAACATTTAAATTAAGCTCACATTAGTAATATCTTTAAAAATATATATTCATGTGAAAAATAATCCTAATAAAGATAATTATATATCTCTCAATGCTTCCAGCAATGCAAATGATACAGTAGGTATCATTTGATGGACACAAAGCACTCAATCCATCCTCTCTTCTCAGGGAAACTAATCTGTTGAAATATATCCCCATTAGACACAGTACTGCTCAGAGGCAGTGAGTGAATGGCACCATGAGTCGATAGAGAGGACTGTGCCGTGTGATGACAGGGATAATGAGGGTGATGAAAGTGCAGACAGGGCACACATGAAAGACAGACAAATTAATTATTCACCTCACCTACCTCTTCCTACCTTGTATTCTTCATGTGCTCTTTAAATGATCTTTACATCCACTGACCCATATTCACAATGAAAAAGTTATATTTTCAACAGTGCACTGTTGCTACTGACCTGATTCTTATATATTTTACTCTTATTTGGTCTGATTCTGACTTTTTGTGAACAATCAACAAAATAAGCTTTTCCTCCATGCAGATTCGTTTCCTTCAGATCCATCTCTTTCAAAAAACAGACATTTCAAATGGCGTAACTTTATTCCTTTTTGAAAATGTACCAAATCCCTTATATAAAGCATTAACAATGAGAAAGAACCGCTTATAAGATTAAAAATATCAGGGATGAAATAACTGAGGATAAGTGGAGGATATATAGTAGCCTGTTGAGGTGATAATTCTGTGTATGTTACTTAAAACACATGCTCCAAATCAGCACAACAACCACAAAAAGCAAAACAGTAACAGTTGCCTGCTCAAACTGGGACGTAACAAGGCCTCTCTGCGTGAACACAGACACACATTCACAAGCTCAATAAACCCGAACAACTCTTTAAACTGCAATTAAAATCTGGAGCACTAATTAGGTGGAAATGACTGCTTGTTAAATGAGAGTACGTTTAGGAAGACATTTCATTTACCCCAGTACAGCTCTGGAAAAAATTAAGAGACCACTGCAGAATTATCAGTTTCTCTGGATTTTGTATTTATACAGTAGGTATAACGCTGAGTATTGGTTTCTCCAGCAGGACAATGCTCCATGCCACACAGCCATGTCAATCAAGGTGTGTCTGGAGGACCACCGGATCAAGAACCAGTCATGGCCAGCCCAATCTCCAGACCTGAACCCCATTGAAAACCTCTGGAATGTGATCAAGAGGAAGATGGATGTCCACAAGCCATCAAACAAACTGAGCTGCTTGAATTTTTGCGCCAGGAGTGGCATAAAGTCACCCAACAGCAATGTAAAAACTGGTAGATATCATGCTAAGATGTATAAAAGCTGTGATTGAAAATCAGGTTATTCTACCAAATATTGATTTCTGAACTCTCCCTAAGTTAAAACATTTGTATTTTGTTGTTTAAAAATGAATATGAACTTGTTTTCTTTGCATTATTCGAAGTCTGAAAACACTGTATCTGTTTTATTATTTTGACCAGTTGTCATTTTCTGCAAATAAATGCTCTAAATGACAATATTTTCATTTGAAATTTGGGAGAAATTTTGTCAGTACTATATAGAATAAAACTAAAATTTTAATTTTACTCAAACACATACCTATAAATAGTAAATCCAAACTGATACTTTTGCAGTGTTCTCTGTATTTTTTCTATAGCTGCAGTCTTACCTTCTGTCAGTTTACGACATAAAGTTTTCTTTACAGATTAACTACAGTGCTTTACAACCATGCCAATATGCATTCTAGGCACTTGGTGAGATATTCTTTTAATGCTTGTCTTGTTTAAAAGTCTGAGTGTGACAAGGATAATCTGCTAATCCTTTTTTAATTAGTTATTGATCACAGCACCAAGCTTTGAATGAGCAGACAAGAACGAGGGCATTGGACTGCCTCAATTACAGTGCAGAAAGATCATTGTTTTTGCCCATATTATATTGTCTTTTGTGTTCATGCATGTGTCCTCATGTGTTAATCAGTGTTGGGTGCATCCAATTAGAAAGTAATTAGTTACTGTAATCAAGTTACTTTTTAGTAAAATAATAATAATAATAATGTAACATTATACATTTTCAATTCTTGAAATCATATTACAGTTACTGAATTTCAACGTAAGTAATTAAAGTACATTACATGCTCAAAATAATATGTACTGTAGGAAAAAAAGTAAAATAAAAAATCCAGGCTGGGGTAGATGTTACAGGGAACAGGACCGACTGGACCGAGTACAGGAACAGGGATAGAACTGGACAAGACTGACAGGAAAACAAGACAGACTGAATATGTGAGACGAACTGGTACTGGACAACACACACAGTTGAGACTAAAATAGGGAAGGAAATCAAACAGGTTAATGCAGGGCAGGTGTAACAAATTAACTAACAGAGGGAAAACAAGGAGTTGGGGTATGACGTAAGACAGAGAGCTGCGCGGCGATACAGAAAGAAAGCAAAAGAGCCGTATGCTCTCACAAGGCCACAAAACATCCGAATGGCATAGGCGCATTGTCAAGACAATAAGGCAATATACACCCATGCCAACCGACAAATAAGATGAAAGTATGCGTAGCAATGCCAAACAAAGTGATGCCATGCATTCTCACACTAAATTAAACCTGAGCGTACATTGTGAGGCAAATGCCATTCGATGCGTGCAACAGGCAACAAAAACAAGACAGGACACCTGTGCGAGAGTTTGGCCACACACAAACCTGAAATCTCAGATTGAACCTTAGCACAACGTGAAGACAGCCCACGACCCGAGAAAGCAGTGCAAAGCGAGCGCAGCGCGCGTCCAAGCTCACGAAAGACAGACACAGAACATGGAGCATGAGCATCCGGATCCTGACACAAATTCAAACTGAACCAGACAGGAAAGTCTGGATCCAGAGACCACACTCCAGATATGATAAACAAGACAGCTTTCGACCCTGGCGTGCAACGGAAGTCCAACTCGGCAGGGAATTCAACCAAAACCGCTCATGTAAAGACAGGCAATGAAACACAAGACAGACGTGGATGATGATGCCATGGTCCTGTTAGACAACAACCCAGACTAACAGAGTGAATGGACTGTGACAATATAGGTCACATGATATTTAGTGTAAGAAGTTCTGTGTGTGTGTTGGTCTTCACCTCTCCTTTCACTATTTCACTCCTACCTGTTACTGAAGTTAATCCCCTCAACTTGATATGTGATTTCTGGGGTTGCGTGATGTTGGTACACCACAAACTGATGATTTTTTTTACATATGATGCCATTTTTGATTGAAAGGACGATAAATATTTCGCTGATATTTTATAAATCTGTTATTTTGTACAAATCTGGGCCAAAATGACATGATAAATTCATCTGCGTTTTCATGTCCCTCACACTCCCTTTCATCATAAAGATGCTTCCACATATTCCTGACTGTACCCTGTTTTTTTTTTTTTTGTTCCTGAAAGAGTCCTCCTGTGTCCATTTTAGGACACGAAGCTCACTGGTGCATGAAGGCTAGCTGTCGCTTCACATTACAGTGAGCAGGCATTGGGCATTCGGCCCTCGCAAGCAAGAGCCCTTCACAGAACACGCATCCTCTCCTCCAGAGGACCTGCAAATGTCTCTGTGCAAGAGAAACCTATAGCACTATGCATGTTGTTTTTTCTTACAAAATACCAGGTACAAGCAGCACAGCCGCTAATGTAATTTTCATTTGATTTAAATTAAATCAAAGTTGACATATTTTTACCTTAAGAGTAAGTGACATGGTGTCTTCATTAAGATTAAAATATCCATGGTAGGTTACATGCAGACTGCTTTGGCATACCAACACACTGCTTTTACTGCTTCTAAAAAAGGCATTTAATATTTTCCTTCTAAAAAAGGCATTTAATATTTTCGAATTCATTCACTCACCAGTGCACAGTGCACACCATCATAGAACTAAAGTGAAGAACATAGACACACATACATTTTAAACCTCAGACCACTTCTCACTGTCTCTCACGCAATGCTCCTCGCTAAGGGCTTCCTGTTCCTCTTGCTGTTGTTTATTTGGTGCCCAAGCACAATCATCAACACCCTTGAAAATGAGAAATGAAACCAGTGTCACCTCAGGGCATTTTAGTTACTCTAAGTGCACAGACATTCCCACAAAAAATCCCATGGCCACAAATAATGCATGGAACTGATCCATGTTTTGATTTTTAAACTTTTCTATCCTATTGAAAAGCATTGCTGGTAAATGTCATATGTTGTGTTTTGAATGATGGTCCCAAGCATCCTGATATGATAGTACATGGCGTTTCAACTAGTTTAAAGGTGCACTCATTAAACATTAACTCCTAAAGACATAAATTGTAATTTTGTGTATATGTAGGAAATCATGATCACACATATAAAATAAAGACTCCAGTCATATCAGTAACCTTATATTCAACATGGAGAGGGTCCACACATGGGGGCTGCCAGCACACGTTCTCCAAGGTTTTTCTTGGTTGTTGGCAGATAGGATGTTCCAAACTTCTTGGAGAATTTTCCACAGTTCTTCTATCTATTTAGATATTGTCTCAATTGTGTCTATCTCTTCATTTAATCCCAGACTGACTCGATGTTCAGTAAGGGGTCTGTGGGGACCATGCTATCTGTTGCAGTGCTCCCTGTTCTTCTATTCTAATCTAGTGTATTTACAAAAGTAATGTTTGGGAGTATAAAATAGCATTTCCTATTGACACAAAAGCTGATCTTCTATCTTAAGACAAATGTTTTTGTGAAACATCTTATGTGCCTAAGACTTTTGCACAGTACATTATTATATAGGATACAAAAAATGATAGCTATGAAATCAGTCTTAGCAAGAAAAACGGATCAGCCATTTTATTGTATAAAATGACACTGTGGTGGGATATTTCATAACTTTAAGGAAAAATTACAAAAGGACATAAATATCCCGTGACACATATACATTTGGAAATAATTAATAGACAATCGGTACAGCTGTCAATCTCCAATAAGTTTTCAGTTTATTTATCAATCTGTTGCCTCAGTCTAACCACAACATGCAGATCATGCAGCAATAACCACTATTATGAGTATGTCATATGACATACAGGCAAACTCCAGGCAAGTGTCGCTGACAGAGAATGCTTGCAGTCCCCAACCCTCTTGATGGAAGCTAGCGCTATCAGGAGGGCCATCTTCAAGGAGAGGGCCTTGAGCTCAACTGAGTCAAGCAGGTCGAAGGGAGGTCTCTGTAGGCCCAAGAGGACCACTGAGAGATCCCAGGAGGGGAACAGGCTTGGCCGGGAAGGATTCAACCTCTGGGCGCCTCTAAGGAACCTGATAATCAAGTCATGTTTACCCAAGGACTTGCCATCCACTGCGTTGTGGTGGGCCGCAATAGCCTCCCCTCCAACCTCTCTTGCAGGAATAAGACTACTGACCGAACTGCGCATCTCTATTGGTCTTCGGATCGGCAAGAACACCAATTCATGAAGAAGTGCCAATTCAGGGCGTAAAGATGCCTGGTGGAGGGAGCTCTGGCTTGGTTGATCGTGTCTACGAGTGTAGGTGGTAGGTCACTCGGATCTCTCAGGGGAATTTTCCAGGTAGGTGCTTTCACGAGGAGCGTGAGATTCGAGAACCAAGTCCGAGTGGGCCAGTAAGGAGCCACTAAGATGACTTGTTCCTCGTCCTCCCTGATCTTGCACAGCACCGGTGCAAGAAGGCTCACTGGGGGAAATGCGTACTTGCGCTGTGTGCTTGCGCGTCTGTCCAGAGAGGGGCTTCTGTCAGGGAGTACAAGAGCGGGCAGTGAGAATTGTAATGGGAGGCAAAGAGATCAAACTGTGCCATGCAGAATCAGCCCCAAATCAGCAGGAATGGGGGTGGAGCCTCCACTCTCCACCGGGCAAAACCTGTCGCGCATCCACTGCCATGTTGCTGTTGCTCGGGATATGGTATATGAGTGGCACGAAGTGACACTGCTGACTGTTGCTGCTGACTCCAAAGGAGGAGAGGGCGGGCGAGTTGTGACATATGACAAGAGCGCACTCCGCCTTGGCAATTTATGGATCAAGATGTGCTTGTCTCGGATCAGTGGGAGAAACCTCCGCAGGGCAAGGAATACAGCCAGCAACTCTAGGCAGTTGATGTGCCAATGCAGCCGTGGCCCTGTCAAGGAGCCAGTGGCTGCGTGCCCATTGCACATGGCCCCCCAACCCAGTTGAGAGGCATATTTGGTGACCCCGACACGTCTGGATACCCTGCTGTAGGGGGATTCCAGTCTGCAGAAAACAGAGGTCTGATCAATGGTTGAAAGTCTGACAGCAGGAAGGGGTGATTAACACACGGTATGTGCCGCAGTGCCATGCCCATCTCAGGACTCGAGTCTGAAGCCAGCGCTGAAGTGGTCTCATATGCATCAACCCGAGCGGAGCGACCGCGGCCAAGGATGCCATATGCCCCACGAGCCTCTGGAATTGTTTTAGAGGAACTGCTGTGCCGGGCTCGAAGAGAGCAAGGCACCTGAGCACTGACTGCACGTGAGGCATTCTGTCATTGAGACTGAGTCTAGCTCCATGCCGAGAAAAGAGATGCTCTAAACTGGGGTGAGCTTGCTCTTTTCCCAATTGACCTGAATCCCTAGATGGCTGAGGTGCCTGAGCACCTGGTCCCTGTGAGTGCATAGTAACTCTCGAGAGTGAGCTAGAATTAGCCAGTCATCGAGGTAGTTGAGTATGCAGATGCCAACTTCCCGTAGCAGGGCAAGGGCTGCCACTGCGACCTTCATGACTGAATACAAGGAGGACCTTGTACTGATATGCCTGGCTGTCAAATGCGAAGGTTCGGTGTCGAGGTAAGATGGAGACATGGAAGTACGCATCCTTCAGGTCTATCGCCGCAAACCAATCTTCATGCCGAATTTCTGTGTGAGCAATTTGAATGGGAGTTTGTGCAAAGCCCGGTTGAAAACTCGCAAGTCCAAGATTGGCCGCAACCCACCGCCTTTTTTTGGTACGATGAAGTAAGAGGTGTAGAAACCCTACTTCATCTCAGCTGGAGGGACAGGCTCTATCACATCCTTGAGTTGAGAGAAAAGACTCAAAGCACTTACTTTGCTCCGTGTACCCAGCAAGGGGTGGGTTAGAGACTGAGGAAGAGGTCCTGGAGAGGCGTCTTCGGAACTCGTCAGTGCCGGCCTGCCGGGGATGGGCGGTAGCGGGTCCGGAGTTGAGGTGACTGGTTCAGAATTTTGAAGCCGGACGCCAGAGAACACCGGCTGGATGATCGAGGGAGTGAGGATATCGCTCTTTTATTGAGAATGTGGGTACCGCAGCCCGAAGAGGGTGCGGCGAAAGAAAATAAGGAAAATAAAGATTTTCCTCCCAGCCCTCCGCCGGGTGATGGGGTGGTCCTGATACTGACAGGTTGCGGCGTTTTCTGGGCACAGGTGGATCGCAGTAAAAGGGGCCCTCCATGACCTCGTCAGCTCTTCATGCACCTCCGGGAAGAAAAGTACCAGAGGGGGGCTTGGCTGGAAGTGGCGCTCTGACCCGAGGTACCAATGGTCGGGCCGTGTTCCAGTCCAAGCCCACGCTCACGGCAGCCCAGGCTAGCATGTCGGCCATCTGCGCATCGGCCTCAGACTGGGCGGGCTGACCCAAAGGCAGCAGCCCAGTTGAGTCCTCTGCGTTTTGAATGCTCTCCGATGCAGTGGTGACATCATCATCCAATTCTGGGGGCTCAAGGGAGAATGCAGGCTGGCCGTGAGGCGAGCTGCACTCACCCCGACTCCGGATGGAAGCAAGCGAGCATGCTGGGGGCAGGTGGTTCATGTGGATTTACCTGGTGAAACCGAGCCCGCTGCCATCCCCAAGCCGCCTCCATCGCCAGCTGGGTCGTCCTCAAAGAAGGAGCGACGCGGGGTGCAGCTGAAGTGACATTCACTTTAAGGAATGAAAGCAGCGACCGCAACACTGCCATGGTCATGTTCTCGCATTGAGTACATGAACCATCCACAAACGCTGCCTCAGTGTGATCGCTGCCCAGGTACACGAGGCAGCATCTATGACCATCAGTCATGGAGAGATATGGACCATATCAAGGCATCTTTAAAAAGACTCGTCCTGAAATGGACGTTTCCACGGCTGCTGTGTATTGCTCTTTTGTGAGTGAAAATAAAACCCTTTTAGAGAAATCTAATTCTTTTAGGAGGGGAAAACACTCTTTTAGACAGAAGCGCTGTCGAAGTGCCTAGGGGCGTGGACTGCACAGCGTGCAGAGAGAGAGAACGCCGCTGGAAATAAACAGCAGTGCTCTTGCCAACAGAGGTGAGTGGAACAGTGGTGATACTTCAGCTTGCTGCTGCACAACTGCTCGGCTCCGAAGAAAAAATCTGACTGACAGACACAAGCCTGCTTCCATTATACCCCTATGTCTGGGGGGCAGGACATGCTAATTCTGTCTGCCAATTTCTCATTGGCCTTTTCTCAAGCTCAGAGGTATGCGAGGCTCCCAAGGAAGACCCCTTGTGACACTTAATTCGACACAATGTCGAGTGAGTGACAGAAGGGGAACTTGTATTGATGACGGTAGGGTCAAACCACTCTGTAAAGTCTTCTCCAGCACAATCCAAAGAATTTCAATGGGGTTAAGGTCAGGAATCTGTGGTGGCCAATTAATGTGTGAAATTGATTCCTCATGCTCACTGAACCACTATTTGAGCCCAATGAATCTTGGCACTGTCGTCCTGGAATATGCACATGCCGTCAGGGAATAAAAGGCTGGTCATTCAGTACATTCAGGTAGTCAGCTTGACATTTTATTGCAACATAACTTTGCTGAGCCTGGACCTGACCAACTGCCTCCAGAGGCTTGTACAGTGTGCACTATGCATGATGGGTGCATCGCTTCATGTGTTTCCTTCTTACCCTGATGTGCCTATTGCTTTGGAATAGGGTAAATCTGGACTCATCAGACCACAAGACCTTTTTCCATTGCTCCATAGTCCAATCTTTATGCTCCCTAACAAATTTAAGTTGTTTTTTCCAATTATCCTCACAAACATGTGGCTTTCTTGTTGCCACACATCTGTTTAGTCTCAATCCTGTAAGTTCTCGTCACACTGTGCATGTGGAAATGCTCTTATTTTCATTATTAAATATAGCTGTGATTTCTACTGTTGATTTTTATCACCAAGCGTTTTAGTGATCTCCGATCACGATCATGTCTGTATCAAGATTTTTTTCCAACCACATTTCTTCTGTGAAGCTGCCGGTTCACCACTATCCTTCGAGGTTTTAATAATGTGTTGGACAGTTCTTCACCCAATTCCAGTGATTTTAGCAATCTCCTTTGTTTTTTTCTTTAAAAAAAGGGCCAGTAATTTGCCCCTTATGACAATCAGCACAACATATTTACAATTGTGATGATTTTATACAACAGTTCTACAAATGAGAAGTAAATATTGAGTAACCTACACTTTAAAAATTATACTGTCAGGTATTTTGTCTATACTTAGCTTAAGAAAATAGTTCCAAACGAAACCAAAGCATAATGCCTCAAACATAGACAAGCAGATAGATACAAACAGTGAAGTGTACCAGTGCCAGATTGGAGTGTCAGAACTAATTGTTGTTGTATAATGGATTATATATTGGAAATATCCTTCAGAAGATTATAATGCAGATCAATGAGAGAGCCAACAATTGCACAAGGCCTTAAGCAAATATGCACAACTCTTGCAGAGTTCAGAAATAAAGCACCTGCACTCCTAAACCTGCTGGGCTCAAAGATACATTCAAATCTTACAAAAAGTCAAACAAACCCAAACCTCCCATTTAAACTGAAATTGTGTTGTCTAAGTCTATGTGTTAAAACATACACACACCCTTGAGTTGTTCACCTCGATAAATAAAATTAACCTCAAGCCATCCCAGTGCTGCTTTGAATTGATCAGAGCAGGCAGAGTTGCAGAAGGGCCTGTCAGCACCAGGCATAATCAATACACCTTATCGATCCAACATGCGGTGTGTGAGTCAGTGTGTCAGCATGCAAATGTGAGGGATCACGCTGCATCTGCTTTGAATTTGTGCTCAGTGTGCGCATGCGGGCACGGCATAAAAACAGAGCGAGTTTGCGTACTCCTGCTGACTGATTTGTAACAGGGTAACTTGGGAAGGCAAACAGAGATTTGAAGTGGGTATGAAGTGTGGACAATCCTGCTCGCTTGATTGTTTGAGTTTTTGACTGATGGAAGCTAGTGATCATGTCACTAATATGTCACGAATCACCTTTAACCTTAATGCTCTTTTGAGACTGACTTTACTGTTTTTATGTATTGGATCCTAATGATCCCCAATGGTTTATTTGTACAAATAATAATAGTTCCCCGTCTGTCGCTCACTTCGACGTGCGACACTAGGGGTCTCTCTTGAGCGCCGAATATGCCTCTGATCTATGAAAAAAGGCCAATGAGAAGTTGGCAGACAGTATTTGCATACCCAGCCCCCGGACATACGGGTATAAAAGTGGGGAAATACATTGAGATCATTCAGAAATATTCTTCGGACCCGATGGTCGTGTATGCAGTCAGCTGCGAGACACACACCTGTTCCTGCTTCTGTTCCTCTGACGCTTTGCCAGCTGTTGGATCTACGGCGCACTTCAGCTGCTTTTCTCCTTCTCTGCACAGCAGGTGCTTCGACAGCACAGAGAGCTTAAAAGAGATTATTGTAAAAGAGTATTTTCCTCTAAAAGAGCCTTACACAGCGGCGTTGAACGTCCTTTTCAGGACGCGTCTTTACAAAGATGCCATTCCGCCCCTGTATAGTTCCTGGATGTGGTAGAGTGCTCTCCGCTTCAGACGGCCACAGGCGTTGTCTCGTGTGTCTGGGTAGTGATCACACTGAGGCAGCGTTTGTGGATGGTTCATGCTCTCACTGCGAGGGCATGACCATGGCAACATTGCGGTCGCGGCTTGCTTTCAATAGAAAGCATGCCTCTCCAGCCGTCCCCTGCATTCCTCCTTCTTCCCACGGGATTGAAGACGATGCGGCTGGCACTGGAGGTGATCTGGGATGGCAGCGGGTGCAGCTCCGCTGAGTATGCCCCCTCGGACCACCTGCCTCCCAGCATGCTCGTTGGCTCCCATCCGTACTCGAGGCAACAGCGGCTCGACTAACAGCCAGCCTGCCTATCCTCTAGAGCTCAAGGTGGATGAGCACACCGCTGCATCAGAGAGCGTGGCGTCTGACGCTGATGACTCCCCTGGGCTGACACCCAGGCTGCGGCTGATGCGCAGATGACCAACATGCTTTCACGAGCCGCCACCAGCGTGGGGCTGGACTGGAATCCTCCGTCCACCTCACAGCCATCGCGGTTGGATGACTGGTTCCTGAGGTCTGCGCGCCGCTCACAGCCTTGCCCCCCAGTCCTGTTTTTCCTGGAAGTGCACGATGAGCTGATATCTTCGTGGAGAGCACCCCTCTCCACTCGTCACAAAGCCACTCGCTCATCTGCTCTTACTACCCTCAATGGCGGAGCGGCCCATGGATATACGGCGATTCCCCAGGTGAACGGCCTACAGCGCCGCCGGACATGCCGCTTCCACCCTGCATGCCATGGCCCTCCTGCAGGTCCACCAGGCCAAGGCGCTTAAAGATATTCACAGGGGTAGCCCTGATCCCGATGTGTTGCAGGAACCGCAGTCACCCAGGCAGGCGATGGCCACGCTCGTGGTCCAGGAACGTCATCTGTAGCTGAACTTGGTCGAGATGCATGAGACGGACAAGGTTCGATTTCTCAACGC
Source organism: Moxostoma hubbsi (assembly GCA_032164185.1). NCBI lineage: Eukaryota > Metazoa > Chordata > Actinopteri > Cypriniformes > Catostomidae > Moxostoma > Moxostoma hubbsi. Next base: position 27,122,248 of record JAVLUX010000007.1, on the reverse strand, counting down.
CCCTGTCTCCCAGTTCGGCCTTTTCATCGACACCGTCGAGGACTTCGACCAGCAGTTCTCCGCAGTGAAGAAGCAGACGGAGGCCATCTTGCACATCCTGCCCTGCCATAAGCCTGCCAACATGGCATCCTGATGAGTCTAGAGGACGCCCCCACTGGACCTCCTCATCAGTCACTAACCTGCCCCCTGCCGGGTGTGCGGAGCAAGGTAAGTGCTTTGAGTCTTTTCTCAGCACCAGAGCCTTGGGACGCGTCTTAGCCTCCCGACGCCGTATTATCTGCTCCGCCCCGCTGCGAAGCCCAGCCGGGTACGTCAAAAATAATCGTCCCCTTGGTGTCCCTAGCATGGAGTTTGGATGTGTGGCTTTCACTTCCCAACCCGTCTCGTTGGCTGGCCCCAACCATCCGACTCGAAAACGCAATTCAGTTTGCTAGGCCTCCGTCCCCTTTCGCGGGTGTCCACTTTTCCACAGTACACGGCGCATGCCAAATCCCTGCACACAGAAATCGTTACTCTCTTACTCAAAAGACACCATAGAGCCTGTCCCTCCAACCGAGATGAAGAAGGGTTTCTACAGCCCTTACTTTATCGTACCCAAGAAAGGCGGCGGCTTACAACCGATCTTGGTCTTGCAAGTTTTCAACCAAGCTTTGCACAAACTCCCATTCAAAAAGCTCACACAAAAACACATCTTAACTTGCGTCCAGCATCTAGATTGGTTCACAGCGGTAGACCTGAAGAATGCGTACTTCCACGTCTCGACACTGACCCTTCCTACGGTTCGTGTTCCACTGCCTAGGGTATCAGTACAAAGTCCTCCCCTTGGCCTTGGTCTTGGTCACGACCGACGCCTCCAGATTGGGTTAGGGTGCCATGTGCAACGGGCACGCAGTGGCGGGCCATTGTAAAGGGGCCCTGCTGCACTGGCACATCAACTGCCTGGAGTTGCTGACAGTTTTCTTTGCTCTTCGGAAGTTTCTCTCGTTAGTTCGAGACAATCATGTCCTGATCAGGTCAGACAGCACCACCGCGGTAGCGTACATAAATTGCCATGTCACGACTCACCCGCCGTCTCTTCCTTTGGCCTTCCTTCCTTCGTGCCACTCACATGCTCGGCAACCTCAATGTGGTAGCGGACATGCTGTCACGACAACGCTTGACCAGTGGAGAGTGGAGGCTTCACCCCCAGTCAGTCCAGCTGATTTGGGAACGGTTCGGCAAGGCCCAGGTAGACTTCCCACTGCCCGCTCTGGTATGCCTGATCAGAGGCTCCCCTCGGGGCAGATGCACTGGCACACAGCTGGCCTGCAGGGCTGCGCAAGTACGCATTACCCCCTGTGAGCCTTCTTGCACATGTGCTGTGCAAGGTCAGGGAGCACAAGGAACAAGTCACCCTAGTGGCTCCCTATTGGCCCACCCGGGCCTGGTTCTCGGACCTCGTACTACTCGCAACAGCCCCTCCCTGGCGAATTCCTCTGAGGAAAGACCTTCTCAGGGATGGGGCACGCTCTGGCATCCGCGGCCCACCATGACGCAGTAGACGCAAGTCTTTGGTACGCACGACTTAATCATCAGGTTTGGGTAAGACCCCCTTCCCTCGATGCGTGTAAGGGCCCCGGCCATTCTTGCTCTATGCGGAGAAACATAGAGAGAAAAGAGGCCCAGCCAGGCTTGGCCCGTTCCCAGGTTGGCAACGACAATGTCGAAGTGAGCGTCAGATGGGGAACGTCTAGGTTACGTATGTAAACTCAGTTCCCTGATGGAGGGAACGAGACATTGTGTCCTCCCGGCCATGTCGCTGTGCCAAGTCACTATTGTGGCCGGACCATTTCCGGCTCCTCAGAAAAATCCTGAATGAACTCAACGTATTTCCCCGCTTTTATACCCGTATGTCTGGGGGCGGGGTATGCAAATACTGTCTGCCAACTTCTCATTGGACTTTTTTCATAGATCAGAGGCATATTCGACGCTCAAGAGAGACCCCTAGTGTCGCTTCTTCGACACAATGTCTCGTTCCCTCCATCAGGGAATGGAGGTTACATACGTAACCTAGATGTTATTTCAAAATTAACTTTGACAGCAACAAAAACACACTGTAAAAAATATATAATTAAATGAATTGAAGTAGTCAGTCAGCAGGAGTGGACTGTGTGTACACCAATCAGATATTTTAGCCTGTAAAAATGAATTGCTTTTAGTCATGTTTTATACCTGTGTTCTTTGAGACCCCAAACATAAATTCTACACTAGCTGATTTATTCAATGATTTTCAGGTATTAGCTCACTAACATAATCACTGGCCAGGCAGAGAAAGACAGGGTGCCCATTAGCACCTCTCTGTGGGAGGTGTTAATCACTTGACCATCGGGACTTCTTGCTGAGTTAATCGCTTCAAGCACTGAAAACCACATCTGTTTTGTTGGAAAAAATCATTCTGTCACTGAGAAGAACTAACAAGATGACAAGCTGATGAGAACTATTTTTCTTTGTCACACTCATCTGCATATCATCACAAATGTTGATTAAAATCCATAGTGATTCAGTAATTCTGCAGAAATAATGCAAAAGCAACTAATGACATATACAAATATAATTGATGTACATTTTACAGTTTTGGTGCAATTTGAAATATAACCTTGTGAAAGCCAACCTAACCATAAAGATAATGGAATGCAGTGCACCACTTACAGGTCTGAAAATGCCCCAAATTACTCTATTGCAGTGTATAGTTGCGGTGAAACATTATGTGTGTCAATCCTCCAACTTTTTTAATCGGCAAATGTGTCATACTCTGACTGGAGAGAGCGAGATCTCAGCAAAATAGTCTACATGTGTGACACCCTTGGCAAAAACTAGTTGTTTTGAGTCTGCTAGTGTAGAGACAATGTAACATTTTCATGGAAGACGTGTGATTAATATTAAGTTGAAATTTTGTTCACAATCAGTTCTTATAATATTATAAAAACTCATGAAGTCTCAATCTTATACTTCAATGTTAAAATGCTTATTGACATTAAGTAACTATCCCAATAAACCCAAAGTAATCCACTTCAAACTACTAACTACTTCTCTAAAAAATTATAATCAGATGACTTTACTGATTGCTAAAAAGCAATCGCATTACTAATTACTTTACTTTAAATTTACTTTCTAAAATACTTTTCGCAAAAAAATAAATACAAATTCCATCAAAAAATTCAGACTAATGTATATTTCTTCCTTGTTCATTGTGGCACACACATTAGCTGTCACAGAAAATGCAAACAGATTTACATATAAACAAATTAATTAACATTTTAACTGTATTACACAAATAATAATCTTTAAAAAATATTTGTAACCCAAGTAACATACTGAAATTTACTTTCATTGAGAGTTAATAACTGTAATCTGATTAAAAAATAAATAAATGTCATATTAAACAAATGTTTGTGCCTACAAGTAATTATATTACAGTAACAAATAACTTTTTAATCCGATTACACTCAACGCTGTCTCTCAAGCCCCAAACAAAATTTGATGGTTAATTAAGTCTTACTTTTCCAGAAAAAGATCACAGTATGGCACTGAATTCTAAATATATTGCACACATATTGCAAAGAGCTTGAACTAAATAACATAATAAATACCAACTGCATTCTCTCTCTCTTTCTCTTGCTCTCTCAGTACCACACACACAGGTATGGAGACACATGAAAGCGCTGGGGGTTGGGCACTGTGGCTGTGAGGATGCAAAGGGGGAAGCGAGAGGGGCACACGGGGAGAGGGTGGAACAAGATTTATATGAGGCTGCTGTAAAACTTTGACCCCACAGTTGTAAATCTGCCAATGGAGTCTAGCCAGCACAACAGGAAGTTTGAGGATCAGAGAGAGAGAGAGAAAGAGAGAGAGAAAGGAGAGTGGATGCAAATATAGGAATGGGAGTAGATTGTTAAACTTGCATTCAATTAGCAATGTTTTTTTAGATGTCTGGATTCCACTGTTAACCCTGAAGAAATAAAACTAAAACTTTTGCAGAGGAAATGCATTTAGTATTTCAATGGATGTCTGTTTAATGGATGGTGCAATTTTTTAATCTTTTGCATCTGTTCTTGAATCTGGAATTAATACTGTTTCAGGCCTGGGAGACTCCAAGGTCGCTTTAATAACACAAAAACCCATCTAACATTTACATGTTGATGCTTCACAACTTTTCCTTATTTTATGAGAACAGATTAACCTTTTAACATCCCAACGGGTCGTCTGCGGGCCCGGCCGACTATTACGCAATAACTTCACGAAATGCAAAAACTCAAAAATTAAAAGATACACATATCTTACATCGTTGGAAAGCTGAGACTCTTGTGATTCGAACGATGTAAACCATTTTAATATACACTTAACACAGCGGGTACAATCGGTGTATTTATCAGACCACTTACAGCAAAATAAACGAATCCAAAATGGTAGAAACTCACTTATAATGCTCATCTTACTCTACTGATCCACTTCATTCCATCAAAAATGGTTTAGTTACACTGTAAAGGGTCCATACAATCCAATTCAACAAAGTTTTTGGTCCATAACACATTTATATATCAATAAACACCCATGTAGCATTTCGAGCTAACCGACAGAGCAAACACAACTTTGTATTCTTTGATGAATCTACCTTGAACATGTAAACTTTACAGATATTTTTATGTCAAAATGTCCACTGACCCCTGGACTTTAGATGGACAGGTCATTTGAGCCAGTCGGTGCATTTTAGAGGTGTGGCCAGGTATCAATATCCTTGAAGCCTATACATACACTTGGATAAACATGTGTAAAACACTCATTTTCTAATGTATTGTTATCAAATTTTAAATTGGGTTTGGTAAGGCTTCATGCTGTGATTTAATTGTGTTTTCCAGTTATGTCCTCCCAGCTGTAGTTATCTGCAGGCATCTTTTTACAAAAAAAAAATGTAGGCGGAGTTTATTTCCCCTTTTTGAGTGTGTTCAAAGTTCTATTACTCAATACAAGTAAGACTTACAGTGATTCTGACTATTTAGGAACAAACCTCAAAGTCTCCCCTTTCAAAAGAGACCAAAAGCATGCATATACTCCAAAGGGTTCAAGAACAGCATGCATTTTAATTTGGGTAGGCCTTTTTTAGGCGTTTTTGGCAAATATTGCAGGATGTTTAAAAGGTTAAAAACAAAATGCATAATCTTGATAATATGCTTCAAACATATCTTCACTGGAAAATGTTGCAATACTTACTTTTGGGGTCTCAGAAACAAATGCAATGACTTTTCACATGCTAGCATTCTCTGATGGGTGTAAACGGTTGTTTATCTTCATTTGCTTTTTATCTTTTTCCAATGGTGGAAAGATTACTGATTTTCTTTTACTTAAGAAAAAGTACTGCTACTGAAGAAAGAAATAACAAGTAGAAGTACTAAGAAATATTATGACTCAAGTAAGAGTAAATATGAATTGCAGAAAAACTACTTAAGTAATCATGTTACAAGTTAATTTATGAAAATTATATTATATATAGTATATACGCTTCCATTTTTATAACACAGACATTTTTGTTCTTGAAAGAAACTTATGCTTCCTTTCACCAAGGATGCATTAAATTGATAAGAAAAAATACAGTCAAAATCATTAATTGTCAATATTATTACAGTTTTGAAATAATTGTTTTAAGTGATGTTTATTCAATTTTGCCTTTACCCGTGATGGCAAACATATACTGGGTCACCTATATCTTACATAAGCATTCTAAAGTGCTAATTTGGTACTCTTGTTCTAATTATTAGAACAATTGAAAATGGTTGAGCTACCATGAGGAAATCACAATACAGTGGCCTTTTTGCCCATTTGCTGAGTTCAGTGAATGTCAATAATGTTCAGTCAAAAGTCAAAAAAGGATCGCAATGTATGTAATTGTAACTATATCATATATCATTAATAAAACAGGGGAACAATTCACATATTTTGAATTTCTGGGATATTTTTGTCAATTTCTGTGACATTTTTGTCCCAGTTAAATTCCGACACAATTTTTTGCATTGTATCTTTTTAAGGTAGCCTATATAAAGTTTGTTTTAGACATATAGTTGCAAGTAAACAAGGTATCCCTATAAATATGTCAAACTACATTAATTGAATGGCTCCTATCCAGAATAAACTGAAATATGCAGAAAATCACCGTATTATAGTTCTTGTTTAGTTCTCCAGGGCTTGGAGAAGCTAGAGAAGAGAGGACACCGGCGGCAGTTTATGCAAGCTGCTGTGCTCATGATGCTGTGTCATGCGGGCTTCCGTCGTATTGCACACAGCGCTTTAGTTTATAAACAGATTTTACAACAGACTTATAACGCTCTTCTTTCCAAAAATTCAGTAACTTTGTAATTATGGGGAAAAATAATTGTAGCGAAGTTGAATACTTAATTTTTTATCAACTCAAGTAAAAGTACTATTATTTATTTATACTATAAAATGTACTCAAGTACTATAATGAGAGTTTTTGTAATTCATTACTTTCCACCTCTGTCTTTTACACTCAAAATGACCCCAAACAAAAAACATTACTTTGGATTTCTGAAAAATTAGGCGTCTATTTTGTGACATAACTAAGATATCTAGCTATTGGAATTGAAAGAAAAATGTCTAAATTACATTAAACGTTTTACGTGTACAGCATTGGCATCTCTGGGATCCAATGCATAAAAAATGCGAGGTCAATCTCAAAAGAGGGTTGAGCATAATTTCAAAGGACAGAAATCACTGTACTACTTCTGCCTGCCTGAACCCTAACAAACCATACTAAATACTGGCTGTTCAGTGTGCTAAGATTTAGAATTCTTCAAAGTTAAAGGAATTAGCATGGAAAAAAGAGCTAGTATGTTTCACAAAACACTAAAAAGATCAAGAACTTCTAAAAGATTTTGTTGGGAGTGTTAAGGATTTTATGTGTCCCCTTTGTACATACGCTCACACACATAATGATGCATATTACATTTGTGTTAGTACTGAACTTCAGACACTAATATTGTAAATAAATTACTCTGGACACTTTCTTACGAAGAATAACATCAACAAAACAGTACAAGTGTGTATCACAAAGTCAGCATGAGAGCATATTATGAAAGTCAATGTGCCATCTAGGTGTGGTAACTCAAGGTCATGATGTGAAAATACAGGATGCAGGTACCGAGACAGGAAGTGGCAGAGAGGGTGGCAGGCATCGAAGTTTCAGTCATTGATGAGAATGTAAGTACTCAAGGTCATGAGAAATTGCTGGGGCATGCAAACCTCTGAACTCTCTGAACTCTTTGACTCTATAACTCTATAGTTCAAGTATCACTTCACAATAATCAAAATACTGTTGTTTTCTGTGTTCATGTACAGAGCATGCATGGTTAGTCTAGCAAGCAGTCAAAGTGAATTTTAGAATTCTAAATGCAAATTATTGCAAGTTACTGTAACATTTGTGAAAATATATTCTATTCTGTTGCCCTCCAGATAAAAAAACAAACAAAAACAAAACATCACATGTTGTGTTTTAGATGCTGGTCCAAAGATTAGGATAGTGGTATGCTGGTGTCCCAGAGAAATCTGATATGTCAATATATGCAAAACACATATATTAAATATGAAATATTTACTGTATATGTCCATATATTGTTTTTTCTTGATATAAAAAAAATCACATACTTGCAAGATATATTTCAAAATATTATGTTTTCATATATTATATGAAAATAAAGCTTTAAACGACTTTCCTTTGTCAGGGTAAGATCATAAACGGTTTAAGCATAAACACATAAACACCTGTGATTTTTGCCCATTACCCATTTCCCATTGCACGTAAACAACTTAAGTGGCATACTTACTTGCTTATCCAATTTGCACAAGTGTTGTGGGCATGACCGTTTGCATTTTGACTTGATGTCAAATGCAGAGTTTGTGCCATTATTTAAACTTTCATATTTTCTTGCATTGTCAGATTTTTTTTTGTTTTTTGTTTTTGTTTTGTTTTTTAGATAGCAGTGTATTGGTGTGCATGTAAATGCGTTCATGACTGGGGCTGGCAGCTGTTGTCAGGTCAAGGCAGGAATTCACTTTGAGATCTGAGCAACTGTTAGTTTATTGGATACCACTCAGCTAATGGGCCTGGATCTACAGCCACTAGACCAGATGTTACCGCGCGCGCGGGTGTGTGTGTGTGTGTGTGTGTGTGTGTGTGCACTTACACACAACATGAGTACAAGGAATCAAAAACCATCAAATAACTTGGAGAAGCAAGAAGCAGATATAGCAATGTTCATTTCCCTGCTGAAAAGAAAACAACCAGCACATCTTTATGTACGTCTTTCTTATAAAGTTCAACAGTGTTTTGAGGTTTAAAGCGTCACTACAAACACCCAGAGAGATGCTTTAAATGAGACAGGAAGTGAGAGGGGTGAATGCTGGAGCAATAGATTTGAGAGTGAGGGCAGGCATGAGTTGACGGTGAGTGTTCTGAGATGAGACTGTGGTGAGTGCCATTCTCACACATTTCACTTCCTCTCGTGGCCAGCCTTCTCACGTAAACCTCACTCTCAGCTCTTGAGATAAGGCAGTCAGCTCTTTTTCTGGCAGAGGGACTGTAACCTTTTCAGTTTCTCTTTGGAACTGTAGACTTTGAAGTTTAGAAATATAAAATTGAAAACAGCTGCCTCCCATTCATTGTGTATCTGCACTCTAACCTTTGTGATGTTTGCTCTTCTCTCCTGGTACATTAAATTTTCCATTCTTATTCCCACAGCATGTATTAATTTCTAGAATTTTTTTGCTTTTTCCTTCTCTAACTTGTCTGAATTTTTTTTAGTTGTTTGTTTTACTGAATTTAATTGTGAACATTGGTTCCACACAATCAAAATGAGTTTCTTTGATATGATATTTCTCCCCATTCTCATTCAAGTGTCCAGTTTTGATGCTTGTGCAGAAGCCGTGATGACATCAAAGGTGCCCCCTGAGCCTGGCATCCTCTCATTGACGTGATGAGAATTGTTTTCAATGAGAAATCTTTGTTGTTAGTTATCAATCCTTTAATTTTAGTCAGTCAGAACTTGTTGGATTTTTAAATGTAGATTCTACCCAAATACTTTGTGTAACAAAAACCTCAATGTAATGAGTTAACCTAACTTAAACTTGATCTGTTCAAATAACTCTGATGATCCTCCCAGCTTGTTGCACACTGATTTTTCAGTAGTAATGTACACAACCTCAAGCTAACCATTTGTTTCCACTTTTCTCCACAATAGTAACCTCTAAAAAACTAAACAAGATAGAAACACCTCTTAATCCAAATGGAAATTTAAGTGTAGCCTAGTTCTAGCAGGAAGACTAGCAGCTGTACATCATCGCACCGTAAGCTAGGTAACTCATAGCCAATCACATGTAAGCCATTGCTTTATATGTCTGCTCACAATCTATAACATTGCTGTTTCAGTGTGCAAACACGGCAACCTCCACCACCCCACCATCACAATTTGAGTCCTGTCCTGCACTGGGGTAGGCTCCTTGTGTTACATTAGCTCATATGAAATAATTTAACTGGTCAAGCAGTAAAAATCACGTTGAGCGAACACTGTTTGAATCCATCTGAACATTTCATAGCAATGTGATCAATATGTAAGTATGTTCTCATCTCAAACATATATGTATTAAGTTAATTTCAAGTGTACTGGTTTAGTATTTTCAATAGAGCTGTTTTCCCTTTTTTTCATTGTAGTGCATGTTCAAATCACCTAATAGTGGGCTTCAAAAGTTATTCTCATCTTAAAGTTCAGTATCACACTATATACTCACTCAAACCTGTATGACTTTTTTTGATCTGTGGAACACAAAAGCAGATAGAATGCAATAACGGACTCAGTCACCATTGAGTTTTATTGTATATGGAAAAATGTCTGTTACTGTATTGGGATCTAAATGTTCTAGATCATGTCTAATTATCACAGAGTTTTTTGTCAACTAGAGTTCTTTTGGCATGCCATGTTTTTAATGTTTCGTCAGTGAACGATCGACACAAATGTATTAAATAGTACAACCCCTGAACAGACTGTACATCTATATCTCACAGCCTCTTTTTCAATCACAAAAAAATAAATAATGTGATGTTTTTTTTTTTTTTACAGGGAATCCATAGAGCTTATCTGCTTTGTGTGCCATACCAACAGCGTGCGGTGACACATGACCTATGTTGACAGAGAAACAGTGTTACTGTTTCATATATTTCATCTACTGCTGCAAATGATAAAATTATCTCTGTCTCTTCCTTCGCTCTCTCTCAACCTTCCCTTTTCGGCCTTTTAGTATTGGAAAGCCCTTACATGTAGGCCTTGAAGGTTAAGCGCTAACTCCCTACAGTTATGACCTTGCCTCCAAAAGAGTAACATTAGTTCATTGCTCTGTCTCAGCACCATTACATCGACTATCAGGATGAAACACTTGCTCTGTGCTGTCAGTTCAGTGTTTATAATCTGAACAGATTCAGAGAAAATGCTAATTCAAAAGATAATCTTGAAAGCTAATTGCAGTTCAATTCAAAACACTCTCCTACCCCATCCCACCCCCCTGCTACTTCCGCTCCGGTCTCCCAATCTCCCTGTCTCTCCCCCATCACTTCCCTCCCTCCTCCAGCAAGCTGTCAGTTGGAAGGTCTCAGGGGACCGGCTGCGGCCAGGCTTTTTGGGGGAGCTGTCAGACTAATAGATTTCCTCTCTTGCTCTGATGTGAACAGAGGGAAAAACCCTCCCTGCTGGGATGTACTAAAAGCAAAGTTTTTACAGTACCAGTAGAAGGCCCATATGATATTTGTGTGGTAGCAGTAAAGGTGTGTATATATATATATATTTTTACAGTATGTATTTTAATGTGTGTGTGTGTGTGTGTGTGTGTGTGTTTTGCTAATTTGGTTGTCATATGTATTTGCAGCTGTAATGTGCCTGGTCTGTATCATGTGATTCGGTAAACAATGCTAATGGTTTTCATATTGTTTCATTCATTTCAATCAAGTCTGTATGGTTGATCATGAATATGTCTATGGCAAGCTGTTAGTACAACCCCCCCCCCCCCCCTCAAGCAATGTAATTTCTCAGAGATCCAAGAGCCACAGCACAGGTCCTCATAAAACTGTTTAAGGCAGACAGCTGCACAACGCTCAGAAGTGGGAAGGCCTGAGATGTGGTAAATAGCACGACCTAATAGCACCACCTAATGTTGAAATTGCTTCTTTACAAGCATACTAAATAACAACAAATAAAAAACAGTCTAAAATGAATTTCTGAGATTCAGTCTGTCTTTGCTGTTTTCATTGTATTTCAAGTTTTACATGATTTTACATAAAATAACAAATTCGACCCTGTAATATTCAACCCCCAAAAAGAGTTAGGAAATCTTAAGAGTCACATACACACACGGAGATACACACACACACACACACACACTCATATATATATATATATATATATATATATATATATATATATATATATACACACACAGAAATATGTACTATACATATACACATTCAAAATGTTTTGGGGTTGAACATTACAGAGTCAGCTGTAAAATTAGCCTATGTCAGACGTAACTATGACACACACACACAAACACACATATATATACACAAATATTTACTATATATATATATATATATATATATATATATATATATATATATATACACACACACACACACACACACCAGTTTTTGTTACATTTGGGGTTGAACATTACAGAGTCAGCTGTAAAATTTGCCTATGTCAGACGTAACTATGACACACACACACAAACACACATATATATACACAAATATTTACTATATATATATATATATATATACACACACACACACACACACACACACACACACACACCAGTTTTTGTTACATTTGGGGTTGAACATTACAGAGTCAGCTGTAAAATTTGCCTATGTCAGACGTAACTATGACACACACACACAAACACACATATATATACACAAATATTTACTATATATATATATATATATATATATATATATATATATATATATATATATATACACACACACACACACACCAGTTTTTGTTACATTTGGGGTTGAACATTACAGAGTCAGCTGTAAAATTTGCCTATGTCAGACCTAACTATGTCACACCATATTACTCACTGTCAATATTTTTGCACTTTGTAGCAAAAATTAGATTGGAAAAGATCGTTATTTTTTTCCTTCTTTTTTTCTAATTCTTTTCAATAACAGATTCAAATTACTGGGCTAGATGAGGACCGGTGGCACGGTGCTGCAGCGGTTAGCACTGTCGCCTCACAGCAAGAAGGTCGTGGGTTCAAACCCCGGTTGCCCCGGCCTTTCTGTGTGGAGTTTGCATGTTCTCCCCGTGTCTGCGTGGGTTCTCTCCGGGTGCTCCGGCTTCCTCCCCCCCATCCAAAGACATGCAGGCTAGGTTAATTGATGTCTCCCAAAAAATTGCCCTAGGTGTGAGTGGTTGTCTGTATATGTGTGGCCCTGCGATGGACTGGTGGCCTGTCCAGGGTGTACCCAGCCTTTTGCTCAATGTTAGCTGGGATAGGCTCGTGACCCTGTATAAGGATAAGTGGTTGATGATGGATGGATGGATGGATAGAATTTTGTAATTCAATATAACCTATACAAATGTAATTAATAAGAAGGTATGGTGATGCATTTCTGATAAAAAAATAAACTTTTATAAATAAAATGTTTGCATTTCTATTTAAGAAAATAAGAATTTACCTGATCTTAGTTCATTCCTGTTTCAGAATATTGGTATTGGTTTTTAACTGGTATTGGTTTTAGGCAATGGACTATTGATGGACTACGATCTTGAAATGTAATGCATAGACTATCAATTGCCAACAAAAGCCATCATCAGCCAATTAACAAGGACAATAAGAGCAAGCCTACATAAAATATCTAATTCGACCCTGTAATATTCAACCCCCAAAAAGGGTTAGGAAATCTTAAGAGTCACATACACACACACATGGAGATACACACACACACACATGGCACACGGCTGAGGTGCCTGAGCACCTGGTCCCTGTGGGCGCATAGTAACTCTCGGGAGTGGGCCAGGATAAGCCAGTCATCGAGGTAGTTGAGTACGCAAATGCCTGCTTCCCGAAGCGGGGCAAGGGCTGCCTCTGCGACCTTCGTAAAGACACGAGGGGACAGGGACATGCTGAAGGGGAGGACTTTGTACTGATAAGCCTGGCCATCGAACGCAAACCGTAGAAAGGGTCGTTATCGAGGAGATTGAGACGTGGAAGTATGCGTCCTTCAGGTCTACCACTGCGAACCAATATAGATGCTGGATGCAAGTTAGGATGTGTCAAAATGCGTGAGCATTTTGAACAGGAATTTGTGCAATGCCTGGTTGAAAACTCGCAAGTCCAAGAGTGGTCATAATCCGCCGCCTTTTTTGGGTACGATGAAGAGCTGTAGAAATCCTTCTTCATCTCGGCTGGAGGGACAGGCTCTATAGCATCTTTGAGTAAGGTAGTCGCGATTTCCGTGCGCAGTGATTTGGCGTCTTCGCTGTGCACTGCGGTAAAGCAGACACCCCCGTAGTGGGGAGGAGGCCTGACAAACTGAATTGCGTAACCGAGTCGGATGGTCCTGGCCAGCCAGCATAACGGATTGGGAAGTCAAAACCATGCGTCCAAGCACCGTGCTAGGGGCACTAAGAGGACGATTATTTTTGACGCACCCGGCAGGGCAGAGCAGCGGTGCGGAGCAGGTAATACGGTGTCTGGAGGCAAAAGCTCGTCCCGAGGCTCTGGAGCTGAAAGAAGACTCGAAGCACTTACCTTGCTCCGCACACCTGGCAGGGGGTGGGTTAGTGACTGAGGAGGAGGTCCCATGGAGGTGTCCTCTAGACTCGTCAGAACCAGCCGGCCGGGGGACAACAGTCGTGGGGCTGGAAGTGAAGGGTCTGTGTCCAATGTGCCGGGACTGTTGAGGTGTGGCACCTGCATGCCGTGAGAATGAAAAACGTCCAGGTGACCCAGAGACAGAGGAAATTGCGAATGTGGGTACCGCAGCCAGAAGGGTGTGCGGCAAAGTAAATAAACTTAACTGAAGATTCTCCTCCCGGCCCTCCACTGGGGGACTGCTTGAGTGGTCTGCTTACCAGCTCTGGAGCAAACGTCTCGGTCTCTGGGTCGTCCATCTCAGGAACACTTGGAAGCTTTCTGGGTCCTAGAGTGAGATGGGGGGGGGGGCGTCCGCTTCCTGCGGGGTCAGGACACCTGCTGCAGGGGGACTCCTGTCCACAGAAAACAGAGGGCTGTCCAGGGATTGAGTAACTGAAGGCAGAGGGGGGTGAAAATCACACGATACGTGCCGCAGTGCCATGCCTACCTTGCGACTCGAGTCTGAAGCCAGTGCTGGAGCGGTCTCATATGCATCAACCCTAGTGGCGTGACCACTGCTGAGGAAGCCACATGCCCCAGGAGCATCTGGAACTGTTTTAGGGGGACCACAGTGCCTATTTTGAATGAAGAGAGGCAATTCAGCACCGACTGCATGCGCTTGTTTGTGAGGTGCGCTACCATTGAGACTGAGTCTAACTCCATGCCGAGAAAAGAGATGCTCTGAACCGGGCAGAGCTTGCTCTTTTCCCAGTTGACCTGAAGCCCTAGATGGCTGAGGTGCCTGAGCACCTGGTCCCAGTGGGCGCATAGTGCCTCTCAAGAGTGAGCTAGTATTAGCCAGTCCTCGAGGTAGTTGAGTATGCGGATGCCCACTTCCCTTAGCGGGGCAAGGGCGGCCTTTGAGACCTTCATGTAAACGTGAGGGGACAGGCTGAAGGGGAGGACTTTGTACTGGTATGCTCGGCCCTCAAACGCGACTCGTAGAAAGGGTCGGTGAAACATTTAATACAGATTTTATTAACAAACAATTTATTACATACATATTTATGCCATATTAAGGGACACACATCTGTGGAACAGCACATACCACCCAAATCACACACTGACCCATGCCTACTAGAATCAAAAGATATCAGTTGTCAGGCTGCTTTTGTATGTTGACTGTCTGGTATACTTAGATGTCAGCCAGCGATCTCTCATTATTATGCAATTTGACCGATCATGAAAAATAATGATATTAAACATTTGCATTTAAAGTATAACATTTTATTTTATATAAAAAAAAGTGCATATAAATCGAACCATTCAAAATGAATATAGTCTGAACAGCATAATAGACAGGGCCACCGCTGGCCAAATTGATGCCCTATGCCCTACGGGTGATATGAGAGTGAAGCGATCATCTGTGTTCTGCAACTGCTTTCAGGTCCTTGAATAACGTATAGCAAGAAAATAAGGGCAGCCAGGGGACTTTATGGTGCCATCCTAGGGTAAGATGGTGCCCCCCTAGGGAGTTCATGCCCTACGCACACTGCGTAGTATGCATGTAGGTAGCCGCGGTACTGATAATAGAATAATGCACAATATCAAAGAAAAATAAATAACAATTTGCAAAACTGCAGCATCCCACAAATTGAAATAAATGTAAAAAAGAAGGATGCTATTTCACATGTGCATTTAAAGTATAACTTTTCAATGTATATAAACAAAGTGCATATAAATGTAACAATTCAAAACGAATACAATCTGAACAATCTGCTCCACCCTCCCTCATGTATCTTTGGTTCATTGGTTGACACAACGTGTCTGATTGACAGGAACAACAGGTGAGGCTTTTAGTCTGAGCAGACAGTCAGAACGAAAGTGTGCGGTTGAGCATTTAGGCCTATATTATTTAATTTTAATAACTTTTTTTTCATTATTTTTAAATCTTTTGATTATTCGTATCTTAATTTTTTGTATTTTTATAAATAGATTCTGATATGCGAGCCGGCTCCCAATGTTCACTTACAAGAGCCGACTCGTTCGCAAACGACCCATCACTATTTCAGATGCAGGTTTCCTGACATGAAGGACGAGTTGCCCACCTATAGAGTTCTGCCCTCTATAATATTTGCAGAACATGACGTTGTTTTCGAACTCTAGCCATGGGAACATTTTGAGCCAATTCGCAATGAATCTATATGTTCTCCCTCCAGCGGCTACAGTGGACTTTGAAGTGACAGCTGGTATCATGGTAGCTTCGCTAGCGTTGTTCTCAGCATCCCTAACGTTAGCCGTCTCAGGTAAACCTTGTGAAGAGTCTTCATTAGTTGAACCTTGTGAATCCCCCTCACCGGATTCCTCTTTCTCCTTGTCACCTGGGCAGCAGGTTACATTTGTAATCTTTAATCGCACACTGTGCTCATAAATAATTTAATAATAATAATAATTCCGGTTGGCAGATATCTATTTTTAGGGGCAAATGTGAGTGAAATACTCGCACTGTAGAGCCCTGACAAACCATCTAAATTCCGGACTCACGTTAGAATGTGAGCATCTTGAACAGGAGTTTGTGCATAGACCAGTTGAGAACTCGCTGGTCCAAGATTGGTCTCAACCACCTCCTTTTTTGGGTACTATGAAGTAAGGGCTGTAGAAACCCTTCTCCATCTCAGCTGGAGGGACAGGCTCTGTTGCGTCCTTTTGCAAAATGGTATTTCCACGTGCAGGGTGCTGGCTTTTTCGGCGAGCATTGAGGTAGGGCGGATGCCACTGAAACGGGGTGGACGCCTGGCAAACTGAATCAGATGTCAGATGGTCCTGGCCAGTCAGCGCGATGGGTTGGAAAGCGTAAGCCACGCATCCAAGCTCTGTGCGAGGGCCACTAAAGGGATGATCGTTTCTGACATACACAGTGGGGCTTCGCAGCGGTGTGGAGCAGGTAGTGTTGCATCGGAAGGCAAAGTTGTGACCTGAGGCATATGTGCTGAGAAGAGACACTTACCTTGCTCCGCGTACCCGGTAGGGGGTGGGTTAGTGACTAAGGAGGAGTTCCTGGTAAGTAGTCCTCTGGACTTGTCAGAACAGACGGGGATGTGGAAGTGAAGTTTCTACGTCCAGGGTGCCACTTCGCCTGTAAGGTTCTGTTGCCGGAGCACTGTGAGAACGGTGTTTGCAGGCACCGGCTAGGTAACCCATGGGATGTTGAAATCACTCTTTTATTGAAAAAGTGGGTACCGCAGCCTGAAGAGGGTGCAGCAAATGAAAAAACGGAAACCAAGGATTCTCCACCCAGCCCTCCACAAGGGGAAGGAGTGGTCTGGCTACCAGCTCCTGAGCGAACATCTCGTCCCCTGGGCGGTCCATCTGAGGAATGCTTGGGAGCCTTCCGGGTCCTGGATGAGGTTCGTGAGATGGGGGGGGGGGGGGGACCACATGGGTGGCCATCGCCTGTCCAAGTGCCCATGCTGTTACCTTCGTGGCCCGGAGGGCGAGGTTGGTAGCTGAGCGCAGATCCTGAAGCACATCAGGATCAGGACTACCCACTTGCAGATCTTTTAGTGTCTTGACCTGGTGGACTTGCAGGCAGTAAAAGGTGCCCTCTCGTTAGATCGTCATGTACCTCCGGGAAGAAAGGAACCAGGGGGACGTGGCTTCCAGCGGCGCCCTGACCCGAGGAACCAGTTGTCTAGCCGTGAGGGTTGAGGGGAGGACGGAGGGTTCCAGTCCAACCCCACGCTCAAGGCGGCCCGGGCAAGCATATTGGACATCTGAGCGCCAGCCTCAGACTGGGCGGTGAAATCCAAAGATGGCAGCCCAGCTGAGTCCTCCGTGTCAGACGCCGCGGTGCTCTCTTGCTCCATGGCTCCAACGGAGACATCAGACTGCGCCCGCTGTACTCCCCAATTTGCCTCCATCGCCAGCCGGGTCGTCCTCAATCCCGTGGGAATAAAGAGCAACACAGGGGGCGGCTAGAGTGGCGTTTCCTTTAAGAAAGGAAAGCTGCTACCACAACGATGTCATGGTTAGGTTCTCGCAATGAGTACATTAACCATGCACAAATGCTGCCTCAGTGTGATCATGACCCAGACACACAAGGCAGCGCCTATGGCTGTCAGAAGCTGAGAGATATCTGCTACATCCAGGAACAATGCAAGGCGGAAGGACATCTTGATAAAAACGTGATAGGAAGCTGTTGTGTGTGGCAGAAGCAAGTAATTGTCACGTTTTTGATGGAAACTGGCTGTAGTGAAAGTTGTAGGAGTTCAAACGAGTGTAGTCACACAATATCATACGAATTAGGCAAATTTAGAAAAGTTGTTCAAATCCTGATGATTTGCAAAAAACTGTAATATGTGCAAAATATTTGACAGCGTAATACTACCAATAGTGCAATACAGTAGTGAAATATGGTGTCCTCTTAGACAACAAGAATATACAAAATGGGGAAAACATCCAACGGAATCCCTACACATTGAGTTCTACAGGTACATCTTAAAAGAAAAACTCAAAATAATGCTAGCAGAGCAGAACTAGGTAGATACCCATTAATCATTAATATTCAAAAAAGAGCCCTCAACTTTTGGAAACACCTTAAATCCAGCACACAAAACACTCTTCAGTGGAAAGTGCTACAAACCAAAGAGCTAAACCTGAAAAAGAGTGCCCTAGCCAGCTGGGGCCAGTTGCACAAGCTATGAGTACATTACAACTTAGCCTAGTTGTGGCGTAAATGGGCACTAAGTCACAATTTATTCTCTACTAAATATTTGAGTGTTGCACCATTTAATTTAGGTAAGACGTAAACCTACATATAAACTAAATATTTATGGAAGTCTCTGACTGGGAGTATTGGATGGAATAAACAAACAGACTGATATTTTATGACATCAATGACCTCATGTTTTGCCGCACCAATCCTTTATATTTGATGAGGTTGCCGTCTATACTCGTATACATTTACAGGAGAAAACATTATGTAAAAAACATACCTCTTCAGCATGAACTCGATTTAGTGGTGCACATTCCTGTGTATGGTGTCAAGTGTCAGCATATACAATATAAGATATTAAAATTAATAAATGTTCTATTTTTGACCATGAAATTTGCATTTGCAAGTCATAATCCGTCCCTGTAAATAATTATTAATTTATTGTCCCTTATTCAGTTTAGATCAGTTATTGAATATTGTAATTTATATATGCTAAATATAGGCCTACCATTAATTAAATCTTGTTTTATTACATATTGTATTTTAATGTGTTTATAATTTATTACAGCTGACAGTTATGAGCAAACAAATTTTGAACATCAACCGTAACGAGATATAACTGAAATGCAGGTGATTGTGAAAGCGGCAGAAAAACATTTAGACATGATAGGATTGAAGTGGGAGGAAATAAATTATGATCTTATAATGCAAGGAACCCAGAAGATATCATGTGTAGGGTGATAGTGCTAATCTCGCAGTGGAATGCGAGAATTTTGATAGCTAATGAACAAGATATTAAACAATTTGTAGCTAGTAGGGGAGGAAAACCAGAGATTGTTTGCATTCAAGAGACTTGGTTAAAACCTCAATTGGATTTTGCTTTTTATGATTATGTGGCAGTAAGACATGATAAAAGAGAGGGGGGGGGGGGGGGGGAGGAGGATGTGCTACATTTATAAAGAAAGGAATACTGTTCCAAGTAGAATATGTGGTAGTAAAGGTGTGGGTTGAAAAGAAAAAGTTAGTGATTGTAAATTATTATGATCCTTGTAAAAGACTAGTGTGGCAGCGTGGCGTGGCGCAAACTGACCGCTATAAAAGCAGGTGCACAGACACCATTTCTGACTGAGAACAAGGAGCGCATTGCTCGTGCCTCAAGAACTTGAGAAAGAGTCTTGTGGTGCAGCTAGCATTCGCAATGTCTCGTTCCCTTACATACGTAACTGAGACGTTCCCTTACGACTTCAGTCCACTTGACATTGCGTTTACTAACACATATGGGGAACAGAATCCCATCACGCCGCACTACACAACATCATTTCCAAGAGAGGATCATCTTATGGGATGTCATGTTTTTCACGATTAGATTGTGTATTTCGGCTCGTAACTGTGACGAAATGGGCAGATGAGGGAGTAAGGATCCAGATACAGCTTTATTGAAATTGCTCAAAGTAAGGGAAGTATAAACACAGGAACAAATGAAACATCCACGAGGGGAAAATAAAGACATAAACACAAGATATTAACACGGGGAGTCTTCCAAGGAGGGCACAGGCAGGAACACGGACTAAGGCAGGATTCAGAAACAACATAGACCGAACATTAAACAACGACCAACAAAGGACAAGGTGAACATGAGGGCCTAAATACAAAACCAAAGGGGAAACAAAAGCCAATGGGAGAACGGAACTCAAAACAAGATAATAAGGCAATTAAATAAAACCAATGACAAAACTAGAACTGATAATAAAGTAATCAAATAATAAACCAATGAAAACCAGACACATAGACAAAGAGGGAAAACAGGACATGACAAGACTTTCAAAATAAGAGTGCATAAACAAAGAACAATATGGAACATAAAAGGTGCCAAAAACTTAAATAAAAAGGTACACAAACAAAACAAAAGTGTGGATCGTTACAGTAACACTGGCGCGTCTTCAGGCGAAACCGTAGAAGACAGAACGCTGTTGAAACGGGGTGGCCAGCAAATTGGATCGTATAACCACGTTCAATAATTTTTTGCACCAATTCTGAAATGCCCATTAGGGCTCGCCATGCGTCCACGTAATGGGACAGAAGGTGATTTGGTTTGCTCACCGTATGATATAATGCATCGCTAACCACAGGGAAGCGGCTGTGCATAATGTCTGTGCTTTGAAGAGGAAAAGGGCTCTTTTTTGAGAATGTATGAGCATCTCGTGCATTTGCAACGAGTGATGTATTCTTTATTGCATTTTGTATTGCATATGACACAGAAACAACATCTTTTAAAACATTATGAACAAAACTTTTTCTCTCCAGATGAACAGCAGTGGGGAGGTGAGGAACAGTGTTCTGTGTCTCCAATCGAGCCTTCTTTGGAGCACCGGAGGGAACCACGGGCTCCGTTTTCCACTTCAAAGCATTGCACCCGTCAGGAGCGCTTCTTCTGTGCGGGTGAGTTCCTCCCATCGGCACGAAGTGGGCGCTGATGCGGCTGCTTCCTTCTGGGCCAAGGCTTGCATGGCCTCACTGGTGGATCGGTGGGGGCCGGTGCAGGCACTGAGTTAGCGGGCATAGGTCTTTTAGCCGGGCTCTGGCTTGAGAAAAAACATGGCGAGCCGTCTGCCATATGCTCCATTTGGGCATAAAGTGCCTTATGGCTTGTGACTGTGTGCTCAGAAAACGCACTCATTGTGAGTACGAAGAGGCTGACTGGAGACACTGTGGCAGCCAATAGAGATGTCTAATCTCTGTCACTCATCTCCGTGAGGGTCTGCCATATATGCCTTTCCAGAACGACCTGGTTACCCATGGACTTTCCAATGGCCTGCGCCGTGACTTTCGTGGCATTAAGTGCCAAGTCTGTAGCGGCCCAAAGCTCATAAAAAGTCTCCAGATCAAAGCCTTGCTTGTCCATTTGTCTGAGGAGCTTTGCTTGGAACACCTGGAGCACTGCCATTTCATGGAGTGCTGATCCAGCTTGTCCTGCCGCAGAGAAGGCTGTTCCCAACAGAGTGGATGTCTGCCTACATGTCTGCTTAGAAGGATGAATGTGGCGTGATTTCCATGCCCTGCTACTTGTTGGGCAGAGATGTGCCGCTACCACCTCCTCCACTGGGGGTAGTTGGGCATAGCCATTCTTTTCCCCATGGCCACCTTCGTGAGAATGTAGTCACTGCATGTGTGCACTGAGAGGGGCACGTGCTAGGACTTAGATAGTTCGCAGTGCACCTCAGTGAAGAACGAGGCATATCTGTGGGGCGCGGCCACTTGATGGCGTCCGGACTGCAAGAACCACTCATCAAGGCGAGACTGTCCAGGTACCTATAGGGGAGACCACTCGAGATTGAGTTCTTTGACCGCCTCGGGTATCACAGAAGAGGTGGGTGGGAGGGCAAGAGAGGCTGAATCGTCCCTCAGAACAAGGGCGATTCGTGAGTGAAGCAACTTGAGACTCATGTCCTCACAGTGAGGACAGTCTGTCTCCATGAGAGCTGACTCTGCGTGGGCGCAGCCCAGACAGAAAACGCAGCTCTCATGCTTGTCTGATTACAGGATGTGTCTCTCGCACAAGGAACACTTACAGAACGGCATCTTGAAAAAGACGTGAACACGTAAGTGGCAATTCTATATATATATATATATATATATATAAATATAGATTTAGTTTCGAGCCAAAACAGGCGGGGCTCAAACACCATAGCCAATTTTAGAATATTGACGTTATTGTAGAGAGGATTCAAATAGGTTGTGTATGAAGGCACTCAACATACAGTGCATCTAGAGAGTATTCCCAGCGCTTCACTTTTTCCAAATTTTGTTGTTACAGCCTTATTCCAAAATTAATTCAATTCATTATTTTCCTCAAAATTCGTCAAACATTACCCCAAAATGACAACGTGAAAGAAGTTTGTTTGAAATCTTTGTTAATTTATTACAAATAAAAAATCACAAGTATATAAGTACACTCAAAATTGAGCTCCGGTGCGTCCTGTTTCCACTGATCATCCTTGAGATGTTTCTACAACTTGATTGGAGTCCACCTGTGGTAAATTCAGTTGACTGGACATGATTTGGAAAGGCACACACCTGTCTATATAAGGTCCCACAGTTAACAATGCATGTCAGAGCACAAACCAAGCCATGAAGTCCAAGGAATTGTCTGTAGACCTCAGAGACAGGATTGTATCGAGGCACAGATCTGGGGAAGAGTACAGAAACATTTCTGCAGCATTGAAGGTCCCAGTGAGTACAGTTTTTTTTATTTTTAATAAATGTTCAAAGATTTCAAACAAACGTCTTTCACATTGTCATTATGGGGTATTGTTTGTAGAATTTTGAGGAAAATAATTAATTGAATCCATTTTGGAATAAGGCTGTAACATAACAACATGTGGAAAAAGTGAAGCACTGTGAATACTTTCCGGATGCACTGTATGCATTAGTGAACGCAATGTCAAGTGGACTGAAGTCATAAGGGAACAAAAGTAATGGTCTTTACAAATAAAAGAAGGGCAAGGAATGCATGTTGAAAATGTATGGAAAATATTAGAAAAAGTAGAGTGTTAGATTTTTGGGAATATATTTTTACAGAAAACTAATGTTGAGAGAACACATAAAATACAGTTAATAAATGTAAAAAAGTACTTAATGTGATGAGGTGTCTTAAAGGGTTAGAATGGGGAGCAAGTATTACAACTTTGAAATATATTTATATATAGCTCTAATAAGGTCTAAGATAGACTATGGGTTTAATGTATATGGATCAGCAGCAAAATCTGTGTCAGCTAAATTGGTCATTGTGCAAGCACGTGTTTTAAGAATATGCTTCGGGGCAATCAGAACTTCCTCAGTATGTGCACAGGTTGAAGCAGGTGAAATGCCGTTGTGGTTACGATGAAGGCAATTGACAAACAACTATAGGATCAATCTAAGGGGACATGGAGATAACCATCCAATGAAAAAATTATTACAGAAATGTTGGGAGAAGAGAATGAAAGAAATTTTCAACGGACAGTTGATTTAATAGAAAAGGAAATGGAAGTGTATGATAAAGAATTAGCTGAGACTGTGGTGTGGCCTGATAAACCAATTTGGTTACAGGAAAGCCTGAAGGTAGATCTAGAGCTTTGAAAAATAAAGGAAGTAGAAGTATAGATATAACCTGTGAATATTATAAATACAGGCATTATAAGTACAAAGACAGCATTCAAACTATTTACAGATGGGTCAAAGGATCTACAAACAGATATATCTTGATCTGCGGTATTCATCCCTGGATGTGAAATGAGTCAACAAAAGAACATCTGATAGCTTAAATGTGTATATACAGTTGAATTGTATGCTATTAATAGCATTAGAATGGATTGAACAGAGGTAACAACATTTTAATATGTAGCAACTCTGTATCATCTCTTATGAGTTAAGTATGGAATAACTTGAATTCATCACCAATTATTGAATGAAAATTTGTTTACAAACTCAAATATGCAGACTATGGAAAAGTATTACATTCATGTGGGTCCCAGTGCATGTTGGAATAAAGGGGAAATGAGAAGGCTGATAGATTGGCAAAGAGGCAACAAAAAAGGGACATGTTGATATCAAAATTAAGATATAAAAGTCAGAAGGGAAGAGTCTAGTTTGGAAAAAGATAATTGAAAAATGGCAACATCAGTGGGATCATGAAAAGAAAGGGAGACATCTGTACAGGGTTCAAAATAAAGAAGGTATGGTAAGAGAGAGGAGAAATAAAAGAAAAGAAAAGTTATAATAAGCAGACTAAGGATGGGTCATTGCAAGCTAAATAAAACCCTACATATCATAGGAAAACATCCTACAGGTTTATGCGATGAATATCAGGAGGAGACAGATAAACACTTTTTTTTATGTCATGCAGGAGATATTCACAAGAAAGGGAAGAGATGATGGAAAAGCTTTGGAGAATGGATATAGGAGAGTAGAATATTAAAAGTATAACAGAATTTGGAAATAATGATCAAGGATGGAAATATTTGATTCATGTCCAAAGGAGGACTGGGCTGGAAGGATGAATCTAATTAACAAGGACTAAGTTAAAGAAAGACAGTATAGGTGGCAGTAATGCAACAATTTGGATTCCAACTGCCGTAAAAAACCAAGGAAGAAGAAGAAATTAAGCACTGACTTGGTTACAAACTAACTAGTAGTAACTAAACCCTTAGTGTGAGTTAACGCTCCAACTTATGTGACAACTTGCGCACAGCTTGTGCAACCCTACCATGGTGAGTAAACTCTAAGTTAGACCATGACCTGTGACAATGTCATGTACACTACTGGTCAAAAGTTTTGAAACACTTGACTGAAATGTTTCTCATGATCTTAAAAATATTTTGATCTGAAGGCGTATGCTTAAATGTTTGAAATTTGTTTTGTAGACAAATATAATTGTTCCACCATATTAATTATGAATTAATTCATTAAAAAAAAATTTGAATTATAAAAAAGTTTTTTAAATTGATGACTTGGACATTACCAAATAATAAAGAAAAAAAAAGCTAATAAGTGCCCAAAATAGATGGGAACTCCTTCAATGCTGTTTATTCAATGCTTCATCATCCCAGGGTGATGCATCAAGGAGCTGGTTGAAAAATGTCAAGAGTACATTTCTGCAAATTCTAGGCAAAGGGTGACTACTTTGTCTGATTTTATTTTGGATTTTGTTTAGTCACAAAATAATTCCCATAGTTCCATTATGTTATTCCATAGTTTTGATGACTTTACCATTATTCTAAAAAGGTGTGTGTGTGTGTGTGTGTGTGTGTGTGTGTGTGTGTGTGTGTGTGTGTGTGTGTGTGTGTGTGTGTGTGTGTGTGTGTGTGTGTGTGTGTGTGTGTGTGTGTGTGTGTGTGTGTGTGTGTGTGTGTGTGTGTGTGTGTGTGTGTGTGTGTGTGTGTGTGTGTGTGTGTGTGTGTGTGTGTGTGTCCATGTTGTGATTATACACACCCGGTCCCTTACCAGGCTAATTAAGCCTTGAGGGGGATAAAGGCCGATGGCATACGGTGGTGCGAGGAGAGAGAGATCGTTTACGGACATGTCCGTCATGTGTGATTTTGCCATTAAACTATTATTTACATTGTCAAGTCGGTTCTCGGGTCCTCCTTTCCATTGAACTACGTTACAATATATAATAAAGAATGAGTGTTTCAAAACTTTTGACCAGTAGTGAACACTATAAATGAACCAAACATAAACCATATCAACAAACCAAAACCCCCTTGAACACTTGGAAAATTAAAATTAGACCAAACAAAGTAAACTAAAAATGCTATAGATCCCTAAATAGAGAATATAAACAGGCAGAGTTTCTTTAGAGATATCATTAGATATAATAAACAAAGACCAATTCTAACCAAATGCAGCCTGAGTGACCACAGTCTAGCCACTGAAAAAGGTAGACACACATCCTGAAAACCAAAAGGCGAAAGAGTCTGAGTACTGTAAAACATGTGAGGTCGAAACTGAATAGCACTTTCGCCCACAATGTGAAACGCACTGTGCCGAGGAGGAGGGCATGGCCGGGCCGTGATGGAGCATGACTGGCGCTGAATCAGCTCATCAGCGGGATAGCGAGATAAAGGGACGGCCGGAGGCGCACGTTCGACAGAGAGACGTACGCGGCCGCGCTGCACGTTTGTTTACGTTGGCTTTAAGTTTATCACAAAACTTTGTTTACTGTTCAGCCGGTTCCCGCCTCATCCTTGCACATCCTTTAATACTACTAAACTTACCAAAACATCACAGACAAATACAAATCACAATTTCTTAAATCACCCTAGACTTCCCCATATTGACAAAAAATAAATAAAAATCCTACATGGTTGGTCTTGGTTATGGATTTTGGAGAAACCCTGTAATCAAGTCTGTAGAATAACAGAACGACTGATTGCAGAATACAAAATGTGTCTGGAGGCTGTTTAATAAGGCTGTGTCAATTACTACCCAATTTTAACTAACCAGTTTAGTTTTTTTATTACCAATGTCCTTGTTCTTAATGACCACTTTGAAACTGCTGAGTGGAAATGCGGTTAGGATGGATAGCCTCTTTCAAACAAATGTTTTTGTCAGTGTTTTATTGAAGTAGTTTTATGTGACTGAAATGTCCTTCCAGAACAATTTTCTATCTTAGGCCTTACAGTTAGCCTACCAGGACAGGTGATGGCGCTATAGGCACATGGTCAAGGTAACGGTTACACTCCGTGCAAAGAATCATGATGGAAAAGTGCAATTTGAGTCTCATTCATCTCATTCTACCAATTTCTGAAATAGCAAGAACATATTTATTTTAGACATCACCAGTCAGCCTCGGGTGTTTTCTCTTATTTCACTGTTATCTTTCTTCCCAGCTATAAGGAAGTGACCACCATAGAGTTTTTACTGGGTCATTTCCAGTGTGTGTGTGTGTGTGTGTGTGTGTGTGTGTGTGTGTGTGTGTGTGTTCATTATGAAGCTGGAAAAGCTTGACATGGACAACACTCTATTAGTGCAGAACTTACAGCAAACTGGATGGAGGTATAAGAGATATCAAAGCACTCATTTCCTTGAGTAAATGTTTCTGTGTCATAAATGCTCTATTTAGAAGGAAGAGACCACAGTATATAGTAGATTGATTTTTGATGACTGTTACACATTGTATCGTTCATATCTGATTATATTTTAGAAGGACAGCCATTATAGTGGTCAAATGTAACCTAATCATTACATGACCTTGCATTGGTCATTAGCAATTTATTTCCAATCATTGTACTTGACACATAACTATTTTCTTTGACACGAAGAATGGGGGCATTTTAAGATCTTTTGACAATCCCTAAATCCTGTCAAGATGCCAGAGAGCAAAAGATCAAGAGATGAAAGTTCTGGATGAAACAGTCAGCTGCCTATAAAAGTTATTTTCGGATTGGACAGCAGGGGAATTTGACACCAGAAAATCATGAGATGAAGAGGCCAAATGCTGCCATTACATTCAATTCACCAGAGGAGCTAAATGGGAGTCTGTAAAGGTTTCTCTGACATTTCTAGCCTGGGGGACACCAGTTGTTGTGGCTGCAGTGCCAGTACAAAACACAGCGGTTAATATTTGATGTGTGCAACCTCAGGCAACAAGATAGAGGAAGCACACACGGGAAACCACAAATGCCTCCTGTCTAATTTAAATGTCAGCGACATAGAGATTTTTGATCTGGTTCCCTTTAATGAGAAATAACGTCTGTGCTGAAAAAGTGAGATAACAAATTAAAGGCAATTGCTCATGTCCCTTCTCTACTCCTGCAGGTACCCAAGACTGATTGCTGCTTTTACCAGAGTGTTGGCAAGATGATAAAATAGCACAAAATTGTCTTTGAGATGGCAAAAGTGATATTGAAGCTAAGTACAATGGAATTGGATTTCCCATCTTCACTAACAACCAGGAGCCTAAACAACCATAGACATTGAGGGAGACACGTTCTCCCCAAATATTCAGCATAGTGGTTGATTTAAGGAATTGTTCACCTAAAAAATTCTGACATAATTTACTAAACCTTAAGTCTTTTGCAAACCGTTTAATGAATGTCTGTCCCGTCTGTCTTTTTAATTCAATGGTAGTTGACAGAAACTACATTTAAAGCCTTAAAAGGACCCAAAATTATCATAAGACTGTCCATGCTTATACGTCATATTCAAAGTCTTCTGAAAACATATGATAGATGTTGCTGAGAAAGAACCCAAAATGTAAGAAATGTTTCAGTGAATATCTTGATGTCCGTTGCACATTAATGATTGCATGAGAGAAGCTTGATCGCGAGAACTTGTTTTTAGTGCTTAACATCACAAGTTCATGCGTGAACACATGTGACACTGTGTTTGAGCTTCTCTCATAGCACTCATGAAGTGTTCTGAATATCCACTAATGCCTATGGTGTTTACATCATTGTGTAAACATTTGCCACCTTGGCCATAACCCATCATCACCAAATAACATGTTTATGATGCTGCCTTTCCTGCCAGCTTGTGTTTGCAATATCATTGATAGGGGTTGTCAACAGCCCCTGCACACTTAAATAAAACTTTTTAATGGGTGCTCTCAACTGGCACACATCTCCACCCAATCTTTTTCACAAACTTTAATGGTCTTGTTTGCCCTGCAGCACAATAGATGACTCAAACATTGACAAGCAATCCTAGTGGGTAATCACTTGGATAAGGAGTGTAGACCCACACCAGCAGGGAATTATTGATCCCGTTTCCACCCAGCACTAATGATAGTCCACTGTCTTCCCAGGCAGTTCAATGCCACAGGGAGATGAGACTTATTCTCTAGATAGCTAGTGTCATCTGCACTACTGCAACAAGAGAGCCTCTCCTCTGTGTCCTCACATAAATCTTTCTCAAAACATGCTTTCTTTCTGTCTCTTAGTCATTTCTTCTTGATAGTGTGAAGATCTGACCTATCAGTCCAGACTAACCTCTGTGAGCATTGTTGTTACACCAGCTGTTAAAACCAGTCTTTCGTGAGCCATGCCAAAGCAATGACTATAACGTTTAAAGGGAAGAATTCCCTAGCTCAGTCTTCTCAGTCAGATGGTTGGTCACTGGCACTGCTAATATAATGAGTCTTTGATTTTGCCCGTAGGAAGAAGTTTCAAGACCACCTGTTCCAAAGAACACAGTTATAATGAAATTCTGAAACG
Source organism: Moxostoma hubbsi (assembly GCA_032164185.1). Lineage (NCBI taxonomy): Eukaryota > Metazoa > Chordata > Actinopteri > Cypriniformes > Catostomidae > Moxostoma > Moxostoma hubbsi. The sequence continues at coordinate 27,092,941 of JAVLUX010000007.1, read as the reverse complement.
TGACAGCACAAGCTTCCCAGCACACACACTACACCTTTTGACAAATTAGCACATACAAAATATATAAAGGAATAGCTCACCCAAAAATTAAAATTCTGTCATCATATATAAATTATATCATGGAAATGTATAATGGACCTCAAAAATGGTACGATGATGCCATTTGATTCCAATAACGGAAAACTCCATTTGATCTTATGGGTCTCATGACCATGTTTCATTGATGTCAAACCTGAAGCAATGTGCATAATGGTGACATAGTTTTGAGAACTACAGAGGAAGATTTTCAATAAATAATTAAATTGGATTCATTGGGGCCCTGTCTACACCACAAAATATATATTATTTCAGAAAAAAACCAAAATAAAACATTAAAGGTATTTCTGAGAGAACCATGGAAAAGTATCACTGAACTCTTCAGACTTTTGCTACAAACAGAGAGAACCGAAGCAGTGCATGTGAGTGGAGTGGATTTCCCTCCCCCACTCAAAGCATTCTGTAATAACTTTGCTTAAAGTCTGCTCTGGGTTTTTCGTATTCCACCCCTATATTATAAAATAAACATAAATAAATGGAATGGCATACCTCTATAATTGTAACAAATATAAATAAAAATAGACCATGGCTTGGTTTCCTGAAACACTAAGTAGAACATCAATTGCGTAAGTAGCAGCCACTCAATCTCTACAGTGCATTTCCCAAAAGCATCATTACCTCACAAAACCATTTGTGAGGCTCGGACCACTCATAACTACATTATGTGCAATTATCTTTCTTGCATCTTTTAGTTTATAAGAGACAAAGTGACATTGGAGGTGCACTCAGTAATGTTTTCCTCAAAATAGTTTAACTCCTAAAGACATGAATTGTAATTTTGCAATAAATGTAAGAAATCATGACCACTCAGTCATATCAGTAACCTAATAAAATCTGTTTTATTCTACATGGAGGGGTCCACACATGGGGACTGCCATGTTAAAATCACTTGACCAGCCAAATACTACTCGTTTAATCTCCGTAACCGTCCTGTTATTGGACACTTTCACTTATTGTTTAAAGTAATCATGGTTACTGTTGTAACCTCCATTCCCTGATGGAAGGAGCGAGACATTGTGTCGAATGTAGTGACACAAGGGGTCTTTCTTGAGAGCCTTGTGTACCTCTGAACTTGAGAAAAGGCCAATGAGAAATTGACAGACAGAATTTGCATGTTCCGCCCCGGACATACGGGTATAATGGGAAGCAGGCGTGTGTCTGTCAGTCAGGTTTTTGCACCGAGCAAAAATAAGAGCCGAGAATAAGTTTACAGCCAATCACAGTGGTAGGTCTAGTGTTGTGGCAAAGGGGACGCGACGTCTCGTTCCCTCCATCAAGGAACGGAGGTTACAACAGTAACCATGACATTCCCCATCTGTCACTCACTTGACGTTGTGTCGAATGTAGTGACACAAGGGGTCCAATTTAAAAGCGTCATGCACTAGACTGTGTTATGTGAACTGCTCACACAGGTGCAAGCAGGCTGCTGCATGCTAGAAGCAACTGTATCGGCCGCATGTAACCCTCCCCAACGCCCACAGAAAAAGGTGTCATATACAGACCTTAGGTTCCCAGCACCCCTGAGGGGGGAACAGGCGCTACATGACCGTCATGGGAGCAAGCCAGCCAGTCGTGGCCTTTTCGCTCTCTATGTTTCTTGCATACAGCATAAAGTGTCTGGGGCTATCTTAATGATATGAAATGCGTTGGGGAAGGCACTCTTTCCAGATCTTCTTCTTTCAGGGGGAAAAGACCCTGCGGAGACCACATCCTGCCCAGACTAGGGGGAGGTGATATAAGCCACACGTGGGAGTGTTGCAGTGGTAGGTCCTACCTGATGAGGGAGGAGCTCTACAAACACAGCGACCGGGGACAGAGAGACTGCCCAAGGGAGACGCGGGTAACGCAGAAAATACATCATAGGGAGTTGCCTGAAGAGGGAATTAAGCCTGTGGATCCCTTCCCCAGTACAGAGCACTTGCGGCTCGTAGTGGGTCTGGTTGCAAATTCCTCAGCTGAAATCACAGGCCAGAAGGCTAGGGCTTAGTGGCTAACCTAGGAGAGAAAGTGCACTGGATCAACTTGGTGAAGGATGCTAGGTGCAAGCGGAACACCTGGTTGACTGTTACGTATTACCGAGTTCTACCGAGTTCTACCGGCTTGACAAACAAGACCGAGTCAACCCTGAGATTGTAGAAACTCACGAAGGTGTTGGGTGTTGCCCAGCCTGCTGCTCTGCAGATGTCTGCTAGGGAGGTGCCTTTGGCCAGTGCCCACGAGGATGCCACACTTCTCATCGAGTGTGCTCGAACCCGCAAGGGGGCGGGCAGGGACTAGTTCTGGTAGGCCAGAGAGATGGCATCAATGACCCAGTGAGCTAACCTCTGTTTGGAGACGGTGTTCCCTTTCTGCCATGACCTGGTCCCTGAAGGGATTCGTGGGAAACTTGGGCACGTAGCCCGGCCATGGTCTTAGGATGACGTGAGTGTCTGGGACTGAACTCAAGGCAATTGTCACTGACAGAGAACGCTTGCAGGTCCCCAGCCCTCTTGATGGAAGCGCGCACTATCAGGAGGGCCGTCTTCAAGGAGAGGGCCTTGAGCTCAGCTGAGTCAAGCGGCTCAAAGGGGGGTCTCTGAATGTGGCACGCACCATGTGATGATCACCCCCGCCTGCTGCCAAACATTCAAACCCTGGACAGACCTCTGCTTTCTGCGGGCAGGAGTAGCCTTGCAGCAGGTGTCCCGATGCGTCCTGGTCATGACCGACACCTCCAGATTGAGTTGGGGCACTGTGTGTAATGTGCACACAGCCGCGGGCCATTGGAAAGGGGCCCCGCTGCGCTGGCACATCAATTGCCTAGAGTTGCTGACTGTTTTCTTTGCCCTGCGGAAATTTCTCCTGTTAGTTCGAGACAAACATGCCACTTACATCCCTGGCAACCTCAATGTGGTAGCGGACGTGCTGTCATGAGAACTCTTGCCCAGTGGAGAGTTGAGGCTTCACCACCTGTCGATCCAGCTAATTTGGGAATGGTTTGGCAAGGCCCAGGTAGACCTGTTTGCCTCCCGAGAGACCTCCCACTGCCCGCTCTGGAGTGCCTGAACAGAGGCTCCCCTCAGGGCAGACGCACTGGCACACAGGTGCTGCAAAGTACGCATTTCCCCCAGTGAGCCTTCTTGCACAGGTGCTGCACAAGGTTAGAGAGGATGAGGAACAAGTCACCCTAGTGGCTCCCTATTGTCCCACCCGGGCCTGGTTCTCGGACCTCGTACTCCTCGCGACAGCCCCTCCCTGGCGAATTCCCCTGAGGAAGGACCTTCTTTCTCAGGGATGGGGCACAATCTGGCATCCGCACCCAGACCTTTGGAACCTCCATATCTGGCCCCTGGACGGGATGTGGAAGATCTAGTTGGTCTACTACCTGCCGTTGTAGACTCGATCAACCAGCCAGAGCCCCCTCTACCAGGCAACTTTATGCCCTGAAGTGGCACTTGTTTGCAAATTGGTGTTCTTCCTGGGCTGAAGACCCACAGAGGTGCGCCATTAGGTGAGTGCTCTTATTTCTGCAGGAGATGCTGTAGGGGAGGCTGTCCCCTTCCACCCTAAAGGTGTATGTAGCTCCTATCATGGCCTACCACGACGCAGTATACGGCAAGTCTTTGAGTAAGCACAATCATCAGGTTCCTAAGAGGTGCCGAGTCTGGGCCGAGTCTGGGTCTGCAGTTCAGCGGAGGAACTGACCCAATCCACTGCGGGTACTTAATCTACCCTGCACTGGAATAGGTGCTCCACAGGCCAAGACTCCTGCCGGGACTCCCTCTGTGTGTATTTTCTGTGGTACGGCCCCCTTACGAGTGGATCTGCGTCTCCCTTAGGCAGTCCCAGCTGCCCTCCGGTGGCCGTGTTGTAGCAACTTCCCCCTCCTTAAGGCAGGATCTACCACCACGCCACTTTCCACATGTTGCCTGAAAACACATGTGATATATTCGCCACACTTACCTTCCCCTTTCGGGCAGGTGTGGCCTCTGCAGGGTCTTTTCCTCCTGTAAGAATAGGAAACTGGGTAAGACCCCCTTTCCTCGATGCGTGTAAGGGCCCCAGCCATTTCTTACTCTATGCAGAGAAACATAGAGAGAAAAGAGGCCTGGCTAGGCTCGGCCCGTTCCCGGGTTGGCAAGCGTAGCCTTTTTCCCCTGTTTATGGTAACCAGAAGGATTCCGATGACATTTATGGGGCATTGGGGAAGGGTACATGCAGTCTGACACAGATGGTCGCCTTTGCGTGTAAAATAACTGCCCGCTCCTGTGTCAGCAGAACACATACACGGCTCAGCGCTTGGCGTGATTTAAATTGGACCCCTAGTGTCGCTTCTTTGACACAACGTCAAAGTGAGCGACAGACGGGGAACGTCTAGGTTACCTATGTAACCTCCTTTCCCTGATGGAGGGAACGAGACATTGTGTCCTCCCGGCCACATCGCTGAGCTGAGCCACTGTTGTGGCCGGACCATTTCCGGCTCCTCAGAAAAATCCTGAATGAACTCGACATATTTCCACGCTTTTATACCCATATATCTGGGGGCGGGGTATGCAAATACTGTCTGCCAACTCCTCATTGGCCTTTTTGCATAAATCAGAGGCAAATTTGTTGCTCAAGAGAGACCCCTAGTGTCGCTTCTTCGACACAATGTCTCGTTCCCTCCATCAGGGAACGGAGGTTACATACGTAACCTAGATGTTTTGATATAAAAAATAAATACAAATAATGGCATTTTTGTAATGAAAAACAGTAGTCAAAAGCTGTTTCTGCCAAAATTCCATAGTTAATACCATTAGTGTTACTATTATACCATGGGAAATGTTTTTAAGGGTTGTAATGTGTGGAGTGAAAAGCCTTCTAATTTATGTCTGTGCATGAATGTGTTTTCTCCTGTTTTTTGTTTTGTTTTTGTCAGTGCTGTTTAAAATGTTCGGGTTGTTGATATGGTTTTAAACTAGTTAAATCTCTAACACATTTGCAACAGAAAATTCTATACCACATTCAAATGTGTTTTGTGCACGTCTTACTGGTTCACAAGTGCTGTTTTGTCCATGAATAAACGCACAAATATTTATCCATGAATAAAGGCATGTGCTATGTGCTTAAGCACCTCTGTCTATTATATTGCTGTTAATTGGTCCGTGTAGCAAATAGTGCTGTTTCGTTACACTTTAGAAATTAGCTTGTCCATTCACATGAAATGATGTGGTGGGCGGGATTGGGACAGTGGGCCTTGAGCTTGACATTGTAGTACAGTATGGACAGGGTTGGCAGGGTTACTTTTGAAATGTATTCCACTACAGATTACAGAATACATGCTGTAAAATGTAATTTGTAATGTATTCTGTTTGATTACTCAAGGTCAGTAACATATTCTAAATATTTTGGATTACTACTTCAGCACTGGGAGTTTTTTTTCCACTTGTTTTGACTATAAAAACAGCCTGTACAGTAAGACAAAATACACATGTTAAAAATACATTCTCTGAAAAACCTAAACATCTTATGCAGTGTTGTTTCAAAAACAAGATAAATCAAATTGATCTTGTTTTAATGATATTTTACAGGTAAACAATACAAAAATGATCAAGAATAACATTTTGCCATCACATCAAAGATCTTACTAGAAAATATGAAATTATGATCCAACGTTAATTTTCTTGATTAAAAAGTATGATCGTGCCTGATAACATGTGCATGTAAAATGGCTAGAAATAGCATTTTAGCTTAGTGTAAAGCTGACAATTTATAAAAGAAAAAAATACATATATTTATTTATATTTCTTCTGCTCCAAACTTGCTTCAAGTCCGCTCGTATGAATGTAACACACCATAAGGAAGCTTTTCGCCGCTGTTCAATTGGACTTTGGATCGTATTACTTGTATAAATATTTTTCATCTGAAAGGACTAAATATTAAATGAAACAATATTAAATGACAATAAAATGCAAAGTAATCTCTTCAGTAATCCAAATACTTTTTGATTATAACTGTATTCTAATGACCAATTATTGAAATTGTAACTGTAGTGGAATACAGTTACTTATATTTTGTATTTAAATATGCAATCCCACTACATGTATTCCGTTACTCCCCAACCAAGATTATGGACCACATTTATGAAACTTTAAAGTTGATGTGTGTAACTTTTTCAGTGTTAAAATATTTTCTCCTTTCCCATCTAAATATGCAGAGACAACTATAAGTAAGCCATACTGTGATACTCTCTTTTCCAGCAAAAGGAAGGGTCAGGAGACAATTGGAGCAGGTTCAAGGTTAGTCTTTTTAATTGCCTGTTCATAAACAATCGACAATAACCGTCGATGACATAAACTCGTTAACAAATGAAAAAGCTCTTCAATATGAAAACATTGTCTTTAGTTTAGGCTGTCGTGCTCTCTAGTCACTCTCTGGCTGGTGGTTCTTTGGCCATCTTTATGCCGCTCTCCCCATGCTCACTGAAATTAGAGACAGGTGTTAGACATAATTTGGCTCAGGTGCAAGCGCCCTTACCGCTTTATCCCCCCGGACGGGCGCTTGACCACGCCCCCACTTCCACACATACATAGGCACATTTTCTCAAAAACTGTAAACACTGTGTTTGTGTGACCTCTGTTTGTCTGAGGGGTCCATCCAGCCTGGCACAACAACACTGACTCAACCAATGGTGTGAATTGGGGACAGGACTATATGTGTTTTCGGAATGCTGTTTGAAATCAATGTTAATTTTTGCAATTCTGTTCGATGATTCTAGTGGCGCAGAAATTACACACTTCTGCTTTAATGTTTATTTAATTTTTTTGTCATTTTGGGGAAGTCCCCATTTACTTTAAGTGGAAAACAGTAGCCAGGATATTTCTTAAAAAATTCGCATTTTGAGTACCCTGGCAGAAAAAAGTAATGCAGGCTTAGAACAACATAACTGGCAAGTAAAATAGTAAAATAGTAAATTATGACCGAATTTCCTTTAAAAGAAGTATTGTGGTTGTAGCTCCCTAAATTGGGATCATGGAATTTTTACAGAAAATGTGGGAGTTTGTGATTCTGTCCAGTTAACCATTTTTTTAAGTGATTTGGTAATTTAAGTTACACTGCAGCAGTGGCGGAGATAGGGGGTTGCCAGGGGTCATTTTTTTTGTCTAAATATAAAAATATAAACTATATATATATATATATATATATATATAACCAGTTAATTTAGATGTTACCACATAAAGCACATATTTAGGTTAACTATTTTTCTAGTTAAAAAAAACTAATAAAAAGAGAAAAAAACAAGTTAATATAGACCCACACCAATGCCCAATAAACATATCCAATAAAGAGTTAAATTTTAATATATTAATTGTTAAATTCTAATAAACAAAATGTTCAATAGATTGGGCAGTTGTCTTGGCTTACTTCCGATAGCAACAGAGAGAGAGACAGAGAGATAGAGAGATTGTTGACTAACTAATCAAATAGTCATTAAAAGGTCAAGGGTCACAGGCTCATCACAAATATTAATGACCACTAAACACTGGACTGGAAAAATGGATGATACTAAGACAATTTACTTTGCTCTAATTCATCCTTGCTCTTAAAGGGGAAAAAAAAACATAAAAAAATAATGGAGACATCAGTAGTAGGTTAGTAAATTGTTCCCCCTGGAGAGTTTCTCATTTTGAAAGGGGAGAAACATAATTAGGGCAATCAGCTGTGGTGAAGGTCTGTGTAGGTTTGAATTAGATCATTTTGCAGTTTAGCCTTTATGAGGGTCCATGACAGTCTGAAGCAATAGGTGTCACGGGGCGACAGGATAAAATGTGCTCTATCGTGCCCAAACCCGAAAGGCCTCCATGGTGACAGATATGAACTAGTAATAAAGATGTATTCTGCAGCAAGTGAGTGCGCGTCCCCGACACTGATTTGATTTGTCCAGCGGTCGGAGAAGCGGGTTCAGTGAAGCGTCTGTCCTGGCCTTGACTCTACCCACCCCTCACGGCACATCAGCGATGATTACGATCTCGCAGTGCAAGGACGCCTACTGCTCTGACCAAAAGCATTAACCACGTCTTCTGGCTTGAATGTGCTTCGGATGAATAGCAAACATTTCCTTTAACTTAATGTTATTGCTTGTGCTTAGATATTTCCTGATAGATGCCTTTTAAAATGCACAGTTTTAATATTTTACATCCTACAGTTTATAAATTTATTGGCTTATAACCTGTTGGGTGTTAGATGCACAAATGAAACAAAATTTCAATTAAAAGAATGATTGTTTATGAAAAGTTTAGGATTAAGTAGGGGGAAAAGGTTTCACTGTACAATAAAATCTTACTTTGTGTGCCCACCCAACATTTAGCTGTTAGATATATTGTATTGAGAAATTTAATAACAGTACTAGGGGTGCCATCACATGCTACAAATTAGTATTGCCAAATTTTGTCACTTTTTTTTTTTTTTTTTTGCAAGCAACATAAAATCATATATTAATATAGACAATTGAAAGGTTCACTATTTTTTTTCCTTTTTGAGGGGATCACAAAATAGAATTTTTTCACTGTCTACTGCATTTTGTTTTAAGGTGTTTTTAGGTTTAATGATTCTAATCATCTCTTAACTAACTTATTTTGAACATTTACATCTAACTTACTAAGCTATTTACACTGAAAGACAAGTATTTTTGTCTTGTTTTCTAGTAAAAATTTCAAAACATTCTTAAAACGTTATTTATTTACTTGACAAGCAAACTGCCTTAAGATTTAAAGTCTTGTTTTGAGATAAATCTATCCGAATCTAGTACGATAATTAAATTAAATTAAAAGGGAAAACAAGTTTATTTTTCTTACCCCATTGACAGATTAATTTTTTTCTTGTTTAAGTCTAAAGTTCACAAAATTGTCAAAATATTCTCTTAAAACAATATAATATCTTATGCAATTTTGCTTGACAAGTAAATAAATCATGTTTTAGGAATGTTTAGATAATTTTATAGAAAAACTAGACAAAAATACTTTTTTGTATTTGATAATAATTTTTTGCAGTGTACTAACCTGTTCAAACTCTCACTGCTGGGTGATGAGGTGCCAGCGGTCGCCACATGTTGCTTTTGTCTGTTTGCAAAAACGTCACTTGGACCTGACATCTTACTACACTCATTAAGTTTGATGTTTTTAATTGTCACTTTTAGGTGTGGGCGACGTAACAAATATTTTACTGTGAAATTCTTAACACTTTTGGTGAACCATCGTGATATACAATTTTTTATGCAAAATGATTAAAATTTCTTGTGGTTGACACATTTCTGTCCATATATCGATGTAATCACCCACCTCATGTCACTTAAAATTGTTTCTTGGCATTATCTTTTAGCCTCCTACATCCCTTGACAAACCTTTTGAAGAAATAAACTATGCTCTTTTGAGCTGCATGTGCGTGCACCATGGTAACTTTGGAAATGGCTCACAAAAACCTAGTTAGCTAGCAGTATCCACTCCTGCATAGAAAAAGCTCAAAAGTTAATCAACAGCCAACATTTGCCAAGCTAGCAAGCAAATTTAACATACAAGGAATTTAAATATTGCTAAATATGACAATCCACTTTTTTTTTTTTTTTATTACTCCTGACACATTTTCGCTATTTATCAAGTTAAATGTTGGTATATTGGCTACTACACACAGCCATGCTATATACATATAGGGGTAAATGTTAGTCTTTTAGAATAATACAATGATAAAAATTAAAAAGTCTAAATCTATAATATGCTATGAACACAATTAATCAATATGTATTACAGATAGCTATTTTATCCTTTCACATACATACCTCATGCTTGAGGAAAACAGGACAGCCCTCTCCCAGCAAAAGTGAAATTGCTGTATCCTTACCTAGGCACAGATGAATGCAAAGTAGAGGGTGCATCTGCATCTGTAACTGTTGTCACCTTGTACTTTTCGCTGACAGCAATTTTTCTCAGTGTGCTCTTGTCTTTCAAGAGTTTGTCTTAAAATGCAGAACAGTCCAGTCCAAAATTAAGACATACAAAAAGCATTGACTTCATGACTGTTACACTGAGTTGAGATTTATCCGGTGTCCATGCAGCGTTCATTAATGAGAACACACGCTCCACAGATGCAGATGTCCCAGGCAGGCATAAAACAAACTCCACGACCTTGGCTAAGACTCCGAAGTTGATGGTTTTGCTCTCCAGCTCACGAAAAATGTCTGTCCATCTCTTAGACATGGCTGTCATGTTCATGTTCCACTTATTGATCCAACATCAAAGAGTGTGGTTTCTTCAATCAAACTGAGAGCGGGGATTCTGGAGTAGAAGTGTTCAAGGTTGCTCTGAATGTCTTTCCACTCTGGGATGTCTCTCAGTAGGGCCCACTCCCGTTTTTCTGTGTTCTCCAATGAGTGGTTCCAATTTTGTAGGTAATCCACCTATGCTAAATAAAAGTTTCTCACAGCACAAAAGAAATCATCCGCTCACGTCACCAGCTTCAACCAGGGCATCCAATTGTTTTTTAATATCAGAGGGTATGAATGAATGATTCCTCCAGCCTGGCCTGCAAGACTTTTCTCAGGTCATGAATGTGCAACGGTCTTTCTCTTCTATCTCCAGTGCACGGTTAAAAGTGACTGTTTGCTTGAGTGTGAAGCCAATCAAAAGTTTAGTGCCAGGATCGCTGAAAATGTTTCTTAGAAACTTTGGGCATTTTTCTTGAGAAAGAAAGTATAGACCATTGAAAATGTGTAGTATTCTTTCAAGAGCTGGACCAAGAGTGAGTAAATATGTGTTGGCATGCTGCAGTCATTTCTGATAGTCCAGCTGCACAAAATCGCAAAAGTCTATGAGCTCCTTCATGCACACTGTGTAGATATGGATATATTTGTACACCTTCACAGCAAAACTCTCTAAATCTATCAGAAGACAATCCACAGCTTTTTGCAATGTGTTATGAATGATGTGTGCATTACAGCCAATCCCCAAAATATCCCTTCCTAGCTTTGACTGCATTTTAATATTGCCTTTACATCCCTCTTAACACCACCAAAATTTGATCTGGTGTTGTCAGCACAGAGGGCAATTCGTTTTTGATCAAGGCCATGTTTTTCAATGATGTTGGAAAGTTTGCAAAGCCTATGTCTCACCTGGCAGAGACAAAAACGTAATTATTTGGACTTTTATGCCGTCTAGTGGATTAAAGTAATGCACACGTACAGGGAACAATTTTATGTCTTTGTTATTGGATGCATTCACATTCAATGGGACAAACGAGCACTTGCCAAATCACTCTGAACTTCTTCCTCTGACAAAGGAGCGAGTATGTTGCATATGACAGCTTCAGATTTGGTGCGGGCAGAAGAACATTTCAGATCATACAATTTCTTGATCAATTTAGCAGTGCAGTCAGCTGAACGAAAAATATGGCTAGGCCTTAACTTTTGTGCACCTTGTCAGATTCAGAACTTTGCTTCACAAAAAAATGGCTAATTCTTGGTGTGGCACACTTACTTTTAGCAACATCCACATGCTTTTTCGTATGAACATGCTACGCAATGTTGGTGTGGCCTCCATGGGCGATGGGAATGAGAGCCCCACAAATCTCACACTTCACTCTAATAGGCTCTGTCTGTGACTCCTTTTTTACAAATGTAAACTCTTTTTGAAGATCCTCATTAAATGTACATGCACACTTCCTTAACATTTTTCCAGGTGCAATTTCATCTGTGCTCTTTCAAACTGACTATCCTTGGCTACCTTTGATTATAATACTCACATGACTGAGAAAGCCACATAGGCAAAAGATACATTTTAGGAAAGGAGAAAACACTAGAGAAAGTGCTTAAATAAGGGAATTTCCTAGGAAAGTAGCTCTGAAGCAGCACATTCAGTTAAGAAGCAGGGCAGGGCAACCAATTGATTTTGACCAATCACAATGATTCCAATCACAACGTGAAAGGTAAAGTCAGGACTGAATCACATATGTGGATTCTATTTTGAACTACTAGAGCTAAAAATGCAGATTAATAAAGCCAAAATAATGGAGATGAGTAGCATTGCCACGGCAATACTGGTGGCGGCGGCCATGACAGTAACATTAACATTTTGAAGACGGAAAGTAGAATAAACAAGAATGGCAAATATATAACTGAAAATACTGTACAGACACATGTACTATATAAAGAGGTAATATTATGCGTATATTGCGAGTTATTGTGCGAGTATTCAAAGTAAAATTTTCTGATGAAAAGTATATCTTTGTTCTTTAATTCTTCACATATGAAATCATACAAGTTCTTTAGAATGTCCATAATTGTCATTATATATAAATCATGTCGACTGCTTACACACAAAAATAGCTTGTGAACAGTGATTTCATGTTTTTAAAATGAGTTTTCTTAACTTACAATTTCACAAATTCTTTGTGTAGAAATAACCTAATTGGGTAAACCAAACAAAATTAGACATGTCAATATAACTAAAATAAATCTCTTTTATTTCTTTATGTACTAATTAGTGAAAAGGAAATGTTAGCATGCTAAATACATGCTGGTTGGAAGCATTTCAGTAGTTTAATTACACGATATGGGTAGCACAGCAATTTCTCAATGAAGCATGCAATCAGTTTCATATGTGACTTCTACCTGTCCTCATCCTCATGCTCCACTTTTTACCATAATGGTAACCCCATAACAAAACATTTAACACCAACAAGTATCCCCCTCGATATTCATCTAGCACAAAAACACATAAAATAACACTTCATTTTAACATTTACGCTCCCCATTGTGTCTCAAAACATGCTGGGAAATGAAAATCACAAAAAGTGTTCATGTAGTCCAAACTCAAATGGATTAAGAGAACTTCCATTTTACAAATTTCAATGGATAGAACATAAATAAATACAGTTGTGACAAAATGTTCAAGAATCGTGTTGCATTAGTTATTAGAACAAGCAGCAAAAATCCTCTATTTTTTTTTTGTTAGTGAAGAAACAAGATTCTTTGCTTTTTCTATCGAAAGGTTACAAGTTCCATGACCTAATTCAATTCCATGACTGACCTTTAAGTAATACACATTGACTGTTAGACTTCCACTGACTTACATATACAGTAGACTTATATAAGCAGGCTGGGAGATTTCATAAGCAAGCTCTTTGCATTCGATGGTTTGGGTGCTGTGGGTTTGGTCACCTCAATGCATGCACCTTAGTAAATACTAGCATGATTTTTATCCATTTTGTCTTGTACTTATTCACTTGTAAAAATGTGTGGTATTCACGTTCCTATGCAGTGTTGCGAGCAATCTAGGGAACTGGAAACACATTATCCAACAAATACACTGGTGCACTCCATATCCCCTAAATAGGGCAATCAAACGCTACCAAATCTGAGAAAAATAGAAGATGATAGCTTGTCTGCTAGGAGAGAGACTGTTTCAACCCCAGTTCAACACCCCTAAAAATGGTAGTTTTGCAGCTACTAACACTTTTGAAAATTGAGATGCCCAATTGCCCTGATTAATTAAGTGTGTCCTAAATAAAGCTAGATCCTCTTTCTAGCCATTTCTTGAAACAGAGGCTTGTACATGACTGAATGAATTCCAGAAAACATGTTGAAGACATGTAAAAACAAAGGCTCTCAAAGAAAGAAGAGCTCAATTTAAAAACAATACCTGCTTTATCTAGTACAGATGCTGAAAGCATTTTAATTAATCCCAATGAATGCTGCACATATGGAAGGACTAGGAAAACATCTTGAAAACAACACACAATATCTCTAGTTTGACAGAGAACTGTTTTGTGCTAAAAGAAAGATCAAATGTCACGATAAAAATGCAGAAGTGCAGAGATTTATCAATTGTTGCGTCATATTTTCTCAGCATCTGCTTAATAGAACATCGGGAAGATGATGGTAGGATTATAAACAAAAACTATAAGCACACCAAAATTTGGTAGATCAGTGGGTACCAGAAATTTTAGCCAGGTGATAGATGATTCAAGATGTCTAGATTATCATGGATGCTTGCAGCATCTCACTTTCAGCGAGTATGTAAAAAGAAACCATTTCCTTAAGCAGCAAGCTGTTAAGTCTGTTCTGTGTCTGGAGAAAATATTTATGACTCTATATGAATGTCTCTATATCTCTTTTAAAGCAAACTGCAGTAAAATGTGGTCATGTGGTCACATCTAAAGTAATTTTGATTTAAGTCAAACATATTATTTAACATCACTGAATCAACATGAAGACATTAGGTTATACCAGCAAAACTCATCCTATGGTTCAGGTAGAAATACAAGTACTGTAGCTCCTTTAAGTAACAATTGCAGGTTACATCTTTTTACAGTGGTCAAAATGGTATCAAAATGGTATCCTGGCACTAGATCATGATTTTTTTTGTTTTTTTACGTTTATTTACACATAGCAATGTGTTTTGTCTATCTTAAGGCCTACCCATGTCATCTTGCCAAGATAAATAGCCATAATTAAAATGTTGCTGCAGGCTTGTTTATGCTTTTGGCAGGATGGTTTTGGCTCAATAAGAGTTAAATGTAAGTTGCTGTTGCAGGTGTCATCATTTAATTCCTCCTTCAGGGAAAGCTAGGACAATTGTACCAATACATCAAAAAGAGGAAAAACTCCTATTGATATCAGACTAGAGGAGTACTATTTTACTATTAAGCACCAGCACTTCTTAGTACAAACATAATGAAAGGAAACAGTCGTAACAAAAGAATGACAAATTCATGATTGTTTTTTTTCACCTGTCATATCAAAATGCTTTTCAAAATATTGAAGTATTTACATGGGCAATCCATTTCAAAAGAATCCAATGAGTAAGTAATTTCTCTGCAGCATGTGCTGAATAAGAAGAAAATAAATATAACCTTGTATACAATATTTATTTTGTGAAGTCCCATGTCGAACACAAGCGATAAATCAGAGAACACAACAAAAGTAAAATTGCTCATTTTTCAAGCAAATTTTTGCCTCAATCAGTTGTACAACAACAGGAGCAAAAGCACTGATTTAATAATGAAAATAAAAATTGTTTTTAAAATTTTAATTAATTAAAAAGGTTCTGTGACGTCAATTTGTAGGTGAACTTAGAAGTCTGATTTCCCTATGAGATTTTATGAGTTTTTTCAACCTATAAGTAAAATAGGGTCTGTGGTAAACATTCCTTGAAGAAATGTGAACGTTTTGTTTTACAACATAAATTACACTTTCATTCCTCAACTGTGAATTTAGAACAAAATGAACATGTATTGTCAATTAATGTTCACCACAGACCTTTACTCATAAGTTGAAAAAAAAAAAAAAACCATCATTAAAAACTCATAGGAAAATCCTGATGGAAATCATGACAAATTATCTTCCAGGCTTTTGAACTACAACCTGAACAGCTCTTTTAGAGATGTACACATTTAGAAAGACAACTTGTTCTAGCCAAGTCTAGAAATAACTGAAAGAATCAGTTTTATAATCATAATGAAAATGAATGTTTCTCTATGTATAAATATAAAACAAATATGTGTTACCAAACCTTGAACAAGCATCTACTCACCCTCTGCATCCACTGCTTTTCAAGATGGTGATTTATCTAATTGTTATGTTGGCCCAGATCAATCGTTCGCTATTTATTGACAGACAAGACAGCAATCCTCTCAAAGTGGCATCTAATACTTAAACTGTCCAATCCGCTCTCATCTGGTCGGCAAACAAGGCAGTAAATATTGACAATCTAGGATCAAGAGAGTTCTATGTTTGGCCTAGGCATGGTGAACCCCTCAATTCTGTATCTCTGTAATGCTGAGAAAGCCCCCTTAATCCCACACAGACCTCAGCCTCACAGGACCCTACAGAGTCTATCATCTTTGAAAGTCACTATTTGACAATTAATACAAGTGCTGCAGTTTTATCTGTCAAGGAATTTAAATTAATAGTTCACAGGAACAAAAATGTGGAACATACAACAGAGATAATAGGCAGAATGTTAGGGACTGACAGCCTCAGTCACCTTTCACTCTCATTGATCCCCCCCACCCCCACAATCAAAGTGAAGGATGACTGAAGCTGTCAGTCTTTAGTATTCTGACTAACATTCCCTTTTGTGTACGAAAAGAACGAAAATTCATTCAGGTTTGGAAATTTGGGGGTGAACTAACCCTTTATGTAAAATGAAGACAGGTTCTCAAAGACACAAAGGGTCCTCAGGTTCTCATGTTGCTTATTGTGCTTATTTACCATGAGTACAAAAAAATAAAAAATAAAATTGTGCTCATGTAGTCATTAAGAAATCAATCTGTGAAATGTTTTTATGGTATTTTTTTTCTTTTGGGAATACTATAGGAGTAAGCTTTTAAATTTTGCCAGAAGCCTCAAGCCATATGCTCGCACCCATCAACAAACACAACAGCTGTGTGGAAGGCCTGGAAGCTTGTCATCCATCAAATACTATTGGTTTTGAGTCTTGCCTAATTCTTTGCCAATTTATTGTGGACAAGAATTTTGGTGCAAACACTATACACAAACTTGCTGATTTCAAAGATATATGTTGTGCTTTTGTACATGCAAAGCACATTCTACAATATGGTGCCTGTGTATTTTTCATGTGCCTTTTACCAAATGATGTGGCACAGAGAACTTTCTCATGCCTCCAGTCTATCTAAAGTACAAAACAAAGTTAAGAAAATGTTTCTCATTCTACCATTTCTTGATGTTCCCTCGTACATGAAAATGTGTGCTTAACAGATGTTTGTTAATTATTCATGTTTTCCTTGTGCTCTCACAGAGCTTTGTATTCAGAGTTAATCTTGATTTACAGAATATATATTTTTTATTATTACATTTGTATCTTCAGAACACATGGCTTTGCAAACATTTCCATATGCTTATCTTCTCCTCATCAGAGATGGCAGGTTGGAAAATTAAGGTGAGATAGAATTTGTTTTATCCCCATATGCAGGAAAGATCACTGCCAATCTTTTGTACAGTTAACCTTTCCCCTTGCATATATCAGCTGCACTCTTGAATAACGAACTATGATTTAAGATATAGGATTTTATTGGTCATGATTTGCTGTTGATTTAAGACCTACAATGTAAAAAGTGGTAACCTGCAAATGTTACCTTAAGGAGCATATTTCTACTTGATCTAATCCTTAAAATTTGGTTTGTTGGTCTAATCTAATGTATTCAGGTTGATTCAGTGATGTGAAATCATATTTTGGACTTGAATAAAACCAGTTAATGTAGATGTTTCCATTTTTTTCAGTGTAGAGAGATGATACATTTCAAAAGCATTTGGTTTAAGGTGATTTTATTAAAACTAGTGATATACAGGCTTCTCTGGCCTCTTTTCTCAGTCTCCACTCATCATCTTCCCAATAATTCCTGCTTCCAGAGTGACCTTAACCTTAATCCATTTTTAGTTACATCAAACTAACACATTAGAGCTGCTTCACTGATTTTGTCATTTTTTTGTTTACATTTTAGTTACCAGATCATCCACAGGGAACTTTATTGGGATCCCTAGTTTGGATTTAAAGGTAGCATATGTGTTCTTCCTCTTTGCTCCACATGCCCTCATTTTGATTCACTGCTGTGCCTACAGTCTAAGGGCAGAGTTCTTACTTAACCGAGTTACTACAGAGAGCCTTTAAATGAGATAATGGGAATAGTGATGGTATTTACACATTTTTTGTGATCATAAAAAAAAATCATAATAAAAAAGAAAAAATATATAAATTATTTTTGTCCATTGTACATAATTAAAAGTTATTTTCTACCATTGGGCCAAACGGTTTTGAGTAGCAGTTCCCTGCTGAAAATACCACCATTGCTGGTTACCAGCTTATGCTGAGTTTTGGGTGTTGGTGCCCAAAGATTACCAGGATTTTCAGATACACTCACTGAGCACTTTATTAGGAACACTATTATCCTAATAAAGTGCCAGACATGGTCTTCTGCTTTTTTAACCCATCCGTCTCAAGGTTTGATGTGTTGTGCATTCTGAGATGCTATTCTGCTACACTACAATTGTACAGGCTGGATATGGAGTTACCGTAGACTTTCTGTCAGCTCAAACCAGTCTGGCCATTCTCCATTGTCCTCTCTCATCAACAAGGCATTTCCATCAGCAGAACTGATGCTCACTGAATGTTTTTTGTTTTTGCACCATTCTGAGTAAACTCTAGAGACATACAAACATTTAACAGTTACAGAAATACTCAAACCAGCCTGTCTGGCACCAACAATCATACCACGGAAGAAATCACTGAAATAAAAAAAAAATTCCCATTCTGATGGTTGATGTTAACTGAAGCTCCTGACCCATAATGCATAATTTAATGCATTGCACTGCTGCTCACACAATTGGTTGATTAGATAATCGCATAAAGAAGTAGGTGTACAGATATATCTTATAAAGTGCTCAGTGAGTGTAGCTTCACCAGTGAGAAAGGCCATGTTGTTCAACCATCTTCACTAGCTGGGTTTTGCTAGTGAACAGGATGGCTATGCAGGTCCACTAGTTAGACCAGCACCAAACCAGCACTAACCAGCATAAACCAGCTTAAACCATTGAATGCTGGTTTACATTTTTACTTGAGCATGGGTCAATACAGTGCGAATACAAACAGTTCCCGGCTGCAAATTTCCGAAATTTAGGATGGCAGGCGAAGAGGCATACCTATTTATGAGGAAAGCGCCACCTGATTGGTAAGGGTTTTTTGCTAAATATTACTGGTTCTTACCATCAGTTATGGCTTTTGTCATAAATATAAATGATTCTTACATTTACATTTGGCAGACGCTTTTATCCAAAGCGACTTACAGTGCACATATTACAGGGACAATCCCCCCAGAGCAACGTGGAGTTAAGTGCCTTGCTCAAGGTCGCAATGGTGGTGACCATGGGGCTCGAACCAGCGACCTTCTGATTAACAGTTATGTGCTTTAGCCCAATATGCCACCACTACATTCTTCACCTGCCATCCTACATTTCAGAAATTCGCCTCGCAGAATTCTCACCACGGTTAGCTAACCATGCTCAGAACAGAAAATGGTGCTGTTGGAACGGCTTTAGTGACGTGGCGACTCACGATTGGTGACTTGCTAATTGTAATTTTTTAGCACCACAGTGGAAAAAATTACCACAACCTTTTATATATATACATATATATATATATATATCTCAGTATACACACACTGTAAAACATGCCATTTCTACCTGACCTAACCTGTATAAATGAGTTTTGTTGATATCAGCCATAACATTAAAACCACCTGCCTAATATCATGTAGGTCCCTCTCGTGCGACCAAAACAGCTCTTACCCATCGAGGCGTGGACTCCACAAGACCTCTGAAGGTGTCCTGTGGTATCTTGCACCAAGACGTAAGCAGCAGATCCTTAAAGTCCTGTAAGTTGCGAGGTTGGCCCTTCATGGATCAGTCTTGTTGGTACAGCACATCCCATAGATTCTCAATCGGATTGAGATCTGGGGAATTTGGAGGCCAATTCAACACCATTAAATACTTTGTCATGTTCCTCAAACCATTCCAGAACAATGTTTGCAGTGTGGCAGGGCGCATTATCCTGCTGAAAGAGGAAAGCCACTGAATTGAAATAAAGGGGTGTACTTGGCCAGCAGAAATCTTTCGGTAGGTGGTACGTGTCAGAGTAAAATCCACATGAATGCCAGGACCCAAGGCTTCCCAGCAGAACATTGCCCAGAGCATCACACTGCATCCGCTGGCCTGCCTTCATCCCATAGTGCATCCTGCTGCCATCTCTTCCCCAGGTGAATTATGCATACACACGGCCATCCACATGATCTAAAAGAAAACGTGATTCATCAGACCAGGCCACCTTCTTCCATTGCTCCATGGTCCAGTTCTGATGTTCACGTGCCCATTGTAAGCACTTTCGGAGGTGGACGACTCTCTTCCTGGTCTGCGGCAAGCTGCGATTCATTGTTCTGATACCTTTCTATCATAGCCATCACAATTTAACCCTTGTCAAAGTCACTCAGATCCTTACTCTTGCCCATTTTTCCTGCTTCCAACACATGAAATTGAAGAACTGTCTGTTCACTTGCTGCCTAATATATCCCACCTCTTGACAGGTGCCATTGTAACGAGATAATAAATGTTATCCACTTCACCTGTCAGTGGTTTTAATGTTGCGGCTGATCAGTGTAATGTATTTAGGTGGATTCAGTTATGTTAAATAATGTTTTTGATTTGGATAAAACCAGTTCATTTAGATTTTACCACATGAAGCATATTTTTTAAATTAAGTTTTTAAGATAGATATTTCCTATCCATACAGTGTATACTGTATGTTCAGTGTATCACAGCATTGATTTGTTTATTTGTGTGTTAAAAAAAACACACAAATAAAAATCTGAAGATTTATTCTGATTTAAAACCATTCTGGAAAGCCTTGACACACATCAATAGTCTTGAGATTATGGTTTTGTGCACCCTTTGCAGGGATGGTTTTTTGAGGCTGGGGGAGGGTTATGAACTCATGAGTGTAGTATTGCACAGGCCACAGGTGCGAAGGTTGCATGAAGCCTTCAGGGCTTTGGTCCTAGCTGTCAGTTTTGATCAAGCCCTTTAATCGAGGTATAATGCTACAACTGCCACACCAGAGGGCTGGAATAAAAACTGGAGTTACCTCAGTTTCAGCTACCTCAACAAAGAGTTCAAGAGACAGCAGTGTCCTTAAATACCTTATATATAAATAAATATGTAAGCCATGGGACTTTATGTGAGCCAGGGCTTTGAAATAGTTAATCAGCTCTGCAGATTTCCAGTAATTACATTGAAGTCAAGATTTAAATAACCAGTCTATCAAGAACATTTCTAAGAGGGAGCTGACCATTACTACATCCAAGAATTTCCAATTGATTTCCCATTTAATTTGGTACCATAATACCTTAGTCAACGTAGATATCATATTTAATTTAAATTAAATATAAGAAAGGCTTTGAGGGATACAAAAACAATAGATTGTACTGTTTTTAAGTCATTTCTTTTATTCTTATGTCATCTTAGGTCACCTCTAATTTTCACAACCCATGTTATTCATTGATTTATTGGAAATTTTAAGACAATTTTATAATGTTTCATCAACTGAACAATCAATACCAAGGGACACAATGTTAAAAATCACAGCCTCCTTTTCAATAAAATAAAATTAAATATGTTGTTTACCCTAACCAAACATCCACTGTCATAATTTATATGGCTAACTGGTACATTTTGCTAATGTTTTTCATGCGTCTGCAAGAACAATAAAACCAAATACAACAATACCTCTGCTTTTGCTATGCAACATTCAGCCTAGAACAATAAGCAATCCTTAGGAAAATTGGACAATAATCTAAACATATAGACAATGCCTGCTTTGTATCTACACTGCTAGTTTCATATTTTCATGCTGTTTGAGCCACTTGGGCTGTAGCTGAGTAATGATGAGGAATCAGTGTTAACATGGGTTCAGTGTTATTGAGATCTCACTCCATCTTTATAACATTCTCTGCCATCGGCACTATAGGAATGACTGTTCACTCATCCTGCCATTACTGAAATATCACTGGTGGTCTGCTGTTAGATAATTGTTCTCATAGAAACACACTTATAACAGTTTAAAGAATGAAGGAAAGTGCAAAGCTGGTTTCACACATCCAGCAACACCAGACACCACGTCATTACCACATGTTTGGTCAGCACTGTTCCCTCCACTTCCTGTCATGTATCAACCTCTTAAAGGGTTAGTTCACCCAATAATTAAAATTCTGTCATCATTTACTCACCATCATTTTGTTTCAAACTCATATGACTTTTCTTCCGTGGGGGGGAGGGGGGAAAGATTTTTAGCAGAATGCCAGCCTCAGTCACCATTCACTTTTGTTGTACGAAATATGTAATGAAAATGAATGGTGGCATTTTGCTTCCTGAAAAAAAGTAATGTGATTTTGGAACAACATGAGGTTGATTAAATCATGATGGAATTGTCTTGTTTGGGTGAAATTATCTTTTTAGGTTTTATTAGAGAATTTGCAGAAAAGAATGAGAACAAGAGAATGAGAATAATTCCCAAATTCGAACAGGATGCTATCATGTCTTATATTAATAAAGTAATTGAGCTGAAAGAAGACTAAAACAAAAAAGTAAGCAGTGATAACTACCCCTTATTTCCTTAAGATCCAGTTCACAGGCTGATTTAAAACAACAGCACTTGTATTTGCATTCTTGTCTCAACCTTGTAGCACCCCTTTAACAGAGTATATTAGAATTGATTGTTCTTTTCTTCAAACCAGATTGTTATGCAGTTTATTGTTCAAGTAAAATCTTTGCAGGAAAGCCACAATTGCCAAGACAGAATACTGCGTGACTGACGGTGTGCATCTTCAGGGTGTGTTATGATGCAGAGCATGTTATCCCCTACACATGTTCTCCTACTCCCTCAACTGCAGGTGTGATGGCTGCATCCAGAACAGAAAAGATTCTTATTCCAAGTTCTCCAAAGAGGCTCCTCGGAATCACTACATATAAACTATCAAACATTTGTGATGTATTGGATCATAAGATGCTACAGATTCCCTTCCCAAATTGCCTGTTCAGCTGCTGAATTACAAAATTACATTAGATTTTAAGATGAGGTAACACTTTTTAGGGATCAGAAAATAGACAGTAATTCATGACAAATAATTACACTTGAAAGTGATTAGATATGGACTTATTTGGCATAATAAAGTATTTATTAAGCCTTTATTGGATGATTTCTTATTCTTGCTTTGTAGCCCCTTTACATTTGCTTTTTTCATAACAATTAGTTTATTAGCTAAAAACAAATCATATCAGTAGCAAGTATGATGCAAATTAAATCCTTTATAGGTTCTCAGTACACTGTGTGAATGTGCAGTTTAAGTATAAAATACATGTAGAATGCATATAGTTTTTCAACAAAGCAGGGAAGGTTAGGGTTAGGTTTAGGGTCAGCAGTTTGTGTAGGGTGTCTGTGGGACTCTATATAATAAACACAATAAACCTGTTGATGCCCCTATAATGTATGGTGGTATTTAATTAGTGGAGCAAATAGCATCTAAATTTAATTGCACGTACTGCATAGGAGATGCTTTTTTTATTTACACTAAGCAACATGTGAATGGTGACCAGACCTTTCAAGCTCCAAAAATCACATAAAGGAAGCATAAAAGTAATCCATAAGACTCCAGTGGTTTAATCCATATCTTCAGAAGCGATTTCATAGGTGTGCATCAGAAACAAATCAATATTTAAGTCATTTTGTACATTCGGAATGTGAAAGTGATTTATGGTAAAAAAAAAAAAAGGATTGGAAAAATCTATCTGTTTCTATCCCAAAGTGATTGCAACGCATTTCATTTTTGGGTGAGCTATCCCTTTAATACTTAATAAGATAAGTAGCCTATTTATTGTATTTCTGGCAGAAATCACATTTTTAAACATTAATCAGACAAAAGCATTGTTGTGTAAAGCAGATGTACACATTCCTCACAATATTTGTGGCCAATCTGAAATGAGTAAAGGTTTTATTCTCTAAGCAGAATTACTGTGCTAATATCCTGGTGAGAAAAGAGCATATTTTGACCGTCATAACCTCTCCATCAGGGTTCCTACCAGCGTGAGGTTATTGAATCCTCAAGAAAATTCCTCAATAAATCAAAAAGACCTTTGGGATTTGTGTAGATGGCAAACAGACAGTTTGTCGTGGTTTTTATTGTGCTAATAAAAGGCTTGTTGATCATGTGGCAAAACCCTGAGAGGCGGACAGTGAAATAAAATCTTAGCATTCCAACAGGCACAGACTGAGTCACAGTAGCCCATTCTTTAACACTTTTGCCAGTTTACCATACAATTATATTTTTACATGAACTTCAGTGTTTTGTAAGTGCCATTAAAAGTGCACTCAGTAATTTCTTGTTCATGTCATCTTGGATTTATACTGACAACTAGGATCATGGATGCAGCATTATTCAAATGCAATAGTTTTCAGTTACTGATGCCATTATAGAAAATCACTATTCACAGTCAGCTATTACTAATTTAATCCATGTGTTAAGTTTCACAGGAATAATACATCCTAACTGTGTTAGCCACAGCTTTATGCTGAAACAAGTACTGTAATACTATGACATAGTAGTACAATGTGACAGGGCGGAGTGTGGGGCCGGGTCGTGATTCCACACACCTGGCCCCTAATCAGGCTAATCAAGCCTCAGAGAGGGATAAAGGTTGACTAGAGACTGCAGTGGGACAGAGAGATATTTACGGACAGCTGTCCAACACTTTTGTGTGTTTGTCTTATTTATTAGTTACTCATTAAAGTATTATTTATTTCGTCAAGCCGGTCCTCGCCTCCTCCTTTCCCTTTAACCCCCTTACACTGGTGCCAAAACCCGGGAAGGAGGAGAGATGCGCCTTAGTGAGTCCTTGCCACTACCATACACCCCAACAGAGCAGCCGCGGCCAACCACCGGAGGACGGAGGAGCCCGGCCACCTGAGAGCGGATGAACGGCCGCCAACCGCAAATGCAGAAGGGGTCCCTGGCTGACCTCCTGGAGTGGGAGAACCACTGCCAGGTGCGGGGGAGACTCCTTCTGTTTCCCGAGAACACAGTGAGCCAGAAGATTGCCTCTGATCCGTCCGGGGAGGCATGGCTGTCGTCCGTTGGAGGTTGGAGGAGTGGAAAGGTGCTATATTAGCTTCTTTAATGCTATTATAATATGTCCTTCTGATAAACAGTAAATTAACTGCAGTGTCATACAGTACAATGGAAAAAAAATTCTCATATGGCTTTGTTTTCAGATCTCTTCATAAATCTCAGAGAAAGTGATTTTCCTTTTACAAGGATGAGCAATTTGTTTATCCAAGTCTGCCTCACAGCCTCTTAGCTTTAACGTTCTATTATAATGTCAAAGGAATTTATGAGATTTTTTGGTAGGTATTGCAGATGTTTGTTTTGTCTTTCTTCCAAACAGACTTTTCCAAATATTTACTATTTTCAAATGTATTCTGTAACAGTCAAGTAGGATAGCATCTTGCCCACAGCACTAGTGCAATCATAACATTATTTTGAAATCTGTTCAAAGCACTTATGACACACAAGAGCAGGTTTTAATGAAGTTCACTGATCCCAAAGTTTCACGATTGTGTTGTTATTCTCATTACATTGTTTGTGCTGTAGGCATTGGTATACAATAGCTTCATTTATTGCTGAAAAGCAGCTTGAGATATACATTCCACTGTAAACACTAATAGTTATCTCAAATTGTGAAGAAGAAAAAATCGTTCACTCAAATTAAGCTTAATTTTTAACGGTACACTCTAAACCCTAAAGTGGT
Organism: Moxostoma hubbsi; assembly: GCA_032164185.1. Taxonomy (NCBI): domain Eukaryota; kingdom Metazoa; phylum Chordata; class Actinopteri; order Cypriniformes; family Catostomidae; genus Moxostoma; species Moxostoma hubbsi. The sequence goes on along the minus strand of JAVLUX010000007.1, from coordinate 27,067,473 downwards.
CATTACTGAAAATATTTAAGTGGTCCTAATTAAACTGTACTTGAAATGTCACATTTTGGAATCATGACTTAAATATATACATACCTTAAACTTTGGCTTCAATTAGTACTAACTCACAATTATCAAGTACAAAACTGTGACTGTGTGGAATATCCATTAGCCCTTGTGATTGAATAAATTATAAATGTTTGATCAAAACAAGGATACTTATGCAGAAAAATAATGATTGTTTTTGAAAAATGTATATCATTTTAATTCTTATGATTATTGTTGTTGTTTTGTTGTAGCTGGTTTATGGTTGTTTATAGTGTGTGAACTCACCATCTACAGTAGATAATAAGTGTTACAACTGGTGAACTTGGAGACTGATATATTTATGCCATTCTTCTTCACTCAATTGTACTTTACAAGATATGTGCACTAAGAATTACAGCAAAATCCAACATGCCATATGGTTAATGGAGATTCCATTCATACTTACTTTATACACTATATGATGTGCTATATCTCAATTTAATAATTAAAGAAAAACGTATCATACTTTATTCGCAGATGAGTTAAGTTTACTTGTAACTAGATAACATTACTTAAAAACAATTAGTAAAAAAAGTACACTTTACTTGAGCCAAATAAGTATGTTTACTTAAAAAAGTAAGGTCAACTAATTAGATTTTACAGAGTAACTTTCATTACCACTTTAAAATATAACTGTTTCAAAATATCATCCCAATTTTAGTCAACATAATTCTGAATTTAATATTAATTCTACATTCTGAAGTTAATAAATGGTATTGACATGTAGAACTTTTACAAAAATATTTGGTTTAATAGCATAAACAAACCATCATATTCTTTTAAATGTATCTTTCGGTAATGTAGTCTATACTCAGCCGAGTTACCCAGGCTCAGCCTACATATAACTAATTCAGAGCCTGATAGAATATACACATATTCATTGTCTATAAGAAATGTGAGGAACTTTTCACATTTTGTACAAGATATTTTGGTCAGATTGTTTGATATTGGTTTAACATTAACTTTTGATTAACAACTATAGGCTTTAAAATGTTGAAGGATGACATTTTACTCATCACAAGGCAAGAAATAGATTTGCAATTTGGTTGTCACTTGAAAATGTGTTACTGTCACTTACATTCATTACAATCCTGTATGACATTTTAAAATGTTAGACTGTTAAGAAACTGGTAATGTTTTTCATTAAAGGTAATGTAGGGACATCTGGCCTCGCTTGTTAATTATACGTGTGATAGCTTTACTGTTATTAATTAGCTGTTCTCTTCATAGTAAAGTTTAAATAAAGTAAAAGCATACTTTTTTGTGAATTTTTTGTTTTTGTCTCTTATCTTACAGAGATATAGAGATTTTTTTATAATTTTATTGCAATGTGTTGAAGCACTTATTAGGACTCAGTTTCAAATGAAAGCATCCATTTTCTATGATGTCTCAGAGCTTGTGCATTAGATTGAGTGACTAGATCACACCTTGAGGGGGCTGAACAAGCCTCCAAACTGTGATGGTTGTGAAGCTTTTGAACATCATCACCTAGCTGAGGAGGAGCAGTTAGAATGAGCAAGCCCTATTGACATTTTCTGAGCTGTTATAGGACAATTAGGATGCCTAGGGTGGGGGCTCTTTACTTGGGGTCGTGTATGAGAGAGCAGCCCACGTCAGCCGGCATCGGTCTAAATCCAGTATCCTGACGTAGCAGACATGATACAACAGAAAGAAAATTTGAAAGGACTGAAAAAAACTCATCACATGCCTGTTGTCAAAATGAGTCAGTTGTTATTTGACCTTTTTTAATACCACTGAACAATGATGATGATGAGACATTCAGAGTTAATGATCTATTTGTATTTTTAAATTAGATAAATGCTTATCAACTGTTTTTAAGTCAGTAGAATAATTGAATCAGTTCTCATCGAGAGTAAGCTGAAATCTGACTTTGCACATGCTGTATTTTTGCTATTTATGAAATGGATTTTGTCTAGCATACTTAAAAGTATATAATATATGATTAAAAAAAATTTTAGTATACATTTTTAATGCAAATGTTTTATGGAACACTACTAAAATGAATAAACCCTTTGTTACCATACACAACAACCTTTTGTTACCAAAGTGTTATCCTTGTATTCTTACACAGTATTACTTTGTGCACTATGTTTGCAAAATCAACACTGATTAGTTTCCCCCTATTTAGCCATGATTGCAATCAGAGCCTTCTCTACAGCATGTGAAGTCAGTGGTCAGTTTCTGATGCTGTGCTTATCTAAAAGTTAGTTGAATATTCATCTGGTTAACTCATGCTATCAATAATGCTGTTACTAAACTGTAACTAAACTACACAGACAGAGAATGATTGAAAAGCAAATACAAACGGACGGCAAATAAAGGCATAAATGAATTATCAGATAGCTCTATGTGTATGGGAGCACTAAGGAGTTGGAACATAATCTGTCTGTTGGAAGCAAGTTTTATTATATATGCCTCAAGGGACCTTGCAACTACATGGCAGAGAAATCAGATTTAGTATTACAGACCCAGATCGAGACAAGAGCCATACGTCTCTATCATCTCTTTTTACCACTGTCTTATTACAAGTTTAATTTAGAAACTATGCAAATGTGTCACTGTATATTTTTAAATTATATTGAAACAGATATGTTTTCTTTAATTCTGTGGAACTTAAGACACTGCTAGCGGCAAATATGACCCAAAGTGACCTTTGCAATATCTGTTTTCAGCAATAACATACTGTCACGATTTGCAGTAGCAGAGGCAGGTCCCAATTGCAGAGAGAAAAACAGAAGATTTATTTAATGCAAAAATCAACGGGAAAAACAGAGTCCAATACAGGCAACCCTCTGAGGCGAGTCTGGGGCAGACGAACAGAAACAGGACCGGCCTGAACTGACAGAACAGATAAGGCACTGGAAAGAGGACTGTCATGAGACGCAAAACAAGATGAACTGGCACTGGACAGTACACAAGAGGAGACTCAAATAGGGAGAGAAAGCAACAGGTTTACATTCAGGACAGGTGTAACAGATTAACTAACAATGGGCAAACAAGGAGGCAGAGTATGACAGAGGACTGAGAGACACAAGGAAAAACAGAAACAAAACAAAACCACGTGCTCTCACAAGACACAAACTCCCGAATGGCACGAGTGCACATCGCCCAGACAATAATGAAATATGTGTTCATGCCAATTGACAGATAAGATGAGAGAATGCAAGGCAATACCAAAGCAATGACATGCATTCTCACACTAGACAAAGCCTGAGCGTACATCAAGAGGCAAACATCTCACGATGCATGCAACTGGCGACAACACAAATAAACCTGAAAGCTCAGACCGAAGTGACCGAACCTCAGCACAACATGAAGACAGATCGAAACCTGGGCGTGCAGAGCAAAGCAAGTGCAACGCAAAGTTTGTCCGCCTTAAGAGAGACACAAAAAATATATAGTACATGCCACCAAGATGGCATAAGCGCAATGCACTCAAACCAATAAAAGACAAGACATGGAGCACGAGTGTCCAGATCCCAACACCGACACTGAACCAGGCAAGGAAGTTAGGATCCAGACACCATGCTCTGGACATGAAACACAAGACTAACTGAAGAGCGCACGGCAGTGAAAAGACAGACATAGAACAATGATGTCACGATCCTGTCACACAAAAACCCAGACTAACAGAGTGACAGGACCGTGACATTACCCCCTCTCAAAGGGACGCTTCCTGGCATCCCAAAAATAGGAACATCAATCAATAGACAAGACAAACAGAATGAGTACTGACACAAAACAAAAAAAAAGAACAAAAGAAAGGGAGGGAAGGTAAAACAACCAAGGAAGAAGTTTAAGGAAAGGAGTGGGGTCTGGTGGCCTGGGGGGAGGCTTCAGGGAGGGGACTGGGTAGAGTGGTCTGGGAGGAGGTTTGAGGTAAGGAATGAGGGAGGAGAGGAAGGGCAGCAGACTGGGCGTCTGCTGGGCAGGGGTCAGAGGACTGGGCGGCGACTGCTGGACAGTGGTCAGAGGACTGGGTGGCAGTCAATGGACAGGGGTACGAGGACTGGGCGGTGGCCACTGGACCGCGGTCAAGGGGCAAAGAAGTTGTTGGTGTGGGGTCCTGCAGTGCTGTGGCCGCTGGGAACTGGACTGACTCGATGACCGCAGCGGAATTGGGCAGGCACGTCGACAGCATCAGGGGACTGGACAGACACAATGACCACAGGGAACAGGACAGGTTCATCGACAGACGCAGTGGTTGTTAATGCTGGCAGTGCCTGGGAAACGCCATCCTTCTTCTCCGCCTCCTCTTTCGGATAGTTCGAAGCACTGTTGTGGTAATGGTAAAACCTCTTTATGTGATCTGCATGCTGCCGAGCAGGAGAACCAGTAAAAAAATGGCCAGAGAAAAAGAGATTTATTTTATACAAAAAATACTAACCTGAAGGGTAAAAAAAACTTTCCTTACAAATATATATTTAAGGCAGTGGCTATTTGCACTAAGTGCAAATAGTGGCAGATACTATTTTACCTCTGTTTAAATACTAACATACAGTATAAAGTCATCACTGCAGCATTTTTATTGTGTTTATTTGGAGTCCCACAGACACCTACACCAACCCCTAACCCTGCATTACAAAAATTAAACATGGTTTTACCACAGTAACCATAGTAACACCATGGTCTTTTTCTAGTAAAATCATAGTAACCACAAAATTAAACATGGTTATTATTAACTACTATTAACAACATGTTACTGTAGTAAAACTATGGTTAGTATATCAGAACTATATAGTTTCCAACAAAACACATTGTTACTACAATATTACAGTAAAACCATGGTTAATTTTATCCAGATCAAATCCTTCTCTCAACACCGACCTTCACTGTGACCAAATCACTGCGATGAATCTCTTTTGTTTTTATTTATTACTATAAGTAGTATTATAGGAAATATTATAAGTAGAGAAGTGGGAAAAAAATATATCAAAGGGTGGAATTCGAACAGCATGGCATCACATAACCTACACATAACATTGTTACACCCAAAGCTACTACAGCTACGCATAGGAACGCCAGACTATTGGAGCACAAATAGTCACTTAGTTATTCAATCTCTTAATCCACTAAGGGTGTGTTCACACTTTGCAGGCTTGGTTCAATTAAAACGAACTATGGTGTGATTGCTCTTTTAGTGCGGTTCATTTGAACAAGGCTGAATGCTGCCATCCGATCCTTGGTGCTGACCCCTGAACAGTGGGTCTCGATCCGCTTCCACACGAACTCTGGTGCAGTTTGACTGATATATAAAAGCAGTATGGACCAAAGACGTCTAAATGAACTAATAACAAGATGTGATGTCGTAAGATGCGACCCTAAAAATCATGTGATTTGATAGCATTGAAAGAGCAGTAAGAGCGGTGTACGCAAAACAAAATGAGTAGAGGGTAAACATGGAGCAATGAGGAGGTAAAGTTCCTTATTAACATTTTGTCTGATGAGCATATTTCCATTATACTGGAAAAATGCACAAAATTGTTCAAAATGTTCAGTGATAGGTTAAGGGAAACTGGGTCCAACGAGCACATTTAGCCCAGCAGCATGCATTGTTTAGGATGTTCGGCAAGTTCCGTCACAAAATATACGCCATAAAAGCTGTCCAATCAGGCTGTGACCTTATCCCAATGCCTTTTGTTTTGTATCTATATGTTCGTGTTAAAAATGCCAGTGTGAACGCTAAGCGAACCAGGACTAAATGTATGATTTTTGTGTTTATTATTTTATTTATTTTTTGGTCCAGACCAAGAGAACCAAGTGAACTGAACTACAAGTGTGAACACACCCTAAATGTCTAACCCGTTAACCAGTTTAATGACTCTGGCCCATCGCGATAATTTCAAATATTCCCACCTTGATTTGATCAGCAGTTGACCTCAAATAAATATGTCATGGCAGTCTTTAGTTTGGTCTGAGCAGTTGTTGGCGAAGTTAGTGTAAATAGACTCTGCCAATAATATGGGCTGTTTGCACTTTTTGTAGACACTCTTTTTAAGGCAACTATTCGTATTTACAATTTGTCTCGACATGCGTTTTTGAAACCTGAAGTTCTTATTCACTTGACACTGTCTAAAAATGTGCCTGCATGAGACACTTAAGAAACAGCGAGACGCAGTGCAGCAGTCAAGGACGTTCGTCCAGCCCGTGTTTACAGAGGAATACAACAACAACAACAAAAAAAAACATCCGGCGAACGCAAAAACATACCCGAACCCGCCGGACCTCTAACGTGAACCGTTCTAAGAGTGCTGACAACGGCGTATTCGTGCGTGTACCCAGAAAAACATATCACTTGAGCGGTACGTCCCGGGCCCCACGCGATTACGTGGTTTGCCTTCCTAGCATATGTATTCCTTGATTAAAGTGATTAAAATGGGGGAAAGGGTTGTATTAGTTTTAATCATGTCTCAGTTGCATTATTTAATTCATCTATTAGGCTATGTTTGCTGCATGAGCATGAGCAAGAATCATAAAAGAAATTCGTCACCTGAGTTGTAGGCCTATTACTCATGTGTTTATCAGTGACGTTGGCGTTGTTGGGGGCAGAACTCATGTCATTCCCACCGCCCGTCTCCTTTTTACACAAGGCACAGCAGCGTATATAAAGCACTTGAGTAGCGGGTATAGGACAGATCTGCAAGTGGACAACTTATTTCGGAAAACCTCGCAAAAGAAGCAGGCGACGATTGCTTGAAAAGCACACTGGAGCAAGAAACTTCAAGTTTGCAATCCAGAGAAAACAGCTCTTTAGGTGTTGAAAGTAAGTTTGTCTCCTTCACACAGAACACGTTTTTGTGTCCGCTCGCGCTCTCTTTCCATTGTTTTCCAATGTACATTTTGGTAGTTTTTTTCAGTGCCTCGCACAGGAGCGCAGCGTTTATAGGCGCCTGGTCCAAGTTCATACTTCACTGGAAAAGTGATTGATTGTCCAGAATAGTAGGAGCAATATGAAACAATAGACACATAGAAATTTAATTTGATCGCGTGCTTTAAAACAGACTGTGTCCTTCATACAGCGGCTCGTTGCTATGCTGCTATAATTGCATTGCTTTTATTTGTTTTATTAGTTTTAGTCTTTTGGTTCACCTGAATAATAGTTCCGACAAAAAAATTGAATTCCAAAAATAAATGATTTAAAATTAGTTCGTGAGTAGCCTATTAATTTTAAGCCGTCGAATGTTTAGTTGATTGCTCTGTAACATGCACAGTGAAACATGCACATTTTAAAACTGTGGTTTGCACAGCTACTAGCCTATATAGGTAGACGGTACAATTCTTCATGTCAAAAACATGCTTTTCCACCTGTTGTTGCTCGCGCTCTCTTTTCCTAAAACTCTTGTTTCATTTAACCGTTATAAGTATACATGTGTTTTACCTTGTGCAAGGGGGCAAACGAGAGTTTTATTTTTCAGATGGCCGTCATGCTGAAGCCCTGGACCGTCATAGCTACTCTCCTCTTCTGCGTGCTCCTGTGTCTCGGGACCTTTGTAGAAGCCTATCCGCCTAAACCAGAGAATCCTGGTGATGATGCTCCTCCGGAGGAGCTTGCCAAATATTACACCGCGCTGAGACATTACATCAACCTTATCACGAGACAAAGGTGAGCAAGATACTCTGTGTTATAGAATAATGTATGCGCATATACTGTACCTTTCCTGTAACTATGCAAATTTGCTTTAAACGTTTTTATTACCCAATCTTTAAAGTGTGACCATGATAAAGATCATTTCCAGTTGGTATAGGCTATACTATTGGTCTCTCAAATATCATAATGTATCTGGGAAAATGACATGTTCCTCTGCTAGGATTCCAAAATGTCATTATGGTCCAGCCAAAGTCTCTCCATAAAACACACTTAAGTGATAAATTATGAACAGATGCACATTTGAGAAGCCTATGAAATTCAATAGGCTTCTCAGCTATCATAGATGAATGTCTTTCTCTGCTCTGCCCTATTGGACTAAGTTAATTTACATATTTATAGTCTCCTAACAGGTCTTTGACATTTAAGACATAGACAGTGAGTGGCACGTTCCAATTAAATTTTACTCTACATTTTCCACCCTCACCATATATCTCAATTCCAGGTTGGTACCTTTTATAAGTCTGCATTTGTATTTCTAGAGAGAACCTTCATTTCAGCTCTATGACGCCATTACTCCACAAAAGAAACAGGCAACGGATGTAACAGATCAAAATGAAAACAGTGATGGGTTTCAGATGATATATTATGAATATCTGATATAGACATACAGACTTGACAGGTCAAGCAGAGTCATGACAGCATTAAATGAAAAGCGGCCTCTGTATAAAGTGTCTGTAACGAGGAGCAGGTGAGATTCTGTAGAAGTCATGTATCAAAAATAACATTCACATTAGGTTTGTCTCAGACTCACTGATGTTACTCGTAGGCCTCTATCGAGGATGAATATAAGCATGAAATTACTTTGTTTATTTGAGTGCTGCACTGCCTCCCTTTAGCTTTTTTTTATAGCTTATTCATCTCAAAGATTCTGTTCTGAAAGAAAGCAATTAGTAAGCATATGAACATGAAGGGACACATCTAAACCTTTCTCACCATTTCCACCAAGTCTTCTCTAGAGAAGTGTTTTTTTTTTCAATTCATGAAAATCATTCTCTAATATTCGACCCCTTCCCAGTCCGATGAAGAGGAACCCCCCCCCTTCCCCCACCCCCAACAAAGTTACCCATTAAAGTGATCCTAATTTCCCCCCTCTGTATGACTCTGCTGGATCATATGATTCTAGCATATTCAGCTGACAAGCAGTCTAAAAACATTCCTAAATTAGATTTATTAAGAGATATGGGGTGAAAAGACTTTAATCAGTGATTGGCGACTGACAGATAGAGTGAGCTGAATGGTTCTTCTTCATACTTTATCTGTCTACCTCTCCACTTTTGCACATCACAGAGAGCTCACTGTGTGATCAATTTGAAATCATTATTTCACTAGTGAAAATGTTCTCATGTAAGCTACATGGTTGTAATAAGGTAATGAGAGAATAAATTGTCATTTTCTTCCACTTAGGTACGGAAAAAGGTCCACCTCTGAAGATGTGTTGGCAGAGTTGCTGTACGGGGATGACACAGAGCACAAACAGAGATCAAGGTGAGACTTTGCGTTCAAACCCTTTCTTACTTTTGCAATGAGAGTTAATTTTTTGAGAGATTGCATTTATTCAATTTAATGTGAATTGCTAACAGATAAGTCAGTTTAATTATGAACAAATGTAAGAGTTATGATAATGTTATACCCAAAATGCGGTGTAAATTTCTCAAATCCTTGAGGACGTGTGGTGTGTTAATGGGAAGGGGGAACAACTGATGAATTCCTCACACCTGTTTAGGAATCAGGGGACAGATGGGATCCCTGGCTTTTCTCTCTGTCCGTCAAAAAGGGAGTGGGCAAGGGAACATGACGCACACAGAATATCTGAGAGACCTTGACATTTAACAACCCTAATTAGGCCTCAAAAAAGAAGAAATCACACTGTGCTTAAGCTTAATAATTGAAAACGGGAAAAACTCATTTATTCTTACACCAAAATCATTACAGAAAGGATAATGGTAAAATACTTATGGAAAACAAAGTGTTTATTTATATGGTGGAATTTGTATTAAAGTTCAATGCTAATGAGAAGATTGAATGAGTTTTATTAAAGGGTGACCCAATATCAGCTATTTCTTTGATTATTCTTTTTTTTATCAGTCTTAACGTATTGAATAAGGATTATGTAGAGAAAACTAGACATAATGATTTTTCAGTTAGTATAACATCTATATCCCTCTCTTTCAGATATGATGACTCTTTTATGTGGTGAAGTTCAGTGACCCCCAGTGTGTTGACTGTCCTGAGCTAAGCCCTCCTGTGCCTCCCACAGAAAACCTCCAGACAACCATATGAGAGCCAGTCACCATCTGAGAACCTAATTCACCTCTTTATAAAGGCCTTCTTTTTCTTTCATGCTCACAGAACAAATCTAATTTTAATTTGTACATAAGTATTATAATAGAAGCTATTAATGGGAATGTACATGTGTATACTTCATTGTGTCATACAGACATTATACTTTTTTGTTTGTACCATGTACATTTTTCTATGTCATTAAACATTTATTGGATGAAATTTATTGTCGATTTATTTTGTTTTGGTGGTCTTTGAACAGGCATGTATAGGGCTTTTTTTAAACAACTTTTTTTCAATTAAACTCTCAAAAAACGAAATAACTACTTTTATCTGGTCAAATTTGGATTAGGCCTAACCCAATTTATATATATATATATATATATATATATATATATATATATATATATATATATATATATATATATATACAGTATATTAATACAAATTCCAAAAGTTTCCTTCTCTTCGTATTCATTATGTCAGATTATTTCCAAATGACCAGCAGATGTCACCCCTGTAATGTTAAATAAGATTCCGTTTGAACCCACATAAATTAATCGTGTAACTTCAACGTAAATTACTTTAATGTTCTAGACTATTTTTAGTTAGATTTCAGTCTCAACAGGGGAAAGAAAGAAAGAAAGAAAGAAAGAAAGAAAGAAAGAAAGAAAGAAAGAAAGAAAGAAAGAAAGTAAAGAAAGAAAGGAAAGAACTGTTTAAGCCAATTTTAACCATATAATTAGCCTCCATGTGTCAGTTCAATTCAAACCAGGGCTTGTCTGAAGGCGTTGGGTCACTATTGTCAACAAATATGTTTAAAATATGTTTAATGCTTTAATTTTGTGGGGTCCTTACGAATATAAACATGTTTAACCACTTTATAAAACGAAAACGTCCGTCGAATATCTATTGAACCCCTAACCTAGCTGATTGGCGTTGTTATGTAAATTAACGTAGACCGTTTAAAGCTTGGGCTGTCGAGAACATTCCATAGCAGAGCAACAGACTGGTGGGTCCCACCTACTGAGACGCGTGAGTGTTGCCGCTTTATGTCAACGCAACGGCTAGACTCTGAATTGATGCTTAGTGGCGATTCAGACACCTCATCAAAACAACGTAACGAAGCGCTTAAGATACGGGGAAGGTTAGTATCTCTTTTTATAAGACACATTTCATGTTCAGAGTCTTGTTTTTTATGTCGTTCTTCTAACGTATTATAATGTTCCATTCAAGATATTCAATGCGAAACGATCAATAGGGTTAAGTCAAAACTCTCCCATAGTGTTTGTTGTCGTCGTATTGTTGTTAATATGTGGTTACGAATGATTAGATATGAATCATTTATTTGTTGTTTAAGGCGTATTTAGGTTAAAAAGCTGTAGCTTTTCTCTATCAGCTTCTTTTTCCTTCATTCATCATACAAGTGCAGATGCGAATGGTATATTTGATCATTATGGGCTGCATCAGATATTTGTTGGTGTCTCGCGTGCGTCCATATTGATGGCGATGATTGAAATGGTGCGCGTGAACCTGCTGTTTCTTACTTCTTAAATTCTGCCTTCTGTAATTCACACATAATTGTAAAAATAAATAAATAATATAAAAGCCAACAAAAAAAGGAGTGAATATAGAAGTATATTTACTTAATGTGCTATTTTTTTCTTCTGTATGAAATGAGCAATTCATAATTTTAACCATAACCACTATAAAGATTATCTGACCATGGGGAATCATGACAATCAAAGACACTAATAGCATTTATATATTTGAGTGTAGCTCATCCACTGTCCATTTTAAGAAATGGCTTTCTTTCTGATGATTATAACCTTATAAAGAGCTGTATAATTATATTTTTATATTCTTATATAATTATATAAGTGCTACACGGTGATGCATAATGCCTTTTGATTAGCAAAAATGAAAAAAAAAATTTGTTTAGCAAAGCATAATACAATTATAAAATAAATGAAATCCTTGCCAAGATATGATATCTGCATGGTGTGTTTGGTGAGTGTACAAAAACAAAATGAATGGCACTGGTAACACTTTACAATAAGGTTTCATTTGTTAACATTAGTTAACTTCATTAGTTAACGTGAAATAACAATGAATAATATTAATCATTTATTCATTTAAATGTTCATTTAATCCATCCATCCATCCATTGTCAACCGCTTATCCTGTGTACAGGGTCACAGGGGGGGCTGGAGCCTATCCCAGATTAACATTGGGCAAAAGGCGGGGTACACCCTGGACAGGTCGCCAGTCATTTAATCATATAGTAATACATTTTTAAAATCAAAAGTTGTATACGTTAACATTTGTTAATGCACTATGAACTAACAATGAACAATTGTATTTTTATTAACTAACATTAAAAAAGATTTATAAATGCTGTAAAAATATAATGTTCATTGTTAGTTAATGATACCTAAGGCATTAACTATTGGTAACAAATGGAATGTTATTGTAAAGTGTTACCATGGCACTGTTACAATAGCAGATTAGGAAAGTGTTCACACACACATACATGAATATTTATGTGCTGTCAAAAGCAGGTGATTAGAAGCAAACAATAATCTGGCATAGTCGGCATGGTTCCTTAAAGAGGAAGCAGACATATTTGTGTGCATTAGTTACAGATGGGCCATGCCTTTCTATGGCTCAAGGGAGCAGATGGAGAGCATGGCTACATGTGATGTGGGTTTGGCCAGACTGGGCTGGGTCTAGCAAAGGAGATCCAGCGGGGTCTGTTGGAAGAATGAGAGTGGAAGGGGCTGGGGAGTTCAGGAGTTGCTAAGGAATGTAAAATTCACCATCCCGTCTATTTACCAATGGCTGGAGGAAGACCCCCTTGTGCCTTTTCACAGGGTGATATTACTCAGATGTTGCGCTGGCATTCATACCTAGACAAAACACACCAGAGCAGGTTTATTTGATGAGACTGGAATGTGAGGCAGCATCTCATACTGTTTGGATGTCAGCTCTTGGAGACGTCAGTGAGGGCAAATATTAGCAGATCGGTGCTCCTCAGAAGCTCTTTGCATTAGTAATGCTTTTAAGATCTAATAGGCTAATTTCCTTTGTCTAAGGTCTGAAACATCCTGTTTTAACCCTGGACTAATTTTACACATATTCACATATACTATTTTGGATTCTATATTTTGCTATTATTACAACTGTTAATTATTCTAAATGTTAACACTTTATAACAAGTCATTAACAAACATTAATGCATATTTTAATGTTTCATAGATCATTTAGTTAAAAAAAAAGATAACTAACTAAAAGGTCATCGACACTTTAAATTGTCTGAGGTCATAAAAATTAGAAATCTTTTATAAATCGAATTTAAAACCCACAAGTCAAGTTATTAGGAATATAATCCTGTGTCTATGTTGGCTTCATATATAAAAACAAAATATTTCTAGCATGTTTTATGTTTTATGTGTTGTCTGTATTATATTTCAAAATGTTTTATGTGTTGTCTGTATTATATTTTGTCACCTTGCAACAAAATGACAACCTACATTTTTATGAAAATTCATACATAATTTACGAGTTGGCTGTTTCGGATGGTCTTGCAAGATGTTGTTCGCTCGTACGACTTCATCACGTGCAAATTCCCGGTTGTCTAATACAGAAGAGAGTTTAGTGCACGAGGTGTTAAGCATATACTTATTAATATTATGCACTTACCCAAACCCTTCTAAAATGAACCAATCAGTAGAGTGTAAAGATGATATGAAACTGTTGCGAGTGACAGAAGCAAGTAATTGTAGTGTATTAGATGGAAACGATGTCCAGCGATGTCATTGGCTGTAGTGAAAGTTGTTGGAATTCAAACGAGTGCATTCGCACGATATCATACGAATTAGCCAAATTTAGAAAATTCATATGAATCCTGATGATTTCACCATGAGATTGTGTTGGCCTGGTTAGTACCTGGATGGGAGACCTCTTGGGAAAAACTTGCTGCTGGAAGAGGTATTAGTGAGTCCAACAGTGGGTGCTCACCCTGTGGTCTGTGTGGATCCTAATGCCCCAGTATAGTGATGGGGACACTATACTGTATAAAGGTCCTGACCAAATTACCCCCATTGTCCCTTCTCAATCATGGCCTCCTAATAATCCCCATCCATTAATGGGCTCAATAACTATACTCTCTGCAATGGTGGTGGTTGAAGAGAGTCCCCTGTTCACTGTGTGTGTATAGTGCTTTGAGTGTAGTGTCCGAAAAGCGCTATATAAATGTAATGTTCATTCATTCATTCATTCACATGGCTTTGATTTGATGGCCAAAAGTTTTCCAATTCAATTATTAATAATATTTGAAAGCAAACTTTTTTCAATGCTTTAATAAATAAATAAAAAATACTTAAAGATTATTCTGCATTACTCATGCCAACATGTCTTGTTTAAAGAATTTCAGCTTGATTTTTACTGTCTTCAGATGGTTACACCACATGACATTTTTACTTTAAGCCTAAATATCAAAATGACAGTTTGAACTCAACAATTGAAAGCATCTTCATCGTAGAAAATGTATATTCAAGTAATTGTTTTGTGTGAATTGCATTTTTATGTATTTTTTTATTAACTCAATAGATTTTTTTTTTTACATCACATCATTCACCCAAATTAACTTTCAAAATAATTTAATATTCATTCAAATGGATTCATTTATTCACTTATTAATGTATGTTATTATAAAGCATTAGCTTATACATATATTGTGCATCGTAAGCATTTTTTCCTTCATCCTATCATACTTACGGAGCGATAAGGAGCTCACTACAGTTTGAACTGCACGTTGTTATGTTCATTATTTACAGTTGTATGCAAGCACTTTTAAAAGAGGAGAAATGTATGTACTAACACATTCTCAAGCCCATCCTGGAAGAGTGTGCCTTTAGGTTAACAATTAAACCTGTTTGTTTTGTGTGGGTTGATAAAAACAAGAAAGATGAAGCCCTGGGGTGCTCTGTGATTAAAGATGGTACAGCTAGTGGACAGACAGAGGTCTTCACAACACCCATATAGGCACAAAGAAGGCACAACCATCATACAATGTATAAAGGGCCATTTTTAACATGGGGGAAAGTGTTGCTGGAAATAAGCTGGGTGAGATATTTGAGTCAGATTTCATATGAGTTTCTGTGTTTGCCTGAACTGAACCGACACTTCATCCCAGTATAGCAGCATTACTTTGAGCCCTGTCATGATCGTGAAAAGCAAGAGTGTGAGAATGAGACAGAGGTTTGTGTGCGGTCTGACCTCTCTGTCCTGCTGGGACTGATCTCAGAGCTACAGTACATAAGCAACACATTCCTGCTGGCATCAGAAAGCTACATGATCAGAGAACCTATGCAATGCCATTTCTTGTATGTTTTGCTGATTTATTTAAATGTGATCAAAAGTGTTTTTATTTAATGGCCCTGCAAATTAGTAATTTAGAAGTTAATTGAATCATTCAAAGGTTATAAAGACCTTACAGGAATTAGGGTTTCCTACAAAGGAGTCTTCAAAAGTATACTAATTTGACCTTTTTTACCCCCAGTAGGTCATGTTTTAAGAAGAAATTAATTCCACTCTGTAGTAGTAGCATTGCAATAGTCAATAAAAATAGCATTACAATTTTTAAGATATTCCGGCATCCCAGATTTCATCTTAATTTCCAGGAAGCTGTAATGTAAGTCAGCTGTTTTTTTTTTCTTACAGTGATGGACCAGTCACTTAACTAATAACCTACGTAATATGTGGGAGAAAAAGCGTTTCTATAGCAACCACCTGTGAAAAAGTTTTCCATGCGTGTATTTAAGAGATTTTCAGGAATCGTATTTCTCTCCCATTATTTGAGTTGAAAGTGTCATAATGCCAATAGAACCATGAGCAGTTAATGCTCTCATGGGAAGATCCCTCTGTAAGATGAAATAATGCAGGCTGTGTAATTGCCTTTAGAGTAAACACACGTCATTTATAACATGCTAAGCACTGTATCAGTACATGTATTACATAATACATCATGCTTTGTAATTCAGAAGTAATATGAGTGCAGCTTCTATTCATGATAAAGTGTTGTGAAAAAACAACAAACATC
Organism: Moxostoma hubbsi; assembly: GCA_032164185.1. Lineage (NCBI taxonomy): Eukaryota > Metazoa > Chordata > Actinopteri > Cypriniformes > Catostomidae > Moxostoma > Moxostoma hubbsi. The sequence goes on along the minus strand of JAVLUX010000007.1, from coordinate 27,051,346 downwards.
CAGACCAACAAAATAGGTACTAGTTTGCATGATAGACAATTAGTGAATAATAGTGAATGTGTGTGTGTGTGTGTGTGTGCAACTGAGAGGGATTGAAGTTGTGTCAGGTTTTAAACTCATAACCATAGTGTTACTAATAAAGTGCTCAGTGAGTGTATATCATGAAAGGGATCATATAGAATCAGCAACTCATTAGGGCAAAATAAAACCTGACAGAGTGATTTGGACAATTTATCAAGTCTTACATCAAGTCAAATCATTTTTATTTGTATAGCGCTTTTCACAACACACATTGTTTCAAAGCGTCTTTACAGAAAAATCATGCATTAAAAGTAATTAAACTGTAATATCTGTGAAGTTTTAGAGTCATCATTGTGTAGTTTGATTAAGTATGATTGTAAATTGTGTATAAAATAAATAATTAAATAATAATTGTATTTATAACCCCAGTGAGCAAGCTGAAGGCGACTGTGGCAAGGAACACAAAACTCCATAAGATGTTGATTAATGGAGAAAAATAACATTGGGAGAAACCAGACTCACTGTTGGGGCCAGTTCCCCTCTGACTAACATCATGAATGTAATGTCAATACTAATAATGCATAATGCAAGTAATGGTTTAAAATTATTAAAATATTTAAGTGTTAAGGGTCAGTGTTTAAACAAAGATGTTGTATGAACTGTAAGATATCACCATGAAAGGGTAATTTTGCAACAATGGCCAGCTGGCTGTAAATTAAAATGTATATGTACGTGAAATATTGATCTGAGTTTAGATTATTTTGCTACTTTAGAAGAAAGAGGCTTCAGAGTGATTGAAGAAGCTAACAGAGCTTCTGTATATTGGACTGTATAATTACAGTTATTGTCCATTTTAATGAAACTATTATATAATATATATATATGTGTGTGTGTGTGCCTGCACCCCGTCCCCATCTCTAGTGTTAAATATTAATATAATAAATCTCTCTCTCTGATGCTTGAGTTGCAGATTTCTACCACCATGCCTGTGGCAGCCAGCAGCACAGAGCATGGTAAGTCTCATGCTATTATGCCAAAAAATTACATTTGTATTCAGCTTCTTGATATATACTGTAAAAGTTGCATGCATTTACAGCACACATTATAATTTTGTAAAGATCAGAGAAATTACTGTACATATATTTTTCTTGTATTTGTGCTTTCATCTTATTTTTGAACTAATGCAGATGGCTCAGCCTCAATACTTCTGACTGTTGTTTTGTGCCTCTGGCGTCAACAGTAGCAAAATTGTTTAAATCCTTCCAAGAATTTGAAATAGAGCTGGAATAGAATAGATCACAACAGATACATCACAGAGATGGTGGTCATTGAATTCCAGTTGATTGTTTGCAGTGATTGTTTCTAGGTAATTTGATGGTTTGTGATGAAGATTTTCCTCATACTGTACTTATAAACATGGACACACTTGTGCCACAGATGGCTAGCAGAGACACCGGGATGCCTAGCTTCAATGATTTCATTCCCTGAAATCCACTTGACATTTTCTTGCCCTACAATTTCTGCTAATAAATACAATGCGATTCTGTTAAACTCATTCACTATAGTTGATAAAATGAAGGAGCTGTAATCTACAGCAAAAGGTCATTGTTATAGTTTAAACCCTTTAAATTGTATCCCTACCCTACCAGTCAACATGCAATAGTTGAGCACAATTTAATCGCAGTTGCCATGTTTAATTCCCATTATACAGAACCAGCCTCTTATTTAACGAATGAACCCTTTTCCACGGCCCGTACAAAATAAAGTATTCAGACTAACTATTGTTGAACACTGCTTCAAATATACAAAGTTCATATTTTCACATGCTAATAAGTTGAGCTTTACTCTTGAAAAGATGTAGGCCTGAAATATAGCATTATAATATCTAAAGTCTGAGTCAGTGTGTTTTATCATGGAATATCTTTGTATCTCCAGAACCAGATGTTTTATCAGATCTCTCTCTCCCTGCAGTAGTGCCACAGGTGCTGGACACTCTGAGTGACAGCACCAGCTCCACCACTGCCAATGACCTGGACCTCATCTTCCTCAAGGGCATAATGGAGAGCCCTGTGGTCAGTTTTCTTTCTGCATGAGACAATTCTACATTCCTCAGCTTCACCATGTACTACAGACACCCGAGTCTCAGCCTCATATTTCTAAACGACTATAATGTGTCATTCAAGCAGTTTATCAATATAATGATACAATGTATAATATATAATATATTAAAACTCAGACCTTAGTGAGTGGGCTTTTATATTTGTGTAGGAGTATTTTTTTATTTTAAGATTTTAGGTTAGGATTGTGTTAAATGTACTGTAAAAGTGTATATTTTAGGTGCTGTGACGTCACCTAGTTTTTACCATTTTAATCACCTATTTGCCATTAAATGGTCCTGTGGTGTGACAAAATGTATTTTTAATATATTTAGTTTCACATAAATAAGAAAATAGAAAAATGCTGTTTAAAATAGTTTTAGATGGAGTATTGCATGTTACACTGCAGGACATGTGAACTTTCCTAAATTATTTCATGTTAACTAGCCATAGACATGAATATTTATTTTGGAGTGTTGGGTTAATAATGGAGTACTTGTAATCTGTATGACACAATCGGATTACAAAAATCAAGTACTTGTAATTATATTACATTTCCTTTTTAAATGTTCATAATCAGATTGCAGTTACTTTGTTATAGATTACTTGATTAAATATTGATTACATTACTTATCAGTCTTGTTTTTTACAAAAAGCAAACAGTTGTTTGATTTCAAGTTTCATGCTTTAAGAAGTGTGTAAATTAGTTCAAATTAAAATAAGATCAACACATAAAATTAGAATTTCATCAAAACAAGTAAATCCAAAAATAATCATATTAGAACTAAAAAGTGTAACCTGAAAAATTACATGACTGATTAAAATATTAGTTGTGTATTTTGTGGTCAGTACCAGATTACATTTCACATGTAATATACACAACACTGTGTATTGGCATCTACTTATTATAGTAAATGTTGCCATATTGTCCTTCAAAGGTTAAAAATACAGTGACTATGCCAACACTAAAATTAAGAAGAAATGCTTCAAATATTTTTGATTGTCCACCCAAATTTGTTGTACATAAACACATGTTAATGTACTGATTGGATAAGCTCATAGTTGAGCCAAACCAAACTATCACAGGACAGATCATAGTCTCAAAGACCCAATTTCGGTCATAAATCAATTTTGAAAAACAAAAATGTGTAGTTACTGCATTTTGCATAGCACCATAATCTGTTTGTAAAGACAAATCTTTTTGCACAAAACTCACAGAGTATAGAGTGTCTGGAAGAGACACGTCTAGAGGCTGTGAGGGACAACAACATGGAGCTAGTGCAGGACATCCTGCGAGAGCTGAGCCCATTCACACATCACAGCAACTCTGCTGCTGAGCTCTCTCGCATCCTCAACCAGCCCCACTTCCAGGTACACAGCTGCAGCTCAACAAATGTGTGAAATTAAACGAGAAATATGCAAAGCCTGATTAATGACAGACACACTGTGCTTTACTCAGTCTTTGATGGAGACCCACGACTCTGTGGCCTCTCAGACGTGTGAGTCTCCGCCCCCAAGCCCCTGTGCTTTCATGGAGCTGCCCATCAATAGTGTACCTGATGCCATACGAATGGTGGGAATCCACAAAGTGGCTGGAGAGCACTTGGTAAGATTGCATTTTTCTTTCCCAATGGCAATTTGTTTTTTCTTGTTTTAAGCATAAATCAGAATGTTTTTTTTGGTTTTTCGCCAGTGGGGTAAGAAAAATAAAATATTTAAAAAAAGATATAGATTGTAAGTAGAAGTATATTGGAATTACCTGCATTTACACTACTGATAAAAAGTTTAGGGGCACTTACTCATTCTTTATTATTATTATTACTTTTCACATCTAAGGATATTAGTGAATTCATCAAAACTATGGAAGAACAGAAATTGAACACTATAGGAATTATGTTGTGACTAAAAAAATCTAAAAATAAAATAAAAACTGTGTTATATTTTAGCATCTTTAAAGTAGTCAACCTTTGCATAAAGTTTGCAGAAATGCACTCTTAACATTTTCTCAACCAACTTCTTGAGGTGTCACCCTGGGATGCTTTTTAAACAGTATTGAAGGAGTTCCCATCAATACTGGGCACATATTCGTTTATTTTCTTAATTATTCAGTCCAAGTCATCCATTTCAAAAATGTTTTTTAATTTTTTATAAAATGTTAGTACATTATATTTTTGTCTACAAAATTAATTTAAAACATTTAAGCATACGCCTTCAAATCAAAAGGTTTTTAAGATCATGAGAAACATTTCAGTCAAAAGACCCCAAACTTATGAACGGCAGTGTATGTATAAATGTGTCTTAAAATCAGGTTTGATCTTCATCTACATAAGTTACAATAATGAACAAGCACAATCTGTTTTAACTCATTCTAAATCTGTTTAACTAATTTTTATTAAAACACAAATTATTGTATTTTTCTTGTACATATTGAATACATAATTTAAACATTCACAGTGTAGGTTGTAAAAAGTATGTGAACCTCTAGGCGTCAATAAAAGCCAGGAGTTGGAAAACCTTGCATCCAGTTAATGAAACAAGATTGGAGTTGTGGGTTAGAGCTACTTTGACTTATAAAAAGCACTCAAACATTTTGAGTTTGCTATTCACAAGAAGCATCTGCTGACGTGGACCATGCCTCATAAAAAAAGAGATCTCAGAACACCTACGATCAAGAATGGTTGCTTTGCATAAAGCTGGAAAGGGTTACAAAGTTATCTAGAAGAGCTTAGATATTCATCTGTCCACAGTTAGACAAATTGTCGATAAATTGAGGTGATTTAGTACTGTGGCTACTCTCCCTAGAAGTTGACTCAAAGGGCATACCGCAGAATGCTCAATGAGGTAAAAAATTAAAAAGAACCCTAGAGTGACAGTTAAAGACTTGAAGGAATCATTAAAACTGGTTAACATCTCTGTTAATGATTCTACTATATAGAACAGGCATGGTGTCCATGGTATGGTGTTTTGTTAATTATTATTATTTTAAACCATTGCCGCATGCCTGAAGTTTGCCAAAAACCACCTTGACACTCCACAATGCTACTGGGAAAATGTTTTGTGGACTGATAAAACTGAAATGGAATTGTTTGAGATGAACATGCAGCACTGTGTATGACTTAAAAAGGGCACTGCATACCAGCATGAAAACATCATCCCAGCAGTGAAGTACGGTGGAGGGAGCATCATGATTTGGGGCTGATTTGCTGCTTCAGGGTCTGGACAAGGGAATAATTAATTCCCAAATTTATTAAGATATCCTACAGTATAATGTCAAGATGGCTGTGCACCAGCTGAAGCTCAGTAGAAGTTGGGTAATGCAGCAGGACAATGACCCTAAAGATCGAAGTAAATCCATGACAGAATGGCTTCAAAAAATTTAAATCCACTTTTAGGAGTCCAGACCTTAACCCAATAGATGACCTCAAGAGAGCCGTTTACACCAGACATCCTAAGAATATGGCTGACCTGAAGCAGTTCTGTAAGGAAGAAAGGTCCAGAATTACTTCTGAACGTTGTGTAGGTCTAATCCGCAGCTACCGAAAACGCTTGATTGCTGCCAAAGAAGGATCGATCAGTTGTTAAATCCAAGGGTTCACTTACTTTTTCCACAGCACTGTGCTGCACTTTAATGGGTTATGTTCAATAAAAACAATATTATAATTGTTTGTGTGGTGTTAGCTTAACCACATTGTGCTTGTCTATACTTGTGAGTTTGATAAAGATGAGATCACATTTTATCACTGATTAATGCAGAATACCTGCTAATTCCAAAGGGTTCACATACATTTTCTCACCACTGTGTAATATATTTTCTTTAAAAAAAACATGTCTAACTGTAATATCTTAAACAATTTAATTTCTTTAAAATTTAGATTGCATTATTGGATCTTTAGATACCTTTACTGGAAAATAAGACAATTAAGAAAACTATTTATTTTACTGTTGCTATGCATACTGTAACAGATTTATCTTTGTATAGAATATTTTGACCACTAGTTCCTTATATCATTATTTATATTCATGTTGTTGTTGTTGTTGTGTCAGGGTGTCACTTTCTGTATTGAGAATGGAGAGCTGGTGATTGCACGCATTCTCCACGGAGGGATGATCGATCAGCAGGGCTTGCTCCATGTGGGTGACATCATTAAGGAGGTGAATGGGAAAGAGGTGGGTGACGATCCACATGTTCTTCAGGAGATGCTTCAGGAGGCCAGTGCTAGTGTGGTGCTCAAAATCCTTCCTAGTTATCAGGAGCCACACCAACCTAGACAGGTACCATCCCCTTCTAAGAAAATTACATGTTTAATTTCTCAATCAATGTGTTTTCACTTTCTGGATGCCTGGGTTTGGCATAATTTTGCGCATTTTTCACATTTGCTGTGCTGATTTTAAGGAGAAATGTTTAATGTTTAAATGTGTTAAATTGAGCTGTAATTACAACACAGTCCTACACATAGCTGAAAGCACAATCCAATTAGCCAGAATGCCTAATAAACCATAATTGGGGGGGGGGGGGGGGGGGGGGGGGGGGTCATTTTATTTAGAGGGTCTGTTATATATAAATCATTATATTTACCCTAGAATCAGTTTTTCCATATGAGATCTATCAAACCATATGGCCACATTTCTCATATATGTTTTAAATATATAATTGTCAAATTTTTACCCACTGAAAGTAGTTCATTTGAAGATTCAGACCAGCTGTTAGTAACTTTTGAAGTCTTCAACCATAGAGATTCTGGACTAATGTAATCTTTGAACCCATTTCTCCACAGGTTTTTGTAAAGTGCCATTTTGATTATGATCCTGCTAATGATAACCTCATACCTTGCAAGGAGGCAGGACTACAGTTCACCAGTGGAGACATTCTACAGATTGTTAACCAGGAAGATGTGAACTGGTGGCAGGTTTGTTGGTCAATTTATTACTACTAAAATATCTTTGCAATATAATGAATTTTTTATATGTATACATTTCAGATAGTTAAAGGGATAGTTCACTCAAAAATTATCATTCTCTCATCATTTCCTCACCCTTATGTCATCTCAAACTCATATGACTTTCTTTCTTCTGCAGAAAACAAACATTTTGGTAACACTTTACAATAAGGTTCCATTCGACAACATTAGTTAATGCATTAGGTATCATGAATAGCATTCATTAATCTTTCTTAATATTAGTTAATAAAAATTGTTCATTTTTAGTTCATAGTGAATTACTTATGTTAAGAAAAATTAACCAAGATTAATAAATGATGTAAAAGTATTGTTCATTGTTAGCTCATGTTAACAAATGGAACTTTATGGTTTATGCTAAAAGATATTTTGAAGGATGTACGTGTTTACATCCATACAATGCAAGTAAGTGCGGTCCAAAAGTTTAAAGCTCCAAAAACTACATAAAAGCAGTATAAAGGTAATCCTCGAGTGGTTTAATCCATGTCTTCTGAAGTGAACCGATTGGTTTTGGGTGAGAACAGACCAAAATGTAACTTTTTAAGCACTATAAATCTTCATGAGATAAGCTCCATTTCACTTCCTTGCACTTGACACATGCAGAGTCCGTGCACAGTGCATGCAAGCTTCAAGGATAAGGAGTTACATTTTGGGATTTTTGATTATATAATTCCAAATATTTCAGAAATAAACAGTCAGCCTAGAAAAATTGTAGCACAAAATCAAACTAACAAAATGTTTTCAATCACTGGTTTGTATAGTTTATAGCACATTTTTTGTGTGAATTACCTTAAGAGCTGTGCATTAAAGTTACAGTATGTTTTTACCCACAGGCCCGTCGGGTAGAGGGAGGCAGTGCTGGCCTGATTCCCAGTCAAATTCTAGAGGAGAAAAGGAAAGCTTTTGTAAAGCGAGATGTAGAGCTTTCACCAGCAGGTGGTCTTATACATACATATTAGTATATTACTTGTTGTTGTAGTTAAAAAAAGTTGTTTTTTTGGTTTAAACCCTGCTTGACGTCATCATTGAATCGTTTATTTGTGTATACTGCCCCCTAGTGGATTTCAAGTGATTCTGTACACAGTAACATTCACTTGCACAGTTTTTTTTTTTTTTTTTTTAAATACAGTAATACTGATTTTTAAGTTTCTTAAAATAGATCTAAAACTTGAACTAAAAGCAAGCCATTGACACTGTCAATTACAGCCAATCTGTGTAGTGGAATTGTTGGCAAGAAGAAGAAGAAAATGATGTATCTGACTACAAAAAATGCAGGTTTGGTTATGTTAAAATTGATATTCACTTGTATATCACCATTGTGTCTTTTGAAACTCAACAAACACAAAAAAAATTTAATCCTTTCTTCTCACAGAGTTTGACAGACATGAGTTGCTGATCTATGAAGAGGTAGCAGAAGTACCTCCATTTCGCAGGAAGACGCTGGTTCTGATTGGTGCACCGGGAGTGGGCCGGCGAAGCTTGAAAAATAAGCTGCTTGTGTCAGATCCTCAACACTATGGCACCACCATTCCCTGTGAGTCTTACCTCTGTGTGTATTGTTCTCTAATACAGGACAATGCAGGACATCTTTGGACCCACCATCTTCTTACATTGACTTTCATGCCCTAAATTCCATATGGCCTGGGTATCTATCCACAGACACCTCCAGAAAACCCAAATCAGAGGACAAAGATAATATGATGTATGCGTTCACATCCCGCAGTAAGATGGAAGCTGATATTAAAGCTGGCCGCTACCTTGAACATGGTGTATATGATGGTAACCTCTATGGCACCAAGATTGACTCCATCCATGAAGTAGTGGATGCTGGCCACATCTGCATCCTGGACGTCAACCCACAGGTGACTGCCCTCTGACACCCTGACCCGATTAATGAGGTTTTATAAGCATGTGATATTGCAACATTTTTGGTCTTTGTAGTGTTTCATAACAAACAAGTTCAAAATCATGTTAAAAGGATAGTTCACCCAAAAATGTAAATTCTGTCATCATTTGCTCACCCCCATGTTTTTCAAAACCTAAATGACTTTCTTACTTTCAAGGAACACAAAAGGAGATACTAGGAACAAACAGCTTAATGCACTTTTATTACTTTTTTCCCCCCATACAATGAAAGATAATAGGGACTGAGGCTGCAGTCCTTAAAATTCAGCATAAAAAAAAATAAAGAGGAAAGTTATACAGGTTTGGAACAACATGAAAGTGAGTAAATGATAACATCATTTTAATTTTTTTGGTAAACTATCCCTTTAAATGTGATTATTCTGCCACAGGCCCTAAAGGTCCTCAGGACATCAGAGTTTTTGCCATATGTGGTGTTCATCAAAGCCCCAGAGTTTGAAGTGCTTAAAGCCATGAACAGATCTGCGATTGAGGCAGGAGTGGCGACCAAATGCCTAACAGTAAGAGTCTCAACTCAACTAACAGCTATATATTATTATGAACTACATAAACATGCTATATACAATGTACAGTATTTTGCCCATTAATGCAGATTTCATTCTTTTGGAATTCAATTTTTTGTTCTTCCTATATATCCCAATTTTTTTTCTCTCTTTTATCAATAGGACACAGAGCTGAAGAGGACAGTGGATGAGAGTGCCAAGATTCAACGAGTGTATGAACACTACTTTGACCTTACGATAGTAAATGACAATTTGGATCAGGCATACCAGAACCTTGAGGCCTCCTTAGAGAAGTTAAAGGGCGCTCAACAGTGGATTCCAGTTTGGTGGGTCTTTTAGAGTTAAGAGATCATGGAGCTCAACACAGCAACTAATGGGTCTTTTAAGTGAGACTTTACATACCATTTGTGCAGAGGGTAGACACTGATTATGTTACTGGTTAAAGTTATCTGTCTCTTGAATGAGTGCATGTGGGAGTGTGTGGAGCTTCCTCCTAAACTTTTCAAACAGGGCTACATCCTGATACAAAGTTGAGAACCTTGCAGTGCAAATATTGTGTCAGAATTTAGCCATAGTTCTATCTTTTTGTTTACTGTATGCAGCATGAGTTTTAGCATAAACACAAATTTTGATTATTTTTTGCATCTTAAATAAATAAGATAATGTTTGTAATTTTTGTCACCTGAAAGCAATGGCAAAAATTATGACTGTTTCAAACAGGTTTCTCCTGTCTGCCATTAAATGGTCGAACAGAGAGTCCCATCCCAGGCTCTTGCCATTGGTTGAGCCAATGTTGCTGTGTTGGGCTGGTAGGGTTGCGCAAACAAACAATGTTTTGTATATTATGCATAGTAGGTGGTTGGATGATTAGACAGTTTCGTTTCAGAATTCTATTTTTATTATAAGGCTCCATTTTGTATGAGCCGCTATTGGTATGTCACATTTTGTACAGTTTGTTTTCTTAAACATCAACAATACAGCTCTATTTTGTCTGCATCTAGTGACAGAATATACTGAAATATGAATGATCTTTTTGAGAGCACACTGATAGGGGTATAATAATAAAAACAGTGGGCAGATAATGCATAGAAATAATATTTTGATACACAGATGCTCACCTTACAGTACTGTGCACAAAGTGACAGAAATGCAGTCATGTATTTTTTTTCTCAGACAGCTTTTTTTGTAGGATACCATATATAGCAAGTTAAGTCTATTATATACAGTATTTCCATATGTTCATACAAGCATGTGGCAATAATTTTCTTTAGAAAAGTTTGAGACCAAACATTGCTTTTATACCTTGATTTGACGAGAATGTGAAAATGAAGCATGACATTTAAAACCTGTTTATCAAGATCTATAAAGATAATGTTGGTGTAAAATGTAGTCACTGCATGTGTCCGTGTAATGCCGTTATCTGTTCTGATCCACAGCAAACATTATGCTGTATTTATTCTTAACACTGTAAATGCTTTTTTGATGAGTATATATATATATTAAGTATAGTATTATAGTAATATATTAATAAGTATTTTCTTCAAGGGCTAATTGATATTAACTGATTATAACTGGCAGCTATTATTTATTGTTTTTTATTATTTATATTTATGTGTAAGGTGTTTGTAATGTGTTAAGGTGGGCAAGAAGGAGGTGGGCTGAACAGTAAACGTGCGTTTTAATATCATACATGAGCTTAAATGAACTTAAACACAAACATATGGACAGACACACAGTGACCACATGTGGCTCTCTCGAACTGGTGCCTCCGGCTCATCTTTATCCCCCTCCCGGCTGATTAGCCCGATTCAGGGCCGGGTCTGAGTCCTCATGGCCCGGCCCTCCTCCTCGCCACACTCCCCATCGCCCAACTCCCTTCCCATAGTGGAGGGCAGGGGGAGAGGGAAATTGCGAGACAGAGCGACAGAGAGCGAGAGAAAACTGTCTCACTGGTCCCCAGACATGCCATCACCTGGTCCTCAGCCACTCCTCCAACCTCTGGCGGATGATAGCTCTCTTCTCCCATGGCGGACAGCAGCGAGTCCTCTGACCCCTGGCGGTCGGAATGGCTTCTCCCCATTCTCGGCGGACAACAGTGGGTCCTTCGACTCTCTGTGAGCCAGCGACCCCTCCGTCCCCAGGCAGACGACTGCGACTGCTCTTCTGGCGGATGGCAGCAGCGAGGACTTTGCAACAGCGCATCCCTCCTCCTTCACAGGTTTTCGGCACCACTGTAACAGTTAAGAATGGGCGGTGGCAACTGGCAGAACTAAAATTAAAATAATAAAGTTTAATGGTAAACCTTGACTTAAAACAACAGAAAATAAACATGAACACAGACACACACATCGTGGACGCGTGCATCTCTTCTTTATCTCGCACTCCTGCTGATCAGTTGATTCAGTGCATCCTCACAGCCCAGCCACACTGTCCTCCTCATCACAGTGTTGAAATTAGCATTTGAGTTTTGATATTACTAATATTTTGCATGTCACATAATGGTATAAACTAGAGGCAAATATAGTCATCATGTTTCCCTTGCAAAATCAGTATATGGTTAGAAGATCAATCTGTAAATTGCCTGCTGTCTCAAATAAAATGTTTGTGGAAATAACGTGTCAATAAATTAATGACTATTTGCATTGTTTATTATTTTTTGAGAGTGCATGACAATTGAAGATATTACTGAAAGCACTATATGCACCATTTGCTTTTTTATCTGTACTGCTGAAACAGCAATGAATGTACTTTACTGTCTTGACTTCCACACAAACTAGTACCAGATGTGGCAGGGGCCAGTTACACCATAAAATTAGCTCTGAATGTACGTTATTATCATCAGCTTCAGCAATTTATAGAGGCAATCGCTATTAGGACCAAGTAGGCATTACCTATAGCCTAAACATAACCTAAGTCATGGGATTGTTATTGTAAAACCATGGTACTTTGATATACAACTATTTATGTACCATTCTGTGTTTGCATGGTGCTTCAAAGTACTTTGAATACCATGTTAGTATCATGGTAATTTGATATATGATTATCATAATTGCATACTACTGTATTTACATGGTGGTCCAAGGTAATAAAAATATGGTACTTCGCTATATGATTATTACAATATTCATATAGCTTACCATTGTATTAACACAGTGCTTCCACGTAATGGTACATGTCAAAAACATGGTAATGTCATGGTACCTTTTTATGTGTTTTCGTGTAGGCTAATACGTGTTTTGATACTCTTTTGATTGGAAAATATTTTTTCCTGCAGAAGTCGTTTACACGCTGCAAACGTGTTGCATTTTATAAAGAACTTCATCACTGGCAAACGATAGGACGCATTTGCAGGTTTCGTTTCCATTGATTGTAGATCCACTGCAAACAGCGTTATCTTTTTTTGCCGTGTTATAATATATCACACGAGCTTGTCACATGTGAGAGCGTAAGCTTTCTAAATCATTCAGATTGACTCGCGAACCGATTCTGACAGCTTTCCTATCACGTGTGACCAAGTAATTTTAAAGCACCGACTCAAATGAGCGTTTCATTTGTGATCGGACAACTTGTTCTGTGTTGTCAATTTAGCAACTTTGTCGCAAGATTTAGAAACTTCTTGGCTCCCTTTGCGAGTAAAAGATCCATATAGCGACTAGCCCCCTGTTTCAAGAATTATGACTGACCTGCATGCTATCAGGAGTTAGATTAATGTGCATAAGATGTTCTATAAATCGAACGACTGACGAGCTTTCATGTTGTTGGTATTTGTTGCCACAATCTCAACCTCAGTTCACCTGCATACTCTCCATTTAGAAAAGAAAAGTCAGCCTACAGCATAAAAGAGCACTGAGAAATTATCTAGCAAGGAGAAAGAGAGAATGAAATGGATATGAAACCCTGATCTATAATAAAGTATAGAGATAAATGATATGAACAGATGAGGTGTCACTGTCAAAAAGTCATTGTGACACAGTAAATAATAATCATATATATATAGAGAGAGAGAGAGAGAGAGAGAGAGAGAGAGAGAGAGAGAGAGAGAGAGAGAGAGAGAGAGAGAGAGAGAGAGGTGTGTGTGTGTCCAAAACTGCGCCACGTGAGGAATTATAAGGCATATAGATCTATGTTTAAAAATAAATAATAAAAAAGCATCCCAAATACTACACCGCTGCCTACCCCTGGTTGCTATTGCTAGGACTAATTTTGGTCATTGTTCAATAATGCAGATTAATTACAAAACCAAATAAATACAAATAAATAAAATAAATATAAATCTCCCACCATCTGAATGTTTGACAAGTTCAATTAGTGATAGCTAAATGATTAGTAGTTAAATACTAATTAAGTCATTAGTACAGCCCGTCGGGTCGTCTGCGGGCCCGGTCGACTATTGCGCAATAACTTCACGAAATGCAAAAACTCAAAAATTAAAAGATACACATATCTTACATCGTTGGAAAGCTGAGACTCTTGTGATTCGAACGATGTAAACCATTTTAATATACACTTAACACAGCGGGTACAATCGGTGTATTTCTCAGACCACTTACAGCAAAATAAACGAATCCAAAATGGTAGAAACTCACTTATAATGCTCATCTTACTCTACTGATCCACTTCATTCCATCAAAAATGGTTTAGTTACACTGTAAAGGGTCCATACAATCCAATTCAACAAAGTTTTTGGTCCATAACACATTTATATATCAATAAACACCCACGTAGTATAGACGTAGCATTTCGAGCTAACCGACAGAGCTGACACAACTTTGTATTCTTTGATGAAGCTACCTTGAACATGTAAACATTACAGATATTTTTATGTCAAAATGTCCGCTGACCCCTGGTCTTTAGATGGACAGGTCATTTTAGCCAGTCGGTGCATTTTAGAGGTGTGGCCAGGTATCAATATCTTTGAAGCCTATACATACACTTGGATAAACATGTGTAAAACACTCATTTTCTAATGTATTGTTATCAAATTTTATATTGGGTTTGGTAAGGCTTCATGCTATGATCTAATTGTGTTTTCCAGCTATGTCCTCCCAGCTGTAGTTATCTGCAGGCATCTTTTTACAAAAAAAAAATGTAGGCGGAGTTTATTTCCCCTTTTTGAGTGTGTTCAAAGTTCTATTACTCAATACAAGTAAGACTTACAGTGATTCTATTCAGGAACAAACCTCAAAGTCTCCCCTTTCAAAAGAGACCAAAAGCATGCATATACTCCAAAGGGTTCAAGAACAGCATGCATTTTAATTTGGGTAGGCCTTTTTTAGGCGTTTTTTGGCAAATATTGCAGGATGTTTAAAAGGTTAATAAAAAAAAAAAAATGGTTCTGCACCTTTAAAAATGATCATAGCTCATTGCACCAATTAATTAACATATGTAAATTTGATGCCTTATGGAATAAATTACGTCATCACGTGATTTAGCTAATTTTAGCGACATTTCAGGGAGTCTTTGGCGACTTCCAATGAGAAATAGTTGGAAACACTGGTTCTGATTCAAAATTGGCATTAGTAAACACCGGGTACAAGGCATGATGTAGCGGTGTAGCTTTTGTCAATGTTACTCCACTTCCTTGTCAAAAATATATCTTTGCCAATGAAAAGCTACTTGATTAAAAAACTAGCGAAGCTACGGTCTCACTACTCAGAAATGTAGTTAAGCTAACAGTTTTATTATCTGAAAACAAAGCTATTGCCCATCACTGTGTAACCCATACAAGGTTACTGAAGTGCAAACCCTCTAATCCGCCAGGGGGTGGTGCATTCATTCCCGGGAGTTTTAAAAAAAAAAACACATCTTTCTTCCGGTGAAGACATTGCCCGAACTCATCAAGGACTGGGTTGAAAGCTGTGAGAGAGAAAGATAAATCGCACGACTTTGCGAGCTCCTAAAGATACCTCCGGTAAGAATGTTATTATTGATATTGGTTTTTTAGAAGGATAGATCTGAATCTGACCCTGGCGGTCAGTGGCGAGCCAACCGCAGAAGTGAGTGAACGGACCAAGAGCCTGGTGTGGCCAGCCGTGGCGTCTTTGGGATCATCATCATCCTGTGCTTCATTTACATACAGATAAGATCATACATAAACCTACCCGGGTAGTGAAACCTACATACTCTGAAGAACACACACACACCAAAACTTTCAAGGACTCTTTCTTTTGTTTGAAATTGTTTATTTTGGGTTCAGTGTGCGAATGTGCACCCAGGAAGCCGGCTTAGATAGGCAGGGAATGTAAATAACTGTCATTAATTTGTACAATACATCTCTTGAGCTTCATCTGGGTTGTATTCTCTCTTTTCTGCTGACATTCTATTGTTTCAGGCTCCGTAGTCGTACCTAGAAATCTGATATTAGCCCAGTTTGATCCATAGCTAATTAAATTAGTCGTCGGGTGTATTTACTAAACCGAAAGAAGGGTTACAACTGCCTGTAATGCTAATGTATTTTTCTTTTTTCTCTTTGTGCACCTGAAAGAAGATATAAACTGATTTAGGCTATATTAAATCAGGTTAGCTCACAAATTGTTGTGGTGTCTGTAGACTGATCTCACTTTAAATTCGATGACAGCAGATCAACAGTTTTTGAGCTAAACTCTGTCTGTGCTTATCGAAATTCGAAGCTCTGCCCCCAGTGGCTGAAGCTGAAAGTGTTGTTGAAAGAATGTGCGTGAGTGATCTCCAGTTTCAAAAGTGAGTTTTTAGTTAATTATGTAATACAGTCAACATGAATGCATATTTTTCACAATCCAGTCACACGGTTCAGCCATAATGTTTCTCAGTTATCAGTCTGACTATAAGAGGGCCGAATTTGTCACACAAATACTGTATATCACTTCATGGCCATATCATATCAATAACACAACTAGTCCTATATGGAGGTTATTGGGAATATGCCCAGGAAAGGTGCCAGTAAAGGGGTCAAACTACACAGGAAGGAGTCCTTTGCCAGGCACAACAAAATGAAAGGGTATATGGCTTCAGTACAGCACAGATTTGGTTGAAAAAAGTCAGTATTTGTTGAGCGGGAATAACTTATTCTAAGAGCTAGTCATTCTTTGTTCTGCAGGTCAAGTTGCCCTTGTGCATGGTGTTCTCAGCCATCAACTTTATATTGACCTGATGACTAAGAAAAATGCACAAGTAACAGAAAGCAAGAGCATGAGAAAGCATGAACACAACTGGACAAATGGATAAAATGGAGCAAGAGCAAATTGGAAAAAGGGCAAGAAGAGAATTTGATAGAGGACATTTTGAATGTGTAGCTTTTGGACATACAGTAATGTTTCAAACACACTTCACATTATGAGAGGTGTAATTTCTGTGAATATAGCCTGCAAGTCATATGACCCACGTCTTATTACATTGTTTAGGGGATGATGACATCGGTGTGTTTTGTGCTTTTTTTCCACTGTTTTAAAACTTGGTGTAAAAGTAAAATTGCAATGCTAAACTTTGTGCAGGTAAACAGTACATTACATCCTTCATTACAATGCATATTTACAACCAAGACACAATAAAAGCTTATATCTTTACTCTTTTTTTAACATTAATCCAATTTCTCTTAGATTGCCTGATGTGTGGGAAATGAAGTAAAGATGGTGGCAAAAATGTGAGTGGTGGTGGCGTAGTGGGCTAAAGCACATAACTGTTAATTAGAAGGTTGCTGGTTCTATCCCCACAGCTACCACAATTGTGTCCTTGAGCAAGACACTTAACTCCAGGTTGCTCTGGGGGGATTGTCCTTGTAATAAGTGCACTGTAAGTCGCTTTGTATAAAAGCGTCTGCCAAATGTAAATGGGAATTTTGAGCCCAATGTCATGGGTTGTTTTGATCTAGACAAACAAATTATGATATTTTCCCATTACTAACTGGGTCATCATCTCACTAGCTGGTCCCAAGGTCATTGTTAGTGCATGTGTGAACTATGAAGTCAATTCCCCTTAAGTTAGAAATGGGCATGTTCTATTAATGTTGCACATGGATTGTAATAATTATGGTTTTCAGTTTTACTGCATAAATGGTTTTCTAAATTAAAACTAACTGTTTTGCTTGAAAGGTGTGGTTGTGCTTTATTTATTTATTTATTTAATAAACGCATATACACTTACTGAGCACTTTTTTAGGAACACTGTTATCATTATAAAGTGCCCGGCATGGTCTTCTACTGTTTTAGCCCATCTGTCTCAATGATCGACGTGTTGTGCATTCTGAGATGCTATTCTGCTCACTACAATTGTACAGAGTGGTTATCTGAGTTATCGTAGCCTTTCTGTCAATTTGAACCAGTCTGGCCATTCTTTGTTGACCTCTCTCATCAACAAGTCATTTCCATCCGCAGAACTGCTGCTGACTGGATGTTTTGGCACCATTCTGAGTAAACTCTAGAGACTGTTGTGTGTGAAAATCCCAGGAGATCAGCAGTTACAAAAATACTCAAACCAGCCCGTATGGCACAAACAATCATTCCACAGTCTAAATCACTAAGATTTTTTTCCCCATTCTGATTGTTGATGTGAACATTTACTGAAGATCCTGACCCATATCTTTATGATTTTATGCTTTGCACTGCTGACTCACAATTGGCTGATTAGATAATCATATGAATAAGTAGGTGTACAGATGTTCCTAATAAAGTGCTCAGTGAGAGTAGCTTGTATTTTTAGTGTAGCTTACATGTACAATGACTTTTTGGGGGCCACGGTACGTGATTGTGTTTATATGTTTTATCGTGCATGCGCAAACAGCTTTAATATGAACAACACCCTATGAACTCCATGTTAACAGAAAGGAAACCTAGAAGCAGATTTTCTACAAACAACTTTAAATAAATAAACCTGTGAAAGCATTATACGTGTACAGTATGTGTCGTTTGCACAACATGTTTTTTTTATGTGAACTTTGTAGCGCTTCGTGTATCCTATGGTTATTATATGCCCAATGTAAGACTAATGTCACAGTAACTTGGATAGTGAGGACAGTTACAGGAACTCACAAAGTCATAATGCAGTAGGTTTTTCACCTACTCTGTTGTAACAGCAGCACAGGACTTTGGCCTTTGAGGGTGCAGCACATGTGGGAGTGGGGTTGGTATGTTGACCGATGAAGTGCGAGCTTTCAGACAGTTGATAAAGACACATATTTTTAATAGCATCTCTAGTCAATATTTAACAATATTCAGAGATGTAATGTCTTTAATATGAGACTGAGACGTTTATGGAAATGTACATATTGACTTGATTATTAAGAGGCAGTATTTCCTCAACAATTTTATTTAAGTATTTGTTCCATCCTTGTAGTTTTCAACTGATTTGCACATCAGTCAACCATTTAGCTTTTTCACATTATAAATGAATACAATTCACATTACATAGTCAGCTAAATATACAACATGTACAAATATACAAGTATTCACAAAACAAAAGATAAAATATACATTTAAACTTTTAACAAAATTACGCTGCTCACTGTACAAAACAGTCCGTCTCTAGGACTCTGTAGGACCAACTCAAAATCAGAGTCACACTGTAAAACATTGACTTTGTTATAATTTAAACCTTTGCACAGGTAATATGAGTCCTTGGAGGTCTTAAGAAGTTTTGAGTTTCCTAATTTTTTCAGAAGGATTTTCCACATATTCACTCTCATCTTGTATAGCTTGAGACACAGTTGTGTATGGTTATGAATCTGCTGGTGAAGGAGAGAAAGACTCTGAATATGCAGGAGGAGGTTCCATAGGAAAGGTTTCAGGCTTCAGCTGCAAAAGTAAACACAACTCTGAGTGATGAATCATTATTTAAACATCCTTAAAAATTATGAATTTAGAACCAAACCTGCTGAAGCAAACTTCTAAACAATTTGTTTTATTGTTTCCAGAAAATATATAATTATATAATTAGAATAAATTGATATAAATAATACACACACACACACACACACATATATATATATAATTTTAATTGCCAGTGGGGGTAAGAGAACTTCATTCTCCATATATTTCCTGAAAATATGTCTTACATTAAGATCATGCACTTTTCCGCCTCAAGTAAATATTTCTTGTTTTATGAATTTACTGGCAACAATTACAAAGAAATTGTTACAGCCTAAGACACCAACCATGCAATAATTTGTACAAGTTATGAATTATATTTTTGGTACAGAAAAAAAAAATATTTTCTTTATAACTTCAGCTAAATGATTTTGAGCAATTCTTGTCAAGATGGACTGAATAGTGTATATTACTCTCACTGATCATCTGAGATACTATTCTTCTCACCACAATTGTACAGAGCGGTTATCTGAGTTACCATAGAGTTTGTCAGTTCGAACAAGTCTGACCATTCATATTTGCAAATATGGTTCAGGATATTCAGTTAATGTTCACATCAACCAACAGAATGGAGAAAAAAATCAGTAATTTGGACCGTGGCATGATTGTTGTTGACATGAGTATTTCTGTAACTGTTGATCTCATGGGATTTAAGCCCAGCACCTTTAGGCACGAAACTGTCAGGGACAAAAGTGGGTGAACAAACACCATTCCTCTGAATTTTCTGACTGAGGGGCAAGAGCACATCACTTGCAACTCAAAAACCTCTGAGTCTGCAGTGCTGCCAGCTTAAGCAATGTCCCATTTGCTTTGTACCAGGTAACCGAGGTTACATACGTAACCAAGATGTTCCCTTAAGACTCAATAGAATTGACATTGCATTAGGAAGCTGACGCTATGGGGAACAGAGTCCCATCACACTGCACTACAAGTGCTGTCAAAGTTAAAGCGTTATTAATGTTCTAACGCAAAATGACTTTACACCACAAATTTTTTTAACGCAGTTCATGACAAGCGAGTCAATTCACACAAACACCGCTAATGTCACATGCATTGCCGTCTGGAAAACAGATGGTGGGAGACATTATGCTGAGACCCGCACCAAGCATTTTATCAATATAGCACAGTAGTAGAACATGCCCGCAAAGCACAGGTAAGACATTGTAACTTCATTGCAGCAGCAAGACAGCTGCCATCTGAACACCAGCCTTGCACTGCGAGCACGAGGGCGAAAGTTGCAAGGTTCGGTGATTGACTGAAAAATACATCTGGATGAAGCACATTTTGTCCACTCATGTTTATAAAGATATTATGATTAATAGCAATTAACAAAAAAATATTTGTGCGATTAATCGCGATTAAATATTTTCATAATTTGACAGCCCTAATATTTATATATACACACAATATCACAATAGCTTAAAAGGATACAAAACTCCTGCCGAAGTGCTGCAGGGAATCAGGATGCAGGATGTTTGCTTGAACACTGCAGGGGAGCGGAGATTGTTCTCGTTGCCGTGAAAATCACGCCCGCTGACTCATGTATGTCGATGGCGAATTAGTAGAAGGCTTCGTGACGAAAGATGAATCGCAGTCTTGAAGGAAGAAAATTCTGAGGAATGGTGTTTGCTAGCCTGTTTTTATACCGGACAGCTTTCCGCCTAAAAGGGCGGAGCTTAAACACCATAGCCAGTTTTAGAATTGCCGTTATTGTAGAAAGGTTTCAACTAGGTCATAGACACTCCCTCATAGTGTCAGCTTCCTGACGCAATGTCAACTATACTGAGTCGTATGTGAACTAAGTTTCCCCAGTGTTAGAAAACTTTGGTAAAATCAACATCAATTACCTCATTATAAGCAGGAGGTGGGTCGTATAAGTGTACAGTGCTGTATTGTGGTGGTCTGTGCAGGTCATCTTCAGACAGAGAGATTGGAATTACATAGACAGGCGTTTGTTCCAGGGCTTGAGCTGCTAGACGCTCCATGCGCTCCTTACGGACCCGCTGGAAGATTTTACAGAAACTAGCACAGCATATTGCCACAAAACCACACATTACAATAGGTATGAAGATCCTGGAAAAAAAATAAAAAATTAACTGTACTCTGTTGGTGATCAGGAACATACACTGTACAGTGCATCTGGAAATTATTCATAGCGCTTCACTTTTTCCACATTTGGTTATGTTACAGCCTTATTCCAAAATTAATCAAATTAATTATTTTTCTAAAAATTCTACAAACAATACCCCATAATGACAATGTAAAAAAAGTTTTTTTTTTAAATCTTTGCAAATTTATTAAAAATAAAAAAATGAAAAAATCACATGCACATATTCACAGCCTTTGCCATGACACACAAAATTGAGATCAGGTGCATCCTATTTCCACTGATCATCCTTAAGATGTTTCTACAACTTGATTGGAGTCCAACTGTGGTAAATTCAGCTGATTTGATATGATTTGGAAAGGCACACACCTGTCTATATAAGGTCCCACAGTTAACAGTGCATGTCAGAGCACAAACCAAGCCATGAAGTCCAAGGAATTGTCTGTAGACCTCCGAGACAGGATTGTATCAAGGCACAGATGTGGGGAAGGATACAGAAAAATTTCTGCTGCTTTGAATGTCCCAATGAGCACAGTGGCCTCCATCATCCATAAATGGAAGAAGTTTGGAACCACCAGGACTCTTCCCAGAGCTGGCCGCCCGGCCAAACTGAGCAAGGGCCTTAGTCAGGGAGGTGACCAAGAACCCGATGGTCACTCTGACAGAGTTCCATTGTTTCACTGTGGAGAGAGGAGAACCTTCCAGAAGAACAACCATCTCTGCAGCACTCCACCAATCAGGCCTGTATGGTAGAGTGGCCAGACGGAAGCCACTCCTCAGTAAAAGGCACATGAGAGCCCACCTGGAGTTTGCCAAAAGGCACCTGGAGGACTCTCAGACCATGAGAAACAAAATTCTCTGGTCTGATGAAACAAACATTTAACTTTTTGGCCTGAATGGCAAGCATCATGTTTGGAGGAAACCTGGCCAATACCATCCCTACAGTGAAGCATGGTGGTGGCAGCATCATGCTGTGGGGATGTTTTTCAGTGGCAGGAACTGGGAAACTAGTCAGGATTGAGGGAAAGATGAATGCAGCAATGTACAGAGACATCCTTGATGAAAACCTGCTCCGGAGCGCTCTAGACTTTATACTGGGACGAAGGTTCATCTTCCAACAGGACAATGACCGTAAGCACACAGCCAAGATAACAAAGGTGTGGCTACGGGACAACTCTGCGAATGTCCTTGAGTGGCCCAGCCAGAGCCCAGACTTGAACCCCATTGAACATCTCTGGAGAGATCTGAAAATGGCTGTGCACTGACGATCCCCATCCAACCTGATGGAGCTTGAGAGGTCCTGCAAAGAAGAACGGGAGAAACTGCCCAAAAATAGGTGTGCCAAGCTTGTAGCATCATACACAAAAAGACTTGAGGCTGTAATTGGTGCCAAAGGTGCTTCAACAAAGTATTCAGCAAAGGCTGTGAATACTTTTGTACATGTGTTTTTTTTTTGTTTTTTTTTCCCATTCATTTTTTATACATTTGCGAAGATTTCAAACAAACTTCTTTCACATTGTCATTATGGGGTATTGTTTGTAGAATTTTAAGGAAAATAATGAATTTAATCCATTTTGGAATAAGGCTGTAACATAACAAAATGTGGAAAAAGTGAAGCGCTGTGAATACTTTCCGGATGCACTGTATATAAATGATAGAAGTACAGAGGATATGAAAAGTAGGGGTACAACAGGGCTAAAGGCACACCTTCAGGAAAATGAGCTTTTTTGTGGTTACAAAGTGTATGAAGTCTTTTTATAGAAAATCGATGGAGCAACATAATTTGTGTGAAAATAAATAATAACAGAATGATGTTTTGATTAAAATTCTGGTGAGGATTAAATAAAAAAAATGGTAAAGAAGCCTTTTACCCCACACTTGTTTCAAAAGCCCCCATATTTGGGGCAATAGATCCCCAGGGGGTATAAGTGATATCCTGTTAATATAGGGACAAAAGTTATTGGGCAAATTTTGCCATTTCATAACAAACATCTCAAGTAACAATTGAATCTCCATTGTGATTGGATCAGTCAACGTGAACCAAATTTGAAAGATTTTCATAACAAATCTATTCGACCCAGCACAACGTAGTCTACTTGATATAAATGCACTGTTGACAAAGGTGTTATTTATTAACTCCTGATGTAATTGCAATCACTTCTTTCCCCATACTTGTCTCCATCTATCTCCGTGTTTTATAGGAGCCTTTAGCCCCTGCAACAGGGGGTATTTATTTTTTTATCACAAATACTATCCTTTCACTTATTGGATAGTTATAAAAAAACTTTTGATTTAATGACCTTTTGAACAAAACTGAAAATAACAAAAAAGTATTTTGTCTAAAAGTAAATATAACAATTTCAGATATTTTCATTTGCTACATAAATTTGCAACATTTAAAAAATGATTAAATATTAGATCAAAATACCTCAAACAAGATCTCATGGATCAGGAACATTTTGCAGTGCATAGTGACAGACAGGTGTTAGGGAAAGTACTGTGGGAGTGTTTTGGGAGAAAATAAAATCAATAGTGCCTTTAGCTCCATTGTACCCTAAATGGAAATGTGAGCAAGCAAACTAATCTGTTTGTTCAGGGGAAGGATACATACTGAAAACCTTGAAATGGGTCACTCATTTCCATGACAATGAAGAAATCCCCAATTCAGAGGCACCTCTGCCAGGAAATAAATCATATTTAGTGATCACAGACATTATTGTCCTCCATCTTCATAATTCATGTGATATTGCGATCACATGTATTGTTTTAGAGCACACGTGTACATAAATGTATACATTTTCAGGTCCTATGTTTGATAAACACTGTGTAACTTCTTTGACCGCCTTTAACCCTCGCAATAAACTTTTATAAGACAATGATGTAAGACACGATAGTCTTGCCCTGAAAACAAAGTGTCCCTATTCTAAATAGGTGGCAGATGTATAGGATAACAAATCATAATCAAAATAAATTATTAAAAGGTAACTGTAGGTCGGCAAATCTTCTGGAGTAATAATATTGGTTTTATGAAAGTGAAGCTTGGCATACTACACTAATTGTCAATTTCCATTCACCAGACAATTTGCCATCATCACTATGTTGTATATGTTGGATCACTTTTGGTGTCACCTATGTAATATGAAATGTCCAAGAACCATCCAGAAATGTTTCTACTGTTATCATAAGGCAAAAGCAGTCATTTTCATTTCTCCTATAGTTTTCTACAGCAATGTGCTCACAAAGCACCTGTCCTTAGTGTTAAAAGAAATATTAACCAAGAATTATACAAATAAAAAAGAAGACACAACAGTAGCTGGATAATATTGAAAAGTTGGAGCCATCAGAAGAAAACTCCTGCTTTCAGGATATTTATCATAATGTATATTTACACCAGACCAGTCACATGTGATGTTTTCTGAGCATATAGAAGAACACCACACATTTTACTACTGTAGTTAGTGAATTAATTTCTTAAAAGTATTTGATCGGAGAACTCTTACCTCTTCAAAAGGCAGGTGATCACAGCACTCAAATATAGATTCTAGACAGCTCTGATTTGTGAGCAAGTCTTATCTGAGGGAGGGATTAACTTGCTGATAGTAAAGTTTGAACACTTTTATGGTCACAGTCAGGTGTTTAAAGACACAGCACCTATTTAAGGCATTTCCATAATAAACATATCAAGACATTTGTCTTTGTAGCACTTCAATAATACTAACTGTTAATTAACCAATTTGTTTTTATCGTCTCAAAGATTTTGGTTTAGTAAAAGGAACCGTGTGCTTTTCGTAGGGAGCCAAACAATCTGTAGCTAAACTGTTTAAAGGCACAGTGGTGACAGGCTTCTTTTATAACTCAGTTCACTGCTTGTCCCTTGCAAAACTGTTACCAGTACGATACTCCCATTATGAAGACTATTGTTCATCTATTTACTACTGTATGTTAAACACAGATTAATACTCAAGAAATGGCATTACAGTAACATTCATATTCACTGAGTTACTATACTACACTCTAATATTGTCACTCCCTGCTAAAAAGACTAGCTTAGACCAGAATTAATTTCCATATGGGTCCAGGCTGATTTATGCTGGTTTGGGTTGATTTAGTTTTGGTATATCTTGAGGACCAGCACTGGTGAAGCTAAATGACTTGTCAGCAACAAAACCACAACATTGGCTGGTGATCCGCAATGCTGGTCTTTTCAGTATATTTCAAAAAGCAAATTTTTATCTCCTTAATTTTTTCCCCCTTTTTTGTAAAATAACAAGGAACATGTTCAAGTAAAAAAAAAAGTAAAACAGAAAAGAGCAATAAGGAAAGCATAAGTTGTGGCTACTGGTGCTGAGAAGCCGGTTCATCAAAAATGAAGCGCTCAAAAAAATTATATACTGTATAAGAAGCAAAAACGTTCAAAAAAGCAATTATGAAAGTAATAAACTATTTTAATGTCTGGGAATAAAGCTCTATGACATTTGATTGATTCTATAGGAATTAACAGTGAAAAACAGTGAATTTGCAACCATGAATTGTGGAGATATTCATGAACATGTTCACTTCTTAAATGTTCCCAGAGTAAAAGAGAAAATTGGCATAGGTTGAGAAGTCAGCAAGAATATGAGTTTTTACAAATATTGTATTTGAAGGTGATTTAAAGGGATAGTTCACCCAAAAATGAAAATTCTCTCATCGTTTACTCACCTTCATGCCATCCCAGATGTGTATGACCTTCTTTCTTCTGCAGAATACAAAAGAAGATCCGAGCAATATGATAGGTGTGTGTGTGAGAAACAGATCAAAATTTAAGTCCTTTTTTGCTTTAAATCTCCACTTTCACCTACTTTCAGAAGTGAAAGTGAAACTAAACAGGCACCACATTTGAGATTTAGAGTTTAAAAAGGACTTAAACCTTTATACTTTTCTCACCCACACAGATCATATCACTTCTGAAGATTTGGATTTAATTTTGATTACTTTTGTTTCCTTTTTATGCTTTTTGGTGTTTCAAAGTTCTGGCCACCATTCACTTGCACTGTATGGACCTACAGAGGTGATATATTCTTCTAAAAATCTTCATTTGTGATCTGCAGTAGAAAGAAAGTGATATATATATATATATATATATATATATATATATTTCATCATTCTAAGAGGGTGAACATTTCTATGGCACCAAACAATCAATCATTCGGTAGATTAGTGTTTCACTATGGGAAGAATATTGTATCAAATTTATTCACAAATGCATAAACACTTATCAATTCGATAAATGTCATACATGCTGAACATACATTATGCATCTTCCTATCCACACACAAAAGCCTTTCAACTTGTGTCTGTGAAATTCTATATTAAATGAATGTGCACCTATTTGCACAAATAGAGACATATTTGTGAATATAAAAGTTCCCTTTAGTATAAATGAAACACAATTTGCATGTCCAACCAAATGAAGATATTCCAAATTAAACACAAAATGGTTTTGTGAAGCATTGAATGGGCATTTGTGGATCAAGTGACCCGCATGTATTCATGTTTTTATGTCTATTCTGTTTTATTTCTTTGAATTCTGAGACTTGTTTCACTGTTTTTACCTTAACTGAACCACACACAAACAATTACCAATGAATAAGTCCTAAATTCATCCATAAGTATGGTTACATCTACCCATCAATTTGAGAAAACTTCACAAATGTGTGTTATTAGCGTTATACAAATGATTTTTACTTGAATGTGCAGCTATTTGTACAACTAGAAAAATATTTGTGAATATAAATGTTCCCTTTTGTACAAATAAATCAGTTTGTGCATGCAACCAAATGAAGATGTTCCAAATGAAACACAAAATGGTTTTGTGAAGCATCGAATGTGCATTTGTGGATCAAGTTTCACACATGCATCCATTGACAACTTTTTGTGTGTTTTCCATTTCATTCATTTGAATTTTGAGACTTCCTTTCCGCTGGCTTTGCCTTGCACGATTCACACATAACTTTGTGTAATAAAAGCAGCTACCACTAAACAGTGGTCTCATTTTACAGATGTACCATCAGGTGGGGTGTAGTTTATTCACAAAGTCACTCGCATGCTCAGTTTACAAGTGCCACTTCAAAGAAAGCGCATCTGAGATCAGCAGGAAGAATACATTTTTCTCATAGACAACCAAGGATAATGAACTGTCACATTGTAAAAGGCGAAAAAAGCAAATTTTAGAGAGTAAATCCTGGTGACAATTTGTTTGTGTGACATTTTAGTAGCTTTCTAGCTAATAGGATTCCAACACCGGGTCTTTGTTCCAGGTCAACGCTAGAGTCTACTACTTCTATCTTAACTATGTTTCTAGACTGAAATTCGTGATATATCGTGGCAACGAAATGAAGTCTCAACCGGTAGAAATGTATTCGTCTGTATCATGGTATGCAAATATCTGTGCATGCAATGCTCCACTTGGCTGAAGGTGAGACTAATAGTGAGACAGAAGTACAAACAAACATGGAGATAGATGGAGACAAGTATGGGGAAAGAAGTGATTGCAATTACATCCGGAATTAATAAATAACACCTTTGTCAATAGTGCATTTATATCAAGTAGACTAGTTACCAAAACGGTTTCCAGTATCTAATGGAAGACAAAATCCAAAACAAAATAGTGATTGAGAGTTTTGCTTAAGAATCAAAGCAAATGCTTATATTCAAATAGAAAAGCCTATTTGGGCTTGTATTGAAAAGTGATGCAAAATAGATAAAGCAGATCCAATATTATTTTTTAAAATGTATTTAATGATAAAGTTTTTCTTTGTGATAATGGGCATGACAGGCTTCCATTAGGCTACATTGGGCATAATTAAAAAAAGAAGTTTTGAATCACTTTATTCCATCCACTATATTCCATATCATACATATCATTATTGAAAATAGTAGAATTAAAAACATTTTTGCTTTTATCGCTCACCCCTATCACATGGTTATTTAACCTTTAATTTTCCAGGACAAAATCTGATATTGTGATATATATACTGTTAATGTGATATAGAATTTGTGTCATATCACCCACATACCCAAACACCTGGCGTTGTTGCATCCTGTCTCACGGTCAGAAGCTATTACTTCTTGGGCACATATAACACAATAAGAGTATCCAAACCTTACTGCATTGTTTAGAATTTTTTATTGAGAGAAATAAAAAGCATTAATGCAGAAGAAAAATTCAAAGAAATAAAACAGAACAAACACAAAATGCATGCATCACTTGATCCACAAATGCACATTCAATGCTTCACAAAGCCATTTTGTGTTTAATTTGGAACAACTTTATTTGGTTAGACATGCAAATTGTTACATTTATACAAAAGGGAACATATCACAAATATTTCTCTATTTGTACTAATAAGTGCACATTCATTTAATTCAGAATTTCACAGATACAAGTTGAAAGGCATTTGTGTGAAGATAGTAAGATGCATGACATTTATCGAATTGATGGATAAGTGTTTATGCATTTGGGAATAATTTTGATACTATATTCTTCCCATATTTCTCTTGATCATATTTGAATTTTGAGGTTTTACGGTGATCAATTGTTTGTTCCCTGACATTCACATTCTAGAAGATTCAGTTAAGCGGTTGACTCCACATAGTTGCCAGGAAAATAACCCTTAACCCCATGCAGAACTCCCTCACACCAGCCGTCCTCATTCCTGCTGGTAAGATAGATGATCTCTCCCTCCTGAAAGACCAAGTCACCAAGCTTGCCTGTGTCGTAGCTGTATAGTGCCACCACTTGGTAGGAGAAAGAATTACAATAGGAAATCAGTACTACTGTATCAGTAACTGAAGAGCTTTTTTTAAATTAATTTTTTGTGAGGAATTTGCAGTCTCAAATTCTGAATGTAACTACAAAAGTATCCAGAAAAGTGTCAGCTGAATAATGATGCCCAGCCCTTATTTCAATATAGCAATTTTGCAAACACCTAATGCTACAATATTAGTTAAGCTATTAGGACTCATAATGCAAATCCTTTACTTGAATGACCACATACTCTACAAAAAATGAGCTTGAATAAAACAAGTTGATGCAAGCAGTGACCTACCTTTCTCCAAATAGTCAGCTGGTGCTGACAAGTCGTAATCAATAGGGGGCGGTAGAGGAGGCATGTCCTCAAAGTCATCAAAACTTTCTACTGGTGGAGATGGGGGCGGAGCTGGAATCTCAAGGTCTAGATGTGCATTGACATACAATATTATCGTATACAGAACTGATAACACTAGAGCAGAGAGAACAAATGCATCACAATGATCAATTTAATTTAAATTTATAGATCACTCAAAAGTAAAAATGGTAAATGGTCTGCACTTATATAGTGCTTTTTTAACCAAAGCACTGTGACTAATTCACCCATTCACACACACACACACACACACATGCAATGCAAGGTGCTAGCTTGCCATTGGGGGCAACTTAGGATTCAGTCTTGCCCAAGGACAGAAGAGCAGTGTCAAAGCAAAACAAAACAATTTTCCTCTGCAAGTAACTTTTTTTGTGTTTAAACTATAAATGTTTATGTTTAGAATCCTTAAGTTGAATCCATTGTTGTATTATTCCTCTTTTGTGAGTCACTTTGGATAAAAGCGTCTGCCAATTGAATAAATGTAAATGTAAAGTAGATGTCAATAGAGAGCCCAGAATTACGTAGTGTACCTTTTAAGTAAAATACAAGCTTTAGATGAACTTGCACTTTTTCAATGGCAATTGTTTACCTTCAATGTTATTATCCCCAGGCAGAGGTGGAGGCTCTGGAAGATCAAGGCTATCAGGGGTTGGTGGAGGAGGCATGTCAATAGGAGGCCCTGGTAGCGGAAATCCATTCTCTTCAGCCACTAGAAAAAAACAAATATATTATAATTACCTTAGAGCCTAACCTGAAACATTTGAATTGCCTGGAATGTTGTTAATGCTGAAATTATTGTGACAATCAGACACAAATGAACCTGTTTCAAGAGGTGGAGCTGGTGGAGGAGGTGGTATTATCATCAGGCTGCTTGGATCAGATATGTTCACTGAAGTGGGCATGGGAGGGGGTGGGGGGATGTCGGCACAGTTAAGTGGAGGAGGTGGAGGTGGAATAGTATCCTGCAGATGATCCTGGTCAACTTCTATCTCCATCAGTGGGGGTGGAGGGGGTGGGCCTTCATCCAGCAGGGTGCTGATGATGTCACCCTCACCATCAGAGCTGGTGGGCCAACTGGGCACTACAGGAGGTGGTACGGCTTTACCAAAACTTGAACTGAAATAAGGAAAGTAATCCAACTAATAAATTAGCAAAACTGTGAAAGTGTGAAATTAGTGTTACAGTAAGAAATGTTGAAGGGATATTTCACCCAAAAATGTTGTTCCAAATCCTTATGAATTCCTTTCCGATGTTAGGCAGAATGACAGCTTCAGTCACCATTCACTTATATTGCATCTTTTTTTCCATAGAATGAAAGTGACTGGTGACTGAGACAAACATTCTGCCTAACATCTCCTTTTGTTTTCCATAGAAGAAGCAATGTGATACAGATTTAGAAATATATAAGGGTGAGTGAATGATCATAGAAATTTCATTTTTGGGGGAACTGTCCCTTTAAAACATATACTCTAATTGTAGCTAAATTAAAAACACTTACGCAATAAACTTGTCATTAAGTGAATTGACGGATGCTCCACGGGACAGAGTGGGTGCCATAGTACATTGGACAGGCTCAGGAGGACGGCTGCCCCGACTGCATGCACAACACAAAAAAACATATTGAGACTGCAACATACCAAACATTTACAGTCAGGTTCATAAATATTGGGACATCTACACAATTCTAATCTTTTTGGCTCTATACACCACCACAACAGAGTTGAAATGAAACGAACAAGATGTGCTTTAACTGCAGACTTTCAGCTTTAATTTGAGGGTATTTACATCCAAATCAGGTGAACGGCATAGGAATTACAACAGTTTGTATATGTGCCTCCCACTTTTTAAGCGGCCAAAAGTAATGGGACAGATTAACAATCATAAATCAAACTTTCACTTTTTAATACTTGGTTGCAAATCCTTTGCAGTCAATTACAGCCTGAAGTCTGGAACGCATAGACATCACCAGACGCTGGGTTTCATCCCTGGTGATGCTCTGCCAGGCCTCTACTGCAACTGTCTTCAGTTCCTGCTTGTTCTTGGGGCATTTTCCCTTCAGTTTTGTCTTCAGCAAGTGAAATGCATGCTCAGTCGGATTCAGGTCAGGTGATTGACTTGGCCATTGCATAACATTGCACTTCTTTCCCTTAAAAAAAACTCTTTGGTTGCTTTCGCAGTATGCTTCGGATCATTGAGTCCAATGAGTTCTGAAGCATTTGGCTGAATATGAGCAGATAATACTGCCCAAAACACTTCAGAATTCATCTTGCTGCTTTTGTCAGCAGTCACATCATCAATTAATACAAGAGAACCAGTTCCATTGGCAGCCATACATGCCCACGCTATGACACTACCACCACCATTCTTCACTGATGAGGTGGTATGCTTTGGATCATGAGCAGTTCCTTTCCTTCTCCATACTCTTCTCTTCCCATCACTCTGGTACAAGTTGATCTTTGTCTCATCTGTCCATAGGATGTTGTTCCAGAACTGTGAAGGCTTTTTTAGATGTTGTTTGGCAAACTCTAATCTGGCCTTCCTGTTTTTGAGGCTCACCAATGGTTTACATCTTGTGGTGAACCCTCTTTCAAGTCTTTTGGTGTTGCTGAGCTCACCGGTGCGTTCTTTCTTTTTAAGAATGTTCCAAACAGTTGATTTGGCCACACCTAATGTTTTTGCTATCTCTCTGATGTGTTTGTGTTGATTTTTCAGCCTAATGATGGCTTGCTTCAATGATATTGACAGCTCTTTGGATCTCATATTGAGAGTTGACAGCAACAGATTCCAAATGGAAATAGCACACTTGAAATGAATTCTGGACCTTTTATCTGCTCCTTGTAAATGGGATAATGAGGGAATAACACACACCTAGCCATGGAACAGCTGAGCAGCCAATTGTCCCATTACTTTTGGTCCCTTAAAAAGTGGGAGGCACATATACAAACTGTTGTAATTCCTACACCGTTCACCTGATTTGGATGTAAATACCCTCAAATTAAAGCTGAAAGTCTGCAGTTAAAGCACATCTTGTTTGTTTCATTTCAACTCCATTGTGGTGGTGTATAGAGCCAAAAAGATTAGAATTGTGTCGATGTCCCAATATTTATGGACCTGACTGTAGTTCTGTCATACAGTTCATATTATATCTGCACATCCATATTTAATATAGTGTAGACTGTAGGAAGGAGTAACATTATTGTCTGATGTGCATGTGCTGAGATATTGAAATTACTACAATGTTTTCAGTCTGTGCAAAAAGAGGAAGTGGGTATAACAAAACTAAAATCACTTCCTCCAGCAAGGCCCTCTGAGTGAACAGGAAGAGGAACAGTAGCCTGAGACGTGTGGGGATACTATACTCTAGGTATGGAGTTAATGAAAAACTGGAGACATTTACAGTGGCAGATATTATCCAGAATATAAGTAGTTCCCTGTCTGTCACTCACTTCGACATTGTGTCGAAGAAGCGACACTAGGGGTCTCTCTTGAGCGCCGAATATGCCTCTGATCTATGAAAAAAGGCTAATGAGAAGTTGGCAGACAGTATTTGCATACCCCACCCCCGGACATACAGGTATAAAGGTGAGGAAATACGTCGAATTCATTCAAAAATTTTCTTCAGAGCCGATGGTTGTGTCTGCAGTGAGCTGCGAGTCACACACCTGTTCCTGCTCCTCTGACACTCTCTGCTGTTGGATCTATGGCGCACTACAGCGGCTTCCTCCTTCCTTGCATGGCAGTGCAGTTTGCCCCTGGGCACTTCGACAGCGCAGTCAAGTCACTTTCCACATGCTGCCTAAAAACCCATGTGATATATTCGCCACTCTTACCTCCCCTTCCGGGCAGGTGTGGTCTCCGCAGGGTCTTTTCCCCCTGAAAGAATAGAAAACTGGGTAAGATGCGTGTAAGGGCCCCGGCCGTTTCTTGCTCTATGCGGAGAAACATAGAGAGAAAAGAGGTCCAGCCAGGCTCGTCCCGTTCCCAGGTTGGGAAGGGTCATCTTGTTCCCTTGTCTAGTGTAACGAGAAGGATTCCGATGACTTTTTTGGGGCACTGGGGAAGGGTACGTGCAGTCTGAAACACAGTTGGTTGCTTGTGCATGTAAAATACCTGCCCGCTCCTGTGTCAGCAGAACACGTACACGGCTCAGCGCATGGCGTGATTTAAATTGGACCCCTAGTGTCGCTTCTTCGACGCAACGTCGAAGTGAGCAACAGATGGAGAACGTCTTGGTTACGTATGTAACCTTCGTTCCCTGATGGAGGGAACGAGACATTGTGTCCTCCCGGCCACGTTGCTGAGCCGAGCCACTGTTGTGGCTGGACCATTTCTGGTTCCTCAGAAAAGTCCTGAATGAATTCGACGTATTTCCTCGCCTTTATACCCGTATGTCCGGGGGGCGGGGTATACAAATAATGTCTGCCAACTTTTCATTAGCCTTTTTTCATAGATCAGAGGCATATTCGGCACTCAAGAGAGACCCCTAGTGTCGCTTCTTCGACACAACATCTCGTTCCCTCCATCAGGGAACGGAGGTTACATACGTAACCTAGACGATAGTACTTAAGCAGATAGTCCACAAATAAAGTACAAAACAAGGCCTGAACTCTCAAAAAATTTATACAAATTTACAAACATTTTTTACATAAATAACATTGAATTAAAAGTCATTTTTTATCATTTTCTAGCAATAAACATTTAATTAATATCAAAATTAAGCAGATAAAATGTGTGTGTATATAATGTATGTATATCAGGGCTGTTGATTAACATGTTAATTCAGTGCAATTAATTATATTAAAAATAACATGTTAATTAATCATGTCCTCAGACCGCAATAATAAATATTCCTATCATCAGACCAATTCAAGCTTGAAGTGAGCTAGTTACCCACGTAACTTTGGTTTTTGTGAATTCCAGATGACTCCCAGAGGCAGTGGTGATAATTCAGTATTTAGCACTGCCTCTGGTGGTCAGTTGGAATGAAACAGAACCAAAGGTTTTTAGCAGGGGGCAGTAAGCAAAACTTCACCTGTACAGAGAACAAACCACACTGATAAGCCTATCAATGGCCAACAGTGTCTTGAGATGTTATTTCTACGTTTCAAACTATGCTTTACTTGACACAGCGACCTAAAAAGGCTGTGACACAACCAAAGTGATATACTCCAAAAGCATCAGTCTGGCACATATGTACATTGACTTGTCCTTAGGAAAGCCCTTATAATAAATCGATTTCAGTAAGATTGACTAATTTAATTGCAATCTGGATTGTTGAGAACTTGATATTTTATGTTTTTGGCACGATTCTGAGTAAATTCTAGAGACTGTTGTG
Source organism: Moxostoma hubbsi (assembly GCA_032164185.1). NCBI lineage: Eukaryota > Metazoa > Chordata > Actinopteri > Cypriniformes > Catostomidae > Moxostoma > Moxostoma hubbsi. The sequence goes on along the minus strand of JAVLUX010000007.1, from coordinate 27,016,402 downwards.
CATGAAAATCCCAGGAGATCAGCAGTTACAGAAATACTCAAACCAGCCCATCTGGCTGTTATTTATTGGGTTTTGCAATTTAAAGAATGTTTCTTTGTTGTAATTAAAATTTGGGACACAGCTAAATATTATACAGTATTGTTGGTCTTTAAAATAATAAAAATTATTAAAACAGCTATTTACTACAAAACAATCAAGATGATGACACTTGTAAAGTAATGGTACACCAAAGTGTACCCTATTTGTGAGAACTGACAGATAAGATGACTACCATGTTAGTTAGTGACAGGACTATTGAGGTCACATGGGTCGTAATGCTGCTTTACTGCAAGATGTGACAGATAAGAACCAGAGAACCTGAGCGCATTGGACGTACCTCATTGTGCTGCTGCTGCGTGTCATGGTCGCTGTTTTTAACTGTGGCTGCTCAGAATCCTGAAAACAACAAATCTGCCCATTAGTGGTTTCTAGAATTAATTAATTTATATTGTCAGAACAAGAATAAAACACAAACAATTTAAAGACTGACCACCCTGACTCCTTCATATTGGCATTAATCAACTTCTAATGCTTACTGTGTTTTTCTGAGAATTCAAAGCATATTGAACAAGAAATAACCATGAATTCATTCTAACAAAATATCAAACCAAATGTCATTTATTTTAAAGAAATTTAAAGCAATAGATATATATCAGCCCTCTACATTGCGAGTAAATCACTCACATATGCGAGTAAATGTCTAGCCACGGGCAAGTAAATATTAACATTTCACTCGCCAATGATTGAGTTGTGTAGTGTCTCATGAGCACACAGGGAAAAGTACTTGTGTCTCATTCAGTTGAACTCCGAGCACCACGGATGTCACAAGAGCAGCTCTCTTGAGAGCATGTGAAGATAAACCATTTCTCAAGCACTCTGATGTGCACGCTGTCTAGAGAGGCGAAATATATAAACAAGGTATAAACGTATACATTTTGTGAACGCAAAGTGCTCCAGTTTCATTTAACGTCCATGTAATGTCAAATATCCGTGGTCATTGTGGGTTTATTCACGCAGTGTTAATAACAGGAAGTGATTGAGAGGAGATGCCCTGCTCTATTTCTGTGGAGATGATAAAATGCAAGAAACAGAATCTCAAAGTCTTCCTTCATGAGAAATTAGAGCTGGTGAGTTAATCAGAGAGCCTTAAAGTAATGTGTAAACTAAAGAATTTAAGGCAGAAATATTTTACTATTGCATAATATAATATAATAGCTATACAGATTAGCTGGTTTACAAAAGAAGGAAAAGAAAACAAAACATTGAAAGTTCAATGGATCAAAAGTAAATTGGACAAATAAGAGAGATATATTTTCATTATTTAGACATATTTTGATAATTAAAATATTATTTTAATTAGTTTAAATTTATACTTTTAGATTTGACTGTCATTCATACATTTTTTAAGCCTGAAAATGAAATCATATACCCTTATTTTATTATATGATCAAAGCTAAATTTGTATAAATGATTTTGTTGTGTGCATGAAGCACACATAGTGAGTTTGTAAGGTAATTATTCATCATATTCGTGAAACACCTAAAACAGACAATGAATCACCATAGCCCTAAAACAGGCAATTATTCATCATAATCATAATTATTTGTTTGACAATTAATTGTCAACCAAATTTCTTGTTAAAAATGTGATTTCATGACATCATATAAATTGATAGAATGTGAAATTTTTAAATTTTTAAAAAGCAAAAAAATATGATTAAAATCATAAAGCAAAATCTAAAAATTTTTTTTAGATAAAAGTGAATATATATGAAGGGGCCCCCTCTCTCAGTTTGCTTAATATATTTTTTTGTTACATTATGCTTACATGTCATCAAAAGTCTGGTGAGTAACACCAAAAATTTACTAGCCAATGCCGATTCTTTCTCCAACCTGATCGTAAAGCAGTGTTTCCCAACCACTGTGCCACGGCACACTAGTGTGAAAGATTGTCAGGTGTGCCATGGAAAATTATCAAATTCCGCAAAATAAATAAATGCATGAACCAAAAATAATTTCAGGGATTAGAACTCCTCGCATTTCTGAGAAATTTGCAGTTTTGACACTGGGTTCAGACTCCAGTACCAAATTAAAACTGCCAGACGCAAAATTTAATGACAATTTCCTCAGCAACAGTCTCCCTTGATGCGTTTCATTATGCACAAGTAAGTCGATGTGGACCAGGAGGAAGGTTTGAGTTGCAATTGGGTTCTGTTCAGTTCATTTTTAACGTGTTTTGTTCATATTTTAATCGTATTTGTTTTTTGTAATATTGCGTTGTTCTTAAGTCGTGTTTTAGTGGCCTCCGCTGTGACTGGGGAAAAGAAAATCATTCACCGTGTGGTGTCTCTATTTTCATCTGTTCTCTTCATAAATAAATAAATGCATAATCTGCTATATGCTCGTCCTGTAAATTTATGATTCAAAATGAAAATGTGAATGAAAATAAAAGTTATTAAAAGTGTTACTATCATTAAAATATGAAAATGAAAATGACGGGTAATAATAGATTATGACAAAATTTTTACAACCCTGTCCATCAAAATGACAGACGATGAGAAAGTCTAATGCAAGCACTGTATGTCACTTGTTTCTTTTATTTATATTTTTATTCATTTTTGCATAGCTGAATTTCAAACATGCTACTAAGAGGGCAGAAAACATGGACTTGAAAATTCTTGAAAAGGAAAAATATTGACGATTGTTAGCTTATGTGGGATAGTGGTGTGCCGTAGAATTTTTTAGTCATGAAAAGTGTGCCGTGACAAATAAAAGGTTTTTGTATATGCTGTTCAAAATTAAGACAAAAATAAAAGTATCACCAAACTCACTAAATACACCTGTGATTTTTCTGTTAGGGCACCTGTGTGAACTTGAAGGGAACAGACTTCAAACATTTACTAAAAATTTAAACAAGTTAGATAAAAGTAATTGTGGAAATGGCTGAAAAATTTATGTTAGTTCTGAGAAAAGCTCTCGCATCATTTGTTTGCAGATGCCACTTGGTTTGATGTGTCATTGTATGAAAAATGTGTTTGTGCTTAGGAGAATATTCACACATTTAATTTAAGCCTAACTGTGTGTGCTTAAGTGATAGACTTTCTAAACATAAAGGTTTCCATCAACAGTTTTCTATGGTGTTTGCATATCTTTTTGCAAGCCTGCCATGTGCTGCATACTTGTGAAATTATTGTGGCTTTGTGGTTGTATGAGCATCAATAAGCTAGCAGCACGGCTAGCACCAGACTTGCAGCTTTTCCCACTGTGCTCAGTGGCTGGTAGCCAGCTAACTGTGTGTGTGTGTGTGTGTGTGCGCGTTTGAAGGAAAGGAAGGGAGTAAAGGAGGCAGCAAAAGAGAGTATTTGAAAGTGCAGTTGCTGAGTGCACTGTTAATCTAGGTTAGCCTAACTGCTTTATAACAGGATGTGGTCAAGTTTGACAATACAAAAATGGATTGTAAAAACTTTCAACTAAGAGCAAAGAAATACAATTTTTATTGCTCACTTTTATGCTGGCAAGAAATTAAAAGTTCCAAGTTGAAACAGTTAAAATGTAAACATTGAGAACAAGAGAAGATATAGAGCTAGAACAGGACCTTAAATGTGCTTTCAACGAGATAATGACCCACAAATAATTACAGCTGAACTAACTACTTCCATTACATGAGAAGTTGTGTGTGCTCACCTTCACACCATGGCCAATAGAGTCCAGGCTAGAGAAAGAGATGGATCTACGGGAGTACTCAGGCTTGGGCTCTGTACTTTTTGCAGGAGGGACAATCTTGTGATTTCGTGGAACCCTCTTGGCAACCGTGAAAACTCCAATCTCCCGACGAGCCACCTTCTCTCTGTGCATATCCACCGTCTGCATAAAAGCACAATTACTGGATAACACCTGGATATCTCTTCTAAAGGGGCAGTCACACTACACTTTGAGCATGTGAAATTACTTTGGACACCACAATGGAAAGTTTATGATGTCCCCCTCGAGGGCGGCAAGCTCTGCTCACTTTGCTATGTTTTAGTACTATTTGTGTCATAAACCAGTGAGATTCGATACACCCTGATTCTTAACTGTTCTAGGAAGACAATATGTCAAAGAATTAAAAATCCTCAGGCTCTGGAGTTATTAAATGACACTTATGTACTGAAAGCTGAAAGCCCCGGACTCAATTCGGACGGTGAACTGAAAGAAATCCGGCATGAAATGATGAATGTGTTGGCAATGTTGATGAAGGTCATTGCAGACTTAGAGGATCTTGCTGTAATATTTTGCAAAATTTGGAAATATATTGCAAAATTTGCAAATATTTTTTAAAGAATTTTGCGAATTCGACAAGAGAGAAACGTGATCGATTAAAGGAATGCAAGAAACTTACATCAAGTGAAGATCAATTTTGCAATGATGTTCCCGGCCAAACTAAGAATAGATACTAAGGATGGCCATAGAGAATTCACATGCCCACATCAAGCATTGTGGACTGAGTATGCAATTTGGTGATTTTCATGTTGTCACCTAGTGGACCTGTCTCACTGAACATACACTTGACTGGCATGAGGAGGGAGAAAGCTGCTGGCAATGCGCCATAGATCCAACAGGAAAGCTCTCTTAGAGGTGAGTTGAACAGAGTGAGGTTTCAGCTTGCTGAACATACACAACTGCTCGGCTACGAAGAAAGAATCTGACTGAATAGATGCACTTTTTATACCCGTATGTCCGGGGGTGGGAAATGCAAATTCTGTTCGCCAATTTGGTGTTGGCCTTTTTCATATTCAGAGGTAACCGAGGCTCCTGAAAGTAGCTACTAAAGTAGCAACAATCGACACAACGTCGAGTGAGTGACAGAAGGGGAATCTTTCCCCGCAGGAAGCTGAAAATTTTGGCAAGATATAGGGTGGGCATTTTTTTTAGTGTTGGCTCAAGTAAGAGCAAGGGAGTCATTACATTAATAAGTAAACATCTACAATTCAAATGTCTTAAACAGATTAAAGAAATTATTAAGAGTCATTATTGTTTTAGCAGAAATTCAAGGGGCAAAGGTTGATTTTGGCTAATATTTACGCACCTAAAGATGATGATCACAGCTTTTTATAGATCTTGAAGGGATGTTGCAAGCCGCTGGCACCCCTCATGTTATAATATTGGGAGGAGAATTTAATCTTTTGATGGACTTGATCATAGTGAAGCAAAAGTGTGTAAGCCCCTAGAGCCACACTGACACTTCACAGGATGTGTAAAAATATTGGTCTTACTGATATTTGGAGACTTTTAAACCCAACTAGCAGGGACTATACATTTTTAACATCAGTTGCTCAATTGGAAACATTTTAGTCTCAGATCACTCCCTGGTGGCTTTAGAGGTGTTGCCACATATGGAGAAAAAGAAATCATATAGTTGGCGCTTTAATGTATCCCTTTTGCAAAATCCTGAATTCCAACAAATGTTAAAGGCTAAAATCAATGTTTGTATGGAGACCAACTGGTCCTCAGTATCCTCTGTGGGCGTGGCTTGGGAGGCACTTATAGCAGTTCTTAGAGGTTGAACCCTACAGTATGCAAAAAAACAATCCAAAGCACAGGAACTTGTGGAGTTGGAAGGGAATATAAAAAGTGCTGAGGCAGAGCTGAAGCACCGAATGTCATCTGATGGCCTCAGAGAATTGACTTGATTGAAATACAGATATAATACTATTTTGTTTTGCAGAAGATAGAGTTTTGGAAATTCAGGGCAAGCCAGACATACTTTGAGTATGGCGACAAAGCAGGGAAGTTCCAAATCTTTGTCTACCAATGAAGATATTAGAAACTTTGTGGAACCATTAGTATTCCCTAAAACTGATGACTGAACAAAACAATTCTCAATTCTGAGATAACTTTGAAGGAGCTCGGCAAAGTAATTAAGGCCTAGCCTACAGGCAAAGCTCTGGGGACAGATGGTTTTACATAGGGCTGCACGATTATAGCAAAAATCATAATTGTCGATTGTTGCTCTTGATATTGTAATTGCGATTATTAATGTCGATTAAAATGTTTAAAAATTAAGCAACCGTGTGGTTCTTCAGAGTAGCAGATTTTAATGGTGATATGAGCTGCACTCCAGTTTCTTTTAAGCATCTATTAAGCTTTATTCATGAAAATGTTAAATCTACCAATACCAGCTACATGGCAAATGGGTCTTATTATTGCAGACGCGATAACAATGACGGTGATTCCTGAAATATTCTATTCATGACATACAGTATTCTTTATGTTGGCTACACCTCCAAACAAACTTAGGCTGTTTAATAATTCAGTTAAGCTGAATTATTTTATTGCTGTTTTGTACAAATCAAATTCACATTGGTCTACTTATTAACATGACAAAACAAAACTGTAATTACATTTTTAATCAATTGTACACAGAAATCGAACAACACGACAAACTCTCCCATTAAAATGACTGCCATCACTCGCTGCAGGTTTACACTGATTGAGACCTGCATTTCGATGCAACCTCATGACACTCCACACAATGTTCTGCACTGTCATGAATGCTCTCATTAAAAACAAAGCAGTCTAATCAGCATAATAAATCAATTATTTACACCATGTCTATGCCTTGATTAGAACGGGATCATTTTAGTTTTGTTGTGTTGCTCGTTTACAGTGTATTTTATATCTCTGTTCAAAGCGAGCAGTGCAATATGCAATGAATCCAAAATAATTACAAAGGATCAATGTGTTTTTGCAGCGGTTGAGTATTCTAACCAATCACTAACATGTAAGTTGAGCAATGAAACAGCAATGGCCAATCAGAGCTACTTAGATTAGCCCTCCATCCTATCTGTAATGACTACTGATCCTCCACTGACTTATTAATTCCTTTTCTAAGTTCTCTGGATACAGAATCAATTGGTCTAAATCCAAAGCATTGGCTCTGACAGCGTACTGCCCAGTAATGGCTTTCCAGCCGGGGGCCTTCCAGTGGCCCAAACCCAAGTACTTGGTCATTTTATTCCCAGCAAATTTGTCTGATTTAGTTAAGAGTTCATTTTGACCCCTTAATAAAAAGGTTTTTGAGCGACATGGACAGGTGGGCTTCATTACATTGATTTATGATTGGGAAGGTTAATGTTATTAAAATTAATTGTATTCCAAAATTTAACTAACTGATACAATCTCCCCCAATAGATGTCCTCCTCTCTAAATTACATTTTAATAAGTTACAAAAGTGGGCAAAGGTGGGCTAGACCTACCCAAGATTTTGTTTTATTATTATGCATTTGGTCTCAGTCATTTGGCTCATTGGTCACTTCCACCTGAAAGAGCCCTTCCCTTGTTTTGAATTGAACAGGAAGCTCTTGCCCCTATTTTGCCATTGCAATGCCTATCTATCAAACAAATTATAAAAGTTAATTTACACCCTGTTATCTCACATTTGCACTCGGTATGGACAAAATTGTCCAGAGTGTTTAATTTGGACATTTATTTAAATATTGCTTCGAGCATATGGTTGAACCCTAAATTATGTATTAATAAGTCCCCTTTCTGCTGGTCAGACTGGATTGTGAAGGGGGTTACTATACTCAGTAACCTATATGAGAGTGGAGTGTTGAGATCTTTTGAAAATATGGTTCAACATTTTAGGATTCACAGATCTCAGTTGTTTAGGTAATTACAGCTGCACCACCTGCTCTGTACTATTTTGTGGGGAAGTATACACCCCCCCCCCCCCCCCCCCCCCCCCTGCTAAAGTGGCAGATACTCTGGAAGCAGTGATTACTGCATTTGGAAAAGGCCATGATGCATCAGTGTATTACTCCCTGCTAATTCAGAGTCTGGGGGAAGGCGCTTCAACTTCACTCACGAGATTATGGGAGAGTTAATGTTTGGGAGGAAGGGTTGTAAATAATATAATATGATTCCAAATATTCGTTGTTATTTTTTATTATTATAATTTTTATGTTACATGGAATCAATAAAATTGTTAATAATAAAATATTCATATTCAGAGGCCTCGAACCTTGATACTGTTGTTGGGGTAACCATTTCTGAGTCTTATCAGACTAAATGGCAATGTTTCTTCCAACTTTAACTGTAACTTAATGACAAAAAGCCATATACAATATAAGCTATATAAATATATATATATATATGGGAGACCATGGCAAGTTGCCACACAGGGAAGTTGTCACAATGGCTCAGTATTAATATCTCAGTAATGCTAAGATTTGGAATCAAAAGTCCAATGGTGCAAATTTGTGTTTTCTATAGCAGAGTTGGTTTTAAACACCTAGTTCAAAACCCTCTTAAATTTGAATACTTTTTGTGTATTATACCATCCAAAGTAAATTTTTACTATCATAATATTTTTGTTATAGTTTTAAGGATAACTAGCAAACATAATCAAATCATACTGGCATACATTAATGGAAGGGCAAACTATATTATGAAGGCAGATGTTTCCCAAAAGGTTTAAATATATTCTTAGGACAAAGGTATTTTACATGAAAGTCAGGGAACATTGTCATGCTTTCATCTGGGGAGGTTGTCAAATGTGTTTTAAATGTCAGAAATTTATAGAATGAATCAATCAGGCCAATACCAATTATTTGGTATTTTTGAATATTACATTTTCCATTTTTGTTGTTTTATGAATATGTATAAAACTATTAAACTATAGTCTAGCTTTTTTATAGTGGTTTTGGAGCAGAGACATCTTCCTTGCTGAGCAGCATTTCAGGTTATGTCGATATAGGACTCGTTTTACTGAGTATATAGATACTTGTTCACCTGTTTCCTCCAGCATCTTTGCTGTTGTTCTGGGATTGATTAGCACTTTTCGCAACAAACTTCATTCATCTCTAAGAGACAGAATTTGTCTCATTCCTGAGCGGCATGAATGGTTGCGTGGTCCCATGGTGTTTATACTTGCATACTATTGTTTGTGCAGATGAACTTGGTGCCTTCAGGAGTGTGGAAATTGCTCCCAAGGGTGAACCAGACTTGTGGAGGTCTTGGCTGATTTCTTTTGATTTTCCCATGTCAAGCAAAGAAGCACTGAGTTTGAAGGTAAGCCAACAAATAAATCCACAGGTACACCTCCAAATGACTCCAATTAGCTTATCAGAAGCTAACTGGCTAATTGCCTAAAGACTTGACATAATTTTCTGGAATTTTCCAAGCTGCTTAAACGCACAGTTAACTAAGTGGATGTAAACTTCTGACCCATTGGAATTGTGATATAGTAAATTAAAAGTGAAACAATCTGTCTGTAAACAATTGTTGGAAATATTGCTTGTGTCGTGCACAAGTAGATGTCCTAAACGACATGACAAAACTATAGTTTGCTAATATGAAATCTGTGGAGAAGTTACAAAATGAGGTTTAATGGCTTACAACCTAAGTGTATGTAAACATCTGACTTCAATTTATGCAGTAAGATATAGTATTCCTTTGAGGAGGGACCAATACCTGTCCAATCTGGTTTATGGATGACTCTATCTTGCGAAGCTGTAGGGTCTGTGCATCCAGCAGTTTGAGCACATTGGTGGCCATAGAGCTGATCTGATAGGCCACACTAGCCAAGGACTGGGTAGTGAATGCCTTGGTCTCCTCCAGTGCTTTGTCGGTGTCATTACCAGACTGCAGGGTTAGAAACATCCTTTAATTCAATGGTTATACAGAAACGACATATAAATGCAAGCTACATACATGCTTCATCTTGATTTAAAGTACTACATGCAACAACATTACTGCAAAGTCACATTGTATGTGTGCAATTACACAAGTCAGTACATGAAAAATAAACTTGTATTAACTATTTCACACCAAACTGGAGTGCCTACTGTCATTGCCCTTATTTAACATTCTGTGACCAAATGAAAAAGAAATAAATGTTTTGGATGCAAGTATAAAGCGACTTCTGCTGCTGAATACACACACATAGCTACACAAAAGACACACAAGACAGAAATGATCTACTGTGTAAGGAAGACAGGTTTGCTGTACTTTATCTTCCTTCCAGAATGATGTAAGCTGCAAGAGCACATATATATTGAACCTCATTCATATAAATAGCAAGATGAGTGTGAACAGGTCAAGTCAAACTGCAAACGTTCAGCTGTTTTTTCTTGATTCTGTCTGTTCAATAATTTCACAAGTGACAGTGAGAGAACAAGACACTCCAATACTTATCATTTGTATCTCACAAACAGCAGTTCCTAAAAAAGGTGACCTAAATTAACTAATCTGAATACATCTGCTCTACAGTTTCATGTGAACCTGTTGCTTTCATGTGAACCTGTTGCATCGCATATCTCGGGCGCATTTCAGTGTCTTACCTGCAGGTAGTTCCTCTCGCAGTATTCAGCTACTTTGTGTAAATTGTCGTAGTTATCTAGAAGTGCTTTACGAGCAGAGGGGGCCTCTTCCAGTATTTTTTTTATTTCTTCTCCGTTTTGGTCCTTCATTGCGCAAAATGCAGAGACACACGTTTAAGCTCCGGAAAACTCCCTGTGTGACAGCAAACTACTGATGTCTATCAGTCAGCTTACCATCCGCCATGCCTTCTGTCACAAACGAGAAGTTCAGCGCACAACTGATGAGAAAGTGTGAAAGCATGAGGAAATTATGCTAATTTAGTTGCCATATTAATTTCATTTAAATATGTTGATATTAATTAGCATCTGAAGTTACTGGACCCCGAAATGTTACTTCGCGGTTATTTCAGAAACCGGTTTTTAAACAGTGTAAAAGCTGCTGGCTCCATCAGTGGCTGTGAGCTGTAACATGCGTAGTGAAAAATCGCCCTCTTCCGGTTAAATCGCATAGTGAATGTTACTAAGAATGTTATTAACTGTGTAAATTATCAATTACTATGTTATGTATAACGGATAGTTTACATTTAAAACTTTTGAGAAGTTGGCATTTCAATTGTCATGTCGAGCGGTGTGATGTTATGTTCAATCTAAAATCATTTAAAACATTATTTTTATGATTCATGATTATTATGTACCGTTTTTTTTAACCTCCATAAATTTGATTGAAGGAAAATTCCTTGTTCAGTACAAGTTAAGCTCAATCGAAGGTATTTATATACTTTTTATCAACATAAAAATTATTTTCGACATTTAGGTTACAGTGAGCCATATAGCCTACATGGTGGTGGTGTAGTGACTCCTCAATCCATGTGGCGGAGGATGAATCAATCTGCGCATTTAAACACGTGGCTTGTTGAGCGCGCTATCCCGGAGACCTAGAGCGTGTGGAGACTTCATGCTATTCTCAAGGCATCCACACACAACTCACCATGTGCCCCACTGAGAGCGAGAACCACATTATAGCTACCATGAGGAGGTTACACCATGTGGCGCTACCCTGCCTAGCAACTGGGCCAATTTGTTTGCTTATGTGACCTGGCTGGAGTCACTCAGCACACCCAGGATTTGAACTCGCAACTCCAGGGGTGATAGTCAGCATCTTTACTTGCTGAGCTACACAGGCCCCCAATGTAAGTGCTTTTATAAAATTACAAGTTTCACATTTCTGCCTTTAAACCCTCCAAAAATTTGCCCCATTCACTTCCATTGTAAGCGGTTCACTGTAATGTCAAGTTTTGCTTTTAAAGAAAAGGAGGAAATAAACTGAAATATTTTTTTGATAATCAACATTATGTTACAAAAGCTCTTGATTGTACTTAAATTGTACTGAACCCATAATAATCCTTTAATACATTTTTACCTTTTCATTAATCTAGACTCTAGACTACATGGAATATTTGTAAATTAATCTGCCACACTGCAGAGCAACCTGTAATATAGACTTTTCCATATATATACATTTTAATTTAAACCTTCTGACACTGATTCAATTATTACAAGAAAGCTCAAGGACATGTTAAGCATCAAAAAACCACATATCAGTTTATTATTTATCCTCACTCTCAATTTGTGTTTGAAAGAACAAATACAATAAACATTCATTAAAACGTTGCTGAAAGATGACTCAGACAAGAAACTAAGTTTGCAGCATATTTATTCCCTTTTAATCTTGCAAAACAGTAAACATGCATTGGTTAAACTACAACAAATTTATGTTCTGTTCATATCTGCAGTCTTTTCTTCATTGACAAACTGCCAAACAAATCTTGCTAACACAGTGAGGAGAAACAGAACAGTAATACCAATGTAGCAAAAAAATATTGCTTGAAGGGCATACGCAGACTCTGGGTCATAGATTTGGCGCAAGCGACCCAAGCGCAGATATACTCCCAGTCTGATCTCTGCTGCTAGCTTTCCTTGGAGCCAGCAGAAATACGAGCCTTTATCCTCTAACCGTACTGGCCTGAAGTGTAGGTGGTGACCTGTGTCAATGAAGACACGAGAAGTCTTATTCAGTCCCTTCATATATTGAGAGCGATAAAGCGGTACTGAGCCTTTATCCCAGGCCACGGCATACTGTGGTTTGGCACCAGGGCAGGTCATTACCAGATCAGAATCTACGGGGTGGTTGTGGAAGTGGATGGAGACTTCTGCTGAATCTCGATTATCATACTCAAGAAACTTCAACAGAGCTTGTTTCTCTGGGGTTACTTTAGGTTTTGGAGGGCAGGTAGTATGACAGTTCCTCACCTCAAGCTTTGCTCCAAAACTCCTGCTTGAAAGTCCAAAGCTCTGGGGAACAGCTGAGGAGCCACAAGGAGCCACTGTGTCTGATTTATGGCGGTAACGTACATGGAGGTAGATGCTTTTAACATAACAAAGGCCCACACGGGTCTGCTCCCCCTGGATGTCACAGCGGTCACAATTAGACCATGGCCTGTAGCTGGTGAACACCTGGAACAGCTCAGTTTTAATAGTGCTGGGTTCTGCTGCTTGTGTATTCTGATTGAGGTTCCAGGGAAATAAAACTTGATGGACCTGCTGGACATCAACATTGTGGCCATAGAAGAATTCCCCAGAGGATGTGCCACATATATAGTGCCCTGAGTCAGTTCTCTGAACCCTGAAAATGAGTAGGCTAAACAAACGGATGGAAAAGCGCCTGAGCAGATCCGATCCTCTGCCAACTTTGGAAGATTCCAGCACTTTGGTACCTTCAAAGTCTGTCAGGATCTTGGTGTTCATGGAGCCCATTTGTTTTTGATAGTACCATACCACTGAGTGAACTTCCTCTGGCTTACAGTGACAAGGCAGTTCAATTGTCATGTCAACTAGCAAGGCAAAATTCTCAAAGACAAGAAATGCAGGACAGGCCTTGCTTGCAAATATGTCTTGTTTATCCTCAGGGGCCTCATAGGCAGAAACTAACAAAGGGCAGATTGCCAAAAAAATAATTACAAGCACTTCCTTTAGCATATTTGTGCCATAACACATGTCTTTGCATTTCCTAAGAGCGGAATACTTCCTAGAATGTTGAATACATTCTCAAGTGACTCTACTGTCCACACAAGTGGTTAAAATAAAAATATTAAATCTACACACACTAGTAATATTTCAATATAAACTATTATTAAATATTTTGGAGGCTATAATTTTACATTACTTTGAGTTTTACCATTATGACAGTGTCATCTGCATTCACATTAGACTGACTGGCCTCACAAACCCCTGAAGGTTTATTGCTGCCCATAGAAAAGAAAGAAGAATCCTCTTTAGAAGGATGACGTTCTCCAACTGCAACCTGCAGCTTGTCGAAAAGCTCCTCACAGGCTTTTTGTTCCGCCTGACTAATCAGAGATTGGTTGAGGTTAAAATGGCCACTCTTGGAGAGACCGTCCAACACTCCGATCACTTTTCCTCGTTCTCTGACTTGAGACACTTTGACAGAATCAGAATGAACCCACCTAGAAAGCCAAAGGCAAACTCAGTGGTGAAGATTTCCAGCAAAGCTTTGCCTCCCAGACTGACAAGGAGGTTATACTTTTCATATGAGATCACAGCAAACCTGCACCAGTGATGACTGAATTCTGATGTACTTCTTGGTTGGATCTCAGGTAACAGAGTCTGAAAATAAGCGCAAAACTATAGTAAAAAAGTACAGATAGTAAATAAGTTACTAATTTCATGCACAAGAGAGATGAGATGCTTAATAGCAAACTAGCCATTTATTCATGTGAAGAACTTAAATGTTTCTAGACCATCTTAGCTGGACCTCCTCTTCTAATAAGGGGCTTTCATGCTTTATTCCTGCAGTAATTGTATTCTATGGCTGTTTTTGGGGTAAGCCAGAAATATCCTTTTTATCAAGGGATTTCAAGTGAGATGCAAGTACAATATCCCTAAAATCAAAGGATGTTAATGTTGTCGGAATGAGGCAATGCATTTCCGTGGGTATGCATACTATCAGGCGAGACCGAGATAAGGGTTGTTGGAGAGGTTGACTACCTTATAAGGTTCTCATATGTTGTCTTGGTAAAATATTGAGTATGGAATACAACTAAAGCTGCGTTCACACTATCAGCGACACGCAGCCACAAAACGACTCATCTCATCACTGATCTGATCAGTGCATCTCATTCATTTTCAATGACCGTTGGCGACCGGATGTGGGCGTGTCCAGCGACGCGACAAAGTTGAGAAATGTTTTAATTTATGCAAATAAAGAGCGACTTTCGGGGGCGACAACCAATACTAGAGAATATACTCTAGCTCACGTGATCCTAATATTTTAATAATAATATTAATTGTAAATAAACATTTCTGTTTAGACTCTCCATACCCACCACTAGTGACCTAACAGCCAGCCACTTGTGACATGCAGCGACAAAGTAGCTGGCAGTGTGAACGCAGCTTAAACTTTAAAGCTCAACTGAATTCCTCGTAGCTGGCGACATTTTGATGTAATGCACGAAATTTGCCGTCTTTTTCCCTCTGGTCTTTCCTGTCAGCTTACGGAACTGTTTGCAAATCTTTTTCAAGGGCACTGAAATTCATATCATCCGATTTATCCATACCTGCTCTTACAGTTTACCTAGATATACGACCGTACCAATTCACCGAACTTACCTTTATCTGTATACAGAAGCCGACTTGATCAGTGAGCCAAATTGGACTGCTGCTAACTTTATGGCTCACGCTGCATTTCCATAAACTCATCGTCATGACTACCAATTTACACCGTCCAAACAAAATCTTACATTATAAAATTGGCAGTTGAATCAAGAATGTTGAGAAGCAGAAATGACAACAGGGTGAACACACTAACCCAACAAGTGTTTATATTGAAAATATCCTGTTCAAATTAATCTGACAGTTTGTTGATTTATCACAAAAATAGATTTAGACTTATTCCCTTATTTCAGCGAAATTCTCCAAAACCGCCGTTTTGGCAAAAGTAATGTAAATACTAATAGAAAATTAGTTTAATCTGTCTGCCTTAAAACCCCTCCAGAAATTGGCCCTTCACTTCCACTTTAAGTGTTTCACCGAAAACTCATTTTTGCTTAAAGATGGACGAGTCAAAACTAAATGTAACTCGACATTATGCCACAAATACTGAGATTGAGCTAAACTTTTAATTAACTCAGAATATTACTTTTAGGCAACCAGAACACATTTTAATTTCAGATTGGGTGAATTAGGCCAATATGGGACAGTGTGTAATATTTAAACCATTTTATAGATTTTTTGCTCCACACTGTTATTAGTGTACTATATCTAGTCTTATTAAGGTTGTAATGTAGTTGAGGACCCATTTGTTGGTCTGAAATAAGACAATTGCATAAATCCAATGCATAAAATGTCCCAGATTACTCCAATCCACACTACTTGATATTATTCTGGCCATTCTGCAAAGTTTTGGGAATGTCAACTGGATTTTAATGTTTAAGTGACAAAGTATCACAATAAAATACAGCCCTTTATGACTGATATTACCATCAACAAAACGAAGCAAATTAAATAGGCCTATACATCTAACAAAAAGTCTTGAATTGTTTAATAGAACAAAGAATTTTACAAGTTCAAAGAACATATGGAGAAAAAAAAAAAATCAATTCTGAATTTACAAACATGAATTACAGTCAAACACCACATTTCTCTTGAGTGCTTTAGTAAAAAATGGTTAGTGGGCATCTGTAAAACCTTATTGAACTCCTGCACAACATGTATCGCCACGTAATACTCGCAAGTCAAAAATTCCAGCAATCAACAAACTGTGACACTTGTAAACTTTTGAGTGTTTTATTGAAATCAAGCCACATTTGAGCTCAGGCAATGCTACCAGCATTGGAAGCAATCCTGGGCCACAGGTCTGCACATTCCTTGGCTACGGGTCCTGTGATAGCAGAGCCTACAAAGAAAAATTAACAATTTAGCAAAATAACAAAAGTAAAATTTTAAAACTGAAGAGAAAACTCAGGAATGAATGTTCCATCACGGATTGAGATTACACAGCACATGGCGACAGTCATCTCACCCAAGAGCAATGGTATTTGCTATTTCCTTCCACGACAACTCACCCAGCCACTGACCAGACAAAGCAAGTGCTTTAGAGAAGGAGATCAAAACAAATAAGACATTTACAACACACCTTTCATTTCTCCTTTGTTATTCACTATGACACCCGCATTGTCTTCAAAGTACAGAAACACGCCATCTTTTCGCCGATACGACTTCCTTTGTCGTATCACCACCGCAGGATGCACTAGATTAAAAGAGAACAGACAGTTGTGTAAGTGCTTACCTGGCAATAAGGTCACCAGCATTGAAAATCTCTTAAGACTACACAGTATCCTAACTACAGTGATATTCAGAACACCCATGGTATTTAAAACCAAAATCACAACCATGATAAGGCAACATTAGTTTAAAGTCAACACGGTGTAATCAAAACCAGCTAACAGAAGCCCAGACCCTGTTGCAGGCCTAACACTCACCCTTTTTCCTGAGCTCTGGCTTGCCTTTCTTTACTGTGGCCATAACCATGTCTCCCACACCAGCGGCAGGGAGCCTATTCAGACGACCCTTGATGCCTTTGACGGATATGATGTACAGGTTCTTGGCGCCTAAATGGGACGAGGGGGACAGATTAGTTCAGAAACAGTATAAAAAAATAAAATTTAAAAAAAAAAAAAAAAAGTGCATTTTACGAGTATGCAGTAACACTTTACAATAAGGTTCCATTCGTTAACATTAGTATCATGACAATATATTATACATTTATTAATCTTTTAAATGCAAATAACACTTCATAGTTCACTAAAGGGATAGCGCACCCAAAATTTTAAAACTCCCTCATTCACTTACCCTGTTGCATTCCTAGATGTGTATGACTGACTGTCTTCAGCAGAACACAAAATGAAGATTTTAATATAGAGCTCTGTCAGGTCCTTATAATAGAAATATGCATGTGCCAGCACTTTTGCTGCCTAAATATGACTTTCAAAGTAATCCACACAACTTCAGTCACTGAATGTCTACTGAAGCAAATCAATATTTATAAACCTTTAAAAAGCACTTCCTGCCAGCAGCTGATGCGAAGAGTGACTCAAGCGCATCGGCGATTCCACACAAGAGATTGGAAACCACACTTATTTACAACAGAAGAACGAACGTCACGAGAGAGTTTGGCAATTTCAAACAGCATCAGAGCCCTGGATGAAAGCACTGGTTTAACGTTAAAAACGTTTTAACTATCAACTTGTTCCTTACATAAACCTTTAGATAAACTTCAGAAGACATTCATTGATCGACTGGAGTGTAGATTACTAGGGATGCACCGATACCACTTTTTCCTCTTCCAATATCGGAAATCTCAGTATTGGCTGATACCGATCCCAAGCCTATTGCGGTGTTTTTGCATAATCAGTTTCGAATCTCTATACATTGTGGGGAACTAATGG
This sequence comes from Moxostoma hubbsi, assembly GCA_032164185.1. NCBI lineage: Eukaryota > Metazoa > Chordata > Actinopteri > Cypriniformes > Catostomidae > Moxostoma > Moxostoma hubbsi. The sequence goes on along the minus strand of JAVLUX010000007.1, from coordinate 26,998,540 downwards.
GAAGTACCATTTAATATCTAAAGAAACACCTCTAACTACACATTTCAATATAAATGTATAGCTTAAGTTATTAACTAGTCTACTGGATAATGTAGCAGCAAAATTAACAGCAATTAGTCTTCAGGAGAAGATAAACCAGTGTTTTATTTTTGCCCTTTTCTTTTTCAGAAAAGAACTTGCATCTGGACTTTAAAGGATGCAGATCTCTTTTATGTTTGGTACAATTTAGTTGCAATACATCAGTCCAGTTTTCATTCAGTTATTTTTGGAACCCATTCAACTTAATTGTTATAAATTGTAAACAAATACTAAATGACAATTAAAAATAAAATTGTTAATATTATTGGCTTAATTTAAATACAACAGTAATATATTTAAATCGTGCACTTTTTAAACCCTGACGCTTTTAATTTGACATTCTAACCTCTCCAGGAAATCCTACGTGTCCGTTTGCAGGCAAGTTCACAGTAGTTATTCAAATTCCGGTAAAATGCACCATTGGTGGTGTTCTAAATGCATATAAGTGAACCGAATTATTGAGCATCTACATATGAGATGCTGTTCTTGAGTAGCGCTCAAATATTGCACACGGCTGTAAAGGTTAAAATAGCCACATGTGCATCACCAGCCTGAGTCGAGTTTGTTAATAGAGCAGCACCATTCACTAACACACTGGTGCTATGCATACTATACATTTACTTATTAAAAACAGCCTTTAGAGAGTCACAGAGCTATCGCACATCTTCAAGTGGCTTTCAATAAATCACGAGACATATGAGCTACTTTAATTGTATTTTTAAGGTTCTTTAAATGTAATTTTGGGAGCTTGACAGTAACATAACTAACACACAGTATCGGATTTGGATCAGGCTTGTTGAACGATACCAGATCAGTCTAAAAGCTTCAGTATCGAAGCCGGGTTCCAGATCAGTGCATCCCAATAGATTACTTCTGCTGCCTAAATATGACTTTTGGACCGTCAAAGTGCAGGGACCTATGTACTTCTATTATAAGGACCTAACAGAGCACGAGCTTCTAAATATCTTAATTTGTGTTATGTTGAAGACAGTCAATCACATCTGGGACGGTATCAGGGTAAGTGAATGAGATTTTTTTTTTTTTTTGGGTGAACTACTCCATAAACATTATGGTTATAGTTCATTAATGTTAATGTTTACCAATCTTGATTTTAAAAATGTATTACTATGTTGAAAGATTAAGTAGGTTTAATAAAGGCCCAAGTATTGTCTACTGTTAATGTTAACAATTGGAACCTTATTTATACATTATCAGTATATGCAATATTTACTGACTGCAACGGTAATGCATGCTTCATACTGCACATATATTGCTACATCACAAAAAAAATGCAACCATTTGTACCATCACTGATTGAGATTACACAGCACATGGTGACTGCCATCTCACCCAAAGCAATGGGAATTACTATTTCCTTCCACGACAACTCACCCAGCCACTGACCAGACAAAGCAAGTGCTTTAGAGAAGGATAAAATTATGCTTGATGTTGGCAGATCACATACCCGTGTTGTCAGCGCAGTTGATGACCGCTCCCACCGGGAGACCCAGTGAGATACGGAATTTGGCTCCCGATGACCCACCACGTCCTAAACAGCAGAAGAAAAAGTACATCCAACATTTTACAACAGCACAGAACGACGACGACTTAGTTGCACAACACATACAATCCTGCATCTAACAAACTGAAAACCAAGATGTCACTCAATTAAAACAGAGCATTTTGTGACGAGAAAGCTAGCGCTTTTATGAGCAGCTACAAAACAAACAGTTGGAGCTACTGTCTAAATTAGTGAACGGACATTGGATGCCTGAAGGTCTTATCCGACTCGAGACACACGTCCATTTTTTACAGTTAATATAAACAGCGAACTCAACCTTAAAAAAAAAAACAGTTGGCAAATTTCAACTTAAACTATTACATTGCATTACACCAACAAACCAACGTGTTTTTCCCTCATTACCATTCAGCTGTGTCTACTTGAGTCTTTGCTTGTTATAACTCCACTGCACGCACATCTGGGGCTCTAAATACCAGTTTACTTATAAAATACATTTAGCATAAAACAATGTTTCACATCGCTCGAAAAAGCTAGCTTGATCATTACACGAAAAGCCAAACGGGTCAACACATCTGCGTACCTCGTAAACATGGCTTCTGCTGCTAGCAGCAAATGATTGTTTTTACCAACAATATCTTTGCGAATTGACAACAATATGCCAAAACAGCGAAAGCCCTATAATAAATAAAAACAACTTGTTATTTTAGGGTGCTGCACTGTACCTCATGTTATGGATGATTGTGGATTTTCATGTGTGTTTCTTACCTCTCTTCGACATTGTCGCCGAAAGGGAAAGAGGAAGAGCGAGAAAGGAATGCTGGGATATAACCGTGCGCACAACACAGCATCCGGCGGACACGCCAACGTCAGTATTAGTGTATCGCCATCTCGTGTTGCGGAGGGAAACTTTGTTATAAACGTGGTGTTGTAGATAAGAATGATATTAAAGACATTCCTATATTATTAATATATTGGAATTGTGATTTTATCGTTGTTAATTATGTACAGCTTTTAGAAGATGTACCCCAACAGTAGCCACATTCAAATCCAGACAAAAAACATCTATAGTATGCATTCCTTGACTGAACACTTTGCTCTACCTCACTGATTGTAATGTATGATTTTTATTTAAGTATTTATTTTTTAATATACATTTCAATCAATTTTAAATTCCTTGTGTTAAGGGTCGGTTTAAATTGTTTTATGTGTCTTCTATTTTTCTGGTAACTCTTTACAATAAGGTTACATTCGTTAACATTAGTTAATGCATTATATATGATGAACTAACAATTGTGTGCTGAGTGACTCCAGCCAGGTCTCCTAAGCAGCCGTATTGGCCATGTTGCTAAGGAGGGTAAAGTCACATGGTGTAACCCCCTCGTGGTCATGATTAGTGGTTTCTTGCTCTCAATGGGGCACGTGGTAAGTTGTACGTGGACCACGTAGAGTAGCATGAGTCTCCACATGCTGTGAGTCTCCGCGGTGTCATGCACAATGATCCACGAGGTAAAATGCACGGATTGACAGTCTTAGAAGCGGAGGCAACTGTGACTTGTCCTCCGCTACCCGGATTGAGGTGAGTAACCATGCCACAACGAGGACCTACTAAGCAGTGGGAATTGGGCATTCCAAATTGGGAGAAAAGGGGATACACATTTTTTTTTTTTTTTTTTAAATGAACTAACAATTAACAAATAGTTCATGTTAGTTCATAGTATACTAACTAATGTTAAAAATGAACATCAACCAAGATTTAATAGTGAGTATGATTTAACCAAGATGCTGGAAAATTATTGTTCATTGTTAGTTTTACTGAATTCATATTCTTAACTAATATTAACCAATGGAACCTTGCTGTAAAGTGTTACCATTTTTCTTTATTATATCTAAATAAAGAACTTTGAATTACCATTGTGCTATATATATAGACTTGCCTTGCATTCTACCGCTTACACATGCATGGATGTTGTATTTTGGCTTCGCTATACGCAAAACATAATTTCATTTTATTTAAACCGACTGATCTCAGTTCAAAAGGAGATCAGTCGGAGAACACTGGAGGTTAAGTCATTCACTTAATAGGGAGAAAGGGATTCTATTGCTTTCCTATGAAGCCAAGTGCATTCACTCCTTACATCTGATTAAAAGTTCACTTTCAGGCTGCATATGATGTTTGAACCACTCAACATTTTTGGCAGACATGGGAAAACGGTAATCATTGCATAGATTCAGAATTTATGATGTATAATTTTATTTGAACATAGTTGGCTCTGATTTTACGATACTGGCCATTACTTATATTATAATTAATTATACTAATTTCTGATTGGTAAAATGCTTCAGCACTGGCTATAACTTGTTTTTTTGACAATGCAAAGAGAAAACGTTGAGATTTTTAAAAATTTTCTTTTTGCCAAAGTAGAAAAAGCATTGTAAAATAAAAGTCAAATCAAGTCTAATAATTTTTATTTGTATACTTTTTTATTTGTGCTGTTCCAATTACACATTGTTCCAAAGTAGCTTTACAGAAAATCAGCTGTAATGTCTCAAAAATATTAATAACCAACACTCCTGGAAACATAATAAAAAAGTTGACTTTCTATAGCGTGGTATTATTTAAATTGCACAACTTAGTCCCACTGTTCACATATGTGTTTTTTGCATGTTTAATAGGTGCTACTTGTTGAAAAACAAAACACTGTGGAATTTACATTATGCTTGACATAGCTTTAAGTGATGGATTCCTTGATTTTATTTTTCTATTTAGGCTAACATCACACCATGCCATGGTTGAAATATATTTTTTTCTATACTACAACATTTTTAAAAAAAAAAAATATTATTAATAAAGACATTGTTACCATGATATTTACATTAGACCTTTGTACACTGGGCCTCATTGAATTTATCTAATTTTTAAAAAGAAAACACCTGGTACAATCAACAAAACAAACAAATCAAGAAAACATCAAGGGTGCAAAGATTACTCTGTTATATAAATAACGAGGAAAAAGGAGAACATTAAAACCTGATGTGATCTTAATAAATTCTATATGTATATTTCCATTTGACTAGCCCTTTAAAAATTGTTGTTTCATGTGTCCTGTTTCATTCCACTATTTGAACAATCTCCAGTCTAATCAAGTACATATGTTAATTGTCTTTCTGACAACAAAAATGTACAGGTTATATGAAATAATACAGTAATTTTAATTCAATACCTTCATTTGTTGGAAAGTAAATGTAAAATAATACTTTTATAGGCTGCATCATATTCTCCATGTAAGAAATATTCCATTATACTAGAAAAGTTATTAGGACTTTTAAAGTATATAATGTGAAACCAGCGCATCCATAAACATGCCACAAGAATGAGATGAAAAATATTGGTCAAATATTAGTTTTTAAATCTAACACTCTATATTTAAATATAGTGCTATAATCTGTAACTGCATTTTAATAAAAACAGAAGTTCAGAACCATATACTGTATCATACACAAATTTACATTATACAAACAGTAACATATTTGTAAAGTAAGAAATGTTCCATATCAAGTATAGATATTGCTATTGCAGGGTTTCTGATCTGGGTCAGGGAGGGTATGTGGGCTGAGGTTGGCTTAAGAAATCTGCTCTGGCAGTAATCCCATTGCAGGTTGTGTTTAACCTGGGTGCAAACACCTGCATGGTGCGCTGCATCACTTCCTGCCTGCCAGGAGAGCTCTATCTCTTGCTCCTCCATATGTTTGGATGTGTCATCAGAGTCAGTGGCTTCATTGTCTGATTGCTGGAGATCCTCACAGGTAGTGTGAGGGTGTATCTGCCACATTCCATCCTGGTAGATGCAGAAACATAGTGTACACTCAACAATCTCAACCCGTTCTCCAACCAGGATCACACAATTTCCGGAAAAACAGTTTGGCCCTTTGAGGAGGACACATTAAGCAGGACTTATTATAAGAGGAAACCCTCTTTGCTTTTTGGATTTGAGACCTAGAAGAAGTGCAGAATATTAAATCGTTCTTATTCATTTCATATTATAATGTTTCTTTGTTGTAAATTTTTCAAAATCCTGAAACTTTCCGTTAATTTCCAGGTTTAACCCTTTAAGCTTGGATTGAGAAAAAAAATATATTATCAAAATATCAAAAACCAAAACAAAATGGATATAATTTTAAAGCTTAGAAGCTGTACTTTAAATTGCATATTATGACCAAGACTAAGGCTCTGGGTTACTGACTGAAAGGTTGGGGGTTCAAGCCCCAGCACCGTCAAGATACCACTGTTGGGCCCTTGAGCAAGGCCCTTGACCCTATCTGCTCCAGGGGTGCTGTTTCATGGCTGACCCTGCGCTCTGACCCCAGCTTAGTTGGGATATGCAAAAAACTGCATTTCATTGGCTCTGTACCTGTACTCTGCACAATGACAATAAAGTTGAATCTTAATGTATTAATAATTTTACACTGCACATGTTATTGTAATTGGTAAAACATCAAACTAATCAAATAATACAAATAACAAAAATATAGCGAGAAATAGCTAAGTACATGTCCTTGACATAAAAGCAACAACTGTTTGTAACATGTAAGCCGCATTTTCACTTATAACTTCACGAAAAATAAACAACATAAAATGGCATGCCATTACTTAGAGGAGGGAATTCCCATTAAAAAGAGAGCACAAACAACGAAATTTGGATGTATAGATCCTCATATAATCCACACAAAGCACAATGGGCACACAGCACATAATGTGCAATCTGGCTAAATACATGTTACTTTTCCTGGATCAGATGACTTTATTGGACATTATGTAGTATGTTGTGGACAACATCATGAAACTCTAAACCAAAGGTTCTAGGATTCAGATTGCTGTAACCAGAGGTGGAAGTCATCCAAATATGGGCAGAGAGGATCATTCACTCTAATTACATATAGCCACCAGGAGATGGCACTAAGTACATGACACAGTGATGGCTCAAATGATACAGAATGGGAACTGAATGAGATCTCGTTACTCATGCCTGCATGCCTTGGAGATAGAGCATACCTTTTGACATTGTTGTGGTTTCATGTGTAATCAGTTCTTATGTACAATTATTGTGTTATATTTGTTTTGGAGTCATTTTTGGACACTAGGATATATAATATTTGTAATTCTGTAACTTTTGATTGCTTTGTCGTATCAACACACAATTACACAGTTACAGGTGACATGACATTTTTGTAGATATCTTATTTACACCCTGAGATAATGTAAAATCAGAAAAATCTGAAAAAAAATTATTTATGTTTTTTTTTGTGATTTTTCAGCAGTTTCTTAGGTAGAGAGTCTAATAATGTATAATACTCTATATCATTAAAACATTTACGTTAAAAACTGGTTAGCTCAGCAAGTAAAGACTCTGACTACCACACCTGGAGTGACAAGTTCGAATCCAGGGCGTGCTGAGTGACTCCAGTCAGGCTCCCTAAGCAACCAATTGGCATGGTTGCTAGGGTGGGTAGTGTCACATTGGGTTAACCTCCTTGTGGTTGCTATAATGTTGTTCTTGCTCTCGGTGGGTCATGTGGTGAGTTGTGCGTGGATGCCGCAGAGAATAGCGTGAAGTCTCCACACTTGCTAGGTCTCCGCGTGATAAGATGCATGGATTGACGTTCTCATATGCGGAGAGAACTGAGATTTTTCCTCTGCCACCCGGATTAAGGCGTGTCACTACACCAACACGATGACATAGAGTGCATTGGGAATTGGGCATGCCAAATTGTGGAGAAAAATGGAGAAAAGAAAAAACACTTTAGAGCTTGAAGGGTTAAATTAGATTTTGAATGTCGATTTTTGTGTGGACAGAGACTTTTGAACACTTCTGTGTACATAAATACATTGTTTTTACTTACATACAAAAAAAATTATATTAATATAAATGTTCAACATGTCCCCCTCTTGCCTTTTTTTGTCAGGAATGACCCAATGCCCCATTGTGCCTCTGCCATCCCAGCATGCTATGAACTAGTTACTATTTATAGACATCTATAAGCAATCTATAAGCAATCTATAGGGTTTACGATTCCATTGCATATTTATTTTTCCATTTACTCACTATGAGGTGTGCAGCAATCAGGAGAAAATCAATAAAAAACTATATGATTAAGTGTATTGATGCTCACTACCACCCCTGGAGTCGCAAGTTCGAATCCAGGGCGTGCTGAGTGACTCCATTCAGGTTTCCTCAGCAACCAAATTGGCCCAGTTGCTAGGGAGGGTAGAGTCACATGGTGTAACTTCCTTGTGATGTGGTTCTCGCTCTAGGTGGCGCACATGGGTGAGTTGTGTGTTTATAGGGCACTGCAGGCCAATTTAATAAATGATGCAGCTAAAATTGTGTGGGTGTGTTGGTATGGGTCCCAGTGTGTGTTTTGTATGTGTGTATTGAGAAATGTGTGTGTGAGTGTGCGTGTGTGTGTGTGTGCGTGTGTGTGTGTGTGTGTGTGTGAAAAACAACAGTGGCATTATGTAAACAAAGTGGCATTTAAAGAGTTAAAATCCTGAAAATGATTGAAAATTTGGAAGTTATGATCAGGACTGATGTTGGTAAAAATGTCAGTGAAAGTGGAAAATATTATTCAAATATAAAATTTTTGTTTCAGTTTTTGACGTGGACATATTTGTCCTCTAAGGTACTGTGTGAGTTTTTTTTTATCTGACACTGCACAAAAAATAATAATGCATAAAAATCAGTGTTGTAGCTAATTATTGACATTTCCCAGACTGTGACCCCCCCCACCCCCTCCCCCAAAAGAAATCACCTTAGCATTTAGTATATGGAAAATAATGTATTTTTTCAGTTTTTTTTTCTTCATAAAAAAACAACAGTGGCATTACATAATCAAATATAACAGCATTTAAAGTGTTAAAATGCTGAAAATGAATGAATATTTGGTAGTTATAATCAGCACTGATGTCGGTTAAAAAATTATCTCATTGAAAGTGGAAAATAATATTTATTATAATATTATTATGACAGTTTTTGTCCTTTAAGGACCTCTGAGTGACTTTTTTAAATTGAAGCACAAGTGTTAAAAAAATTAGTTACCACAGCTTCAACAAGTTTTCTAAAACATCTTATGAAGGAGTGACAAAAAATGTGGCATATTTCTCTCTTCTGACTGTTGTAATCCACCGCTCCCTATTTTTCTTTCTTTTGTAAAGCTGTGAAAGCATAAGAGTGGATTTTTTTTATTTACTGTAGCTGTTTGAGCCAACAGGTAAGTAAAAGTTATATTTGCTGTGGTCTCCCATTTACCACTACTAGTTTACCCTGCTATCGTTACTTCCGCATTCCAAACCCGGAAATGTGAAAAAGATCTATTGAGCTGCCTTTGCTTTGCGAGATGTTTTCTTCTTCAGAGGCTAAACTTTTTTTTTTTTTACTTAAACCTATAAAGCTGTACATGTCATATTGGAGACATGATGATGTAGAAGCCTCTAGAAGCCCTTGTAATATAATTTCCAAAATAGCTGCCTTCGTATTGTGATGCACATATCTTTTTTGTTGTGAAATCTTTGCTGATTTTGATAAAGTAAAAGTAACAAAAATGCATATATTGTTACGATTACTTCCAAATTTTTATTTGTTGAATTGAAGCTTGTGCTTGGTTGAAATTTTGTATGTTATTTTATAGAAAAATAATGTTGAAATATTTGTATTAATTATGATAAATATGAACAGGCTTTTGAGGTACAGTATAACTCTATCATCGTTTCATTTAATTAATGCCCACCACAATAAAAAACAGAGAGCTTTGAAAATACCTGCTTTGTCATTATAAATATTTAATTGCTTTACAATACATGCAAGCTATAAATATAGCATTATAACTAACCTCATGAGAACCAAATTATTAAACAAGCCTGGAGCAGAAGTTGAAGAGACAATATTCTCTTTTTTATTGTTATGTAAAAATATATGTTTATTACACATTTTACATATGTACTCTATATAAATGTAAATATATTAATTTTAGAGACTGGGTGCATGTTTTATTTAATTTAATTGTATTTATATATTTCACTATAGTGAACAAACTGTCAGTTCCTTTTTCAAGCTTGAGCTATCTGAATTTAGTTGGATTATTCCAACTCATTACCTACTATCTACTAACAGGATCACCTGAGTATGCTCAAGTATGATTTTTTAATTGTTTTCCTGAAATTCTTTCATTGCACATTTTTGATCTTGTCTTTCAGCTGTTATGCAGCCATGACCCACCAACTATACATTAAACACCCATCTATATTGTTGTGTTTGTTAAATTGTGTCTGCTATAATTTCCTGCTGCACTTGAAAGGTGGCTTTCTAGATTCTTTCTAGATCCAGAAACGTCTCAATAACTATTTGGAAATTATTTCTGCTTTTATTATCTAAAATTGTCTTCTTTTTTTTCTTTTCATGATCATGTCAATATACATTTGCACTATAGTTAACTTCAACGCTGGGGCATTTGTGGGCTGCCACCTACAATTGTACACTTACATTTACACATATGTGGCCTAATTGCCAAAAATCGGTCCCATTCAATTAAAAAAGGAAAAAAAAGACTTCAATTATTTATAAATAATATTGTGTGTTTACAATCTTATAATGAATAGAAATGTAAATAAATAAATAAATAATTACAAAATTGCTGTCCTAACTTTGAAAGCATGTAATTTATGGAGCCAGAAATACGACAAAACAACTTGAATTTGAATTGTGTACATTTGAATTATAGACTTTTGAATTTGAATTATAAGTGTGATTTTGCTAAATTAAATATTACGTTGTATTTTAAATAGGTTTGAATTAGATTTTTTTAAACTCCAATCCTGGACATTTCATATTTAACCAAATTGAATTGTTTTTTTTTTATGGCATAATTTTATAAATGTATTTTCAAACAGAAAATTTTTGGTTCTTAATTCTTACACTGTAAATATCCCGTTTAAAAAAAAATACAGCTTCAAGTTTTCAAGATGAAGAAGAAATTCAGAACACCAAATGCAATATTCTAAAATTCAAACCGTAGAAATTCAGATCTACAGAAAGTTCAAAAATGCATTTTTTTCGTATTTCTGGCTCCATGATTCTGGTTCTGTTCGCCCCGTCTCAATCAAAGTCTTATTTTATTCCACTAGATGGCAGCAAGTACTAGAAAAAAACGTTTTTTTCCTCCATCAACTTCCATCACAAAATGCCGATTTGAAATATAGGTGGCGCTTTAACGCATTTTATATTTCGGCATCTAAGTGAACTCAAAGTTCAATATTGGTGTTGTGATGATGTATTTTATTGAACATTTTATTATCAATAGTCAACAGCAAATATTCCAATGAATTGTTTACATGCTTTTCCTGCTGGACTGCATATTTTGTTCTAGACATCTAAGATAAAACATTGGATTATTCAGCCAAGCAAGCTCACGGACGAATAAAAAATTACTAATATTTTAGAAAACTGCCTAAGGTAAGAGCAGATATATAGTTTTTAGTTATTTGGGTCTTACGGCAGCAGTGATCGGCACATAAATTAGGCTGTCTATAAAAATCCTAATCCGAATCAATCAGCTTTATTGCCAAGTATGCTTACACATACAAGGAATCTTATTGACAGAAGCTTCAAGTTCACAAACAATATAGCAACAAGAAAGATAACAATAATAATTTATATATATATTTGAAACTGTGATATTAGGGCAAAATAATAAACTGTACAGTCACATTCCTGAGAATGAAAGCATTCAATTTATAGATGAGCTCTCTTTTTAAGTGCTATTTGAATGATTTTATATTCATAGGAATATTTCTACTACATTACCTCTAGGTGGCGCTGATTTGCTACGCGGATGTTTTCATGCCTTATTTTGTCATTTTATGTAACATAAATTTAGAAGTGATGGATATCTATGCAAAGTTCAAGACTGAGCTTTCAAACAATATCCCATATGCCTGATTTATGTATCCGGAGACTTGAATATTTTAAGCATAACTTTTTTCATGACTTTTTGATCCGCTGGCAGGTCTGGTGTATTAAGACCTCAAACTTTTAGTGTGCGTGTTTATGGGAAATAGTGGTTCGGTGGATGAAATAAGAAAATATAAAGATTTGTAAAAATGTGTTCAGTTTGCTCAAAAAAAAAAAAAAAAGGAAAAAAAAAGAAAAATTATCAAGTGAACATATAGAGAATCAAGTAAACAATCAAGTGTTGTTGTTATTATTATTTTCATTTTAGATGTATTTTTTTCATTCTTACTTAAATGCCACTTCGACTTTACATTCAATAGAATGGCCTTGATCCATAGCACCCATATGTTGTCATTTATGTCTAAGTAGACGACCATTCCATATCAAATTTGCTAGTTTAATGAAACATAAGGTTTAATGACGTAACATGTAATATTCTTGATAAACCTGTTTTGTTGTAACAAATGTTTTCAGAGTTGCTACAAAGTTGCGTGATACTGTATCACGCAACATTGTAGCAACTCTGAAAACATTTGTTATCACGCAACTTTGTAGCAACTCTGAAAACATTTGTTACAACAAAACAGGTTTATCAAAATAACTAATAGTTATAAATTGTATGGTCTACTGACACATTAATGATTAGTTACAGCAAACTGTAAATATTTTACTATCATAAAGGGAATTTGTGCTTGTTTCTATCAAAGATTATTCCGAAATAAACTTTGCGACTTTGTTAATAAATGTTGCATCGTTTGCATTGCAGTTATGTTGCATGAGACATAACATGCACCGCCCACGAACTTTCATTGGATAGTGACACATCTGATTTGGATTAGGAAGAAACTGATTGGCCAAGAATTCTGTTGAATAATTCATGAGCAAATGAAAAACACACATGACTCATTTTCTTTAAATTTTAAACAAACACTTTAAACACCATCAGAGAAGATTTTGAGATCTATGTTTACGATGTTATATAGATACCAGTAATATTCTTGTTTATATCGGCACAGCAGGATTTCACCTATTGGTGAGCGGCGTAACAGTCTGAATGTGAATTTACAAGTGTTTGTGCTATTATCAGCATACAATTGATTCTCCTAAAGCTGCATCGTTTTAAAGTTGTTTTATCTTCATCTTAAAAATTACTGCCTGAAAGATGGCATCGGTAACGACGACGGAGCCGGTTTTTAATCCTGGGACTTTGGGGTTATCGGAGTCTGTAGTCCCCGCTAGTATGTTTGCTCCAGGCCGGGGATACGGCGATGATGACGGGGCAGAGTGCTTCGAGGACGAGGAGATGTTCAACTGCGAGACCCTGGATCACGGCATAGACTTCTGCAGCAAGGTAGGCCTCATAAGAGTCAGGCTTGTCGGACTGAATTATTGCGTTTAAATTGTATCTGAAATACCGAATTGAAATGACTGTTTGACAAGTAATTTGTATTTGAATCACACTTCAAGATTTTACACGTATACGTGCCATAATTATTGTGATTTTGCAAGTGTGAGGCTATCATTAGCTAAGCATGCTATGTTAATCTTTACAATATTTAAACATATGACGTATTGACTATATTGTATGCACCTGTAGTAGTGTAGTGTACGAATATGGCCTTGTGTATTATCTATTTGTGTGCATGTTTAGCTTTAATGTGTGTTGATTATAGGCTGCATTTCTGCATTAATGCAAATGAATGAAAGACGTACTTTATCAATAAGTGAAGCGATGACAAACTGACAATACAGTACCTGAAGAAATATCAGTGCAACACAAAAGGATTTCCTTTAGAGGGAGGGAGATAAACAGAATAAGACACCAGGAAATGGATATTACATTACTTAACTTTTATCCATTGTCAAAGTTTTAGCAGCACTAAAGCAGTTGAGCTCTAATCAACGTGACAAGATTGACTTTTATGTATAGAGATTTTAGGTAAACACATACATGCAATAAAAAAATATCCCATGTAATCTCTAAATATGAGGTTAAAATAATTGCATGTATTATAATCGTATATTTATTAGTGCTATACGAATTGCTATACATGTCACGATTCGAAATATCTAGATACATTATGATTTAATTTGATTCACAACCTTTCACTTCCAGTTCATTTTTGTATATTTCAAATATAATGTCCTGTGGCAGGTCGGAGGGTGGGGCCGGGTTGTGATTATACACACCCGGTCCCTTATCAGGCTAATTAAGCCTGGAGAGGGATAAAGGCCGATGGCAGACGGTGGTGCGAGGAGAGAGAGATCGTTTACGTGTGTGTGCTGTCTTTTAAGTTTATCATTAAAATATTATTTATATTGTCAAGCCGGTTCTTGCCTCCTCCTATCCCTTTACATGCCCATTTTGCTTACATATAGTATGAAATAAATTAACTTTAAACTAATGATGTAATTATACAGGGGACTTTATAACTTGGTAATTACGGAATTGTCCATTTTACAAATGTTATTTTTTAATTAATCATTTTGTCACATTTTAGCTTTTTAAAAATAGACAAATTCCATGCTTTCCATCAATAAATATGTTGTCTTAAAATGCATTCATTATATTTTATATATATATTGCTACATGTTTGTTGTTTTCATGCCTAATTTGTACTGTTTACTAGCATTTACATTAGATTTAGAACAAGTGCTAAAACTGTACGATCACTTCGACCAGAGGCAGGGCCAGAAGTGTTTTAATCAAATGGCTTCTTACAGCATCCATGCTACGTGTGATTAGAATTAAATGTTTCTTTTGTTGTTTTTTATCAATAACTGACTGTAAAGGATATTAAAAAGAGACATTATTCAGTGACAAATTGGATCTCGTCTTTGGACTTGCGTTACATGGAATGAGTCAAACCAAACTTTTACTCTCAACACACACTGAAAAGTTCTTGATGGCGAACTTCTTCGCCACTACACTACTCAAACACTGGTGAGTGAAATCTGAAAAATGACCAGCCAGTGGCTAATCACAGACATTTAGTTGCATATTTCTTTGCACATAGTAGAGGGTTGTGCATGGCATAAAAGAGCAATTTTAGGATATTATGAATTGACTTGGGGATCGTTTAAATGAAGATCAGGATTAAGTGGAAAATCAGTATTTTTGCCCGGCCCTCATGCCGGGCAAAATGTATGTGAGGCACGAGAGTGTATCCACGAGAGAAACTGGTTCAGCATTTCTGACTGCACTGAAAAACACCGCTTTGAGCGTTTGCACTCAGACAACCTGCTTTGTCTTTATTGAAATGCTGGACATGAATACACAAATAGTTGAATATTGATACATGGATCCAAAGTATCGATGCGATATATCAGCATTTGATTGTATCAACACAGCCCTTATATTTATTTAATAGAATTATATCTGTATAGCATGTCGCACTGCTGTCACTGCTTGACATGTCATGTTAGTGAACCATTAACTTTAGTGTAGGTTTACACAGCCACCAGTGCATAAATTTGATGGATGTGGGAACAAAGACAGATGGCTTTTCATGAAATAGATTTAGAAGGACAGGCAGATTTCTGCTGTGGTAGCTGCCTTCTTATCGTTCATCAACCCAGTTTTAGACTTACTGTAGATGTGGATCTGTTTACATGGGCAGGGCAGATCTCTTTCTGCTTTTTTGAACAGTACTTTGCATGATGCTCTGTCACTCCATGTGACATTACTCCTCACAACTGCTGTAACATGCAGTAAAGCCAGGCAACCCTTTTCCCACAGACTATTGATCTATCTTTGTTGAACTTTGTTTACACCGTCATTAAATCAATATGTGAGCGTGTGTGCTTTGAGGCAAGCAAAACAAAGGGGTTTAAAAGCGCCTCTCATCACAAAGAAGTTAATGGTACCTTTTGAGTTTGTATTTTAAACTATTTACTAATGAGATAAAGACTCCGTCATATCAGTAGACACTTTATTTTGGTAACCATTCTGTAATTGGACACTTCTGGCTGTAAAATAAATTAATCATGGGTGACTGCATATAGAACATTCTACAGCAGTGTTGGTAACTTAAATGTTTTACTTTAGGGATGCATCAATACCACTAGGTGTCTATATAAGTCCAAAATGACTGCCGTATCGTCCAGTGCAACATAAACAAAATTACAGCTTGCACCTAATAATAAAAAGGAATTAAAGAAAAAGTCTGTGGTGCTCAATCACAAATTTTTAAACTTTGAAGTAACAAGTAGCCTACTATTTTTTGTTTTGTTTCATAGTTGGCCTTGGTCAGTCCCAATGGGGAACAGTATGACTTGTTACTACGGCAACTGCGTGAGAGGATGGACGAGGGCTGCGGGGAGACCATCTATGTTGTGGGAGTGGGTTCAGGTAAGACCATGGACACAGTAAACTTTGAGATGAGTCCTGTGAAACTGAGTTTTTCCTTGAAGCTCACCAGCATCTCTCTATACTGCTCTCAGATGGAGGAGACTATGGTCTGAATGACAATGATATGCAGGCATCTGTTGCAACAGTGAGGTCCATGTGTGCGCAGATAGAGGCAGATCTCATCCTTTTGAGGGAGCGTACTGAGGCTGGTGGCCAGGTCAGAGATTACCTTATTCGCCGCAGAGTGGGAGAGGCCGACTTCCTGGAGGTTAGGTGAGTGATGCCGAAAGGGAAAGTTCACCCAAAAATATTATATTTTTTCACAGTTAGACTGGAAGAAACTGGAGCCATGCATTTATATTACATTTATTCATTTGGCAGACGCTTTTATCCAAAGCGACTTACAAAAGAGGAAGAACATAAGCAAATCATGTTAAGGAGACAGTGGTACGAAAAGTGCCATACTACAAAGTTTCAGTATCATCACAATAGTATACAAAACCAATTTAAGTGCAACAAGAATTGTTAATACATTTAGAAGTTTTTTTTTTTTTTTTTAGCGGCTGGTTAAATACTCTTGGAAAAGATGTGTTTTTAGCGGTTTTTTGAATATAGAGAGTGAGTCAGCTTCACGGATTGAGTTGGGGAGGTCATTCCACCAACGTGGTATGATAAAGCTGAAAGTCCGGAAAAGTGTTTTGGTGCCTCTTTGTTTTGGTACAACAAGGCACCGCTCATTTGCCGACCGCAGGCTTCTGGTGAGAGTGTAGCTCTGCATAAATGTTTTTAGGTATGCTGGAGCAGACCCAGTGATTGTTCTGTATGCCAGCATCAGGGCCTTGAATTTAATACGTGCATGAACCGGCAGCCATGCACTTAAAGGATTTAAAAAGCAGAAACATAAAGCTTGTATTTTTGTGAAAGCACTTACTTGAATTCTTCCTCTTATAATGGATATTACTTGAGCTGTAAATTTCTTTAAATTGTAGTTTTTGCTGTTAGAACAGGGCCTGAATTTCTGCATGGGATTGTGGGTATTGTGCACAATTTTAATAATTACTGCAAGTTCTACGTTCATAATGCGGGATTCTCCCGCACACATTTATTCATGTTAACATGTACAATAATTGAGAAATTGTAAACTAAACCAAACAGATTAACAAATCAAATCAATAATTTTGTCTTTATTTCATAATTCCAGAGCATAGGTAGCACATTGTCAGATATTTGCTGAACTTTGATGTATAAACCTGTTAAATCGATATGCAATTAAGTTATATCTTGTCTCTACAAGCGAGCGACCTGATTAAATTATCGCTCCTGTTTATGACCAACGAAGTTGTCATTGGACAGTACTTGACATTGGAGTGATCTAGTTTTGCCTTGTCACATTTTGCTGCTCGCTTATTTTATAGTACCTTTGACAAGATAGGAAGAAATGGCAAAAATGCTTTGTGCATAATGCTACCAAAACTACTCCGCTGCAGGGTAAAGAGAATCACTTAAAACAGACAACTTCACAAACACCTGTTACATCTCTCTAGGGTTTCCATCTGACCTATACAGGTATTTTCTCTGCCCTGAGACTCAATCAATTTGAATTTAGACCTGTTGTACTGATTTACATAATATTATTGATAATATAATATTAATAATAACATGCATACATAATATTCCAAATATCATTTTATTCATTTTAATAGGATCTATTTTCATTAAACATCTGATTCCCCTCTTTCAGTATTTTATCTGTTAACATTTTCAGTACATTTTGTCAACTTTATATTGGTGAGGACTAACTTGAACTCTTAAAGGGATAGTTGATGAGGTCAAATAGTCAAGACACAATTTTTATTTTGAATTGACTATTCTTTTTATCTTCCTGTTTTTGTTAAAGGTTCACCCAAACACTATAATTCAGCCATTGTTTACTACCGTGTTGTTAAACTCATGACTTTTTTAGTACACAAGGAGAGAAATAAAAAAAAAAAGTTGTGTTCACTGATGTCATACAGTGGCAGTTTGTGATGACCACCTCTTCAAGCTTTAAAAGGATGCAAAAGTATAATTCAAAAGTCTAATAAGTTTTTCAATGTGACTCATGCCTTGTTCTGAAGGCAAGGATAAACAAACCAAAATCCAATTTATTACTTGGTGAAAATATTCACAGACTTTAATTTGACTTCACTTTAAGTTGCTGAAGTTTAAAATCACAATTTTATTTTCTCTGGCTGTATTCTCTAACTTGCTCGTATCACTCCAACGCCTGGTTCACCACTTGCGGGTGAAGTCTCCATTCTCCATACAGTAAATCTGCTCCTGTGTTTATTTTGCCCAGGACACACGTCACGTGTAATTAATAAGCATGCACTGCTCCACAAAATCAATTTCTGTGCTAGGATTTGCAGTTGGGTGGAGTGTGTATCTCCTGGAAATTGATATATGCTAATTTTAACTACAGGAATTGGGGAAAAACATTAGTATATTTTCAGGAAGTGAAAAAAAACACTGCATTAATTGCATAAAAATGATTTTAATGCATAAGTCAACTATTAATAGCATTTAAATACATTTTTAAATACATTTCTTTAGAGTAGCAGGGTCATTTGTTGTAATTGTCTCCCAACCACTAGTAGGTCTGTCTGTTGACATAGAAAGTGATGGGAACAGGAAGTTGGCAATCTTTTAAAAGCCATCTTGAAAAGGTTCATTGTTTGCTGTGAATACCCAAGTAAAATGTCCAGTGCAATTGATGTCTCTTATTATTCGTCTCTTATTGCCTTTAATGCCTTTCTAGATTAGAACTCTTATGAGGAATGGCACACCAGAGGAGACTTTCCCCTTTTGCATTCGTACTTAAAAAATGTATCCCAGTAGTGATGTCATCTATCACCGACCATTTTTCTTGTGACATTGTTTACATGCACAATTCAATAGCAACCACAACAACAACAAAATCAACAACACCGACAGACGATGCCAGGATCGGAGCTACACTTTTGTTAGGGCTGTTTTACACAAACTGTGGCTGCATCGGAAAACATAGGCAGCTGCATAATCAGTTAAACGACAGCTTTTTTTGAATTAATGGAGCTTTTAGGGAAACTGACCTCAGAACAGTTTAAAAAGCACCTTATTAAGACTTTAAAGAAGCTTTTTACCTTTTATGACAGTTTCAAGTAACTGTCCTGCACTACTAACTCATTTTGGTCTCTCTCTCTCTCTCAGGGTGGCTGTAGTGGGGAATGTGGATGCAGGTAAGAGCACTCTCCTGGGTGTGCTGACTCATGGAGAGTTGGATAATGGCCGTGGCTTTGCAAGACAGAAGCTCTTTAGACACAAGCATGAAATGGAGAGTGGACGTACCAGCAGCGTAGGCAATGACATCCTGGGATTCGATCAAGAGGGCCAGGTGGTCAACAAACCCGACAGTCACGGGGGCAGTCTGGACTGGACCAAGATCTGTGAGAAGTCTTCTAAAGTCATCACCTTTATTGACCTTGCTGGCCATGAGAAATACCTGAAGACCACAGTGTTTGGAATGACTGGTCATCTGCCTGATTTCTGTATGCTTATGGTAAGAAGGGAGACATGCAGGCATATTTTAAGAACCATAGTGAGCTGTCTACATAGGCAGCTACCTTGTAAGGCAGCACCCTAACCTAAATTGAAAGCTCATAAACTAATGATTTGAAACACTCCTCATGGGTTGCAACTCCATTAACCATCACTTCTTGTGTACTGAATGAAATATTTATAGATATTTTTCCTCAACTTCATCCACCATCTTGGATGAAAATAGGATTGCCTAATCCGCATAGATACTTAAGATGCTGCCTTTTGGCCAAAAGGAGGTACAGTATAAAGCAACACAATTTTGCTGCCTACTATTTGAAAGCCTAAAAATTTTGCAGATGTGGACTGCTCATGCAAGAGTGTAAGTCTCTGTATTTATATGGACTGATGATTCTCGAACATTTAGATGCTGAGACCTTCATATCTTTTCTATTTCAGATTGGAAGTAATGCAGGAATTGTTGGCATGACCAAAGAGCACCTCGGCTTGGCATTAGCCCTCAATGTTCCTGTCTTTGTGGTGGTTACCAAGATTGACATGTGTCCAGCTAATATTCTTCAAGGTTAAACATGTATTCACAGATAAGATAAATGTTAAATTATTTTATGTATTGACCAAAAAATTATGGAATGTGTACTTAAGAAAGGTGTCCATCTTTCAGAGACATTGAAGCTCCTGCAGAAGATCTTAAAGTCTCCAGGCTGCAGAAAGATTCCTGTGCTAGTTCAGAACAAAGATGATGTCATTGTCACAGCATCCAACTTTAGTTCGGAGAGGTAATGCTGTACAGTACACACTTCTCTTTGCTAACCTGCCAACATTGAACCCTTGCATGTCAAATGACCTCCATTTTAAATTATTTGTGGTGCAGTACTATGAACCCATCTTCAATCTCCAAACCATGTGTATATTTGTTTGTTTTGTAGAATATGTCCCATCTTCCAGATCTCTAATGTCTCAGGAGAGAACATGGATCTACTCAAGATGTTCCTGAACCTGCTCACGTCCAGAAGCTCTTTTAAAGACCACGAGCCTGCTGAGTTCCAGATAGATGACACCTATTCAGTGCCAGTAAGCAAGATGTCTGTCTCTCCCTCTATTGATACCTTTTATACCTCTCCCCTTTCTCAACAGCCTGATCTGTATAACAGGGAGTAGGGACAGTAGTGTCTGGGACCACATTACGTGGGCTGATTCGACTGAATGACACCTTGCTTCTCGGACCAGACCCCTTGGGCGCTTTCCTCCCCATCACTGTCAAGTCCATTCACCGTAAGAGGATGCCTGTAAAAGAGGTCCGTGGTGGACAGACAGCCTCCTTTGCTCTGAAAAAAGTATGTGGTAATGCTGTTTTAAACTTTTATTTCTGTTCTGTAAATAACTTGATAAATAAACCTGATATTATTTGTTGCTGGAACACCTGGATTGAACCTGCCACTTTTAAATTACCAACCAGTTCCTTAAAGTCATCATGACATCAAAATCGACCTTATTTTACTCCTAATGGATGTTCCCTGGTCTTGTGCATTTTGTTCCAAATAAATTATAATAAATATGGTTCCATTCGTTAACATTTTGTATCATGAACAAACAATTAACAATATATTGTTTACCGCATGTATTAATCTTTGTTAATGGTGCTATATGTAAGATTGACAACAAGCATTTGAAATGGGTACTGCATTTCAAATTCAAAATATTGGAGAGTCATCTGCCCCACCCAGACTCGAAGCTCATGCGGTTGCCAGAAATGGCCAACTCGGCATCCGTTTTAAAGGATTTCTTGGCTTTAAGCTGTTTCCATCTTCCAAAGGCATCTCCAATAGTTATCCTTGTTTACTATGCCTCTGGTCATGGTGGTTTATAGATGGATGGTGAGGCTTTTTAGGTCGAGTGGAATCTGTTATCTCTGATCCAGTTCGTTTGCTGGCTTCCATGGCTGCAGCACACAGTGTTCTTTGCCTGCAAACTTGTTCAAATCTGGCAACCCAGCGGTGTCGAATTACTATTGGTGAGTGGGTCACACAGGCCAAAACAAAAACAGAAATTCTGGCCTGGAATGGAAACCTCAAAGTAGAATATTCTGGCTGTAGCATTGTTATCGGAGAAGCCAGTATTTCAACTTCCGAATTCTTTAATGACATTTTATGATAATTTTATGATTTAGTACAGTAAAAATATTACATATAGCACCTTTTAATGTTAGGTAATAAAAATTGGTTAGTTCATGTTAGTACATTGTGCATTAACTAATGTTAACAAATACAAAAGTTGATTTTAAAACATTTATTACTATATGTTGAAATTAATATTGTCCAAGATTAATAAATGCAGTAAAAGTAGTGTTCATTGTTGATTTTAACTAATGTTGTTAAAGGTAAAGAATGTCAATTCTATGCTATTACTGGCACCAAACAAAATTACAAAAATAAAGCATGTTTAAAAAAAAACTTTGCCAACACCCCTTAGACTCATGCCCTGTCGCACACTCTGATTTCCTATGAACAAATAGACCATACTAAATGAAAGGTGATAAGCGTTTAATGTTGTGATACCAAGACCACTATAACATACACAACCCTGCTATTGAACACAACATCACTGTGCAGCTGGGTTCGACTACAGTAACACCTTCAAAAACTATCAGAAATCTAGGGGTAACCATTGATAACAAACTATATTTCACAGACCACATCTCAAAGACCGCAAGATCATGTAGATTTACACTCTACAACATCAGGAAGATAAGACCCTTCTTATCTGAACATACCACACAACTGCTTGTTCAGTCACTTGTCATAACTAGACTGGACTACTGTAACTCTCTCATTGCAGGCCTTCCTGCATGTGCAATTAGACCTCTGCAAATGATCCAGAATGCAGCAGCATGTCTGGTCTTTTATGAACCAAAGAGTGTTACACCACTCTTTGTCTCTCTCCACTGGCTGCTGGGTGATGCATGTATCAAATTCAATGCTCTGATACTGGCATACAGAACAGTCACTGGTTCTGCTCCAACATACCTAAAATAATTTCTGCAGAGCTACACACCCACTAGAAGCCTACGTTCGGCTAAGGAACATCGCCTTGTTGTACCAACACAAAGAGGCACCAAAACACTTTCTCTGACTTTCAGCTTCATCATACCAGGTTGCTGGAATGACCTCCCCAACTCCATCTATGAAGCAGACTCAGACTTCAGAAAAAGACTTAAAATGCATCTTTTCCAAGAGCACTTAACTAGTCACTAAAAAATAAAAAATAAATTGCACTTGTATATGTTTTTAATACTATTCTGATGCTAGTGAAACTTTGTAATATGGCATCTTTGTACCACTGTCTCCTTAAGAAGATTCGCTTATGTTTTCCTGTTTTGTAAGTTGCTTTGGATAAAAGCATCTGCCAAATGAATAAATGTATATGTAAATATATACACACTGGAAAGAAAGTGTCACAGAGGAATTGGTTCGTCCAAAAACCTCGCCAGATTGAACGGCAGCTAGGTGTGCGGTGTGGGAGATCCAGCACATGAGGTAGGATGGCTCTTCTGGTAACTAGTAAGCGTAACAATACATATTCCAAGTATCTTATGAATATTTACGTTCTACAGTAATGAGGTAACTTGTGTGGCAATACCGTGAGTGTAGCTTATCTGTTGAGAAGCAACTTCGGAGTCTAAATTGAAACCAAAAATTCCCTCAAAGTCCTCCACCTGGTAAATGGGATGCCAATGTTCACTCTAGGTTTACTCTAATATCTGTCTTTCATTTAGCAAGTCTTTGAAATTTGGCCAAGCTAAATATCTTTTCCTCTGTACACATCTGCCATGGATATTCACATTCCCCTGGCTGAACAGCTTACTACAAGTAGCAACGCCCCGAACTCGCACAATAGGTTGAGCTAGAAAGGGATGGGTGTGGCTGAGCGGGCGGCTCAAAATACAAACACGTTTTAATAGTGCCTGGGAGGCTCAATGTTTTACTTTTGGTGGAGGTAAACCCATGAATCGCTCACTTATAGTTGTCAATGAACAATAAACTGGGATAGTAGAATGTATTTTGACCAAAAAAAAAGTTACATACTTAACCTTTAACTAATGTAAATGAATGGAACCTTATTGCAAAGTGTTACCAGTATGTATGTCTTTTGTAATTTTAATTAATCCAAATGTAATAACTTAGTTTCTGAAGTGATTTATCAGTTGATCATTAATCCCACTTAATTTTTACTACCATTTACCCCCTCTTCTTCAATCATCTTGCTCCATTCTGATATGTAATGCCCACTTTATACAAACCAATCAATGCCTTATAGATACAATTACGACTTGGCTTTTTTCATTGAATATTCTGTTTCATTCCAAAAAAAAAAACAGAATTATAACAGAATAATAGATTGCAAACAACATTTCGTGTTTACTTCAATCAGTCAGGCTGAACCATTTATGTCTTGCTATTCATTTCAATAACTTTCCTCCTTATTACTCTCTTTTTTCCAGATAAAACGCTCCTCAATAAGGAAGGGCATGGTTATGGTGTCACCAAGATTAAACCCACAAGCATATTGGGAGTTTGAGGCAGAGATACTAGTTTTACACCACCCGACGACAATCTCCCCTAGATATCAAGCCATGGGTGAGATGAAAACACACTCTGAGTGTCTATTGTGAACGTTATCAAAATGTAGTAGCTTTCAAACATATCTCACGTTTTCTGTCACTTGTCTCTTCACACAGTGCACTGCGGTAGCATCAGACAGACAGCCACTATACTGTCTATGACCAGAGACTGCTTACGCACAGGAGACAAAGCTACTGTACACTTCCGCTTTATTAAAACTCCAGAGTACCTGCACATAGACCAGAGGCTAGTCTTCAGAGAGGGGAGGACTAAGGCTGTGGGCACCATCACCAAGGTCAGCTTCACGAGGTCTAAGTGGGTGTAGGTCAGAACCGAAGGCATATAAGTGTTGCAGTGGTTTTGTAGAGGTTTCTAAGCGGATGAGGATTATTAGATGGATGTGGCATAATTATTCATCATAATTATTTTGCTAGTCTAGTTACAGAATTTATCTCTAGAATACTTTGTGCATTTTGCAGTCACATTTTTTTCATATAATGAAAGGAATATCACAAAAGTAATTTTGATTTGATAAAAATTTGACTTGATTATCAGACTTTGTCTGATATAATTGCTTGCTAAACTTTTCTGTGTAAAGTTGGCCCATTTTATAACTTTGTGGCCATGACAATATGTCAACAAACCCTAAAATGACTGTACAAATTACAATTTAAACAACTTCAGCTAAAATAATACACAAGAGTTTTAACAGAAGAATGAATGTAAGTGCTTTGATAAAATTATAAGCATCACATTTCTGCCTTTTTTAAACCTTCCAAAAATTGACACCATCCACTTTCATTGTAAGTGCCTCACTGTAACCATTTTTTTTTTTTTAAGAAAAGGAGGGACGAAATTATTTTTGCAGCAAAAATCAAACATGATCACAAATGCTGTCGATTGAGCTTAACTTGTATTAACCCAGAATATTCCTTTAACTGTGTTTGACCTTTGTCCTTGGCAAATAATGTCCTTCATATATTTACTTCATTGGTAAGCAAGCAAATGACTCCACTTTGGGGTCCTGTCAGGGTTTATTACACAATAATGATCAACTGACTGTACATTATCCCTTATTTGACTGGTTTATACCTATTTGATCACTTTTGTTCTCTTCAATTGTAGTTGCTCCTATCAACAAATAATCAACCGTCAAACTCCAAACCTCCACATATCAAGATGCAGTCAACAAAAAAAGCCCCAGCAAGGAGAGAGGATGGTGTGGCACCAATCAATGAGGAGACCACAACCACAGGAGCACCAGGAACTCTGCACAATGCACCACAACAGGTAAGACGACAAGAGGTGAGGAGGGTACAGAATGTAAAGAAAATAAAGGGGGATTAAGGATGAAATTTAGATGTATATGTATGGGCAGTTACTCTTTCTGCTGAAGTTTTACAGATGTGCATATCTCTCCGATCTAATCACTTTCTATCACTTTTTCATTACACTCCCAACCATTTTATTTTTCTTCTGATTCTCACATTCAATATTTAATTTTCTTCACCTGCATCCTGCCCTTACATTTCTTTTAATCTCATTTTCAACATGATTTTGTCCTACCCCTTTTTCACTTACCCACACATTTCGCTTTCATTTACCTTTCTCTTTCACACTTTTAACCGCTTCAGACAGAGATGGAGGAAGACCCTCAAAATAATGTGGGCAACAAAGAGAACAAGGTAAAAAAAGGCAACCATTTCACTAATTCACGAGACTGGCAATTACCCCCTCATAGGAATTGTGATGTTTTTATAGGACTTGGTTCTGTGTAGCTCTCATTTGACCAGAGACTGATGTATTGACGAATTAAAAAGTAGAGCTGTACAAATGAATGCGTTAATGCATGAAATTCATTTAAAATGTTTAATGCATTATTTTTTCTCTAAACTGATTAACGCATTTAACAATTTTCACTTAGATTCTGACATTTTATTCAGCTCCATTTGAGTTCTGAACACTGGTTAGAACAGGGCGGAACATTTGTGATGTGTTCGGAGCTATTACACATGTTGCACTTCTGTCTTACTGGGCAATTCGAATGAAGTATCATTTATGTGCACAGTGCCAGCACTCAAAACAAGACATTCTCTGAAGCGGTTTTAATATGGGCCATATTTTAGATAACTGTCAAACTGTGTATTTGGTGTAGCTCATAATTAGTTATTACTTAAAGGATTAGTTTACCCTGTGAGTCCACACGGCCGGCCTCCAATTGGGCTAATCAGCCGAGGAGAGAGATAAGGCAGAGCCGGATGTGGCAGTTGGTGGTGTGCATCATGCCGGGGGTTCCCTGGCTTGAGGCAAAGGAGGGAGGTGTGTGACAAGGAGGAGGGCAGGGCCGTGAGCCGTCCCTTAGTAGGGCTAATCAGCCGAGAAGAGGGATAAGGCCTAGCCAGATGTGGCAGATCGGGAGAGAGAGAGCACCACACGCAGCTGCCGTGTGTGTGTGTCTGTTTGTGTCTTTTTGTTTCATTAAATATTACTTTGACTGTTCAGCTGGTTCCCGCCGCCTCCTTGTCCATTTTAACTATGTTACAAATCCCATTTTACTCCTCAACACACTTTCTGCTCAGTGATGTCATAAAATGGCAAGTTTCATAAGGTATATTAATATAATTCAGAAGTCTAATAAATTATTATATGCGACTCATGTCTTGTTTGGAAGGTATAAGATAAGATTTGGTGAGAAACAAACTGAAATCTAACGTATTATTAAGTGAAACACTTGTCTGACCGTTGATCTCCTGTTCTTGTCATGAGACAGCCTGCATGTGAGCTTTAAAAGTCCTTGCATGAGAGCAGTAGTTACGCTGCTACTCATGAGGTGGTTGTGCAAGAGAAAACTCATTTTGTTTAGCTTCAACGGGACCACCATCGATATTAACAACAGAAAACACAACTTTGCTGACATAGCATTGTTTCAACCAGAGTGAGGATTTCTAAAGCTTGCATGCTACCTGTCTCATGAATGCACACAAGAGATCAACAGGCGGTCTAGAGTTTTAATTAATAATACATTAGATTTCACTTGATTTCTCATATGTTATTGTATTCCTTCAGAACAAGACACAAGTTACACAATACATATATTTTATTAGACTTCTGAATTATACTTTTTGTCCTTATGAGGCTTGAAGAGGTGGTCACCAAAAACTGTCATTGTATGACATCACTGAGCACAATTTATTCACAATTTCTCCCTTGTGTTAAGACAAAAAGAGTCATATGGGGTTATAACAACACAGGGGTGAGTAAACAATGACAGAATTTTCATTTTTGGGTGAACTATCCCTTGGTGTTACTGAAAAATGTTAGTTGCCATATCAGGATCAAGTATACAGTTTTGAAATCATCAAACATCTTATGACTTTACTCTTTTCTTCTCAAGCCAAAGTCTGGAGGCAGAAGACGAGGGGGTCAGCGGCATAAAGGAAAACCTCAAGGCAACGCCACAGTAGCCCTTGGTGGTGCAGTAGGAGGCTGCTAAACTCCCCTCTCTTCAAGAATTAAATACAGCTGAACAGTCCAGTATGCCCTACATGTTTCACTCATGCCTTTTACCTGCCCATATGGACCATCTCACCTCCATGATAAGAGAAAGGAGTTCACAGAGCCAACATGCACATTGTTTTGTGAATTTTAACTTATTAAGATGCGTGTTGTTATGACTGTATATACCGTAGATATTGAGAAAAGCATGGTGGTTCTATTTTGGCTGTAAAGGTCACCTTAAAGTTTCTAACTTGCTAAATGACTCTTCTTATCACATTTTAAAATAATCCAGTTGGAAATTAGGTAGAGTTTGGGCTGAACTCTTAAGTAGCTAACTGTTTTAAGGGGACTATTAACAAGTCTTGTCACGCATCTGTGTTTCATTCAAATCAACATTCCGGTGTGGACCTTGACAATAAGAACTGTAGAATTCCTGATATTTTCAGTTGGTGTAAT
Organism: Moxostoma hubbsi; assembly: GCA_032164185.1. Taxonomy (NCBI): domain Eukaryota; kingdom Metazoa; phylum Chordata; class Actinopteri; order Cypriniformes; family Catostomidae; genus Moxostoma; species Moxostoma hubbsi. The sequence continues at coordinate 26,970,439 of JAVLUX010000007.1, read as the reverse complement.
GGCCTGGATTCATTGGGGGCTTTACGACACTGTGACTGCAAAGTTTGTTGGCAGCTACTTTTGTTTGATATGCAAATTGGTAATAGAAAATACGTAATATTGCTAATTACTTCATATATTAGTCTATTTGCAGTGCTCCAAAATCCTTTCAGGTTGAGAAAATCATCCTGACAAGACTTTGCTCCAATGCTGGGAACACATTTAAAATGTAAAATAGAATTTTAAGCTAATGAGAGATTGGGGATCGGAATTTACACCCCAGATTGGCATTACAGATTGTAGATCTTTGATATTTGAAAGGTAAAAAAAAAGTGTACATTTCCTGTATGATTACTCTTATGCAATCTTAACAAAACAGAGTGCCAGTAGTTATGTTTTGTAAATTAATATGGAGGGATGTCGGGCTACATGCAAAATTTTATGAACTTAAGGTTTTTATTTTCTGGCAGTCCTCCAGATCATAATGTAAATTTGTTTAAAATTGGTTTAATATTAACTGAGCTTTAGTAATCACACCCTTTCAGACCATTCTCTCCGTTTACATGTTGTGAAACTCATTTTCCACAACTAATATAAAAATAAACTGATGTTGACACTTTCAGAAGTTTGTGACTCCCTCTCTTCTGGTCTGTCTGTTTTTGAGAGTTTGATCTACATGATTCACTTAAGTAGTTTTGTCAATATAAATTGTTTTCTTAATATTTTATTTAGGTCTGTCAATCAGTAAATTTTCTTTTTAATTAATTCGGATATGCCGTTTAATTTATCACAATTTTTGCTGAGAAAGGCCCCCCAAATAATTCAATATATAAAAATGTAAATAATAAATCAGATAATTCAAATACATTAATTCATCTTCCAGAATAATATATTATTGAACATAAGCATATCCCTGGCAATTGGTCAGAGGCAGACTTTAGGGCTGTTCTGTCCTACAGGGCACTATTTTTGTTGGTATATGTAAACATGCGTCAGACAGATGCTTTTGGAGCGTCTCACTTTGGTTACGTCTCATGTCATAAATGCTGTGTCAAGTTTAAAGTCGTTTTTACTTTACAAAATGCAGCTCGAGACCCCTATATTCTGATGCGCTCTATCCAGCTGTATTTAAATGGAAGAACACATCCTATGAGGCTCTTTTTACTCATTTTATGCTACCTGCTATGAGTGAGGTTCAGCAAGGTGTGCTGACTGCCCCCTGCGGGTCACAAAAATATGAAGGTGGTACTTCAAGCTTCAAATATCCTGATGGTAGGAAATTCCTTGTTTTTAACTAATGGGTCAGGAGCATGATTAATAGCATATAATCCTTAAAACAAATAGCCCAAATAAGAATGTACAAATATTAAATATATTTATACCATTATTTTAGTTAGTTTTGCACATATAAAAGACAAAAATACAATACATTTTACAGATATAGAGATTTATTTACGTATACATAAGTATGTGGATATGATCAAAAGCCCTGTGAGTTAGTCATGCTAAAACATTACAGACCTTTTTGGTTAATGTCAACCAATCACAAGAACTAGAAAATGGATCCTTTCTTGTGTGCCGCAGTAGGCTCTTGTAGAAAATGGCCTTTCTACATCATTCTGACTGAGTTGCAAAGCCTGCAATTCAACATGACCCATTATGACTAGTGTAGACTGCAATGCAACTCACAGCTAAAGACTCCGCCATTACCATGTTTTCATGTAATTTACGCTTCAAAAAGGTAAATACTAGTTTTCGCTTCTTTATACTTTAAACAGTTCATAAGAAATAGCAAAATATGTGACACAAAGCTGATTCATTGTTACACCACCAACAATTAATCATTGACATCCTTCACAGCCCAAACAGAGGCAGATTCAATCAAGTGTTTTTAATGACTACAGCCAAAACAACACATTTCAGCAGTGAGAATTCTGCTTGGAGACATGAGAGAAAGAGATCTTATTACAGAAAATGTTTTCTCGGTCATTTTCCATAATTAGGCTTGCTTTTGTTTGATGAAATTTCATGTTCATTTGATTGTTACAGATGAGGGACTGGTAACCACAGGCTAAAATATAAAAAAGGACATGGCTGCAGAGTTTACTTCAGTTATTTTGAAAAATTTAATTGTTTGAAAATCCTTTAAAAAAACAAAAAACGTAGTGATTTAATCTCTGATTGTACATGCCCAATATAAACAAAGGGAAAGGTGATCAGTCTTCTGAAGCATTAGTTTGTTCTATTCCAGGAGTCTTTCCTACTAACTGCCATTGAGTAATTGAACAATAGTGTAAAAATCTAAATTAATTCATGATCACTGTAATCATGCCCAAAATGGTGCAACATGTATCTTTCTAGGAGAAAAAGGAAGTGCTTGCAGGCATACCACACAATGGCCCTTTCCGTAGTTTGATACTGAGCAAACTCTTGGCACAGGAAGCATGGGACTCATTTGTGCAGACAGTTGTTTGTTCAGTGTCACTTCTGTGGTGCAAGTCAAATCGAAATCATTGTGAGGAGACACACAAACACAATTTTAATGTGATATAATGCTGTATGTGAAATAAACATGAATTTTCATAGCTGGTCCTGTTTTCCTGCGTATGGTTTATAAAGCAGAGTGTGGTTTGGCTATATGTTTGGCTCACGAGCTACGGGAGAGAGCCAGGATTTAGCCGTCGATATCCCAGCTGAACAGGTGATGTTTCACCAACATGTCCTGAACACCCTCCTTCAGAGGCCTCTGCTCTTTCTCCTGGAAAAAAGATCAGATTGGGGTAAAGTGAACCCTTCAGTAATGTGCCTTTGCAGTCGGCAATAACAATGATTAAACAACGCTCCGAATTGCATCCAATGGCACACTAATAGAAACAGCTGTGCTCAGCATTCCTAATGATTTTCAAGACTACCGTAATGTAATTAAACATGGTATACCATCAGTACTTGAGAGCAGTCAACCCATGCAGTTCACTAATGTGAACCATGATGCACTAACAATGTACCTAAACGTCAGAACATGAATTCATCTATGAGCCAACATCAGTGTTATTCAGTGTTTCAAGTGAATGTGCGGTCACTCTGAAACCTGTAACATCAGACAATGCCTTACAATACTACTTAGTTTACGTCAAAGAATTGTATTAGTAGCATGATGCGTACATCCAGAATGCAGAGGTTTTTCCTTAGTGATTTCAAACAGTGGAGTACATACTAAGACATTTTTGTTTTTGAAATAAATTGATGCTTCTTTTCACCAAGGATGCTTTAAATTGATAAAGAATTGCAGTAGTCATTTATAATGTTACAAATGACTATTGTGGTTTAAATAATTGCTGTATCCTTCAAATTTTGTTAATCCAGGAATCCGCTACTTGCACCAATGACACCTTAGCCATTCTAACAGTCAGTTTAAAAGCCCCAGACTTTTTTTTTTTTAATAGCTGACAACGTAAAACAGTTATTTCAAACTGTAATAATAATTTGCAATATTATTAGAAGTATTTTATTAATAATTTAACCCATCTTTGGTGAACAGATGCAATCATTTATTTAAAAAATAAAAATGTCTAAGTGATTTCAAACAGTATTTCTGTTCAATAGTACTGTGATAACATTGTATTGTGAAATACCAGGCAATTCATACACTTAGAGTTAAAACAGCAACTTGTAGAGCAGGAAGTTTTTGTGAGGGAAATGTATTCCAGAAAAAGGCATCTGAAAATTCAGCATTAAGGCCTATTCACGCCAAGTCTTTAAACAAAACGATGTATTCCTATGAACCTTTTAACAAAGATTATGAAAGTTTGTACTGCTGTAATAAACTGTTGAGATGCTAACCCCCCCCCAGTGTTTCCCAAACTTTTTTAACACTTTTTATGACTAAAAAAAAAATTCCACGGCACACCACTATCCCACATTGGCTAACTATCGTCAATATTTTTTCTTTTCAATAACTTGTCCAGGTTTTCTGTCCATCTTAGTAGTCTGTTTATTGTAATGTTTGAAATTCAGCTATGCACAAAACAAAAAGAAAACAAGTCACATAGGAAGGCTATGCTGTGTGAGGTCGCAGGTGGCAAGAGCGATAAATAGGTAATGATAAAACAACAAATTTGCTTGTTTTTTAATTTGTAGATTTGTGCTTGCAATGCCACAACAAATTACAGGGATACAAACTCATGAGGGTGATAAAGATAAGACAATCACTGGTCCATGAACATTTTCTCTGGGGATATTATTTTTCAAGAATAAGCTAAAAGCACCGATTCCAGCTATTTTAGTAATTCAAGTTTATTCAACTTTAAAATTGTGCAGAATTAGCTTCAAAATAAAGAGTATTTTGGTGAGGCTTGCTTCTGTTTCACAAATTTGTTCAATTTTATTAACTGATTAGTTCAGTGACCCCTTCTGGAAATGTCACTAGGTGGTGACAAATGAGCATCTTATGTGCCATGAGTGATTCAGTGAATCATTTTGAGTCGTTCATGACCAAAATCTACCAAGAGACTTTATAGTGTTTAAGCATTAAAAGAACAAAGCAGATCTATAGTCTTCCTTCAGTCTGAGCATTATTTTTCATCCAATAATAGTGAGTTTCAATAACGTCTTTACCTTCTCTTTTATTACAACTTGCATGGCTATAAATGTACTGACTTCAGTAGAATTACAAACACAAAGCAGATCTACGGTATCATTTTCCTACAGTAGCATATTTAAACTGCTGAACGTGGCTTTTATCAGAAAGGCTAACAATAATAGACAAATAATAATAATAATAATTTTGAGTTTCAATAATGTTCTTTCGTCATTGTAAAGCGCATTTCATGAGTTGAGTCGAGGTGTCAACGCTCCGTCCAACACCAGCGCCAAGCGCCGCATCGCCCTCCACATGACAAGAGTTGCAGAAAGCATCACAGAGGACGATTTTATGAGTTTGCCACGTAAAAAAATCGGGAGGTGTGCACAATAAACATTGAAAACATGTATTTGGAAGAGAGAAAAAAGCTTGCAGTTGCTTTGATAGCAGAAAGTAATAAAAGGACTCATTTATGTTTAGGTCGAAGCGTTTTCTTGGTGAATTTAAATTAGTTCAATAACTGGGGTCTCTGATATTCGTAAACGATAAGGTAATATTTAATTAAAAGAAATTATGAGACATTCAATGTCTCTTCACAAATTTAGACAGTTTTAAAATATATCTTGTTGCTAAGAACTCTCAAATACATTATTGGTGAAGCAAAAATGTTTGTGAAAAACACTTTGGTGTGATGTCACTTCATAGACGTCAGTGTATTCTGCAGCGCTGACACGAGTCATGTGAAAGACTCTTAACGCCTATAAATATCACTCACTTTTGCTCTTCACAAATCACAAAAGTGACTGATTATGCTTTCAAAAAACCAAATATCTCCGAAAGGTGAGGAGTTTGGATCCCTGAAATGTTTAGATTTTTTTTCATGCATTTATTTATTTTGTGGAATTTGATAATTTTCCACGGCACACCTGACAATCTTTCATGGCACACTAGTGTTTGGGATGTGTAGTGTAGTGGTTGGGAAACAATGTATTAGCTTATATTAGCTTATGGGTCAAGGGATCCTGATATTGATGATTTCAGTCTTCAAGGAACTATGACTAAAACAAGTGAAACAAAGAAGTGATATGGAAAGCCATTGTAGACAAAATGGAAATAAATTAATATTCTTATCACACTAATATTGTCCTTTCATAGCTCCATATCACAAGCGTATCATCATGTAGGTCTGGGCGATTTTTTTCAATTATATCAATTAATTCATATTTAAATGTATTATTAAAATTATGATTTTTATTAAAAATAAATTGAGGAATCAAAGTTTTGCATAAAACCACCACTCCTTTCACCATGATGATTCAGATAGATCACTAATTATTGCTTTGATCTGTGATGTGATTCAAGTGTACTGCATGTATAGCAAACATTCGGGAAGTGACCATTCTGATACACTTTGCAAATGAAATTGTAATAAAATAATTTCATACTGCTACGCTGCTCAGCGTGCACCACTAGAGGGCGCTGTGTGCCCTGGACTATCGGCAGCGGTTTATAATTATACAAACAAATTGTTTGATATATAATAAGTACTTTCTAGATAACATTCTAGATAGACTTAGATTAGATCAAATTAACTACATTGGCTAAGAAGCATTTTGCAGCTTTCTTATTTATAATCCTATTACAACCTGAATTCCGGAAAAGTTGGGACGTTTTTTTTAAATTTGAATACAATGAAAACTAAAAGACTTTCAAATCACATGAGCTAATATTTTATTCACAATAGAAAATAGATAACAGAACAAATGTTTAAACTGAGAAATTTCACACTTTTATGCACAAAATGAGCTCATTTCAAATTTGATTCCTGCTACAGGTCTCAAAATAGTTGGGACGGGGGCATGTTTACCATGGTGTAACATCTCCTCTTCAAAACAGTATGAAGAAATCTGGGCATCGAGGTTATGAGTGTCTGGAGTTTTGGTGTTGGAATTTGGTCCCATTCTTGCTTCGTATAGGTTTCCAGCTGCTGAAGAGTTCGTGGTTGCCTTTGACGTATTTTCGTTTAATGATGCGCCAAATGTTCTCTATAGGTGAAAGATCTGGACTGCAGGCAGGCCAGTTCAGCACCAGGACTCTTCTGCGATGAAGCCATGCTGTTGTAATAGCTGCAGTATGTGGTTTTGCATTGTCCTGCTGAAATACACAAGGCCTTCCCTAAAATAGACATCGTCTGGAGGGGAGTATATGTTGCTCTAAAACCTTTATATACCTTTCAGCATTCATAGTGCCTTCCAAAACATGCAAGCTGCCCATACCGTATGTACTTATGCACCCCCATACCATCAGAGATGCTGGCTTGTGAACTGAATGTTGATAACACGATGGAAGGTCTCCCTCCTCTTTTGCCCGTCCTTGATTTCCAACAAGAATGTCAAATTTGGACTCGTCGGACCATAGAACACTTTTCCACTTTGAAATATGCCTTTTTAAATGAGCCTTGGCCCACAGGACACGACGGCGCTTCTGGACCATGTTCACATATGGCTTCCTTTTTGCATGATAGAGCTTTAGTTAGCATCTGCAGATGGCACGGCGGATTGTGTTTACCGACAGTGGTTTCTGGAAGTATTCCTGGCCCATTTAGTAATGTCATTGACACAATCATGCCAATGAGTGATGCAGTATCGTCTGAGGGCCCGAAGACCACGGGCATCCAATAAAGGTCTTCGGCCTTGTCCCTTATGCACGGTGATTTCTCCAGTTTCTCTGAATCTTTTGATGATGTTATGCACTGTAGATGAGATTTGCAAAGCCTTTGCAATTTGACATTGAGGAACATTGTTTTTAAAGTATTCCACAATCTTTTTACACACTCAGATTGGAGAGCCTCTGCCCATCTTTACTTCTGAGAGACTCTGCCTCTCTAAGACATCCCTTTTATAGCTAATCATGTTACAGACCTGATATCAATTAACTTAATTAGTTGCTAGATGTTCTCCCAGCTGAATATTTTCCAAATTTCTTGCTTTTTCAGCCATTTGTTGCCCCCGTGCCAACTTTTTTGAGACCTGTAGCAGGCATCAACTTTGAAATGAGCTCATTTAGTGGATAAAAGTGAAAAATTTCTCTGTTTAAACATTTGTTCTGTTATCTATGTACTATTGTGAATAAAATATTGGTTCACGTGATTTGAAAGTCTATTAGTTTTCATTTTATTCAAATTTAAAAAAATTAAATTTTTTTTATAAATTAGATTTTAATTTATTTTACATTTACACTATGTTGCCAACTTCCTGCTTGTTGCACTTTTCTTTTGTGCATTGTTCTTGCACACCTATATTTCCTATAATAAAAATAACTTTGATTTCTCTAACCAGATGGCCCTGCATTCCAATAAAGAACATGTTATTTGAATCATGTTGGAGTTACTTTTTAGTTGAGTACATTAAAAAGTTGAAAAGTCTAACCGTAACTCTTACGTTGTTTTTTTTTTGGCCATATCACCCAGTCCTAACATGTCAGATACATTTCAGCAAAGAGTACTTCTTCAAGTGACTGAATCTGTACTGAATGAGTACATTTCATTTTCATTCAGATACACCGGCTTTGCAGAGAATAATGGAAATTCGGCATCAAACTCTAAATAGTACTGATGAATTTTGTTTTTTTACAGTTCATGCAGTTTAGTCGTTTCAAACATGGCATGAGCAGGCCTTTATCCTTATAAGCACACTGGAATACAAGGGTCTTTTAAGAGTTAAAACATGGGCGGAGATTAGTATTTGCTTTAGTGTTTAATTAGTATTTCACACAAAGGTTGCTGAACCAGTTCTCAGAGGTTTAGTTCTAGTAGGTTTACTCAGTAGTCACATTATGCAACATGGAAATGGTAGACAACAAGAGAGAGGGACACTCCTAAACCAAACCAAAGCTACTACTACCACCACTGGTTGCTTTGCAGCTAGTTACTATGCATCAGGCTAACTCATTGTCAGCATTACCTAGAGGTCCCAACTAAAGAGGTGATGTTGGACCAAGACATCCACCACTTCTGATTTCAGAATGGGAGACTTCTGAAATGGCAGATAAAACACGCAAACACATGTTACCCTGTGTGCAGTCTGTGTGTATTTGTGTGTGGGAAGGGAAAATCTTTTTAGACACTGAGTGAATGTGTCTGAATGGCAGAGCTCTCACCTCTTTTTTGGTAGGCAGCTCACAGTCTTGGGACAGACTGAAGGCAAACTTTGAGAGAACTCTAAAAGTAGCACACACAAACTCATGTCAGATATACACTCAAGACATATAATAAAAACAAAAACAATTGAACATTCATTGTAGTAGTTCCTAACACCAGGGTTTGTCCAATTAATCCCCATGACTTTTCCAACTGTTAATTTTTTTTTATCTGTAATTACAAAGAGTTTCCACTCACAAAGAGCATTTCTAGATTATTTAATATATTAGACCTGGCCATAACTAGAAAAACTTAAATTTATTATAGACATTTCCATAACTATTCAGGATGTTATTAACTACCATGACTTTTCCAGGCCTGTAAATCACAATTCTAAAATTGCTAGATATTTCCAGGTTTTCCATGACCATGGGAACCCTGTAACACACACATGAGCTAAAATACATTTGCAATGTTGATTTCTCCAAGCAAGAAATAATTTGAGTTTAAAAATCAGCTAACTAGAAACAGCTGAAGCTACTTGGACTAAATACATTAAATGGTCATTTACAACTTTTGTTCCTCCCAATTTCTGTAAAGGACTTGTCTTAATGTATGCCTTTGACAAAGGCTATTTGACTAATCTTTTGAGCTGAATTTTATTTTCAACGAACTGATCTGCTCATGCCCACTCAATTCCTGAGTCGTCTTCTACTATTCTTATCAAGCTGTCAACATTCTTGGTCTTACCGGAGTTCACACTTTATCTGGACCCAGCCAGGACTGCGCAGGAAAGACCAGGGATGGTACCATTTCTCCACTGCACTCATACTGGAACAAAGTACCTCCAGCCACAGGTGCAACACCTGCTCACTGCCATAACACACACACACACACACTTAATAACAAAGAACTTGGCTTTTTTTCACAAGATGTGGAAAAAGCAAAATAACAAATTAAACAAGATGTGACAGCAGGGTAACAAGTGACTTACTTTAACCCCACACAAAGGAGTGAACGGAATTTGACATCCATCTGAACATGTGCAGCATCGTGGCTCATATTAACAGACTGCACTGCCTAAGAAGACAGACTGAGTGCACTCAACATACAAATGTAAAACCAGCATTAAAACAAACTCAAAGAAAAAGTGATTAATGGTTAATGCAGGAACCAATTTTTTTAAGGGTTAGTTCACCCAAACATAAAAATGCATTTTTTTTTTTGTAAATTTAGTTTTTACATTTATGTTTCCAAAACCATATGACTAATTGCACAGTTAGGATAAAAGACGCAATGAAAGTCAATGGTGACTAGGGCTGTCACAATTCTGAAATTTGGCTGACAATATATTGTCAAACAAATAATTGCAACAATGATAATTAATTCTCATAGTCTGTTTCATGATTATGATGAATAATTGTCATACAATTTGTCATTGGTGTACTGTATTTGCTATTACATGATCATTAAAATTAAACCTGGAGCGCTTTGCATTCACTAAAATCCTTGTTTATATTTTTACGAAAGTATGGCGTGAATCATGGCAGACAGTTTGTGAATCACAGTGCTTCAAGTCTGGATCAGAAGCGATAAATCTTCACATCCTCTTCAGGAGCTGCACTCAGTGCGGTCTAGGATGCAGCTCTGTGAGACGGTCGGAATTCAGCTGAATGAGACCCTCTAATGCATTGTTCATTCCCTTATTTATATTATTTTATTAGTAAAATATGGAATGATTCTAAAAGAACCGTGTTCAGATGATTATTGAATAATAATAATAATAATAATAATAACAATGCCTAATGGTGACTGTAGCTATTGGTCTCTAACACTCTGCCTAACATCTCCTTTTGTGTTCCACATCAAAAAGAAAGTCATATGGATTTGGAACAGCATGAGGATGTGGAAATTAGTTCTCTTTTTTTGGGTAAACTAACTGTTTAAGGATTTTTCAATGGTGTATTTGACAGTTTAACATGAATATGAAAATGAAGAAGATTTCAAACTCACTCTGTAAAGCAGCTCTTCAGGTGTGAGCACCTTACCATCTTCATCTAACCTGAAGAGACAAGGATCAGACCAGCTATAACATCAACAAAGCATTTTTAAGGAAGCAAGTTTTGCAGTTAGGTTCCTCCACGTCTGTATTTGTATGGGTCTCACCTGTAGGTTTTGCACAGCACCAGTCTGGAGTAGACAGAGTTGAAATCCCTCTCCACTTCCCTGCTGGCTGCCTGTGATCAATACACACAACCAGCTTTAACATATACTACTAACATACAGTATATACACATCTACACATTCAAAAAAAGAAAACAACCTGCTACAAAATAATTATGGAGTAAATAAAACAATAAACCTCTCTATTGCCAAGTAGTATTTACAATACCATATTTACATGTGCTAATATTCTAATTAATTCTAAGTTTGAATGTGTTAATAGAAACCTCCTCAATGAAGAGCCAGGGGTGACAGGGTCCACCCAGTATGGAGGGCTTCTTCAGGCCATGCTGAAATATAGCCTTGAGTGCAGGACACAATGTCCCTCTAACCAAGTCATTCACTGCCTCAGTAACAGTGTCATCTCCAGCCAGAGAGTACTGAAAGACAAAGATATTTTTTAAAAAGTACAAAAGCAAATGAACTCATCAGAAACTCAGATAATATGCAACAGTTTTAAAGCAAAGACATTTTTTAGCCATTACACAAAAATGTAACTGCACATACCTCTTTACTTCGCTCATCCAAGATTTCCACAAATTTAGCAGGAAACCAGCCTAAAAATATTCAAGAGTTGCAGGAAATACTGATTGATGTACTGATTTTGCTTTAACACATTCTTGTTTTAAGGTTTTCTGAGTGTAGTTAAAGCTACAACAACTTTGGAAGATTGGTTTAATGGTTATAGTTGTATCACAGCTTACCTCTCAGACCGTTCAGCTCTCCCACCCAGCAGTGCTCATCTTTCTGTGAGACAATCTAACAATGGGCACAGAAGTAAACAGATAAGGAAAAAAAAGCTATAGAATTAGTTCATATGCTCAGATTACATAAATTGTAGGTGCTTACTGTTATGATGTCATTCTTCCGAAAACCCAGTTCATCATCGTCATGCCGTTCAAAGTCAAGTAAGGCTTTGGCTCTTCTCCGACGATTCCGAGATACGACCAGGAAGTTCTCATGATCCCTTTGATGACTCTCCATAGAGTAGTCTGGAGTTAAATCCTAAAATAGAAACTTGATTATTTATTTATTTTTAGCACCATGCTAGCATCAAGGCTATCCACATGGCGAGAACAGCTTAAATATCAGAAAATTTCTATTTCACTAGATTTATGTTAGACAGAAAGTCTAAAATATTTTAGAACAGCTACAGCATGTTCTTTTTCTTATAAAACTGTCCTGTACAAATGATTCCAATCTAATAAGGTGATCCACTGTGCTTTTTCCTTTTCTAAACCCACACTGGAATTCACTGATCTTGTGGTCAGTCTCTAGTATCCACACTAGATGGTCATTGAACATTCTCTCCATAGTTTTACAGAGGCATAATAGATCATTGTTAGTGTCAGAATGGTCCGTGCCTGGTTTCAGTATGGGTATAATTATCACTTCTTGCCAGGATTAAGGAAAGTTTCCTGTTCTCCAGATAGTATTAAAAAATTTCCAGGAGGAGCAGTAGTACTGTATCGTGCAGATGCTTCGAAAACTCAATGAATTTTGTCTGGAACAACTGCTGTATTATGAGCACACTTTAAAGCTCTCCTCCATTGTGAAAGGCTGATTATATGATTCCATATTTTTTTATGAGAAATCAAGGGGTTTCTGTTCATGTTGTATTCTTCTGAAATTATGTCAACCGTTTTCTAGTGAAGAGTTCTTTTCAAAAACTCTGCTAGTTTATTTGCTATTTCCTGTTTGTAGTTAATAGAGTGCCTTTGTGTTTAATATGTTGAATTTGTGGTCCACCGCCCCCGTTTTTCATCTTTCGAATCATATCCCAGATCTTTTTGGTTGGTGTATCTGATGTAAGATTAAATACAAAACTCCTTCAGATGTCTTTTTCTCTCATTAATGGGTCTGCGTGCTTGTGCCCGACACATTTTTAATCTTGCAAGATTCTCTGTTGTTGGACGTTTGTTGAAAAATTGCTCTTCTTTTTTCCAGGATTTAATAACGTTTTTACAGTTGTCATTGAACCATGGGTTAGACTTGCAATGTGGCTTTGATGATGTCTTGGGAATAGATAGATGTGCTTTTTCAATTAGAGTGTCAGAAAGCTTTTTGCCGGGTCTTGGTTATTTTTAATCACCATGTCAAATTTTTCATAACACATGGTTTGAAAAATGTACCAATTGGCTTTGAGTTGCCATCTTGGGGTTCTTTGTTGGATGTCTAGTATTGTAGAGGTGAGTACAAGAGGGAAGTGGTCACTTCCACATAGGTCATCCCAGGTTTTCCACGAGAAGTCAAGCAATAACTCGGGCTTGCATACTGTCAAGTCAATGGCAGAATATGTTCCATGTCCCGGGTGTAAGTAAGTATTTGAAACATTATTGAAGGGGCACAGAGCATTATTATTAATAGTCTTCAACTCTTTTACCCTTCACATTAGTGTGGCTTCCTCCCCATAATGGACTATGGCTGTTAAAGTCACCCATAATGATGTAAGGGGATGGCAACAGGTCAACTAGTTTGTTCAAATCTTGCAAGGTCACGTTAACAACAGGGGGTATATAAATTGAGCACAAAGTAATGGTTTTGTTGAGAGTTATACGTAAAGCTATTGCTTGTAGGTGGGTGTCTATTGTGATGACTGTAAATTATATCCAGGCTTAATAAGATGGCCCCCCGCCAGACGGATGATGTATATTTGGGCCATATGCATTCAAACTTATAAATTGTTTCCGAGAAAAAGTGCTGTTTGGTGTTAAATATTTCTCTTGGAGACAAACAGCAAGAGGATTAAGCATAGCAGTTAGATGCTGAAGTTCTGCAAAATTTGCCTCAACTCCTCGACAGGTCCACTGAATAATGTGACTAACCATCAGGTGGGTAGAACAGGAGGATAGAACAGGGGGACTAATATCCCCTCCATATCAATGTCCTATTATGTGTTCAATCTACTTTCCTGACTAGCCTTTGGTTGTTGTGCACTTGTGCCATACTGTATCTTCTTTCCTTTTAAAGAGAGAGAATTCTCCACTATCAAGCTTTAATCTTCACTGGTATGAATATGACTTGAAGTTTCTTGCACCTTCTCTGTTGAGCTACAGAAGCAAAGGATGTTTCAAATTTTTAGTCAGCTTCTCAACCTCTTTGCATGCTTCCAGGTAGCTCATCTTTTTAAGGCATTTAACTTTTTCGATTCCATTTTCTTTGATCCAAATAGGACAATTATTTGATGAGGCTCGATGGTCACCTTTCCGATTAATACTTTTTGATGGCTTTGAACAAGTTTCATGTCGTCCTTCTCCACAACTACTTCAAATAGGCTTGTTCTTACATTCAGCAGAGCCATGACCAAACTGGCAAGTAAAACACCTCAAAGAATTAGGAAAGAAGATATCAACAGGAACACTCAAATATCCTAATCGGATCCTTTCTGGTGGTTGGGATTTATTATAAGTCATTATATTTGTGCTAGTTTTTATTATTTGATCCCTTTTTTATTGTGATTCTCTTCACATTTGTTACTCCTTGCTGTGTTAATTGTGAGGCTATTTCAACCTCATCCATATCCTGAAGTTCTCTTGTACGGATTACTCCTCTGCTGTTATTTATATGTGGGTTATAAGAGACTTTCATAGGAACACCAGCCAATAGATTAGCATGCATTAGATTATCAGAATGAGCTTTCTTTGCACATTCCACAAGGATTTGACCAGACCTCAACTTCTTCACATCTTTGACAGTCGCTGCTAAAACGAAGATTCCTTTCTGTATTGCGAAAGGGGATAACTTGGTAAGCGGTGTCAGATGATAAAGATTCAAGAATAAACCTCTGCCAGTTTGCAATTTTTTGGGAAAACACAACCATTCTCTAAATCATCATCCAAACTTTGATCCAACATTCGTCTTTTTGGGGTTTGTTTGTTAGCCATGTTAGTATTATTTGGTTTCATCATCTCTGCTCCCCACCCACCTCGGAGCCCAATGAGGAGATGCACAGAGCAACAGATCTCCTGCAGATATACAGAGATGATATACTCGAGCAAGAAGAACTGAGTGTTCAAATTACTTGATTGACCCCAAGCCATTGCCTTCAGTAAAATATGGCTGATTGCATTGCCAAAGACTATCTAGGGCACGTTATGACTAGCCGCTTGATAAAGATATCAATCTAGATAAAGAAATTCCAATATTGAAGTGATTCTCCACTCTCATATATACACTGTATATTATTAATATATTAGCTATACCAATTCTCCTTTTAATATTGCAATATGGAGAGGAATTCAGTTTTATTAAATGAGATATCCAGCTTGATGCCATTAATTATTCTAATTGATTAACAACCCAAGTTTCTAAATGATTCATGATTTGTTTGCAGGGAATGTGAACATGTTGCTAATTTCCTGATGCATAGGCCCAATTCAGTGAGTCATCATATTAGCTTATTGCAGTGGTAAATGACTCACAGTGTTTTGTTTTTTGTGCTCCTGAGAACACAAATGTTCAACTTACAATTAAATTAGACTTAATATATTCAGAACTGTGATGGCTGTGATTGAGTAGCTCTTACAGTGCTGCAATTGCGGGGGTCCAGGCAGTGAAAGTGCTCTGCAGTGCAGCTGATGGCTTCTCTTAACGCCGCCACCAACTCTGTTTGTTTAATATTTTTGGCCTTCAGCGCCTCAACCTCGTCCTCCCCGAAGAGAAGCGAACTCAGGGTGGATTTCCTGCGCAGGCTCTGTCTGCGCACCACCTGCACAATTACCCACAAGGCTAAGTCATTTGAGAGAAGTAATTTACATCAATGCCTCATACGAGGCCTTCAATCATAACTTATATTTTCTGAGAGACTAAGAGAGTACAAGTTTAACATTTAAAGGTATAGTTTACCCAAGAATGAAAATTCTGTAATCATTTACCAACCCTCACATTGTTCCAAACCAGTATGACTTTCTTTTTTTCCATGGAACACAAAAGTACAAAATGACAGGCTCAGTCACCATTGTCTTAAATTAAATCTTTAATTGAAAATGAATAGTTTCTGAGGCTGTCCTTCTGCCTGACATCTCCTTTTGGCTTTGTTCATACCACAGCTGAATGTGGCCCAAATGTGATTTTCTGCTCAAATTCAGATTTTTTTTGTAAGTTTGTTCATACAACATTTTAAAATGTAACCCATATCAGACACTGGTCTGAACAGCAGACACTTGTTAACTGACCCACATGTGTATAACTATTAGCACGATTATAAAGTTTGGCTGACGATTAACTGTCAAACAAATAATTGCAATTATTTTTTTCATGATTAATTGTAATTAAAATCATAACATTTCTTAAGGTGCATGTGTGCTTCATTTCACCTTAAGAAGTGATTTCTTCATATATCACTTCAAATATATACATTTATCAAATAATAAATAGGGATATATGATTTCCTTTTAATGCTTTAAAAATGTATGAATGACAATTAAAAAAAATAAAATTTTGTGGGTCAACTTTAGCTTTAATAAAACACACACACAAAATTGTTTGTTATATATTTTTATTATATCTGAATTATATTATATTATATTATGGATTAGAAAAAATATTTCTGTACTAATTTCTTCAGTTTCACACGTTATTTTAATGCACTTTGATTAAACCCACAAGGTCTTGTCATTTCAGAATTTTATCACTCCACAGAAATAGAGTAAGCATGAAGTTTATATTTGTTAGTTTATATTTTTTGCGGGAGTTTGTGCAAAATACCCTTATTTGGGCATTAAGATGTGATTGGAATTGGAAGTGCACAATAATTGTGGTTCTCAAATGACCACGGTTGGATCAAATTACCACGATCAGATTATTTAATAATTGCGACAGGCCTAGGTGTAACAAACCTAGACGTGTACTTTCTTTTAAAATGTAGAGTTAATTCAATTATTAAAATTGTTATTAGCAAATTATTTTTTTACCCGAAATGGACACTTTTAATAAGTAATGGAGACCAGATGGATCAAGCGACGAATGTAGTGTTACACTGATATAAAAATTCTAATTTACATGGCTGTTCAGACTGAAGGCACATTGGAAAAAATCAGTTATGCATCTGATTTATTACCACATATGAAAGTGGCCCAGATCGGATGAAAATATCAGATTCAAAGTGCTTGTGACTGTTCACAAGAATCTGTGTTTCAATTAACAGATCTGTGGATCCAATTAACAGATCTGTGTCACATATGAGTTGGGCCACACTCAGCTGCAGTGTGAACGTAGCCTTTGTGTTCAAAAGAAAAAGGCCATAAAGGTTTGAAACAACATGATGGTAGGTATCTAACAAAATAATTTTAATTTTGAAGTGAACTATCTCTTCAAATGTGTGGGAAACAGTCACTGAAATGCTAAAGTATGTGCATTACACTGAGATTGTGTTCATGTTTTAACCTTGTTGTAGTTGTTTAGTGAATGGGAGTTGTTGGAGTTGTGCTGGGCCTGTTCTGCCAGGATGTAGGCTAGATGCTTGTGTCTGTGAGCATCTAGGTTTTCCTGAGACAGAGATCCTGCCAGACGCATGGCCTCTCCCAGCACTGCTGCCCCATCCTCCAGCTGACTGGGCAGGTCTGATAGTGTGTTGAAGATTGATGCAGAGTTCTCAGATGACACCAGCTCATCTTCCTTTACCGTCAAAGAGGATTAATGTTTGTTGGCATATCAAATATTAAGTATACAAGGTTGTTTGTGAAAACAAAAACAAAACAAAATAACAAAAACACTCATAATTGCCTTGCTTGACATATGAAGGCTAAGTTAATGTTTTTTTTTTACTACCAAGTCAATCAATAGAGTGATGCAACCAAGGAGTTCGCGAGTTACCTTGATCTTCAGCATACCCAGTGTGACCTGAAATAATACCACAGAGCTCTCATAGAAGAGCAGGTCCCAGATTCGCAGTAAGATACGGATGTCCACTACACTGGCGAAGGCAGTGAGGAACCAGTGCAGTGTTATTAAAGACAGCTCTAAGAGGACAGTAAAGAAAAAAACACATTAACAGTAGTCAGATGTAGAGTTCACAATGTACTGATATGAGGTCCCATTACATCCCCCTCTCCACATACAATTTATGTGTTTGTCTCTTTTGTCATCAAGCTTGAGCCATAATTACTTCATATTATATTACACGTTGCCTTCAAGCCCTCCTTGGAAGTCATAATAACAAAATGATGTAGAATCAAGTGATTTTGGTTGTTGTGCAATTTCATATTTCTTTGTCTTTTTTACCAAGCAACAAAGACAGGGAGCCTTTGAACATAGGTGCAATAAACTGAAGTGTAAAGGGTGCACATTAGCTATGTAATTGATGCTTTACATATGTATTTTATAATTAAATATATTTAATTGTTTACTCTGTTTAGCATTTGTGAAAAACTACCTGCATACAAACTAAATTGTACAGTCCTTTAATATAACAATGGCTCATTCCAATTTACCATTAACTATAGCTAGTGTATTCATAGCTTCAGCCATGATTTTTTTTAAACAACACACCACTAACTTGGAAAATCTGGGTTTAATAAAATCCAGGAGTTTCTCCACTATTTATTTAAGACATTGTGGTATCATTCATGTCTATGTCGTATGATCATTTCAACATGACTGATAGGCAGCATTCATTAATCCAGTCTCTTTGGCAAATGTGATTTTTCTTTGTAAATTTATTGTCCCTCTCTCCAGCAGTGAGGCTCTCTGTGAGTGTCTCACCAATGTCGTGCTCCTGTAGCAGCTGATCTAGGCGAGGTAGGTACTGCACTATGAGCTGTCTGAGCACACGCTGGTCAGTCTGCACTCCCAGCAGAGTGGAGGAGAAGTAAGAGGGAGGCAGAATGTCCTCTATCAGAGCACACATCATCCAAAGAGCATCCTCCTCCTCCAGGAACAACAACAGGCAAGACACCACCTGCATCAGAGACCATACACAAAAGAGTCTTATATCTGAGTCAATAGCCAGAATGTTAGATTGCAGAAAGTCGTAGAGTACGTGATATGGTGGCCTCTCACCATGCCTGTGCCTTGACAGTATCCAATGTCTGGGTAAAGCCACGCCAGCCCTCTCAGG
This sequence comes from Moxostoma hubbsi, assembly GCA_032164185.1. NCBI lineage: Eukaryota > Metazoa > Chordata > Actinopteri > Cypriniformes > Catostomidae > Moxostoma > Moxostoma hubbsi. The sequence goes on along the minus strand of JAVLUX010000007.1, from coordinate 26,951,464 downwards.
ACCCGCTTGAGCTTGGGCACTCCCACACTTGACAAAGTGTTGAAACATGCATTTGTGGGCATGGTCCGCAAAAGATCCTTTTCTATCTGCAACAGAGATGTTGAGAGAGGTGCACGATGAAGGGAATTTTGGAAGATCATTTTCGCAAAAGACGCCAGGGCAGCTATTTATTTATTTTTTTTTTTTTGGTCATGCAAGGACAGATCTTCTACACTGGAACTTCAAAAACTCCAAAAGAAATGTCCAAAACTGTTTGCCAAGCTTTGTTTCAAAATCATGAAAAATCAACAAAAAAATCTGACAATGATGGTATCATTAGTTTTGGTTCTTTAGATCAAATAAAAGATTTTCTTTCATGGAACACAAAAGGAGATGTTAGGCTAACATTCTGCCTAACATTTTTTGTATTCCATGAAAGAAATTAAGTTATATCACACTAGAAAGTTATAACAATCCCTTTAATATTTACAATAAGATATCATATGAACTGTATAAACAAATCAGTGTTACAACAAATCTGTGGGAGATACCACGCACCTGTTTGGCTGCTGTGGTGTCATCATTAGAGCTGCTCTTTACGATTTCTCTGTAAGATATTTCTGATGTTCTCTTTTTCTGCAGGGCCCCTGACAAACGCATCCACAACTGAGAGAATGCACGAAAAAAAACAGTGTGGAGAGTCAGAGGGTGACAGATAAATACACAAAGATCCAGCAAAAAAGTGGTTGGAAGAACAGTGATTTTAGACACTACTATTCTCTTGGGAAACTCTTAAAATAGCAATACAGCATAAAAGAGATATTAGCAATACATCACGTCCTATTTCAGCGACACCAAGATTCCCTCAAGCATGAAAATGATTGCCAAGGGAACATGACATCAGCAGATTAGACACCTGATGGTGTCTAATCAATGGAAAGATTACCTTAAATATGATGTGGAGACTAAACACACAAAAGAACATTTTCTGTTTCAATGCTAACCTGTGGTCTCATGCTGTGTGGTATGCCTCCCAGAACAAGTGATCGAAGGCGGTCTGAGCGGGGCAAGTTGGGGGAGATCTTGTCCCAGGTGAGGTCTCCTACAGTGTTGTTGTGGGTGAACTCCAAGTGGGCTTGCCAGCGAAGTCTTTGCTGAGGGTCTTCCCTTTGTGGGGCTCCCTCACCTCGCAGCCATTTCCGTGTCTCCACCCCATCTGAAACCAAACACAGATTCAAATGCTCAAAGAGAATGATGATCAAGAGGAATGACATTACCAGATCATACCACAGGCAACAGAAGACAACTCGACTACATTTACACATGTTAATGAACTTTTATGAGTGCAGATGTTCCCACCAAACAACAAACCTTCACTGTCGATCCGGAACCCAAATTCATCGTATTGTAGTTCAGATTCCATACTGGGGTCTTTCTGCAACAGTCAGAACAGTGTCTGTGAGAACTTCCCATGACAATAAAGATTTTAAAACTGAAGAATAGCTTTTAATGACACTTCTCAATCTAGCACTAACAGTATCAATTAGCAATACACAGATGTATCGGCCAATAAATGCAATTATCTGCCCTATCGGACATCGACAGACTGTTTAAAAACAGCTGTAAAACAGTATGCTTCAAGTTGTTATTTGTAAACTTTACACTATAAGTATCAAAATATATATTGAATATCGTCAATTGGACGAAAAACATCAAGATATTATTTTTGTAACCATATTGCCCAGCCTTACAATATACTAGCATTATCAGGGTTCTTCCTGGGACAAAACTTTGGTGGTGACTGACTTCTATATGCTCATCCACATGCTCAAAGTTGGTTTATTACATAATTGCATTTATTAAATATATATTACATAAAATAATAACGTTTCATGTTTACACTAGATAAGTAATTTTTCACCATCCAAGTACACTCACTGAACACTTTATTAGGAACACAATGGTCCTAATAAAGTGCCCTATGTGGACTTCTGCTGCTGTAGAGTAGTAGTAGTATGCGCACATCATGGACAAAATTCATGAAACAAGGAGAACGGCACACTGCTTTAAATGCTCCCATGTAATTTAATAGAAAAGAAAATGTATTGACAGCCTCTTTTGCTCAGTACAATTGTACAGAGTAGTTATCAGAGTAGAGTTACCATACACGGTCAGCTCAAATCAGTCTGGTTATTCTCATCAACAAGGCGTTTCCATCCACAGAACTGCCGCTCTCTGGATGTTTTTTGGTTTTGGTACAATTCCGAGTAAAGTCTATAGACTGTTGTGTGTGAAAATCCCAGGAGATTAGCAGTTACAGAAATACTCAAACCAGCCCGTCTGGCACCAACTATCATGCCAAGGTCAAAATCACATTCAATTACTCATTCTGATGGTTGATGTGAGCATTAACTAAAGCTCCAGACCAGTATCTGCATGATTTTATGCATTGCAGGCAAGGTGGCTGGTAGATGAAAACATTTACCAGCCAGTTCGATTTCTTGCCGGCAATTTTTATAATTTTTTTTTATTTATTTTATAGCATTTTACAGACATGAGAGTCAAATAAATAATACTGTAAGTATATTTAAAAGTGAACTGCTTTTTTTTTTTTAAAGATTTGTATCGTTTTATTATTTATGAAATATTTAATTGCCAGAGTCCATTTAGAATTAATTTTCAGATTATTCACTTATTACAACAAAACACAATTTGTATTTTAAATACATGTTGTCATATGAATAACCAGTAAGTAACTCTCATGAGCCTTAAGTACACATAAGACAGTAACAGACAATTAAGTCAATTAAATCAGAAAGCCCAACTGATTCATAAGTCTGTTAGATTCACTAAAAAGAGCCTTATTATTATTAATAGCATTAAGCCCTATTTGGATGGGATTAGTTTTATATTGGGGACGTGGGGTAATGTAATAATTACCAAAGCTGCTCAGTTCTCAGTTATTTTCATCCTTCACGAATTAGTCATGTCAGTAATTTTCCCGGACTTTTTAAGGACTGCGCATTCTTGTGCCAGTAAAAATTACAGTGCAATTTATGAACTATAAAAATGGCCTGTAAAAATAACCCCTGGTAATATTAATCCAGTGCGAATGGACAAGCTAATAAAAAGCAGATAATCTGCATTTTCCAGCACTTGAGCCCTTTGAATATAGCTGTTTCTTAAGTTCTCTGAGTATCTGAACTGGAAATTGGTCAAGAGAAGATGCCAGAAAACATTAGATGAGTTTCACAACTTCAGATAATGCTGGCTGTTGCGTTTGAACTGATGCATGTTTTCCTCAAGCTCTTTATGCTGTAGAGTGTTTATTTACCCATGGAAAAGAGAAACAAGCAACTTTTGATTATGATTTAAGCAGAGTGAGCGCCGGATCTTGTGCTGAGCCCAGCATTTCGGAACATAAAATTACATAATGTGAAGGCATTGTGCATATTTTTAATTTAAGATCAATATAAAATGACAGGCTTGTTAATCTCACCAGTTATGTTGTATTTAGCCAGATATTCCCATTAATTTCTTCTAATAATCACAGATACAGTATATATATTCATGTTTAATATTTCCTGCATAATTAATCAGCACAGTATACATTTTTGAATAGGTCAGTTATATGTGACAGCAGTGTGTAAATGCTGTAAACACACCCCACAGAAGCTTTCACTTCTGGAAAAGCCAGTCGCTACATGACTCAAGTGATTATTAAACTGCAATTGGCTGACATTTAATTAAATAAATATATAGTCTGTATGACGTGAATTAGCACTCTGCTTGTGGTAATCTGCTACAAACAGAGCACGTGTGTGAGCTAAGGAGCTCGTAAGAGCAGCCGGTTTCAATACAACACCAGCTCCCTACATACATGTACAGTTGAAGTCAGATTTTTGCATACACCTTAGCCAAATACATTTTAACTCAGTTTTTCACAATTCCTGACATTTAATCGTAGAAAACATTCCATCTTATGTCAGTGAGGATACCTACTTTATTTTAAGAATGTGGCATTTCAGGATAATAGTAGAGAATTATTTATTTCAACTTTCATCACATTCCTAGTGGGTCAGAAGTTTACAGACACTTTGTTAGTATTTGGTAACATTTCCTTTACATTTTTAACTGGGTCAAACATTTTGTTTAACATTTCACAAGTTTCTCATATTCATATTCAGCCAAATGCTTCAGAACTCATTGGACGGCGCTTCACAGTGCAGATGGACAATGACCCGAAGCATACTGCGAAAGCAACCAGAGAGTTTTTTAAGGGAAAGAAGTGGAATGTTATGCAGTGGCCAAGTCAATCACCTGACCTGAATCCGACTGAGCATGCATTTCACTTGCTGAGGACAAAACTGAAGGGAAAATGCCCCAAGAACAAGCAGGAACTGAAGACAGTTGCAGTAGAGGCCTGGCAAAGCATCACCAGGGATGAAACCCAGCGTCTGGTGATGTCTATGCGTTCCAAACTTCAGGCTGTAATTGACTGAAAGGATTTGCAACCAAGTATTAAAAAGTGAAAGTTTGATTTATGATTGTTAATCTGTCCCATTACTTTTGGTCCTTTAAAAAATGGGAGGCACATATACAAACTGTTGTAATTCCTACAACGTTCACCTGATTTGGATGTAAATACCCTCAAATTAAAGCTGAAAGTCTGCAGTTAAAGCACATCTTGTTCGTTTCATTTCAACTCCATTGTGGTGGTGTATAGAGCCAAAAAGATTAGAATTGTGTCGATGTCCCAATATTTATGGACCTGACTGTAGTAAGGGTGATCATATGTATTTAAAAACCTTTATTTTTGGTGCATGCTAGGGAAGGGCGATACCACTTATTTTCTTTTCGATCCGATATCAATAATTTCAAGATTCTGATATTTCTATAAAAAAAAATTTTTGCGATTACTTAGAATTTAATGGGTAATTTAAAATATATTAATTTTAGTCATAATTCAAGTCATAATTTTATTTATTTTTTACATTTGTGAGCCTAAACAGAAAATTATAAGACTTCGGTTTTGTTCACGCTTACAAAATTAACCATGGTTTCACTACAGTAACTATAGTTTAATCATGGGATTCATTTAAACCATAGTTACCACACAATTACCATACATAGTTATTATTAAGAATATGTCTACTTTAGATGTTGTTATTTTAGTGTGAATTTACTCTCGAAGCTGTTTCTCTGATTTTCTATCATTACCTCTAAAAGGTATTGATCCCTCTTGTTTGAATAGTCCATGTGACGGTGCAAGCACTTGTCTGCTTGTGTCTTTCAGCATGTTAAGATGAGCAGAAGAAGAAATAGTTCCCACCCTGCAAAAGTATTTGCTAATATGGATATAATAATATATAATATACTAATATATCCTTTTTATTTCACTTTCAAGCTTATGATTATTGTTCATGGTAACCAAATGATAAAATCTCTAGTTAAAATAATTTTTTAGAATCAATATTTTTGTGTGAGGATCGATATTTTTATTTTAACACCAGTATCGGAAGTATCAATACTTTAAGATTGATCCACCCATCCCAGCTCATGACAAAACAATCCAGCAGAATAAATCCCTCATGCTAGTACTTCTGTGATGGCATGCACAAGTCGCATCACACTAAGCACGAAAACCAAGCTTCAGTTGCATTGCACAAACATGCGTCCAAGATGAGAAGCATATTTAGCGAGTATAAAGCGGCAAACGAGAGATGGATAACATTCACTTTGTTTTCCGCCTCTAAATTATGCTTGGGAAATTTAAATGCAGGAAAAACCCTGCATTATCAAAACGTAACCACTAAGAACTTGATGGCAATATGAGTGAAATACCTGATAGTACTTGGCTAGGATGTCTTGAGGCCACATGCTGGGTGTGAGGGCTGAAAAAGGGCCCCCTGGGGCAGGAGTGTAACTACCTGTTAAAAATATAAGAACAGTTTATGAATAGGTTTACATGCTTAAATGTGTTTTACAATACACAAGTACTCCGCTACCTGCAATTTAAAGCTGCACGATTCTGGATAAATTGAGAATTGCGATTTTTTTGCTTGGAATAAAGATCACGATTCCCTCATGATTCTGAAGAAAAAATATTATTTTAGTGATTTACTAAACCTGGACATAAGAGTACTAAACAAAGTAACGTAATTTACTAGAGGTTCTGACAGAATATTCTCTAGTTCAATCTATGCTAAATGCATTACATTTGTCAATCAAATATATAAATGTAAAATGTCAAGTCCACAATAGGGCGCAACAAATACATTATAAAACAAACAGCACCTTGTTATTATTGCAAAATAATAATAATTGTGTGTGTGTGTGTGTATATATATATATAAATATAAAATAATTAATAAAAATAATAACTAACTCTGTTAAAATAGTGCATAAAAATAAATGAAAAGATTTAGCCTGTTTCTCACATGCTAAGTAAAAAGCAACAAGTGGAAATAAGCTTCATTAACAGTTCTATGTTAACTTAGTTTTGCACTGGTAGATAAAAATGCTGTTTTTTGATCTGTTATTTTAAAAATTTTAAAAATCTGTTATTTAAAAAATTTTAAAAAACAATGAGACCTTCAGTGTCTCTTGAAAAATTGCTTCAAGCTTTTAAATGAATTATTGAAGAGCCAGTAATTAAATGAAGAACAAAGTAATCTGTCCTTTACGTTTTTCAGCAACAGTAGTAATTAAACATGAATTATATATAAAACAAATAATATATAAAAAAAGTTATTTAACGCTAAATGAAACTATTTTAATATTTGACCACCTTTACTGTGTGATTATTAGATACAAATGAATACTGATTTGAATAAGAATGCCTGAATACCTAATAGACAGCATGCAGCTTATACACATTTAGACATCTTATAGATATAAAATTTTGAAGAATGTGTCCCATCTGCTTATACATTAATGGCTGTGTTGGCTTTAATGCCTTGTCAAGACAATGCAGATTTAATCCCCCTCTCATAATATATCGCCTAAAGAGGGGTATTATGATTAAAAACAGCGCAGAAGTGCATCATTCATCACGAGACACAAGCGCACGGGCAGACACACGCATGTGAGCATTGGAAAGCAGGCGACTGTAATCAAACGTTTAGCGAGATTCCTTCACACTACTTAATCATGGCTACACCCTGCAGTTTGTAAAGCACTGTGCTGTACAAACGTCTTTGGCCATTGCATTTTATTTTATTCAGTGTCTCATGCAGGAGCGCTGTGTTTTGTAGATGCCACATAATGTTGAAAGGATCAACATTTAAAAACGCGTCTTGAAGTGAATTTCAAATTTAAATTTGACAAAATCTAAAATCTTGTAACGATTAATCGTGCAGCTCTAATGCATTTTTATTTTGAGCATATATTCAAGAGTGCTTACTTGACATGGTCCTGAAGTTTGAGGAGTGCTTCTTTAGCGCCTTAAGAGAAGATGGACTAGAGCAGGTCAGGTTTCAAAGGCCCTAGACAAGGAGAGCAAATCAAACCAAATATGTCACCACACACTGATCTCTTCACAATCCCACAAGACAATATTAAATAATCAATACACAGAATCATTACTTGATAGCCAATGCAAATGAGTCTGTGAAAATAAATCACACAAAAATGTGTTTTTAAGAAATCAACAAAGGCACCAACAAAGCAGAATATCTTATAACCAAGCCACTTTATTGAAATTTAAGGACAGAAAAAGGTATGCTATGAGGAAGTAAAGTGGCTGAAAGCTTTTCAAAGTTTAAACTTGAGCTGCACGCACCTTAATACTGTATTCCTTCATGCTCCAGTTCTCCAAATCAACAGAGACATACAGAACAACGAGCTAAATTTTCAGCAGCACAGTTTTGAAATATTAATTATACCAATAGGCCCATAGACAGCATACAACCTTGCATGACTTCTCTTTTCATAACACTGACATCAGCGGTGTTAACAGCCCAGTATAAGGCAGTCTTTGTTTCTCGATTAAACTCATGACATACCTATTAGCGATGTGAGAGGGGTAATGGGATTATAGGGCCACCCACATCAAGACAGACTGAAGCAAACCTGATCCTGGTTCTTATTACTGGATTCTCACCTACAAGTGCTGCTGTAGATCTTTGGTCTTCTGAGGACATTACAGACTCTTCTGCCCTAGCGTTTCTAAAGCCCTTGAAAAGTTTATGGCTACTGAACTAGCCAGGGGTTTTTCAGATGGTATGCTAATGAACAATTCATTTCCACATCTGTGTTAAATCCAAAGCCAGTCTGTTTGGGAGTGGAGGGAAGGAATGCTCTATAAATGCACCTTAACACAATGCCAGAGATTATATTCCTCCTCTTACCTATGTGTGTGTGTTTAGTCGAAGTAAATGTTATCTGGATATGCATTATGCAAGTACAAGTCTGTGGTCTTAGAAGCTCCATCTCAGTGAAGATATAAAATATGATTATTTAGCCAAGATGACAATATCTGAGCCTTATAATCACACTTGCTGAACAGCAACATCTGTTGATGTCACAATGAATTGTGTGGGCCTGAATGTCACAATAATTTGCAAAATACAGTAGAAATCCATGTTTCCTGACTGTTACTCACTGGTTAGTTGGTTCTTAATGTAGCCTATACAGAAGTCCAAAATAGGGATGTGTAAAACTACACAATTCCAAAATCAACAAGTGGGTGGGTTGCCTAAACAACTAGTTAACTAATGGTCTTATATACAGGAATCCCTGTGTAAACAGGCTGGTTTAGGGTTCACTAGACCCTGATCAAAAGTGTTTCTTAAGGGGCTTCAATGTAAAAAAAAAAAACTAAAAAAAAACACAACAACAAAAAAAAAATGTAAGTAGAGCTGGGTATCGTTCAAAAAATGTCTATATCGATACCGATACCTAAACGTTACTTTTTTTCGATACCAATTTTATGAAATCTGCTTTAACAAGATTACAAACATTACCTCAAAAAAACTTTGGTTTTATTTTTTTCAGTTTGTTAACTTATTTATCATCTCCTGAGCCTTCTGGTCTCCTCATGCCAGGGTCGCCAGGGGCAGAGGCTATAACATTAATGTGAAGAGGAAAAAAAAAAAAACAAGAAAGCTAATCTGTTAATTCAGCCAACCACAAGTATCAGTACGGTTTAATAAGATAACTAGTTTAATGTACATTAAATCAGCTACTGTTAACCATTTTTAGCATCGATTTAGCTAGCTATTTATAGCCATACATTCAAACAACATCTCCCAGTTTATAGGACTATGTCACCGCGCACAGAAACGTTAATTTAACATGTACACAAGCATGTTGGTGTCCCAGTCATAGCGCCACTGCATTCATCAGAAGTTTTAAAGGAAGCTCTGTGGCAGGATGCTGAGAGGATGACTGCACCGGCTTCTTGCAATCGAAGACAGAGCAACTTTCTGCTCTTAAGATTATTCAGCGCGCTATCAAGTGCTTCATCAGATTTGTCACGTTACCAGTCTTGGCAGCAAATATCTTGTCACAAATATTGGATCGCGCGCTGTTGGCATCGAGCCTGGTGAAATGTAGCCACACTTTTGATCTTTTCCACATCTTTTACATCTATGGGGGTTGAGGCACATACAACAGCCTCATGTGTGAGCAGTGTCTCTGGGCGTAAACTAGTGTTTTTCCTTGATACCTAAACACAGCCAAATCACCAGCACTTTTAGACTTGGGCACATCTAGCATGCTAAATGCTTATCGCTGACGAGATTAACCCCATAGGTATCGAAATTTGGTACCGAACGACAAGACATTTTTCGATACTCGATTGTTTAAAGGCAATTCGGTCGGTGCCTAAAATGTATCGAACTCGATACCCAGCCCTATCTATGCACAAGCTTCAGCATTACTTATGACATGTTAAGAGCTGCAGAGGACATCTTGTTTTGATTTTAGTGATGGCATTGACCACGTAATAATATTTGGTTATTATCTGAATTGTCCACTCACAGACTCTTTTAAAAGGTCAGCTGCAAAAATGTTTGAAATATAAGTAGAGGCTTTACAGAAACAAAAGCACAGCACTCAAAGTTCAAACAAACCTTTTAAGAATGCTTAAAAGAAAACAGATAATCACTGTTTTCAAACAGATTCCATAAATAAAATAACCCCCCCCTTCCATTGGTTGAGCAAACAAATAGGGATGCCGCAGTGAGTTTTTGATGGATTACCATTGCGGTTAACCGGTTTTACGATTATTTGTAATTTTTCTTATTATACATTAGCACTGACGCAAAAAACATAAAATAAAAAATTATATCACAACTAAACGTTTTGGTGGACGTATTTCTGGGGGATGTGTGGATGCTAAGGGCATCCCTACAATAAGAAAACTGATAAATATACAAAAAATAAATAGGAGGTATTTAATAACAGATGCTCCAATCTAGGGCTCAACAAGGCATATGCACATCCCGAGCTAAGTGTTGTGCTTCAATGTAACCGGAGTGCATCAAAAGTATGTAAAGGAAGACTATTGTGGGTGTGCAACATGTAGCCTAGTTTAAGGCATCCAACGTTTTTTCTGCTGCAACAGATTATTAAAACAATCTGTTGTCTGTCAGACTCACCAACATAAAGAATTGGCTTTAAAAAAAATACTGAGCACAACACCATACAAATAAACCTGTGGACTAGGGCTGGGCGATAAAACGATATCAATATTTATCGCGATAAAAAAAACTCAAAAAAAGCTTTTAAGTAATTTACGATATTTAGCCTGTGTTCTACATTTAGACGTGTGTTGCTAAAAACACTAGCAGTTTGGCTTTCTTGTCGTATGTTTCCACTGGCGTGTGCTTGAGCGAATGTGAGCTTTCAATTCCTTCCTATGGAAGCCGAGCATCAAGCTTGTGTGGTGGATTATAAAATTGACAGCAGCGTTGGGAGTGGCTTTGTGCGGATTTCTTCCACTTCAATGGAAACGCAGCCTCAGACTGAATAAAGTTCCTATTGCCCCCGCTACACAGGTCACCGCGTTCTGGATCCGGATCCCAGATTGATTCCATCTTGCAAGACATCATGACGATGGTTACGCCCTCTCATCGTCTCTAGTGAGCAGCACAACAAAACAACAGTGCCGGTTACATCATATCTGATCTTTCTGTGCTGTATTGTTGAATATTTTATATAGCACTGAAACACGCTTCACTGATGCCCTGTCCCGGGCTGCACCCACATCCTCTTTTCCCCACATGTGCGTAAACATTTCCAGAGCACAAAGTTTTTTTCTTTCTTAAATTTAGTTTTGTTAATCAGCATGTTCCAAGCCTTTAATAATAAACAAATAGATTTCAGTTCTAATTTTGTGAAATTATTCAGATGTCATCATCTCTGACAAGGATGAAAGAAAAAACAATCACTAGTTTGTATTCTCTCACTTTAATTAAAATAGAAAAATAGTCCATTCAGACTTTTACATTTTCAAAAGTTTCTCTTTGGAGATACACCTGAACCCCCATACAGTATCATTCCTCAGTCACAAGGGCTTGTATGCCCCCAGAATTGGATATCTGTATGTAAAGAAATAAAAAAACAATTTTATGTAAAAAAACAAAAAAAAAACAAATCTATCTATCTCTCTCTCTCTCATATATATATATATATATATATATATATATATATATATATATACACACACACACACACACACATATACACATATACACACACACATACATACACATACTGTAATTATGATTCAAAATGAACAGATCATCTTATAACATTCATATCCAACTGAACTCAATTGATAAATCTATAAAATATTGTAATATTTTCATAGATCCCTCAGACACCAATGCATTGGCGGAGTCTGGGACCCCAACGCAGTTTTGTGAAGACTGTTTAGACTTTTTAGGATTTTGTTTTCTCTTCTTTTTTTGGAAATTCAAGATAATGTGCAAATGTGATTCAATATCATGATAAATATCTATATCGAATGATATGAAAAAGAATATCGTGATAATATTTTTTGCCATATTGCCCAGCCCTACCGTGGACTATGCATAATAATGGGGACATTGCTCACAGCAGGCAATTTAACGTCCGATAATGACTAAAATTAACATTTATTGTTGAATGCGGTTAATTTGTACAAAAGCAAAGGTCGCCTGCCACAGAAGCAAAAAAAAACAGCCAATGCGCATAAAATACCTGCATTTGTCGGATACTCATATTAGAGCTCCAATAATTTAAAATCTAGTCAGTTGGTTTGTGTGAGTTCATCAGATATTATCTTGTGAGTTACTGAATACATCTTTAGAGCATGCACCACCAGTGTGTCTCGTGCTGATTTTCACCTGTTCTGTTTCTGACAAGCTTGCTGCACTGCATGCAACAAGAAACCCAGTGTGAAAGAGTCGTGAACAATTGACTCTTTTGAACAGGGTCTTTTTTTCATGAATCACCTGAAAATAACTGAGGGTTTGAACTTGGGAGCTGAGGTTAGCAGTTTGAGTCAGATTCACTTTCTCAGCGAATCAGCCATAGGTGTGCTCACAACTGGGAGCACAGACATTTCAAAATAAGAGTCCAATGTTTATTTCAGGCTTCTTTAGAATTAAAAGTCCCATATTGTGTACCACTTTTTTTTCCCTTATAATTACTGATTGGGATTAGAGTGGCACAATAAACTGCATCTGGGATTTCATTCAATTTGCACTCTTGCAGTCTGTGTCTGGGGCCAGACAAAGGCAATATTTTAAAACAATTAAAATTATATATACACAGGCAGCCAAAAGTTTGGAATAATGTACAGATTTTGCTCTTATGGAAATAAATAGGTACTTTTATTCACCAAAGTGGCATTCAACTTATCACAATGTAAAACCATTACAATTATAATTTTTTCTAAACTAAAAAAAATTATCCATGTGCAGCAATGACAGCTTTGCAGATTCTTGGGATTCTAGCGGTCAGTTTGTCCAGATACTCAGGTGACATTTGACCACACACTTCCTGTAGCACTTCCCATAGGCTGTGTCTCGTTTTGAAAGCAGTATACGAGCATCCTCCTTTAAACAAGTCTCGTTTAAATGAGATGGCCTTCGTAGGACAAACAGAACTTATCATGGTGCTATGACAGCACGCCACTCTTTAACAAGCGCTTCGAGTGAGAAGGTAACAAAGTCCCTATGGAAGGGAATTATTGGCACTTTTCCACAGCATGTTACGTTTCGACTCGCCTCAACTCTACTCGCTTTAAATTTCTGAGCTTGCATTTCCATTGCAGTTTAGTGCTACCTCAACGTGGTTGAGATTATAGGCTGATCGTCATAGTTGCGCTGCCTCTACTGCCGTGACATCATCTTAAACATGACACAAACTGACCAAAACAATAACACGACCGCTAGCTGTTAGCTACTAGCTCACTGTGCTGCATAAAGCAGTTGTTGCATGGTGTTTTTACACAAGTGTAACAGTTAAATTGGCCTGATTGTTTTAGAAGCAAGCTTTCCAGTAGTTGGTCAACTAAATAAAGTGAAGCTCTCAAGCAGAGTATAAAGTTAACATACTATCCTCCATCGTGGACTCCAGTTCAAGGTACTCTCCCTCCCATTGCTCGCCGGTCTAGATGGCGTCCATTTGGTCGAACCACTTCCACTTTTCCTTGATGGTTCTGTGGTCACTTAAGTTTTTTTTTTTTTTTTTTTAATTTTACTTTTCCCTACACTATTGGTTGGTCCAGTGGTAACCGTGTGCGGCCAACAGCTGATACACTTCCTGAGACTTTTTCGTTTTGCTCATTGCTAACGAGTGGACCGTCTGCACCTCGTTTATTGACCATGACCAGTGCTTGCTAGTTTTTTTAAATAAATTAATTTAATTTTCAATGCAAAATCACTAAAGGAAGAATATTCACTGATCCCTCAGCCGGGGGGTTGATGGTGTAACTGGATATTGTGATATATATATTTATTCTTTTTTTTTTTTTTAAATAAAAATATTGTGAACATAATTCTTGCATATCGCCCAGCCCTAGAAAACAAAACAACTTTATTCACACATTCAAAGTCATTAACCTTCCGAAGCAGCTAAACTGGGTCCTGGGATGAAAGGTAATATAACACCAACATAAAACCCACAACAACGCACAATATGTGATGCTTTTGCCCGGACAATGAAATACCCGACCAGTAGCCCATGATGGAGAGAATGCACAGATGAAGTTAGTTCTTTGCCAAAGAGATGTTGTCCTTCATAACTGTTAAAAAGTGATCTTTCAAATGTGTTTAAATTGCACTTCATTTTAAGTTTCATTTGAATTTTTTAAAATAAAATTAAAAAGTTTGAAATCAAGCTGCCTTGCATTATTGTGTAGGTTACTGCTTAACAAAAATTACCCCATAGTACCACCTAGCATCCAACCAGTGTTAGTCCGATTGAACGTGAACACACCGGTGTGAAAATTATGATACCGTGGCAAGTTTAATATGCATACTATATGTAAATATCTGTAATGTAGTTTCTGAAGAGCAGTTCTAAATAAAACAAATATTTTATCTCTATTTAAATAAAATTATGAAAAGGGTGTGAATATTTATGAGACAAAACAGAATGCAAACTTATCTCCTCAACTATATACACTGATTATTAAACCTCAGATTAATGGGTTATCAACTGACTTCCTTTTCTTCGGCTTTCTATCTTGTTTCTGAACAGCAATCTAAATCGACAAAATCTGTGATTTGGCTACTAAAAACAGATATTTGTCTCCTTAATGTTTCAGTTTAGAAGCCAATGGCTCCTAGGTCATTTTTTTTTAGTCTGGAGTCCTGAATATTATACCCTAATTGGAGTCCTCTGCTCAACAAAAGAAATGGGAACTAGCTGACTGCTAGAACTTTAGCGTGATGCTGCACACAGACAATTTTGCCGGGGCTTCAGCCCAGAATGTTTTGAGTGTAGCCCCGAATGTATTTTGAAAAGTTGACTGACAAATATGAAACCGGACAATAGAATATGTGAACCCTCGAAATCATAAGTTGCCTTATTTCATTGTGCTTTGGCTTTGCACATACTGGATACAGCCTGTAAAAATAGACATGGGTCTTAAAAATAATCTAGCCTATAGAATAAGTTTCTTTGCTGTCGGTAGCCTATGCGCTACTCCGTTTCTTCCTTTCTGTTGAATATGCAGCAGGTAGGGGAGGAGCTGATATCAACTAACGTTACTTAGTGGCGAGTTAACAGCAGTTAGCAGGAAAGACAGCAAAAATGAAGCAAATGAGGCTTTGGGGATTTTTCTGAAAAAAGTCAGTGGGTAAGATTTCACTTTTATTTTGGTCCTTAAAGTCTGAAGATCATTATCTGGCTGGCTTTCACCCACACGGTAACCATACGTCCTCTTTTTCGAACCTTAAAAATGCGTCCGGCTGGGATTTCTAAATTTGCGAAAATGTCCGGGATTCGGCTGTAGTTGCATTATGATGTGTATCTGGTCTAATACTTTATTGTGAGTGTGTGCATGTTTGCATTGCTTTAACCCCTCTTTGTAAGTCCCGCCTTCTCGCACACAAATTGGTCCATTATAAGAGGCTTGCAGCAACTATTGGCCAAATTCCTGCCTGTCAATCTCTCCGCGAACGCACAAAGCGCTGTTGTGTTCGGCATTAAACAGCTGCTTGACAGTAGCAGCAAATGACAGCTGAGTGGAAACAATGCCCAAAGAAAAGTGCAAATTTACAGAAGATTTGCACAAAAAATTCCCATGCTTTTGTCCAGGTCGAGATCCGTAGGAAGCAGAACGTATGACATGTAAGATGGCACTTATGTGTCAGTTGCTAATAAAGGTGCAATGAGCTCTGCAAAGCATAAAGGGTCAGCAAAAGGTGAAAGTTCATCAGGTAAATTAATGGACTACTTTTTGTGACCAGGTAAAATTATCACATTGCTTCATTTTCCATGGCCATTCAAAATAATAGTAAATGAAGGTACATTAATGGCATCAAATATTTTATTTTAGTACATGGACATTCAAAAGAATTTATTTATATAGATGTTACATGTTATGTTGTGCTAATTGAGTGTCTTTTTCACTGTATTAAAGTTTGCATTCATTGTAACGCTGTTTATCAGGTGTTGTTTTCTCTAAGGATAACCAATAAGCATTAACATAAAATGTATGTGTGACTTGTTTTCTGATATTAGTTTGTAGTAAATATACACTTTGATTTGATTAAATGGTTTTGTAGAGGGTTGCAAAGATGAGCTACAGACTGAGGAGCCAGCAACAGCAGCACCAGAATCAGGCATGTAAACTGGTAACAATTAATCAGTCACTTTACTTTAGAGAAAGTTAAAAGTGAAAGATTGTTTATCCCAATGCTCCTAATGATCCTAATGAAAGGATTTTGACAGATGAACATTGAGAATTATATACAGTTCGATGCCATGGTGTGTCAATGAACTTAGACTAAAGTAATTCATGTATTGCTTTAACTTAGGATCTTATACACCATTTTGACTATTTATGTCAAAAAAATATAAATTATTTACATTAAATATTTTTTTTACGTTACTTTACTCACTATAATAACCTCTTTTGTGATGACTTTATGGTAATGTAAATGAAAATTCAAGAATCATGATAGATTTTAGGGCAATCCCACTGATCTGCTCTTCCCAATACATTTTCTTCAATGGTATTGGTCTACAATTTGAAATATGTAGCACTTGATGAATTAGTTGTTTGAAGCTGATTTGCAATAAGTTATGTGCTGTATCTGTTCAGATGTTTCAGGGAGGAGAGAGGATGAGTTAGTCAAGGATAGTTCTAGAGTGTAAGATTTAGGAACTGTAGAAACAGGCCCAGCCAGAGCAAAACTCAAAGAATACCCTCACACAAGCTTTGGACTACAGAGAAGTGGTTGCTAGTGTGAAAATAAAATGGTCTGGGCTAAGCCCCGGATCGTCCTTCAATGCTGGAAACCCCTCTGGCTGCACCCACAACATTAGGTGTCAGTATAAGTCCAGAACAACATCAACAAAAAAATGACAGAGTTCACATTTAAAATGACAGAAATGTTGGGTGCATCTGTGGGGAAGCAGGTGCGTTTCTGTGTGTGAGCACAACTGTGAGAGACACATGCCTACCGAAGGACATTCATGCCAAGAGCTGAGCGGAGAGGCACGAGACGACATGCAAGACTGGTAAAACAGGGGAAGGGATGGGGCCAACATGCTACATCACTGTGTGTTGTGACTAGAAGATGCTGGAGGAAGGAACGAATTTTCATTTTTGGGTGAACTATCCCTTAAAGGAGGGTGTGAAACATGTTAGACAAACAGAGCGGAGCCTTGTAGCTACAGTATATGCATGTGAGGGGAGAGCCAGATTCAAATTTAAAAGTAGACTACATAATAAATATGTCAGTTCCCTCCACAGTTTTTATGCAATACAATAACTTGACTACATTGCAAGCATATTAATGGTTAAAACATCCTTTCAAATCTGATCTCCCAGGAGGGATCTTCAGGAAAAATTATTTCAATACCAAGGAGCGAAACGAACCCTATTATATTCCTAGCCCAGACTTTGACTAAACAAGCATAGCCTTGTGTGGGCAAAAGGCGTGTGTAATACACAAAGGTGGAGTAAAACACAGGCACGTGCAACAACTCCCATTCAAAAATATGAGACACAAAAGAAAACATTATTTATAATTATTTAGTCCAAAATGGCTAGATACTTAATTTACAGTCGTTGGAACCATGCATATGAGCAAATATGACGACTCATTCACCACCATATGTCACCTGAAATGAGTCCCAACACGAACTAGCGCACGGCGAATCAAAATAACGGACCGGCAGTAGGCTAATAACCGTTAATCGTTACCGAACCCGTAAAAACACACGAAAGTCAATCACCACTGCGACATTAGAAGAGCTACAGGTGTATCTACACGTATAGGGGAGAGATTTCATAATGTACACAGTGTGACAAAGATGCTGCCAGTCAAGCAAACTTCGAAGCATGAATTGTACACCATGAAACAAGAAGATATTTAACATTTGTAAATGAATATGATCTTGTTTTACGTGTTTAATTGCATCTACAGCATAAATTATATTAACAGTGCTCTTAATAATAATAATAATATACGATACTCTCAAAATGAGCAAACTACTACATCTGAGAGGACATTTGTGTGCTGCTTTCGTAGCCGATCTGTTGCGG
Source organism: Moxostoma hubbsi (assembly GCA_032164185.1). Lineage (NCBI taxonomy): Eukaryota > Metazoa > Chordata > Actinopteri > Cypriniformes > Catostomidae > Moxostoma > Moxostoma hubbsi. The sequence continues at coordinate 26,933,268 of JAVLUX010000007.1, read as the reverse complement.
AGTAAAATACAGCTGATATATATAGACATAAACAGTAAACTAAAACATAAAAGAGCATCGAGACACCAGACCGTTCGAGCATCATTAATCAACACACTTGCCGCTATGATTAGCCACCGAGCTAGCGAAACAACAAATGTCATCTTTTCTTACCTTGTCATGTTGAATCTCCTTTAGAACCGCTGTACTCCGTTGCACTATTGCGCATATGTATTGTGAATACGATTTTATATCTGCGATATGTGTAAATACTCCTCTGGTTTTTCGATGGTGGACGGTTAACTGCGTCGACCGACTGTTTTGCGTCATACACCTGTTTGTGTCGCGCACAGAGAAACAATATCCTTCCGCCAAAAGAGATTTCCAAAAGAAATAGTTCCCATCCTGCAAACAGATTATGGCCTTCTAATTAATATGAACGGTAAAAAAAAAAGCAGTTATTATACATATGTAACGTAAGAAAGTAAAGCGTATTTGACAATCTCTTTATATTTGCTCTTTTTACATTTACTTAATCACATATAACAGAAAACTATTGCTCTCTGCAGAGTGAAAAATAACGTGTGTGCTATTCATTGAAGGAGAGACGTATTTAGTACGAACTGCTCACACCAGCTGCGTCTTGTAGCTTTTGTAAAACCTATACATTTAATTATGTGACAGCAGTGTTCAGAAATCAAACCGGAGAGCAGGAACTAGAGCAGACTGCCAACACAACATCATATTCATCCGCAATCTTGATCAAACTTCATGACGTAGCCGTACAGCGTGACTTAATCAGTTCATTCATTTTTAGGGGCCTCTTTTGACTATCTACGTTTTATAGCTTTAAAGCGTGTAATTTCTTTGCTCCCTCCAAGTAATACGTTTTTTTCCACATCTATATTTCATGTGTTATAGGACAAATTCACAGGCATCCATTTTGGTCCCGAGGAGCTCATTTCTATACTTCGCAAAATAAACATGTCCTAAACATAATTTTAAAAATGTAATTAAAAGAAAAGTGGGATTAAAATACATCTGTCCTTACTGGAATACAAAGAACAGGGAAAGATAGAAAGGAAGATCTTAATGCTAAACACAAAGACTATATATATATATATATATATATATATATATATATATATATATATATATATATATATATATATATATATATAATTTTAATTAATTAAATACATTTTTCAAATAGACTTCGAATATATATATATATATATATATATATATATATATATATATATATATATATATAGAGCACCTTTCCAAGAGCTCAATTTCGCTTAACAATAATAGTACATATGGACAATATATGTAGGAAAAAAAAAATAATTAAAATAAAATTTTATATATATATATATATATATATATATATATATATATATATATACACACACACTATTTCATTAAATATTCAATAAAATGTACTACATATAGCATTTCTTAATGTAACCTTTAGAAAATAACGACTTTGAATAGTATTTTTATTATAAATATTTAATTTTATTTAAAAATATTTACTACATATTTAGAATTTTTTTTTATTCATAATATTTACTATATTTTTTATAATATTTCTTGAAGAAAACTTCACAATATAACGTGAAAAGTGTCAGTTCCAATCTTCACCACAAGGTGTCAGGAGAATATTGCACATTATTTGAAAACGACAAACGCATACTGATCTGAAATGAAAACCCTGTCTTTATTAATGACATACTTCACTCAGGCACAAATAGAGGAAGGAACACGTAGGAGCAGAATAGAGACTGATGGTAGGTCTACACACTGAGAAAGTTGTAATGTGAGAATAACTGTTGGCTACATGCTAACAGTTTTGGCTAATTACATTTCTCAAAGAACATGATCTCTGTCTCTCTATTGATGCATGCAAATCTGAATAGCGTGAAAAATAAATCAGATATACACACATGGATTTGCTTACTTGTAAGTACTCATGCTTAAATTTACAATATTAGCATTTCATTCAAATTAAGTTTTGACTAAAACACTTTTGCTAATTTGCTTGTTTGTACAATATATATGTTGTAAGATATAACAACTCAGGTCACACTAGTCTTGTATTAATGAAAACAGGTGTTGATGACTGTATATTAAACAAAACTTTGAACTTGTAGAAGAACAGAAAAATCTATTGCAACAAAATAACACATGGTAATACCTAGACACTCCTAAATTCAGACTGCCCTTCCAAAACAACTTGACCAAAAGGCCAGAGAATTGACCAAGAGCAAAGCTAAAAAACACTGGCAGAGTTGTTGAGCGCTTTGACTAAACTTGGAAAAACTGTCCAGACATAACCAATCTCTTTAACACTTCGCAGATTCAGCTGCTTTGGAAGAATGGCTAGAAGGAAACTCCCCAACATAGGTTATGCCTGGAGTTTGCTAGAAGTTATGTGATGACCTGAAAACCTTTGAAGGAAAATTGTGGTCTGATGAGAGAAAAGTTGAGCACTTCTGCCTGAAAGAAAAACCCAACCCTCAGGTAACACCATTCATACTGTCTAGCATGATGATGGCAGCATCATGCTCAGGGGTACCATTTCCTTTTCCACGGATTGCTACTTTTAAGGGCAGCTGGAATGAGCCAAATACAGGTAAATACCAGGCCTGAGGATCAGTCACTTAGACATACCTGTATGAGTTTCACTTTTTCAACACAAAGCACATGGCTTGCAGAAAAAAAAAGTTTAGTATTCTGGAATGACCAGCCTCTTCACAGGCTCGAATCCAATTGAAAAATCTTTGGACAACTAAAAACTGGAAGGAGTTGAAGCATACAAACTTTATGGTTTTACCATTTGAAACACAATCTTGGCAACAAATCTGAGATTAAATGTATAAATTATATACAGTATAAAACCAAATTACAAACAATAATCTTACAGGACACAGAATCAGTACCAGTCACAGTGCAAAACTGAATGAAATGCAAATTATAACAATGCAATGCTGAAGTGTCTGCATTTGTTTTGAATGTTGAAATTAACTTCTGCAATATAACGTTATTATATATGGTCATGTGTATCTTTTTTTATTACAAACAAACAATAAGATAGAAAAGCTAGATTCGATCTGGCGACCTTTTGCACGAGAGCCAAACAATATCTATGAAGCTTTAATTTATTGAAAAAGACTTGCCATAAAAAAAATTATAAATATAAATACCAATTCAAAACATAACTAAGCTATAACAATACTACTGCCTTTAACAATTTTGCATTGTTAGATCACCTTTTACACATCAAAATAAAGTAAAGAAATACACTACAAATAATAATATTAACAATGTTAATCATAATATCTCACTTTCTTCACACAATGGTGCCATAAGTGACCCTTTGCACCTCCTGCCGATGAGTCTCACGTGTGAGAATTTAAAGTTTTACCATCATGTAATCCCTGTGATAGTAAGGGCCATTCTGGTACTGTTGATTTTTGCCCATTCTTCAGTCAATTTGATCGTTTTTCCCCTAATAAAAGCATTCCTAGAAGTTATTGCATTGTCTGGAAAACATTTGAATTTACATGTTTTTCTTTGGACACTGTAAACAATGTGCAGTGTAAAAGGACGTTCATAGCAGTTAGTCACCACAATCTAGGGCTGGTCGATATATAGAATATTAACGATATAATCGAGATTTTGCTGACGATGTCAAATTTACCAATTTCGTCAATATTGCAATGATTTTAATCTACTTACATTTGGCCATTAAGTTTCATAAAAAGTGCATAGACTAATTTCACAATCCTTCAGGGCTGCACAATTAAACAAAATATCATAAAAATTGCAAGTTGGTCGTATGTGATTATTAATCCACAAAAGGTTGTGATTTAAAGACAGATAAACGGTCTCTGTGTGATTCAGAACAAACCAGTGATGCGCTGATCTGTGCAAACACATGGCAACTCAGCACGGCAACTCAGATCAGTTCACATGCATTATGAAATCAGAGTAGCATTACTTTGATTTTACTTTCATAAATTCCAGCAACTTATTGTGAGAAGTTTGTGGAAGACTACCCAAAACGTTTGACCCAAAAGTTAAGCATTTAAAGGCAATGCTACCAAATACTAACATGTATGTAAACTTCTGACCCACTGGAAATGTGATGAAAGAAATAAAAGCTGAAATCAATTAATCTCCCTACTATTATTCTGACATTTCACATTCTTAAAATAAAGTAGTGATCCTAACTGACCTAAGACAGGGAATGTTTTCTATGATTAAATGTCAGGAATTGTGAAATATATTTGGCTAAGGTGTATGTAAACTTCTGACTTCAACTCTATATTGTTTCTGTTTGTATTCCCAAGATAAAATCATTTTAGATGTAGCTATTCATCAAACGCAGGGCAGCAGCATTACTCAGACCCCTGAGTCAGCAGCAGAATACTTTCTTAGAATCCTAATAAATATACCATTTGTCTAGACTGTGTGTGTATCTGTATTATACATCAGTTTATCACAGTGACGGTATTTGTTATCATTCAGTCTAATGTCCACCTCAGCACAAGGGGTAGTTGATGCGCACCATGTTCTATATACAAGTTTTTTCCCTCCTTGTCAGGAATCCCCCTTCCAAAAATTGCTATATATTTATAAGTATTAAGACCAGTTTAAAAAAATTCAAATGTGAAAATATAAAGACAATTTAAATAATTTGCTTTTGTATTTTTATTGTACTTAATCAAATATTATCTGGAAAATATATAACCTACCTATTTTGTTGACATTCTAACTTTTTTCTACCCATTATTTGAGTAATGTTTCCACAGACCCCTAGAATCTCCTTGTGGCCCCCTGAGGGTCCCCGGACACCAATTTGAAATTAGACAATGATCTGACCTGTGACAGACGTGTTTGGCTCAACTATTCTTTGGAAAAACCATTTGGAAATTTGACCATATACATTAAGCTGGACAATCAAAAAGCTTTGAAGCTCTTTATAAGATTCTTAGTTGTGCCTGTGGTATCTTATCAAAGACAGAATCCAATCAAAAACATTCTTGCTCTTCTCCTACTGTGTGCCCTTTAGTATCCCTTTCATTTGTACCCTTCGCATGTTCGCCCATCTGCCCTGTTGCCTCATCATTTTGTTGTCAGCTTATCCTCCTTCCCCTCTCCGTCCCTCTCTCTTTCTCTCTCATCTATCTCTGTCTATTCCTACTTAAATTTTGTTTTTTCTTATCTGTGCCTGATCCCCTCTGCTCCTGGCTCATCAGTGTGTTGGATATGCATTAAATGCTGAGACAGCTGCAGTCCCTGTGACGTCAGTTGCGAGAGTAAGAGCGAACGAGAGAGGTGGTAGGTGATTTTAAAGAGAGACTCCACATATTTTTCTTTCTTTTATGTGCCTGTTGAATCAATGATGTTAGACCATGTGGACGTGAGATGGCTACAGGATGGGGATGTGATATTGACCCAGCCGGCAATGTTAATATTTATGGGGTTTGATTCAGCAGACCTCGATCAGGGAGACGGAAGAATGGGGAAGAGAGCTGGAGGGGAGAGAGCTCTTTTCTAAACCTCAATAAATCCTGCTCCTAATATACCTACCTAGTTCACTGCAGTAATGTAGCTTCTTAGGCAGCTCAACAGATGGTGCTGTTGCAGTCTTGAAGTAAATACGGTATACAGTTGTTGGCACTCTAAAAGGTATGCAAATTTAATTTTAGATCAACTGATTAATTATGCATACCTTTATACTGTGTGCACACATAATGTAGATTGTATATTACATTTTCAGATCTTTGTCACTATACCGTTGGAGTCAGTGGATGGACACTTTTGTGTAGGAGTATTATCGATGTGAAAAATTATTTTTCAAGCCTTTGAGGCAGAATATGTATGCTTATTTAACTTGAGGCTCTTCAACCTCGTTAACCTGATTCTTACAGGATCTAAGTTATAACCTGTGCTATGTCACTGTTTTACATAACTATACTGCATCATCTGGCTTCTGAGTTTGCAGTCTCTTGGGTCTTTTCCACAGATGCACAGCTAGGATCTCAGATGGGTTTCTGTCACATTGATTGGCTCCCATGTGTCATGCTCCCATGTCTATGGCTATTTTCAGAATGGCATACTATACTACTCATACTACTTCTGCAATATGCAGTATATGTATTTTCTGTGCACATCATATGTAAATCACATTAGAGGTGTGCTAGCAAGCTAGTGTGTTGTAACAGAATCAGAATATGCTTTAAAGTGTTTTGTTTTTTAAAGAAAGAGCCATACTGAATAGCTAAAGGGGACATTTGTTACCATGATAATATAAAAAAAAATGCATTCTTTAGGAAAAACTTTATTCAGCTCAAGATTGGATGTCTACAGATGGCAGAATAATGGGACGTGCAATATAATTATTTTCATATTGGGTTCCCATGATCATGGAAAAACGTCCTGGTTACTTCAGTAACCTCCATTCCCTGATGGAGGGAACGAGATGTTGTGTCGATGAAGTGACACTAGGGGTCACTCTTGGGAGCCCGAGACACCTCTGATCTTTGCTAAAAGTATTTGCATGCCACTCCCCCAAACATAGGAGTATAAAGGAGCTTGTTCATTCAGGTTTTGTGCTGAGGAGCCGAGAGAGAATGTCCTGGCCATTTAAGCAGGTAGTCCAGCTCTGTGGCAGGAGGGACACAACATCTCGTTCACTCCATATCTGTCACTCACTTGACGCTGTGTCAATGAAGTGACACTAGTGGTCCCCTACAACAATGGCACAACTTGATGAACTGTGTTACGTGAACAGGCGGTGCAAGGCGGGCAGACTACTGTTTGCCTCGTAGCCAGCGAACCAGGCTGGTTCTTATCCTCCCACGTAACCTCCCCCAATGGTGTTATGAGCGTCGAACGGCCCTTCAGGGACAAGACGACTGCCCCCCCCCCCCAAAAAAAAATAGGGGGAGGCTAGCCCAGTCGTGCCTTTTCCCTCTTTTTTGATTTTTCTCCCCAAAAAGAGTGAAAATTTGTCAACCTACTGGGACCACCAGTGTCCACGTGGGGGTGGGGTATTTTAAGTGGAAATACGTCACATGGTCTTGCCGACTCTTTTTCGTCAGAAGTATGTCATGTGGAGAAGTCCCATGGTAGGTCCAACCCAGCGGGGGATGAGTTTCTACAAACATGGTGACTGGGGCAAGGATGTTTTCTTCCTGCAGGGGTCTCCACGCTGGAGCAGGGCCGCAGGAGGACGCCCTTGGTGACGAGGAGACGGGTGCGGGATCTTGAGCCACTGGACGGGAGCTTCTGGCCTTATCCACTGGGAGCATCACAGAGTAGCCCTTAGCCGCTCCACCATTGAGGGTAGAGCGGAGGGTTACACTCTAGCCCGACGCTTAAGGCTGCCTGGGAAAGCATGCCCGTCATTTCAGTGTATCCTGTGACTGGGCGACTGTACCCGAGGGGGGCAGCCCAGCCGAGGCTTCTGCATCTGACTGGACGAGCCCACTCTCCGATGCTGCGCTTGAAAGCTCATCATCTTCGCAGGCCCTGAACAGCAGGTCGAACTCGCCCTAAGATGCCGGCGCACTCATCCGGAAGCCTGATTGGGGCAAACAAGCATGCTGGGGAATGGGAGGTCCATGGGGATTTACCCGGTGGAGGTGGTCCCATTGAGGTCCCCAAATTGCCCCCAGTGCTAGCAGCGCTGGCCTCATACCCGTAGGTAGAAGAACTGAGGCATGGAGCCGCTGGGGTGGCTTGCTTTCTTACGAAGGCAAGCAGCGACTGCAACGTTGCCATGGTCATGTCCTTGCAGTGAGGACATGACGCATCCAAGAAAGATGTCTCCACGTGAGCAGCATGCAGACTTGAAAGACAGCGATCATGGCCGTCAGAAGGCAAGAGATAACGACCGCAACCAGGAATAACACACAAGCAGAAAGGCATCTTTAAAAAGATGCGTCTTTAAAAGATGTTTCAGTGTGTGCCACTCTTTTAGAATATACTCTTTTAGATAAAATACTCTTTTAGAATATACTCTTTTACTTCTGCTGAAGTGCCCAGGGGCGATCTCTGCAGTGCACCAGTGCTGGAGGAGGAGAAAGCCGCTGTAATGCAGCATCGGGAATCCAACAGAGGTGAATGGGAAGCCGTGGGAATTCAGCTCAACAAACATCAACCACTCGGCTCCAAAGAGAAAATCTGAATTAGCGGTTCGCACACCAGCTCCTTTATACCCATATGTTCGGGGGACTGGCATGCAAATACCACTCGCCAATTCCCATTGGCCTGTTATCAAAGATCAGAGGTGGGGGGGTTGTGCTCACTTGCCATACTGGCGGAACCCTGTGATGATCTCCTTTAAAGGAACCTCAAATATCCAATTTATGTACAAAGAATTTCAAGACATTTTTCAAGCATCTCAAAGCCTTTCCCTTAGGATGGGGTTACTGAAGGAACCATTCACAGTCCTTAGAGTTCTATAGAATTCTTGCAGGAAAAAGGGAGTCCCTACGAATCCGACTAATCAGACGATATGTGCCATTTCACGATTATCAGCATCGGCCAAAAACTGTGATTGCTTGACTGATTAACATGAGTGTCAACTTTCACTAGGGTCATTTTTAAAATCTATCAATAGATATGTCAATGGATTGTCAACACTTTCTGTTTTTTAAGGTTTGTTCTTTCCAAGTTTTGAGGAAATATTCCATGAAATAATTGTTTGTATTACTTTAGAAATTTGGTGTACATCTGATTTGCTGTTGTCAAATTGTATTATGTTTATCTGCATTTATACCGGCCATCGTGCTCTCTAGATATCGGTATCGGCATCGACCTTTGAAAAACCCATGCTGGTTGACCACTATTTTCAAGCTGAAGTTTTTTTAACAAATCATTCTTTGAGTCGGTTCTTATCAATGAATCAGTCAAACGTTCTCAATGAAAAAGATTCATAAATTGCACTGAATTCTAATGATTTTCAAAAACCTTTATCTGGTTTCACAAACAACTGGGAAAGTGGTGGAAAAGTCATGAAAATGAATTGGTCAAAAAGTAGAGTATTGATATAGTGAAACTTTGTAGTATGGCACTTTCTTTACCACTGTCTTCTTAAGATGAATCACTTTTGTTTTCCACTTTGTAAGTTACTTTGGATAAAAGCGTCTGCCAAATTAATAAATGTAAATGTAAACACTGTAACTTGCCAATCAGTGGCTCAGCTGTATATACTGAAGGGGCTATTGACCCTGATGTTTTAAACTTGGACTGTTTGCACCAAGGGGCCCAGGTGTTTGTCTCGTGGTGTATGCACTGAGAGTCTAGTGAGCATTAGTGGGTCATCATGTGCTGTAAATGCCAAGGAGCATGGGAGCTCTAGTGGTCAGCTCACACTCAAAAGGGTCCCTGGGGTTTTGAAGGCCCCTGCTCTGTCAGTTTTGGGCACTGGCCCTACAAAATGTGCAGTATACAACCAGAGCAGTCTGCTTGGAATTTTTGCTCGACTTGACCTTAGGGCAGAGGTATGCAATTTGGGATGCAGCTATAATCATTGCATACTGTTTAAAAAAATATTAGGCAGTATACAGTATATACTGCACAGTAAACTAGTATTATATTCCAAACATAGTCTATATCTGTCTCTTCAGATTCTTCTTATTGTTACATAGAACTTATCGCAAGCATGTTAGTAAAAGAGCTACACTGATCTGCTCACTTATCAATGTGTGTGTCTCTGCATAAAAGCTAATCATTGGTATTCAGTCTGACAGTCGGTATCAGGCAGCTAAGAAAAATGGCTTGAAAGAAAGATGCCATCAAATCTACTGCACCCAATGTGCAAGAAAAATGTTTAATGTCATCAAATGTCTCATTGCTCTATTATAACTACAAAAATGACTATGTTTTTGTCCGCTTTTGAGTAAGCATTTAATAAATCAATTGAAATAAATCCATTGCATTACATTAAAGATTTTACAAATCTCCGTCTGCTGTTTTGTGTGTGTGTGTGTGTGTGTGTGTGTGTGTTTGTGTGTATAAATGGCTTTGAGAACTAGGGCAGTGGTCATACTCTCTAGGTATACAGTATAGGTGATTACATCAGTATATATAAATTGCCAGAGGCTGCGGGCACTCTTTGTACTTGACCATCACAAGAAGAAATATGACAGGCTTTGACAAGCCTTAATCCGTCATCCTTCAGCAGGTTGCAGGCATCCCTACTCCATCTGAGTGCGACATGCAAAGAAGATTCTGTTAGTGGTCTGTAGGCATTTGTGCATGCAAAGCTGTATTTCAAGACCTTAAGGAGCAGGTCAAGAGTTCAGCATCTGTGCCGCCTTCATACCACACAAATCACACCAAGGCTGATGTCACTATTTCATGCTCTATGAATTAGCCTTGGAATGACAATACTGGTTGTTCATCACAGGGCCAAATATGACAGCAGAGATCTGACAATTGGAAAGAAGAAAGACAATGCATTGCCAGATGTACCCTTGTGTTTTTGAATTCCAGCAAGCATGAATAATGTAAACTGATGCCCCATTTCTGCTTGGTAGGCAAGCCAATGGTTTAAAAGCCAGTAACTCTTGAACACGACGTTCTTGTTGCAATGATACCAGCTCTGAAAGGGATTTTAAACTGGTGCGAGCCTATGAATATTGAGGTTTGGCTTGAATAGGCTTCTGACAAAATAGATTAGAGAAGTCAAGAGACCAAATTAGAACAGCACAAATGTCCTTGCTGGTTCAGACTGGTTTATGTTGGTTTGGTGTTGGTCTAGCTGGTAGGCTTTATAGCCCACCAGTCTTTTCCAAGTCTTTCTAGCAAGTCATTCAACTGGCGGTAATCTTTAGAACGCTTTCGGGAAGCGATTTCCAGTCATGAAAGTGCTGCTACTATACTTGTGGGATCACTGAAATCTCAAAAATGGTTGGTCAAGATTATGATCAAAGAATATTTTTCAAATCAGCAGTAAAATCTGACAACTCTGGAATTATAAATTGTTCTGTTTTACTATACTTCAGATTAGGCTAAAAATCATGATTTCTCTGGCTTGTACAGCTCATGCGCATGCACATTCTTGTTCAAATCAAATCAAATCACAAGTCCAACAGTAGGTGAAAGTCTTGTGTGCAGTTCCGAGCAGTCATGACAGTGATGAGACATATACCAATTTACAATAAACAACAGATTTACGCAACACAATTTGCATATCAAATGTACACAGAATTACACAACACATAATATACAATGTACAGTAAACAATACACACAATATAGAGTGCACATACAATAAAAATAAATAATAATAATAATAATAATAATAATATATATATATATATATATATATATATATATATATATATATATATCTTATGATAAATATACACCAGCATTGCACTTTATAATCTATTATCTCACACTGGACTGTCATAATTATATTCTCCACAATAGAACTACAGCGCATATATATACACTCACCTAAAGGATTATTAGGAACACCTGTTCAATTTCTCATTAATGCAATTATCTAATCAACCAATCACATGGCAGTTGCTTCAATGCATTTAGGGGTGTGGCCCTGGTCAAGACAATCTCCTGAACTCCAAACTGAATGTCAGAATGGGAAAGAAAGGTGATTTAAGCAATTTTGAGCGTGGCATGGTTGTTGGTGCCAGACGGGCCAGTCTGAGTATTTCACAATCTGCTCAGTTACTGGGATTTTCACGCACAACCATTTCTAGGGTTTACAAAGAATGGTGTGAAAAGGGAAAAACATCCAGTATGCGGCAGTCCTGTGGGTGAAAATGCCTTGTTGATGCTAGAGGTCAGAGGAGAATGGGCCGACTGATTCAAGCTGATAGAAGAGCAACTTTGACTGAAATAACCACTCGTTACAACCGAGGTATGCAGCAAAGCATTTGTGAAGCCACAACACGCACAACCTTGAGGCGGATGGGCTACAACAGCAGAAGACCCCACCGGGTACCACTCATCTCCACTACAAATAGGAAAAAGAGGCTACAATTTGCAAGAGCTCACCAAAATTGGACAGTTGAAGACTGGAAAAATGTTGCCTGGTCTGATGAGTCTCGATTTCTGTTGAGACATTCAGATGGTAGAGTCAGAATTTGGCGTAAACAGAATGAGAACATGGATCCATCATGCCTTGTTATCACTGTGCAGGCTGGTGGTGGTGGTGTAATGGTGTGGGGGATGTTTTCTTGGCACACTTTAGGCCCCTTAGTGCCAATTGGGCATCGTTTAAATGCCATGGCCTACCTGAGCATTGTTTCTGACCATGTCCATCCCTTTATGGCCACCATGTACCCATCCTCTGATGGCTACTTCCAGCAGGATAATGCACCATGTCACAAAGCTCGAATCATTTCAAATTGGTTTCTTGAACATGACAATGAGTTCACTATACTAAAATGGCCCCCACAGTCACCAGATCTCAACCCAATAGAGCATCTTTGGGATGTGGTGGAACGGGAGCTTCGTGCCCTGGATGTGCATCCCACAAATCTCCATCAACTGCAAGATGCTATCCTATCAATATGGGCCAACATTTCTAAAGAATGCTTTCAGCACCTTGTTGAATCAATGCCACATAGAATTAAGGCAGTTCTGAAGGCGAAAGGGGGTCAAACACAGTATTAGTATGGTGTTCCTAATAATCCTTTAGGTGAGTGTGTATATATATGCGCTGTAGTTCTATTGTGGAGAATATAATTATGACAGTCCAGTGTGAGATAAAGATTAATAAAGTGCAGTGCTGGTGTATGTTTATCATGAGAGATCAAGTGTTTAGAAGTCTGATTGCTTGGAGGAAGAAACTTTCATGTGGTCAGCTGGTGCGGGTCCTGATGCTGTGATACCGCCTGCCTGATGGTAGCAGTGTGAGCAGCCTATGACTCTGATCACACCTCCACCTCTGCTTTTACTTGAGAGGTCTTTCGCTCTGTCCGCTCGGTGCACGGAAAAACCCATGGGTTCGATGGCCAAGTCTGGAATCTCCGCAGACATCCAGGTTTCCGTAAGGCAGATAATGCAGCAATCCCTCGTCTCTCGTTGGAAAGAGATCCACGCTCTCAGCTTGCAGAGCTTGTTGTCCAGAGACTGAACATTTGCCAGTAGTATGCTGGGTAGCGGGGGTCGATTTGCACGACGTCTTACTCTGATGAGAACGCTGGCTCTTTTTCCACTTTTCCTTCTGCGTTTCCACGGCCTGGCACCCCAGACAAAGGGCTCCGCTGGCGTGTTTGTAAACAGTGGGTCGGCATTGAGGAATTTGAAGTCAGGTTTTCGGTGTGTAATTCCAGAACCAATGTCCAAAAGCGTTTGTCTGTCGTATACAATAAGGGAGACACCATCCAAGACAAAAAAAAAAAAAAACTGTAAACAAAACAAACAGTAAACTGCAGTGTTGTGTCGGAGCTCGCAACGCAGCAGCCATACTCAATGCCATCTTGAGTCCAAGAAGTGGTGAGTTGATTGACTGCCGATATCTGTATCAAAAAGGTTATTGGCTCCTTTGCCTGTAAGGCGGGACTTCCTTTTTACATCTGTTGACCTTTGGGCATTCCAATTTCTTCCATTAATTTTAAGTAGTTACTCTTAAAGCTACTCATTCTTTTTGTAAGATTTGCTTTTCATATTTTAGAATAAATAAATACAATTTATTTTAATTACATTTTTATAGAAAAGTTTTGCATTTTTAAATAAATCTAATGTAAACAATTTGTTTAAATCTTAATTTTGGTTTACATACAACATATGCTGGTCTTTACAACAGGGTATAGCCAGATCTTTGACTTAACGGCTAAATATCTGTGTTCTATTGCCAAGAAGCCATCTAAACAGTAAAGATTATTCCATAGTTTAAGGGCAACTTCCGAAAAAGCTTGATCACCCTTAGATTTTTGCTTGGACTGAGGGACAGCCTCACATCACTGGACTTCCTTTTGCTGATGGCACGCCGCACAAGAGTTTGTTTGTAGGCTGCTTAGTATTGCTTATTCTTATTATCAAACATTCATCGTTATATTCATCGTTATGTCCTTTGTCATTTTACCGCGTTTCAGGTTTTTCTGCTTTTCTACTGTTTCATCTGTGTGTATATTACCTGTTGCTGCTGGCACCTAGCTAGAGTGTGTGTTTGTAGCCTGCTAGTTTTTTAGCATCGCTTGTATGCTTTTAGCCTTTAATCCTTAAAATCAGCGCGCATCAGGTTTTCCCTCATATTATTCTCTTATTGCGATTCAACTGCGTGCATATTCCACCTGCATCAGCATTCTATTTTTATCGCGATTAAACTGCATGCATTTTTTTTCAGCACGCACCTGTTTTTTCTCCTCTGCGATACACAGATTATTGCATCGATCTCAAAGCACCGCTTATCAAGAACAACCTACAACAACAAACAATTGCGTGAGGGATTCACATCAATCTCAAACCCCCACCACTCAGGAACAACCAACAACAAACTGTGTGCAGTAAGTCATATCATCCGCTCATGTTATTTCTTCCTGCATTGCATGTCACATGTTTACAATAGCCTCCTCCGTCAGCAGTGAGGGATTCACATGTGATAAATGTAAGGAATTAGTCAGGCTGACGAAGAAGGTTAATGAATTAGAGACTCGCATCCGAACGCTAGTGGAGGTCAGTGAGAAAGAGAAGCTGGTAGATACTGTTTCGGATGCGAGTAGTATAGAGCGCAACATACACACTTTGGTTCCGGCCGTAGAGCCCCTGCAGCAGGGCATTTGGGTGACGTCTCGGTGGCATACTTGCTCAGCAAAGAGACACCACTCTCCCGTTCCTGTGTAAGGCTCCAGCTTGTAATGACACTCCCTGCCTCTAGTTGGTGCTGAGCTGTAATGATTCTCCCAGCCACTAGGTGGCCCCAGCTTCTGTAAGATTCATTGTTGCCACTCATTTGTATTTGAATTATCCCACCTGTGGGGTTCATTAGCTTGTTTGTATTGGCCTATTTAAGCATGCCAAACACCCGTCACATCCTGTTAGGGTTTCCAATCAATTCTCCCTACTCAGTGATACACCCACTGAGAATCATGTTGAAAGAGCCCTTGTTTTTGGCGATTCTATTATAAGGAGCGTGGAAATAGAGACTTCAGCCACTATTGTTAATTGCATTTCGGGGGCCAGAGCATCTGACATCAAATAAAATTTACAAGTGCTGGCTAATGCTAAACGTAGATTTTCTAAAATTGTTATCCATGTCGCACTAACGATCTGGCTTCCCCAGTCGGAGATCTTTAAAGATAATGTTAAAGAGGTGTGCAAATTTGCAAAAACGATGTCAGACTCTGTAATATGCTCTGGTCCCCTCCCTGCTCATCGTGCTGACAAGGTTTATAGTAGATTAGTGTCACTGAATGGCTGGATGTCTGAGTGGCGTCTGAAGAATAAAATAGGATTTATAGACAATTGGATGAGTTCTTGGGGTAGACCTGACCTGCTAAATAGTGGCACCATCCATCCAGGGAAGGTGCCACTCTCCTCTCTAGTAATTTGGCTTATAGTCTTAATGATAGTATTTGACTAACTGGGGCCCAGGTCAGGAAGCAGACAAACTGGTTAATCCGAACATCTGCTAGCTGCCTTGAGACGTCACACAGGTCACATAAACTACAACACATAGAGACTGTATCACCTAGATATCTCATAGAGGCTGTGTCTGTTCCCCGAACTACCAAACACAATACCCTCACTAAATAATTTAGAAACAATGTGATTAAGGTCAAACTTGAACAAAACAAACAAATTAAAAATGCACATCATATAAAAATAGGGCTACTAAACATTAGCTCTCTTTCTACCAAAGCACTAATTGTTAATGAAATGATTACAGATCATAAATTGGATGCGCTCTGTTTGACTGAAACCTGGCTTAAACAGGATGAATAAATGAATCTACTCCCCCAGGTTATTTTTATAAACATGAGCCTTGTCTGAAGGGTTGAGGAGGAGGTGTTGCTACAATTTACAGTCAAGTTTTTGGTGTTACTCAGAGGACAGGATATAACTGTAAGTTTTTTGAACTAATAATGCTTAATGTGACACCGTCAGATATAAATAAAAAATCTCTGTCGTCTTCTGTCCTTGCTACAATGTATAGATCACCCGGGCCTTATTCTGATTTCCTTGGTGAATTTGCTAATTTTTTATCAGATCTTGTAGTTACTGTAGATAGAGCTTTAGTTGTTGGTGACTTCAACATTCACATAGATAATGAAAATGATACATTGGGATTAGCATTTAACGATATTCTCAACTCTCTTGGAGTCAGACAAAATGTAACAGGTCCAACTCATCGCCATAATCATATGCTAGATTTAATTCTGTCATATGGAGTTGTTGATAATATAGAAATTCTGCAGCAGAGCGATGACATCTCGGGTCATTACCTCGTCACTTGTATGCTGCAATCAGCTAATATTACTCAATCTACACCACGCTATCGTTCAGGTAGAACTATTCTTTTGACCACTAAAGATAGCTTCACTAATAATCTTCCAGATCTATCTCATACACTCAATAAACCCCAAAGCCCAGAAGAACTTGATGAAATAACAAAAAATATAAATGCAGTCTTCTCTAGCACCCTTGATATTGTTGCCCCACTTCGATTAAAGGAAAGAGAGCAGCTCGGAAAATGGAGCGCATGTGGTAAAATACAAAATTAGAAATATTTTGTGGTGCATGGAAGGATAGTGTCTGTAGCTACAGACAGGCACTAAAAGCTGCCATGTCAGCATATTTTAGTAAACTCATAGAACATATCCACAACAATCCTAGATGTTTATTCAGTACTGTGGCTAATGACTTCATGAATTTCTTTATGTATAAAATTGAAATAATCAGAAATAAAATTGGAATTATGCAATCATCTGTCATAGCACCTCAGAAAATAGTGTCTAATAATTTTCCTGTTTTCCAAGTTTTGTTAGCTCTTCATGACCTATCGAAACATCTAAAGCCACAACATGTTTGTTAGATCCTATACCAACTAAGCTCTTAAAAGAGGTATCTCCTGTAATTTCAGAACCTCTTCTTAATATTATTAACTCCTCACTATGATTAGGACATGTCCCAAGAAACTTTAAAATGGCAGTTATCAAACCGCTTATTAAGAAGCCACAACTTGATCTTTGAGAACTGGCTAATTATAGACCGATTTCAAATCTCCCATTTATGTCAAAAATACTAGAAAAGTTAGTATGTTCATTTCTACAGAGAAATAATATATACAAAGAATTTCAGTCAGGATTTAGGCGTCATCACAGTACAGAGACTGTACTTATCAGAGTTACAAATGTCTTGCTCTTATCATCTGATTGCGGCTGCATTTCTCTTCTAGTGCTTTTAGATCTTAGTGCTGCATTCAACACAATAGATAACGACATTCTCTTGAATAGGCTAGATAATTATGTTGGCATTTGTGGAGTTGCATTAGCATGGTTTTGGTCATATATTGCAGACCGCTACCACTTTGTCTATGTAAATGAGGAATTGCCAAATCAAACAAAAGTAAAGTATGGAGTGCCACAGGGATCAGTTTTAGGGCCTCTGCTTTTCTTCTTGTATATGCTTCCCCTGGGAGATATTATCAGGAATCATGGAATAAGTTTCCACTGCTATGCCGTCGATACACAACTTTATATTTCTTCAAAACCTGATGAGATTTCACAATTCTCTAAATTAGCAGAGTGTATCAATGAAATAAAAGATTGGATGGTCAGAAATGTCCTTCTACTCAATTCTGACAAAACAGAGGTACTAATTATTGAAATTAAAAACTCTAAAAATAAGCCACTAAAATATAATATGATTCTCGATGGATGTACTGTTACATCATCTTCAACAGTGAAGAACTTAGGTGTTATATTTGATACCAATCGGTCCTTTGAAAATCAAATTACCAATGTTTGTAGAACAGCATTCTTCCACCTGAGAAACATTGCTAAATTAAGGCACATGCTCTCTGTTGCTGATGACGAAAAACGAATTCATGCGTTCATGACAAGACTAGATTATTGTAATGCATTACTGGGAGGATGTCCAGCAAGATCAATAAATAAACTTCAATTGGTTCAAAATGCAGCAGCCAGAGTGCTAACGAGAACCAAGAAATATGATCATATTAGCCCCATTTTATCATCGTTACATTGGCTTCCTGTTAAATTCTGTATTCATTTTAAAATTCTGTTAATTATGTACAAAGTTTTGAATGGTCTAGCTCCACAGTACTTAAGTGACCTTCTACCACGCTACATTCCATCACGTTCATTACGATCGCAAAATTCTGGCCTGTTAATAGTTCCTAGAATATCAAAATCCACAAAAGGAGGTATATCCTTTTCATATTTGGCTCCTAAACTATGGAATATTCTCCCTAACACTGTTCGAGATGCAGACACACTCCCTCAGTTTAAGTCTAGACTAAAGACTCGTCTATTTAGCCAGGCATACACCTAATTTATCCTCCAACCCACAATTAGGCTGCTTTAGTTGGGTCTGCTGGAACCAGAAACCAGAAACATTGATCATGATTTATAACTCTGCAATAAATTGAATGGCATCTATGCTTATATTATTTTATTTGTTTCCCTGTCTCAACCTCGGGACTCCTATCCTGAGGTCACCAGAACCGGCTGGATCCAGCACCATTCCTGCTTCGTGTTGGACTCCACTGCTACTTGTCGCTGTGTGATGATGACTAAATGCAGCCGGTGTCAGCCAGACATCACTTCAGTCTGCCTGCGTCACCTCAGTCTATTGATGGACTACGATCTTGAAATGGAATGCATAGACTAACAATTGCCAACAAAAGCCTAAATCAGCCAATTAACAAGGATAATTGCATCTATGTGAACTTCTGCAGTTAATCCAGGATGGACTACAAAGACATTGGTCATTAATCTTACAGTTCAAACAAAATAAATGTTTAAACACTGACGCTTAACACTTGCTTAGTTTGATCATTTTAAACCATGACTTTAAATATACATAAGTAATATTGTCATTATATTCATGATGTTAGTCAGAGGGGAACTGGCCCCCACAGTGAGTCTGGTTCCTCTCAAGGTTAGTTTTCTCCCATTAACCAATGTCTTATGGAGTTTTGTGTTCCTTGCCACAGTCACCTTCAGCTTGCTCTCTGGGGTTATGCATACAATTATTAAATAATTACTTATTTTTAAACACGATTAACAATCGTTTTTTATCTAATTACACAATGATGATTCATCGACATTATAGGCATTACAGTTTTATCATCTGTTAATGCCTGATCTTCTGTAAAGCTGCTTTGAAACGATGTGTGTTGTGAAGGCACTATACAAATAAAATTGACTTGACTTGACAGCCAACAGCATATTAAATGAATAGGTTGCTGGGTAGCTATAGTTACAAGGGAAAAGACAGATCTTGAATGGATGGATAAATCCATTTATAGTCTAAAGTCTTATACAAAAATCATAGTGGAAAAATCTATTAGGAAACACTTGCAAAAACCATGTCATCCTTATTTAGTGCCATACACGTTGCATCATTACAGCAGCACTCAAGCAGCACAGTCCAGTATATTAACCGTTACCAGAGACTCTGGCATTTTCAATAAGGATTTATATGCACAATGCCTCGCTACACTTAGAGAAAGACAACACAAGAAATATTTGCTCCCTGATTGCAACTTAGTATTTCAATCACAGTCCAAATAACTTGAAATGAAACAAGAGGGGAAAGAAACAGAAAATAAAGAGAAAGTTAACTTGAATGAAAATACCAGTTAATATAACAAGACATAACGAACAATAAAAAGATATGTTTGCTACAATTGAAAATAATAGCAGATATGAGAGTTCAAATTAAGAAAAGATTTTTAAAGTAATTTAGAACTTAGCATTGTTCAATTATTGATTAGTTTACAGATGTTTTAAGGTGTTGATCAATTTTATATTAATGCATAATGTAGCTAAATTTTTGGTGATATATTTAAAATGTAATTATGCCACATTCTTTACAAACTACAAAGTAATGCACTTGGATTTTTAATCGCAGATATATTGTAACGTTGCTGAACAGGCAGGACAAGTGAGACGAGGATGAAAAATAGGAACCCAAGCAGATTTATTTTAGAAAATGCAATGAATCCAAAGTGAAAACAAAACAGAATATAAATCAGAACCTAAACTTGACTATAAACAATGACTTGACTTAACTAAACTTGATTAATAGACATTAATAGACAGAACAATGGCACAACTTTACACCAACAATACTTGAGAAAGGACTAGTGAACATGAGGGCTATAAATACACAGACTAGGTAAACAAGTTAAGACAAAAAATTTAAATACAAAACTGATAACAAGACTACTAAAACATGAACCAATGAAAAGACTGATAACAAGTTAAGACAATAAACCTATGAGAACAACAACCCACCTATGGATGGCTCCTGGAAAAAAAAACATTCAAGGGAGCTAGGTAGGTGGCGCTGCAGGCAACAAAACCATGTAAAACCAGGCTTGACTACAGAGGGCCCTAGTGGAGAAGAGGGCTGAGCCAGCGAAGGACCAAGACACCAGGGTGAATCAGGAGACCAAAGCTGAGCTGGCGGTGGGCTTGGTGAGGCATGGCCTGGCGAGACAGGGTGTGGAGCAGGAGACCAGGGCGGAGCCAGTGTCCAGAGAAGTGACTCCATGAAGGGAGCAGGGTCCGACGGTTTGGGTGGCAGCTCCAGGAAGGGTGCAGGGTCCAGCGGCTTTAGGGCTGACCACAGGGCAGGGACAGGGTCAGGAGGCCTGGGAGGTGGCCTCGGGGTAGAGGAGACAGAGCTCTAGGCTATGGCCGCTAAAGCTGGTTTGAGTCTGGCCTGCATCGTCTCCTTCCTTTCCCTTTCCATCCAACCTAAATTGATAATTGAAACCCGTGGCATCAATTGTCTCTACCATTAAGCTTACAATGCTTTTGAGAAATGCAACCCGGTTCTTACTATAGAATCTCAGACTATTCTTTGTCTGGACCTCTCCAAGTCAGGATTTTCACATTTACCTACCATTACTTAAACACAACTGTACAAAGTTGTATGTATGCCTCTTCCACACTAAAGTTTTCAGCACTCAACAACAGCAAGGGATGGACAGCATAATTAAAACCTTATACTTCATATCAGATAATGATTGAAAAGATAAATAAATAAATATTAATTATCAAAAAGAGAAGTCTGACTATGTCTGTTAAGTCTAATGACTTATAAAATCTAATGCTAAAAAATTAATTGATTGTTTTGAGTAGGGAAAAATTTTAATACACAAATTAGTTCAAATAAATGAACCTTTATGAGTATTTAGAACTTTCTCTTTCTTTTGAGTTCACAAAACTGACACATTTTAAGTACAAACTAGATCTAGCTAGAACTAACTAGTTAGGTTTTCTCTACTTGAAGTATTTATGTTGAGTTTACATGGTAATTTTAAGTTAAATTTAAAAATGTTGAAGGTAAATGTGTGAGTTAGCATACTCAATGTTTCAAGTTAAGGGCAATTTACATGCATGTGTAGTACAAAATACAAATCTGAATGTTATATTAAATTTAGGAGTTAATTCATTTAAATTTTGTAACTGATTACCTAAAATGTTTTGAGATCTGCCAATTTATTAGTGCTTACAGTAAGGGCAATAGCCGTTCATCTATAATAGACTGGCATTTTTATTGCTCAGTTGTATACAGTGTAGCAAAGTTTTTTAAAGACAAATGTACTCAATCTAAAGATTATGGATTATTTTATGTTCATGTACACTATGTTATATGTTGAATTAATGAAAAATATAATTTCTTATATATAATGACATAGTTTATTTAACACAGAGAAAATAAATAGTTAAATATGATTTCAGAATAATTATTCTTAGAATACATTTACTTTATAAGAATTCAACAATGTTCAGTAGCCTGGAAATGCTGAGCCCAGATGCCACAGGGATTCATAATTTCTTTTTGAAGTGACAGATCTGAGCACAGTGAGACTTTGATTGATCAGATAGTTCCTGATCAATCAAAACTAGAAACTTCCCCTCACCTGAAACTAGTGGATCCTGAAAGATTCAGTGCACAGAAAACAAAAAAGAAGAAAAGGAAGCCATCATTTATGTGGGGAGATGTTCATTGTATTTCATTTTGATAAATCTTTAATTGACTGCATAACTCCATCACTGTCACTGCCAGTGACAGTCTGTGTCTAACTGGCGGTATTGTCTAAAGGCATTAATTAAGCATTCTGTGAGATTACAATTATTTTAGTCATGGACATCAGCCTTGTCCTGATTGTTTTCCATTTTCATGTAAATGCATTTTTCAAAACTGAAACAAACATACAGAATGCACCCCTCCACATGTGCATGATTCTGTCACCTCATGTGGACACATGCATCTTGCTGTGTTGTCTATTTAAGACTAGTGACTTGGCGGCTAATATTCTGCAGGGAGTTTGAAAGGCTGTGAAACTGAAAGATGGCTTTGCAGAGCCTGGGACGTCATTAAAGTTTCCTCTCTGTCTTTCAGATGTCGACACTATTGAAAAGATAATCTGGGAATTATGAATTATTCACACTCTTCAATTATGTAATATCACAAATATAAAAGGATATGGAAAGCAGATTCTCGTCAGTCTGCAGTATGCATGATGTTTGAGGTGATTGGCTGGTATAGGACTCCCTTCCAACCTGTGAATATTAAAATTAATGTCCCCAGGAGGAACAGTTTGACTTTAGCAGTATTTATTATGTAAAACCTGAATTTGATTATATTAGATTCAGTTTTATTTCAGAGTTGTAGGTTTAAATGAAAAAGATAGGCCATAAATGCAAAAGCATATGTAATGTTTAGAATTATGTTTAGATTTTGGTATTAAGTTTAACCTTATGAAATTCAGTTTGTTTTCTGATGGACTATATATGTTGGCCATAGTGAATAACTGGGGCTCAGATTAGTTCAACACAGTGTTCAAACCAGATTTTCTGACTCATTACTGTCTGGCTCTGACAGTAGACTTGTTGGAAAGCAGAGAAAAGGTTGAAATACATTGATTTGAAGTCGATTCACTCTAAGTGAGATTGAGTGAATCGAGTGGAGCAGATCTGCTGGGACTGTGTCTGGTAGTGTTTGAAAGCCCAAAAATTGCAATCAGTTTATTAGAATGTTCCCCTACTGCACATATTACAATTTCAATTTCAATCAGGGAATAAGGCAGTGTCATTCTTTTACTTAAATAGATATGTTCTCTCTTACATGAATTGCTGACTGTTGTGAAAACATCAGGTTTTTTTTAAAATGCTAACGATATAATTTCTTTACATCCTGAATGTTGTTCCGTTGACTCTTAAAGACTCATCACTCTCATCACAATTTTTCTGGCTCTTGCATTGTCTAGACCCCCTTGCAAAATACATGAGGAATATTTTACACAGGTCATAATTCTTAAATGTCTCTCAGAATTATAGAATTATAACTCTTTAAAAAAAGAGACAAAAAATCAGAACTGCTATATTATTCTTCAATGGATTTCAGAAACTTCAGAAAGCAAAAATTTGTGTAAATAGGTATCCAAATATTGATAGGACCATGCTATTACTATCATCCCCAAAAGAAAAGTCTTTGATGGTCTCCACTCATTGGTACAATAAAAATGTATTCAAGAAGAAGGTTTTAAGAATCTCTTTTGCTTGTATTACTCTCATTTGTAAGTCACTTTGGATGAAGGCGTTTATATTAAATGTAAAAAGTAAATGTAAGTTCTCTGCCTCCAGAGAGTTTTGATCTACACTGAAGATTTAAATTGAAGCTAAACCTGGACATCTGAAGATTTTACCTTCGTCATTTGCATTTTTTATATATTCATTATCACTGTAGCGTTAATTGTTTGCTCTCTGAATCTTAATAAATGAAGCTCATTCATAAAAACATTGTTAAAATAAACATGTTTGTCCACATGAAGACAGACTAAACAAATTTGTAATGTTTGTGATGAATGAAAATAATATGATAAAAGACATAATTTTGGTGCAGTTTATAACATTTGTAAGGTCTAGTCTAGGGCTAGTCAACTGGCAGCTCGTGGGCCAAATCTGGCCTGCCAATCATCTTTGTCTGGCCCCCCGACTGATTTTTGATAAACCGCCTTGCCTTCTGAAATACCAGAGCGCACTCTGTGCAAAATTCTGTGTTTGTAGGTGCAATTGGGGACAGTTTATCGTCCTGATTGGTCCTGGAGCCAATTATCTCCAAGGGCCCCCCCTCCACCCAAAAATTGTTTAGCGTTGGGTGGGGGGTGTTCGTTGTTCATGCCCAAAAGGGTTTTCAAGAAGGGGGATCACAAAACTACATCACACAGCCATAAAGCCCAGGACAGTCAAGGGCCCCTGGGCACTGGCCCCATTGGCCCGGTCTGTAATCTGTCCCTGGGCGCAAGCCTCAGCAATCAGTGGTGAGTTTAACAGTGCTCAATAGCGCATGCAACAGCATTCAGCTTGTTATCATTTGTCCAGACCGGAGTTTTTCTGGTGATTGTTTAGTTACACTGCTTTGCCAATGTGGATCGCACTGTTTAGGTGACAATTTGATTGCGTCTTTTTCAGTCAAATGTATTTATTTAAATTGCTTATTTGTGTGGAGTGCAATCAAAACTACAAATCAGTAATGTAAAATGTATTACCGCAGTTAGTTACATAAATGTTCTCAGCACATACTGTTTGCACATCTTAGGCAAAAAAAGAGAAATCGATTATGAAAAGTGAACTTTCAAAATGTCAGCATAAACAAGGAGAGAGATGTATGTTAGTTTAACCCAATTGCAGTTTTTAATGATGAAGATAATATAGAAATTGCACAAGGCTTGATAAACAAAAGAACAACTTAGTTCAATGCCACTATAGACGAGTCTAGACCATGAGTGTTGAAACATGTGGGAATATATACAGACTTGGGAAATCACAACACAAGGAACAGCTGGGAACACTGATGGGAAACAGGTGAATGTAATGATGATGGTGTTTGCTGGGGAATGTAGTGTGGGGACAAACTACAACATTAAGTCAATGAAAGAGTTAAACTAAGAGTCCATGAACATGAAGGGATGGTGACATGAAGGGATGTCACTCACAAAAAATGCGCTGAAAAGTTTGCTTTTATTCATTATTCTTGAAGTGTCAAATGAGTGTGTCTCATCTGTTCAGGGTCTGTAGAGCTTGTAAAGATAATGTAAAACTGAACCTGCAAATGTCCTGCTGATATTTGGTTCTGTACAGCTGTGAGTTATCCCTCTCAGTCACAAACAGCATAAGCTCAGTTTGTTTTTCTTTTGCCAATGATTATCTACACAAAAATCTGGCTCATGCACTGGCTATTGTGTGCAAATTCACAATATCTGCAGATTTATTTTTTTCCCTCACTGAATAGGATGATACTTTATAAAGAAAATGGAAGAATAGACATTTTATCTCTTTTTTTCCCCAAATAGAAAATTGAATTTAAATGCATTCTTATGTAAACATGACATTTCTATATGACCATAATTTCATTTGTGGGTTGATATTGTGAGAGGGATTTAGCAGATCTAAATGTTTCTCCTCAGTTTTCATTTGTAAACAATAGCCCTAAAAGATTAAAATTACATATATTCTTTATTTTATTTTCAAAGTAAAGTTGATAAAAAAAATTATTTGTTTGTTAAGAGTGATAGCCATGTTTGTTTTTTAGCCAGATCTTATGAAGGATCAGTATTAAAGGTGTTTTTTTTTAAGTAACATGTTACTTGCAATGAAAGTGTTAGCTAAGATGAATACTGAATAAATGTTGGCCCCCATCAAGTTTTCATCTGGATAACCTGGCCCCCACAAAAAGGTAGCTGAAGAGCCCTGGTCTAGACAAACAATAGCACATTGCAAAAATGTATTTTCTATATGAGAATTTTGTCTTGTCTTCTAGTAAAAATATCGAAATATTCTTAAAACAAGATAAATTAACTTTTAGCAAAATTATGTTTTTTAATTTTACAAAATGTTAGTTAAGCTTTAAACAAGTAAAATTCGATTTGCCCTCGCAGGAAGAGAAATAAACTTAATTTAAAGGGATAGTTCACCCAAAAATAAAATCATAATTTACTCGATATGAAGCAATATGATGGATGTGAAACAGATCCATATTAAAGTCCTTTTTTACTATAAATTCTCCACTTTCACATTCACATTCTTCTTCTTTTGTGTTTGACAATTCCCATTCTTCATGCATATCTCCGCCTACTAGGCAGGGAGAAGAATTTATAGTAAAAAGAAATTAAATATGGATCTGTTTTTCACCCACTCCTATAATATCACTTCTGGGGCCAGTTGCATAAAACTGTTTTAGACTGGTCTTACTAGTTAGTCGTCTAAAATGTTGGTCTTAATTTTTTCAGTCAGTTGCATAAAAACTTAGATCAGTCTATTTTAAGGCCAAAATGTAAGACAGCAGACACCTTGGCTAACTTTTGTTTACATTCCATGTTGCCATGGAAAATAACTGTCAGCTGAGCTTGTGGGATCTTCAGTTGAGGGCTGAAAGGGGCTTGATTTGAAACTCTGTAGAAGACTTCAAAGATGGTAACAAAATGTTGTGTTTTTTATTATTTGGGTTAACATCACCAAATTTGTTCATTAGAATACATTTTGAAGCACTGTAGTCAGCAAATATGTGTAATATGCAAATATTTTCTGCAAATGAAAACTGTATTGAGCATCCACTGTCTGCCATTTTTTTAAAGCTGTTTAGTGTCTTACTTTTCCCACAATGCAATGCAAATTAGACTGTCTTTCAAAAGACAAATGTCAGCTTGTTTTATGCAATGGTCTTTCTTCAGTGACTTTAGTTAGTCAGACTATTTCTTAGACACAGTCTTAAGATAATGACTATGTTTATGCAACCGGCCCCTGAAGACATGGATTTAATGTCTGAAGTCAAATGATTACTTTTATGCCACCTTTATGTGATTTTTTTTAAGCTTGAAAGGTCTGGTGACCATTCATGTGCATATTGAGGACCTACAGAGCTGATATATTCTTCTAAAAATCTTCGTTTGTCTTCTGCAGAAGAAAGACAGTCTTACACATCTGAGATGGCATGAGGGAGAGTAAATTATATTTTAAATAATTATTTTTGGGTGAACTATCCCTTCAACATGTATTCCCTGATAACATGTCTTAACATCTAATGCAATGTTAAGATATTTCTACTGGAAAACAAGACAAAAATACTAATCAATAAATATTTTTTTTGCATAGTGCATGCTTTTGTAATTAAGTTTCCCTTGTGGTAAATGCTCTTGCAGCTCATGCCCATAAATACTACCTGCAAAAAGTGATAATGAAAGACAGTAATGCGTTTGGCACTCTTTTGATGTCTCGTTCAAATCGGAAATTATTGTCCAACACTTTATGCAGTCATAAAGTATGGTGACCTCTCTCGCTTGAAAAAATTGGAGTGAATTATAGCCATAATGAATAGTCTTTTTTGATCCACAAATAATGAAGTGGCCTTTCTTCCCATGCAATGTTTTCAACCATAGGTTCTTTATAAATGCATGCTTGTCTGAACACTGCTGTAAAATTTTAAATGTATTTAAAGTGATCTGTATTCATCTGTCTCTTGGAGATGTACACCTGCTGTCATGCCCTTGTTCAGATGCTGAATATTCAACATCAGCACAAAACAACACACACAGAATACAAAGAGCAAATTCAAGACTTCTAAAATCAATACATAAGCCCCAGAAGAGATTCAAAGGTATCATCCTCATTTAAGTTGCATGTGGAGAGGTGCATATTGTATTGTAAGCATTTCACTTTGTGGCCGGGAGCTCTATTTCTGGTGCAAAACTTGAATGGGTAACACTTTCATTAGAATACAGATAACGGAAAGAAACATCCTGTCTCTGTTTGAAATCTCATATATCAGGAATTAAAAACCAATGTCAGCTGGACCGAATAAACTTTAACGTAACATAACAAGTTTAACGTAGACACAGCTTACAGTCCAGATGCACTCTAAACTTTCCAAACAACTTCAGGTGATGTAGATTGCAAAGAATGAGGGAATTATAATGCAAAAATAAGTAAATACAGAAGCACTCTCATTGTGGAATAAGTGAAGTCGGAGCTCTTTAAAGGAAACACCCCGGTGTTACATCTTAAATGCAGTTATATGTAATGTGTTATAGCTTTATTAAAGTTCAAATAATACAGAAGCAGATCATGTAAATAACTACAAACACCTAAACTGGCATTTCCCTGTACGGTCAGAGCCTATTCTATGAGTTGCGTTGATGTCCCGATCTAAGGGGGAGAGATTGAAACTGCACAGGGCTGAGGCACACTCTCTCGTGGGGACGCTCATCCCTCTAGCAAGCACGTGCACTTGCTTCAGCTAGATTATAACATGATGGCTCGGAACTTACTGAATCATAATACAGTATATGTGCCATTGTGCATTTCTTATCATGAAGAAAATTGGCAATACGTATCTTTATTAATACCAGAGAGTTTTTTTTTTTGTGAGTTAAAGATGAATTGATGCGAATAGAAAGGTGAGAGAGGGTAGTCTTTGACCCATTATACACGGCAACAAAATATGTTTTTGATTTGTTGTTGTTTTGGCTTGTTTTCCTATATAAATATCTAAAACTCCTTTAAAATGACATACATTTTCTTTAGCAGCTTATATGGCAGAAGAAAAAATTATCTGAGAATGTTGCATATAATATTAAAAATAAAATATTTTAAAATATCTAAAAATCCTTTAAAAAAAGATGCATTCACCTGAGAAGCAGCATATACGATATTTAGACTTGTATTTAGAGAATAGATCTTGAATATAGGTATATTTTGTTTTTACTGCACTCGCAGAATTATAATCAAGTGAAAAAGTACACTTATATATACACTGTATATTTAAGATTCATTCTCTTAAAGGAAGTTTAAATATCTTGTATGTTGTTTCTCAATTAAATGTATCTTGTTTTAAGGATTTTTAGACTATTTTAAATGGAAAACAAGACAAAAATACTTGATAACAATAGGATTTTTTGCAGTGAATTTCTTTACTGAATTAAACTTAATAAAAAGTATTTTTTTTCCCCCTTTATTTCAGTGAATGTCATTT
The DNA here is from genome assembly GCA_032164185.1 of Moxostoma hubbsi. Lineage (NCBI taxonomy): Eukaryota > Metazoa > Chordata > Actinopteri > Cypriniformes > Catostomidae > Moxostoma > Moxostoma hubbsi. The sequence goes on along the minus strand of JAVLUX010000007.1, from coordinate 26,904,064 downwards.
AGAGGGATTTTTAAAAAATATATATATTTTGTCCTCTTATTATTAGCAAGCATGTTTAATGCAACATTTTAAGTCTGGGCACAAGTTGAATAATGGGTTAAGAGCTGTTGAATAATTGTTGCAATAATCGCCAAATATTCTAATAATTGTTCTAATAATTGTTAGATTAATCGATTATCAAAATAATCGTTACTTGCAGCCCTACAGTAGAAGAAAGAAACTCTTACACATTTGGGTTGGCGTGAGTAAAATAATTTTTTATTTTTGGGTGAACTATCCCTTTAAGAGTGTAACATCTTGAGGCCATTTAATAATTAAATAAAAGGGCTTAAAACTGAATAAGAGGAAACAGGGAAGTGCAATAAAAGCAAATGCTGAACATGCACAAACATACGCACAAACACTCATGAGCAAGCATATAGACAGACAAACCAGGTCACATGAGATTCAATTACCGGCCCGAATAATAATACTACCCACACATATAGACCAAAGAGAGGTATGGCATAGAGTTTTTTAAATAAAAGAGATAAAAAGGGGATCACTTGAGTTCTGTAGGAAAAGAGCAGAAGAGATGGAAAAAAGTGATGAAAGCTGTAACCATTGCTCATGATAGCAGAATCTCTGGAGAAGGAAAGTGATGAAAGTATCTCGGCAAGATCTCTGCTTTCACTGTCACCCACTCCCAGAACCAATAACAACACTATGAACATAATTCATTATTCATAATTTCTCATAATTACATACTCCAGAGAGACTTAAAATGTTCCTTACCATTTTCTCTGTTTCTTTATGCCCTTCATTTTCTCCACTTTCAACCAACGGCTGACAGAAGAGATCTGAGAGCTTTAAGACCTCTTGGGTGCCATTGGAACCAAAGCAGATGATGAAATTTTTAATAGAACTGGCTGAAAACTTTACTTTATCTTCAGAATCAATAATACGATAGAGATGAAGTTTATTTAAAAACTTTTAGCTGCAAGAGTCTATTTATGGCTTGGGACAAGTTCTTAAAAAGGTGAATTGGTATGGACAATTTAATGATGCTTGATTGTAAATTACATGGAATTACTTTCATCAAGTTTACAGGGTTAGTTCACCCAACAAATGAAAACATCTCGGGTTACTTGTGTAACCCTTGTTCCCTGAAAAAAAGCGGAACGAGATGCTGCGCTGCTAAGCGCTATGGGGAAACAATCTTATTGTGAGCTGCTCTGAACATGTGTGTAACACGTCAATGAAATTGACTGGAATTTATAGCCTCGGTTGGTGAGATCATTGGACGCACCTGTGGCCAGGCTATAAATAGGAGGCGTCACCAGAGTGTCGTCAGATTATTTTTCTGAAGAGCGGTCCTGGGACGTCCCAGTGCGGCAAAATAAGCGCAGCATCTCGTTCCGCTTTTTTCAGGGAACAAGGGTTACACAAGTAACCCGAGACGTTCCCTTTACAAAAAGCTTCACTTTGATGCTGCGCTGCTAAGCGCTATGGGGAACGAAATGCCCACGCCGCCGCACTGGGGCTGTCCGGACCCCTGATTGTTGTGAAGTGTTTTCACAGAACGAGAGAGGTTCCAGACATGAGCTTGAGATGTCGACTCAAGGGCATAAGCCCGGAGTAGCAGAACATCTAACACCATAAAATCCGAAGAGTGTGTGCGGAAAGGACTAGCCTGCCGTATCACAAACCTGGTTAGACATGAGCTTGAGATGTCGACTCAAAGACATAAGAGTCCGGAGTAGCGGAGCATCTAGCCTACAAAGTCAAAAGATGAGTTTGAGAAGCCGACCGAAGGGCTCTAACTCAAAAGTTCGTACCATGAACTTGGTTTTGGCATGAGCCTGGGATGTCGACCCAAGGACATAGTCCGGGGTAGCAAAAACATCCTAGCCCATGTAGAAAATTGTAGAATGTGCGTGGAGAGGACCAGCCCGCCACGTCACAAACTTGTTTCTGCATGAGTTTGAGATGTCGACTCGAGGGCGTAAAAGCCCGGAGTAGCATGGACATCCAAACTATAGAATCTAATGAATGTGTGCGGAGAGGACCAGCCTGCCGCATCACAAACTTGCTTAGACATTAGCGTAGATGTCGACCCAAGGGCATACTGGTGTAGCAGGAGCATCTAGCCAAACCATAGATCCTGAAGAATGTGCATGGAGGTGACCAGCCTGCCGCATCACAAACTTGCTTAGACATGAGCGTAGATGTCGACCCAAGGGCATAAGAGCCCGGGGTAGCATGAACATCTAGAAACATGACCATGAAACCAGATGAATGTGTGCGGGGAGGACCAGCCTGCCGCATCACAAACTTGCTGCAGAGAGAGGCCTCTAGCCGAGGCTTTAAAGGAGGATAGCCTTCTGGTAGAGTGCGCCCTAAAACCTACTGGCGAAGCTTGACCGCGCGCCTCGTAGGCCGGGGCAAAAATGTACCTCACCCAAAGTGACATAGTCTGCCAGGAAGTGACCGCCCCCCGGTCATGGCTTCCAAGTGAAGAATTGCTGTCCTGACTTTACGCCACTATTAAAAGCGGTGGACATAAGTCTGAAGGGTACAGACTGGACAGAGTCTGAGAAGTCTTAGCTGCTCCGGCGTTACAAATGGCAGGGAGCAGAAGGCTTAGAAAATAACCGGCCAAGGGACGCTAAAGACACCTTGGGCAGGTAGTTAGGGTGAGGGTGCAAAGAATGCTTTTGGTCATTCTGGGGCAAACTCTAAACAGGCCGGCAAAAGAGACAGAGCCTGTAGGTACCCAAGTCTCCTTAGAGACGTAATTGCCATAAGAAAAACCATCCTGAGAGTCAGAAGTCTACCAAACGCTGACTCTAGTGGTCTAAAAAGGGGTCTTACCCTGTGAAGAGGTCCTAGCAAGGACGCCTCTTAGGGGGCACCCCGCCCACCAAGGCGTGGCAAACCGCAGTGGAAGCCAAATAGAACTGGCAGTTAGCTGGTTCTGTAATATGAACTTAGGGGGGAAACTGGGCGACTCGGGGAGAAGTAGAGGAGACATTGCGCTATCAAAAGAGGCGAAGAGGTCCTCTTCTGCCCTGTAAAATCTACCCAGATCAGTTCCAAGTGGAGGGAGCCGTAGCACTTGAAATGTTCTCGGAAACTTCAATAGAAAGCCCTGTGAACCTCAGTTGGTACCCTTAGGGGCCAAGCATGAAAGTTTTCACAATTCAGACCAGTGATGAGAAGGTCCTTCCTGTCCGGAATCGCCCAAGGCGAGCCGTCGAGGAGAGAAATTCGAGAAACATATCCTGTTCGGCCAGCGCAGCGCCATTAAAAGGAGGCAAGACCCTTGCTGGCGAACCTTACCAAGACTCCCGGGAGCAGAAGAACCTGGGGACACGTAAGTGCCTTTGAGCCCAGACCCAAGGGGGCTGGGTGACTTAGGGAGAAGTAGAGGAGACATTGCGGTATCATAGAGGCGAAGAGGTCCTCTTCTACCCTAGATTAGTAAATCTGCTCCCACACACACACGGGCATCCAGGGACGAAGCTGCCCTGGGCCCCAAGGAGGATCGAACGTGCCAGAAATTCAGCTGACGTGAACGTGGATCCCCCGATGGTTTATGTAAGAGGCTACCACTGTATTGCCCACCCGCACCAAGACATGGCAGCCTCAGGAGGAAGTATTTCAGGGCCAGAAATACGGCCATCAGCTCTAGACAGTTACTGTAACAACCGAACTGACGACCCTCCTATCCCTTTAAGCCGGACGACCACTTAAGGCCGCTACCCAGCCCGTCAGGGAGGCGTCTGTCGTTAGCAGCCTGCGACGACAAGACGCACCTAGAGTGGGACCCAAGGTAAGAACCGGGGTCTGAACCACATAGAAAGGGAACGAAGCACTGGGCGCGTAACCCTTATTTGCCTGAGGGGACTGGCCCTTGGATGAAACCCCCTGGCTTTTAGCCACAGCTGAAACGGTCTCATATGGAGAAGGCCCAAAGGAATCACCGTGGACGCAGACGCCATGAGACCTAATATTCGTTGATACTGAAGAACAGTGCAACCTTGACCTAGCCTGAGATTGCTCAGGGAGTTCTGAATGGAGATGACACGAGCGGGAGACAACTGTGCCTGCATCGTGATCGAATTCCATATGACCCCTAAATAGGAAATTTTCTGGGTCGGGGAAAGAACGCTCCTTTGGCGTTGAGTCTCGGACCCAGGGAACCTAGATGAGCCATATCCCTGTGCTGAACTGCCAGTTTCTGAGACTGGGCTAGGATCAGCCAGTCGTCTAGATAATTCAGAATGCGGATGCCCTGGAGTCGCAAAGGAGCCAGTGCTGCATCCATGCATTTCGTGAATGTGCGGGGTGATATGGCTAGGCCGAATGGAAGGACCTGATACTGGAAGGCTTCGTCCCCGAAAGCGAACCTCAGGAACTTCCTGTGCTGTGGCAGAATTCCAATATGAAAATATGCGTCCATGAGGTCGATCGTGACCAGCCAATCGAGACGTTGGAACTGAGACACGACGGACTTGACTATTAGCATCTTGAACTTGAGCGTCTTGACCGAGCGGTTCAAGGCACGAAGATCTAAGATCGGACGCAACCCCCCCCCCCCCCCCCCTTCTTGGGGACCAGGAAGTATCTGCTGTAATAGCCTGACTTTTTCTCTGGAAGGGGAACATGTTCTATGGCCCCTTTTTCCAGGAGATTTTGCAGTTCTACTTGAAGTAGACATGCCTGTTCCGGGCTTACGGTAGTGGAAACCACGCCGTTGAAGCTCGGAGGGCGGCAAGCCTTTTTCTACTGTTTTTAGAACCCACATAGAAATACCTGGCAGAAGTTTCCACGCTGCCAGGTTCTCTGAGATGGGAACTAATTTCAAGACTTCCTGTCGAGGGGGTGTCGAATGTTCCGTGTCCTGGATTATGGCAGGGAGCAACGGTACATTCAACATCTTGTTGGAAACCTCTGTCACCCGAAACACCAAGGGTGGCGGGAGTGAAGAGGTTTCGTGAGGGTATCGGGAGGGCCGAAGTGAATGATACACGCGCCCCGTCCCGAAGGGAACTACCCTCACAGGGTTGGATACAGGACCATCAGGGCTTCTTTCTCTTGGAGATACAAGCCCTGAGGTCTTGTTTGGGAGGTTGCTGAGGGCGACGAGCCTGTCCCCAATCTCTGCGAGGGGGAGCACGACTTGCCACGCTCTGTTTTTGAACCTCCCTCCTAACAGAATCAGGGCGAGACTGGGTGACCGACGGCCTCGCCCCCTGAGTGCGACGAGGAAGAAATTGCCCAAAGGCTTCCTCATGGCTTTTCGCCTCCTTTAATCCTGAGATAACCGAATTCATGGCGTCTCCAAAGAGACCAGAAGGCGAAACTGGGGCATCAAGGAGGAAAACTCTGTCCTTATCCTTGATGCCGGATAGATTAAGACATAAGTGCCTCTCAGTGCTGACCAAAGCGGACATAGACCGGCCAATAGCACAGGCTGACTGCTTGGTGGCACGGAGAGACAAATCCACAGCTCGACGAAGTTCAGAAAAAGCTTCGTCGTCGAGGTCTCTTCCAGCACTCAAGTCTTTTAGTAGGTCAGCCTGGTACACCTGCAAGACAGCCATGGTGTGCAGCGCAGCACCAGCCTGACCCGCCGCTTGATATGCTCTCCCAACCAGCATGGAGGTTACCCTGCATGGCTTAGAGGGGAGAGCAGATTTCTTAAGCGACGATGCCGAACCCGGCGAGAGATAACCCGCAAGTGTCTCTTCGACCGGTGGCATCTTTAAATACCCTCGCGCCTCAGCGCCCACGATAGTCGAATATACTGACGTGGAGGGCACGTGAACGCGCGAGGTATAAGGTTTATTCCAAGAACGAGAAAGCTCGTTTTGGAGATCATCAAAGAAGGGAAGGGACTGATGAGGTGTTCCCTTCCCTTGGTCACCAGACAGAAATCTGTCTTCTAACTTAGAGTGCTTGGGGGGAACTTGGTCACATGGCCAATCTATTTTAAGTCTGGCCACCGCGCGAGTAATCACATCGAGCAGCTCCTCCGAAGATTTAGAATCGCGATTGGAGCGCTCAGATGCGGTTAACTCGAAATCTGATCCAAGGGAATGGAGGTCCCCCTCGCAAACTGAAGAGGCGCCGAAGCACGCTTCAGGATCACGCGAGGGACCAGCAGGATCTGGGGAGAGAGCGAGGGAAAGGGGCGAACCCGTCTCTCGCTCCTCAGCCAGATCCATGCGAGAGCCCCACGAATGAAGTGTGGGTGCCGGCTCTCGGAAGTAAGCAAGGCGAGCGCGAAGCATCCCGAACGAAAGTAGGTCGCAATGCGCGCACCCGCCCTGTTCCAACGCGAGAGTAGCGTGCTCTTCCCCCAAGCAAACAAAGCAAAATTGATGCGTGTCCTTGTCAGACATAGAACGCTGACAAGGAAACACGCATTGTTTGCCCTGTTTTTCCGCCATTTTCCCCTTTCTTTTTCTTTTTTTTTTATATATATATATATAAAAGAGAGAAGGAAGGAAAAGACTTAGATTTTTTAACAAATTTCTAACAAGAGTTTTGTGAAAACACACAGAGAGAAAGCTCTGAAGAAAAATGTCTGACGACACTCTGGTGACGCCTCCTATTTATAGCCTGGCCACAGGTGCGTCCAATGATCTCACCAACCGAGGCTATAAATTCCAGTCAATTTCATTGACGTGTTACACACATGTTCAGAGCAGCTCACAATAAGATTGTTTCCCCATAGCACTTAGCAGCGCAGCATCAAAGTGAAGCTTTTGTAAAGGGAACTCTGACACACATAAAGAGATGTTAATAGCCACAGTAACCATTCACTTTCATTGAATTGTTAAAAGTATGCACTGAAAGTCTAAATTCTGTCTAACATCTACTTTTGTGTTCCATGGAAGAAAGTCATACAGGTTTGAAACAACATTAGGGTGAGTAGAGTGGGTGAACTCTTTAACTTGAAAAAACGAAACAATTTTTTTTTTCCATAGATGTGTTTTATAGTACTGCTGCAAAAGAAGCAATTATATGTTTTGAAATATGGCTTAATGTGCAGTAATGGGGCCTTTAAGGGACAATGGAACAACTTTCAGTAAGCTTTGTAAATAAAGTAAATCTTCAGCATAACCTGAAATAACCTGACATTTCAGAGTGAAAATATATTTTAAAGTAAAGGAAGGACATTGCCTCATTCCCTGATTCCTATTTAAAATGAAATATGTCAGTAAGGGAACATTATCTATTAAACTGATTGTCAATGGTGGGCTTTCTGCTCCACTCATAAACCTCAAATGTGAATATAGCTCTCAATCTCGCACTTTTAGTTAATCGACTTCAAATAGTTGTTATATTTGAACCTTTTCCCTTTTTCTCTACAAATCTACTGTCAGGGCCAGACAGTAATGAGTCAAGAGAGCTCTCTATAGAAACATTTACATAATCCCTTTATTTTGGTGTTCGGACAAATCTGAGCAACCAAATTGAAAGTGACACAGGCAGGGGTGTCCTGAGTATGATGGTCCTGAGTAACAGGGGCCCTCACTAGAGGGAGGCCCCTAGAAAGGCTTCATTGATATTCCATTATGTTATCATTTGTTTTATATATATATATATATATATATATATATATATATATATATTACTTTATATATATATATATATATATATATATATAATAACATATATATGTTGTTACTATATATATATATATATATATATATATATATATATATATATATATATATATATAGTAATAACATGCTATTGGTTGGAATAATACGTTGCAAGACTCTGTCTTTCACCTGTATATATGAGGAGTTCCACTACAATCTGCATTGTCTCCTCCCATTTTTGCGACCCCCACCCCTCCTCAACAAAAGTGAAAGTGGTCTGGTCCATCAGTGACGCGGCCCAGTACTCGTCATGATGTAATTTGCTTACTCCATTCATTTATCTACAGAAATTAATCCAAAATTGGACATTGAAAAGAAAAAGGAGCGGAGAAAGAGCAGGAGGTAGCAGAGTTTTTTTTACAGAAGAAATGCGAGTCATACATGCCAACGTAGATACTTAGGTGAATATTTGTTTATATTCATGTAAACATGTTCCAAAATGAACACCAGGCACGCGCCAAATGTGAGAAAAAAAATGCTTTTGGCGAGAAAATATTCACCATGTGGCAGATAACATTATTAGCAACTGCATCATTACACGCTTTTCATTAAACAATGAAAATGCTTGCTTAAAGTGATGTGCACAATTAATTCAAACTGTCAACATCTGCCGTGTAAACATATTTTACTTAAGTGCAAAATTTAACATCATATGTTTATCTATGATGCCTAATTGTTATTTGTTTTACAGAACTCCATGAGATACATGTGAAATTTACCTCACATTAAGCACCAAAAGAATATGTGAGGACCAAAATCGCCTGTCATTGCACACAGATGCCGTTGTCTATTTAAAGAGACAGTACCGATTTAGCAACGAGTATCAATCATTGTAAATGGAACAATTTACGCATGTAAACAATAAACATATATATTCAAAATAATAAATGTAAAACTTTTAAAGACATTTATTGATGGAATATAATGAATCTGACAATTTTTAAAAATCTAAAATGCAACCAATATGATGAAAAACAGACAAAATATAATTAGTAAAATAATATTTTCAAATTGTATCTAAAAGGGTTACCTAGAAAGTTAGAAGGTCCCTTCATAATTAACAGCATGAGCTAAGAAATTATTTATTTTATATTTAAGTTAAATTGACATTGTGACCAAAATATCTGTAAAAAAAGTTAAGACTTTCTGAAACTACCTGAGAGCAGAAATGTGTCAGGATAGACTAACATCCTCTAACAGACTCTTCTCATTTCAGAAATGTTACGTGAATTTGCCAACAAGAAAACTCATACATTTATGTATCATTTACTTTGTTAGTAGCTTTTTTATATATAATATTTTGCTTGATTCAAATAATATTTGAATTTGAAAATAAATAGTTGTGAATTAGCACTGTTAAATATCCATCTAAAATGTTTATACTAAATATCATCCCCATCACAAACCCAAAATAGTCTGGGGAACCAAACATATTTCTGTGCATGGGGCCCAAAATTTGGTGCTGTGATTTAGATGTAATCTAACTAACAAATTGGTCAAGTCTATATGTAAAAAACAAAACAAAAAAACAAAACAAACTGCTGTTATGCACTTATCTTATTACACTTTTAGATGGTTCAATCATTTAATAACTTTATCTTTGTTATTGTAGCTTGCCCATCCACAAAGGGGGCCTGCTGCCAATTCATACATTTTCTAAGATAGTCCTATTTATTTATTTTGCATTCTCATTCTCTTGTTTAAGAATGGATAAATTGCTACTTTTGTGCTTGAACTGCTAATTGCTTGGCCGTCAAAGCTGATAGAAAAGGGATATCATGAATATTTCTGGCCTACATTATTTCAGTCTACAGGATGATTGTAGCATACTTAAATACTGGCATGTAGCTCTAGAGATGACCTATGTCTTCAGTTTGCAGGTGGAGAGGAAATAACTTTCCCTTCCTCACCGCTAACCTAATGAACTCTGGCATGAGCTGAATACCAACACCCTCAGACAAAAGTTGAGTAACATATAAAACTTGAGTATACTTTAAGCAAAATCAATGTAACATCTATATTATTGGTTTCATTCAAATCAAAAATATTAATTATCATTGCTTAATTAACCTGAATATATTGGATTACACCAACAAAACTCATTTTAAAACACAAAAATGAAAAGTATCTCATCATTTACTCACTTTCATGACATCCCAGATGTGTATGACTTTCTGTCTTCATCTGAACACAATTGAAGATTTTTAGAAGAATATCTCAGGGTCATTTCAATGCACATGAATGTTGATCTGTTTCTCACCCACACCTATAATATCACTTCTGAAGATATGGATTTAACCACTGGAGTCATATGAATTACTTTTATGCTGCCTTTATGTGATTTTTGGAGCTTGAAAGGTCTGGTCACCATTCACTTGCATTGTATGAACCTACAGAGCTGAGATATTCTTATAAAAATCTTAATTTGTGTTCAGCAAAAGAAAGGAATGCATACACATCTGGGATGGCATGAGGGTGAGTTATCAATGAGAGAATGTTCATTTTTGGACAAACTATACCTTTAAAGGTTAGATCAAATGGAAATACTATATACCATTAAGGTAACAACTACAGGTTAACATTTTTACAGTGCAGTCCCAGCATGAAGTGGTACAGTTTTACAACCAGTGTGTGTGTATATGAGAGGGAGAGAGAGAGAATTATTTTCACTCTTAAATGTAGTATTTTTTTCCTCGACAGTCTTTAGTGGACTGGAAAAATGTATTATTTAAACGGCTCTTCCAACAGGTAAGTTAACACTGCAACATTAATGTCTCTATAAGGTGGGGTCTGTGGGGAAGTTTGAGGAGTAAGAGATGGAAGGGGAATGGATGGATGCATATGGCCATGTTTAAACTATTTATATGATTTTTAACATGTTGCCATGTCTACTCTCTCACTCAAATAGCAAAAAGTCAACCAAGTGAATGTGGAAAGAAAAGAAAAACTAGGGTATCAGCTCAAATAAATAAGATGCAATATGGAAAATATTGAACAATGAAACATACACAACAAGATCTTTACAGTTTACACTATTGGATTGAAAACAGCAACAAGTTAATACTACAACGTCTCACTATTGACCAATGTACATGATGAAAACCTTAAGGAGCTATTTTGAACTGATGTAAACATTAAAATTAGTTTTGTTGGTGTAACCTATGTGTTCAGGTTGGTTTAGAGATGTTAAATCATATTTTTGATTGAATCAAACCAGTTTATTTCGATGTTGCCACATAAAACAAATTTTTTGATTAACACTTTTTTCAGTGTAGGAAGAATCACAATCATGTTAGTCATGCTCATGTTACATTCATCATTGGGTACAAGGCCATCCATTATTCCTGCCAATGACCAATATAGCAAGGAAGTATTTAAGACACTTTACAAATATTAGGAATCACATTTGATAACCAGTGACAACATTTTCAAATGTATAAATCAGTATAATATGTGCACAAGTTCTTGCACTGTATGTGTGTGTGTGTGTGTGTGTGTGTAGACTATATTTAGCTGCTCAAGAAGGTAGTACTGTTAGTAGCTATAAAAATCACTCACAAAACCTGACACCAGTGGACCATGTGTAAATACAGTGACCTTCTACCTGGTAAATTATGTTATGTATGCTAGGCTTGTTTGTGGTTATGATGACAATAATAATATGATAGATATAAAGAGATTATAATGCCTTTAGCTTTAACCTCCTCTCATGACGAACAGGAGTACTGTGAAATTATCTTCTCATTAGCAGTATAAAAGGAGCTCACTGCTGGCTATGTTCTGTTTTAACTTGCATTACAAGATTTTGAGAAAGACTCCCTCAATTATTGTGTAATTTCAGTCTTAGCTCTGGGCATCCATGGTGCTTCCAAACTATGTGGAACTAATCAAATGAAGTGCAGGGATGGACTGAGTTTAGCACCATTGCCCATTATGAAGAATTGTGGCTGAGCACTTGCAGTCATGATAATATGTGTTCTTGACACAGATCGCAGACTGTAGCTGACAGTTTGGTGGGTGTCTGTGTGCCCCGAGATGAAGACAGCTGTGAGATCTCAGGTCCGTTTACCCAGGCTTTAATAACACTCTCACCCACACAATGGCACAGATTTATGTGCTGAATTCCCATTCAGCCTCTCTGCGTACCAAATCGATCTGTGATGCATAAAAATACATCCAGAGCCAAGGGATGTTTCACTTTTACTTTATTGTCATTGCTTTTCTTCATTCTCTAGACCATGGGTATTAAATTAAAGTTCCAAGAGGTCCGGTCTCTACATTTCCAAGGTCCAGATAATAATACATAGCTTACATGGTGTCAGTAGTCATATGGCTATGAAATTAGAATATATAGCAATAATACTTTGTAAGGAAATAAAAAAATAAATCCTGAACAGTCAAAATAGGGATGAGGACACGGGGCCCAGGGACAGCCAAAGTCAGGTATGGGGGATCTTCTACCAAAGGATTAAGATTTTTCACCAAGACTTCATCAGTCGAGGGCACTTAGATATGAATATTAAAAGATAAGATCAACCGTTCATTTTGAAGCTGAATGACAGCAGTCCAGTTTTTGTGTTTAAATATTTTTACTTACATAATATATATGTGTGGGGCAATGGAGGCCTTTTGATGGATAAATAATACTGTATAGTGGTTCAGTAGCACCCATTTTTCAGTGGTGAGACCATTTTTATATTTTCCTTAAAGTAAGGATCTATAACAAACAAACAATTTACAAAGCAACAGTGAAGTATTAAAATACTGTTTTCTTAACTGAAGTATAAATAGGCTTTCCTTGCCATCCATTCCATGATGACATCTCTGATTAATTTTCACAAAATTAGAACAAAAAAATCAGGTTTATTATAAAAAGGCTCCTAACATGCTGATTAATTAACCTAAATTTAGATAAATTAAAAAAAAGTCCTGACACAAACATGGCTTAGCTGACCTGTCTGAATCACATATCAGACAGATGAAGATAGTTTCACTTTGCTTCATTTTTGTTTTCTGCAGTGTGTTTAGGCGGAAGATTTCCGCTACTAATGTTAAAATAACTGTGCATACAGCCACATACAGTAAATCAGGCTTTGTGTGACACCTTGTGGCTCGCGTATACACGTATGCTTACACAATCACTAAGGGATGTAGCATGGAATTCTGGGCCCCCTGACTTTAAATTGCTCTGGGCCTCTTACCTATTAAAAAATTGTTTTTAATTTGTTTTGGGTCCCCCTGTACCTTTGGGCTCCTAAAATTATTACCACCTTGCCATGCAATCACTTAGCCAGGTATCAGATAACTAGCATAAAGTTATAGATCTCAGTCCGGATTGAAGTGTCCTTCGGTCCAGATCCTGACCGGAGTCCACCTATTGAGTACCTCTGCTGTAGACTTCTCTGCGTGTAAATATTATTTGAAAGACATGCATAGGCTATATAATGCACCACACTGAGAATCTGAGTGACATTTTCATAATGACATAATTCATAATTGTACTTTTAAAAAATGTTAACCTAAAAATTTAGGTAACATCTAAATTAACTCTGTTTATTCAAGTCAATAATATGATTTAACATCACTAACTCAACCTGGATACATTTGGTTACACCAACAAAACTAATTGTAATGTTTAGATTATGTAGAAATGTTACTTTTGTACCCCACTGTTTATAGGTAGGAAAAACAGTGAGATGGAGTGAAGAGGATGCAAGGAACAAGTGCAAATCCCTTACAATTCAAAACTGATGTTTTAAATAACAAAGTCACCCCATTCAATATAAATAGAGCTCTTTATCCTATTATATGTGTTTGCTCGACCATAAGCAGTGCCCGCTTCACAGTGAAACTTCAAACATATTAAAACTACGCTCTGTAAGAGCTGTCACAGGCTCTGACTGTGTTTGATATAAGCAAACAATGATATAAATAAAGGTGGACACAATCCGGGGCAGTGCAGTCTGATTTAACTTTAAGGGATAGTTCACCCAAAAATGTAAGTTCTCTCATCATTTACTCACCCTCATGCCATCTTTCTTCAGCAGAACACAAAAAAGTTTTTTTTTGGAAGAGCAGTTTGTATCTATAGGTCCATACAATGCAAGTGAATGTTGACCAGACCTTTCAAGCTCAAAAAATCACATACAGGCAGCATAAAAGTAATTCATAATGGTTAAATGGTTAAATACATATCTTCAGAAGTGATATGATGGGTGTGGGTGAGAAACAGATCAATATTTAAGTCTAATTTTACTATAAATCTCCACTTTCACTTTCATATTCTGAAAGTGAAAGTAGAGATTGTGGAGATAGGGGTGTGGCCGAGTAATGTCTGTGGAGAGCGAGGCCGGGAGAGAAAGAGCGGCAAGGATTGACACCTGTGGGAAATTATTTCTAACAGCTCTTTTGTGTTGCAGTGAGAGCTGGAGTGGAATATAAGGGCAGTCCAGACCACCGGCTAGGAGAGAGATGGAGACAAACCTGTGTGTGTGCTACTGCTGAAAAGAAAACTGCATGTGAATTTTATTTGTTAAAGAAGTGTGAATAAAACTTATTTTAGACTGTTTAGCCGGCTTCCGCTTCCCCCTTCCTACACCCCCAAGAGGGTGTGCTACAGAGATTTATAGTAAAACATTTAAATATTAATCGGTTTCTCACCCAAAGTAATTGCATCGCTTCAGAAGATATTTATTAAACCACTGGAGTCAAATTACCTTTATGTTGCCTTTATGAGATATTTTGAGCTTGAAAGGTCTGGTCACCATTCACTTGTATTGTGTGGTCCTACAGAGTTGAAGTGTTCTCCTAAAAACCTTTGTGTGTATTCTGCAGAAGAAAGTAAGTCATACACTTCTGGTATGGCATGAGGTTGAGTAAATGATGAGAGAATTTTAATTTTTGGGAGAACTATTTCTTTAATTCAACAATTGGGCAAATGCAACATGTGTATAGCAATTCCTACCCATTTCAGCCTACAGATGTGGCCTGCCTGTGGGCTGGCAGTGTTCTTACATACGGTGTGAAACCATCCGTATTGAGGTGAGTAACTGCACCACCACGAGGACCTAGTAAGTAGTGGGAATTGGGCATTCCAAAATTGGGGAGAAAAGGGGAAAAAATAAAAATCTATATTAATAATACAATAATATAATAATAATAATAATAATAATATAAAAATAATTAAAACTTACAAGACATTAGACAGTGTGCTAAAACACATCATAGTAATAATGTTGTGCAAGCATGCAGAATGAATTTTACAAAATAAACAGCAACAGTGTAAAAACAATATATGTTAAGGCAACTGGAGGGAAAAAAATAGGGAGACAATGGACTGAAAAGGAGGTAAGGAACAACTTCAACGTTGAACTTAAAGACCTTTAATTATTTTATAATATACGAGCATGAATCCATCCATGCCTCTTAAACCGTTTGTACGATGACACCCTGTATTCAGAGTAATTGCATGGTGTCACTGGGACGTTTTTTCACCCGTCAGGAATAAAAGATCTGCAATGCTGCAGGCTGTACAAGTGTAGATCACTCCCCACAGCTGCTTTACCTCAAGGCTACTATACCTTATCTGCGAAAAAAAACTCAAATCACGAGAGAACATTCAACAAATTCATGAATAATGCTAATAATCCTGGAGGCAAAGGTTGCAAGTCATTCAGTCAGTGGTTTGGTTCTCTGCATTGCCAGAGGCAAATCTGTTGACCTCGTACTGAGCACAAGCAGTCATTGTGTCACTGAGTAAAGCACTTAGCTTATGAGACTGGTATGGCTGACCCTTTGCTATGACCGCTCTCTGAATCTGGATGTACAGTTCTGCTCATATGTATACATAAATACAGTATTTCAGAATCTGTATGATGTTTATCTTTTTATTGATTTTTTGGTAACACTTTACAGTTGTAAGGTATACATTAATATTAGTTCACATGAACTAACAATTAACTTTTACAGCATATAATTAAAATGATTGATTAATGTTATTTTCTACATAAACTAATACATTTAAAACATTAAAATTTGTATATATTGTATATATTAACATTTAGATAATGTATTTTTAACTAACTTGCACTAGCAATAAACAACTTAGGCTATACTTTCATATGTTGTTTGACTAAGAGTAATGCTATACAAAAGTTTATTGTTAGGTCATAATACCTAATGAACCTTATTGTAAAGAGTTACCATTTTTTTTTTGGTAAATAAGTTATAATAATTTGTTATAGTACTATCCAGTTGTAGCCTTTGGTTCTAAATTTGTTGCTTTCAGGAGCATCAACGTGTTGTGTTTTGTGATGGTTTTGCATGAGTCTTCACTTCCACTCAAGACAATCAAGGGACTCATACACATATTGAAGTCATCGATGCTGAAGGAAACAACACACAAAATTAAGAACCACGATTGTGTAAACTTTTGAACAGAATAATTTCAAATATTTGCTTTGTGGAATTTACTTAAAAATCTGTTCAGGCAGTACTAAATAATAATAATAATAATAATAAAGTATAATCTCTCAATGTTTAAAAATGCTAAATATCTTACTAGTGTTATATAAACTTATCTGCTAGTGTTATATAAACTTATGAGAAAAAGGGCATGAACATTTATGAGCACAACTGCGTGAGTGTGTGCGTTCATGACATTTTCTCTTACTACAAGTTGAAAACAGCTGAATATTCATGGTTCAGACAATGGCAATGCAGAAAATATGTTTCTTTGTCCTCCTAAATATGAAAGACAAACCACAAGGCAAACAATAAACATGAATGAAAAGTGATCATAAATACGTAACATGTTTTTCTTGTTATCCCACATTTTTAAGCATTCCCTTTCTCTTTTTACCATATAAAATATTGAGGGGACTTATGAAGACTTTCAAGGAGATCAGCTGAGGTGAATATTCTCCATCTCAGCTCACCTCACCACAATGTCCTCCAGGGGTTTCCTCCATCTGTTTCAAAGGTTAATGCTTGAATGAGTAAAATCGCTGTCTCTCATGATCTGGAACTGTTTAGCACCTATGATTCAAAATATCTTGCATGTCTAAATAAAGATCAGTCACATACTCATTTAACTGTGAATATGAACTGTCTAAGGGTCTATGAAATTCATTGTGGTGACAGTGCATCTTCTCTAGTCTCTAATGAAACACTGAATTGATCTGTGACCAGTATAACTTAAGTATACTGATAAATCCTGTGACAAAACAAGATACAACATAATAACACAATGTAACAGTAAGTAAACATATAAAGTGGTGTCCAAATGTCTGAGATTACATCAAAAATCTTTTGAAAAATGCAAAACAAAGAAAAGTTATGCTTTTATATATAATAATAAATATTTATGAAAATATAAATGTGGCAGACAAGCCTCTTGTTCATAGGAAAGTTTGAAGTGGGAACCATGTTATCAACAAAAACTAATTTTAAACAAAACACAACATAAAACTTATTTTCAGCATAACCAAAACACACGTTGACACACACAGCTCCTTGTGTGTGTCTCTCTCTCTCTCTCTCTCCCTTGAACTGGCATCCCCGGCTCCTCCTTATCTCTGCACCAGGCATCATTCGTCACGGCCCGGCCACGCCCTACTCCTCATCACAATAAAATATACATAAAAGCAATCCATAATGTTCCAGTGGCTTAATCCACATCACCAGAAGTGATATGACAAGTGTGGGTGAGAAACAGATCAATATTTATGTCCTTTTTTACTATAAATCTCATTCTTTCAAAAAAAAAAAATTCACATGATTTATGGCAGAAAAGGACTTAAATATTGATCTTTTTTTTCACCCACACCTATTATATCTCTTATGAAGACATTTATTAAACCATTGGAGTCGTATGGATTATTTCTTCGTTGCCTGTAGGCCTATGTGGTTTTTGGTGCCTCGAAGGTGAATTAGTTTGCCATGTCGATGACACTTCACGTAATTGTGCATGACAGTGACATCTTGGAGAAGTGGCCAGCACTTTTCACAGAAAGCCAGGTTTTTTCCTCCTCCAAATCCCAGAGTTACTTTTTTCTATGTATTGTGTATTTGAATGTTAATAACCACATATTTTTGCATATTTATGGAAAATCTGAGTTCTATGCAGCGTTGGACACTGCACGTTTGGCTGAAAAAATCTTTAAATCATGATTTGGCTATGATTGTTACCCTCACGTCTACCTGTCTCTACTTTTTCGTAGTCACCTGATCATATGATATGTCGATACGGTATGTGTCTCTTGTGAAACAATTCTGATTTGAGACATTGGTGATTTAAATTCCTTAAATTAATGCAATAAAATATACTATAAATTCAATTCTGTGTTCTTAAAGGGATAGTTTAAAGAAGCCCAAAAAAGCACATCCATCCATCAAAAAAATCATCCATACAGCTCCAAGGGGTTAATAAAGGACGTCTAAAGCGAAGCGACTGGCTTCCGGTCACAGCCGTCCACACATTCACTGGCTTCCTCTATCCGCTGCGCTTTCGTGTTTGTCACTTATCACCGGAGCTTACGCTACGCCTACGTCATATGCCGGAACTGGACTCTCTTGTGCACGTGCGGAGGGCCGTTTCTCAATGCCAGTTATAAATATGGATATGTTTCTTTTAAAAAAAATTCATCACTTCTGAAGGCCTTTATTAACCCCCTGGAGTCGTATGGATTACTCTTTTGATGGATGGATGTGCTTTTTTGGGCTTCAAAATCTTAAGTTACCTTTCACTCCCATTATAAATCTTGGAAGAGCAGGATATTTTTTTAATATAACTCCGATTGTGTTTGGCTGAAAGAAGAAAGTCATATACACCTAGGATGGCTTGAGGGTGAATAAATTATTGGATAATTAAAATTTTTGAGTGAACTAACCCTTTAATAATTCAGAACAATGTAAAAGTACAATAAAGTATTCCACTGAACTTGTGATTTTTCCAAGTCTTCTGAAGACATGCAGTATGATACAGTAAACTAGAAAACAAAGTTTATAGTTTTATTTTTTTAAGTATTATAGTTCACCCAAAAAATATAATTCACCCTTATGCTAAGTGATTTAATCCATGTCTTCTGAAACAATATGTTCTGTTATGTAACTCTGTAAATCTTGTCATCTCATGATTTAAAGCTTGATTACATTTCCTTGTGCTTGATGTTTGCATTGGTCACTGTACACCTGCTGTTGTTATCAAAAATTAATTAAGTTAAAAAAAATTTGGTTAATGAACAGCCCCTGGTCACTAGAATATGTCCATCACTGTTGCAATGTATAAGAAATTCACACTTCCTATTTTTTAATTCTCTTATAGGATTCAGATGTAGATGCAGGCGTCAATAAATTAGATGTTGGACTTCTCACAGTTTTACCTGAAGGCATGCCTGCCAAACGTCCACATGCCCTCAACATGGATGCAATGGAGGGAAGAATTGTCATGGATGATGTCCCAAATTTGCCACATTCTGTATGTCTCCACTTGCTTTGATCTGTGCTCTAAATTTAGACCATCAAAAGACAATGAGGAACACATTTTATTTTATTCAGCGGGTATTTCTGTCTTTGGGAGGAAAGAATCTCAAACCCAAACTCCAAACCCTTTTAAAACGTCTTTTAAGCTGAACTTGTTTCTGGCATATTTTGCTGTAATTGCAGTTCAGTTTAAGAATCTTTCCAAAGACACATGCAGGTTTTTCCAAATTGTAAAGATTGTGATTTTTTTTATTTTTTTTTATTAAATAAATACTTTTTTGGAGTTTGCACAGTGTTCTGCAAATGGTCTATACCTTGTTTTAGGTCCAGATATTATTTTATCATGCAGCAGAGTGAGAACAGATTGTTTTAAAGGCATAGTTTTTTTTTATAGTGTTGTTCTTAAAGAGTTTCAGCTGTTTATTACACAAATAAACAGTTGAGAATTTCAAACTTATTAAGTGCGTTATTTGAACTCGAAAAATGATGTTCAGTTTACTTAAAGAGAATGTGGAAACCGATTGTACGTAGTATTTTAAGTGTACACAACTTAAAGTGATACAGTAAACTCATGGTGAGATTAGTGGTATTTCAGATGTAAAGTGAATGAATTGTATTAATTTTAAGTTAATTGACTTACTAATAAATAATTTGTAATGTTACTAATTAATTTATAGTAATTAACAAAAAACAAGCAAGTAAAGTTAACTAGAAATGTACTATTAAGTTTAATAACAAGTTGACATTACTTGCATAGGAACATTAATATAACTTCATTTTAGCAAGTAAGTTTGCTTTGCAAAAATAAGGCAATCTGTTTCCTTAATTTTGTCAAATTTTACAGTGTATGCAGGTAAAACATTTAAAATACTGTCTTGTGTAAGACGATGTAATATTTAAAGTATATTGTGCAATATACAAAGTGGAAGACAAAGTGTGCAATTTGTAGCATTTGGAATAAGCCAAAGGTGTTACTGAGCATATACGTTTTACTCAAATATAATACTCTTATGTTATATTGTTTGTATGTTTCGAAGACACTCGCAATTAATTTGTAATGTACTTTTAACACAAATAAAGTACACTTTAATATCACTAATCAATCATGTAATTACCCTACACTGGCATATACTTAAAGTTTACCAAGTATACTTGTTGTTCCAATTTAGAACACAAAAGTACACTAAATACACTTAAAGTTATGCTTTATTACAATTTAATTACAACTAAAATATTCTTATTATAAAACTAGTTGTTCCAAAATAGCACACTTCAAGTTAACTTAACATTAACACACTTGAAGCATACTTATTAGTCTGGCTTCAAGTATACTTAGCATATTTTTTTTTCACCAGGGTATCCCTTTAATATTCTGCACTGTTTGTAGGTCTCTAATAAAATGTAAGTAAATTTGTGACATTGTTAACTCATTTGTATTGATGGTCTTTGGAACTTCTCAAATCATGATAAAATAAAATGAATCATCATGTTTCGTCCCTACCAGCTCGAAAGCATGCTGTTCTTAAACCGAAAGGCCAACTTGCACATGCAAAGTTCCTAATGGAAAAATAAAGATATTGAATTGAATTGAATACATGTACAATTTTTTTAATTAGGCTTACATTTAACTGTATATACATTTAATGTCATAAGTTGTAGTGAAGTAAATGTAGTTAAATTAGAAAAGAATGCCAAATAGCAGCATTTTCACTGGTGGACAAAGACTTTTGGACCCCACTGTACCATTTTTTTAAAATGCAAAAACAGTACATGCAATGTTTGCTAAGTTCACTTGCTTCTACTAGGAGAATATTTTTTTTCCATCTTCTTTAACTCTGTCAATGCTGAGTGAAAATGGATTGTTGCATGTCTCAACTCTTTATTAGCAGGACAACTGAAGCTCTCTCACACAGGCCTGAATGATTTATCCTGGTCAGAACATCCATAGCCTCTCTGCTGTATTACTCCCTCATCAATCATGCACTCATACAAAACATTTTTAATTGCTTCATAATTGAATGGGCTTTGTGTGTTGATGACTTAATGTATCTTTGAAGGAACAAGGGTGTTGTATTTTAGCACAGAGAAAATCCTGTGAAGGAGGGATGCACTGACTCTGACTTTTTGCTGGTTGCACATTTGGCTCAGTGTCTTTGTTGTTGTTAAATGAGCTGCATTCTCTTCATTATCAACTCTGTTTCTTTTTTGTTCCAAGAAGTTCTGTTCATGTCATTTGCTCACTTTTTTTTTTTTTTTGTGGTTTCCAAGATGATGTCTAATCCTCAATTTAGATGTATAATGGCAACTGTTTTGTTTTACCAAGCAAGATTGGTGGATCTGATTTTGAAATTGACCAATCTATGACAGAGTTTGTCTGCTTGCAAAACCCAAAAATTAAATGGACAAAATACCATTCTGTATGAAGCCTGTAAAATGTATCAAGTCATTTGTGTAGGCTTACACTTATTGTGAAAACTGTATTGAAAGGAGACCAAGTGAGAAATATACAGTGGGTGAATAAGGGGAGAGGGAGCAGATAAACAAAACAATTTATTTCTAAGAAAATAAGTAGTTTATGTGATAACAGAAAATCCATTTACATGAAAGATGTGCTCTATTTTAAAGCACAGAATATCAGTTCTCAATGCACTCGTAGATTTTGAGTGCCTCTCTGAATGCCTAGTGCAGCTGTAGTGCCCACAGAGTAGTCTCTGCAGAGGTAACGGCAAGAAGGGAGCTATATATATATATATATATATATATATATATATATTCCTTCTTTATACAGTATATTGGGTCAACACCTGTTGTTTTTACACGTGCTATATAAATAAACCTTTATTAGGCACATCTGTACACCTGCTTATTCATGTGATTATCTAATCAGCTCATCATGTGGCAGCAGTGCAATGCCCAAAATCATGCAGATACAGGTCAGAAGCTTCAGTCAATGTTCACATCAACCATCAGAATGGGGAAAAAAATGTGATCTCATTTATTTCGACCATGGCATGCTTGTTGGTGCCAGACCGGCTGGTTTGAGTATTTCTGTAACTGCTGATCTCCTGGGATTTCACACACAACAGTCTCTAGAGTTTACTCATAAAAATGCCAAAAACACCATTGAGTGGCAGTTCTGCAGACGTTGTTCAAGAGAGAGGTCAACGGAGAATGTCCAGACTGGTTCGAGCTGACAGAAAGGCTATGATAACTCAGATAACCACTCTGTACAATTGTAGTGAACAGAATAGCATCTCAGAATGCACAACATGTTGAACCTTGAGGTGGATGAGCTACAACAGCAGAAGACCACGTCGGGCACTTTATTAGGACCACAAAGTTCCAAATAAAGTGCTCAGTGAGTGTATATGCAGTATATATATATATATATATATATATATGTACTGTATGTATGTGTGTGTGTGTGTGTTTGTGTTGTTCTTTAATCTTCTGCTCTGTTCACTGGTTCTACTTTTGGAACTTTGGAAGTTAAGCTTAATTGACAGCATTTGTGGCTACAAAAGTAAGTGTATCACAAACATTTGTTTTGACTTGTCCCTCATTTTCTTTAAAAACAAATCAGGTTTACAGTGAGGCACTTACAATAGAAGTGATGGGGCCAATCTGTAAACGTCAAAATACTCACTGTTTCAAAAATATGGCCACAAGACATAAACAACATGCATGTTTACATGATATCCATGTGATAAAATAGTTTACTTTTCTGTGTAAGGTTATTTCCAGTTTTACAACACCGTTGCCATGATGGCGCAACGCTATAATCCCTTAAAAGACCACAAAAATGCTGTTGATTGAGCTTAACTTGCATTGAACCCAGAATATTCCTTTAAGGAGATTTTCTATGTTGAGTTCATCTGACTGCTGTGATGTATTATATTAGAAAACTGGAAGAAATCAAGAGATGTTCCTGTGGTGAGGGAGCATTTGCAGACAGATGTCTCAACTCTGTGGCCTGAAGACTGCCACTGAATAATGATTTATAGTATCTGACTGGTACTGTATGAACCTAGCCAGTAAAGTGAGGAACTTTTTTTATATAAAGGTCAGATATTGCGTAACATGGTAATGATGTGTTTCAATAAAATAATAATTTTTATTAATTTATTATAAAATTGTACATTATATCTTGTGCCCAGACATTCATTCAAATAAATACAAACTATTTATTTTACAGTGGGTTGGTAAGACTGTTTTCAGATCAACCCGCACTTTAACCTTGTGTGACTCTGCGTACTGAATTTTGGCTTTCCTATGCGCAATGCATAATTTAAATTAATTTAAAATTACTAGATACTGTTCAAAAGACTCTAGACTGTCATTTAACGGTTAAATTGCTGCCACACCGAGTCACGTGACAAAACAGCATGGCATGGATTACCTTGAAGTGCTTCTATGGGCACAGAGCCAACAAAAGTGCCTCTCTCAAAAGTTTTTTCAAGTTTATTAGGTGCTTCTAGTAACAAATCAAAATAGAAATGGAAAATGCTCACAGCAGTCACGCTCGGGTCTCAGGAGATTAAGGGTGCTTCTACGCTAGCACTTTTGGAGTGCACCCAGGTTCATTTAATGTCAAAGTTTGGTTCTTTTGGATGATGTGAATGTGTTTTCTGATTCCAATTGAAAAAGTGGCCTGGGGTACAGTTCATGTGAATTTTGGTGCAGTTCACTGCTGATATGAAAGCAATCGTCCTAAATCGTAGAAGTGTACTGCTGTTGATGGTATTTAATTTGTGCTTTTGCATTTTCCTGATTGCAGTTATCATGGTATAACGCATTTCTCATACCTGCTTGTCTCTCAAATAAATCGCCTTTATAGAACAGCTCACATTCTTCACATCTTTGCACATTCAATGCACAAATGTCGTTCTGTGCTTATAAAGTTCACTTCACTGTACTTCACTTATCAAAAATTAAAATCTAATTAAAAATTAGATTTTAAAATTAAATCTAATCAAAAATTAGATTTTACCTAGTTAAAGTGGTAAACAGCTGCTCATACTTCTGTTGATGACTCAAACGGACCACAGTTTGGAGCCAAATAATGATGTCAAAGACCAGCAGGGGGAAGGGGGTTAGAAACAAGCCCAGGTTCGCCCAAGTAATAAAACAAGTAGAATGTGGTTGGCTTTTTATGTCAGTCAGATGATCTCTTCTTGTCTAAGTCAGCTGATCGTGGCCCGCATAGATTCCATAGTGGACCAGAATTTATGCCATGTTTTGTGTGCATTACAGTCCAAACATTATCACTATACTGACCATGCTTTTCTATTGTTTAATTTAGCACAATTCATTTAGCAGTAGTAATTGCAAAATGTCACTGCATTCATATTGATATATCTACAGTATATTCTTTTGTCTGAATGAACGAAACAACTATTGTATCTGAAACTTTTTTCATTACAAATTTATTGCAAATATAGAAATAGATCTTTTGTACAGAATTGGTGGCGGAGAAAATTTAGGATATAATTATCAGCTAAATAAATGTAAGTAAACCATTTCAAAGAGGCTTTTTTACTCACATCCAAGAAATTGTCCTTTTTGAGATCCAATCCATAGATTAAAGAAATAAAGAGGCAAAGAAATATACAGCTGATTCAAAGAATAAATTGTTGATGAGGCTCTTTATAATTGCTGATATTCTTTTAAAACTCTGTCAAATCCAGCATTTGAAAATTCAGCTACTCATGATGTCTAATATCAAACTATCATGTAGCTCACAGTTGAAACTGCTCTGTGTGATGCCATGGAAAAGCTTTGGTTCCTATTTGCAAGCTTTTTTTCTCAGTGTTGTAATCTTTCTTCTGTTTCATTTTTAATAATACATTTCATTTTTGGCTGAACTATCCCATTAATAATACGAATAAGCATTAAACTTCTCACAAACTCTACAAAATCTTTCTGTTTTGACTCTCACAAACCAATACCAAGAGTCTCTATGTGACACATTCTCTTTCAAATCTGGTTAGTGCTCTGAGAACAGCATTGAAAAGACTGAAAAGCCACTGGCAAGAGTTCAGAGATGATTAGCTTGGTGTTGTGGTTTTGGCACTACACATGCCTTTGTGGCCTCTGCCTTGAATAAACAATGCAGGCCTCTTCATTCAGTCAGGGAAAATAGAGAATGACATCCTCCACAGGCTCCAGAGATTCTCCTTAACCTAGATCCTCACTTTAACTGCCAGTAGACTATTCCCCCCATCAGCCTAGTTCTCAGAAATACTGAAATACCATGGATGATGTTTGCCTTAGCATTGATCCAATGAGCAGCCGTGCAAGAGAAATAAGTTTTTCTTCAGTAGAGGCAAGGTCTACTACAGGACACCTGCAAGGTTCATGTTGTGGATGTACTGTATACACTCATTTATTGATCTGGAGTCTGTTGGGGGATAGTGGGACTGAGTTGGATGCAGTGGATGAATTGAAGTGTGATCTCACTTTACCTATGCATTTCATTTTCATAAAACCTCTAAGGTATATCCAGTAGAGAGAAAGCTCTATTTTGGCACTTAACAACACAGACCGTAACGGCTCTCTAAAAGTTTTCTTATATTGATGTACTAAAGGAGTAAAAAAAATGTGACCTCTAATTTGGGTAGTTACTAGGACATTTGGCAATTGTAGAGAAAAATACAAATCTTTCCCATGGCATTTGTCTAGGCAGCTTTTTTCATGGTTTGGAACTGTAGTGAGCATGTCAACGACAGAATATTAGAGTTTGACTTGAGACAATGGAAGAAGTTCAGCATTACACATCCTTGAGATATAAAATAAACCTCAGCATAAACCTTCAAAATGATGGTAACACTATTTCAATGCCTAATTTTTGCTTTGTTTGCAACATATATCCACTCAATATACACAACAATATAATTCTCCTGTTGAAAAATACAGGAAATCATGCATGTTTAACATAACACTTTGTTTCTTCCACTTTCCATGGTCTCAGATTTCTTCATTTTCTGACAACTTGGATCATTGCATTAACCCAGTCCATACCTATACAATATTTAACCCCAAAACCACACCTCCCTCCATGAAAAGTATAAGAATAACAATTATAACTAGAACTTCAACTCAGTGACCAAAAAAAAAAAAAAACAGCTTTCATTTTCTATTTTACAAAGTTCGAAAATCACAAATATATAGCTATTTTTCTACTATTTGTTTAACTCTCCTGTTTTATGGAAAATTAAATACAATTTGTGGGCTCAAGTAGCAAATGAGAAATGAAGAGACAAGCTAATAATTGTTATAAAAGTTCCTGAGCCCCATTTTGTGACAAGTGATGGCTCAAATATACTCCTCAGCTCAAGAGCATGCAGACAGACCCACCAAAGTCATGTAGTCATGTAAAGTCATGTAAGGGCATTATTAGTTTAGAAAGATTACCAAAAGACAAAATGAATAACAAAAAGGCCCTTTTCACCCCCATGTTCAGCTACACATTACTGAAGGATTGACATTGATTGTAAAAAGAATAAAATGAACAAAAATTTATTTAAACACTCTTAATTAACACAAACTCCTACTTTGTGATGCGTTGCACAATGCATTACATTGTGTCAAATCTAGGCTTTCAAAGCCAGACAATGACAGCATCCTCAGTCATAATTGATACTTTTGACCCCTAGCAATTTCTCATGGAAGGGCTTTCATTGCAATGATAACAATAGTAATGCCTGATAAATGACCTCTGTGAGCAAAAACTATTATTTGCACTGTCTGTCTCTCTCTCTCTATAACTCTTAAAGGTGCACTAAGTAATTTTTTCCACTTTTTAAAAAGTTTCACACTCACATGAGATGAAGAGTCAGGGGCCTTGAAAAAGCTTTTCTCTCTCTATGAGTATACAATGATGGTACTCCCTCATGCTGAGGTCACATGACCAGCTAAATTTTCCCACTTCATCTGATACTTTTGGTTGCAAATATGCAAATGGCTGGCAAATATGTGTAGTATATACAAGATATATAATATACAAGGTATAGAGTTAAAATGCAATTGGTAACCAAAAACTTTGGCTGCATCCATGCTGATAGGTGTCAGAATAAACTTCATCACTGTTGTATCAGCAAACAAAAAATGACTAAGTGCACCCTTATGGTTTAATTAAACAGCTAGATTAACAGAACATGGTTGCACATGTTGAGAACAAACCAAATAAATGCCACCCACTCCCCAGACATTAATCTCACACCATTGGATGTTAACTCGCCTTTCTAAATATGGTAGTAAAGCTTAATTTCATTGATATCTTGGCCTATATCAGAGAGTGACATATTTGCAGAGGAAATGAGTGGAAAATCACAGGGAAATCAACCTGATCTAGTTTAAAGTTAATTGAGAATTGAGTGATGGAGGAGGGTGAAACAGTCTCAGGATTAACTGGCGTGTCTCCCTAGTGCGGAAAGCTGGGAAAATCCTAGTTAAATCCTTTAATTTCCTTATTCCCACATGCCCATAAAAATTTTCCCACGATTGCAGATAGAGTGCTATGCTGTTAAATTACTGTCACATAACCATTTCTTGATTTGATTATGGCCTCAAAAGCATGTCAAATTACCCAGTCATTAAAGACATTA
Organism: Moxostoma hubbsi; assembly: GCA_032164185.1. Taxonomy (NCBI): domain Eukaryota; kingdom Metazoa; phylum Chordata; class Actinopteri; order Cypriniformes; family Catostomidae; genus Moxostoma; species Moxostoma hubbsi. Next base: position 26,876,319 of record JAVLUX010000007.1, on the reverse strand, counting down.
TATCATTCAGTCCCTTTGGCATATTCGTCTTCATACCTTCAAAACATTCAACAAGAGTGCATATCCATTCAAGTTTCCAGTCATTATCAGGTTGATGCAGCTTGCTTGGTTGCTTACTCTCCATTCTTCTCTCTTTCCTCTCAAAGTACTCCCACACACTGCATTTTTCTGCCCTGCTTTACTGTCTCCTTCTGATCCTGAGCGTTTAATGTGTTTTTCATCATACCATCTCACACATAAGTGTTTCAGCTCATTCAGTGTTAACCTCTCTCCTCCACTTCATGGAACACATGTTTGTCTCTCTATCACTGTCTAATATAAAGATTTATGCCTTAATTAGGTTATCAAAGCCCCCTGGGCTGAGTGTTGGAGAAACACAGCAATCTGCCCTTTGATTGTCTCCTCAAGTTCAAAACAATTCCATTTATCCATCCTCCAGCCTGCCTCTCACAATCATGCTGCAATTTCCAAAGCATCATTTGAGAGAAAAGAACAAACAAGTGAATAACAACAGAGGGAAAACCTATCAGCTTGGCAGTGTGGAGCTCTTCTGAGCAAAGTGGGAGAAAACGACTTAAAAGCTTCATAAAAGAAGCAGAATTATCCTGGCTCCAGAGAAGCTCTGAGTGATTTTCTCTAGGCTTCTTTTTGAGCTTGATCAAAGACAGACGAAGCCAACGAGGGGCCCCTTAAAAGAATCATCAAAATGTGTTGACTGCACATAGCCATTTGCCCCACCTGACACATGGATTTAGTGGTAAAAGGGTACATTAATAAGCCTGACAAACAATATTTGGTCCTGACTAATTATTAAGTCTAGTTAAATATGGGTTCTGTTTCAGTAATAAGAAGTAATTGCTTTTAAATATGTTATGATCATTACAAAATGTTGGACTCAAACAACCTCTATTTTAAAAGAAATAATGAATAATGGATTTATAATACAAATTATCTCCTCACATTTGGCTTTTAGTTAATTACCTCAAAATTTTTCACGTTCGTTTCTTTCTTGTGATACAAAGGGCATGAAAAGAGGGGGAACTGAAATGAAAATCTTGTTTCAAAGCATTAAATCATTAAATCTTCTTTTCTCTCTTCAAGCCAATCTTTTTCCAAAGTGTCTAATACTAAGAGGAGGCTAAAGAGCTTAGAAAGAGTAAAAACTGCTGTGGAAGAGTAATCCACTTTACGCTCTGTGTAATATTGCTGAAAGTTGACAATGATTAATGCCAAAGTATTTTCTACTCTTTGTACAGGCATCCTTAACCCAGCTACAGTGAGACAGAGGCCAAAAATTATTAGCTCATTTAAAGCCTGTGGTGTTTCAAATCATTATACATCTGGAATTTTCATTGGACATTTTCACATCATGTGATTTTCATATAGTCAGGTCATAGCGAGTAGAATTTAAATGCAAACACCACCAGCCCACAAGCTCCCAATATACTTGGACATGAGCCAGTGTTATTAGCCAACGTCTCAAAATTATTCATGCTCTGGACATTGGTGCCACATAAATAAACGTCTAAAAGTTTACAGCATTTAGAGTGAGAGACAGAGACACATTCCCATTAACTCCCATTAAAAGAGCAACATTCTAAGAGGCAAAACTGTGACCCCGACCATCCATTGTGATCAATTCAACATGGGAAGAAAGTGGAATTACCATAAAAATGACCATCAAAGCCTGTTTGCTTTGTAGTAGAGTAGTACTCAAACATGCCATTTGGTTGAGCTGGGCAATTATTAATGATTTGTCAAGCTAAGATTTATCGGTCATACTGTATAGACACACTAAATAAAATTAAGTAAATAAAATAAATAATTAATGGATAATGGATAATAAACAAATAAACCCATGATTGCAGTACAGAGAGTCAGATAATATAACATCTGATAATATAAAAATGTTAATTGTGTGTGTGTGAGAGAGAGAGAGAGAGAGAGAGAGAGAGAGAGAGAGAGAGAGAGAGAGAGAGAGAGAGAGAGGCTATCTCAAAATAATAGGTTAGCTTGTTTGGCCTGATCGAATGGGAAAAAATTGAGGGAATGTTGAATGAGATTGCCCTTGTGCAGGAAAACACCAAGAAGAGCCATAGTCTTACTCCTCCAGCAAAGAACAATAAAGAAAGCAGTAACTATACATTTTCTAAAACAATATTTAACAGAAAAACCTTACCAATCCCATGCAAATTGCATCATTAATTTACACAACCTTGAATTCATATAAAAAAATGGCTGACAAGCATTTGTACAGTAGTGCAAATTCATGTTTTCTTTTTACACTTCTTGTTAATTCTCTTTGTCAATAAAGGGAGGCACAATAAAAACCATATCTTAAAAACGTTGAGCTGGGCATCAGATTTTACTGTTATAAAAATGAACAGTCGTTCTTAAATGAGTGTTCATGGTTAGTTCCTTAAGACCAATCCAAGTGGTTTGAAAATCAAGTTCACAAAGTAAGGAATTTGTCACAGTAAGCCTCCGGTAGCAGTCCTTTGTGGGTCCATTTCAGTTGCCCGATAATAGTTTGTCCATTTAGGGTCCATTCTCACGAAATTGTTTGTGAGTACTGTCTTCTTTAAATATACACACTGCACTAATTCAAACTGTATATGCTGTGCTTCTGCTGTTCCTCCATATGTGAACCATCAAGGTTTCTCTAAACAAGTATTCAACCTTTTTGTTTTTTCATTTGATCTGCACCTGAATCATCCAGACTACTGTATATCACATACCTTGAACTCAAAGTTTCAAAATCCCCAGAAAGAGAGAGTGAACCAAATAGACATGGTTCCTGAGTGTATGTCTAATGTAGGCAGGCATCTATCATGTATTTACAATGAAAGACCTTACTGAATAAAGAGATATGGTAAGAGAGATGGAATAAGAACACATAGAGTATTTACAATGAAAAACCCTGACTCAAGAGGTATGAATCACAAAATATAAACAAACCAGCACAAGAAATAAGAAATGATTAGACATGGAAACAAGGAAGGTTCTTTATGGTGTTGATTCTTACAAATAGACATTGGGGCCTATTTACTGAAAGCACAAAAACACTTGATGCAGAATACAGAGGGCCTCTACTTTGCCTCCTAATGTTAACCCCCATGTGAGCTGTTTGCATTCTAATTTTTGTATCTATTTTCTCTCATGATTTTCAAATTGGAAATCTCTTCTAAAAAATTTTTTTTCCCAAGAGTGATGTCAAAATAATGTCCCCATAACAAAGAGCAGCAAATACTATATGCTCTCAGTTCAAGGTTAAGACATGTATTAAGAGGGGTGTTTTACAATTACACTGCTTTAATTAGTGAACATCATTCATTTAATTTTATAATCATTCATTTAATTTTTGGATGTCCCAGCTGTCATTTACTACTAATGAGAGTGTATTGTATACGTATATATACGTATGTAGTCAAGTGCCACTAATCTAATTTTTTGGTTTATTGGTCCAAGAAACTAAGCTGAATGTGGTTGCTGTTAGGGCGATATCTATTAATCAAATTGGAGGTCTTGGCTCCCTACCCCTGCACACTAAAGAATATAGTCTTGGTTAATTTCTAATTTGTTAATCTAATCTAACTGGAAATTAATAAAATAATGCCTGATAAAGGTGTTTGTTAATATACTGTATACATTCAGCACTTTAACTGAACTATAGATCTCATATGATTTTTTTTTAATCTCATAATACAATATTAATAGTATGATATATACTATTATACATATATAACAACAGGGAACATTAAATCCTAAGGTCTTTAGTTGTTAATGAGAACATTAAATATGCATTAATTAAGAAAATTACTCACACTCCATATGTTTCTCACTGTCAGCAGCATAGATAATAATTCCCCCAAATAAAAAATAAATAAGAGCTTGGAGAAACATGCAATATATATAGTGTCAGTTTTAAAGTACCACAACAGAGTATTGGTCACTTTGCCTGTTTGACTTCCCAGCTGTCAGCAACAGGCTTACAATAGCCAGTTAATAAACTAAACATATTGACCCTGGGGCAGAGGAACAGCATATGTAAACCTCTTCTGCCAACGGCCACTGTGTTATCATGCTGTGATACAGTTGATAAGGTAACCTATTATAAATAAATTGTATTAATAATGCATCAGAGATGAGAACATGCAGCTATATTCTCATAGCCCATTTAATCTCAGACATTTTCACTGACCATGGTCAATATACAGAATTTTCTGTAGCACTTGGTGCACTATTTACTGTATGTCATCCTTTTCAGCACTGCAAGTGGCTGCCAAACACACATGACTATTCAAAAGATCCCCCAGGAGATTATTCTGTTTTATTATTATTATTTTTTATGTTTTCTTTCCATCTCTTCTTTTGTTTTTCACAGCGTGCTATTGAAATGTAAATTTGGTCACTGTATGCACATTCTTTGGAATATAGAAGGGGAGACTGCTTTTGACAGGTTTGTAGAAAATCATCACATAAATTTACCCTCCTTAAACACAAACATAGACACACAAACACACACATACACACACTTCTGGATAACAAATGAATGTGCTGCCCTGTGAATTCAGTGGGAGTATAGACAGAGATACTCTCATGGGCTGAATGAGAAATGAGGTTACAAAGGTCTCACCATTGATATGAATGATGAATACACAGACGAATACTGAGTAAAATAAAATTATTTCAATTATTGACAAATTATATGCCCACTGGAACCTTACCACTGACTATGACAATTACAAGTTGCTTTAATCTAAAATTATACTTCTGTGAATGCTATTTTCTGTATGTAGTGTATAATTAGGCTCTCTTACTCTCTTTCTGGCTCAATGATGACTCATGCTATACAAAATCAGTTTAAAACAACTCAAACCCTGACAAACTTTACTCAGTTGTGCACACTACAGCCATAACCTGATGTTCCCTCTACAGTTGCTCTTCCGATTTATCAGGCAGTGAAGGAGACCTGCACTGTTTATCCACACAGTCTCTTAGATTACAGCTTTTGCTGTGCTGACACACCCTTCCAGTAGTCGAGGATGTCATGCAAGTCCTCCCCCTTGGCAAACTGGACCTTTTTACGCAGGGCGTTTCCGGCTGTTACATAACAGGACTCCTCACGTGGGCCCTTTCTGTGGGGGCGGAATCGCTCCCAGATGCGCAAGGTGTTCTCGGAGGAGTACTCTGGACTAGAGGAGTAGCCAGAGTAATTATGGTGGCGAGGAGAGAGCTGAGAGTAGGAGGCAGCATCTCTCTTGGTGTGTGACAGAGGCTTGAGGAAAGAGACTCTTTGGGCTGGGGAGTCATGGGAGCCCTCATAATAAAGGGCTGGTACAGAGTGACGATGCTCTGCACAGTGGAAGTCTGGGTGCACCTCCAAGTGCTGTTGAAGGACCATCCCGTCAGTGCCACCATCAATACTATATCCACCACCTCCACCACCACCCACCAAAGGTAACCTCTCCAACGGCTCGCCACACCTTGCTGGGCTACTCTTCTCTTGATACTGACAGGATTCTGGGCTCTGGGGTTCTGGAACATCCAGGCTGTAAACACGACCTCCTCTCCCACTGGACGGGCGGCAGTGCCTCTTGGAAGAGGAAATTATTACAGCGGCATCTGCACTCATCTGTCTTTGAATAGGCCTCACTGCAGACGCAGGCGGAGGAGGGCGGTATGGTGGTGACATGAAGCCGCCCCCTGTGATCCCAGGACTTTCGGACAGAGGGGCTGTAAAGGGAAGCGGGGGCAGAGGGGGGATTTTCGGGGAAGGCAGGACTTGGCACGTATCACTGACACTAGAGGAGATGGGAATCAGTCCTCGCGTCAGGGAAGAGTTGGAAGTAGGTGGGGGTGAGGTGGGACCACTGGTCGTGGTGGAAGTGGTCGATGCTGCTACAGAGTCCAGCTTGAGGGCATCAATGCAGTTGTTGATTATCTGGTTTACCTTGTCAACTTCCATTGCTATGGTTGAAATCTCTGATGCAGATCCTCGGCCATCATCATCAGAATCATCACCTAGATCACTTCCATCATCTCCCCTGAGGTCTTCCTCCCGCAAACCATGCACCAGAGCTCCATCTCTCCCTCTTTCCTCTCCTACCGCAGAGGTCCTAATATCCATGTAGTTGCCTTTAGTGGCCATGGCCTCAGAGAAGGCTGTAGCCATCTTTTCAACTTGAGGAATGGAGGACAGGCGAGAGGAGCTTGTGTTGGCAGAATCATGTCCAAGCATGGCAGAGCTGGAAGAGGACATGCGTAGTTTTCCATGGTGATGCTGATGGTGGCTCTGCTCATGAAGCTTCTGGACAGCTGTGGGGTCATTTGTGACCGCTGCTGCCACCTCTGGCCCATAACGCATTTCCAGAATGGTTTTCTTCACACAGATGGTTTTCTCTTTTTCTTCTTGCCTTCGACGTCTTCGCAAGCAGTAGTAGACGAAGCCAAGAACAATGAGCATTCCAAAGAGGCAGCCGACAATGGTCATGATATAATGGGTGGTTGTGGAAGGTGGGGGCATCATGTTATCGAAGTTAGGAACATGGGTAGAAAAGTATAAACACGTATGGTTGTAACGCTGTGAGTTGCGTATAGAAGCCACACAGAAGGTATAGTTGGTGTTTGGTTTGAGTTTATTGAGTGTTATCATCTCCTTTTTATTCTTCAAGTTCATGACATCTGACACAAAACTATGATTGTACTGCACCAGGATGTACATTTTACTGTATGGTTTTGGAATCTGGATAAGAAGAGACGCAGAGGAAAGAGAAACATGTGTCAGTTTAATGCTGGGGGTCAAGGTGTTGTCAGAAGAGGAGGAAGTTGTGGGCTGATGGTAAGGCCCTAAATGGTCAAACATGTCAGGTCCCATGCCTGAGGCATCAGGATCAGGTGGCAGAGAAGTCATCCCAGGAATCAGAACCCCATCTCGGCACACCGAGGAAAGGATATAGCGAGCACTAAGTCCATGTCCTGCAACAGGACTCAACAATGGGTAGCCAAACAGTTCACGTGGGGTCTCACATTGAAGTCGATCATAGGTGTGTGTGACGTTGTTGAAGGCTTCTAACCAGGTGAGAAAGCTGTAGAGTTCACAGCCACAGTGGAAAGGGTTACCTGCGAGCTCACATCCAATAAGCCTACCCAGTACGGTGAAAGTGGATGGGTCCAGACGAGCAAGCTTGTTGGACGACAAGTCCAGGTTGCTCAGACTCGGGCACTCCCAGAAAGCATTAGTGGCAATGACCTCTATGAGGTTGTGCTGCAAGAAAAGACACTGCATACGACCCAGACCTCGCAACATGCCTTCAGTCAGGTTGGTTAACTTATTATAACCGAGTTGTAGCACCTGTAGATTCGCTTGGCTTGCAAATGCACCATCTTCGATGTAGGAGATCTCATTCTTGGTGAGGTTGAGGTCAGTCAGGTTTGTGAAGCGACTCAGGGAGCTAAAGAAAATAGCTTTGATTTTGTTCTCATTGAGCCGCAAGTCATGGACTGTGTTGTTGATGTGCTGTGGGATCGTCTCATATGGTGGCTGGTTCTGGCTGCAGATGGCCAACCACACATATCCCTTATCTCCCTCAATGAGCCAGCAGTCACTTTTGACCAAATCTGGGGGGCATAAGAGAAGGAAGAAGGAAAGAAAGAGGAGGGTTGTACAGGAAGGAGTTTGGTCGGTCAACCCACTCTTCATGATGGGAGTGGAGAGGGGGTTGGGGGGTGTTTTATAACAAAGGGAAGTGTGTGAACAAGGCTGGATTCTAATGTCAGTTTTTTAGTGAGAATACAGAAAATATTTCAGATCTCCTTTTGGGCTGTCAAAGCTGTCATGGTTTCTAAGAGAGTCCCCATATTTGCTCATATCTGGCATTGCAGTGTTACTGCCTGAGACATTTTTGACACTGAGGTTGACTTCAAAGACAGCTGCCAGAGTCCTTGCTTTCAAATCTGCAGAAAGAAAGAGAATATATATCAGCTTAATCAAAGAAATTGAAAGGTTTATAAAAGATTTTCCATAATGTTTGTAGTGAATATCAAGCATTACAGATTATATAAATCCTGGAGTCAAACAATTAGGACACATGCAATTGTTTATCATTGAACATTGCTAATTAAACCCAATGTTTAATGTATTAAAGATACTGTATCAGATTTTAAGATTTTTACAGAGCAGAAAATATTATATTTCAATCAAACTCTGGAACAAGCAATTCAAATTGATAGCTCAAAACTGATAAAAACACATTTGTTTATTCATCACTATAAAACAGAATATACAGCCACTACAGAAATATGCATCATAAACCTGGGACAAAGAAAATGGCATAATGGAATATGCACAATAATGGAAGCCACTTTAATGACTCTTGTTTATCTAAAATCTTCTAGGTTTATTACGCATTGCTTAAATTAAACATATTTAATTGGCCCATATTTTCATTACAAGCAGCAAATGATAAGCTGGCACAAGTGTGTTCATGCATGAATTTGTGTGTTTGTGTGTGTGTGTGTGTGTGTGTATTCACTTTGCAATGTTCTTTAATCTGAAGCTCCCTATATAAAACCAAGGAAACCCACTTCCATTTGGAACACAGCCCAACAAATCATTCATTAGATGTAAGATCAAATAGTGCCCTCCCCTTGGTTTTCGTTGCCCTAATCATTAGTATTGTAGTAGATGCGCCAACCGAGGGCCTTCCAGAATGGGGCTCATTTGTCTCACCCTGCCACCTATCTGTCAGGCCTCCATATAAAACTTGAGAGTGGATCCTTATATTACAAACATCATTAATCAACCAGCCATGCAAGGGTTCCTGTCCATACTCAGCCTTCCAGCCCCACTGTATGTTGGATAGGAAAATATCTATAGAGAGGGGATTAAAAAGCTTGTGCATTGTGCTAGCCACTGTTCTCTTCTGAATGCATCTGAAATAGAAAGCATTTGAAGATTCAGTCGATTTTGCAGATGTCTCTTACATTTTGTTCATATTTTCTAGTCTTGTGTACCATCAGTAAACTTTCAAGTGACAGTTACAAGACTGCATAAATGGTTTAATCCTAGGATTATATATCATCTTTAAAAAATCTGCAGCAAGTCCACTAACTAAGCCATCCTGACTATGAGGGCCAAGGTCGTTAAACCATCCTTTAACACAGATACTACATCTCAAAATTCCCTCGCCTTTATTTTACCCTACTATCTCCTCATTCTGTCATTTCTTTTAGTTTTACACCCACTGTGACTCATCATTCTGCTATATTATTTTTTACTGTCACCCAATTTATCATTTAAAAGCTTATTTTGGTAACTGTGGACTGAAATCTGCCCTGAGAATAATCAGAGATCATCTGCAATTGTTTTTCGATCATTACCAAATCCTACTGAGATGAATACCAGCAGCGAAATCCAAAATGATACTGAAAAAAAAACTGTGAGAATTTTAATGAAACATGCAATCATAAGTCAATCACATCTCACAGTACTATCCCAGGGAACATTTGCAGTCTGATCATGCCTTGTATCTTGATGCCCCTCCACCTTTTCTCACTCATTCCTCTCACCACCCCCCCCCCCCCCCCCCCCTCTCTTCCTTAGCCCACCAGAGATGTGATCTGATTTGATGCTCCACATAGTGAGACCCAAAGGAAGCTTTAATTAGGGCTGGGGCTAAGGCAAGGAGGTGCATCCCAATGAGAGAGCACTGTGCATGTATGTGTGCGAGACAGAGCGAGAACCTCTTTCAGGCTGAAATAAACAAGGGACTATAACATACCAGCAGAATGGAAATTGCTTGGTTATGTTGTGACCAATACCTTTAAACCATGAGATATTGATTGATTGCACAGAGTGTTTACTCTCCTGTTTTTAATAATTTCCTACAGTTGTCAGAGCAACACATAGATTGGCAACTGGTCTTAACTTGAAAACAGCTCTTGTTATGAGTGCCAATTACTGATTGGTGTCTCTCCAAGAGCATTACCTAATTAGTTATGAGATTCCTCTTAATCTAAATGACATTCATCTGTTTACATTGTAGGTATGCATTTAAATACAGGTACGTACATTTATTTTGACAGTGCCGAAGTATGTTGTTTTTTTCTTTGAGTAAATCCTAGCAGAGCCTGAGTGGTGGTTTGATACATGGATGTGTAAAAAGGCAGTTTAATTTTAAATTTGTGTATTTGGGACCATATTCACCATGGATTCATGTGATATCCCTTGATATATTATCACACTGTTTGCAAGTTTTTGATAATATATGTACTGCGTAGGCATGGAACAACGCACACCATACCATCGTTTTGTATTGTGTGGTGGTGTCGACTAAATCCAAAATCCCTAGAGTACAACAAATATACATTAAAAGACTATTGCTGTCCAATACTTTGCACAAATTGGCAGGCTTACTGTAAGCTTTTGCCTGTTTCCCAAGGCTCTAGTGCAAGCATCTTCCTTTTTTAAAGAATATATGCATTTAAGAAATATGGAGTGAGAAAAAGTGAGGAGGAGGAGAGAAGGAACAAAAATGAGAGCATATTTAAAGCTTTGGCAATAGTTATGCTTCGTGATGCCTATGGTGTTGGTTGGAGTGTATTCTCTAGAATATATAAGATGTGAGGGTTGGGACGAGGGGGGTCAGCTGGGAAATGACACCCTGTAACCCTGCTCTAGTCATGTCCTCATTGCTGCTGACTAATAAAGTACTGAGACCAGCTGTTTTACTGACAGCACACCAACACAAATAATGTCTCCAGTGACAAAGCAGACCAGGTCACTGTGACAGTGTTGACACTGTGATGGAAGGGAGCAGGCTGGGGATACCTTTCTTTCTGATTGTTTCGGAGGCAATGTGTTGTGATGTGTGGCAGTTTGAGGTGATGCGATGCAATGACTCTGTTTACATGCACTTAATGCAAATGGTTTATTGCAGGGTTTTTCCAGAATATGGCTTTCTGAAATGCCATGTAAACAAGAATGCCGGTTTCCTTATGCCGCTTAAGGGATTCAAAGAAAGCAGTTTAACACACCTAGGATTCTCCCAGAGAACGCAGATTATCTGTCCATGTAAACGCATGTTCTCACAGGGTTTTGAATATTTTACATGTGCAAGGTGGCACAGACCGGATAAATAAATCAGCAAACAACATGGCGACATGAAGTCAGCATTTCTGGGGAGATGAGGAGACCTCATTCCTCATGCGGAATTTGATAAAAGAAAACGTCATGGTTACTGTTGTAACCTCAGTTACCCGAGGGAAGGAACAGGATGTTGTGTCGAATGAAGTGACACAAGGGGTCTTCCTGGGATGCCAAACGTACCTCTGAACCTGAGAAAAGGCCAATATCAAGTTGGCAGACAGAATTTGCATGCCCCGCCCCGGACATACGGGTATAAAGGGAAGTGGGGCAGCGAGTGCCAGTCAGGATTTTGCACTGAGGAGCCGAAAATAAGGTAAGGCCATTTACAGTGGTAGGTCTAGTGCTGTGGCAGGAGGGACACAATGTCTCATTCCTTCCCTCGGGGAATGAAGGTTACAACAGTAACCATGACGTTCCCCTTCTGTCACTCACTCAACGTTGTGTCGAATTAAGTGACACAAGGGGTCCCATCTAAAAACGCCACGCACTGACCGTGTTACGTGAACTGTTGAGACAGGTGCAAGCAGGCTACTGCGTGCTAGAGGCAACTGTGTCGGCTGCACGTAGCCCTCTGCAACGCCCCCAAAGAGATGTCACATACATACCTTAGGTTCCCCGCACCCCTGAGGGGGGGTGGCCCACAGGACGAGACCGACTCAACCCTGAGATTGTAAAATCTGGCAAAGGTATTGGGTGTTGCCCAGCCCGCTGCTCTGCAGATGTCTGCTAAGGAGGTGCCATGGGCCAGTGCCCACGAGGATGCCACACTTCTCGTAGGATGTGCTCGAACCCGCAAGGGGTCAGGCACGGCCTGGGTGTGATAAGCTAAGGAAATAGCATCAACGACCCAGTGAGCTAACCTCTGTTTGGAGACGGCGTTCCCTTTCCGCCGTCCGCCGAATTAGACAAAGAGCTGCTCAGAACATCTAGAGTTCTGCGTGTGGTCCAAATAATAAAAATCAAATCAAATCAAATCACTTTATTGTCACACTACTATGTACACAAGTGCAACAGTAGGAGAAAGTCTTGTGTGCAGTTCCGAGCAACATAGCAGTCATGACAGTGGCGAGACATATACCAATTTAGACTAAACAACATATTTACACAACACAATTTACATATCAAATGTACATATAATTACACAACACAGTACTAATATACAATGTACAGTAAACAATACACAAAATATAGAATAAACATACAATAAAAATAAAAAGTAAGAGTATATAAAAATATATATGCAGTAGTTATATTGTGGAGAATATATTTGAAGGTCTAGTGTGAGATAATAAGATGAAGATTTATAAAGTGCAGTGCTGATTGTTGATCGTGAGAGATCAAGTGTTCAAAAGTCTGATTGCTTGGGGGAAGAAGCTGTCATGTAGTTGGCTGATGCGGGTCCTGATGCTGCGATACCGCCTGCCTGATGGAAGCAGTGAGAGCAGCCCATGGCTCGGGTGGCTGGAGTCTCTGATGATCCTCCAAGCTTTTTTTCACACACCGCCTGTTATATATGTCCTGGAGAGAGGGAAGCTCACCTCCGATGATGTTTCTGGCAGTTCGCACCACGCTTTGCAGGTCTTTGCGGTTGTGGGCAGTGCTATTGCCGTAACAGGCGGTGATGCAGCCAGTCAGGATGCTCTCCACAGTACTGGTGTAGAACCGTGTGAGGATGTGGTGGTTCATTCCGAACTTCCTCAGCCGTCTCAGGAAGAAGAGGCGCTGGTGAGCCTTCTTCACAACGGCCTCAGTGTGGATGGACCATGTGAGTTCCTAATTAATGTGGACACCGAGGAACTTAAAACTGCTGACTCTCTCCACTTGTGCTCCATTAATGGTGATGGGGCTGTGTTCTCTGTCTTTCCTCCTGAAGTCCACTACAAGCTTGGTCTTACTGACATTGAGGGAGAGGATGTGCTCCTAACACCAGCATGTCAGAGTGTGCACCTCCTCTCTGTAGGCTGTTTAATCATTGTCAGTGATCAGACCTACCATCGTTGTATTGTTAGCAAACTTAATGATGGCATTGGAGCTATGTGTTGCCACACAGTCATGTGTGTACAGGGAATACAGGAGTGGGCTGAGAACACAGCCCTGCGGGGCTCAAGTGTTGAGGGTCAGTGATGAGGAGATGTTGCTGCCCATTCTAACCACCTGACGTCTGCCTGACAGGAAATCCAGGATCCAGCTGCACAGCGAGCTGTTTAAGCCTAGAGCCCGGAGTTTCTCATCAAGCTCTGAGGTCACTATGGTGTCGAATAGGGCTGGGCTAAACTATTATTTTTTAAACGATTAATCTAGCGATTATTTTTTTGATGCATCGATTAATCTAACGATTCATTTTTTCCAGTCCGATTCGATTTCGATTCGATTATAAAATGTAAAAAAAAAAAAAGTCCTTCTGATGTAGGCTACTGTAACAAGTAGAATTAGGTACTGCGCCTTTAAGATGGAAAGAACTCTGTTACTCCCTCGCTCAGAGTGGGCAGTTGATATGGGAAGAGCGAGCTGTGAACATTGCATGTATGCGTGTAAGCCCGTTTTGTGTTTCTGTTGCTCTTATTCTGTTTTTATTTCTAACCAGTAACGCAGTTGTTGTTAGCTGTGTGTTTTGCAAACTGCCCATGTGTACGTGGGACCGACGACAGCTGATAATAAATCACCACAGTGGAATATCAGTTACGTCTTGTGTGTCTTTGCTTACACCTGAGTACAACCATTTAGGCAAGGTATCCGGCCCCTTTTGATCAAGAGCTTTACACTACATTCATGTTTAGCCTATTTGATGCTATAAATTAACCAAGGAAAAGATGACCGGTTCACGAGCAGCTTTAACTGAGGCAATCTGTCACGACACATTAAAGAGCCACAAAATAGTAGGCCTATTTATGGTTTAATTTTCTTTGACTGACCAAATTTGAAAGTTGAGACTTTATTAAATGTTACCTGCTTGGTCCTGTCTGTCAGCGCGTTATCAGTGTCCTCTATGTATTTTTCACGACATTCATAGCAATAAGCGCATTATTAATAGCTATAAACAAAAACTTTAGGTGTTGACAACATATTATAGCCTACTCCAACATCGAGTGCAAAGTGGGGAGTTGAAAAAAAAACTTACGGTGCTCTATCATCTGCAGCTGCTCCCGGGTGGCGCCTCTTCAGGTGCTGGTGCATTGCTCTGGTGCTAGAATGGAAGGTCATCTCCATTTTGCAAAGACGACATATCACGGAATTGTTTCCTTTTAAATTAAAGAATTCCCATACTTTAGAGGAACGAGTGCGTGCCGCCTTGCAATTCTGATAGTCTGAGGAGCCACTCGTGTTGTTAATACTCTCCGGCACCGCCATCTTTGTTTTGGGTCTGACGAATTGAAGCGAATATTTTGCGTCAACAGGTGGAAGAGAGCAGTGTGTATTGTAGATGCAATGGCATCATCAGTGGAGCAGTTGTTGCGGTAGGCAAACTGCAATGGGTCCAAAGAGGTGGGCAGCACAGAGCAGATGTGATCTCTGATTAACCTCTCAAAACATTTGCTAATGATGGGGGTCAGAGCAACAGGATGCAAGTGATTTTGGCTTGCTTCGGTATAGGCACAATGGTTGACGTTTTGAAGCATGTGAGGACTACAGACAGGGAGAGGGACAGGTTGAAAATGTCCGTAAAAACCACAGCCAGTTGGTTCGTGCACGCTCTGATGACGCGGCCCAGAATGCCGTCTGGACCTGCGGCTTTACGGATGTTCACCTGTCGGAAGGATCGGGTTACATCCACAACAGAGACGGAGAGTGAACCAACCTCTGTAGCATTGCCCGCCAGTGCTCTGTCCACGAGGGCGGTGTTGTTGTCATCGAAAAGAGAATAAAATGTGTTAAGCTCATCCGGGAGAGAGGCAACGGTGTTCACGGTGGAGTTTTTATTCCCTTTATATTCAGTGTTGATGTTAATTCCCTGCCACATACTTCTAGAGACGGTGGTGTTGAACTGTCCTTCAATTTTGTGCCTGTATTGGCATTTGGCTGCACTGATAGAGTTAAGGAGGGCAAAACTGGCTTGTTTACACTCCGCATTCCCGGAATTAAAAGCGGAGGTCCGCGCATGAAAATCGCCGTTAACCCATGGTTTCTGGTTGGGGTAGATCCGTATTGTCCTCTAGATCCGTAACGTCCTCTACGAATTTCCTGATGAAACACGTTACGCTAACAGCATAAACCTCGATGTTGTCATCAGAGGTGGACCGGAACATCTCCCAGTCAATGTGATCAAAACAGTCTTGTAGTGCAGAGTTTGATTGGTCCGACCAGCACTGGATCGTTCTAAGGGTGGGTGCTTCCCGTTTCAGTTTCTGCCTGTAAGCGGGCAGAAGCAGAACGGAAGAGTGGTCTGATTTACCAAATGGTGGGCGGGGGAGGGATTGGTCCCATATCAACAATGGGGGTGGAGCCTCCACTCTCCGCTGGGCGAAACCTGCCGTGACAGCACGTCTGCCGTTGTGTTGTGGTGCCAGGGATGTAAGTGGCACGCAGCGACCTGAGTCACGGCTGACTCCAAAGGAGGAGATGTTGGGCAAGTTGTGACATATGACGAGAGCCCATGCCGCCTTGGTGATTTATGTATGCTACTGTCACAGTGCTGTCTGAACGGATCAAGACGTGCTTACCCCGGATTAGAGGTAGAAACCTCCGTAGGGCAAGAAGTACAGCTAACAACTCTAGGCAGTTTATGTGCCAACGCTGCCGGGGTCCTGTCCAGAGGCCAGCGGCAGCGTGCCCATTGCACACAGCACCCCAACCCTGTCAAGAGATGTCTGTGGTCACCACGACACATCTGGACACCTGCTGCAAGGGGACTCCGGTCCACAGAAAGCAGAGGTCTGTCCAAGGGTTGAAAGTCTGACGGCAAAAAGCGGTGATTGTCACACGGTATGTGCCGTGGTTCGGGACTGTAGCCAGTGCTGAAGCGGTCTCATATGCCCTGCCATCCAAGGTAGTGCGAGCGGATGAGCGTAGGAGTCTGTTCCGGGCAGTAAAAGGTGCCCTCCATGACCGTGTCAGCTTGTCATGCACTTCCGTGAAGAATGGAACTGGGGGTGGGGGGGGGGGGTTGGGGGGGGCGTGGCTATGAGCGCCGCCCTGAAGAATCGAGTAGCCGTGAGGGGGGGTCAGAGGTTTCCAGTCCAGCCTCGCGCTCACGGCAGCCCAGGAAAGCATAGCGAACATCTGCGCATCAGCCTCAGATCAGACGCCGCTCTGACGCTCTCCGATGCAGCGGCGATATCGTCATCCAATTCCAGGGGGCTCAAGGGAGAATGTAGGCTGGCCGCGAGGCAAGCCGCACTCATCCCGAGCTGAGACGGAACCAAGCAAGCGTGCCGGGGGGGCAGGTGGTTCGTGGGGATTTTTCCAGCGATACATTGCCCGTCGTTATCCCCAAATCACCTTCATCGCCAGCCAGGTCGTCCTCAATCCCGTGGGAAGAAGGAACAACGCGAGGGGCGGCTAAAGTGGCTTTCTCTCATGAGAAAAGAAAGCTGCGACCGCAATGTTGCCATGGCTATGTTCTCGCACTGAGAACATGAAACATTCATAAAACGTTGCCTGCGTGTGATCACAGCCCAGGCACGCGAGGCAGCTTTTATGACCGCCAGAAGCTGCCAGGAACTACACAGAGGTGGAAAGACATCTTTAAAAAGACGTGTCCTGAAAAGGACGTTCAACGCATGCTGTGTATTGCTCTTTTATGAGTGGGAACTCAAAACTCTTTTAGAGGAAATAAACTCTTTTTAGAAGGAGAAACACACTTTCAGGCAATGAAAGCACTGTCAAAGCGCCCAGGGGTGTAGACTGCACAGTGTGCAGTGAGAGAAAACACCAGCTGGAAACAGTAGATCCAACAGCAGTGCTTATCGCACTGAGTGAAACAGTGGTGAACATAGCTTGCTGTTGCACAACCGTTCGGCTCCGAGGAAAAATTCTGACTGGCAATCGATGCCCCGCTTCCCTTTATACCCGTATGTCCGGAGCGGGGCATTCAAATTCTGTCTGCCAACTTGACATTGGACATTTCTCAGGTTCAGAGGTATGTTTGGCATCCGAGAAGACCCCTTGTGTCACTTCCTTCGACACTGCGTCGAGAGAGTGACAGAAGGGGAAACGTAGTTAAGTTAGTACCGTCGCTACTTTTAACTATGTACTCCTAAACACTGGTGAGGAAATGTGAGGCAGTTTCAAGCAAGGTGAGGCACTGTGAAGAAATTTGAGGTAGTCTAAAGTAATGTGAGGTAATGTGAGCTGATGCGAATTGGTTTGAAGCAATGTTAGGCTCTGTTAAGGAATGTGAGGCAATTTGAAGCAATACCAGCTAATGCAAATTAGTTTGAAGCAATATGAGGCAGTATCAAGCAACTTGATACACTGTGAGGTAATGTGAGGCAGTTTGAAGCAATGTGATTTGATGTGAAGGGGTTTGAAGAAATGGAATGAGAAGTGAGGCGAAGTAACATTTTGAAAAGTAGTTTCAAGCAGTGGGAAGCATTGTGAGGGGATTTGAGACTGTGTGAGCAGGCGTGATTCGTCAGGTTTGTTTGCCTTTGGTGAGCCAGAGCTCAGCCAATACAGCTTAACATCTGTAGTAGGAGCTATGCCAAGCCTCTAACAAACCCACTGGGAACATATGTTTGTGTAACACACACCTGCTGCTGCAGCCTGACATCATTACTGTACACATACTGTAGATAGGCTTTATAGATTTCACACACATAGCATAAGGTACAGTCTACACACACACACACACACACACACACACACACACACACACACACACACACACACACACTTGTTTAATGAATGGGGGTGATTAATGTTTGTTATCATTTGAAAGAAAATAAATAACTTTTTTCCTATTTTTGCCATTTTTTGAGCTTGACAGTCTTACAGCTTCCATTTTCATTATATAGAAGACAACAACTTAGGCATTCAGCTAAACTTTTCTCTTTTGGTGGTCCAAGGAAGAAAGAAAGTTATACAGGTTTGAAACAACATGAGGGTGCTTAAATGATGACAGAATTCATATTTTTGGGTGAACTACTGCTCCTTTAAAAATAATTTTAATTCGTGGAAAAGCTGTGTGCATACGTATAAATCCAAAACATTATCATTCTTTGTGTGAAATGACAAATAAGAGGGGTGTAGAGGGTTTTCTAGTGTGTTTCTCCTCCAGCCAGCTGTTTAACCTCCATTCGGTATGAAGAATCATCTGCATCTTGGATGAGGTAGATGACAGTAGTATTGTCTGCAAACTTCAGGAGCTTAACAGAGGGGTCATTAGTGGTGCATTCGTTGGTGTACAGGGAGAAGATTAGTGGGGAGAGCACACATCCCTGGGGTGCACCAGTGCTGATGGTAAAGGTGCTGAAAGTGAATTTCCCCAGTCTCACAAGCTGCTGCCTGTCTGTCTGAAAGCTGGTGATCCACTGACAAATAGAGGTGAAAGAGTTGGTTTAATTTAATCCACAGAGAATAGCTGGGATAATTATGTTGAAATCCGAACTGAAGTCAACAAAATGGATCCTTGCATATGTCCCTGGTCTTTCCAGATGTTGCAGGATATGATGCAATCCCATGTTTACTGCATCATCCACAGGCCTTTTTGCTCAATAATCAAATAATATGGGGTCCAAAAAGGGTCCAGTAATGTCCTTCAGGTCAGCCAACACCAGTCTCTCAAATGACTTCATGACCACAGATGTCAGAGTGAAGGGTCTGTAGTCAGTAAGTCCTTTGATCTTGGGTTTCTTTGGGACAGGGATAATGATGGAGCATTTGTAACAGCAGGGAACTTCACATTGCTTTAGTGATCAGTTGAAATTTGTGTGAAGATGGGGGCCAGCTAGTCAGCACAGGCTTTTAAATAGACAGGTGAAATGCCATCTGGAACTGATGCTTTCTTTGTCCTCTGTTTCTGGAAGACTCGGCATACATGCTCTTCACAGATCCTAAGTGCAGGTTGAATAGCGGTTGGTGGTGGTGGTGAGCTTCTCAGAGTAGCTTCTCTTAGCCACTCTAATCTCCTTTGTCAGTGTGTTTTTGGCCTGATTGTACAAGATTTTATCCCCACTTTTGTAAGCATCCTCTTTGGCCTGACGAAGCTGCTTGAGTTTTTCTGTAAAACATGTTTTGTCATTGTTGAACGTTAAATAAGTCCTAGTAGGAATGCACATATCCTCACAGAAACTGATATATGATGTCATAGTATCTGTGTGCTCCTCCAGATTGGTGTCTGCAGCTTCAAAAACACTCCAATCAGGCTCTGCTGCATTGGTCCATCTCTTTACAGTCTTTCTACAGGCTTAGCTGAAGCTTAAGTTTCTGCCTGTAGGTTGGAAGAAGATGAACCAGACACTGATCCCAAATCTGCTCTAGGGACAGAGTGATATGCTTGTTGTGTAGCAGTTATCCAGTATATTCCGTCTCTGGTGGGACATGTAATGTGTCTGTATTTTGGCAGTTCACGGGTGAGATTGGCTTTGTTAAAATCACAGAGAATTATAAGTGAGTGCGGATATTGTTGTTCCTTGTCAGCTAGCTGTTGCAGTGGTGCACTCACACACACTTGTGGAGGAATGTAAACACTCACTAGAATAATCAAGGAAAGCTCCTGCAGCGAGTGGAAAGGCTTACAGTTAATAAAGAGTGCTTCCAAATTAGGACATCACATCTTATTTAAAGTTGTTACACTTTTACACAAACTCTCATTGATGTAAAAGCATGTTCCACCACCTCTTGTTTTCCCTGATAACTCGTGTTGCAATCCGCTCTGAACAGCTGGAAGCCTGGCAGATGTAATGCGCTGTCCAGAATGGCTTCACTTAGCCTGGTTTCTGTGAAGCACAAGGCAGCAGAGTTTGAAAAGGCCTTATTTGTACAGGTGAGGAGAGAAGTAATTTGTACATTTTGTTACTTGGTAGCACTGTTCAAAAGCTGAGCTGTCGGAGCTTGACCAGCACGCCTGCTCGCTTCCCTCACTTGCGTCTCATAGCATGCTTGTAAACACCACTGTTCCTTCAACTAAAATGCCCAGCAAAATGTCAGAATATTCAAAAACTGGGAAAAATTGTCTGGTATGTGCTGCCAAATGTTCAGCAGTACGTCCATGGTAAAACTGATTGAAAAAAAAAAGACTAAACACAGGACAAACAAACAAAAACAGCAAAAGTGGATGTGCAAGTCAAGAAGGAAGTCTGAAGTCTGGAGTCTGAAGGAATATAATTGCATCTTTATGGGTCTAAATTCCTGACGAGAAAGTCTGGTAGTGTGCATGCCCTAAACTACTCTGAATGGGCGCTCAGTCAGGAATATACTTTAATAAGCTCGTGTTCAACTTTACGTAGACGCTGAGCTTTTGCATCAAAATGAAAGTATACCCAGGGCAGACATAAGGCAGACTATAAGTTCAGTCTTTATGTAGAAGACCCTGAGGCTGAACAACATCCTGTGACTCTGAGTTTCTCTCAGTTAACACACATACTTTCTCCAAAGAGACAAAGTGAGGGACAGAGTGAGAAACAGTTGAAGAAAGAGAGCCATAATGTGAGAAAAGCTGCCCATCCTTTGATCTTTGGGTGAGTTTCAGGTTGTGTAAGTGAAGCTCTACCCTCCCATGGGGAGTGTGTTCTGTTCAAGACACAAAAGTGCCAACAACTACACTCTGGTAAACAACACATGACCCTTTTTTCTGCTTTGTCAATAGCACCTCTACTAGAAATGCTCTTGTTGCTTTGTGCTCTCTCACACACACACACATACATGCACCAGGAGCCCCCCTGTAGAAATATGGCACAGAGCTGTCCTCCTCAGCAGGGAGGTCAGTGCCCTTTTATAATTAGAGCAGATTGATCACTGTACATTATGATTTCACATGGTCTACTGCATTATGTATATGTTTGGCCCACTCTTCATTTTACCACCCTCATATTATTCCTAACCTTTATGAATTGCACATATACATGTACAAATATGCTAGACATACATCTTTTTCCTGCATTGCGTCTTGTTGTTCCAGTGTCTTGCCTATTTATTTTTATAGGCTGTTATAATGTAATCTGTTACAAAAAGTACAAAAATTTACATTATGAAAATACTGTATAATGCATCATATTTTGTCATCATGTGAAGAGACTCTGGCTAGCTCAATGTGTGCTCAGAAATCACGTCTCTCTGCTTTTCTTACAGGTTACCATAATTATCTTAACAAGCGTGCAACCCTGTTTTGTCATGGCTGGTTGAACAGTGCATTAGCAAACCCCAATTGGCTTGACCAGAGATGCCATAACCATTGCGTTTTAAAATTGAAAATATTTTTTAAGACACTGTGTTTTGTTCCTTTCCCCTGCGCTCAGTTTAGCTGTTTGAATGGAAGAACGCGTCTGGTGTGTGTGTGCTTCACCAGAGTGTTAAGGTCTCTGCTAAGGACAGAAAGTCACAGTACGCTGTGTTGGAGCTTGATGCTGTGATGATTCAGTGCAATGGAACGCCACATTATGTCTGACTTCTAACTTGGAAACTCGTGCAGAAGTCCTCATCTCCGATTTCGTAGAGATCGAGATGTGTGATTTCAAGCAAACATGACGGCACCCAGGGAGGTTTACAGAGTCAATGACCACATTAACATGCACTTAAGAAAACAGTTTATTCCAGGGTATGCTAGACATACCTAGGTTTCTCCCAGAGAACACAGATTAATGTGGCCATATAAACACATAAGCAACGTTGTAACAGATTTTTGAGGAGTGCGCATATGTTTGAACAGACCGGATAACAAATGTCAAAGGATGGAGCCCAACAACAAGTCAATTCAGTGGAAAAAATTAAACATTTCTGGGAGTACAGTGGGAAAAGCACATACACTATAAATTATACCCATTTATACACACCAATTTAAAATATCGACGGTCCCTCTCATTCACGTATATGCGCTGGTACATTGAGGGAATCCTGGAGTTTTACATAAGAGGGAAACCCCACTATTGCAGCGCAATTCTGCTGCAGGTCATGATGGAAAGTTAAGGAAACAAACACAGCACAACTCTGGAATATCTGGAAATAAAGAAAAGCAACAGAGAATAAAATAGTGAAGTCTACCTCAGACACTGTGTTTATTTACATAAGCGTCGTGTGGAAGTTATGTTACTATGGAGAATGCTGCTTACTGATCAAGCTGCATGAATATGGAAGTAAACAGTATACCACTTATACAGTGCATGTAAACAGGAACTCTGCTTTCTCGCAAGAACACGCTTTCTCACAATAAGCTGCTTTCTGGTGTTCATGTAAACATTAGCTTGTCGCACAGTTATATACAGGCATATGTTTGCATCATTTGATTGATATTTCCTCTCTTTCATATTTGTCCCTCACCTTCTGAAGACCTGGTAAATATTTGTAAATAAATGTAAATATTTGGTTTTATATTTTCTTTTGGGGGCCTAGGTTAAATGATGTTCTTATTCCTTTTGTGGTAAGCTCCACTCCACTACAGTCAATCAAACAATAATTAAAGATGCAAATACAAATCTGAGTATACTTGATTTAATGAGATGTGACAGACAGATGGTGTGTGGAGCGATAGAGGCAGTTTGAGCGATTATGCGCACACTCAGTTTTACACACTCCAATATGCACACTCTCCACGTGCTCTCAATATCTCATCAGTCACTGATCCCAGTGCAAGTTCATGAGAATCCCGATTTAAATCAGAGTGAAAAAATCTAAACGTGAATAGAAAATATATGTAGATATAGCAATACACAATAAGTAATATATATATATATATATATATATATATATATATATATATATATATATATATATATATATATATATATATAAATAAAAATATGTTATATACAGATGCAAGGGAATGTATGGCAGATGAGGTAGGGTATGTTGGATAAATATCACTACCACTGTAACAAGTTCGAGGAATGAGGCAGGAGGAGACGGCAAATCCAACTCAAAGTTGATTTTACTCTTCACACAAAAATGCGTTCATTTGACCGTGTAACGGTAAAGCTTCATATAAACACTCAAACACTATATTTAGTGGAACTGGTAGCTGCCAACACACTCAAAGCTTCAGCTGGGCTCTAACTCTGGGGTCTGGCCCCTTTTATATCCCCCATCTCTCACTGTGAACAAAGAAACAGCAATTACCAGCAATTAATCTCAGGTGAAAACCCTTACCGCTTCCTCTCTCCCCAGACGAACGCTTGACCACGCCCTCGCCTCCACAACCACTAATAACAGCAATGACATTTTAATGTTCACTAAAACCGTATGCCAAAGACAACAAATCACAGATACTGATTTCTCACTGAAGCAGTTTTGAAGCTTGTAATGGATATAGCTCTCTTATTTTTTTTAAATATCTCTCCTTTGTGTGATGCTCTCATGGTGTTTGTGGGTTGCCAATGTGTCACAATGATCTTTAAGGGAATATATTCATAACAAAAATATTCATAACTTTTTTAATTCAAATAAATGTTAGCATGGTATAATTTATGTAAATTGGATGAAATTCTACAGTGTGGGGCAAGAAGCATATAACTTGTAAAAGTGTGGCACAGGGCACTTAAAAAATTAATTGCAGTAATCGGATCAGTTTCATTCGATCACAGTGTTATAATATTGGAAATAGTATTAGCCTAAAATGTTCTGATTGGTGCACCACTAGTGTGAATGTAGTCACACACACAAACACAGATTTCCTTGTCTGCTCTGAGTATTCATCTAATCATGAAAGGTTTTTCTGTTTAAGATGCAGTTCAGGACGTCTCAAGTCTGCCTTCTTAATTTGAGCTCTGCTATACTGCTACAGGCAGAGGAAACTGACTCTCTACTAAATCTGAGGCTTGGCTGAGTGATGCTTTCTGGTGTCATCAAAAAAGGCCTGATTCATCTCTTCAGGCTAAGCTGTGCTTCTTTAGTTATGAAGTGACAGAGACTTTTAGATTGCCCATCTGTGGCTGGAGTCGACATCCTTGGCTAACCAAGCACATACACGCACACACAAAAACAGCATGCACGTGCAGCACTTCTGAGACAACTAAGCACTAAACCATGCCATCTTGGACAGTGGGGTGTTGTTTATGGAACAGCCGCCCATGTTGAGCAGACAGCCCAATCTATGGAGAGGGTGGGCGTAGCAGGGTAATCCAGAAGCTAGAGATCGGACTAGGGCAGCACTCACAACCCCATGGGAGAGCAGGAAGTGAGTGGATAAGGATAATAATTGAGGTCTACGTGTCCCATCATGCCTCGCTAAAGGATGAGACCATGTGTCCCAGTTCCCAGTCTCTCATGTGTCCTCAGATGACTAATGTCTCAAATTCTGCATTTAAACCACACCAGAGAGTATTTAGCATACAATTCTGCCCTTCACCTACACTCCATGACACATATGTTATACATTCCTGCTAGGGTTGAGAACCCAGTATGGGTTCATTTTTTGAACCACTTCCATTAAAAAAAAAAGAAAAAAGAATACCATTAACAGTTAACATGCATTCTAACCGGACAGAACAAAGTAGAATATTCTAAGAGTCGAGTGTAGATTAAGTGTCAATCTACACTCAAAAAAGGGTTTGTGCAGGTTGTTCAGTTTACTTAAAAGCAACACAATTCTTCTTTGAATCTTGATTTCATTGCTTTCTATCCAATTCAATTTGTAAAATGTAAGTTCACTTAATCATTTGAGTGGAGACTACATAATTACTTTTTGTAGCATTGATGAAACTGGGCATGGGATTTCCATGTCCACGCATGCTTTGCATGGGACTGGATGGGGTGATCAAATGTTGAAATTAAGTGTTATTTTATGCATTTTTGAGCAAAACGAGAATATGAGAAGATTTGCTAATGACGAATGTTCTGTTATATTGGTATTTAAAAAGAGTGTCTTGTTAGGCTGGAGTTTTGGGGGTTACTATTGGTTGAGGATGGATATTCACTTTCAAGTGATGTTTGATTCGAGTGCTGCTAAGCTCCATAAGCCGTTGCTATCAAATTGACAGTGTAGAAGTTTCACTGTCCTTCCTCTTGCTCACCTGGCATATACTGTTGATTAATAAAATGAATTTTGTTGGACCAACAAAAGAAAGTTTATTCAATTAAACATTATTAAACTGAGGATGACTAACCTAATGAAGTTAAAGTTAAAACTCTAGAACACTGATTTGACCTAATTTACCTAAATTATGTTGGCTCCTTGAAAATAACTTGAATATTTAAAATTTTATGAAATTTGCAAATTTAAATTGCTTGAAAAACATTCTCAGATTTAATAATTAAGGGTACAGTGTTTACAGCAATACCATTTTAATCCGATTCTTGAATGAATGACTAATGAACCTCTTTAAATAATAAAAAATGCTTATGAATCTGTCTTACTAAACTGCAAGATTCAACTTGAAATTAACCAAGAACTGTGAGCCTCGTCTGGTTTCTGACTGGCTGTTTATATTACTATATAGTTAAAGATACACATTTTGAGCTCTGTTGTAATAAGTGATATTCTACAAACGTAACTCTGCTTGTTATTAACTAAATGAATGCTTTTTTTAACTCAACAACAGTAAATGCAATAATAATTGTAAAATAAAGTGTGTTTTTTTTATACAAACATTTCTTCTTAAAAAGTACTAAGAAAAATTGCACATGGAATCGTTTAGAAACTGGAATCATTAAATGTTACGATTTCCTGCCCTCTACATTTACAATCACACAAGGAATAGCCCTTTACCCAGTTACTCACAGCTCTCTGTTTGCTAGGCAGTATTTTCTTTATTTTTTATGAACTGATATAATCCAGAAGCAGTGTAACTCATACCAAAGTAGTTTGGCTTACATAATGTTTCCCCAAGTGCCAGAGGGTGAGACTGACACAAATTTTCACAATTCAAAATTCACAAACCCTTATCCAGGACAGAGAGTTCAACTAGATGTACTTATGAATAGCAATACACTATTAATATTGACTCTCTGCTGCAAATTCATGATTTGAATGTTTTAAATTCTTGCTCTTGTCTGAGCTGTGGCCTAGGGGATATTACATGTGCTTTGACAAACTCAGCCATAATGCTCATGTGGGCAGCGTTAGTCCAATTTGAGTCATTTTCCAATTCCATTTACGGTCAATAAAAGTGACAAAAAAAAGGGCAAAAAATAATTAATACAATTTTTCATCAATGCCTTTGTCTGAGAAACCTGCTCACCATACCAAACCTTTTTTCTAAACTCTTGGCAATGTAGTACAGCAACACACACTGCCAAAACCTTTAATATAGCATACTCTTGTGCCAGTAAGTACATGAATGCTCTCCAGATTCTCTTTCTATACTACATAGAAAACAAACAGCACACGGATGACATACCTATCTTCTGACTGTCTTTCATTTTATGTTCCAGCTCTTCTTTTGTCAATGTTATGGCAACACTGCAGTGATATCTCAGAGCTCTGACTCAAAGCACATACTTTAAATGAGAAGATGAACATTAAGCTGAATAAATGAGAGTGAAAGAGAGATTATTCCCTCAGCAGTAACTATGATATGGTATTGTTGATATTAGTAATGGAATCCTTCGCTCTTTTCAGCCACGAAAAATTAACTCTGCTTGTGAAGTTGCACAAATATGAGCACCTGCGCTGAGATCAGCATCGTGGACAAAAACACATTTAGAACTTTATTAGGCAAGAATACAGAGAAATTCTAGAAATTATTAGGTTATTAGGAAAATGATATCATAAGAAAATAAAATGTATAAAGGTAACTTTAAACAAATGTAGATACTTTATTGAACACAAATACTGTTTAAACAATAGTTCACCCTAAAATAAAAATCCTGTCATTATTTATGGCCCACCATGTCCTTCAAACCTGTATGATTTTTTCATCATTGATACACAAATTATGAGTGAATAACTACATAAATTTCAGTCTTTTTCTCACATGCTTTCAGAGGACTTGGAATATAATGCACAAGTCTTTTATGATTAGTTTGTGTCCTTTTTGAAGCTTGAAAGCTTAAGTCCCCCTTTCTGAGAATTTCTCCTTTTGTGTTCCATGAAAGACATTTGTAGGTTTCAATCCACGTATTGTATGCGCATTTTGGGATATTGAATAACAACTGCTAGATCTTCCAAAATGTGCATAAAAAAAGCATATACACTCGCTAGACTAACACTTTTTTAAGTACAAATGAATAAACTATGATAAACTATGATGGAAACACATTTACCAAATAAACTCAAATTTATTCAAAACTTGAATTCATTAGGAATACCAGATGCGCATCACAAAAGTCATGTGACTGGATAATTAATTCACAAATGGACTAACTAGAGGACCAGTCATTACATCTGAAATGTTGTTCGGGCCATCCTGAAATCAAAGCCTGCAAAGATTTTGCAGAGCAAATAAGTTGAATACAAACTTGAACTGTGCTAAAGAGCAGGTTTTATTGACACTTTTGAAAAATATATTATATATATGCACTGCAAAGACATAAGGAAGGAGGAAAGCACACACAAATTGCTCCCAGAACTGTGTGACGTGCTGTCACTCCCAGACATGATACAAGTTCTACTAGAGTGTTTTTTTCTCTGTGCTCTAAACCGCAAGAATATTATTAATAAAAGAGTCACAGTTTCTCCAGAAGTGACGATTTTGTTCTTTTGAACACATGGGATAGAAACGTGGCTTAATTTGCATGTAGTTTTTTCACATATATTAAATTCACAACTTGGATGGAAACATAGTAAGTCATACAAGTTTGGTACGACATAAGGGTGAATAAATAATGACAGACTTTACATTTTTGAGTGAACTATTCTTATAATCTATTAACCTTTGTGCGTAGGGAGGCTGATGTGAGAATGAGAAGTCCTTGGTCTTCCATTCAGCACAGCTTGTGCTGAGAGCAGCTGCCTGTGTGCATATGTGTGTATGCATGCATGTTCCCTAAGAGCTTACATGTTGTTTTCTCCTAAATCTGCTCATGTGGTTTAGAGTGTGCTCCCACTCATGACTATGTGTGTGTGCTGTGATTGTGTGTACCTGCGTAGTTGTATTGGCTTGTCTTGTTAGCTGTGGAGGGCTATGACAGGGTTAGGACACAGAGCTGCCTGGCTGTCTGAGAGCTCTGCTGCAGGAGAGGAGACTATATGTCATTGTCAGTGAACAGGACAGCCACTCACTGCCTGTTTCTCAAAACCTATCATAAAACCTATGTCTATTCTCTATATAACTCTTCTAGCCAAACAACCAACTAGCCTAACCACACATTGCCATCCAAACAATTACAGTCCCCACAAGCATTACTTAACATACTCTAGAGACTTCATTTAAGACTAAAAGATTGTAACATGTAGCATGTTACTGTACTGTGATTAACTACCGCACCATGATAGTTCATGCTTTGAAATAGTTCCACATACATGACAGTACGTGGATAATTATATATAATATTTAACAGTTAGGCCCTCCATTGTCTTTGAGGGAGGCTTGTCAGAGGAATTGTCTTGTAAGTATATGTCCTGTAATTACATGTACGTATGTAAAAACAGCCACTTGTGAAGTTGCACATAAATGAGCACTTGCATTGAGAACAGCACCATGGATAGCGACACATTTAGAGCTTAACAAAGAATACAGAGGCCCTTCTCTTCCTCTAAACTGTCATATCAACTGCCAGAGAACACTGGTGAGGCATATATGAAAGTTTTGTGGAGGAACCTCATATGTTGCACCATTCATTTTCTCTATAATTTATTCTAATGCAAAATACTCATAGCAATGTATCAAATGCAATATAAGTGACAGAACCGTATGTGCAACTTTGTGCATATTTAGTGGCACTCACTTAAAAATGTATGAATTTTAGCAAAATACTACACCCATCGGTATCTGTAAACAAACGGGGCTAGACCTTTTCTCAAAACTAATTTTAAAATATTTTTTTGTCAACTGGGTGATTTTTTTTTGAATATATGAAGTCAGTTCCTGTCAAGTTCACACTGGTATCCTAGCAGAGTAACCAAATGTGTAGTTCATCGCATTAACTGTGAGCATGTTCTATAAAAAATAAATGCCACTTAGTTTGACTATTTGTTTTCTAATGTAATGCTATTTATGCATTTTTAAGTTTGACTTAAGTGTGTCCAAATACTTTTTGGGGACACTGTCAATAATTTTAGTGTTTAGGTGTCTTCAGAGATAAAGGAATATTCAGGGTTCAATATAATTTAAGCTCAATCGACAGCATTTGTCGCATAATGTTGATTACCACAAAAAATAATTTTGTCCCTTTTTGGAGTGATGGTGGTGTAGTGGTCTAAAGCACATAACTGGTAATCTGGTAATCAGAAGATCATTGGTTTGATCCCCACAGCCACCACCATTGTGTCTTTGAGCAAGACACTTAACTCCAGGTTGCTCCAGGGGGATTGTCCCTGTAATAAGGGCTCTGTAAGACGCTTTGGATAAAAGCATCTGCCAAATGCATAAATGTAAATGTAAAAAGCTAAATATGAAATTACAGTGAGGCACTTACAATAGATGTGAATGGAGCCAATTTTTAGGAGGGTTTAAAGGCAGAAATGTGAAGCTTATAATTCTATAAAAGCACTTACATGAATTATTCTGTTAAAACTCATAATTAAACTCATAATTTAAAATGGTTTAAATCATAGTTTTACAGTTGTTTTATGGTTTGTTGACACGTTGTCGTGGCAACGAAGTTCTAAAATCGGCTAGATAACTTTACACGGAAAAGGTTAGTTAGCAAATTTATTACACTAAAATAATGTTAACACTCATATTGTTTACATCTTGTGGCTATATTTTTGAAACAGTGAGTATTTTAATGTTTATGGATTGGCCCCATTGACAGACATTGTAAGTGACTCACTGGAACCCAGATTTTTTTTAAAGAAAAGGACGGAGAAGTCAAAATACATTTTTGTGGTAATCAACGTTATACCACCAATGCTGTAAATTGAACTTAAATTGTATTGAACCCAGAATATTACTTTAAGTAGAACATTGATGATGTGGCGTTAACCATTTGAGTCATATTGGTTCCTGATTCAGGCCATAAGGACCATAACTGATTAATTTCACTGAAAAGTGCTCTGTAAATTTGTTATCTTAATAACTGCTCTCTCCTGATTACATATGCTCAGAGTGGACTCAGTTCTTGCAGGGAGGAACAAAATGGGAGGATGTTTAAAAAGTCATAAAATAATCGAGAAAATTAATGGAAAGAAGCTGAGAAGCTGCAAGAGAGTAAGATTCCATTATCATTCTTCATGATTATTATTGTTCTTTCTTGCTTTTTTTCATTATTTACTTTGACTCTTCTTCACTCTTTTCAGTCTATTGTCTTGAGCTAATCTGTTTCAGCTTTGGCAATACAAATTAAATTGTGGGAAAGAGAAAGAGCAGTCTGAATGATAGAAGAAGGTGCATAGATCCCCCCTCCCCATCTTCCTCTGCTTTACTAAGTGATTACTGACCAGAATGCTAATGAGGAATGAAGGGGTGAGTCACCGCACTCGTCTACTGAAGCACACAAATATGAGATATCCCACACACTCACTGTAATTCACTCACACACTGTGATTGCTGACAGGTTCTCCCTACACTGCTGAAATATTGGGAAAGCTATGAGAAAGTACAGTATGACGGAACACCAAGCCATTTGTCATGATTCAAGTCAGATTGGTTTGGTTGTAGTCAGTATACTGCAGTGCAGGCACACACAAATATGCCCAAGCACACAAATATACTGTGTTGATGCAGTTTGGGAAAAATAGAATCTGTTGTTTTTTGTGCAAGTGAGATAAGTAAACAGTATTGCTGCATAACTTTAAGCTGTGTGTCATCCACTCAAATTGCAAAACCTAATCATTAAAGGCATAATATTTTGTTTTCTTTCCTTAAAAAGAAACAGGATGCAATAATGCTGTTAAACTGATTGCTATGCTATGAAACTATGAGAAATTATACATATATATATACAGTGGCCCTAAAAAGTATTTGGACACTTTAGTCACATTAAAATTGTTTTATGATTAATGCGATATTGCAATTGTAATATAAATGTTGAATACTATTGCATTAGTAAACATAATATCAAAACAAGCGACATGCAAACAAATGATGCTAGGACTTTTCGAAGAACTAACTTCACTTCTTAATTGCCATTTTTTGCAATTACTTTTAACCATATCAATACTCAAACCAGCCCATTTTTCTCCATTCTGATGGTTGATGTGAACATTAACTGAAGCTCCTGACCCGTATCTGCATTATTTTATGCACTGCTGCCACATGATTGGCTGTTTAGATAATCACATGGATGATTGTTGGTGCCAGATGGGCTGGTTTTAGTATTTCTGTAACTGCTGAACTCCTGGGATTTTCACACACAACAGAGAATGGCCAGACTGGTTTTAATTGACAAAGTCTATGGTAACTCAGATAATCTCTGTACAATTGTGGTGAGAAGAATAGTATCTCTGAATGCTATTCAGAGATGCAGGTTGTTTTGGTGACACAAGGGGGACCTACACAATATTAGGCAGGTGGTTTTAATTTTGTGGCTGAACGGTGTGTGTGTGTATATATATATATATATATATATATATATATATATATATACTGTATATGCAAGTTTATTTAGTGGGATTAAATATATGAAAAATAATGTGTAAAAAAATGAAGACCCTTGCCCTCGCAATAAGGAAAGTTCCTACCACCAGACCAATTCAAGCTTGATTTTTTTGATATTTTGTGAATTTTTGGCAGTAGGGGGCAGTCAGCGCTCCAGCTTTTCAGTCAACACGGCACCTCAAATCAGCAAGCAGGCAGCACAACCTTTCCATAGATGACATGTTCTTGTGCTTTAAGACAGCTGGACAGAGCACAACAGATTGCAGGTATCCCAAATTTTTTTTTGCAGCGTTTCATCTTGACACAGCATCCAAAAAAAGAGCGCTTATGACCATAGACACTAAAAACTAGTTAGACGCGACAAACAAAGTAAGATATTCAACCAAAGTGAGTACATATACCAACTAAAAATGAAGCCCAATAATACAATGATGTTCTATGACATGCAAATAAACTATATTTTTTACTTTTAAGCCACTTTCTGTATTGTCTAGATGCTTAGCAGCTGCCACAATATATGCATATGAAGAAATGTATCTGAATTATAATGTTTAATTTATATTATATCTATAATTATTTTAATAATTGTATCCTAAATTATCTTTTGGGGCCTTTCTCAGTAAATATTGATACATACAATTAATTAAATGCCACATCATGTAATTCGATTTAAGATTTGATTTGATTTACAGCCCTACTCATACTTAACACAGTTATCTTCTAAAAATCCCACTGTTCCCTCTCCACCTGTTTTTTAACATCCCTTCTTTTCTTTTCTCTACAACGCCATCATATTTTTCTGTCGATTGGCTTTATATCTTTAGAACCCTCTTCTTATTCATCCCATGTCTTCATCCATTTCCACTCTTCTATTCTGTCTTCTCCTTTCCCCCTCAAGGCACACAGCATCCTCTGTTAATGATGGCTCTTATTAATTCCCTTTTCCACAGTGTATCAGAAAAGCATTGTTCCAGAGGGAGTACTGAGAGATGTGCTCTGACTTTGATAGATTGCATGCTATTAGTGGGTGGGTCCCAGCATGCTATATCCACCACTGTGGAATGGAAACATACACACGAACCCACAATCACACGCATACACACTGCGACCTGCCACAGAGGGCCAGGCCAACAGCAAACAAGCACAGTGGGGGAATACCTCACTAATCTGTCTGCCACACATCCCAATCCAACTGAGTGCGCACTGAGCTGCCTAATGCAGGCTGACCGTTCCTCACTCAAGTGGATATTTGTATTGTGTGAACAGGCTGGCCAGAATGGTGTATTGAAAACACATGACATTTACTGATGGAAGATACTGGGACAGAACAGAAACCAAACACTCACTTTACTTTGCTAAGTGAACAATGACATTTTGAATGATTTATTTGATTATCTTTACACTTCATATTAAGTGTAAAGCTGATTACATGGCTACTTACCAAATTAATAAATAAATGGACATAAAAAATTTATATGAGTTTCAATTTATTCATTATGTAAGAGGAAAGAGACCGCAGACTGATACAAGAGGCATAAAACTAGCACAGCTATGCAGGAAATCTGTTGCCTCGGACGATGGTGAATTATACACTTTGGTGGTCATTATACAAAAATTACTGACCACAGAATGCAGAGACTGAACAATCAGAATGAACCATTCCAGAGTATCAAAATGTTTTTCCTCGTAAAACTTCTTAAACTGTTCATTACATTTGTTTTTATTTGGCTATAAAACAAATGAAAATGAAAAACAGAAAGTTCATAAGGAAATAACCGTATTTCATAAAGGTGTTTAAAGCTCTCTGAGGAAGAAGAGAATTGCCGTTCAGAGGAACTTAAGGGATCGGGTGCATCGTTGGCCATATGGGTCCAGCAGAACCGCCATGAGGGCAGATTGGAGTCTTGAACAGAGAGAGAGAGAGAGATAAAGTGTGATAGTGAGTGAGAGAGAGAGAGAAAGAAAGAAAAAGAGAGAGTGTGTGTGTGATAATTTTTTTTTAAAAGTATGATTAAAGGAGAGTGAGAGAAAATGATTAAAAAAAGAAGGTGAAAAAGAATGATTAACGACCCCATGAAATTTCCTGACAAACATCGTTTTCTCTCCTCATTTGACGTACAGTATTTCCTATTGAAACAGGGCACTTGGATGAAACATATCTAGGGCTTTCTAAAGTTATATTTTTAGTCCTTATTAGATACAAAACTGGAGAGAGAGAGAGAGACAGAAAACAAAAGAAGAGAAGATATTGGATCGGGAAAGGACCTTGAGTTGGGATTTGAACTCAGGTCACCCATGACGCTACTGCACCACATGTCAGGACTCGGTGCACTGCCCACAAGGCTACAGCTCATCCATTATTTTAAATATTTAATAGACTTTAATTATGTCAAAGCCATGAACCACCCTGTCATAGTGAGGAAAGAATAGGAAGACCTGTATTAGGAACACCTATAAACCTACTTATTAATGCGAATATCTAATCAGCCAATTGTGTGGCAGCAGTGAAATACATAATCAATTTTTTGGTTCCTTTTCTCCAACTCAAAACAAATGGGTGTTTTTTTAACGCTACACTATGTAACTTTTGGCCCTCTAGGGGTTAAAAAATAAAACGGCATGCATCTTGCGGAATGACATTGTTTGTGGTTCGGCTCTGCTCCTCTACATGGATGAATGTGGTTCGAGGCAACGTTGAACACATGACTACAGGATATCTTATCAGCGCGAACGGACAAACAAATAACGAAATAAAAAAGAAAAAGACGGATATCTTAAAACGTGTCATATGAGCAGATAAGTGCCATAACTTATGGTGTTGTTTTGACTTATTGGAAACATGGATGTTTTGAAATAAATGACGTTACAAAAGTTAGGCTAGCAAGTGAAAAGTACTGCACCAATCACAGTATAATTATTGTATTTCACTACACACACACACAGACGTGTGTGTGATTACACAACTATACATAAACCATAGCAAAAAAAATATCTTACCTGAAGGCATCTCTAGGTCGCTTTTAAATCCTTTCAGATTTCGGAGGTCGCCACCTCTGAAAAGCCAAACCGATGTTGATTCGGGTTTTATTACGGACTCTGTCACTTCCCCTTTTGGCTTGTAGACCCTGCTCTGTTCGGGGTTTCTTCATTTTACAAAGTGATTCCCTGGAGGTTTGTCATTTTGAATGATCCATGGTCAAACTTTCAGCTTCTCTGTATATGGATATAATGTCAACACTCACAGGCGAATGACGATTGCATGCTATTTCTCATGAAATCCATCCCGACAGCTCTAAAATATGTATAATATAATATAATTATTATAGGTTTATCAAAGTGTATTTGGGCAAAGTAAATACATAGTTTGGAAGATGGATTTTTGTGGCACTCTCTCATTAATATGATTTAGTTATTTTTTAACAAAAAAGTTACATAGTGTAGCTTTAATTTTTAGAAGAGCACTAGCATACATGTGGTTTTAATGCGCATAGGCTAAAAGTGACAAAACACTTATTTCGATTTCATTAGGTCTTTAAAAGCGAGAGTGAGAGGTTGAGATTAGTGGTGTACGTGTGTGGGTGTAGGACGAGAAGTCTGTAGACAGTATTTTCTGTCTGACTGGAAATGACAGGCAGGGAAATGGTCCTCAACACCCTTAGGCAACACTCACAAATCAGAGTGACAAAGCCGAGGTCAAAGGTTTTGTCAGCCTTATTGGATCAAAGCACGGTGGCAAACCCAAACAAAGTTACAATGAATAAAAGTATAGTGGCATCCTTCAAGAAAAGGAAACGGCAAACACAATTATGCCCTGTGACTGCCTCTCTGTATAGTCATTCTGAGTAATGAGTTTTCAAGTAAATTGCCACCTCCAAAATTCATAACCTTCTTTTTAGAAGGGAAAGCTTCACGTTTGATCGGACAGACCCCTATAAAAATAGTACGCTCAAATACAGTCCAGTTAAAGGCAACTGCAGCATAAATCTGAGCCAAGAGCCCAGTGAAGGGAATTTGAGCTTGATTCAGCTTGTATGGAAACAGATTGGTCTGTGTCGGCTCTTACACATTTCACTGAATTGTTTTGCCACTTTTATTCAGGGGTGATTGTGAAAAACCTGCTAATAAACTAGGGCACTGACTGTCTTCAGGCACTTAGAAGAATAAGAAGATACAAGGGAGAGAGGGGTGGAAAACAGAAAAGTAAAGAGAACAGAGAAGAAACCAAACATGGGGATACAATGAAATTAAAATGTGAACTACATGCAGTTTTTAAAGGGCAGCTTCAGTAACATACAACAAAAGGCCTCTAACGTTTCTTACATTTCCATTGACTAGCTGTCAATTTCTATACACCACTGCATCTTATTAATTTACCACAACCATATACAGTCATTCCCACATTTTATGAAATGTGTCCAAAAGAGTAACTATGATCACTTGGATCATAAAATTAAGCAATATTACTTGAGTAAGAATGGGATTTTGCTTTTATACAACAGTTCTACAAACAAGAAGTTAAAAGGACAGTTCCTGTCATCATTTATTCACCTGTCACATTTATTCTTGTGATGTTCCAAACCTGTATGACGTTCTTTCTTCCATGGAACACAAAAGCAGATGTTAGACACAATGTGAGCCCCAGTCACTATTCACTTTCATTGTATGGAAAAAAGATGCTATTAAAGTGATTGGTGAATGAGGCTAACATTGTGTCTCACATCTTCTTTCGTGTTCCATCGAGACATTCATACAGGTAAATGATCACAGAATTTACATTTGTGGGTGACCTATTCCTTCAATATTAGGCCCTTACCCACTGCAGGAACTAAAGCCCCTTTTCGGCACTTTTACCCAGAATTAGTACTGTACTTTTTGTTGTTTTTCGCACATTAGAGACTATAGTTGCTGATGCTATTGTGTCACGCATGCAAACAATGTCAGAAGAAAAATGGTTGACACTAGAAGAGGTAACTACAGGGTTATTTTTGTGCATGCAAGAGAAAAATTTCGCCTAACATGTGCAGTTCCCCTTAAGAGTTCTCATCTAGAAAGTTACTAAGTAAAGCACCGGTAAAGTACTGGGACTGCCTTGGAGTGGGAGAGATACAGGCAAGCTGCCATTTCTAGATACGGAAAACGCTCACTCACTGACATTTGACCCAGAGTCAAAAGCAAAACCACGTGAGAGAGACTGCATGGCAGCCAGAGAAAATAATAGAGAAATATAAACTTTAGCAAATTAAACTTCAGCATTGATTTGTTTTATATCTATGTATAGTGTATAATAATACATTGGCAATGTACACTTAAGTTTATCTTGCCAATAAAGCTTGACATGAATTTAATTTGCCCATTTGATCCTATAATTTACTGTAAGTCTACTGGATAAATCTATAGGATTTCGCTCAACTTTTAGTTATAGCATGTCCACTGATTTTAT
Source organism: Moxostoma hubbsi (assembly GCA_032164185.1). Lineage (NCBI taxonomy): Eukaryota > Metazoa > Chordata > Actinopteri > Cypriniformes > Catostomidae > Moxostoma > Moxostoma hubbsi. Next base: position 26,839,004 of record JAVLUX010000007.1, on the reverse strand, counting down.
AGCACATAAACATATTCTTTTATCAAAAATGTATAAATGTCAAAATGTTTCAAATGATCCTATCTGCAAAAATTAACATGAACATATTTAAATAATTTAAATAAATGATCACTAACCAATTTCTTGCAAGTTCTTTAAGATAAAATTATTAAGTAAATATATAGAATTTATGATTATATTTGAATGTTTGATTTAACTTATTCACTGAAAACTGTGTGATTCACAGCCCTAATAAAACTGATCTTATATTAACATTTGTCAGATGTGATGGTTTGCTTTTGAAGCTCTTAAGTTTTTGATGATTTGTTTTTATAATTTTCGGCCTCTCCTCTAAGTAGGCCATTGAAGAGTGTGTCAGTGAGAGGACGAGAAAGGAGGGCAGTGTAAAAAGAGTCGATAAAAAGGAAAAGAAGGGAGGCTCTAAGAGGAAGAGCTATAAGAAGAAAAGAGAGCAGATGAGCGATGAGTAACACGACTCATGCTATTTAGCACACACAATGGCATCAGGCTGCTCTGATTGGGATGTTGGCATTATTTGTACACATGAACACGTACACGCTGAATTACAGAAAATCCTGCTTGGATTGCCATGACTGGCCTAGATAAATGAGAATTCATCCTCTGATATCATTGCTGATGATTACAGTAAAAAACAGTAGTCTTTCTGTTGTCCTGATTTAGCCAGCTGAGCACTATTAGTTTTCGATGATCACGTGCGCAAACACTTCTATGTGGACAGGCCTGGTTGGTGGCTATATATGCTTCACATTAACAGGTCTAGATAATGAAATCCAACAACTGTCTTTTATCATGAAACCAAAAGATTACAGATGTGGACTAAAAGAGCAGCAGCTGCTAGATCATAATGAGCTTATGTGTCTCTTGTTCCCTGGTCAAGGAAAGATCAACAGTGGATCTCCATCATCAAAGACAAAAGACACTGTGGCAGGGCGGAGGGCGGGGCAGGGCTGAGATATCTCGGGAGTGAGAAAAAAAATAATAAAACTTACTCGCTGGTTCTCCGATACGCCGTAGCTTGTTCCTCGGCCACTCCTCCACCCTCTACCGAACGGCAGCCGCGCCCCTCCGGGTGGATCTGAGGTATCTCTCCAGCCCCTGGCGGATGGAACACCCCGCCGTGTTTTCGGGGACTCGGAAGGGGTCTCCCCCGCCCCTGGCAGCGGTTTCCTCATTCCAGGCGGTCGGACTCGGAGCCCCTCCCCGCTCGCGTTCGGTGGTCTCTTACCCCGCCGCGTTTCAGCGTCTAGAAGGGGTCTCCTCCGCCCCTGGCAGCGGTATTTCCTCGCTCCAGGTGGTCGGCCAGGAGCCCCTTCTCCCCTCACGGTCGGCGGTTGTTGCTCTGCTTCCAGGCGTCTGGGCTCCTCGTCCCCGGGTGGCTGGATGTTCCTGCTACAGCGTATCTCTCTTCCTTCCTGGGTTTTGGCACCAATGTAACATAATAAAGTGGCTCACGGGCAAGGAAGACGTCAAATTGTCCTGACTGAACTTTAAATGTCAAGTTGCCATGGCTTAAAATCTGCCATCACTGTAACTTTTACCTGTTTTGAATTCAACTCTTAAGAAATGCTTTTGTCAACATAAAATTAGTTCTATGCAGTAGAACTAAGCATAGTTCTATTTTAAACATGGTTTTAAGTTGTTCAATATTATCCACTTTAGCTCATGTTTTCTATTAGATGTCCATGTCTAGAGGTGGTGGTGGCTTAGTGGCTAGAGCACAGGGCTGCTAATCAGAAGGTTGCTGGTTCAAACCCCACGGCCACCACCCTTGTGCCCTTGAGCAAGGCACTTAACTCCAGGTTGCTCCAGGGGGATTGTCCCTGTAATAATTCCCTGTAATAAGGGCTCTGTAAGTTGCTTTGGATAAAAGCGTCTGCCAAATGCGTATATGTCTGAGAGAGCAAAGTGTTTGTTGTCTATTGACGTGACAGGGATACTCATCACATCAACACTCTTGAGACAAAATCTGAGTGTGAGAAAAGGTGCTTTGAGATGGATGGATTGCTTGCGTTGATTAAAGGTGCAAGTTGTTAAAACTTCTTAATAGTAAGTTGATAGGATGATTTCCTTGATTTAAAAATAAATATTTTACAGTATCGGAAAAACAACATTGATTGAAATTTCTATTTGCAGAGATGTTACAGTACCTGAATGGTACTGTGCAGAAGTATGTTTTACGTGCAGAGCGTGAAGGTTAACATGGCATTGTCATCTGCTGGAACAGACAGCTGCATAAGAATAGCAGAGTCGTGTTAAACATCAGGGTCAGCATTTCCTGAGTGACTATAGCAAGTGTGTGTGAAGATGAAACATATTTAAGAATTCTTTGTATTTGTCTAAAATGCAAACTCCTAAGACCTAAGCGACTGTTAAAAGGACCAAATTGTTATGGCCAGACTGAGTCAGAGCATCTCTGAAACAGCAAGGCTGGTGAGGTGCTCCCGGTAAGCAGTGGTGAGTATCTACCGACAGTGGTCAAACCACAGACTGGCGACAGGGTGCTGGGCACCCAAGGCTCATCGATTTGTGAGGGCAATGAAGGCTATACTGTCTGGTATGAACTGACAGAAGGTCTACTTTGGCATAAGTCACCAAAAATGTTAATGATGGTTATGGGAGGAATATGCCAACGCACAGTGCATTGATGCTGCATATGGGGCTGCATAGATGCAGACCATTCAGAGTGCCCATGATGATCCCTGTCCAAAAAAGCAACTACAATATGCATGCGAGCATCAGAACTGGACCATGAAGCAGTGGAAGAAGGTTGCCTGGTTCAATGTGTCCTTTTTCTTTTACATAACATGGATGGCTGTGTATGCGTTTGTTGTTTACCTGGGGAGGTGATGGTGCCAGTATGCATTGTTGGAAGACGACAAGGAGGGATTTTGATATTCTGGGCAATGTTCTGCCTGGAAACCCTGGGTCCAGCCATTCATGAGGACGTCAATTTGACATGTGCCACCTACCTAAACATTGTTGCAGTCTAGGTACAACCCTTCATGGCAATTCCCTGATGGCAGTGGCATCTTTCAGCAGGATAATGCGCCCTGCCACACTGCACACATCGTTTGGGAATAGTTTGAGGAACATGATGAAGAGCTCAAGAAGTTACTCTGGCCTCCAAATTCCCCAGATCTTAATCCGACTGAGAATCTATGGGATGTGCTGTATCTGCGAATTCTTCAAGATACTTGGAACATCCTATCTGCCAGCAACCAAGAGAAACTGAGCCCAGGTGTACCTAGGAGGATTGGTGCTGTTTTGAAGGCAAAGGTGGTCACACCAAACATTGATTTAGCCTTTTGTATGATTACTGGACTTTGTATGATGTTAATTGCTAAATGAAAACTATTTATAGCATTATTTTTGAATACATTCTCACTAAGCAACATTTTTCACAAGTGTCTAAAACGTTTGCACAGTACTCTAATTCTATAAACTTTCATCGGTAAGGATGTCTGCATAGATAGCCTGCAATTGTTATTCGTGAAATGATAAACACACTGGAATTAAACACACTTTTCTCACCTAACTATTTTATTATTATTTTTTACTGACCATGACGTGCCTATGCTCTATGATTTTTCTACTGGACAATGAAGTAAAGCAGAAAGTTCATAACTTGTCCAATAAAGACGAATGAGAAACAAGTGAGAAAATTGTTGCAAAATATCACAGTTTTCAAATGCAATACAGAAACAAATTCCAATATTATTATATAGAAATTTAGAGACCGATATCTAATATAGTATTGCCAGGTCCCTGCTGTTTCCCAACTCAACATGAAATTGTGATAGAAATGCCAATGCCAAAATAAATTTACCTAAATTGTATCATTAAAAAAGAAAAAAATGTAAAAAGGTTTATTAAAATGTTAAATAAATAAATAAATAACAATGTATTTCAAAAGTGAACATTATTAGTAAAAATGGTTAGAAAAGTTATTAGAAAAAAAAAAAATATTGTTTAGCTGACCAAAAAGACTGTGATCCCCTAATACATACATCTTATTCAGCTAATTACACATACAGTATCTTATTTTCCATTTAACACAGACCACACAGACATTGATCTGATGGTAATCAGTGACAAACTGCATGCCTCTACACTGCAGTATATTTAATCACACTTTCTGCCTCCTCTGTGCATGTGAATGTGTATGTGTGTATTCCTGGACTAGGGAATATACCACCCACATGCTATATCTTTTACCATCAGATGAGCTTCTCTTTATCCAGTGGAAGTTCATGCTGGCTAGTGTTTGCCTTTTTAACAGAGTTTTCATATTTATCTCCACAGTTTACACCACATAAAAAAAGAAAAATAAACCAAGCATCACAATTGCTCTCACTGTACCATGCAAACCAGACTGATGACAGCCTCTGTGAAATCCACAGTTAGCTTGGCCAAAACAGAATGTTCTAACCAACAATGCTTAATAACCAGTCTTCCCCCTCACTGCCACCATGGAACTCACCGCTTGAGCCATTAGCAGTGACTGTGGGAAGCCACCATCGTTAAGTTAATGGATTAGGGCTGGGTTGCATAAGATATGGGCATTTGAACACCTTTAGGTATTTATGTTTTACATGTTGTACAAGCGTTAGTTGCAATCTCTGAGTGGCACTGCATATCTGTTAGATAGGGATGGGCGAAACCACATATTTTCTTTTCGATCTGATACAAATAATTAAAGTCCAGTATCGTCAATACCCATACGACACTTCTATTAAATGGATTTATTTGTGATTTATATGTAAAAAGGGTAATTTTAAATATTATTTTAGTCATAATTCAAGTCATTATTATTATTTGTACATTTGTGAGCCTGAACAGAAAATTATTAGACTTCTGTTTTGTTTACTCTTACAAAAATTAACCATGGTTTCACTACAGTAAATAAAGTTTAATCAAGGGAATAGCAGCCATGAGGGACGTGGGGGACACTCTTTAAAAAGGTGATTTGGTCCCCTGCATTTTTTCAAGTTAAACCCATACTGAGTCCAAATTGTGGATCTGTAAACACTATTCTTTGCGTTTTGTTACTTTGGGCTGATTGAGTGACCATCCAGCCAATCATAGGTGAGTTTCATGAACCGAAACAACCCTTACATAAGTCAGTCTAATCAACGTTTCGCCATTCATTTCTACAAAGTTGCTTTCAACAAGATTTTTTCAGATTTTTTTTTTTCGTGATAGGAGAAACAAGTGCACACAGAACATTACAATGAGACACAGAATACAAAACAAGGTAAGCAGACATACTAATAATAGGACATATAACAGTTTGGCGTACATGTGAAAGTGGTAATGTATGTGCAAGGTAGGGGTATGTACAGTTATTGAATTAAATATGTGAATTTACATATGTACATGAGATATGTATTTTCATTACTGCACTACGGGGGAGTCCTGAAGCAGTTTATTTGTTCATGATGTAAATGGCCTGAAGGTAAAAACTGCTCTTGTGCCTGGATGTCCTAGCGTTCAGTGCTCTGTAGCGCCAGCCAGAGGGCAACAGTTCAAAGAGGGAGTGGGCAGGTTGGCACCAATAATCCTCTCAGCAGTCCTGACTTTCCGTTGTAGTTTCCTTTCCTGGCTGAACCAAACCAGGCAGCTATAGATATACACAGGACAGACTCCACGATGGCCGAGTAGAACTGTGTCAGCAGCTCCTATGGCAGGTTGATCTTCCTCAATGACCATGGTGTCATCTGCAAACCTCAGGAGCTTGACAGTGAGGTCTTTTGCAGTGCAGTCATTTGTGTACAGGGAAAAGAGCAGTGGAGAGAGAGCTCATCCCTGAGTGTTAATAGTGAGAAACCCAGATGTTGTTTTCCCCTGTCTCACTAGCTGCAGCCTTTCTGTCAGAAAGCTGGTGATCCATCAACAGATTGGGGTCGGCATGGAGAGCTGGGTCAGTTTGGTTGAGAGAAGATCGGTCATGATGGTGTTGAAGGCTGAACTGAAGTCCACAAATAGGATCCTTGCATAAGTCCCAGGTCTGTTGCAGGATATAATTCAGTCCCATATTGACAGCATCATCCACAGACCGGTTTGCTTGGTAAGCAAACTGAAGGGGGTCCAGCAGGTGTCCAGTGATGTCCTTCAAGTAGGCCAAAACGTACGTATGTCTGTGGTCATAAAGTCTCAAATGACTTTATGACCACAGACATAAGAACGACAGATCTGTAGTCATTAAGCCCTGTGATTTTTTATTTTTTTTGGGGGGGGGGACCAGAATGATGGTGGAGCGTTTGAGGCAGCAGGGAACTTCACACTGGTCCAATGATCTGTTGAATATCTGTGTGAAGATGGGGACCAGTTGGTCAGCGCAGACTTTCAGACAGGCCTGAAGCTTTCCAAGGCTTTTGTTTCCAAAAGACTCAGCACATATCCTCCTCACAGATCATTAGAGCAGATTTAGTAGCAGGAGGGGGGCGGAAGGGGGTTCCAGGAGGTGTTGGTGTGTGAAGTAAAGATCAGAGTGGGGAGGGGTGTGAGGCTTGGCTTTTCAAACCTGCAGTAAAACGTATTCAGTTCATCAGCCAATAGTTGACTCTACAGAGCAAGGGGAGGTGTCTTGTACTTGGTGATGCTTTTCAGGCCTTTCCAAACAGAAGCAGGATGCAAAAGCACAGAGTAAAAAATGTAACTGTGCACATGCATAATTTTCATTACTGTCATTGACTAAATGTCTCTTTATTCAAGGGCCAGCGTGTGCTCAGTCTTTTATTGCACTGTAAGTGTTGGGATTGTTCGAGCCACCTACTCACAGCTGTGTCCACCCCCCCTAAACACACACACACACACTTTTAAAATGACTGCTACGCCCCTGAGTTTAACCATGGTATTTATTTAAACCATAGTTACCACACAATTAACCATGGTTACTACTACTACAATATTCCTGTTTTAAAGCCATGGTTTCAGCCCCCCCCCCCCCAAAAAAAAACAAAACACACACAAATAAACATACAAACATAGTTACTACAATATTACTTTTGTTTAAACCATGGTTAACTATTTTTTTAATGACTTATTAACAACAATTACACACTAACTCATTATAAGAAATGTCACTTTTAGATATGTTGTTATTTTAGGGTTAAGTGTTAGGGATAATCACAATTTATGTTTAATCTACTGACGACCTTGGCATCTCTCATGTGCTCGCATTGTCATTTCCTGAGTACGGGAACCTGTCAAAGCCAAACATGTTTGGAGTTATGCAAATGGGAAAAACAAGTGAGCCCAGAGCGCTTTTTGTGCACAATGCATGTTATTAGCAAACTGAACCAAAGGATGCAAACAAACATACTCAGTCCAACACCTGAGTTGGGCCAAAATGGGCCAAAAATTCCACGAACCACGCTCAGACCCCTGAAACGAACCAAGTGTGAAAGCACCAACAGGGACAGAGAGATAGAGAGAGAGTGAGAGAGCGAGAGAGAGAGAGAGAGAGAGAGAGAGAGAGAGAGAGAGAGAGAGAGAGAGAGAGAGAGGAGGCAGAAGAAAGTGAGTGCAGAAAGGAAGGCAATAGTTTCCTGTGGACGGGGGTGGAGAGATTGCTGTTAGCTGCTGTGCGATAAAACACACACCTCAGAGGGATAAACCTCACTTAATCTCCTCGCCTGCCATTTTTCAATTACAGGAAGGTGCAGCCAGGTAGGTGGGGGAGAGGAGAAGGATGGATTACAAGGATATTCTGGCTCTTAGATTAAAGTGGAAAGAAAAGAAAAAAAACACTCAAACTGAAGCTCCCTGCATGGGGGGAATCAATGGGTAAGTGTGTGAGTCAAAGACATTTGTTTGGCCCACACTCACATGCTCTAGAAGTGTCTCCATCATAGTGCATCTGATCTGGGGAATGTGCCAGCAAAAGGTAGGTAAAACACTGATAACAAAGGATATAGTAGCTAACAAACTATTTGGCAGGGTTAAGAACCACAGATCTGAGGCAATAACTGATGTCAGGGGCATATGTATTCAGGCTCTCACACAAACACACACAAATACACACTCAGTATGCAAGTACAAATGCCTACTGCGCGAGGATGTTTGTTAGTGATCTCCTGTGGTTTAGACAGCTGTAAAATTATATGTATGTGTTTATAGTGGTCATACATTAAATTTTTTAATACACATGCATATTGTCATGAAGAGAGTTGTGTATGGTTTTATTCATTATGAATATTTCCATCAGGCAAATTCCAACAGCGGAAAGGATTTGAGCAAGTGAGTTTCGGCCCTGTAAAGTTAAATATAGCATGGACAAATTAGCATCACCCAATTGTTAAAATGGATTCATCAAGCTTTAGATGGGTTTAAACTAGGAATGGGCATTTCGAATAAATTTGTCAAGTACACATACAAACATAAAAAAAAAACAAGTTATCGATTACTTGAAATGTAGAATTTAAGTTCAACCTTTAACTTTTTAACCTGTTTTTCTTATGAAAAAATTTATAACAACATTATAAATTCTAAATTATTTAACAACAATATCTAGATAAAAAAAATAATAATTTGCAGTCACACATAGTAGTTAGAAACATACTTTCCAAATCTTCTGAAGCAATACAATCACTTGGCAGAATTGTCTTTTTGGGAGAACTAGTGGCAAGATTTAGGTAAGCAGTTTCAATGATGCCCATGACAGGCAAAGGCATGATGGAAAATTAAATTGCAATATTCGAGTAATGTTTTTACTCGTATAATATTTAAAGCTGAAGGAGTATTCGATTTATCGATTACATGTGCACATCCGTAATTTAAACACAAGTATCTCTGTCCCTCTTTGGATTTAAATTAGTGGTGGACCGCTATGGAGTTTTTAAATGGCCGAAATATTGCCGATGTATATGAAAACCGCAAGAAGCTAGTGGGCTTTTGAGGTAGTGGGTGTATATTTTGTGTGAGTCAGACAAGGATGTGTGCCTCTGCGAGTGTAGATGCATGTATTCATGAGTGTGATCGTTTGTGTGAGAGAGGGCACAAAGCACAGCTTGAGGGCTTCCAAAAGCAGAGCTGGATATTAAAGAGCACTCAATCCTCTGGTCACATTCACAAGAGCATTTATTTGATTTATAACTGAGAATAACTCTCCATATCTCACTCTAATGCTCTCACTCTCTCTCTCCTTCTTTGTATCTGTCTCTCTGTCATTCAGCATCTGGACTCCCTATTCCCTCTACATGCTCACACTGATCTCTATCTGTATGTACGATTCTCTGCTTACCAAGGATTTATCATACACTCACATACACACAAATGCACAAACACACAGATTAGAAGAACACAGATCTTTTGTGTGAAAGGTTGAGGAGGAGGACTAAGTTGAATTCTCTGGCATGGACTGTACTAAACTAATTTCACGTGTTCATGTTACTGGGTGTTTACATAGGTAATTAGAGATTAATAATAATCACCTACATGTATTTGCTGTGTAATTATTTTGTAGAGCTGGTTGTACTTTAAGATTTTCTTGTTATTACTAAAGTAATAAATAATGGTAACATGTAATATGTGTAACACGGACACTGTAAAATGAAGTGTCAACCTAATTTCATTTAACATGCAGAAATGAAGAAGTAAAGTGTGCATGTGTTTGTTCTATTGTACATTGTGGGATCCAAAACCAGGAATAACTCTTAATAATGGTACGGACCAGCCAATGGTCTTCACATGGCAAAGCTTAATAACTAACTAAATAATTTCTTAAAAATGTAAACATGCAGAAAGATTTGAGGGTTAGGTGTAGGGATTCGGGTTGGGGAATAAAAAATATAATTGGCTCAACAACAACAAAAAAAGAGTTGTTAATGGAATGTTCCACATCCACAATTAGTTTATTGCAATTATAACTGGCTTATATAAAACAGAAGTCTATGGAATATCACCCTTTAGATAGCTAAGTAAACGTTGAGTGAGTGTGCGTGCTGTGAGTACCCTAGTGAAAAAAAGTAGACTTTATTGTATTTTAAACCAAAATTGTGCGATCTTTGAATATATGAGTTTTTGAAAATTGTAATTGTTGCTGACATTTTCGAAGACATAGCTCCCATAACTAACTAACTACTCAAAATGTTCAAGACGTGCTGTTGGGCATTTCCATGTCATTCTACTAAAAAGTAAATTTATCAAAAATCAATTTCCAACCAAAACTTGAGGAATGTATGGGCCATTGAGAAATCTATGGACAATTTGATTTGAGGGGAAACGTAAGTTGTTCAAGAAAGTGATCCGTGATGCACAAAATTTCAAAAATGTCCCCTAATGCTGGCCAAAAAGCATCAAATGGCAATTACCTATCACATGGATGCCATTTATTTTTCAAGCCAAGAGTACAAAGGACAGAGTGTGTAGTTCACTTGTCACAGCCTTTCCTGACAATGTTCAAGAATATCTGCAGCTGCAGAGTCCTAATTGTTGTGCCCCACTCGTTTCATCCAGTGTTTACATTGATGGCATTAAGTACTGCCCAGACATGGTGGTTTCAGTTGGATGTTGTTCAGGTTTGCCCAAGTTCATGCGGATTGAGAAAATCTTGGCAATCAACACTGCCATAATGTTCCTCTGCAAACCACAGACTGCATGGTTGAGCATTTGCTCTTTTATGAGTTGTGCAGTTTGCATTCACTGCAAGTTGTTCAGCCTTCTCTAATAAATGACTCCTTCCCTTTGGCAGCTTATAATATCTTTTTTTCTTTGTTTGGTAATATTAGTGTGCCATGTCGATGACACTTCACGTTATTGTGCATGACAGTGACATCTTGGAGAAGTGGCCAGCACTTTTCACAGAATGCCAGGATTTTTTTCCTCACATATTTTTGCTTAGGTCTTTGCAGAATCAATCGCATATCTGGGGAGAAAAGAGGAAATCAGGGAAGAACACTTGATGAAATGATGCATCATGTTGACTCAAGGTATTCCTTTGTGATTATTGTCATCTTTAAATCATGATTTGGCTATGATTGTTACCCTCACGTCTACCTGTCTCTACTTTTTCGTAGTCATCTGATCATATGTTTGCACTGCAGTACTTCAGGGTCTTCCAATCCTCCTGTGGAATGACCCAGAGGAATTTTTCAGGATGAGCTTCGTAAGTATTTTTATCGCTGTTTATATTTTTTAAATTGTCAATTTGCTTTATTAAATGATATTACAGATTAGGTTATGAAAAAGGTTTGGGTGTACTTTTACAGTCGATACAGTATGTGTCTCTTGTGAAACAATTCTGATTTGTGATATTGGTGATTTAAATTCGTTATATTGATGCAATAAAATATACTATAAATTCAATTCTGTGTTCTTAAAGGGATAGTTCACCCAAAAATTATCCCAAAATTTACTTACCCTCAAGCCATCCTAGGTGTATATGACTTTCTTTTTTCAGCCAAACACAAACACTGTCTCTTCCCAGCTTTATAATGGGAGTGAATGGTACCTTCAATTTTGAAGCCCAAAAAAGCACATCCATCCATCAAAAAAATCATCCATACAGCTATGCGACCATTTTTAGTCGCAGTTTGGAGCCCTGCACAATGATGATGATTTATCGACTTTATAGACATTACATTTTTATCGTCTGTTAATGCTGAACTTCTGTAAAGCTGCTTTGAAACGATGTGTGTTGTGAAAGGCGCTATACAAATAAAATTGACTTGACTTGACTTGACAGCTCCAGGGGGTTATTAAGGACTTCTAAAGCGAAGCGATGCATTTTTGAAAGAAAAATATCCATATTTATAACTTTTTGAACTATAATCACTGGCTTCCGGTCATGGCCATCCACATGTTCACTGGCTTCCTCTATCCGCTGCGCTTTCGCGTTTGTCACTTATCACTAGAGCTTACGCTACGCCTAATATGTGGTTCCTACCACGCCCTTCAGAGATCAGGTAGCGAACCTGCAAGCGCTGCCCCGGGAGGAGGCAGACCCAGCCCCCTCACTGCTGCCTACCTGGAATGCACTCAGAGCTTCAGGCGCTCTGAGCAGCTCTTTGCCTGCTTTGGGGGACAGCAGAAATGGAACGCTGTCTCCAAACAGAGGTAGTCCCACTGGGTAGGAGGACGCCATTCTGTTGGCATATCACACCTAGGCCGTGCAACCCCCCCCTACGGGTTCGAGCCCACTCTACCAGGAGTGTGGCATCCTCATGGGCACTGGCTAGGGGCACCTCCCTAGCAGACATTTGAAGAGCTGCGGGCTGGGCAACACCTAACACCTTTGCAAGATTTTACAATCTCAGGGTTGAGTCAGTCTCGTCCCGTGTTTTCTCAGGTCCGAGCCGGTAGAACTCGGTACACGTCGACGGTCTTACCGGGTGAATCGCTTGTGTCCAGTGCCCTTTCCCTCTGCTGAGGTAAAAAAGTGCGCCTTCTTTCCCAGGAGACACTTTAGGCCCTTGGTTGATTCCTCCCTAGCCCTCTTGGGTCCGCAGTTCAGTGGAGAAACTTGCCTACCTAGTCCACTACGGGTACCACAGGCTTTTTGGGGGCATTGGGGAAGGGTACGTGCAGTCTGAAACACAGTTGGTCGCTTGTGCACGTGAAATACCTGCCCGCTCCTGTGTCAGCAGTACATGTTCACGGCTCAGCGCATGCCGTGATTTGAAGTGGACCCCTACTGTCGCTTCTTCGACACGACGTCTCGTTCCCTCCATCAGGGAACGGAGGTTACATACGTAACCGAGACGTTACCTTTCACTCCCATTATAAAGCTTGCAAGAGCCGAGATATTTGTTTAATATACCTCTGATTGTGTTTGGCTGAAATAAGAAAGAAATATACACCTAGGATGGCTTGAGGGTGAATACATTATGGGATAATTTAAATTTTTGGGTGAACTAACCCTTTAATAATTCAGAACAATGTCAAAGTACAATAAAGTATTCCACTTAACTTGTGATTTTTCCAAGTCTTCTGAAGACATGCAGTATGATACAGTAAACTAGAAAACAAAGTTTATAGTTGTATTTTTTTAAGTATTATAGTTCACCCAGGTCGGCACGGTGGTGCAGCGGTTAGCACTGTCGCCTCAAGAAGTTTAAGTTCAAGTTTAAGAATCTTTCCAAAGACACATGCAGGTTTTTCCAAATTGTAAAGGCTTTCTTTTTAAATAAAAACTTTTTTGGAGTTTGCACAGTGCCTGTTCTGCAAATGGTCTATACCTTGTTTTAGGTCCAGATATTATGTTATCATGCAGTAGAGTGCTGTAAGAGGTCTTAAGTCTTGAGAACAGATTGTTTTAAAGGCATAGTTTTTTTATAGTGTTGTTCTTAAAGAGTTTCAGCTGTTTATTACACAAATAAACAGTTGAGAATTTCAAACTTTTTAAGTGCGTTATTTGAACTCGAAAAATGATGTTCAGTTTACTTAAAGAGAATGTGGAAACCGATTGTACGTAGTATTTTAAGTGTACACAACTTAAAGTGATACAGTAAACTCATGGTGAGATTAGTGGTATTTCAGATGTAAAGTGAGTGAATTGTATTAATTTTAAGTTAATTGACTTACTAATAAATAATTTGTAATGTTATAGTAGGCTAATTAACAAAAAACAAGCAAGTAAAGTTAACTAGAAATGTACTATTAAGTTTAATAACAAGTTGACATTACTTGCATAGGAACATTAATATAACTTCATTTTAGCAAGTAAGTTTGCTTTGCAAAAATAAGGCAATCTGTTTCCTTAATTTTGTCAAATTTTACAGTGTATGCAGGTAAAACATTTAAAATACTGTCTTGTGTAAGTTGATGTAATGTTTAAAGTATATTGTACAAAGTATATAAGTATAGCTAAGTAATAACAGTTTGTTATTGAAGACAAAGTGTGCAATTTGTAGCATTTGGAATAAGCCAAAGGTGTTACTGAGCATATACGTTTTACTCAAATATAATACTCTTATGGTATATTGTTTGTATGTTTCGAAGACACTCGCAATTAATTTGTAATGTACTTGTAACACAAATAAAGTACACTTTAATATCAATCATGTAATTACCCTACACTGGCATATACTTAAGCATACTTAATTTAGTCTTGCATCAAGTATACTTAGCATATTTTTTCTTCACCAAGGTAGTGTTGGGTAAGTTATTAAAAATAAGTAATCCACTTCAAATGACTAATACTTTCCTAAAAATTTAATGGTGGTTGCCAGAGCATTGCTATGCAGTTGCAAAGGTGTTTTGAGAGGGCTTTTTGAATGTTCCTTTGCGGTTGCCAGGGTGTTGCTAGGTGGTTGCCAGAGAATTGCTATGCAGTTCCAAAGGTGTTCTGGGTTGTTACTATGACGTTGGTGGTTATCAGTTTATTGCTTTTCAGTTGTAAAGGTGTTTTGAGGGGTTTTTAATGTGTTCCTTTGCGGTTGTTAGGGTGTTACTAGGTGGTTGCAAGAGCATTGCTATGCAGTTGCAAAGGTGTTTTGATTAGTTTTTTAGTGTGTTCTTTTGCAGTTGCTAGGCTGTTACTAGGTGGTTGCCAGTTTATTGCTATGCAGTTGCAAAGGTGTTCTGGGTGGTTACTATGGCATTGGTGGTTGCCAGTTTATTGCTATTCAGTTGCAAAGGTGTTTTGAGTTGTTTTTCACGTGTTCCTTTGCAGTTGTTAAGGTGTTGCTAGGTGGTTGACAGAGCATTGCTATGCAGTTGCAAAGATGTTTTGATTGGTTTTTACCGTGTTCCCTTGTAGTTGCTAGGTGGTTGCCAAATATTGCTATGCAGTTCTGAAGGTGTTCTGGGTGGTTACTTTGGCATTGCTAGGTGGTTGCCAGTTTGTTGCTATTTAGCTGCAAAGGTGTTTTGAGTGCTTTTTAGTGTGTTTCTTAGCAGTTGCTAGGAGGTTGCCAGTTTATTGCTATTCTGTTGCAAAGGTGTTTTGAGTGGTTTTTAGCGTGTTCCTTTGTGGTTGCTAGGGTGTTTCTTGGTGGTCGCCAGAGCATTGCTATGCAGTTACAAAGGTATCTGGTTGGTTACTATGGCATTGCTAGGTGGCTGATGGAGCATTGCTATGCAGTTACAAAAGTGTTTTGAGTGGTTTTGAGTGTGTTCCTTTGCGGTTGCTAGGCTGTTGCTAGGTGGTTACCAGTTTGTTGCTATTCAGTTGCAAAGGTGTTCTGGGTTGTTATAAGGCATTGTTAGGTGGTTGCCAGTTTATTGCTATTCAGTTGCAAAGGTGTTTTGAGTGGTGTGGCAGGGCGGAGGGTGGAGCCGGGTCATGATTCCACACACCCAGGCCCTAATTAGGCTGATTAAGCCCGAGAGGGATAAAGGCATCTGGAAACGGCAGTATGAGAGAGAGAGAGAGAGAGAGAGAGAGAGAGTGTGTGTGTGAGTGAATGAGTGAATGAGTGGGTGAGTGAGTGGGTGAGTGAGTGAGTGAGAGTGAGAGAGTTACAGGCAGCTGCCTGACACCTGTGTGTGTGTGTGTGTGTGTGTGTGCGTGTGTGTGTCTTGTTGGTTCAGTTCTTGATTAAAATATCATTTATATTGTCTAGCCGGTTCTCGACGACTCCTTTTCATTGAACTGTGCTACAAGTGGTTTTTAGCACATTCCTTTGCTAGGTTGTTTCTAAGTGGTTCCAAGAGCATTGCTATGCACTTACAAAGGTGTTCTTGGTGGTTACTATGGCATTGCTAGGTGGTTGCCAGTTTATTGCTATTCAGTTGCAAAGGTGTTTTGAGTGCTTTTTAGCGTGCTCCTTTGCAGTTGCTAGGGTGTTACTTGGTGGTTGCCAGAGCATTGCTATGCACTTACAAAGGTGTTCTGGGTGGTTGCTTTTGCATTGCTAGGTGGTTGATGGAGCATTGCTACGTAATTGCAAAAGTGTTTTGAGTCATTTATAGTGTGTTCCTTTGTGGTTGCTAGATGGTTTTCAGAGTATTGCTATATAGTTGTAAAGATGTGGTTATCAGCATGTTGCTTTATGGTTGTTAGGATGTTACTAGGTGGTTGCTTACAGGCTCATTTTAAAAGAGACTGCTTCCAAGTTTTAATGATATTCTTGTCCCTTCATATGGCTCGGGTCCAATCTTTAATGTACGTCCATGTTAATTTTTCACCAATTTTATGGTCTGCCTGACAAAAATCGTCCTCTCTCCATTATGTCATCCAGTTTGAGGTATATCATTCCCATCTATAACACAAATGGTGCAAGACGAGTTACTGTTCACATGACGTTTAATATGTAGTGACTGGCGTTCAAATAGCGTAATTATGAGCAATAGAAATAGTGATGGTTGCATAACAGGCTTCAGCAGAAGATGGCTATAGGACAAGCAGATATACCTTGTGAGTCTGTAATACTATTCACATGTGAAAATAATATCGAGAGGGTAAAGACTGCGGCAATGTTACTTGCTAATATAATGATCATAAGCCACCCATTTTCCTAAGACATTTCAGGAGCTGAGCAAAGACATTGTTTTAGAGATGAATTATAGATCAAAATGTTTTTTTTGTGTGTGTGTGTGACTTTAATCCCCTCTGCCTCTCTCTCTCCTGATCCCTACTGCTGACCAAGAGTGTTGTGGCATTAATGAGGCCAGAGACAGCAGATGAAAAAGATGATCATGTTCAGAGTTTGTTTCTGACGTGTGAGGAATCATTAAAGCAGAGTGTCGATGAGGGAGTCTTTGACAAGCTGCCACTGATCACAGGACAGGAGACTATTTCTTTCTCACTCTCTCTCTTTTCTAACCTCTTCTCTCTTCTCCCTCCCTTTCTCTTTTCTTTCTTCTGCACAGATTCATGTGGGTGAGGTTTTACATATGAAGCATTTGCGCAGTACAACACGTAATATTATAGCAATACTTGGCAATCCTGTACTGTTATGCAACTGCATACTTAAAGGTGAAGTGTGTGATTTTTTTTGGGATGTTAAAATACATTCTTGTATCCCAGCTAAACATGCAGAGACAATAATAAGTAAGCATTTTGTGACACTAGTGATGCAGAAATGACACACTTCTGGCTTTCAGCCAAAGAAGTGCAAATAAACTACATTTATACAGTTAATATTTGGTATTGACAACTGTATTTACTCTCAGGTGTGACTAGAAATTGTCTTTCAACAGCAGCGGATCGAATACTATCTGTATGATCAGGTAAATGAAGCAAATACCCTTCTCTAATTCGCAATTGCCTTGAGTAAAGGCTGTAAATATCAAGACATTGTATTGCATCTTTAAGCATTTTTGTTTTTGACTTTCTGGCATTTCATCCACTATCCACTTGTATGTGATCAAAAAAATGTCCTGTATTTAATTTTTTTTTTTTGGTCCAATTCAGTTTTGTTTTGATTATTTCTTGTATTCCTTCCTCCACCCAAACACTTAACAATACCTTTTTATTTCTCTCTGACATGCACTATTTTCTGCCATGTTGTAAACAGCTTATATAATAATAGTGTAAATGTATTTAGGTTGACAGGAGTTTTTCTTGTGTTTATGCTATACTAACAGTGATGTGACAAATAACTACTTGTCATCTGTAGTTTTGTTCATACCAACAAATGATACCAACCAAATTCTCTCTCAACATTCAGTTGTGAATCCCATAATCAAACTGAATTATAACTGAACATAACCAATGCTGTGTCCGAATATGCATACTTCCCTACTATATAGTATGCCAAAAACAGTATGCTAATGGGGTAACAGTAAGTGAAATACACCTGGATGACCTACTTACAAAGAGGACTGACAACCATGGAGCTGTTATGTGAAGGCAATTCTTACCTGTAATGGAGCATACAATCAACAATGAATGGAGTACTATAAGGAGTGGTCTGTCACAGTTTCTGATCCAGGGCCCGTGTTTTAATAATAGCCGTGTGTTTACACAGACACACATGCTAATATTCTCCATTAACATTGTACAGCTAAATGTACAGCGGATGATTTACACACGCATATGGCTTGTTCTCTCCTGTTGCTACTAAACATATACTGTATTTAATTAGTTCACTACCCAAGCCAGACAAGCAGAAGGGGAGCCATTTTAACGGCTTTATTCATACAATCACATTTCAGGGTGAGCTACACATACTGCAAAACTGAGACTCAATTGAGATGGACAGAAACTGACAACATGGTTCCTCCATATTCAGTAAAGGCATAATACTTTAAGAGCCCATTAAATGGTTGACGAGTGCAGTTTGAGGTCCTGTGTTGAAACTTACTTATTTCCAAATTACTTTCATCAATATTTTTGGTCCATTTGCAAGTAAGCAAGTTGGTATTTAGAATTAAAAGGAAAAATTCACTCAAAAATTATAGTTCTCTCATCATTTACTCACCCTTATGTCATCTCAAGCCCAAAAAGGCACTAGGAAGTGTAATCAATCTTGAAATCATGATTGCCAAAGAGACTACTGATGTCAAAATTTATAGTGAAATAAGCAAACTGGTCTCATAGTGAAAATGTCAATTTGTCAGGAAAATAAAGACTGTTATTTTAAATGTGTTAACATTTTAAATTTAAATCTGCTTTAAAGTTTATTTAGACCTCTTGTAGGAAATGTACTAGTATATTGAAGCCACACAGCCAACATGCATGGACTAAACTCAATTATGATTTCATGGGTCTTTACATCTATCATCATATGATTACAATGGAATCTACAGGATATGTCTTACATGTCAAAGGAAACTGAATGGAAACTACTTTTAAAGGGATATATAGAAGAATCTTGTGTCTGTTTGGAAATATTAGCTGTCATAAAGATGCCGGAGTGAGTGATGTGAGTTCAGATCTCAGTGAACAGTATGAAATGGCAAATTTGTAGCCCAAAACCGGGCCTGAACTTGTGAAATGGAGCACTTGAGATGGAGAAACACAAGCTGACTTTCCATAGCTGAGGTGGTAATTAATATCAGGGTCTGGGGAGTGTGTGCTGGTGTTTCATTAAGCTTCAAACTCTATAGTGATTACTGACTGCCCTCTCTGACTTGAGTTCTCTTTATGAAGAGAAGGACCAGAGAGCTTTTCTGCTTATTAATGGAGTGCATATGGGGCCTATATAGCAAAGCAAGAGTGAAGATTGGTCACTGCATGACGCTGTTGTTTCCCAGGGCACAACTGTGAGCTGGACTGAAATACAGTCCAGCATTTGTGTAGTCCCTACTGCTCTCATAACATCCTCTTGTACATGCCCTCACTCCTTGACAAATGAATGTATTAGGCAAACATGGGCTGACTAATGCTTTGGTAAACCTGTGGACCACTGAGTCAAAACACAAGTGAATTTGATGAGTCAGTGAATGTTGAACTGTCTTTACACAGCGAATTATGGAAAATAAAAGAACTGCTAAATGGCACACTTTCTCCTTCACAGTGATAATATTAGAGGATAATAAAGATATTATCATAACACTTACCTTATTTTAGTTTCCTACATTATTTAACATGAACTAAGAATGCACATTACTTTTACAACATTAGTCTTGATTAATGTTAATTTCAACATATACTAATACATTTTTTATATTTGAAGCTGTATATGTTGACATTAGTCAATGCATTATGAACTAACATGAACTAACAATGAACAATTGTATTCTTGTATACATTAAAATTAACAATAAAAATATATTGTTCATTGCTAGTTCAAGATACCTAATGCATTTAGTAATGTTAATAAATTCAACCTTATTGTAAAGTGTTACCAGTTTCACTGATTCACGTTATTCAATCCAGAGGTGTAGGAATAATCTGAAAAGCGGGGGACACATTATGAGTATGAACTAGATGACTATTTACTGTCATGTAAATACATTTTCTTATTGAGTCAGATTTATTTTGTGTAATTTACTTTCATGCAGATATTGCATGGTACTGTATATTGTCATGTCATTTGTCTGCTTGGATGTATGTTACATGTTGTAATGTAGATTCCAGAAGCAATATAGCTGGGTATCAATATAGATTTCCCAATTTGATCCAATTCTTATTTACAAGCTCTCAGTTTGATTCATTTCCGATTTCATTACAATCTGAATATATTCTGATTAATTTGGGTATAGTTCAATTACAATGTCTGTTTTGCTTACTTATGAATGAAATCCTCTCTCAGCTAATGCTGTAAATTATACAGGGAACCTTCTAACTTGGTAAATTGGCAGGGCCCAAACTATGCAGTCCAATTGCTATTTACCTGACAAGTACTATAATCAACACAAACAAAAGTGAAGTAAACTTTAAAGTAAATGTTCATTCTTGTGAGTAGAGTAGAGGCTTCTACTGGGTCTTAAAGCCATTATTTTATGTAACCGGCTACAATTTCAGTTCGCGACAGCCAAAAGTCAGTTATGATGGTTGCTATGATTCACTTGAAAGTCCA
Organism: Moxostoma hubbsi; assembly: GCA_032164185.1. Classification (NCBI taxonomy): domain Eukaryota; kingdom Metazoa; phylum Chordata; class Actinopteri; order Cypriniformes; family Catostomidae; genus Moxostoma; species Moxostoma hubbsi. The sequence continues at coordinate 26,818,632 of JAVLUX010000007.1, read as the reverse complement.
TTATTTATTTTTCTTTGTTACTCATAATTTACTATTCTACATTACGTTTTACAAATACTTTCCTGTTTAGAATTAAAAAGGTTTGCGGCCAAGAATCATAATTTGAACTCTGATCTTTTCAACATTGCTTTCACAATCATGTATGACATCAAACAGCATGAGTCATAACCTAGAAAGCCCCGCTGTAACTGTGACCTCACCTCACTCTTGTAATTCAGTGCATGCTGTTTGTGATTATATGGAGGTATGGAGATGTTTATCTAGTATGTTATTTCAAATGTATTACAATCATTATGACCAGTAATGTGTGTTATATGGAAAGCATGCTACACAGAGAAAGATATATAGAGGATGTGAATGTGTGTGTGTGTGTGTTTATCACTTTGTGGGGACCACATAAGGATATGTTTGATGTTGTGAGGACAATTTATGTCCCCATGAGGAAAACAGCTTATAAATCATACTAAATGTTTTTTTTTTTTTGAAAATGCAGTGTGTGTGTGTGTGTGTGTGTGTGTGTTTGTGTAAGAGAGTGAGAGAGAGAGAGATGGAAAGAGAATAAAAGAGGGAGGTAGATTATCTAAAAGAATCTTCTAATGCTGATGCAGACTACCTAATGTGTATGCCTACACAAACTAAACAGGTTTGCCAAGTCTTACATTTGCAACTTAAAAGATTTAAATAGTGATCTCATTACTTTGTGTACCGTCTGATTCTCTCTCTCTCCCTCTCTATCTCTCTATCTCTCTCTCTCTCTCTCTCTCTCTCTCTCTCTCTCTCTCTCTCTCTCTCTTACACACACACACACACACACACACACACACACACACACACACACACACACACACACACACACAAGATTTCAGGTCATAGCACACTTGTACATTTTCTGAAGCTTTCTGTCTATGTGCAGAAAAACACTCAGCCATCACCTAATTACAATGATTTATGCTTCACCAATTTATACAGTGAACAAATAAAAAATGGTTCATGTGTTACTGTAAAAAGAGGCCAAGATATCTTAATGCAAACAATTGTCCCCATGTTCTCATTAAACAAAGAATAAAATGTGATTTCAAGAGACCCAAGGCAGAGAGAGTGAAAAAGAGAGATATAGACTGAGATGGAAGGGAGATTGAGATGGGGCTGGCCACAAGCAGCCGTAAACAGCTTGGCAAAGCATGAAATATGCATCCCAGATGAATGCAGACATCCTGAGGCATGAACAACCATACCCTCCCCTCCTCAGCTCATTTCCACAGACGGCTTTGGTGCTTTTCTTGCTTTTTTCCTATTTTCCCATGATTTCAGCATTGTTTTTCTGTTGTTTTTGGATTATTTTGCAAGCACCGCTGATCTGATTATAGTAAATATAGGTCAGCTTCAATAATCTCACAGCTCACTAGAAAAAAGAGACCTCCGTGTGATGTCTCCACATCATATATGTCTATAATATAATCTTTTAATAAAGACAGTTAACATTTCCAGTCTGATCTCATGGATAGAAAATATAACATTTGATGGGAATAATGTGATGTTCATAAATCTTTATTGCAAAACTAGATGTATACTGTTGCTCTATAAAGGCTTAATGCATTAAACGTCATAAAGCTGACACTGTACTGGCTTTCTGATATCACTCACTCCTCCGCTTTTGCAGATCTCTCTCGCTGTCATGTGATAGGCATTTCTGTGCCATGTTCTTGCAGTCAGATGCATCCCAGAGACCCCCTTCTGATCTGTCGCTCATACATCCTCCATATTGCTCAAGCTCACGCTAACGCTAACGCTTCGCTATTTCCATCTTCAACATTTTTGACAAAAAAATCCTATACCTCTCCATACTTCCAGTTCGAAAAAAGTCTGATGTTGGCTCCTTCCATATTCATCATCTTTTTTTTCCTGTTTCTTGCTATCTTTTTCATGTGTGAGGTCTAAAGGAGCTGGTCTGAATGCTTGGACTGCCTGATGTTGATGGATTTGGCACTTGATTTTAACATAAAACTAAATGCATACTTTTAGAACATAACCATAAGATTATAGGCTCAAAGCAGAAGGGAGCTATCAAAATTGTGCTTGAGTCAATTAACAAGGCAATTAACCTCAGGTGGTTTTTCAGGATTCAAAATTACTTTGGAGAAAAGCATCTGCTAAAAAAATGACTATTTCCTAAAAGTTTGCTTTGTGTTTGTAGTTTTACTAAAACAGGGGTAAATCTATCAATAATGAAAATAATGCTTTTTATCCACGTTTGGTGTATCCTTCCATGTTTGTCTAGCTTTTGGAGCATTGTTGTTAAAAGATCTGGGCTGTGTTTCCCAATAACGATTGATCTTAGCAGTTAAGAGCGTTTTCTACTAGCAATTTTATGAACATTCATTATTTCATTTACATGTGTTTCCCAAAACTGCACTTAACATAAACGTGCGAGGACGTGCTTTAAGTGCTACTTAAGTTGTTGTCCATGTGAAAGTGCTGAAATGTGACCATATAGTGCTGCTTGTCATTGCATCTTCATTATATTTGTGCATAACTTTACAATTTGTTATTTACCTGGCTAAAAAAAAAACATTTAACCTAATTAACTGCATATTTACATATTGTTTTTACAAAAACTTTGTGCAGAACAATCTTTTTCTTTTACAGAATCTGCTTTGCATTTGTAATATTTTGTTTTCACAAATTTCTCTCGATATAAAAGCTTCCAGAATTACTGAAGACAGTGGAGGCCCTGTGCATGATCCTGCTAATTATAAGCATTCATTTAATATTACGAGATTCACTGTGTTCTCATGCAACACAGAATAAGAAGACGTTTGGAGGATGTGTTTTAGGGACATTTAATAATAAAGTGGAGGTCTGCTCTTTACTCCCAAATGTGATAACGGTGACAGTAATGCTGCATGTGAGGTGCTACACAACTTGCAGTGCTGGCGAGAGCACCTTTGGGTGTCAGAGAGGAAGAGGAGACAAGGATAAAAGCATCTGCCAAATGAATAAATGTAAATGTAGGATGATGAGCAAATATATACCTATGATTTTCATGCACAGCAGCAAGTTAATTACTTTTTTCTTCTTTTTCTAATATGAATTTATACAGTTGTCTGCATAAATCATGCCACAACTTTGTTACCAACTTGCCCAGCTAGTCCACACAAATAACTTTATTTGCTTACTAATTAATCTATTTATTCATTTAGGATAAATAGATTTAGCCTAGGATCTTATGTATTAATTACTAATTATTATTATTAGACTTGAATGTTAAAATAAAAATTAATTTCATTATGTAATTTTGATGCCTGTATATTTTACGGTGCATTAATGTATTATTAAATAATAAACTTGATATATTAACCTTTTGAAACTGTCAAAATTGTTCTTTTATCTTTATGTTTAGTGGATCGTGATTCAAAACATGGATATATTGTGATGTTTTCCTCGCTTGTTTCTCACTCATCTGCTTTTTCATTTTACTCAAACAAGGGCAAATGAGTACAGACAAAACAGCAGAAAGCATCACCCAGCATCGGCTGATTCTCTCATTGAGGTTCAGGCCAACTGCAGCAGTAATAGGACAAAGATGACCTCCTGACCATCAGCACACCCATACAGTCAGATTAGACTCTCTGAGAAGAACGGCACAGCCGCATGGTGCTCATGCCGTCACCACAACAGCATGAAAGAGCTCTACCTTACACAAGGGCCTGAAATACAATAAACAAAGAACTGAAAACAAGGAACTCATCATGCCACACAGACCATTTACCTCACCAGAAACATCTTCATATGCTTGTATACTTGACTGGCATTCACACAAACACAAAAACATGCAGTAGTCTGTTGGAGACTTCTTATTAGTTCAAATCATACATACCTAATTAAATCAAGATTGCAGCCAATTATACAAGAAACCTAATGACAGAATTCATTTCAGAATTCATTTAATTTCAAAGAGCACAATAATGAAGGAATGAAAGAGTGGGAGAGAAATAAATATACAGAAATAAAAAAGGTCTAAAAAGGAAGAAAAAAAATATTTTTTAAATGTAGAGAAACAAATAGTCTACTGTTTAGAAAACACAGATACTGTAAAGAATCCTTTGCTGTTTTTTTAGAAAACAGATACTGTTTAGTAAACACCGATGCTCAAGTCAAAACACAGAAACTACTGTATTTAGAAAACACAGATACTGTTTAGAAAACACAGAAAAATTCACTTCTAATATCACTTCCTCTCTGCCCTGATCTTGCGCTTCATGCAGTGCAGAACTCAGCGGTGTCTTAGCACCATTATTTAAAGAAGAGTGCTCAACGCGCTCCACTTCTGAAGGGAGGAGGACGGCTGAATCTCAAGCCGCATACTAAAACATCAGTTCACAGAGCTGCACTTGGGAGGCTGAGGATGGGAGTGTTTGAAATATAGTGAGCGCTTCCAGAGATTTCTGAGGCAGAAAATGAAACAGATGGCAAAAACTCAAACAGAGGGCCTGTTTTTTCCCAGCTGTTTTCTCTCACTTGCTTTACTTTTTTAAATGTGAAGTGGTAACTATGTTCTCTCTCCAAAACTGTGTTATCTTTTCTTTCTGAATGTTTCCATCCTCCCTTTATCCCTATCTTTGTTTTCTTTCAACTTGTTCTACCTTGAATAATTTTTAGCTATCCTTTTGTTACCTTCAAATCAGTGGGTCCGAAAAAAATAAACAAATTAAAAAATAAACTATTAAATAGCACCTGCCACACAGAGCAGCTATTTGCACTCCAGTAGTCAGGAGGAAACACAGAAATTACAATCAAACTGTGTCTTCAAATGTCGCTGCAATGGAGTAGTGTTTTATGATGGCGAGGATGTGCTTTTTCCATGCGGACGACCCGGGTTCGACCTGGGTGTCTCCACTCTTAATATTTGTCTTTAATAATACTTATAATAATAAATCAAATGAATATACATTTTTGAAAGAAAGGTTTGATCAGGGTAAAATTAACCATGGTTTTACCATGATAATTTTAATGCAGTTAAGCATGGTATTACCACAGTAATAGGGTGTTAATACAGTAACCATGTTTCATTTTGTGGTTACTAAGATTTGACCACAAAATACTATGTTGATGCTATGGTTACTGCAGTAAAACCATAGTTAATTTTTGTAAGGGAAGATTAGGGTTAAGTTTAGTGTTGGTGTTGGTATAGGTCAGAGCTATTCATCTGGTGGCCCGCGAGCCAAATCTGGCCTATTTAAAAATTTCAATGACCTGCATGAGGTTGTCAGTTGTCTTAGGGGCCGTTCGCACTGTTTTTCAAATGCTTTCCTATGTAAACTTGTGCTTTACGGGTATTGCACCATGTCAGCAGTGCCATGTTTTTTAGACTCTTTCAGAGGTTGCTGTACAGACAATTATTATTCATCATTTTGATGGAATGGGAAGATTAAAGGAAAAATTTGGAGAAACAGAAAAGTTCTGTTCATTAATTTGATCAAGTATGCAGCTATGGACCAATTTTGAAAGCACTTTTTAGATTTCAGTTTTGTTTGTTTTTTCAGAATTTTCTGCTTGAATTTTTTTCTCATGATGAACACATGTTTGATTTATATAGTAAAAAAATACAATAGACCTACTATAACATGATATCTACTAGTAGCTTTATGTTAAAATATTCTTGGCCCACATGCCCTGAAGACTTTTTCCATCTAGCCCACTTGTCAATGAAGTTGAATAGCCCTAGTGCAGTGTGTCTGTGGACTCTAAATAAACACAACAATCACACTACAGTGATTCCTTATACTCTTATGTTAGTATTTAATTAGGAGTGCAAATAGTTTCTGCCAGTATTTGCACATAGCTCTTTGTTATTAGAGTAAAGAAGATGTTTTTGTTGCTATTTTCATTTAATGTAAATAGCATTTGCCAAAAAAAAAAAAAAAAAAAAAAAAAACATGTGACACAAAACTCCACACAAATCATATAGTCAATCTATGCACCATTGACCACTTTAATTTTGTAGATGATTTTTAAAATTTCATTTCTAATCTTGATATTAATTTCTAGTATCTTGATGTTACATTTTTGCCATTTCAGTTTTGACATCTCTGAAATTAGATTCAGGGCCTTATTTTAAGAGTACAACACAATGCCTGAAGTCATAAATGTAAAGTCAATGGGTATGGCTATAAAGTTTTATCATGCAAGCATGCGCTAAGTCTAGGTGAAAGTAGGTTTGGTGAAATCAAGTGTGCAACGTGCAAACAGGCTGGACCAAGTGCAATGTAATTCTGAGCTTCTTCTCAGGTTATTCCAGCACCTGCGTCCTATTATACAGTCCATTCTCTCAAGCACCAACCATTTAAACAAAAACAGCACATTCGTAAGAAGTTGTTAGTGTAAATGGATTGTATGCAATGAATTAAAAGAATAGAAATATGGACTTACGTTCTTTTGTGCATTGACATTATATGCATGGAAAATGCGATTCTCGTCAAAATGTGGATGTATGTACCTTTAAATGATAGAGAATTTAAGTATTATTCCACTATATTTTCAGAGTTTGGACACATACTGATAAAATCTCCAAACTGCAAATCAGAAACTGACGTGGTATTGAATTGTCTTTGCGCAATGACCAAACTCTTAGCAAAATAGCAAACTGCACTTTTTGCCACTTCATTTACAGCCAATACACACACAGTTTGCGCACCTACACCCATGCCCACTTACACTTTGTGCACGCATGAAAATTGCACTTAGAATAAGGGCTCTCACGAAACTTTTATAAGATGTTGCACATGGTCATAGTGCTTTGCGGATCGCGTAGCAGACGCTCAGAGACTTGATAAAACCAAATAAAAGGAAAATTCTGTTATCATTTACTCACCCTCATGTTATTCAAACCTGCATGACATCCGTGGAACCCAAAATGAGATGTTAGGCAGTTTCAAATACATCAACTTTTATAATATTCATTTAAAGAACCCTATGAAGATCTTTGAGTCCCTTTGACCTTCTATTCTCTAGCGTTCTGTCATCACGATTCAATTACAAACCCTCCCCTCTTTGCCTGCCTGTCACCAACCATGTGGAGCAGCTGAGAATGTGAATTTATTTAGACTCACCTCGCAAGATATGTGTGTGTGTGTGCACTTCATTTTTCCTTCATTTGCCATGCATCTCTAAGGAGCTTTTGTGCAGTGACTTTCGGCCCAACAACCTACAACATGCATATCAGTGTGTCTAACATCGTTCACGATGGCATCAATCACAGTGGAAACTGCTGTTCACACTGTCTGTCACACTGATACACCATCAATAAAGACTCTCTGGAGAGATCTCACCATGTTTGTTATATGTCCATTTACATTTCAAAAAGAGATGCAATGGATTGAATTACTAAATTGTAACTTTCCTTTCCAACAAATCTGTATAATTTATTTTGTTATTTTCTATCATTTAAGTATGTTGTTTTGCTATGTTGTTTGTTCATGGCATGCAACTAAGCTGCAAATGCTTTGGCAATAATAATGTACAATTATCTGTCCTGCCAACAAAACACATAAAAACTCTCTACCTTTCACAATGGAAAAAATTGAAGTAGCAGTATTGTGTGTGTGTGTGTGTGTGTGTGTGTGTGTGTGTGTGTGTGTTTGTGGAATATAATAACTACCTCCCCTACTACCCAAACCCACTCCTTCAAAAAATGAATGCAAGACCATCTGCTTTACAATTCAAGAATAATGTGACCAGTGGTACACATGTGAGGATAAAGCATTCATGTTATTCTTCTAACAGTCCTTTGTAGTTCAAACCAAAGCCTCGGATTTTCGATTAATCTTATGCTCAGACACAGAGAGACAGCACATGCTGCAACACTTCAGATCGGTGGATTGAGATGCACTCACATCAAAGCAGCATATACTGTACACTCCAGATTTAGGGGTTTGTGCTATGACTTTTCTTTACAATTCAGAATTTACAGGAACTGTGTTAGAAATGGTTGATCTGATAGTACAGTCACTAAACAGGACTAAATTGTGTTACTCTTTTTTAAGCGCAAAATGCCCATTGGATATTACGGCACTGAGATCAAGCTCTCAATAATGGTTAAATCCAACTCAATCACACATGTCAAATAGCCACAGACGGCCACACATTGACAGTGTGACTGTGACGGATTCTGTGAAGACACTTCTTATGTAGCAGAGCAGTTTACAGTACCTACACATTCCCTCGCATCCAAATGGTGCTCTAACTAGCAATGCTGTATGTCACAACAACCCAGTCGCTAAATTACCTGTTGCGGGCTGTTTGGATTATCTTCAGGAGTGAGTGTTCTCAGCGTGGACAAATTGGTGGATTTATTTGGTGAAATAAGGTTTGTATCCAAGTTTTTATCTATAAAATAGATAAACGGCTGACAAAGGGCCTTATATTATTTGCATCATGGGCTTCAGGGCTTTAACACGCTTCTCAATGCAAGTGTCATGCAGAGCTTTAACCTCCACAGGAAAAGCATTGGTGTGCATGCACGGTAAACATGGAAAACATGTATTTGAGTTTAGAGTAGAATAAAAATTGTGGGAATTGCTTTAGATGCATTCTTTAAACATCCAGAGATGCTTGAGGTGAGCTTAAATAAAAGAACTGAAGTCTTAGGGTGCTTTGAAACAATTAGGTAACTAATAATTAATAAAAATAAATTATGAGACATTCAATGTCATTTAAAATCTGAGTTTTTATTTATTTATTGTGACTTTGTACTTTTTAAAAACATCATAAGTGAGACAAATTCTTGTGTGAAAAATGGTGCGTAGTTCGACCTATTATTACACAGATGCATATATTAACCATGCTTTCTGTATTCTGATAACTGCTAAATTTTGTGTTTATGTTTTTCTTTATTGAAACTTTTCCTTTGCTTTCTTTATAGGTCGGAACAAATATGTTGGAGTACTTCCAGCAGGCTGATGCCAAGTTCCCCAACATCCTAATCTCAGCAATAAAGGCCTGCACATAGAATTTTTATTTTAATTGAATTAAATTTATTTTATGGATTTGTTTTTTTTATTTTTCACAAGAATACTTTTCTGGTAACAGATACTGAAATTCTAAGTACAAATCATACAATGGACTTTTAATGTTTTTAATACCTAATGTAATTAGCATAAATGATACATGTTTATTGTTCTACAAGCTCTTTATTAAAACATTTGTAAATTTAGTTTAAATTTAGTTATTGCATGTATTAATATTACTAAAAAATAAAGGAGGTACCATGTTAACACATTTGTTTATGATGTGTTTTTTTTTTTTTACAACATTTTTAAGGATAAAACAACCTGAAAATATTTGCCCACTTAAGATAAAGTTCAAATGAAACATATTTAACCACATAAGATCAAATTTACCCAGCATTCCTGTAAATAAATTATAATAATAAATTACACATTTTTCTGGATTAAAATAAACAACCCAATTTGCTGGGTTGGATTAGCCAAAAGTGTGTTTTATCCTATATTTAAAAATCATCTGGGCTAAAAGCAACCCAGTTTTGGTTCCAGCATTTTTTTAAGTGTGTACACTCACCTAATGGATTATTAGGAACACCATACTAATACTGTGTTTGACCCCCTTTCGCCTTCAGAACTGCCTTAATTCTACGTGGCATTGATTCAACAAGGTGCTGAAAGCATTCTTTAGAAATGTTGGCCCATATTGATAGGATAGCATCTTGCAGTTGATGGAGATTTGTGGGATGCACATCCAGGGCATGAAGCTCCCGTTCCACCACATCCCAAAGATGCTCTATTGGGTTGAGATCTGGTGACTGTGGGGGCCATTTTAGTACAGTGAACTCATTGTCATGTTCAAGAAACCAATTTGAAATGATTCGAGCTTTGTGAGATGGTGCATTATCCTGCTGGAAGTAGCCATCAGAGGATGGGTACATGGTGGCCATAAAGGGATGGACATGGTCAGAAACAATGCTCAGGTAGGCCGTGGCATTTAAACGATGCCCAATTGGCACTAAGGGGCCTAAAGTGTGCCAAGAAAACATCCCCCACACCATTACACCACCACCACCAGCCTGCACAGTGGTAACAAGGCATGATGGATCCATGTTCTCATTCTGTTTACGCCAAATTCTGACTCTACCATCTGAATGTCTCAACAGAAATCGAGACTCATCAGACCAGGCAACATTTTTCCAGTCTTCAACTGTCCAATTTTGGCAAATTGTAGCCTATTTTTCCTATTTGTAGTGGAGATGAGTGGTACCCGGTGGGGTCTTCTGCTGTTGTAGCCCATCCGCCTCAAGGTTGTGCATGTTGTGGCTTCACAAATGCTTTGCTGCATACCTCGGTTGTAACGAGTGGTTATTTCAGTCAAAGTTGCTCTTCTATCAGCTTGAATCAGTCGGCCCATTCACCTCTGACCTCTAGCATCAACAAGGCATTTTCGCCCACAGGACTGCCGCATACTGGATGTTTTTCCCTTTTCACACCATTCTTTGTAAACCCTAGAAATGGTTGTGCGTGAAAATCCCAGTAACTGAGCAGATTGTGAAATACTCAGACCGGCCTGTCTGGCACCAACAACCATGCCATGCTCAAAATTGCTTAAATCACCTTTCTTTCCCATTCTGACATTCAGTTTGGAGTTCAGGAGATTGTCTTGACCAGGACCACACCCCTAAATGCATTGAAGCAACTGCCATGTGATTGGTTGATTAGATAATTGCATTAATGAGAAATTGAACAGGTGTTCCTAATAATCCTTTAGGTGAGTGTATATTACTTACTTTCTTCCTTGGAACACAAAAGGAGACGTTATGCAGAATGTCAACCACATGACCATCCATTTTCATTCATAAAAGATGCAATGCAAGTGTATGGTGACTGAGGCTAACATACTGCCTAAGGAACTTGGTCTCATAATGAAAACGAGACTCTATATAATTTTTTGCAAAACTTGTTATACATGTCTCCAGGTACAATTCCCTGCAGTTTCCAATTGAAAAGAACACTAGAGGCGCTACAACAACTGTGTGTTTCAAAACTTTCACTCAAACTATGACTTCAATGTCTGATTATGACTTTATAAACACTTATTTATTGCTCTGTTACTCAGAACCTGCAATGTTATGATATATCGACACACTTTTACACTACCGCAACTTTTGAAACATTACACATTTTGACACTTGTATGACAGATCCACCTACATATATAAAATATGATTAGCTTGCGTGGTAGCGCACCTCATAGAACTTTGAACTTTGGACTCGGAGGACCGCCATTTAAAACCAGAAGAGACCTCAAGCTGACACGTGACAGGACAGACATACAGTATAGAAGTGACACAAAATGATGTGGTTGCTTCAGAAAATGTGTTTTTCATTTCACTTCTGCATTTTAAATTCTCTATCGGTTAAGCTTAGGTGTTGGTTAATGGTAAGAATGTCTGTTTTGTTAAACTCATTGCTTTTTTCGGACACTATTGCTAAAGTTTAGAGTAAAGTTTTAGGTTAGGGTGGAATGTTTCATTAGAACCTCCATTTAAAATTCACCTTATAAACCTCATCTGATCACAACCTCATTTCGCTCGGGTTTGTCGCCCCCTGCTGGACATTTCACTTAAAAAGCGCAGCCAAACGTGTTATGAAGCATGTCATTAAAGTTTTGCAAAAACTTTGCAATTCTCACTTAAATTTTAGAGGCTGTGCCTAACATCTCCAACAAGGATGGCAGACATGTCATTTTTGGGTGAAACATCCCTTTTAACAACTGGCAAGAAAAATGAACTGAATGCAGACAGATGCATAGACTGATGTGACTTAGAAATGAACTGATACAGACTGAGCCTTTATGTCAGCATGACAGCAAAGACAAAATGGGCCAATTTTAAAACAGCCTGAAATAAAAAGCCAAGAGTTGCAACTATCTACCAAATAAACCTTATCTACTTCAATAGCTTGAGAGGAGCCTCTGATCAATACTTTCATTAGAACTCTCAATTGCTGTCTTTTGTCTTTTAAGAGAGAGCAAAGGAGGACTAAAATTGGTTCATCTGTCCTCTAGAAATCTTTAAGTATATCGTAAAAACAAGTAAATTATTTAACTTAAAACCAAGACCATGAACGTTTCATAGCATTTGCATTTCTTTCTTGGCAGCTTCCGATCAAAGCAAATTACAAGAGTGTAGCTGAATGTTGTTTCAAAAGCAAGATGTAATAAAATAATTAACTGTCAATCTAAATAATGAATGAGTAAGTATGCGATAGGAGTGTTAGAGAAAAACAGATTTTCTGCTGACAATTATTTTAGCGCAGTTTGGACTGAATATTTCCTTTCACAAAAGGACCTGCAGAAAAACAGATACGCCCATATAACATCATGCTTTACTGAAAGCACATCCTGTAGAGCAGAAGAATCAAACCTATTAATGTATTAGAGAGGGACAAAGTGCACCATGATGTTCCTATGATAAGGGCCCATTGGATCAGGGGGCTGATGGAAATGCAACACGATTTAGCTCAAACCATCTCACTAAAAGTCATGTTCCCCGACCCTGTACACAGACAAAAAATGCAAGTCCCAATGTAAGGCTACAAAATCCTCTTAAAACCCCATTGCACTTAGACAACAGATTTGCACAGTCTGAAGAGAGATATACAGAGATAGAGACAATAGAGCAAGGCAGCAAAAATATCAAGACACCATTAAACAAGTTACCTTTAATTGAGATGCAAAATGTCATAAGATGTTAAGTAGCTTTTTTCTCATACAAATCTAACAAACTTTAATGAGCTTTATGCAGAAAAGAAAATATTTGCCTGTTGGGTAAGAAATCAATTTAATTCAAAAGGAAAATATGTTTATTTTTCTTAGCCCATTGCCAATATTTTTTTTCGCCTTAGTTTATTTATATTTCTCTCTCCAAAAAAAGATGTAATATCTTATGCCGTAAATTAGTCTTGTTTTTAAGGAATAGTTAATGAAAGAAGCTTGTTCACAATGGCACGCTGTTAAAACTCTCAAAAGCAAAACAGCACAAATTCTTGTGTGAACAGTGCAAGTTTTTACGTGAACAACCTAACTGATATAAATAAGTTCAAAAGAAATCCATGGCAGAGGTCAAGATTTTCACTAGAAAATAAATACAATTTCATAAATTTCATATTCTTTCAGACGACTTGGAATATGATGCAGGAGTTGCATGGACTTCTACATGCTACACTCAAGGTACATTTACCTTGGACTACGCTACTGGTACATTCAGTCATTTAGCAGATGCTTTTATCCAAGCGACTTACAAATGAGACACATAGAATGCAATTTGTCATACAAAGTTTAACAACATCTGCAGTAGGACTGCTACGTTTTCTCAGTGGCTGGAGTAGTAAAGATGCTAGAACAGAAGAAAGGATTTATTTAATTTTTTTTTGTATATTAAGTGCAGTAGTAAGTGCAATTAGAGTGGGTTGGTTAAGTGCTTGTGCAACAGATATGTTTTCTGCTGGTTCTTGAATGTTGAGAAGGTAACAGCAGACCGTGTGGAGGTTGGAAGTTCATTCCACCACAGAGGAGCAGAGAAAGTGAACGATCATGAAATAGACTTTGAGCCTCTTTGTGATGGGACCACCAGGCGTCACTCGTTCATCAGAGAGCAAGTTGGAGCATAGACCAAGTTATTGCAACACAAGTTTACTCATTACATTCAAGCTCCAGATAAATTCATACAGAATATTTATTGTTATGCTTACTAGTTACTAGAAGAAACATCCTACCTCATGTGCTGGTCCCCTGTATACCCAGCCGCTGTTCAATCCTGCGATGCTATCTGACGACCTGATTCATTCGCCATACTTTCTCTCCGGTGTGTATATGTTATAGGGGTCTTGCTTATAATGATGTTAAAAGTTAATTACCTTTTATTTAGTATGGCCTATTTGTTCAGTATATAGAGAGTGTGAAAGGGTGTGATGAGTCTAAGGGGTGTTGGCAAAGGTGTTTGTAATTACATTTGGTGCCACTAGTAGCGCAGAAATGACACACTTCACCTTTAAGCTTTAAAGTGTCATCACCACTAAATGCCACTGTATGCATATCCGCAAACTGGAAATTCTTAAAAATTCCTTAATATGGATTTGGAACAACATGAGGTGAGTAAAGGATGACATAATTTTAATATTTTGCTGAACTGGTATTTTAAAGGATGTTTCGATATTTTTAATGGAAAACTATTTTTCATTAGGAAAAATACTGATGTAAAACAGCAGCTGCCTTCCATGAGTGATGGAGGCCTGGATAGATGGAACGGTAACTGCAGCTCTTGCTATTGTGAGTAGAGTCGGGCAGGGCAGGCCAGGGGTGGAAATGGCACACTTAAGCACTGTTGTCAGGCGGTAATAATAGAGTTCCCGTGTTAATCATAGTGGGTGGAGAGGCAGCTCTGCCATTATGCTCTTCTCAACTGTACAGCCACTACTCAGCTCTAAGGTTACTCTCGTCAGTGACATCACGAAAAACATTGTTGACGAATACGAGATGAAAAAAACGCAATATGAGAATTATCAAGCAATTTTTTTTTATAAATCATACTGTTGACGAAAAATGACAAGAACAAAAACTACTACTGCAAGATAATAACAATGCAAGATATAAACAGAAGCAGAACCAGCTAGAGAAGCATCTGTTTATAGAAGAAGATATTAGATATGGATTCATCTAATCTAATAATCCTCAAACATTTTGACTAATTAAATATTGATGAAATATTGACTAATTTTAAAGTACATTTTGGTCAAAGGACTAAAAAAAAACAACAAAAAAACATCACACTGGATATAAATTCTATTCAGATCATATGACACATAAACACATCCACATAGTAATTTTTTACTCGTGTTTTGTGTGTATGTTTTCCCTAAAGGTCCTGGCTTAATGTGCTCCACAGGACCGACCTTTACTGTCAACAAAGTGGCCCAGCAGTCACTTTAGAGAGTATCCGTCTCACACATACATACACATACATTCAACTCTCATGGGTCAAGCAAGGAGAGACACTTCACACAATGTGAGTTTGCCCCCTGAGGTGGATACAGCCAGAGGGAAGATCAGCAGATGAGCCCTCATGGTCTCACAAAACATGGAAGGTCACCTGTGTCCCTAAACACACACAAACTACACACTAACCACACAAGCTTCTTTCTCGCTTGCTTTCAGTTTCTGTTATTCAGTGATTGATCTGCCTTGTGCCTTTCTCTTTCTCTGACTAAACTTTTGTCCAATGGTTCTACTGCTTTCCCTTATTATTGTTAGGATGAATTAAGGTAAGGTCTGTATATGACATCTCTTCAGGGGGTTGTTGGGGAGGGCTACATTCAGCCGACACAGTTGCCTCTAGCACACTGTAGCCTGCTTGCACCTGTCTCGACAGTCCACGTAACACGGTCAGTGCGTGGCGTTTTTAGATGGGACCCCTTGTGTCACTTCATTCGACACAATGTCGAGTGAGTGACAGAAGGGGAACTTTCATAGTTACTGTAAAAAAAAATTATATATATCTTATATATATATTATATTAATCTGTTTCTCACCCACACCTATCGTATCACTTCTGAAGATATGGATTAAACCACTGTCATATGGATTACTTTTATGCTGCCTTTATGTGCTTTTTGGAGCTTCAATATTTTGCCACCCATTCACTTGCACAGAGCTGAAATATTCTTCTTAAAACCTCCAAAAGTTACATTTTATTGCTCAAAGATTATTCTTTCATAGCTCAGGAGACTTAACAGAGTTATGATTAATTTAAGCATCACCTTTCTCTCAGACGTTTCTTCCAAAATTCTTTAGTAAAAATACAAATTGAGACTATAGTTTTTGATTGCATACTTTGGTATCTTGGTAACTTAAGCAAAGCTCTCAATTTGCTCTCTAATTTCACTGCTGTCTAGGAGAAACAATTCTGATTTTTTATTTTTTTACGGTTTGATATAGAATTTTATAATTTTATAACTCACTCTAGCAGTAAACGCTTACACATAATCTGGTCTGGGATTATATACTGTACATATAATCTTTGTTATGGAGTAAAAGAGAAAGCACATTTTGTCATTTGTGGACTCTTGTTAAATGACAT
Organism: Moxostoma hubbsi; assembly: GCA_032164185.1. Lineage (NCBI taxonomy): Eukaryota > Metazoa > Chordata > Actinopteri > Cypriniformes > Catostomidae > Moxostoma > Moxostoma hubbsi. The sequence goes on along the minus strand of JAVLUX010000007.1, from coordinate 26,802,492 downwards.
GTAATTATGGTCTTCCTTAAAGGTCTCTGAAGGGGTTAAGAGGGCTTAGCTCCTGTGTTACAGACTCGTTAAAGCCTCTATCTGCCACTGAGCTAGCTTTAGTAAGCATGAGAGAGTGAGACCTTTCAAAGGCAGCAAGCAAGGCAATTTTAACATTTCAATCATCCGTGGGACTCTTTTAAAACCACTGTACTTCTTAGACAGGGCTGAGAAAACAATCTCTAAATGAAAGATGGTCCCATCTCTCTCTGTGTTGTTTTCCATGTATTGTGTGACTGTATCAGAAAACTAGAGAGGACACATTGCTTTCTACACACTGTGAGGGCTGAATTAACTAAACAGCGGTGCCACTTTTGCATGCTGTGTTACAGCGGAAATACGTGCATCTTATTCACAAACCACCTGTAATCCAGATTAACCAGGCACTACATGCTCTGCAATAGCCTTGCACCATGAGAATTTAAAATGTAATTGCCATTCTTTTCAGAGCAAACATGCCTTGTTTCTATGTAAATTAGGATTACTACCGGTTGTTCCTTCTTCTCAAAAATTAAATCTACTTGCCTGCTAAAATAGACACTGTGCTATTATCTGCAGAAAGCAGATGGTAAATTGAAATTTATAAGAAAAAGAGATGCTTGTATACATTTTCTGTTGATCATGGCAGCAGTGATTCTTCAACTACTAGAATAGTGCATTATAAACAAGTATATACAATATCCAGAGCATGGTGAATTTGTGTGCACTTTTGGCATTTTAAAGAGCTGAATAAGGAGCCTGGATTGCAATATTGGAGTGATGCCGCAAAGTCCCAGTAGAGTATGCCAAATCATGATTGTCTACTGCATTGTCCACAACCTAGCACTCACAACCGACATGTAAGCTCATAAAATTAGTGCAAATTGTTTAGGAAAAATCTGTGTTATCTGCGTTCAACACTAAATTTTGTTTTGTGTGATGTGAATGGGTAGATGGGTGGGTGGGCGGGTGTGTGTGAATGGGTGGATGGGTCGATGGATGGATGGGTGAGATAGAATCTATAGTTTGTACAGTATAAAAATCATTATGTCTATGGAAAGTCCCCATAATGATAGGTAGACCAACATCTTTTCCTTGTTTAAAACTGAGAATGAAAATAAATGCTTTTGCAGTGAATTTGTGAACCACAATTACAAACAGTTTTATCTTTGTACTTTTGAGCTCCAGTGCTACCTCACAGATTTGTTTCACAGGGTTGTCTATAGCCTGATATAATAAGCAATCAAAAAACAAGCAAATGCCTTAAACAGTACCATTCAAACAAGGAGAGTACTACAGTACCTGCTGTCCTGCTGTTTTGACGCCACGCAGTTTATCTCTTATAAGATGATGAGGGATTGTAAGTGTCTTTCTCTTTTGTTCTCCTCGTCCTCAGGAAGGAGTCAGAAATGGATCAGTTGTGATTGCTGAACCAGGTCTGTGGTCCTGAAGCTGCAGTATTTAAGCTTCGGTTGAAATCCAGTTGAGACGGTGAGCTATAAACTGCAGATAAGACATAATGAGTGAGAGAGACAGTTAAAGAGTTGGCACAACTTCTGAATATGTTGTTTGCCATGCTGCAAAGAACACACGGCTTTCTCAATTAGCCTGCATCTAAATAAGGTGATAGACTTGGCAGAGTCTGACACTAGGTGACATCAGGCAAAGACATCAGAAGATGATAGAGAGAGAGATTCTCACAATATTTTATATTGTATAGTGTATATTGTTATTATTAGTATAGTATATTGTTATAGTGTATATATGCACCTTATTTTTAATTCTATTTCATGGTTATTTGTTACTGTATTATTATTATTATTATTTGTCTTGCATTATCTGTTTTGTGTATAAATGCTTTGGGAATATTGCATGTAAACACAGTCATGCTAATAAAGTACTTTAAATAGAAAATGTAATTGAGAGAGAGAGAGAGGGGGAAAGAAAGACAGGAGCACAACTGGTGAGAGTTAAAGATGGAGTGATGAAAGAGTGTGGTAAAAATGAAATTAGACATGGAGAGGAAAAGGTGAGAGAGACTTCGAACTTTTAAAAAACTTTTATTTTAAAGGTGTCAAATCATGAGGAATCAAATTGTCCTTTTGACATATATGAGGTCTTTCTACTATAAAAACATATGCTTCTGGAAATTTCAGATCCCAAAACTTCATCCCAATGCAATAAAAGCATTTATTTAAACCAAGCTGCAAAAACACCTCTCCACTTCCACAACTTCCCAATGTCACTAGGGGGTCCATTAATTAATGACCGCGTATACAACGAAAAAACATCAACACCTACTTTACATCATCACACCACTGGCCCTGCCCACTGCCACACCATTTATACACAGAGAGAGAGTAGGATGGACAGGTCGTGTGTGGCCTAAATATAACTGAACACCAAAGGGGACCCATCTGGACTATTTGAAATTATTTTTGTATATTTAAAAATTAAGTTTTTGACCATTATCATGTATCTCGTGCCACTTTTAAAAGACGTAGTGTCAAGTTAGACCTCTGAAAATGAGACGCTATCATCATCAGCTGCTGTGCCTCTTTTTGAGCACAAGCCCATCCTGGATGCTTTCTTGCTCCCATCTGCACTATTTTTAATTGTTGGCGTATGTAAACATACACTAGATAAACGCTGATTTGATGCATTTCCAGCAATGTGTGCCTCAGTGCATGATGATGCTGTACAGTATGTGTGTGCACATCTTGTTTCAGCATGGTTTGGAATATGTATGTTTGTTTTTTCGGCTCATATCAGCATGGAATGTTTGTGAACCAGTCAATGCGATTCAAGCTTTGCAAAGGAACTGTTGTTGAAAGTTGGGGCAGTTAAATCACTAAGAGCTGATTGTAACCATAAGTAAAGAGTTCCATTCATGAATATTTCAAATGTCAGGACTGTTTGATATTTTATGATACTGAGTGATAACAGTTGTACTCGAGATGAATAGTTTAACATATTCGGATGCAAAGTGTTTTTCAAACTGAGTTTCAAATATGGCTGTATTTGAGGGCCTGCACAATGTAAACCAATCTTAACAGAGGGTGTTTACTATGAAGATTTAAGGAAGTGCTTAGGGCAACCAGAGAGAGGGCCAGAGACAGGTTGGAAAATGATAATTTATTGCAACATTATAAATGTTTTGGTGCAAAAAAAAAAAAAAAAAGTTACTAACATTATCAGTGGACCTTAGGGAAGATAATAAAATTATGAAAAAATAGGATTTTATGACCCCTTTAAACAATTAGAGCAGCTGTTCCCAACATTTGTTTTGTTTTGTCAGTTAAACCCATATGACCTAAATTATTCACTTGAAGTAACTACTAATTTTGTATAGTAGATTGGAGTAGAGATTTACATTTTTATTTATGCTTTTATTTTACAAATGTATTTATTAAAATGCTTTGATTTAATTAATTGCAAATATCAATATTTGCTGAGAAAGGCTACAAAACAAATATAATTCAATATATAAGAAATAAATATAGAGTTTGATTATTTCCTTATTACTGGCCTACAGTCCACAGGGTTTCTAACTGTCCCTAGTTCACAGCAATTAATTGCAATTGAGTTGAGTCAATCTGTCGAGGTGGGCTACTTTTACAGGATGCATTCTTTTGTCAGTCGTTATGTGTGTTGGTCTATGCACATATGCGTCAGAGGGATGCTTTTTTGAGCATGTCACAGTGGTTGCATTTCACTGGTTTTCAATGTCTAGCATCGTAAACGGTGGGTTTTTAGAATGCACAAACCTAAAGAGACTCTTAAAAACAAGGTGGTATAATAAAATTTGGCTACACTTTATTTTACAGTGTCCTTGTTACAATGTAACACAAGTAATTACTGATTGTTACTAATTAACAACATGTACTGACTATAGGATTAAGGTTAGGGTAAGGGTTTGGTTTAGGGTTAATTGCTTGTAATTATGCATAACTGACAGTTATTACCATAGTCGATAAATGTAATATGTGTAACAAGGATACTGTAAAATAAAGTGTTACCTGAAATTTTACTACAAAACAGAACCAAGTAACAATCCACATTAACACAAATTGTCTTTTGGCACCCTTAGTTACCCTCAGTTAGCCAATTATCTAAACAATGTTTTAAACTAAAAATATATTTTTGTATTAAATATTTGTGAAACATAAATCTACACTAAATTCGTAAACTAGACAGGTAAATTTGGACAAGTTTTGATGTTGTCTTGACAAAGCACTGTTTAAAATAGTTTTAAAAGTTGAAGTTTTAAAGTTACACAGGCCTTACAGAAAAACAGGCAGAGGTTTTGTAAATGGTTGCAAGATAGGGCTGCATGATTTGGACAAAAGTCATGTTGCGATTATTTTGAAGCATATTGTGATTGCAATTTGTACTGTGATATGAAGAGATTCATTTGGACCATTATTAGTATTATTATTATTATGACAGTAATAATTTCTGTAATTAAATCTCAAACGGAACTGAACAAAGGACATCTGATAACCTGAACATGAATTGTGGAGAACAGAACAGCTCTGAAAACACTGTTTTAATGCACTAACACAGTACAGAAAGGACAGTGCATCGCGCATAAAAATAAAAAGCAAGCAGCGCAAACAGATTAATTATTTATTTAACTAAATCATAGCCCTTTATTTCGGGGGAGTGGTGGTGGCATAGTGGGCTATAGCACAGAGCTGGTAAGCAGAAAGTTGCCGGTTCGATCCCCATAGCACCCACCGTTGTGTCCTTGAGCAATGCACTTATCTCCAGGTTGCTATGGGGGGTGGATGGGGGGTTGTCCCTGTAATAAGTGCACTGTAAGTTGTTTTGGATAAAAGCGTCTGCCAAATGCATACATTTTTTGCAGCCCTATTGCTAGGGTGTTGTGGTTGGTTGCTAGGGTGTTCTGACTGGTTGCTAGGGTGTTTAGAGACTGTAGACACAGAGAGAGAGCGAGAGAGAGAGAGAGACTTGAGGCATGGCGCACAATATACATCATGTCGGAATTACCATAGTTATAAATCATAATTGTAAAACAATTCATGTCTTGAATGTTACAATTGTAGTTTGTACATGTAGTTACCATGAATAGTTCAGAGTAGAATCACTTGAGTTCCCATCAGGAATTCCGACAAGGCCCGTTTAAACATTCTGTTAATGTAAATTAATATAATATTAATATCCATCCATCCATCCATCGTCAACCGCTTATCCTGCATACAGGGTCGCGGGGGGCTGGAGCCTATCCCAGCTAACATCGGGCGAAAGGCGGGGTACACCCTGGACAGGTCGCCAGTCCATCGCAGGGCCACACATAGACAGACACACACTCACATTCACATTCACACCTAGGGCAATTTTTTTGGAGACACCAATTAACCTAACCTGCATGTCTTTGGATGGTGGGAGGAAGCCGGAGAACCCAGAGAGAACCCACGCAGACACGGGGAGAACATGCAAACTCCACACAGAATGGCCGGGGCAACCGGGGTTTGAACCCACGACCTTCTTGCTGTGAGGCGACAGTGCTAACCGCTGCACCACCGTGCCACCCTTAATATTAATATATATTAATATATTATTAAAAAGAATTGTTTATTTTTTAGAAGCATATAAATCCACCCCTACAACACCCAGAATGAGAGGAGAGGGGGAAGAGGTGAAAAGGAGAGTTAGAAAGAGATAAGGTCCACAGCAGACATGACTTGAGGCAGGTAAACAGAGAGAAAGAGAGTGAGAGTGAGAGAGAGAGAGAGAGAGAGAGAGAGAGAGAGAGAGAGAGAATCAAGCCACAGTGGAGGAGTAAAATAAGGCAGAGGTTGTGTAGGAGGATTGCTCTCTATTATGCTGTTGTCCCTGGCAACAGCCACTTTCTCTGTGTCTCTCTCTCTCTCTTCTTTCTTCATCCTTCTCATCCACACCTCCTCTTCCTCCAACCTCTGCTGTTCACTCTTAGCCTCTTCTGTTTTTTGCCTCAACCTACCTCATTCTTTCTGCCTCTATCACTTTCTGCCTCGCTGTTAATCCACCATATTTGCCTTTTCTATTTCTACACCATCATGTTAATTTCTGTCTCAATTCTGTCTCTCTCTCTCTCTCTCTCTCTCTCTCTCTCTCTCTCTCTCTCTCGCTCTCTCTTTTTATCGCCATCCATGAGTGCAGTGAGTTAATGAGTTCTCTGTTGTCTCACAGTGGCACTCAGGGGAGGAGAGACTCTCAGTCAGTCTGTGCATCTCTAACACACTAATCCCTGAATTTATCTACAAGGACATGTGCACTGGCACAGCATACTGTGCAGCTCAGTCTCAGTCTCTCTCGCTCTTTCTCCCTCCATGTCTTACACACACACACACATACACACACCTTCCACCCGCATAGCCACTTTAACGCCACTTCTCGGCAACTGACACTCTGCATCAAGAAAAATAAGCTATGTAAAACACCTATTGGTCAAGGTCTTAGTGACAAGCAATAATATGCTCAGTAAAGTGCTGACAATAACAGCTTAGACAAAGCTCTAGGAATCAATGGTTGTGTTAAAGGTGTCCATTATTCCCAGGACTTGACTTCCTGTCCGACTCCGATCTGTATTTTGGCCCTCTGCTTGCCACAAGCGAAATAACTTCAGACAGCCTGTGTGATTTCAAGGGAAATCAAATCTCCACTCTGAAGCACAGGTATGGTTATTACTAACAGCATGAACTTTGTTTTGGCCTCTGACTTCTGTCTGGTACCCTACGGCACCCCACCATTTCAGTTGTGTTTTCCATTTTGCTCTCTTGGTCCTCGGGGATGTACTTTGAGAGTGAAATGTTGTATTTTCAGCAACAGTGCATGGATTTAAGCATAGAATGCCATGGCTAATATGTGTTAAAAGGATCTTGATGTTAAAACGACTATACAGAGTTCGTCTGCAGTGCTTTGAATCAGATATTGCTGTTGGTCTGGGCAAAGAACAGATCAAAGAGCCTTTTATACAAATGGACATGTTGAGAACTTGACCCGTGCTCTTTGTCAGCCTGAGGTTGTGATTTGATACACACTCCCTTATATGAGACCGGAGCTGTGTGAATATAATTAGGCCTATACTGTATGTGTAGCTTTCATCAGGTTCTCTGAACCAAGAAACATGGTCTGCATCTTAAAAGACTCAGAAGGTCCAAATTCCCTTGAGGCCTACACATTATTCATCTTAATTATAACATTTATCTAATCAGGCTCATTTCTCCATCTCAGATCAATGAATATCGATAAGGTCTCAGTCTGCCTGAGGCTTCAGTATCACTGCACCACCATCTGCTGTGTCAGAGCCCAATGCTGTTTGGTCTCAGTGTCCCTCATATGGTCTTGTTTTGGTATAAAATCATCACCTGTAAATAGTTTGTACAGACATCATTTCATTCTAACATTGTGCATGGCTCATTTTAAATGGCCTCCACAGGACAGAGTCATAGTATTGCCGCTGATCACTAAAAACGCAGAATGGCTTTTTGAGGCAGTTTCTCTGTGGTGCCTCATCAGTCTTTCTTGGTCACATAACAGTGTCACTGATTTAGACGATTTGACGTTAATTGGCTATTATTGTACAAATTCTCAGGAGAAAAAAATGAAATGGCAGAAAGTCACTATGTTCAAACTTCAGCTAATGACAACTACCTCCTGTTTGCATCGTTTGCGGCAGCTGTTAAAGTGATTGATGTGACCTGTGTATGTTTAAATGAGTTACAACATAGCTGTTATTTTTACCCATTCATCCTGCTCACAACTACAAAAACCAGCAGACCTTTGCGATCAATTCAGCAATGCAGAGACATGCTTTAAAATATTATTTTTTTTACATTTACATTTATGCATTTGGCAGATGCTTTTATCCAAAGCGACTTACAGTGCACTTACTACAGGGACAATCCCCCGGAGCAACCTGGAGTTAAGTGCCTTACTCAAGGACACAATGGTGGTGGCGGTGAGGATCGAACAAACACCCTTCTGATTACCAGTTCAGTGCTTTAGCCCACTATGCCACCACCACTCTATTTCATGCAAGGCAGCAATCGTAAAATACTGTGAGCTGTAAATAACTATCCATTTCCTCCACATTTGGCTCAAACAAGAATTAAAACACACACACACACACACACACACACACACTGGCTACATTTACACAGTCAGTGATTGGGATTGACAACCATATTTACTTACAGGTGTGAGGAAGTCTTAAAATGTCCTGTTCATACAACAGCTTACAGTAGTGGCACAGAACTGTCTGTATGAACGAGCATCCAAAGTCACAACACCTGTAACAATGACTAAAGAAAATATCAAAGATGGTGACGTCCATAACACCGGCATGTCTTATCACAATTGACACCGTGTTATTAAATAAACGAGACCAGACAAGGCACGAGTTCATCCATCAGATCATAATTCACAGACAGCTGCTTTAAATGCTTTTTAACGGAGTAAGTACAGCTTTTGAGGCCCACGAGCAGCTCCGGTGGAAGAAAGTGGCTGGATCTTCGTATGACACGCAGCTCATATTTTCATCTCAGTGAGTTCACGAAACGCCACGTGAAAAACACGAGACATGCGTGTGTACAGTACAGTGTGACTCTCTCACATTATTGTATGACGTGACTAGTTGTATAAAATAATAACTAGTTGTCCAGTGTGGTTCTGGTCACACAGCACAGGTTTGCCGAGAATGCGGTTGTGAGTCCTTTGCATGTGTTAGTTCGGTTACAGAATGTGGTTGTCACTCTTATAAATAACTGAACTGCATGTGAACGTAACTGCATTAAGCACTCATATTCAGGACTGACAACTGTATTCTGAGGCTGTGTGAACCTGGCCACTGAGTGCGTATAGGCCTACACACACACAAATACGCTGATAACTATCAAAAATAATCATATAAAAATTATTCTTTGCTTTTGATGTCAAAACTTAAACAGATATCCACACAACATTTGCGTACACTGGTCAGGCTGGTAAGAACGCCAGTAGAAATGTTTACATGCAATGCAATATCAGAACAACGGACAAATATCCACGTGTTGATTGATTTTGGCTTAAGCAGTTTATGACCTTACCACAATAAAGGAAAGTGGTTTGAGACATTTACGTGACATGACACATTGTCCACTTATTAAGCATAATCAGTGTAAGATTATTACGATTATAATTTATGTCGATTATTTAGGGTGATATTCATGTATAAAATGTTAAATGAAACAATGTAACTGCATTAACTGAAGAAATACAAAGCTTGATGTAAATTTCTAAAATTATGAGTTACTTTATTTAACACACAACTTTGTACGTGTTAACAATATATTTGGACTCTCAAATTATCTTGGATGGACAGCTTAAAAGGAAAGTTCACCTAGAAATAATTTAACTTGAATGTGAAAGTGGGGATTTATAGTGAAAAAAGACTTAAATATTGATCTGTTTCTTACCCACACCTATTATATCGCTTCTGAAGATATGGATTTAACCACTGGAGTCTTATGGATTATTTTTTGTAATGCTGCCTTTATGTGATTTCTGGCCACCATTCACTTACATTGTATGGACCAACAGAGTTGAGATATTCTTATAAAATTCTTTATTTGTGTTCTGCAGGAGAAAGAAAGTCATCCACATCTGGGATGGCACGAGGGTGAGTAAATTATGAAAGAATTTTTGGGTGAACTATCCCTTTAACTGTTATTAGCAATTAAATGATTTAACAAGGTTGTTTAGTCCTGTTTAGCTCATCCATGCAACAGGTTGCAGGTATGTGTAGAAGCTTTGTCCAGAATCATGCTTTCGCTGCCTGATCAGTTCTAATTGGGAATATTTAGTGTCAGTAACATTTAATCTCACATTTTACATGTATATTTATAATTAGTTGTACATTTAACACTTCATTAAAAAAAATTACATTGAAAGAATATTTGAATGTAAAATCTTGACATTAAATAGGCAATAAAATTGTAATTAATAATAAAAAAAATCAAACACTTTTTATTCCTGATTGATTTAAATGTTAGAGAAATATGCAGTTATTATGGCAGTACTTGTATATCACAGTAGGTGTGGATGGAGTGCAGTTGCAAAAAAGAAAGAGAGAAAAGGAGGAGGGTAGATTTTAGCAGCAGTCAAACTGTGAGGCATGCAGAGAGGAGAGAAAAGCAGTACTTTTCCATCTGCTAGGTGAGCACAGAGAATTCAAATCATCAGGTGTCTTTTAAAACACACACACACACACACACACACACACACATGCACAAACACACACACACACACACACACACACACATCACATTTGAAACTGACCAAGTGCACAAGGCTATGCACCAAATGTTTATAGTCACTATTCATTCATTCTGTTTTGCACCCAGGACTCGTTCTTGTTGCCTTGTGCTCTAAGGGTGACTCATTAACTACCTGCAGAATTAACCCTACCTGTCTCCCTGATATATAACATGGTGCAGAGGAGACAGAAGCAAGAAACTGAGAACAAGAAAGGGAGCAAGGGAAAGAATTGAAAAAGGTAAAGGACTCCCCCTCATTAACCTCTGAGAAGGGGCATCACCGAGCACTGACTGTTTATGCCTGTGTTTCAAATAAATAATGCAGACATAGAAGTCAGGTGAAGACAAAATATGTATATAGATGATCTATAACCAATGTATAACAATACATTTACTCAATTTTGTGTTATTCATGTAGGTTAAGTGTTACTGGATAATGGCTTTTAGATATTAAGCTATTGGCTAACTAAGAATAAACCAATAGCAAAATAGCTATTTAGCCAAAGATTTAGCAAGCCCAAATATGGCTCCATTCTGGTATAGAATGGCCACGTTTCACAATCCATTCAAGTCCTGCCTTAATTATTTTCCCCTTGTTGACTATCCTGTTTTACTAGGAAACATGTCTCATTGCTGAAGTTAAATGGGCAATGGATATGGTTTCACATTGACTTAAGTTACAGAAAATACATCATTATTACATATTTGAAAAGATTCAGGCACTTGTACTTGATAATGAAATATGGTATTCAAGTTTACATGAAATATCTTCTCCAGAGGTTTCAGAGACAGAAATATGTACTGTCTGTCACATCAAAATATTCTTTAACTGACATTAAAAGAGATTAAGTGAAGAGTGTTTTGCTTGTAAATGTTACTTTACTGTTAGAGTCCTATTCATCATGTTCTTGTTTGACCTCGCAAACAAATACACATATTAATAAGCTCACATATTATCATGTTAGTGGGAAAAAGGCAGACACATTTGTCCTGCTGTCATCTACTTGTCCTTCATGAACTGTGCATGGGAGTTTATTTATGCACAATATTATATTTACAATATGTCAAGCAGCCTATTATTAAATGATAGATTTTAGACTTTTTTTATTATTATTTATTTTAGACTTAAAGTAAGTATGTCTACAATCAAACTCTTCTACTTCAATACATGGTATTCTATTAATGAATCTTGTCTAAATAAATATTTTGTTTCTTGTTCTGTAATTATCAAGAAATATTTTATGTGATTTCATGTGTGTGGTGTATGTTATAAGCCTGCATAAACCTGTTCACTCCTGTTCTTTTCCAAATGAATGCATCAGATAACTATGCATAACTCCATGCCAAGAAATTACAAGCAGCATGCCCCTATTTCTCTTAAACAAAAAGTAGATGTCAAAAACTTAAAAACATTATTATATTACTAGATACAAATATCTAATAAAAAAATAAAAGTAAACCGTAAAAATGCAGTTCAAAAGTCAATTCTAGGCAATTCAAACAGTTCTAAATAATGAAGTCAGTAGTTCCCCGTCTGTCGCTCACTTCGACGTCGTGTCGAAGAAGCGACACTAGGGGTCTCTCTTGAGCGCCGAAAGATACCTCTGATCTATGAAAAAAGGCCAATGAGAGTTGGCGAACAGTATTTGCATACTCCGCCTCCGGATACGGATATAAAGGCGAGAGAAATACGCTCGTTCATTCAGTAATTTTCTTCGGAGCCGATGGTCGTGTGAATGCTGTCTGCTGTGCTACACACAACTGATCCTGCTTCTGATCCTCTCAACGCTCTGCTGCTGTTGGATTTACGGCGCACTTCAGCGGCTGTTTTCTCTTCTCTGCCGGCATGCAGTTTGCCCCTGGGCGCTTCGACAGCGCAGAGTTGAAAGAGTTCCCTTTCCAAAAGAGTTATATTTCCTCATAAAGAGTTTATTTCTCTAAAAGAGCAATATACAGTGGTGTTGAACGCCCTTTTCAGGGCGCGTCTTTATAAAGATGCCATTCAACCCCTGTGTAGTTCCTGGATGCGGTAGAGTGCTCTCCGCTTCTGACGGCCACAGGCGCTGTCTCGTGTGTCTGGGCGCCGATCACACCGAGGCAGCGTTTGTGGATGGCTCATGTTCTCATTGCGAGAACATGACCATGGTAACGTTGCGGTCGCGGCTCGCTTTCAATAGAAAGCACGCCACTCCAGCCGCCCCCCGTATCGCTCCTTCTTCCCACGGGATTGAGGACGATGCGGTTGGCGCTGGAGGCGATTTGGGGAAGGCAGCGGGTGCGCTTCCGCCGGGCACGTCCCCGCGGACCACCCGCCCCCCGACACGCTCGTTTACCTCCGTCCAGCCTCGAGGTAACGGCGACTCGCCTCCGGGCCGGTCTGCCTATCCTCTGGAGCCTGAAGCCAATGAGCTCGCCGCTCCGTCGGAGAGCGCGGCATCTGACGCTGACTCCTCCCCTGGACTGCCGCCTTCGGGCCAGCAGGCCCAGGCTGAGGCGGACGCGCAGATGTCCGACATGCTTGCCCGGGCCGCCGTCGGGGTGGGGTTGGACTGGAAACCTCCACCCTCCCCACACCCGTCACGGTTGGATGACTGGTTCCTGGGGTCTGGGCGCCGCTCACAGCCACGCCCCCCCCGGTCCCGTTTTTCCCGGAGGTGCATGACGAGCTGATGTCTTCATGGAGAGCGCCGCTCTCCATTCGTCAAAAGCCCTGCTCGTCTGCTCTCGCTACCCTCGACGGCGGAGAGGCCCACGGGTACACGGCGATTCCCCAGGTGGATAGGGCAGTTGCGCTCCATCTTTGTCCCGGTAACCCTACCACCTGGCGCGGACGCCCTGTACCCCCTTCCAAGGCCTGTAGGACTTCATCCTCCTTGAACAACAAAGCCTACAGCGCCGCGGGACAGGCCGCCTCCGCCTTGCACGCCATGGCCATCCTGCAAGTCCACCAGGCCAAGGCGCTCAGAGGTCTGCACGAGGGTAGCCCTGACCCCGATGTGCTGCAGGAACTGCGCTCAGCGACCGACCTCGCCCTCAGAGCTACGAAGGTCACCGCGCAGGCACTCGGGCAGGCGATGGCCACCCTTGTGGTCCAGGAACGTCCTCTTTGGCTCAACCTGGTCGAGATGCGTGAGGCCGACAAAGTCCGCTTCCTCGACGCCCCTGTCTCCCAGCTTGGCCTCTTCGGCGACACCGTCGAGGACTTCGCCCAGCAGTTCTCCGCGGTGAGAAGACAGACGGAGGCTATTTCTCACATCCTGCCTCGCCGCAAACCTGCCGCCAAGGCCACTGCCCCGTCTGCTCGCCGAGGGCGTCCCCCTGCGGCTAAGAAACCTGCTCCGCCTCAACCCGGGCCCAGCTCTCGGCCCCTGCATCGAGCACACCGCAGGAAGCAGACACCCCCCGTCTCCTGGACTCCCCCGAGGACCCGGAAGGCTCCTAGGCGGTCCTGAGACGGACGACCCAGCGACACAGACGTTAGCTCCGGAGGTGGTAAGACCACTCCGTCCCCCGGTGGAGGGCCGGGAGGAGAATCTTTTGTTTTCAAACAATTTAATTTGCCGCTCCCCCTTAGACGGGGTTGCGGTACCCACATTCTCAATAAAAGAGCTATTTCCTATGTCTCTGGGTCACCTAGCCCGCAAATGCCGTTCTCACGGCACTTTGCTCTTAGATCTCAACAGTCCTGGCTTCCTGGACACGGACCACCCGTCTTCAGCCCCACGACTGTCCCCCGGCCGGCCGGTTCTGATGAGTCTAGAGGACGCCTACCCAGGACCTCCACCTCAGTCGCTAACCCGCCCCCAGCCGGGTGTGCGGAGCAAGGTAAGTGCTTTGAGTCTTTGCTCAGCACCTCAGCCGCGGGTCGCCCTGTCGCTGCCCAACGCTGCCCTACCTGCTCCGCCCCGCTGCGAAGCCCCGCCGGGTACGTCCAAATTAACCGTCCCCTTGGTGCCCCTAGCACAGAGGTTGGACGCGTGGCTTTCACTTCCCAACCCGTCTCGCTGGCTGGCCCGGACCATCCGACTCGGTTACGCAATTCAGTTTGCCAGGCCCCCGCCCCCCTTCATGGGCGTCCGCTTTTCCGCAGTACACGGCGAACACGCCCACTCCCTGCACGCGGAAATCGCGACTCTTCTGGCCAAAGACGCGATAGAGCCTGTCCCTCCAACCGAGATGAAGAAGGGTTTCTACAGCCCCTACTTCATCGTACCCAAGAAAAGCGGCGGCTTACGACCAATCTTGGACCTTCGAGTTCTCAACCGAGCGTTGCACAAACTCCCGTTCAAGATGCTCACGCAGAAACACATTTTAGCCTGCATCCGGCATCTAGATTGGTTCGCAGCGATAGACCTGAAGGACGCGTACTTCCACGTCTCCATCCTGCCCCGACACCGCCCCTACCTGCGGTTTGCGTTCGAGGGCCAGGCGTACCAGTACAAAGTCCTCCCCTTCGGCCTGTCTCTGTCCCCTCGCGTCTTCACGAAAGTCGCAGAGGCAGCTCTTGCCCCGCTCCGAGAAGCCGGCATCCGCATACTCAACTACCTCGACGACTGGCTCATTCTGGCCCACTCGAGAGAGTTACTATGCGCCCACAGAGACCAGGTGCTCAGGCACCTCAGCCGTCTGGGGCTTCAGGTCAACTGGGAAAAGAGCAAGCTCACTCCAGTTCAGAGCATCTCTTTTCTCAGGATGGAGTTAGACTCGGTCTCAATGTCCGCACGTCTCACCAACGAGCGTGCCCAGTCAGTGTTGAACTGCCTCGCCGCCTTCAGGCCAGGCACAGCGGTCCCCTTAAAGCATTTCCAGAGGCTCCTGGGGCACATGGCGTCCTCCGCGGTGGTCGCGCCGCTGGGGTTGATGCATATGAGACCGCTCCAACACTGGCTCCAGACCCGAGTCCCGAGATGAGCATGGCGCCACGGCACGCACCGGGTAACAATCACCCCCGCCTGCCAACAAACATTCAACCCCTGGACAGACCTCTGTTTCTTACGGGCTGGAGTACCCCTACAGCAGGTGTCCAGACGCGTCCTGGTCACGACCGACGCCTCCAGATTGGGTTGGGGCGCCGAAAATGTTCGTGGACCAGTGATTGTCTTATCTTTTTCACCCTCATGAGTTTGTATCCCTGTAATTTGTTGTGGCATTGCAAGCACAAATCTACAAATTAAAAAACAAGCAAATTTGTTGTTTTATCATTACCTATTTATCGCTCTTGCCACCTGCGACCTCACACAGCATAGCCTTCCTATGTGACTTGTTTTCTTTTTGTTTTGTGCATAGCTGAATTTCAAACATTGCAATAAACACACTACTAAAATGGACAGAAAACATGGACAAGTTTTTGAAAAGAAAAAAATATTGATAATGGTTAGCCTATGTGGGATAGTGGTGTGCCGTAGAATTTTTTTGGTCATAAAAAGTGTGACGTGGCAGAACAAATTTTGGGAAACACTTAAGTATCATACACTTTCAGAGTCAGAAGTGTAAGTATCATAAGTAATATCCACTTAGGCTTAAAGCTGAAGTATATAATTTCTGAGACATTTGCGCCACCGAATGGAATTGCAAAAAACAAAAACAAAATTCAAAACTGATTTCAGAATACGCTCATCGTCTGCTGTTGTTCAAACCTCTAACTCATGCCATTGGTTGAGGAACATTGTTAGAGTGGGTCTAATCAGGTCACTCAAAACAAACACAGGAATTTTATAGTGCCACAGAGACACAGTTTTTACAGTTTTTGATCAAATTAACTTATGCATAGCTTACTTATAGTAGTCTCTACATATTAAGCAGGCATAGAAGTAATGATTTAAACTGAACAAGTTTCATACTTCAGCTTTAAATATAATTATTAATGTAAGTGCATGGTGACATCAAATGGGATAAATTGTATTATTTTGTGTTGTACATTTTTAATAATAATCTGACATGAAAATATTAAAGTATGTACAGTGTATATGTTGGAGGAACACACATTTGCATGTATTAAAAAAGTGGACCAAAGGCAGATGTGAAGGTGAGCCTTCTGTGTGCCAATCAGCATTGCTCTGTTTTTCACAGAGCTCATGACTCATCATCCTGGCCAGCGAATCAAAATTAGCACATGGCTCACCAATGAAGCATGGAAATTAGCTCTCTGATATTCTCAGTCTTTAGACTGGGACCTCATGATCCCATACACCCACTGTGGTATTAAAAATCAGGCATCCACCTGATTAACCTTTTCACTTTGCATTATAGAAGTTCACATTTGGAGACAGCTTTTGAGTACCTGATAAGGAGGCTTGGGAACAAATAAATAAGTAAATGAATTAATAAATCTTTGTTTGTATTTCTTCTGAACTAGCTTCTATACTACTCAAGATACTTTTGGGGTTTGGCAGTGTGATAATGCAGATATTGTTGACTTTTGTATGACAAATATAATTTGTATATGTTATAATTTGTTATAATTTGTAAGTGACTTTAGATAAAAGTCTGCTACGTTATTAAATGTAAATATAAATGTAACAGTAACCATCTCTCAATCACAAGTATATGGAGGGTATGAGGAAATGGATAGACTTGGTCATGCTGCAGATCCACCACCACAACTTATGCTAGAAGATCAGTATGACAGTTTAATGGCACCCTGATTGAATTTTAGTTTTACTTTATACAATGTGCTGAATTCTATATTTATGGTTTCCTGGCAGGGACTTTGTCCTGTACTAAGAAGGAGGGCCCATGACTAAGCTTGGAGCTAGGTCCACCATCTTGCCTTAAAAATAAACCACCTTAGAACAGCATAGGAATAGCATGCTGGTTAAGCTGGTCTTCATAGCAGGGCTGTACACCCTCATCCAAAGTGCAGACAGAGCTTCAAATTGTTGAACACATTGCCAAACCTGCCATTTAGCCAGTAAATGTGGCAAATGTGTGACTTAGTGCTGTCTGTTCTTAGAACTTCAATGATAGGGAACATCCTGAGGATTTGATTGGTCAGGAGCTGTCATCTGTCACACTCTCAAAATGTCAGTGTATAGACCAGTTATGCAAAGACTGAAGAGGAAACAGGACAGTGAAATGGCCAATAAAGTGGCCTGTCCTGAATTATTTTTATTACCTTCTGGGTCATCCGTTTACCCTTGCTACAGAACATGCACCTACGGCCACACTGTAAAAAATTGCCAGAATTTTACAAGATTTAATGGTAATTCTTACAATAAAACACTGTTTTCAATATTTTACCATAAAATCAATGCAGGCTAGATAATTTTCTGTCACAACACAACAAATTACTGTGAAAAAAAGACATTTTATCTTATCTTATCATCTTATTTATTACTAATTAAATTGTCCCATTTGGAGCAATTTTTTTCAAGAACACAATTTATTGTACTTTGAAAATAGTCAATTCAGTGGTTGACTTTGTTTGAAAGTAAAGAAGTAGTATCATTTTAAATGAACAAAGAGGAAGGGAAGTCAGCAAAGCTAGGCTATAATATGGTTGGTTTTATCGCTCATGAACTTTTTATTACAAGTTGTCATTCAGGCATGCAAGATATCAACACTCAGCATACAAAACTCAATGATGGTGACAATTAACAAACACTGCATATAAAAAGAAATACATATGATCATTGTGATTCTACAAAACAGCATTGCTACATTACAGACATTGCTTTGTCTGTTTCACTGTGAACAAGACCAAGAATTTACAGTGTTTGTTAATTGTCACCATTGTTGAGTTTTGTATGCTGAGTGTTGATATCTTGCATGTCTGATTGACATCTCATATTTAAAAGTTAATGAGTGATTAACCCATCCATACTGCAGTTTAACTTTGCAAACTTCCCTTCTTCATTGTTCATTTAAAATTATAGTACTTCTTTACTGCTTTTCCATACTACTTTCAAATAAATCATATATTTTATATATTTTATACATCACGGTCTGACATAAAGTCAACCACTAAATTGACTTTTCTCATCAAACATCACAATATAACCAATTGTGTTTTTCAACAAAATTGCACAAACTGGGAGAAATTTAATTAAAAGAAATAAGAGAAGCTCCCATCCAAAGGGAACAATAAACACCATAATGGTGACTTCAAATAAAAATAGAATGTTCCCATAATCCAATGCAATATTCAAATGTGTTATGTTGTGACAGAAAATGACCTACCATGCATTGATTTTACAGTAAAAAATTAAAAACAGTATTTTATTTTAAGAAATTTCTGTTTAATCTTGTAAAATCCTGGCCATTTTTTACAATGTCTTCCACCTCATGACTTCAGGATGAAATATGTAATGTCTGCACCACTAGTGTCACCAAAGTGAATTGTATTTTTTTTCTTCTGGTGAATTGCAAAAATTATGCAATTTTCAAACAGGTTTCCCAAACACTCTCCCCATCTACCATAGGTCATACTAACACATATCACCCCAATGTTTTTATAGTACCAGTTGAAGGATTTGCACTTTTCGTGGAATTAACCTAAAAAAAATTGCTTGCTTATAATTGGTTCTGCATGTTAAAGCTGGAGTATGTAACTTTTTCAGTGTTAAAATACTTTCTTCTATTCCAGCTTAATATGCATAGAAAACAAGTCAAAATTTCCTGGAAAACCTTAAATATTATGTCTCTGTGGCACTTTGAAATTGTCTGTGTTTGTTTTGAGAGACCTGCTTAGACCCGCCCCAACAACGATGTTCAACCAATGGCGTGAGTTGAGGACAAGACTATCTCCTTGTTTGATCAATGGCAGATGAGGGGCATATTCAGAAATCTGTTTTGAAATCATTGTTTATTTGTGTAATTTCATTCGGTGGCGCAAGTGTTGCAGAAATAACATTCTTCACATTTAAGATGGGGTAGGAAGGAGAAAGTATTATAACATCATAATATTTACTTACACACTCAACTTTAGCACAATGCATTACTGTTACTCTAGAAAGGCAAGCCTTCTGTGTGCCAATCAGAATCACCTCGATTCTTACCGTTTTGGTTACTCTTGTCAAATTTGCATCCTGCCTTTCTCAAATTCACTGCAACAGCTGTACAGAGAAATTGTACCTTAGCATTTCGCTTCAGTGAGTTTAACAAAGATATAAAAACTTCTATGTGTTATTCTCTCATGTCCTCTACAGGCTCTCCAGTAATAAACCCACATAAAACTTGTGTTTATTCTCATTAACATGGCATAAATGGATAGTTCCCTCAAAAATAAAAATTCTGTCATCATTTACTCATCCATATGTCATTCCAAACCCACGTGGCTTAATTTCTTTCATAAAATCCTTCAGAAAAGAGTTCCATGAACCAAACCAACCAGCTCCAAGGTGAATCGCACCATTAAAATATTAAATTATTGATTTAAAGTTGTTGATAAACAATACATTATGATTTAATTGTTAAATGTGCAGATATTTGCAAATATACAAGTATCTTTCATCTCTTTTCCCCAAGTGTTCTGATGCCTCCATTCACAGGGGTCAGGTGGCCTCTCGGGAGTTAGTGAGTCACTAGGGCGTGAACTGCTTTATCAGACTGCCTCTCTCCTGCCCTCCATCCCTCTTTCCTGATGATTTCACTCAACTCTGAAATTGTATGCAATCTCTCTCCATCTCAGTTCATCTCTTTCTCTCCCTATCTTGTCCATTTGTGCCATCTGTTTTTAAAGCCTTACACTAACCAACCATAAGGAATTAATAAGTGTTACATAAAATACACATGCTAATTAGTCTACTGTACACCAGTTGCAGCATTTGTAAACTTTCATTTTTAAAGCTATAAAGAACTTCTCAAAAATGACTGGATTTAAGAGCTTTTTTGCAAGCCCTTAAGTAAGAACATACTTTCTGGAAACATGGACTTCCACTTCCTTCGTAAACCTCAACAAAGTCCAGCCAGATCAATGTAACCATGGTATGCACCTTGTACAAAAGCACCAACCCTATCAAACCATGCACAGCCTCCTCTTCTTCTCTTCTCTTGCTTTTGTATTGTTTAGGGCTACAGTGTGTTGCATTCTCAATACAGTGCAAAAATCGTATATTGCAGTCATCACAACTGTTGTGCACCTGGCAATTCTAACCCTTGGGAGCACCAGAGCATGGCTGAATGCACTTATAAACCCCTTTCAATGCTCAATCTCCCCCTACCAACCGACATACTGCTGCACGCCCAGCACTGGCTTGTAGAGTAGGTAGAGTGGGCGTGAGGAGGACTGACCAGACTGAAAAAGTTGGTGAAGAAAGTTTGAAAAGGAAATCTGTTCTTAAAAACAAGTTAAATTAAAGGAACAGTTCACCCATAAATGAATCATAAAAGTCTTAATTTAGTCACACTCATGTTGTTCCAAATTCATATGACTTTCTTTCTCATCGCGAACACAAAAAGAGATGTTGTAATGAATATTGCAGTCTGTTTTTTTTTACACAATTGCAGTTGATAGAGCCTCACTTTAAAGTTTAACCTAAAAGTATCATAAACTATAAAGTCATTTTTCAGAGAATATCTTGTCATCTTTTGTGCGTTCATGAGAAAAGCTTGTTCACAGTATCAGAAGTTCACGTGAGAAAGATTTTAGCGCTAATGACTTGTTTCTTACCAAAACCTACAGTAAGACTTCAGAAGACTTAAGGGGTCATGTCAAGAGGAAACAAATTTTCCGTGAAATTTTGACAAATAAGAGCATATTGTACTTTAAAATCTTTCTGTTTCAGAACTCAAAACTTCCTCTCCAATCAAAAATGAGCATTTATTGTTTGCACTTTACTCTTTTTGAAATTGGCTATATTGTGAAGTCACAGTGCAGCCTCATTTGAATAGCACAAAATACACAATCGTCGCAGCTAAGGTACTCCAACACTGAAAGTGGTACTATTGTTACTGTAGTTTGCGTTTAACCAACTAAAAGATCAAAATGTCAAGTAAGATCATCAGATGTTGTTGTGTTTCTAGTTGTGGAAAAACTGCATCTCTGCATAGCTTTCTAGAGGATCCCAATTTTAGGAATGAGTGGCTTAAATTTATCTAAACAAAGTTCCTGAACACGTCAATGTGAGACTTAGACTGTGCAAAGAAACTTATATTTAAAAATATAGCAGTGCCAGACAATATTGGACATGACAGTAACACATTTAATGCTAATGTTTCATCTGTATTTGTTTGATATGTAAGGAATCATCAGTTGTTTTTAATAAAAAAAACAACAACAAAAAAACATGACCATGCATTGTGCTTACTACACAGTTTTTTACCAAAGAAAAACATAATTGTTGATGGAATATTGATTTTAGATTAAATAATTTTATGTAACAAGAACGCATATCACAGATTGCAACATAAGACAAATGTGTAGTATATCTAGTAAGCTTGCCATCTGTCTCAACTCTCTCAATTTAGCCAGGCTGAAATGAATGCGTCGGGATGCCCAATGTACCATATTTAAGCATTGAAACAGTCAAGGGGGACCCACTAGGGGGACTCCCATCCTGGCAACATCACGTATTAACCTACCTGAAGCAGCGACACAACAGAGGGGAAGCTCTGGGCTGATCATCCATTATAACTTATCATACAGCTGGATACAGATTTATTAAACCTTCACATTGTAAGTTTGGACAATTTTCAATGTTATCAGCTTTATATTGCATTATTTTATTACCAAATATTATATGTATGAAAGTATTGAGGGACCAACTTTATATAAGGTGTCTTTAACTACAATGTACTTAAGCATTTTATATCATGTAAGTATGTATTATGTACATACGTGATGTTGCATTGTACTTACATTTAAAATACCTGCATTTAATTACATCTGTAGTTACACTGTTTACCTTACCTCTGATCCTAATCCTAAACCTAAACCAACCCCAACCCTTTCCCCTTAACCCTAACTCTTAACTAACTAACTAACTTTTAACTCTTAACTAACTAACTTTTTACTTTTAACTCTTAACTAACTAACTTTTTAGGCACAAATTAGACATGAAAACTGCTTAAGTAGCATAAAGCATTATGACTGTTTGTCAGGCAGAGAAATTAAATTTGTGTGCATGCATTAGGGTTGTGCGGTATACCGGTACTATCTAAATATTGCAAAAAAAATGTAATGGTACCATATCATCTTTTTATTAATTTTGGTACCATATTAAAGTATGCTGCCATTAGCAAAATTTAATTTAATGTGAGAATTTTAAGATTAAATCAAAGACCAATTGAAAATAATAATAAAAAAGCCTTAAAAAGAAGAAGGATGTCATTTAATGAAAAAATATACAGTCACATGCGCTGCACGTCACAGTATGAATAAGTGGCGCCTCTCTGCCCTGTCATCTCCTTCACACACACACACACACACACACACACACACACAGTCACGCACATGTACACACACAAAATCGTAACAACACTACTTATGCTTGATTTTCATGCAGTGTGTCCAATAGTATCCATCTGCAGAGCCACAGTTCAGTGTGTTGAGTGTATAAATGGCTGTGAACTCAAATGAACTCTTTCTCTGTTGCAGCTCGGAGATTTCAGCTCATGAGTTGCATGAAGCTTGATATTACGAACTCTTCACAAACAGGAATAACTTCAAAGATCTTTCAAAATAAAAGTCCCACTGAAAATTAGAGCTCTATTCAAATGATTGCGTGAATTTGAAGACATTACGACAGAAAAATATTACTAATGTATAAAAGTATAATATTCAAAGCAGTCACAATAATACTCATAGTAACAAAAATAGAATATTAAATGGTTATATTTTTAGTATTATTATCTGTAAGCAATATCACATTAGCAAGTGTACTGAATATCAGCATGTTGTGTTTCAGCCATGGCAGCCTTTTGCCTCAGTTAATCAGATTGTTTGCATTTAGTGTTTTCATTAATACTGTAAATCTCTAATGTGCATCTTTTTATTATTTATTTATTTGTTTTTACCAAAAATAATCTCTCTCTCTCTCTCTCTCTCTCTCTCTCTCTCTCTCTCTCTCTCTCTCTCTCTCTCTCTCTATATATATATATATATATATATATGTATATATATGTGTGTGTGTGTGTGTGTGTGTGTGTGTGTGTGTGTGTGTATTGTTCAAAAGTATTATATTTTCATTTGATTAAAGCTGTTCAATATGTATTTGATTAACCACAATTTGATCAGAAAACAAAAAAGGTAATTTGTTTCTATAAGACTTTATGCAGTTATTTATGACAAGTAACTTTCTGTGTAATTCCATCAAAAATATTTTTTAATTTAAAATTGTTTTATTTGTTGCCTAAGTATTGAGTTAGTATCGATACCGAGGTACCACAGCTGGTATCATACCGAAGCCAAAAATTAGGTATCGGAGCAACCCTAGTGTGCGTAGGAGGGGTATAACTAACCCCAAGGCTCCCAGGTCCCACAGCTTTGGAATTGGTTGGAAATCAACATTTACCCTGAAATGCAAGGCCCCAAAATGTTTTGAGACATATGGGAAATGTTTAAGTAAAGCTGACTATGTGGTGTCAGACACTACAGTCGATCTGATTCCTTCTCCTCTGGCCCAATCACACGCTAGAGGATATCCCATTGGGCAATGCATCATTACTAATCCGCTAAAGATGAATTATGGAATGGATCAGATTCAGAGATCGCACAGAGAGCATCTTATTGAGGAGTGGCCACTAACAGGAGATCTGTGCTAAAATGATCCCTTTAAGCAATACAGAAAAAGGGTAAACGAATCATAACGTTATCTGTCAGTTCTCTATTTCCACCCTTAGTGTGAATCTAAAATCTTCAATAGAATTCTATTAACTCTGGTCTCCTCCATTACCAAGATTATTTCATTAAAAATTAAAGGGAACATTAGGGTTTGAAAGGAAATAAAAGTCTACTAATCCATTATATGCCTCAAGGAACATTTGGCTCGATGGGAAGCCTAAATATTACACCCTGCTCTGTCAAAGTAATGTGAACTCTTCCTGCACCAGATTCTCTCTTTTTCTGTTTCACCTCAGGTCAAAAAATAAAAATACATAGAAATAAAACATGTTTACTCCTACATTTTGCCATGCTTGTCCTTGCTTTTCTGGTTTTTCAGGCTTGAATGAAAAGTTATTCTACCCATTTCATAAGTAGCGGTGAAAGCTGGCACAGCACAAAGCATCAATTCATTTTAGTGAATTTGTTTTTCAAGATACGAGCCAGTAATATGAACCGCAAAAGAAAGTATATCCATTCTTCCAATTGTATCCTCTATGTCCTGCTATAAACCTTGACATGTATCAAATATATATAAAAATGAGGAAGCAGACTCAATTCTTAGTGAATACAGAGCAATTTCATATTCAGAAAGTGAGAATTAACTTGTCTGTTGGATAAAAAATAATTTCTAAATTTAAGTCATTGAGGCTGCTTAAACACCAGATAGCACCTAATATTTTCTCTCAATCATGAGACAATGTGTACATGATGGGAGAATGCCTGCAACATGTTTTTCCTAGCCCTGGAACAACTGAGCTGTCCATGGTCCTGAAAATATAAATCAGTCAAGACTCACAGACCGAGAAATATCAACAAAGAATGAGAGTCAGACCGTTTGGGGAAATGGTACTTACAAGTCTCTATGTATGCATTTAGGCCCTATTCTAGCTGCTGTGTCTGCGTTACAAGCCTCAGTTACTGTATAATACCAGAGTGGGTCCACAGGGAGAAATATTTGGATGTCCCATTGGTGACTGCTGACATTGCAAACATGTTGTGCTTGAGTGGAGATGTTAGTCTGATGAGGGCCTTACAACAGACCAGTAAAGTGACCTCCTCTATACACACACGCACACACACTCTGTCTGACTCAGTGTTGTCTGCCACTGCATCCGCCCCACTAAGCGCGCCTGCACTTAGCTGTAGCAGAAACACAATTGTGAACACTCACTCTTGAAGCTACACTACAAGACGGACACTTTTGTAGATGTACAATAATGTGCAAAAGTTTTAGGCAGTTGTGAAAAAAGTGTTGCATCCTGCCCAATACACGGTAAACTAAAATATTATTTCAATAAAAGCCATTTAATAACTTTGTCATACATTCACTAAGCACTTTATTAGGGACACATATTCACCTACTTATTCATGCAATTATGTAATTAGCCAATCGTGTGGCTATAGTGCAATGTATAAAATAATTCAGATACTGGCCAGGAACTTCAGTTAATGTTCAAATCAACCATCAGAATGGGGGAAAAATGTGATCTCAGTGATTTGGACCATGGCATGACTGTTGGTGCCAGATGTGCTTGTTTGATCTCCTGGGATTTTCACATACAGCATTCTCTACAGTTTACTCAGAATGGTGTCTAAAACAAACAACATCCAGTAAGTGGCAGTTCTGTGGCTGGAAACTCCTTGTTGATGAGAGAGGACAATGGAGAATGACCAGACTGGTTCGAACAGACAGAAAGGCTACGATAACTCCGATAACCTCTCTGTACAATTGTAGTGAGCAGAATAGCATCTCAGAAGGCACAACACATCCAACCATGAGACAGATGTGCTACAACAGCAGAAGACCATGTCGGGCACTTTATTAGGACCATAGTGTTCTTGTATATTCACTGTATCAGTGACTGTAAAATGTAGCAATACGTTTGACACTTGACAATGAATATACATCAAAGTCACATTATTGACCGAAACAATGCCAAAATTGATGACAACACACACTTGTTTCATTTAGTTTGTTCTAATTAGGGTACGTTGTAATGTAATGTTACAACATGGCCCATCAGCGCAACAAGATTCAAACTTGGCTAGTCACTTCAGCTGGCTGGCTAATAATTACAAGACTATGCAAGATGCTAGATAACAGATTGGAGATTAAAATTATAAATTAATTATAAGTTTGCCTTGTTATAAATTAACACTAAAAACAGACATGAAAATTAACTTCTGTGTGAATTTTTACTTTTGCTACAGTCAAAGGAACTTTTGGCTTAAGTTTTTTTTTGGTTTTGCCACAATTTTTGATGGGGCAACAAGTAAACAAATTAAGTTTCATTTTACCAGTGTGTATGGAAACATATAAACCTTTAAATTAACTATAAAATTTTACAAAATTCACTACAACATTTAAAAAAAAGGCTATTGATAGATTCTGGAATGACACAAGGGACACAAACTAGGGGACCATTCTTGTTAATCAGCCAAGCAGACACAATTGGCCAGATATTGGCAGATCAATGTCGGTTTATCACAGTTTTTGCACTTGTAAGTCTAATAATTACATGTATCACAAGTACGACATCAACTTGATCCAAAACACTTGCAGAGAGACCAAAACAGATGCTGAGCTTTTAGCAACACTGTTTATAATGAATGCATACATTTAATTTTACTGGTCTCAGTTCTTAACAGGACTAGTCAGTCTCCTGTTTGGCTTTCAATATTTCACACCCTGACACAGAGGACTAATGTGACGGCACAAATAGCAAAACATCTTGAATTTTTACAATAACAAACAAACAAAAGCAACAAATCCTGTAAGATTTGTGGGATTCTCACAGGTTATGCAGAGAATAATAAAAAAAATATGTGTGCTATAGAAGGTTATCAAGTTTGATGTTGCTCTCTCTGAAATACAAATCTAAATGTTGCTCTCTCTGAAATACAAATCTAAAAGGAGACCTCTCTCAGGCATGTTTTCAGTCATTGCTCACACTCTTAAAAGTAAAGGACATAATCATTACCATTTTCAAAAACAATTAATCTCAAACAAAACCAGTGTTGGAACAATTTGCATTCTAGTTTAACACAACATATTACAGTTGCAAGCCTTGAAAGTGCACATGCAGTATAAATATGTATGCAGAAGAATCACATCAAACCAGAAAGCATAACGAGTCCACCCTTTCCTGTTTTTCACAATGATGTTTAAAAAAAATTAGACTTGAATGATGTGCTTACAATATGAACAGGCGGTGAATGGGTGGTGAATCAATTCTCACTCCATGATACTCTACTTTATTAAGGGTCTCTTACCTATTCAGGGCCATGCTGCACACCAATCCAGGCATGCCCAAGGAATTCATTACGATTTAGGTAATGAAAACACCACTGTGCCATGCAGGAAGCAGAGTGTCCTCAGGGTGGAGCATTATTTCTGCTTCTTGAATCTACCTTATAAAAGCACCATTAAAGGGGACACATATAATTTCTGCACCACTAGTGACACCAAACAAAATTGCAAAAACATTGAAAAGGTTACAACCTACAAATGTATTACTTAGTTTCCCGTACATATTAAGCTGGGATAAGATAAAGTATTTTAACATTATGCAACTTTCAGTAAAAAAGATAAAACATGCCCAGTTACAGTTTAATAAGTGTGTCCCTTTTTGGAGACTGGATTTAAATGGCCTAGACACAAGGAAAGCCAAAGGAATTGGTCATGAAAAGTTCCTAAACATTAATGTATTAATATTAAAAAAAAAATTGGATTGCATGATAATCTGGCAAAAGGAGAGATCAAAAATACATGAAGATTTTCAGCTAACACTGCACATTACCATTACAGATACAAGACTGCTATGTCACCAGTACTTAGTCACAAACAGCCATTGGGTCTGTTACTCATACCTCAATAACAACACTATTGAATGTAAAAATGAGGACAAACATGTAGCACATTAAGCAGAAAGGATGACATTCACAAAACTGACAGACTGATTCTTAAATGACTGAAAGTAGTGCTACTGAGAGAGAGAGAGAGAGAGAGAGAGAGAGAGAGAGAGAGAGAGAGAGAGAGAGAGAGAGAGAGAGAATGGGTGGGAGTGGAGAAGTGGGCAGAGAGTCAGAAAAATGTTAT
Source organism: Moxostoma hubbsi (assembly GCA_032164185.1). NCBI lineage: Eukaryota > Metazoa > Chordata > Actinopteri > Cypriniformes > Catostomidae > Moxostoma > Moxostoma hubbsi. Next base: position 26,774,312 of record JAVLUX010000007.1, on the reverse strand, counting down.
TGCCAAAACTGAACTGGGACAGGCAGAAAAACAACAGTCTCTCATGTAGATCCACATATTGTGAGACAGAGCTCTTTGAAATCAGAATCTTTCAATTAAAGCAGGAACAGGGAGGAAAGTGGATCACCAAGAAATTCCTGGTTACCAACTCTTGCAAATCCCCCCTTTGTCTCCTTCCCTATGTCTACCTCACACAGGTAGGGGGGGGGGGGGGGGGGGGGCAATGAGTGCTGCAGATGGCAGATGGCACCCTACACAAACACACACATTTAGTTAGTTATCCAAAAGGGACATACCAAAGCCTTCAATTGTTATTATAAAAAGCTAATTATAATTACATGACTCTAACCCATACATGACCCCTAAAATAAAACCTTGCATTTTTAGAAATTGTATTAAATGTATTCGCTTTATTCATTAATCGATTTCACAATAGAGTGCAACAGTTTGGAACTGGAAGTAAAAATCCCATTCATTTTTTCCACTGTGTAACTGACTATTAATAATAACTTAAAACCCATTAAAGACAGACCAACCGTGAGCTACAAGGATGTTAATCAATGGTAAATATGCTTCTGCAGAAGCCATCAGTCCACATTATTTCAACTTAATTTTTTTATTTATTTTATTGAATTGAATTTTATTGAATTGAATAGACTTGGAAGTGATGCCTTTTTAGGTAATGCATTGATAATTAGATTTTTTAGATGATTCTCGATATATATTGTGATTTTTTTAGATATAAATAGGGCTGCTTGTTGCACAACAGTCTTTGTCTTTTCAAACATAATTCTCAATACAACTTTGGTAAAGGGTGAAGAGTAGGGGAAATTAAAAGTGGTCGTACACAGAAAGAATCTAGTGAACGGCATGGCGTGTTCTAATATTTGAAACAAAGATCATTTTCTATGAAGGTACATGTCCATCTCTGACACCATATGCCGAGCTATGACTCCGGTGGCTGCTCAATATTCTGCAGTGCTGAGGAGCACAACTCACATAGTTTTCCATTAAATTAGACCCAAATCATTATCAAAGGACATACCGTAGATTATCAACATTCTGTGTTCATTCAAACCTTTGTAACTTTGGACTGCCATCTGCTGCACCATCAGCTTGTACCACAGCCCTTCTACATAGGGGAGCCTACAAGCTTAGCCTAAAATAGCATAATGCAGTGGAGATTCTATGGGCCGTTCACTGGTAAGGAAACAAGAGGCCATTTTTTTAATGTATGTCTATGGAGGAAATGCTTTAGTGTGCTGAATAAACTGCTTTTGTGAGAAAACAGTTAATCACTTAATGAATTTACCACCTGTCTGCTAATCTTCAAAATGTTTAACACTAAACAATCCTTTTGGAATGAACTACTATGTGTGAAGTTCACTAAGACAAAATAGCTGTTTTAAAAGAGAAGATACAGACAATTCTGCGACAGGAATGTGTCCGGTTACAGCTCTCCCCATTCATTTTTACGGTATCCACAAATAGTGACTTACAATAGTAACACACTAGTTGACCATTACACTCTCTCCAATGCTGAAAAAGCAGAGGTTGTTGTCTCGGTATAGAAGATCTCTACTCATACTGTGTGTGTGACACCTGTGCCTTTCCCACCCACGACCTGCTTCAGTAAATGTTATATCACCCTCTTGTGGTCTTCCAAAGCTATCATGTCAGACTACATTTAACGGAAGGCAACTGACAGTGAATTGAAAAGCATGCAAATTAGGCTTCTAATTTAAATGTTGCTAACGTTAATATATTGATGCCTCAAAAATGTATCGATAAAACAACCTGCCGATTAAATCAATATATTGAATATATATTGAAAATAATATATTGATATTTTATAAAAAAATCTCTCTCTCTCTCTCTCTCTCTCTCTATATATATATATATAAATAATCATTAAATACGCTAAGAGCAGTCTTGAACCTTTGCCTTGTTGATCGATTTTCAATTTCTTTTAGATAAAATCAAAGTTTGAAATGTTATGAATCATGTGGCTTATATCAAATCTTATGAGCAATTTTATGTAAAAATACTTCCAGAAGACGGCTGAAAAAGTGGTTCCCCTTCTGTCACTCACTTGATGTAGTGACACTAGGGGTCACTCTTGTGAGACCCGAACACCTCTATTATTTTAAAAAAAGGCCAATGAGAATTGGCAAGTGGAATTTCCATGTCAATTTCCTGGATATACGGGTATAAAAGGGGAAGGAATGCCAACTCTCATTCAGATTTTTTCTTTGGAGCCGAGCGGTTGTACTATCAGCGAGCTGAATACTACTGCTGTTCCATTCACCTCTTAAGAAGAGGATGCTATTGGATATACTGCACATTTCCAGCAGTTTTCTCTCCTTCTGCATAACAAGTGCAGATTTTGCCCCTGGGCACTTCAACAGCACTTAAAGAGTGTATATTTCTGCTAAAGTGTATATTTTCTCTATTAGAGCACACACATTGACGTTGAACGCCTTTTTAAACTTGCGTCTTTATAAAGATGCCTTTCCGTCTTTGTGCGATTTACGGATGCGGTCGTTATCTCTCCACCTCCGATGGTTACATGCGCTGCCTCACATGTCTTGGCTGCGATCACACTTAGGCAGCGTTTGTGGATGGTTCATGTTCTCATTGCGAGAATATGACCATGGCAACATTGCAGTCACGGCTTTCCTTCTTCCGAAGCAGGAAAGCCACTTAAGCTGCCCCACGCACTGCGCCTTCTACCTACAGGTATGAGGACAGCCTGGCTGGTGCTGGAGGCAATTTGAGGAGTTCAATGGGCACAGTTTCGCCAGGTAATTCCCCACAGACCTCCCATTCCCCAGCATGCTTGTTTGCTCATGTCTGGTTCCGAAATGAGTGCAACCAGCCTCATAGCCAGCTTAACGTCTCTTTCGGGGCCTGTGAGCAGGATGAGTCTTCGATCGCTGCATCGGAGAGAGCACTGACATTTTCAGACTCTGAGGACTCAACTTGGCTGCCACCTTCGGGTCTGCCCATCCAGTCTGACCCGGAAGGCTCCTAAGCGCCCCTGAGAAGGACAACTCAGGGAGAGAGACGTCTGCTAAGGAGCTGGAGCTGCTAAGGAGCTTGCCATCGGTGGATGGCCGGGAGGTAAATCTTTTGCTTCATTCTCTTTTTTTGTTCACCGCATCTAAAAAGGGCTAAGGTACCCAAATTGTCAAAAAGAGAACGGTTTCCTCCCTCCTTGTGTCACAAAGTTGGTGTTCACGACCGCCATTGTCACAGCAACCAGACACAGAGCACTCGCATCAAGGGCCCCACAAATGCGGTCCCCCCGCCTTCGTACGCCCGGCTGCGCCATGTCTACGGCCAACCGGTTGTGACGAGTCTCGAGGATGACCCACAAGTTCCTCCTCCTCAGTCGCTAACGTGGCCACCCTGCCACGAGGCCCCACCTCCAGGTACGTCAGATACGATCGTCCCTTCAGTGCCCCTCGCCTGGAGCTTGGAAGAGTGGCTAGCGCTTTCCAACCAGTTGCGGTGGCTGGCCAGGACCATCGGCTACCTTCGGCCTCTCACTGTCCCCTCACGTCTTCACGAAAGACGCAGAGTGGGCAGTCCACATACTCAACTAGCTCGATGACTGGCTGATTCTAGTACACTCTTGAGAGTTGCTGTGCGTGGACAGGGACCTGGTACTCAGGCACCTCAGCTGTCTAGGGCTTTGGGTCAACTAGGAAAAGAGCAAGCTCTCCCTGGTTCAGAGCATCTCTTTTCTCGGCTTGGAGTTAGACTCGGTCTCAATGATAGTGTGCCTCACATGCGAGCGCTCACAGTTGGTGCTGAACTGCCTGAAGTCTTTCAGGTGGAGGACAGCAGTTCCACTGAAACACTTTCTGAGGCTCCTGGGGCATATGGCTTCCTCGGCGGTGGTCATGCCACTCGGGGTGATGCATATGAGACCACTTCAGTACTGGCTTCAGACTCGAGTCCCGAGATAGGCATGGCAACATTGCGTAGCAATCACTCTGCTCTGCCATCACTTATTCAGCTCTTGGACAGACAGTTGGACGGTTTTTGCAGGCAGGAGTTCCCATAAAGCAGGTGTCCAGATGCATCGTGGTCACCACAGATGCCTCCAAGTTGGGCTGGAGCACCATGTGCAATGGGCGCGCAGCCGCTGGTTCCTGGACAAGACCCGGTGACAAAACAAAACAGCGACAGTAGCTTACATAAATAGCCATGTCAGCGCACGTTCTCCTCGCATGTCGCAAATCACCCGCCATCTCCTCCTTTGGAGTCAGCGGCGACTGAGGTTCCTGTGGGCCACTCACATCTCAGGCAGCCTCAATGCTACAGTGGACATGCTGTCAAAGTGGAGACTCCACCCCCAGGCGGTCCAGCTGATTTGGAGTCAATTTGGCAAAGCACAGTTAGACCTGTTCACTTTCCGGGAATCCTCACACTGCCCGCTCTGGTTTTCCCTGGCGGGAGCCCCCCTCTGGACAGATGTGCTGGCACACAGCTGTCCCCGGGGGCTGCACAAATATGCGTTCCCCCCCAGTGAGCCTACCTGCACAGTCCCTGTGCAAGGTCAGGGAGGAAGAGGAGCGAGTCACTCTTGTGGCCCCATGTTGGCCCACCCAGACTTGGTTCTCGGACCTCACACTCCTCACAACAGCACCTCTATGGCAGATTCCCCTGAGGAAGGACCTTCTTTCTCAGGGATGGGGCACCATCTGCCACCCGTGCCCAGGTCTCTGGAACCTCCATGTCTGGCCCTTGGATGGGACATGGAAGACCTAAGTGGCCTACCACCAGCAGTGGTAGACACAATCACTCAGGCCAGAGCTCCCTCTACGAGGCAACTTTATGACCTGAAGTGGCGCTTGTTTGCGAATTGGTGTTCATCCCAAATCGAAGACCCCCAGAGAAGCGCAGTCGGGTCAGTGATTTCCTTCCTGCAGGAGAGGATGGAGGGTCAGCTGTCCCCCTCCACCTTGAGGATATATGTAGCCATTAAAGTGGACCACCATGATGCAGTGGAGAGTAAGTCTCTAGGGAAGCATGACCTGATCATCAGGTTCCTCAGAGGCGCCCGGAGGCTGAATCCTTCCAGACCACACCTCTTCCCCTCATGGGATCTCTCTGCGGTCCGCCTGGGCCTTTGGGGAGCCCCCTTTGAGTCACTATAGTCAGTCGAACTGAAAGCCCTCTCCTTAAAGACAGCCCTCCTGATTGAGTTCACCTCGATCGAGCATTCTCTGTCAGCGACACTTGCCTGGAGTTCAGTCTGGCAGAATCTCATGTGATCCTGAGACCCGGGCCGGGCTATGTGCCCAAGGTTCTCACGACCCCCTTCAGGGATCAGGTGGTGAGCCTGCAAGCACTGCCCCAGGAGGAGGCAGATCCAACCCTGTCATTCCTGTATCTGGTGCATGCTTTGTGCACCTACTTGGATCACACGCAGAGCTTTAAATGCTCTGAGCAGCTCTTTGTCTGCTTCGGTGGACAGGGAACGCTGTCTCCAAACAGAGGCTTGCCCACTGGATCGTGGATGCCATCGCTCTGGCATAACTGGCCCAGGCTGTGCCCACCCCTTTGGGAATATGAGCACACTCTACTAGGAGTATGGCACCCTCGTGGGCACTGGCCCATGGCACCTCCCTAGCAGACATCTTCAGAGCAGTGGGCTGGGCTACACTCAATACCTTTGTGAGATTTTACAATCTCCGGGTTGAGCCGGTATCATCCCGTGTTTTGTCAGGTATGAACAGGTAGAGTTTCATTATACGGAACAACTGGCCAGGTGTATCGATTGCGTATAGCGCCCTTCCCCTCCCCTGAGGCGAAAGCATGTGCTTTTACCCCCAGTTGAGTTAATGAAGTCGTGGACCCTGGATGTCCTTCCTCCTTAGCCCTGTGGCTCGCGGTTCGCAGCTAGACCCACTACAGGTACTAATATTCCCTGTACTGTGATAAGTGCTCCACAGGTGCCGATTACTCAGGTAACCCCTAGTGATGTATTTTCCATGTATTTTAGTGATGCAGACCCGTGTCTCCCTTGGGCAGAGCCCTTTGCTGTGTTTGTAGAGCTCCTTCCCTTCGAGGCAGGTCCTACCACCGCGCCCCTTCCATTAGTAGCTGTGAGCCCATGTGCTGTATTGCCACATGTTGACCTCACCTTTAGGCAGGATGTGGTCTCCACACAGTCTTTTCCCCCTGATAGAACAGGAGCAGAAAAGCACACATTCCCTGATGTGTAAATTAACATTAGATGGCCCCAGCCGGATCTAATACTCTGTGGAGAGAAAACATAGAGAGAAAAGGCCGTGGCTGCCGCGGCATGCTCCCATGCTAGTTACGTTGCTTCCCCCTCACAGGGATGTGGGGAACTACATGACATCTTTCTAGGGCATTGGGGGAGGTTACGTGCAGACTGACACACCTGCTATTACGCATGCAGCAGCTTGCTTGCACCTGCATCAGCAGTTCACAGCTCAGCTGTTGTGGCGTTTTCTATAAGGAACCCTAGTGTCTCTACATCAACACAATGTCGAGTGAGTGACGAGTGAGAGAAGGGGAACGTCTTGGTCACTGTCATAACCTCCATTCCCTGATGGAGGGAATGAGATGTTGTGTCCCTCTTGCTACAATCCTGTACTAGCCGCTGAAATGACCGGACCTTGTCTCAGCTCCTCAGCACAGAACCTGAATGAGAGTGGGAATTCCTTCTCCTTATATACCCGTATGTCTGGGGGAGTGGCATGCAAATTCCACTCGCCAATTCTCTTTGGCCATGTCTCAAAAGAATAGAAGTGTTCAGTGCTCTCAAGAGAGTCACTACATCACACATATACACAACGTCTCGTTCCCTCCATCGGGGAACGTAGGTTACGAAAGTAACCAAGATGTTAGGCACATAATATTCACTAACTGTATTACAATCATCAAACTCAACTCTGGGTTTACAGATCAGTAAGCATGATGAAAATTCTATGCCTGAAGTTAATTGGGATATCAGTTTTCACTGAAATTTTCCCTTAATTGCAAGTTCTTAATTCAGGGTGACAACCATTTCATTGCTACAGCTAGAAGGTAAACAAAAATCTCATTCATATGAGTACAAAAACAGAAGTTCAATGTACAGCTCTTATAAAGAAAATAATTCAATTAGTTTCAGGTCAAATCACTGATGCATTTACAAAATTATTTTCTAGTGCTCATACTCATGCAAGCATAAGTATGTATGTTATGGTAAGAGAGGTTTAAAAATAGCCAGCAACATCACAAAAGTATTTTATTCAAATTCTTGCAAATTTCAAATTACAGTGACCTTAACCCTTATGTTCTGTTTGGGGGTCCCTCTTCAGACCCTCTTCAAATAGTAAAAACACATATGTATCATACGTTTTTTATCCTGATATTTCATGAATTTTCCTAATTACATAAGATCTTTTCATAAATGTGTTTTTGACTCAATGATAATGTTTCTGATGTCCGCTATGACATGACTACAAATGTGATGTTTGGGGTCATATTGACCCCAGTAATAAATGTTATTGAGAGCAAAGGATTTTCACATGCTTTGAATTTGTTTGGTATCTAAGGTGCAATTTCTCAATACAAAAAACTCTCTCTCTCTCTCTCTCTCTCTCTCTCTCTCTCTCTCTCTCTCTCTCTTACACACACACACACACACACACACACACACACACACACACACTCCGATGAGCACATTGGACAGAGATACATCTTTGAGCATCAGAGATGACAAAAAACCAGACATGATTTTAGATTACAATAACACAAAAGAGGGGTAGACAACCTGGACAAAATGGTTGCCAAATACAGCTGTCAACGAAAGACCGTTCGTTGGCCCCAGGTAATATTCTTCAACATCCTGGATATCAGTGCATACAATGTGTTTGTGATATGGTGTGCCATCAACAATGAGTGGTGTGGTGGCAAAATAAACCGGAGGAGAATATTCTTGGAGCAGCTAGGATATGCTTGGTGAGGCCTCATATTGACAGGAGAGAGCGCCTTCATAGGTCACTTTTTGCTGCATCCACTGTGAGGGAGATTGAAAGTCGGCCTGGAGCAATCACTTCTCCAGCAGGCCATCCTTTTTGTGTATTATATGATATATATATATATATATATATATATATATATATATATATATATATATAGAGGGAATAGAAGAAAAACTCTGAATATCAGCAGTTCAAGACATATTGTTATTGGCAAAATCTATTAGATCAGTTATGTATCTTTGGAAATGTTCTGTTTGAAAAAAGTTCTGTGTTTGTCTAAGGTAACAGTAATATGTGCCTATTATTTTTTCACTAGCACTAGGGAACAGAGGCTGCGTCTGGCTGCCCTGTTGCCTGGAGGATACAGTAAATTTGCACATAGTTAGTCTGCCTAGTTGGTGAGTATGTGGAAAAAATACTTGCTTTGGATTTTTTTGTCATATATATATATATATATATATATATATATATTAACACACACATAAATATATATATACCGTTTTTTTATTTTGTGCAATCAAAAGTCATATGGTGAATTTTAGATTCCATTTTTTTTTCTTCAGAAACGTGCCCTTGAAATTTGCATGAAATTAACATTTGGCTGTCCTGTTGCCCAGACGATGTGTATATACTGTACATTTGCACATAGTTAGTTTGCCTGGTTAGTGAGTGTGTAGTAAAAAAAAGCACTTTTGCATTTACTTAATTTTATTTTTTTTAAACAATGATATCTGACCCCAAACATAAATAATTTTACTATTTTGGAAAAAAAAAAAAAAAAATCATACAAAAGGGATGTTTATATTTGTTCAATAACATATATAGAACATATACAGCTATATTTTTTCATTATTTTGTTTAAATTATGAAATGATATGTTTATTTCTGTATTTAGTTTCTTTTCTGAAATGCACATTCCTACTTCAGTAAATGTAAGAGTTAATGATACACTTATTTCTATTCTTTTATCAGCTCAGGATAAATGGAAAGGAACATTTAAGCAGGAAAAAAGGATTATTTCATAATTATAATGATCATTTTCACACTTTAATCATTTGGGTAACAGTGACCCCAAACAACAAAATCCAAAAACCTTAATGCTTCCTCTCTCTCTCTCTCTCTCTCCCTCCCTCCCTCCCTCTCTCTCCTTACTTTTCTTATCAGGGTTGTGTGGAAATGTTGCTGCCAGTGTAGAACACTGTTCTTTGGACTTTATCAAAGTAAAGATTGTCAGTCTGGCGAAGAGAGTGATTGATTGAAGCTCTTTTTATTTTTTATTTCTCTCTTTGTTTCTTTCTATCTATTGCTCTTTTTAAAAATTCACAGGGTCCTAACGTGATAAACACATTTAAGTGTAGCTCTCATTGAATGAAAGGTCATGCTCTCTGAATTGGTAGTACAAAAATGCACATTGTAACATCACTTTTTTTTTTTTTTTTAAATGTCAGAGGTGGGAATAGTGTGGAGAAAGGAATGAGAGAGAGAATGAGACAGAAAGATCTTATATCAGGATATGAGACAATATGGAGAGAGAATATTAATTCATTCATTATCCACACTATCATTTCCCCCATGCATTAATCAAATAGAATATCAATCCATCTTTACATGGCAATTTATCTCTGAGAGCTGCTCATTCTAGGTGTGATCGATTGTAATGCTGAACCCCTTTATGGTCAAGTGGCCTGGCATAACCTTTTACTTTCATATATACATGTAGAATGACTCACTGAAGCATTTGAATAATGCCTTCTTTTCCCCCATTTTACAAACTCAAAATTGTCAGTGGTACTTGCAAAGGCACATCATTTGTTCTGAACCATTTTTTTTAGGCCTATTGAGGAGAGGTGTGCTATTACTTTTCTCAGCATACAGATGTTCATATGGCAGATGAACAAATGAGTTGAACGGGGGTGCCACACATATCTAGGGATCATAACATCATGGAGATTTGACTAGAGCATTGACAACTGACAATGTAGCAACCACCCACAAGAAAACCCTAGCAATGTGGCAACAAGTTCTACACAGGCAAATACCACTCACATTTTTTTCCCTAAGTGAAAAAATATAGCTATGAATGCTATCACTTTCAAGTGATTACTTTAGGATTTTTTTTCCCAAACACTTTGAAGCACTTCTATCGATTTAAATGTATGAACTTACACAGACACAACAAACATGTACACAGTGTTCACAGTCAAACAGATCTATGTTTTAATAGATGTGCTTAAGGTAATTTAGGACCCCCCATAAAACTGGGAGTTTAATTAGCCCCCTGAGTCGGCCAATAGGAAGTGACGGTAAGGTAAACAGGCAAGCCTCATTAACCCATCATCATGAGACTCGGTAATGAGGAGAAACACTGCAATTACAATCAGCACATCATAATAACACACACTCAGAAACAGCCTAACTGGCAGAATGTTGTAGAGCATCTGGAGACATGTGTGAAAATTATGAGCATGTTTAACCCTTAAATGCATGGGAACATATCACAAATAGATCTTCAAAAGGCCCAGATAGTATAAAAGGTAAAGAACAAAAAAAAATTAAGATCATTAGAAAATAATAAAATAAAATATATTTTTTTTATATAATTTTATGTTTTTTTTTTATATATATCAAAGAGAAAATGCAACAAATCAGGACAAATCTCATATCATGAGAAGCAACTAGCTGTTAAACACATATTGAGCTCCACATAACACATAAGATACACATAAGCAACACAAGTATTTTCTCAGGCACTTTTTGTGTCTAAATAGATGCACAATTTACATAAATCATAATGTTCATTTGCTGTTCTTGTAATAGTTTACATCCATGTTGTTTCTTCATCAATTAGCAATATCAAATGTAAATAACTGAAACAACAGCACCACCACCACCACCACCACCAAAAAAAAAGAAAAAAAAAAGACACTCTTACATACCTAAGGGTTCAAATGACACTAAAACAAATATAATGGTTTAAGTACCACAATTGTATAGTTTTAGTTTTCCTTTTTTTTTTTTAACACTATTTATAAAAGAAAGATTGAGGAATACTAAAGAGGTGTGGGCACAACTCCAAAAAAATGTATAAGGTACAGGTGGTGGAATGAGGATGTGTTATGTAGGTTAACACATCCAGCCATATCTGTTCAGGCACATGCACACCTGCCCACAGAAACCTACTCTCTGACTTTCTCTTTCTCACATACACACAAGTGTACATTCACACTAATGAATGCAAATCACACTACCGGTCAAACGTTGTGAAACACTTTCTCATGATCTTAAAAATCTTTTGATCTGAAGGCATATGGCGTATACTTAGACAAAAATATATTTGGGCCACCAAATTTATTTATTTCATTGAAATTGAAATTGAAATTGATGACTTGGACCAAATAATGAAGAAAAGCAGCCAATTCTCCCTTGGTTCTGCCATTTATTTCCGCTGATTTTAATTAAGACAATTACTGTAAGACAGCTTTACAGTAATTTTTCTCACAGTTGAAAATTTATTGTATTTTGGTCATGAGAATCATCACCAAAAACAATGGGAATAGTAAAAGTCAAATGTCTGGATGTGTTGAGGTAATGAGAAGTGGTGGATAAAATTTACTTAAGTGTCCTGAAAATAATGTCTTAAATAAAATCTTAGTTGTCCTAAATGTAGGCTTCATTTTCTGTATGCAAGATATGATGTTTTTTTTTTTTTTTTTTTTTATTGGTTTGGGGTTCAAATATGCCCAGGACATTTTCTTGACAAGTTTAGTGAGAGTCACCCCATCACAGACATAAAAGCATGGTCATTATCATTAATTTAATCTTAATCTTGCTTTACATAATACAAATTACATATTAATTAGACTGAGCCTCATAACTTAAGTAAAACTTGCGTAAATGCATGGAGACAGTCTGACTAGATGAAACATGTTTCTTATTTTCCAAGGGAAAAGACATTTTCTCTAAATGTCTCATCCAGGAATGAATATAAAAAACATACTTGAGAAATTGTTTGATAAATGTTTACAGAAGCAGAGCTCCACAAATATCATCTCTCACTGGTCAGATGCATAAATTTAAGCTTGCCATTTTATAAGTGATCGCCCAAATCTTATGCTTTATGTAGCTTGCTTCCTGGCATATAACATATGATTACATATTAGCATTGGTCAGCATTTCTCTATCCTAACAAAATTAATGAGCATCCCACTAAATCTAAGTGACACTGTCTTGATATATTTAACTATACATTTAATTGTTCACAGAATAAGTGTTTTTAGATACATAACCTTGATTAATTATTTTATATGTTATAACTAAGATCATAACTACAGCACACAACAGGTCAATGGTTCTGACTTCATGCACAATATCCATATGGCCCCCAAACTATCCAATGACTTGTGAAAAATTAAAAAAAAGTGATAATTCTTTAATAGGAAGCAGAATATAAGACACCCTCCGCCATAGCACACACTACTCTATCCCTCTGTCTCTCTTGTATCATTATAAGGCTTAATTAAAAGGCACATTGAAAGCCTGCAGGGATTCTGTCTTTAGGGATGCATTTGGAGAAAAGGGACAGTTCAGCTTGGCATCATAATTACTGCCTCTCTGTGCAGTGAGCAGAGAGATGAATTAAGTACACAAGAAAAACATCATCTCCATTGCCTGTTTCCTTTGGTTTCATCTCACACACAATCAGAGCAGCATCTACCATGTTTTAACATTGAAAGACCAGATGTGCCTTCAAACCATTAAGCTTAAGGGATGTTAAAACACCAAAAGACAATATCCAAAATGTCCTCCACTTCACCGTGCTGGTGGCTTGACCTGTATGTCCACATTAGTTTGAGCCCTGGGCTCTCTGTGCAAACACAGTCCTCATGTGGCTGTGGTAATGAATTGCTCTGAGTATCATTGACTGATAGAGTTAGATCGAGCACTGTGACATGATCCACCTGTGCAAACCACTGGATTTTTAATCTAGCTAAACCCCAATTAAAAACAATTCTGTTATAGAAGAACTCATAAGATGTTCTCAGAAACTGCAACTTACCATTATTAACCTTAATTGAATCATATAACATAGCATTATATTTATAAAATATGGGTTGTTTAATATATATATATATATATATAAAACTCAACAGGTTACCCTGATAATAAGAATCTTACCGTTAATTAGACACTAATCTAAGCCTCGGATCGTTACTTGTTGATGTATAGTTAAAGAAACTCTACATTATTCAAAGTTTCCCCCTCACTCTCATATAAACACACATTCTGCTGTAAATGCTGTTCCAACAAATTGTTCAGGGAGACGAAATACTCTCTTAAATTCTTTCTTACAGACATTAGGCATGAATTCTACATTGAATAAAACGAGACACGTCAAAGTTATGAAATGCTCCGGCAAATGCACCTTCCCATCTTCTGAACGCTGCTATGAGCAGAAATCGTGTCACGCAGTTCGCCAACAAAACCCCGCCATGGTATATTAATACCAAATCCCCTCCGCACATCTGTCAGTGGCGATCTAACAGTGCGCCGTAAGTGCTTGTCATGCAGACGTGCACAGAGATTAATAGCAGCTCCTATAGTGAACTATATGTAATAACTTTTACATGATACGAAATTATTCATAGGGCAAAAACCAAGTAGCTAACATAATAAAATTCCAATCCAACCTGGACTTTTGAGCTTCAAAGATGACAGCGCGTGCTTTGAAATTCACAATTGAGATCATTTCTGATAGAAAACGCTTTGATAATTTGCAACAGAAATGCGTTACAGCTTTTAGATGATTTCTAGATAGAGCGCGCAAACCGTGGCGCATGCAGGTGGCTTCTCATCAGAGCACTGCGCAGTCTGTGCAACCGCGATGCCAAAACCAATACCCAGTGTAAAGAGGTGGTAAATGTCGTTTGCCCAGGCATGCTCGGCATCGACTATTACGAATTCGAGTGATATGATACAAGAAAGTTTCCTACCTCGGACGCTGTCTGCTCTGAAAATCTTCCGCTGTTTGTTTAGCTTGCCTATCCTCTTTACTACACTGTGGCATCAGTGAGAAACACAGAGAAGACGGGAGGGGGTAGAGAGCGCGTTATGGAGCAGAAGAGTGAAGATCGGGGTAGACCAGCACAAGGATGATGATGCCACTCCTGCGTGATTACAACAGCAATATGCAGCTACGCGTTATAGTAGAGGAATGTGCCATCAGATATCAAAATCGTTGGGTCAGTGTGAATTGGCCTTAAATCGGGGTACAGTGATGAAGAGTTATTGAATTTTATTTTTTATTTAGCCCACAAATGGATCACATAATTTTATCAATATTTAGCAAATGTGCGATGTGTTTCTTCTTAGAAGCTGCATGCTCTTTTTATGACCAGTGCATGCTGCCCCTGAAATATGCTAAATAAAAATTAGAAAGGTTTTTGAATAGCCTAGATGTTTAATGCCGTCTTAAATTAATAATTCACTCAAAAATTTTAATTCTGATTTTTTTTATTATGATTATTATTCTTATTATTATACAATATTACATATACAATAAAAAATATTGTAATTTAGAGCATTTATTTAAACAACACAATATTAATGTTTTAACAGAAATCAATATTTAGTGGAATAACCCTAATTTGCAATCACAGCTAGCATGCGTTTTGGCCTGCTCTCTACCAGTCTTTCATATTGCTGTTGGGTGACTTTATGCCACTTATGGTGCAAAAATTCAAGCAGCTCGGCTTTCTCTGATGGCTTGTGGCCATCCATCTTCTTCTTGATCACATTCCAGAGGTTTTCAATGGGGTTCAGGTCTGAAGATTGGGCTGGCCATGACTGGGTCTTGATCCAGTGGTCCACCAGACACACCTTGATTGACCTGGCTGTGTGGCATGGAGCATTGTCCTGCTCGAGAAACCAATACTCATTAATAACATTTACATTTACAAACCAATAACATTTTCAGAGCAGGAGGGAGCAAGTTTTCTTCCAGGATAACCTTGTACATGGCATGATTCATGCGTCCTTCACAAAGATGAATCTGCCATATTCCAGGCTTGCTGAAGCACCCCCAGATCATCACCGATCCACCACATGGTCGTCTAATGGTTAGACGGAGACCTGGAGAGGCCTTCAAGTCACAGTGTCTCCCACCCACAGTGAAATTTGGTGGAGGATCGTGATGATCTGGAGGTGCTTCTGCTTGAATGTTTGTGCCAGGAGTGGCATAATGTGAAAGACTGGTGGAGAGCATGCCAAGATGCATGCAAGCTGTGATTGAAAATCAGGTCATTCCACCAAATATTGATTTCTAAACTCTTTATAAGTTAAAACATAAGTATTTTGTTGTTTAAAAATGAATTTGACCTTGTTTTCTTTGCATTATTTGAGGTCTGAAAACACTGCATCTTTTTATTATTTTGACCAGTTGTAATTTTCTGCAAATAAATGCTTTAAATGACAATATTTGTATTTGGAATTTGGGAGAAATGTTGTCAGTACTTTATAGAATAAAACACAAAAAGACTGTGAACGTGAAAATTGAGTTTGACTGAGCAGGAAGGACAATTTGTAGTAAAAATTGACACCCACACCTATCAAATAGTTTCCGGAGACACCGATTTAACCACTGGAGTCATACAAATTAATTTTATGCTGATTTATGTCATTTTTGGAGCTTCAAAAATTTGACACCCATTCACTTGCATTATATGGACCAAAAGAGCTGAGATAGTCTTCTAAAAATCTTCATTTGTGTTCAGCTGAAAAAAGAAAGTCATACACATCTGGGATGGCATAAGTGTGAGTAAATTATTAATGAATTTTCATTTTTGGGTGAACTATTTAATGGACAAGTCAAAATGTATTTTTGTGGTAATCAACATCATGCCACAAGTGCCATCAATTGAGCTTAACATGTATTGAACTAAGAATATTCCTTTAAGATTGTTGGAACTGATGACAAGACCCAGATGGTATCTGCTGACTTTTTTTATTCTTTTCTGCACTGATTTTGTCCAAAAATTTGCAGAATTCTACGGAATGCTTTAAACATTGTAAGATGTCTTAAACTGAGCAGAGAGTACTATAGTCTTAAATGCTGCTGAAAACTTCATAAAATTAGATAGAATGTTTAATAGACAAGCAATTGGGTGGGGGATGTGTGGACATTTGTAAATGATGGGTGACCCAAAATCTGGAGTATAGGCCTGTTGATGACTGAGATTCCCCAACAAGCCACACTCATGCATGAGTGCATATCTGAGCATAGTTTAGCCTTGTTCCAAGCATTCACTATTGACTTTTTGTCAAATCATCACCAAAAGAATTGTTGACTATATTGTGGTTGAAATGAGTACAACTGACGTCATGTCATCATGTGCAATGTGTAGCAGGTGTACTGAGGGCTGGATTCTTAATCAGTGCATGGGGTGTATAGAAAAGCATGCCCTATCATGTCTGTATTTGTCATGTGATTATATTGGTGATGACATCCATTATTTACCATAGTCCAGTTGATCAAAGATGTGATATAATAAAGCAGCAAATGTATGGTCCTTTTTAATCTCAGTAAGAGAGTGAAAAGGAGAAGGACAGACAACAACTGTGCAACAAATGTTAACATGTTGATGCCCAAAGTGTACAATGTAAAATAAATAGAAAGAGAGAGTTAGAAATTATGTACTAACTGATCCTTGAGAGAGCTGACTGGTAAAAACTTCCAATATGAGAGCATTTCAAGCTCCTCTGTGAACACAAAACAAACAATTTTTTTCATATTGGCAGAGCTGTGCCCATATATTCTGTAAACTGTTTCTTTTTCCCTCTGTCTTGCAACTTGTACAATCCAATGAAGAAATGTGAATGTTTTTACTAAATAACAACCTCCAGCCTCCCCAACTCACGACTCAAGTGCTGCAGCTGTGTTCCCATGGCAACGGGCCGCAGAATTGAGACAAGCAATGAGCCAAGGTTGAGCAAAAAGATACTATGTGACTGCTTAAAAAGGAGAAATTTCTTCTCATCTCACACTCTAATTCCATCTCTCCTTTACTGTTATCCTCTCGTCTCTCACACCCAACTGTTGGAGCAATGTGAGCAGGACAGTTTGCCAGACTCTGGCTCAGACACAATTTGTTTATAACCAGCAGTCAAACTAATGGGTCAACAAAGTACTCTAAAACGTAATACTTATAAGTTGATGTAAGAAGGTTTTATTTATGTTGAGTGAGGAGGGAAGAAAGGGCACTCTCGGAGAAAGAACATGATGTTCCTGTCTCACAGACTGCACTTTTTCATGGCATCTGAGATAAACTTTGAAATTCACTTTGAAAATGGAGAGCTGGGTAGAGGAGAAAAGATGAATAAATGATGGTGTGAATAAGTGAACACATGCTGGCATGAGTAGCAGTGGCTGTTGATAGACCAGATTCAGGGTTCTGCTGTGTTGCAGTACTGTGAAAACTCATCTGATCACTTGTTCATTCTGTGCTTATTCATCCAACAAGCATGGCCTTCTCAGATTCTGTACTCTGTGAAACTTACCCAACAAGTCCATTTCGTACCACCCGCTCCATCTGTCTTAATGGCTCTGAATACTTGCTTTTTCCTGGGTAAGCAAGAAGTAGAAACCCTTTATGCCTGCAGAGGTGGATGAAATTTACCGGTACTTGTTTTATAGCACAGGATGCTCAGAAACGGATCCCATATGGCCCGTCTTTGCCAGCTGTTAAATTCACCACAATATTTCATCATTGCCGTTAGGCTAATAGCTGTGCTAAGTTCTTTCTTAGAGTATTTAGTTGTCTGTAGAAAAGAGAAGACATAATAAGCACTGAGCAGAGACTATAATGTGGAGAACAAGCTAGTTTAGCCATTGATATTTGATGGATATCATCTCAGCAGTGATCTAAGAATGACCTTGTGGCGGGTCGTGCATTAAAAGTCTAGGCCTTCAGTGTGATTCATGCCATTAAGAAAACACAGTTTCATAATGAATAAGACACCCTATGCCTTTGGGCATCATACATTATGTCACAGCTAACTAATAATACCAATTGACATTTATAAAAATGTCCACGCACGAAAGTCCGAACTTGAAACGACACTTTATGCACAAGCAAGCCTAATTTTAACTGTAGCATGACTGTTTTCTGAAATGAACATCACCTGAATAGACATTCAAAAATCATACATTTTCATATGAATCTACCAAGGAGGTCTATAATACTATCTAATAATATTTGCAATTTAAATGTTCTTGCAATAAATTTTGTTTCGTCAGGGTACATGGTTAAGCTGCATTCCATTCAAGTTGGAGGTGGGATATTTCTACATCTCTTACCATAAATGCATTCGATTCCCCGATATTTCGAACTACAACACTCCTGTTAGCTTAGCAGGGGTTTGACTCTCATTAGAGATGCTTCCTAGCAACCCAACTGATAAACAATGCTGCAGCGCTAGCATTTGTGCTTCGGTGTACGATTATCAAAAGAGATTATAATGTTTTATACACCTGTTTCTTCTGGCATTTTTTTTTTTTAAATGGCTTGTAAACCTGCGTCTGAATTGTGTGCTGTGACCACTTCATCAATGGTAATTAATTGCTGTTTCCGCACTTTGTAAAGTTAAAGTAATTGTTTTTCTTTTCTTTGTTTGAGTTTGAACCCCTGTAACTGAACAAAAAAAAAAACATAAAGATAGCAAAGCTAATTACAAAGTCTTTGAGGCGAACGTAAATAACTTACAATTGCAATTGCAATGAGCTGCAATGACTTCTCCGTCTTTTTTCATAATGATCCATGTCTTTAGTGGCCTTTCGGCGGACCTTTGAGATTGGTTAACCTAATAACATAAAGTAAACAACCGTAATGCTAACATCAAGAGGCGTCGCAGCATTTAATGTTTGTTGCTAGGTTAATCCACAGGACAAAAAAGAAATGCCACTCACCCGGGCGAAAACCAAAAGACAGTCATTGTGGACCACCTTGGTACCAAGGTCGTTGACCCAACCACTAACAAAAAAGTTGTATGCCTCCATACCTTTGTATGCTTTCATTTGTTTTCTGGAGTAGAAGGATGTCTGGAGGACAAGGTAGTTGCTTATATCTACTGCCTCGATGGCAGGCAAGTATTCAGTTGAAAAATCGCTCCTCTTCATAACATAAGGATCACGTCCAACATATGCGATTTTCTGTTTATACCTTTCGCTCGTAATAGCATCTAAACTAGTAAAGTACAGACTTTCCTCCATCTCCTCCATTCTACTTTTCACTTCCTGCCCTCCATCTGAATTTCACAACATAAGAATCATGTGACTTCAAACAAGCTATTATGTAACTCAAAGTGTGATTGCGTCACTCAAGGCCAGCCTCCACCGAGACATTTCCTAAAGATCACACCCACAAGAACAAATAAATCAATCTGATTGGCTGATGAATATGACAGTCTGACTTTAGATGCTCATTCATTTGTACTGTTGAGGGATTCTGTAGAAATTCTCAAGGCCTGAGGGAGTGAAGCTCAGACTCTGCTTTGGGCATGTGATTTGTGAAACAGTTGTCACACTTTGCTTGTAAGCATCAAGGAATAAATTCTGACTGGATAAACTTTTAGTTTTTCTCTATTTGTTTGTTGATTAATTAAGAATGGAAAGCGATTAAAAATATATAGGCAAAAAGGTAATTGAGAATGAAAGGATGAAAACTATTTATTTATCTGGCATATTAGGCTAGCAGAGAAGGCTTTGCTGGCCCTGAATTCTCCACTGAGAAAGACAGAATCTGAAGGATGGGCTAATTGAAAGCTGTTATTTATTTATTTTATTTTATTCAAAATGTGTTGAAGAGAAGCTGGATGTGTTTACTTTCTAAAGACATGGTTTGTCACCTTACAGTTGTTGGGTTCTGATCATTTCAACCCTTCGTCCTGGGACTGGATGTGATGCACCAATAATTGGCATTTGTTTGATTTCTACAGGTTTTTTTCTTTAAACATCACGTTCCTTACAGTTAGTTTATGCTTCTTGAGTTTTTAAAAAAACAGTGTACACTCATCCTAATAGACCTTATATTCACAGTAGCACCATCAGTTGATTTTGACGGGAATGAAAACGAGGCAGCGGTGGATCTTACCCTCTCTTCAAATAGCATGTCCTGTATAACGCTATCAAAAAGCTCCTATATCACATCTAACTTTACTCAACTCATGTTGTCTGGAGTTTTTAATACTGAATAATATTTTGACAGCGGAGCGATCCTAAAACACTTAAACTAAATGTACAACCCAGTGAAGAGACTGTAAATCAATCCCTCACAGCCTCGTTTTCATTCCCGCCAAAAAAGACGACGTTGCTGTGAATAAGGTCTAACTAGCCTACTGCACTATAATGTTATTTCTTGAGATGCAACATTCTCCAGCTTTTCAGCAGAGTTGCTGGGGTGCAATGAACGGGTGCTACCATCTAGCGGTAAGATTAATTAACTGCATTCACGTCTTGTGATGAGGTTGCCCTCAACTGAAGCGATTTCCTCCCTTGCCATCTGTCAGTGGGGGAACTCCTTTCTCCAGATAAACTGTGCTCAAGCTGAGATTTAACTACATTACTCATTTCAGCATGCAAACAGAACCCAAACCAGCTGCTATCAAAGGTGACAAATTTACCTTTAGCGATTAATTTCTGCAGATGGAAAGTTTGTAGATATTTCTCACATGGAAAACTAGCATATTAGGCATATATGTATCCTTTAGCAAACTACTAAAGTGATTAAATGAATGAAATGTTGTTAGTAACATAAAAAAACATGTTTAAATCAGTCAAGCAAGCACAAACACACACAGTGAAACACTGAATTCATGTTTGTCCAATTACAGCTTGTTTGTCTACAAAAGTGATTCAAACAATAATTGCAATATGTGAACATGACTTATAACTTTTTTCTTTGCACTCACAGAAACCCTTTTAATATAATTATGACAAGACCATGAGGCCAACAACGTTTTCAGATTTTACAAGCCATTAGTGCAAAAAATAACAATGAGAATACAGTTTGATTGTGTAAGTAAAACACTTTACAGCATATCCTTTTAATTGTAAAAAAGTATACTTCATCAATGAGAGATATGACTTCTGAAGTTAATTCTAAACTTCTAGAGAATGAGGGTTTTTCAACCTTTCAGGGCATGCATATGTTGTGGGCACACACTCCCACCACAATCCAGAATTAATTGAGAAAGAAATGCATGCTACCACCCAGCATACTACTTTACATACAATTTAAATATAATAACTTAGTTTATGCCCATAAAACACACCTTAGCTTACCGTATTCAGTGTTATGGTTGAGCACATCAGGGCAATCCATGGTTCATTTCCACACACAGCTTTCGGTCATTTCTGCAAACGGTCATTTGCAATCATCGGAACAAACAACACGGTGTTGTACGAAAATAAGCATCGCTATGCCCTACTCACTCTGAAGAGCAGAACGTCATGGTTATGCATGTAATCTTGGTTCCCTAAAATGAAGGGAATAAGACAATGCGTTGCTAACGCATATGGGAGTATCCTTCCACACAAATTAGTTGAAACCTCTCTGCATTAACGCCAGTATTCGAAAAATGGCTATGGTGTTTGACCCCCTTCTTTTAGGTGCAAAGCTGTCTGCTATAAAAGGAGGCGCGCAAACACCATTCCTCAGAATTTTCTGACTGAGTGACAAGGAGCGCATCGCTCACACATCAAAAGAAGCACTCAGAAAGAATATATGAAATATAATCATGAATTAACCACTTCACAAACCCATTTGCGAAGGGAGTTAATTCATAATGAAAGTGATTGTGACTTTATGGTAAATTAAAATGGCCTGAATGCAAGTGGTTGTGTAAAATGATGGGGAGCCTGTACTTAAAGGGAGGGGCATAAGTACTGTATATGTTTGGCAAATGAAAAAGCAAGTGCTCTAAACAGATAGGACTTGTGAATAGAGAGACGTTACGGCTAGGTTGTAGAACCTTGCACGTGTGTTTTGAGAAGACCATTCTGCTGCAAAACATATGTCTTGTAAAGACACACCATTTGTCCATGCCCATGAGGAGGCCATGCCTCTAGTTGAGTGTGCTTTAACACCAATTGGGCAAGTCTTACCCTGCGACTCGTAAACCAGGGCAATCACATCAACGATTCAGTGAGAAAGTCTTTGCTTGGAGATTGACATTCAAGTCAAGTCAAGTCAATTTTATTTGTATAGCGCCTTTCACAACACACATCGTTTCAAAGCAGCTTTACAGAAGTTCAGCATTAACAGACGATAAAAATGTAATGTCTATAAAGTCGATAAATCATCATCATTGTGCAGGGCTCCAAACTGCGACTAAAAATGGTCGCATTTGCGACCAAATAAATTTATTTGCGAGTGTAATTTCTGTCAAGGTCGCCATTGGCGACAGTAAAAATTTACTCCCTTTGATTTTAAAATTTGCATTACATTTCCCGAAATACATTACAAAAGTTTATATCAAAGAAATAGCGGGGAAAACGGAGTTCATTGCAGGAACTAACCATTTCAAAAAAGAGACTGTGAGAAAACACGGTGACAGTAACAAGCATAAAAAATGCACGTGATCACATAATTGCGAAGAATGCTCCACAGACTACACTGTTAGCACGTGCAGTTTTTCTTGCATGCGAGCTGCGGGACGAAAAGGAATGGAAGGAGTTAAAAATGAAAATATTTGGCGCCTGTTTTTCCCCCTATAGGAGCCAATGGCTCCTTAATTGATTTTTTGTTTGGAGCCCTGTTGTGGAATTAGATAAGATATGATTCTTTATCGTGTTTAAAAATAATTAAATAATAATTGTATTAATAACCCCAGTGAGCAAGCCGAAGGCGACTGTGGCAAGGAACACAAAACTCCAAAAGATGATGGTTAATGGAGAAAAATAACCTTGGGAGAAACCAGACTCACTGTGGGGGGCCAGTTCCCCTCTGGCTAACATCATGAATAATGTAAATAAGAATTATTTATAGTTAAAAAACATGATTTAAAAAATTATTAAACTTATTAAGTGTTAAGGGTCAGTATTTAGACAGTGATTGTGTTTGAACTGCAAGATTAGTGACCAGTGTCTTTGAAGTCCATCCTTGATTCCTTTTGTGCATCCTCCATAACACACAAAGAGCTGATCAGACAGTCTGAACTGGCAGGTGTGCTCAACGTATGCGTGTAGTGCCCGCACAGGGCATAACAAATGCATGGATTGTTCTTCATTCAAATTAAATGGAGGAGGGAGGAGGGCTTGAAGGTGAACGAGCTGCGCTCTGAAGAGCATGGTCCTTACCTTAGGCACATTGCCTTTTCTGGGTTCGATAGTGGCTTTTGAAAGACCGTGATAGTGATGCGCATGTGCCCATGATGCTTAGCATGTCATGGCACACGGCGCATGAACCAGCACTGAAGAGCTGTGTGTAAAAGACCTAATGGATTGACGGCGGATACGGCCGCCATAAACCCCAGAGCTTTTTGAAACAGCTTCAGTGGAAGTGGTCTCCCCAGTTTGAACTGAGACAGACACTGTAGAATGGCCTGAACGTGCTCACTCGTGAGGTGTGCGTGCCTGCTCACAGAGTTTAGGCAGTCTCCCAAAAAGGGATTTGTTGGCTGGGGGAGCCAACAGTTGCCCAGTTGATATTGAGGCCAAAGCTTTTTAGATGCTGAAGCAGTAAGTCTCTGTGCTGGCATAACAGGGACTCTGATTTGGCCAGTAACAGCCAGTCGTTGAGGTAGTTCAAAATGCGCACAGCGCTCAGATTCAGAGGGGCAAGAACCACATCGATGCACTTTGTGAAGGTGCAAGGAGCCAGAGACAACACGAAGGGCAGGACTTTGAATTGATACGCCATTCCCTTGAACGTGAATCTCAAAAACGTCCTGTGATGTTGTACAGTTCGGTCATGACAGTACTCATCTTTCAGCTCTATCGACACAAACCAATCGCGTGGGCGGACTTGCGATTTTGAGTAATCATTTTGAATGGCCGCTTTTTCTCATCAAGTCGAGATTGTGTTGTTCCATCTGGAGGAGAACACTCGATATCGATCTCTTCGACCACACTTGAAAGGATGTGGAACATCTTCTATACTTAGATTTTGGGGTATGGAGAGAGTATGCATCCCACAGAGATGAGGTGATATAGAAAACCAGGATTTTGAGGATTTTAACATCAGATTGTTCGCTGTCCTTTTCTGCATATTGCGGCGGCATTTTGTGGTCCATTCTGCATAATGTGCCGGCTCATTTTAGCATATTAATTTTTGTAAACACTAGGTATTTGATTAGGTGGAGTCATTAACATCTAATTGAGAGCACCCATGGGAACCATGAGATGTTTGTTTGAAAATAACATCACAAAGTCTGTTGTAAAAACTATTGTTCTAAGGAAGTCTCATATAAGTCAAAACGATAACCACAATGTTGGAGCAGTGAGCAATTTTTTTTCTATTTTTGATCATGCTTTTCTTTTGACTCGGCACCTTGCAAAGTTTGTTTTAGTGTGCGTGGGTTCTTACATATATTGTTTTAGATGCCAAACGCCTCACCTTGAAATTATACGAGAGTAGGTGGCTATGGAAGGCCAAATTATCTTTTAATGTCCCCAGCATTACTTGTCATTATTGCATTTTTCCTAGTAATAATTTCATTTACAGAGCTCTCCAACTGAATTTTTCCTAGTAAAAATTCCAATTACAGAGCTCTACAATTGAATATCTACTTGTCAAACTGTATGTTTCCATTGACATCCATTCTTTAATAATAGTAGAGCTCTACAATTGAATTATACATTTTTTAATTTTCTTATAATTATTTGGAACAACCCAAGGGCGCAAATAACACTATAATTTTGTTCACCATAAGGTTAAAAACCCCTGAGAAAACAAGTATACTAAAAGGCTTGTTTGAGATGCCAAATGCCTCACCTGAAAGCAGATGAGGCCAAATTATCTTTTAATGTCCCCAGCATAACTTTTCATTATTGCATTTTTACAAGAAACAATTCCATTTACAGAGCTCTCTAACTGATTGTTTTATTAGTAAGAATTCCAATAAGAGAGCTCTGTAACTGCATATTTACTAGTAATAATTCCAAATTACATAGCTTTACAATTGAATTTTTTCTAGTAAAAAAAAAAATCACATTCATTTTAGAGTTTAATTGTAGAGCTCTGTCATTTGGGTCTTTGTGTATGAAGCTTGCATGTTCTCCCTGTGTTTGCATGGGTCTCCTCCGGGTGCTCCTAATTACATGTGCTTTGTTTCTGATAAAGTGGGTGTTAAATTCTGTTGCTTTCAAATGAAAATGAATATGATAAGTCACCCAATGTACCTGTTATTTAGTTCCCCCAAAAGCTGTCATTTTCATCCATTTTTAGTTTAATGAAGACACGTATTTTAGACATATGACATATTTAGAAATATGATAACAATAAAGTATCTTTCATGAGCCCAAAGGGCTCTCCCTCTCTGTCAGTCACCCACTCTCACTCGCCTGAGTTTTCATCATGCACACCTGCAGCTCATCATCCCCTTGTTTAGACTTGCACTTAAACCTCACATTCTGCTACAGTAGAGAATTACTTATCAGCGTGTGACTTACCTGTTTGTCAACGATCTGCTCTGGATGTATAAGATAAGTAACTTTGAGAACTCCAAATTTACTTTATGCATAGAAATACTGACCTGCTCCTCAGTTTATGGAAGTTACAACTCTTAAACCCTGTTTCAAGTTTATGTTTCCTGTTTTGACATAAGACTGTGTTCTAAAGTCTCCATACCTGCCTGTATACTCCCCTCACGCTACATACCTGTTTGCTCTGTGTTCTGTGCAATAAACTCCTGCATCTTTGTTCATCTCAGCTCCTGTGTCATTACAGAAAGGCTAGACCAAAAAGAAAATGAACCCAGCGGGGGCTACCGCCAGTACGGATGATGATCCATTCTCGTAACTGTTATGTCAGCTAAGAGCAGCTCTCCTTCGCACTCCCGACCTTGCACAGCAAGCCCCACCTCCTGCACCTGCTGCACCGGAGCCCACTCCGTCTCCATCTTATGCCAGTCCCATGGTCAATCCCACTCCATGCTCTGGATCAATGGGGGATTGTAGCGGCTTCATCTTACAGTGCCAGCTCGTTCTTGCTATGCAGTCTAAGCTTTCCCCCACCGAGCGATCGAGGATCTCCTATGTGATTTTTCTCTTCTGACCGGGAGAGCTTTCCAATGGGCACAAACCATCTGGGATGAGGGAGGCTCGGTAACGGATACACTTGAAGTAATTTTAAAGAAGTATTTCGTCCGCCCTCAGGAGATTCATCAGTGGCAAAACAGCTTTATCGTATTTGTCAGGGAAGACGAACGTTCACCGATTATGCACTACAATTCTGCACTATTGGCGGCTGCCAGTGGATGGAACAAACCTGCTCTGATGACAATGTACCGCCAGGGATTAGCTCTTCAGCTGAGACTGCAATTTACCACTTATGATGACACCATTGGACTAGAATGATTTATCCAACTAGTCTTGCTTGACGGAACGCTCCGCCCTACAATAACCGTATACTCACCACTTACCCAGCAGTCTCCCTCCAGAACTCAGTCCCGAGCCCATGCAACTTAAAAATTCTCATCTCTCTCCGGTAGAAAGAAGCCGGAGATTCATCAATAAGTTATGCCTATACTGTGGCAATAATGGACACTTCACAGCCATATGCCCTGTGAAACCGACACGCCATGCAGTGAGTTCCATTACAGCAGTCTATTCTAGCAATAAATGTTTCCTCTGCATACATGTCATTTACAGTCACTGTGCTCCTTGACTCCGGGGCTGCAGGGAACTTCATTGCAGATGACCTCTGCCGCAATCTCCGTCTCTCAAAGATCCCCTATCACACAACATCCCCATACACTCTGTGACTGGTAATCCACTGGGCAAAGGATACATTCATTATCATACCACCCTAGAACAGTCATGTACATGTACTTCCCCTCGTCCCAGCTGCCTTAGAGCTGCTAAGAGGAGCAATGGTCTTCACAAATCTTGACCTGTGCAGTGCTTATATCCTCGTTCACATATGGAAGGGGGAAGAGTGGAAGACAGCCTTCGTAACACCAACAGGGCACTATGAATAACAGGTCATGCCGTACGGCCTGGCCACTGCCCCCTCCGTATGCCTCCATCACTTTGTCCTGGTGAACATTGATGACATCTTGATTTACTCCTGGAACCAGACCAACCATTATCAGCATGCGGCCCTGCTGCTAGAGCATCTGCGGATGTTCCAGTTGTTCCTTAAAGCTGAGAAGTGCTCATTCCATCAGAGTCACATCCATTTTCTGGGCTATAACTTCAGTCCTTAAGGGATCCAGATGGACGAGGGGAAGGTGGAGGTCCCGAAGACCATCAAAGACCTTCAGCGTTTCTTGGGGATTGTGAATTTTTATTGAAGATTAAGGGGTTATAGTTCCATAGCCACCCCTCTGACCTCCTTGCTCATGCCTTTATCAAATTGAAGGAAATCTTCACCACTGCTCCAGTACTAGTCCACCCAGATCCTGAGCTCCCTTTCGTAGTGACTCCCTGACGTATCCACCACTGGCATGGGGACTGTGCTTTCTCAGCAGCAGATGAACCGAACTAAGCTGTATCCTTGTGCCTTCTACTCCTGGAATTTATCTCAGGTGCAGCAGAACTACGATGTAGGAAACAGGAAAATACTCATCATAAAGTTGGCCCTAGAAGAATGCGCCATTGGCTTGAGGGTTCCTGTCATACTTTCTTGGTCATCTCTGATCACAGAAGTCTAGAATACCTCCAAAAGGCAAGCAGACTGTATCCACGTCAAGCCTCATGGGCCCTGTTTTCCACCCACTTCCAGTTCTTGATCTCCTATCACCCTGGGTCCAAAAAAACTAAGGCCAGTGCCTTGTCTCACAGAAACTCTCCCGACGACAACCCTGTGGATGCAGAGACCATTCAGCCCTCTGAGATTTTTGTGTGCCCCATAAAATGGGCTTTAGATCGCCCCAGCCTCTGTCTCAGATGCTGCTGCGTCTGTGTCCTGAGGGCAGACTCTAAATTTCTGCCCTCCATAATCCGGTTCACTCCAACCTGGGCTTTGGTCACCCTGGTATCCATCAGACACTCTAGCTCCTCTGGTCCAAACACTGGTGGCCTCATATGTCTCAAGATGCCATGTGATAAGATGCACAGACTGACTCTCTCAGACGCGGAGGCAACTGAGATTACTCTTCCACCACCCGGATTGAGGCAAGTCACTATGCCACCACGAGGACCTAGAGCGCAATGGGAATTGGGCATGCCATATTGGGGAGAAAAGGGGAGAAAATCCCCCCCCCCCCCCCGAAAAAAGTTCTGTCTCTCCTACAAAGTGCATCCATTTAAATTTTCTCTATGCTGATGTAGCGCTGTTTGGTCGGAGTAAAGTTGACATACTGTATGTATTTGAACAGCCAAATGCATTTACACTTGACAGAGATTTGTGATCGGATTTATCTCTGCCTCATATCCAACTTGGAGGGCATTTACACTTACTCTTTTCAAAATGAGATAGCCATCCAATCAGGATGAGGTGATGCTTCAGTCATCCATTGTTAATGTGCTCTGTTGCAGGTTTTTGCCTTTTTCCTGTTGATTCTGCCAATGCAATGTGAATAACACAACATACTGCCGGTTTGCAATCTTGCCCCTTGAACAATGAACAAAATCCCATTATTCCATGGGAATATACTTGGACTATCTCATCTCTCTCCTCAAATACCCACTTGTTTGCACCGCTCTCCTGTTTCCTAATCACGATGTGGCTCGCATGACACTCACGTGAAACAAGGCCAACATAATTTCATGAGAATTCGTCACAATTCTAGGTGGTGAATTCCAATTTGGACTTAATTTGTATGAAAACGTACGATTTATACATCAACCAATCACATACACTTCATGAATGCGTTCAGAACCAGGAAGTGTCACTTCCGTAATACACATTAAGGCTTTTAACATCAATATCATGGTCATATTTATGCTCTGGGTAGGGTAAGGTGTTACACTATATCATTAGGTATAGGGATGGTGTTTTAGTTAGGGGTTACAGTTACGAAAACAGTTTTGGATTAACATGAAGCAAACGGCACATCGGTGGTGACATGAGGGAAACGTCTCTCATTGCTGGGTTTATAATGCATTCGATTTTGTACGAATAAACTTGTACGAATTGGCATGAATTCGCCACCTCATACTATTGTAATGGGTTCTCATGAACAGCTTGAACCAGGCTTCGCTCGCACCTTTTAGATGAGAAGCATATTTAGCTTGAAGCACTGAATTAATTGCATAAAAGTTTCTTCGACAACCTGAAATTTAAAAAACACTGACTGTTAAAGTGTTGGAAATCATTACATTTATAGATCAATGTTTTTAAAATTTGCTAACAGATGGAAAATGTTTAGATACCACAGCCTCCTATGTAATACGTAAGCAGCGTTTTCCATTTTGTGCTGGTAATTTTGATTGGATGTCTTTGTGATCACAGTGGACACGCATTTGACTGCAAGGTGTAATTGCTATCCAGCTAAAGAACATCCACACACTATTTGGATATGAAATGCATGTTAATGAAAGGAGTAAATGGGGCCTAATTTTAAATACCTCTATTAAAGTTCTGCTGATGTGCTGTATGATGTGGCCTTAAAAATGAAAGGCCTGGGATTAAAGCTGAAGAGTGAAAATTTTCTGTGTTGAAATACTCTCTCATGTCCCAGTTTAATATGTAGAGTAAACTACAATATAATGAAGTCATTCATAGGTTAATTTAGAGAACTGTAAACGCTGTGTATCTGTGGTGCTTTAAAAATATTCTGTTTGTTTAAAACAACCCTCCATCCCAACAAAGAAAGACTGGACCAATGGTGTGAGTTGGGGGTGGGACTATCTGTTTGTTTGATCAGAAGATGATGGTAAAAAGATTTGGGAAAGCTCAGGGACGTCGTTAGGCCTATTTTAGGGGGGCTGAAGCTACCCCAAAATGTTCCTAAGCCCCCCTAAATGATAATAAGAACAACAATAACAATTCGATTTATCAATAACCGTTTCCTCATTCATATTTAGAATTAGACGCAACAAATGATATATATATATATATATATATCCAGCTACAAAAAATAGCCGAAAAGTCGGAAGTTGGACAGAAGTACAAAGAGTCGTTGTGCAGCAAGATGATGCACCGCAGCGTCTCGTTGCGTTGGTGTGAACTGTGGCAGCTTTCAGAGCGTTGCAGACCGGAGCGCTGCAAGTAACTGGAGGATTCATCTCGTCTCGTCGTTACTCTAGTTTGGTCTGAAGTTGAACTCGCTGTGCACCCTCCCGCCCACACACACACCGATACACACGCTAATGGTGAAAGGAAGATTGGTAAGTGTCGTGATACAGAGTGAAAAGTTGTTTTTAAGTACCTGCTTACCTTTAGCTACGTTTTCTTGAGGTAAAGGAAAGGGGATATTTTGGTTTGCTATGGAAAACTGTAGTCTAGCTAGAGTGAACAAGCAAAATACAAGAAATGGTTAACTTAGCAAGCTAATCACAACTCTTTATTCTTTGCCAATAATATAACCTCTCTCTATAATAGGCATATAAAACAATATCAATCCCCATAGATTGTTGTTGTCACTGAAAACTAAATGTCATAGGGTCCCTGTTAATGCTATTACCGTTGTATCCTTTAATTCATTGAGCAGATGAGATGGATATTCAAAGATATTTTAGCAGAGAGAAAGAAGCAGCCGCAGGAGATTGGCAGGCCAGTTGATTCTGAGGGAGCCGGTGTGATTGAGGTCAGTAATGGTCTATAGGTCTAAGGATTGTTTTGTTTGCACTATGCATAGCCTAAACTAAATTATTTCATTATATTTTTTATATATGCTAGCTATACCAATTTAACTTTATGCATTCATTGGCTGTGATAAATTAAATAAATACGTAGATGTTACCTAAATAGGCTAAAGATGAGCAAATGCCCACAGATACACATGTGAAACTAAAATGAAAACAACCCTTTTTGATGCTTCCACCAATAAAGTAGACAAATAAACAAAAAGTAACTGTTGACTGTGGTTTTGAAAATGATTTCATTCTTAATTTTCCTTTATTTGAATACTGCCTTTTTGTTGTTGATTTATATCATACAGTGAGGAAAATAAGTATTTGAACACCCTGCTATTTTGCAAGTTCTCCCACTTGGAAATCATGGAGGGGTCTGAAATTGTCATCGTAGGTGCATGTCCACTGTGAGAGACATAATCTATAAAAAAAAAAATCCAGAAATCACAATGTATGATTTTTTAACTATTTATTTGTATGATACAGCTGCAAATAAGTATTTGAACACCTGTCTATCAGCTAGAATTCTGACCCTCAAAGACCTGTTAGTCTGCCTTTAAAATGTCCACCTCCACTCCATTTATTATCCTAAATTAGATGCACCTGTTTGAGGTCATTAGCTGCATAACGACACCTGTCCACCCCATACAATCAGTAAGAATCCAACTACTAACATGGCCAAGACCAAAGAGATGTCCAAAGACACTAGAGACAAAATTGTACACCTCCACAAGGCTGGAAAGGGCTACGGGGAAATTGCCAAGCAGCTTGGTGAAAAAAGGTCCACTGTTGGAGCAATCATTAGAAAATGGAAGAAGCTAAACATGACTGTCAATCTCCCTCGGACTGGGGCTCCATGCAAGATCTCACCTCGTGGGGTCTCAATGATCCTAAGAAAGGTGAGAAATCAGCCCAGAACTACACGGGAGGAGCTGGTCAATGACCTGAAAAGAGCTGGGACCACCGTTTCCAAGGTTACTGTTGGTAATACACTAAGACGTCATGGTTTGAAATCATGCATGGCACGGAAGGTTCCCCTGCTTAAACCAGCACATGTCAAGGCCCGTCTTAAGTTTGCCAATGACCATTTGGATGATCCAGAGGAGTCATGGGAGAAAGTCATGTGGTCAGATGAGACCAAAATAGAACTTTTTGGTCATAATTCCACTAACCGTGTTTGGAGGAAGAAGAATGATGAGTACCATCCCAAGAACACCATCCCTACTGTGAAGCATGGGGGTGGTAGCATCATGCTTTGGGGGTGTTTTTCTGCACATGGGACAGGGCGACTGCACTGTATTAAGGAGAGGATGACCGGGGCCATGTATTGCGAGATTTTGGGGAACAACCTCCTTCCCTCAGTTAGAGCATTGAAGATGGGTCGAGGCTGGGTCTTCCAACATGACAATGACCCGAAGCACACAGCCAGGATAACCAAGGAGTGGCTCTGTAAGAAGCATATCAAGGTTCTGGCGTGGCCTAGCCAGTCTCCAGACCTAAACCCAATAGAGAATCTTTGGAGGGAGCTCAAACTCCGTGTTTCTCAGTGACAGCCCAGAAACCTGACTGATCTAGAGAAGATCTGTGTGGAGGAGTGGGCCAAAATCCCTCCTGCAGTGTGCGCAAACCTGGTGAAAAACTACAGGAAACGTTTGACCTCTGTAATTGCAAACAAAGGCTACTGTACCAAATATTAACATTGATTTTCTCAGGTGTTCAAATACTTATTTGCAGCTGTATCATACAAATAAATAGTTAAAAAATCATACATTGTGATTTCTGGATTTTTTTTTTTAGATTATGTCTCTCACAGTGGACATGCACCTACGATGACAATTTCAGACCCCTCCATGATTTCCAAGTGGGAGAACTTGCAAAATAGCAGGGTGTTCAAATACTTATTTTCCTCACTGTATATTGTATACATCATTTGGCAGAATAAATCATCTTTAATTGAGAAACGCTCAAACCTGTTTTGTCAAATTTCACTATGACCTTAAAATTCTGGTTCTTGGGTTAAACTGTATGCAAGCCAAACTACACAGCGAAATTACACTCTGATTGAACCAATCCACAGCGCAGTTACAGTAATTAAATAGCATTCTGTGGACAACTTATCATATATAGAGAGGAATTAGATATAGTATGCTATTACTTTATCATACATTTACATGAGCAGACATTTAAGTCATTGCTTATAGAATAACTCATCAGGAGCAAAGTCTGGCCTAAGTAAATTCCCCCATGCAGCTTTGACGTGTCTAAAAGCTAACATTACAGTAACTTTTCTTTAACAGAGTAGAAATGGAAGAAGAGGATATGTCTGTTACGTTTTACTTGTTAACATCTTGGTTTCTTGACTGGTTGTTGACATAAGTGTAGCTCTAGATGTGAGTGCAAAGATTTAGCAAACGCAAGTTACAAATACCCTGGGGGCTAAGCCCCCCCTGTCTTCCAATCCTAGTGATGTCCCTGGAGCTGTTTTAAAACAGACAGAATATTGCATTTCTATTCAGTGGCACTAGAGGCACAAATATTGCTTCAGCTTTAAATGAGAAAGTGTTTTCTTTTAGAGTGCAAAGACTTGGAATTGGAAGAATCAGCAATCAATCTTAAGGCAGGAGTTGTTTTTTTTCTTCTAACCTTACTGGGCAAAACTATTTTATAATGAAATGAAGGTTTTATCCCAGCCTAAAACATCCTTAAAAATGGACAATGTATTAACATAATCCTATCACTGCCAAGCCAGTGTGTAAGGCAGTAACCCCAGGTGACTTTCCGTAATTGTCTTTAGATACAAAATATAAATGACAAGAAAAGTTGAATTACCCTGTATTTTTGAATGCAGAAGATGCTAAATAAATGCAGAGGCTAATATGGGTGGTTAAATGGCAAAATAGACACAATTTATTCAGAGATATTGTAATAATTTCACTAGAGGGCAGTGCATCTTTTCTTGGTAAATTCAAATATGATTTCGTTGATGTTAAATACCAGTTGTTGTGGGCTATGAAACAACAAAAATGCCCCAGTTAATGAAAATGTGTGTGTGTTCATGGGGATGAAATTCCTTATAGTGAATTATGGATTTAATGTGATGTTGCATTGATGTTTCTGACTTTTAATTGAAGTTTTTTAATTGTTTTAATTGAAGTTCATGACATAAATGGATAATAATTTGTTTTTATTACAAAATTAGTTAAAGATTTAAAAAGCCACTGAAAATGAGCAAATATTGCCTCTTAATAAAGAAATGATACTTTGATTAATTGCCTTAAATAACACTATATTAGCTAGCATTATTATTTCATCATCATCGTCATTATACACGAGATGTATGGAAAACATACAGCAGTATAAAACAAGTATAAACAATCTGAATAACTATTTATTGTCATGCATACAACAATCTGGCAACCCAATTTTTTTTTAAACTTTCTCCAAATCGTGACTACGGATGCCCGTGCGCGCGTTTTTCAGACACAAAAATACAATTGGAAATGTAGTTCACTGGGGTAATGTAAGGACATATATAATATCAGTCTGTGACGTCACGTGTGCATGTAGCTTTTTTTCTCCTGTAGATTAGAAAACATTTGAGTGACCTGCAGAGATTGGTCTTGTTTACGGCAGACATAAATGGATTATTCGACCCTACAGTGAGTATTTCATTCTTCCCATGTTAAATGTCTTGATAAAGATTTCCAATCTGGAGTCACCCACTAGCATGAATTCATATTTTTGATGTGGTTAATATAAATGATATTTGATCGAGCTATTATAATTAATAATAAGAGATTTTTGTTTTTTAATCTTACTTTGATTAAACATGCAGAAAATACCAAATGGAAATGTAGCACTACAAACAATTAGGGCACTCCTTTGGGATTAGTAAACTGTAAAATTCTGAAAAATTTAAATGTTGCTTCAATCAAAAGCATTTTGAAATGAGAGCGCCTCGCTGTGTATAGTTATTAGTTTATGGTGTTATCTGTGTGCTCTGTATTGGGGATGTGTCTGGCGAGACGTAGACACATGGCCTACTTTTTGCGCACGTATGGAAACGAGGCGGTGGCTCATTTCGCTGTTGCTGTGCCAGCCTATGCGCAAATACATCACAGCGCTGGATAGGTCTCCTGGCATTGAGGCTGCGCCTGTGTTGATCATGCGATTGAGTGACGATGGGGAGTCATGTCTAGTCTATGCATGATCAGTGGCTCTGCGCTCCGTTTCCCGCTGGAAAAAGAGTTGGCACTCGATAGCTCTGCGATCGACTCTGCGCCTATGCCCACAATGAATGGCTGTTTCCAGCGCGAGACAGACGAGGCGAGAGAGTGAAGGAGAGCGAGCGCGTTGGACTCCATTGAAACACGTTGAAACGGCTTCCAGCTAAGGGGTGAGTATCCCACCATCAAGTCCCCGCACTGGGTCATGCGAGGTTGCGTGACATCCGAGAACGGCGGGCGAGCGGCTGTCCTCGGATGTCCTGGCATTTTGGCTGAAATGCGATGGCTTGGAGATTTTGGGGGGTATTGTTTTGGAGAAGGTGTGCGGTGGGGGATGGGCACAGACTAATGATACCAACAAAAGTTTAACCACTTCGCCGACCTCACTGACATGGCTGAACGCTCGTGCTGGCAGATGTTCCGGAGTCATATCTGGCTCATCTAAAAACCTGATTTCCCGGACCTTTGAAATCTGATATTAAAACATCTCACATTTATACGTTTAATTTGAAAGCACCACTTTGACCGTGATTAATGTTGTTGTGGCTACGAGTAGTTGTCGTTTTCTTACTGGCGGTGTTTAGCTTACCCCCTCTACTGTCAGCACTGGTTTAGTCTGGCTCGCCCCCAGTTCGTGCATTTGTCCCGGGATGACCTGTTGATGTCTATAAAATAAGATAAGGTGGGTATCCGAACTAGCGCGAAATCGGTATGGGACATTAACTTTAAATTCCGTGTGCCCTTGCGTATTTTAAGGATGATAATAACAACAACAACAACAACCACCAGATAGCCAATTCATCGGATCGTTAGAGATTCTGGAGCGTTGCACTTGTGATTGAGTGGCGTGGTGAACGGGGCGAACCCTATTTCAGCGCTGCTGTGCTAAACAGCTCGCCAACGGGTGCTCGAGACTGACCCGTCTAGGCCCGAGGATGTAGGCACGCTCCCGCTCGATGTGGCGCATTGGCAAAGACGGGACAAGAGCGGCAGGTGTGCACCGCCTTGGCAAACGTGGTCATTTTGTGTGATCATCGGTGCGGCGCGGCGTTTTCCCTCCCGCTCTGAACGGCTCCTCCCCGCTGCGTTTGTGCTCGCTCGCATGTAGGTGCTGCATTTCTCACAAAGTGGGTCATAGTGAGCGATTTTGCCATCATTCCTCACCCCCGGCCCGTGCCAGTGGAGAACTTCGGGCGGACTGGGCGATTGACTGACACACGGTTAGCCTGCCGCCGCCTCAGGCTCGTAAAACTGCTGCGCCGTCTCAAGGTTTGCTGTTAATTTAGCTATATTCTATTTATTTGTTCTGCATTGGTGTGTTAATAGTGTTGGCTCATGCGTCGTCTTATATTTAATACTTCCATCTCACAGTTTTGGCATCAGATGGGATTGTGGGGCTGAGCTGTTTCTTTTTATATAGCATATTAGTTATAAGCCTTGGTGTAGAGTTTGTCATTGAGAATAACGGCATGAAATATTATTAGTAGGTTACCTATCACTAAAAAGCACCCATATATAACCCGGACCTAATTTTCATGTGTGTTTACATCTGGAAGACATTGTTTGCTCATCTGCTATACGTCTACGAGACATATTTCAATAAGTATGTCTCGGATGTCAATTAGACTTTCAGCAGATGTCTTAGAGATCTGAATCTGAGATTTTTCAGATCTGGGATTAGTATGCAAAGTGGTAAATGAGCTCAAATGTATCTCAGAGAGCACATGTACATCTCCGAGATGTGTGTTTTGGATCTTTTCATCTGGAAAGCATCACAATCTAACTAATGTCTGAAAAAGATCTGATTTACAAACATTCTAAATCATAAACATCATAAAGACATCTGCTGAATGTCTTATTGACATCTGAGACTTACTTATTGACCTACATCTTATAAACGTATTGCAGATGAGCAAAGAGTGTAAAAAATACATCTTTCAGATAGGCCTTTCGTTATTATTGAAAAAACGTCTGATCGTGGTTACTTGAAACAACCGCGATTCCTGGTTCATACACCAGTGATAAAGACACGCAAGGACAAAGAGAAGACGCATGCTTATAAAAGTGATAAAATTATGAAACAAATCTCAAAGGATTTGCTTAATGACAAATAAGGGCTTGTGGGTTTAATCAGAGCATTAAAATAGCATGTGAAAGTGAAGAAATTAGGAAATAAATATTTTAATATCACATAATATAAAACAAATAATATATATATATATATATATATATATATATATATTATACTTTATTTTTTAATACAAAAAATTTAATAGATATGAGTTCAAAACATGTGTAAATGTAGAATTGACAAACTAAACTTAACCAAAAAGAGACCTATTTAAGTATTTAGAAATATTTTAATATTTAAAACATTATTTTCATGTCATTCATAAGTTTTTAAAGCCTTAAAAGGAAATCATAGTTTATTCCTATTAATATACAAATAATATTCCTATTTTTATTCCTAAAAAGCACACGTTCAAATCATCACAGCCCCAAAACTGACAATTAATCATCATAATTATTTGTTTAACAATATATCGACAGCCGAATTTCATTATTGTGACAGCCCTACTTCCAGATGTTAATACACACTCTATATGGACATCTTGGTGATGTACGTGTGCTATTAGGAATGAGATTACATTTTCTATTTGTTTTTAAATGTGTTATTGTATCACCCTGCTGAAAAAATGAAAACAGCAGAAACCAGCCTAAGATGGCTGGTTGATCTTAGATGGTTTAAGCTGGTCTCCCAGCCTGACCAGCTAAGAAGTACACAAAAACCTCTCTAAAACCAGCCAACTGACCAGCTAAAAAGTTCCCAAAACGCCTTTACAACTAGTGGACCAGACTAAACCAGCCTAAAGACCGGTCAACCAGCTTAGGCCAAAAACCATTTTTTCACTCTGTGTGTGTCTACATGCAGCTTTGGTCGCGAGTAAAGTCTTTAAAATAGTTACCCCCCTCACACATTGTGATGACTATACCTAGGGTGTCCCTTTCCTCCCCCACCCTTAGGGAAAACTTCTTAAATAAACCCTGGGCCTCTCAGTGTGTATGTGTGCCACAGCACTCAGGCCAACTGTAAACAAGCCGTTTTGTCTGATGTCTATGGCTTGTATGTGTGAGTGCATGCAAGGGAGGGGGAGAGTTGGGGAGAGAGCCTGAAGTCAGACAAAGAGGGTACTTCTTTTACCATGAATGTCCTCCTATTGGTTCTGTGTGATGATCAGATCAGAATCAGTGATTATATATTGTGTGGTTTTATGAGTGTAACATTTCCCCAAATGTTCTGCCTCATAGTCTGCTGTTTTCTAGGAACTGTCTTAATGTGCAAAGTATATCACATCATAGTCTCATGGTTGACTGTGCTGTGTGCAGGTAAGAACTGTGGCAGTTATTCTGAGATGTGGAACTATTCAATGCACAGCCATGTTTAGTTGACATGATACAATGTTTTTACACTACTACTTGTGATTGCTGATCAAGAAGCCACAGGTTTTGCATTGGTGACAAAAAATGTCAGTCCACTCATTCTTGAAAAGTTAAGGAATACAGTTTTTATTCTGTAGCTACTCTTTTGTTTGCTGACATGCAGAATATCTTTCCCTTCAATATGAGTGCATTTGTTACCTGAAAAAAGAGGGAATAGTAAGAACTGGGTTCTTGCTGTTGTAATAACAGTTTAAACTGCATAGTAACATACTGGACAGCATATTAAAAGTAGAAAGTGCAGGTTAACTGTTTACAATGAATTTCCTTTAAAGCACGGCTGTAAGCTTTAATGATGGCTTTGCTCATGGTGTCACAGATAGCAGTAATAAGACTGACTGTGGTGTCAGTCAAAGCCCATTGTTTTCCACCCTCTTCCTCAACTATGACCTCAATCACTGAGGTTTAGTCTCTCTCTCTCTCTCTCTCTCTCTCTCCCCCCCTTTCTCCCTCCCTGCTGTAGTACTGTAAGAGTGCCATTTTATCTCTGTCACAGCTGAATCACCATCTCATTCAGATTAGCAGTCACATCCCGCTCAAAGGATTTTAGAGTCTGCTTACCAACCTCCTATTATTTTCAGACTGAGGTTGGATGTTTAAGACTGGTCTTTTAAAGGTGTCTACAGGATTGTCCCTGTGGTCTTATACAGTTCACCTTTAAAAGTAATAGCCTATTGCTAGTTAGCATTTGTATTGTTTGCAACAAATTGTATTGTTCAGTTGATATTATACTTCAAAAGCAAATGATGTTTGCAGTAAATCTTCTGAGCTGAACTTCTATGGTCTTTGTTAAGATAATGCTGCTGACAAAAATCTCCTTTCTCCTCTATCTGTTTTTCCTTTCCTTCTTTACCTCTGGTGCCTCTCAGATTTCTCTGGTGGTGCTGGCCATAGCGCCATGGCTCAGACCCTTCAGATGGCGATCCCAAACTTTGGCAACAATGTTTTGGAGTGTTTGAATGAGCAGCGCCTGCAGGGGCTGTACTGTGATGTGTCCGTGGTTGTAAAAGGCCACACCTTCAAAGCGCACCGTGCTGTGCTGGCGGCCAGCAGCTCCTACTTCCGAGACCTTTTCAACAGCAGCTCGGGCTGCAAGACCCCGACTGTGGTGGAGTTGCCCCCGGCAGTACAGCCCCAGAGCTTTCAGCAGATCCTGGCCTTCTGCTACACCGGCCGCCTCAGCATGAATGTAGGAGACCAGTTCCTGCTCATGTACACAGCTGGCTTTCTCCAGATCCAGCAAATTATGGAGAAGGGCACAGAGTTCTTCTTGAAGGTCAGCTCTCCTAGCTGTGACTCCCAGGGCCTCCATACTGAAGAAACACCTCCTTCAGAGCCTCAGAGCCCCGTAACCCAGACTGCTGCTGGAGCTGCGGCCAATGGATGTGGTGGGGTGGTGGCTACAGCGACTAGTCGGCCTGCTTCCTGCTTGACCCCGCTGCCCTTGGTTTCTCGAGTGAAAACGGAGCAGCCGGAGGCTTCGCCCTACTCGGTGGTATGTACACCGGTAGCCAAGCGGCTCTGGGAAGGAGGCAACCGGGAAGGCGGAGGAGGCTCGGGTGGATCAGGCGGAGGTGGGATGAGGAAGGCGGCTCGCTTCTCTCAAGAGATGGCACGTGGCAGCGCCATCCAGCAGCAAGGTAGCATGGGACTTGGTATGGGTCTTGGGATAGGCACAGGTGGCCACAGCAGCAGCACCAATGGAAATGGCACAAGCAGTGCCACCCCTGAAGGCACCAGTCCAGGTACATTGAGTGCTTATGCCAGTGATTCACCCATCTCTTACCATGATGATGAGGAAGAGGAGGAGGTGGTGGATGATGGCACTGAAGAACAGTACAGACAGATCTGCAACATGTACACCATGTACAGCATGCTCAACGTGGGTGCTACAGGTGAGTCCATAGAACTGCAGCACAAAGTAAAATCCTTAACACTTAAAGGTGCACTCAGTAAAATTCATGTTTATGTTCGCTGACACCTAGTGACATAGATGCAGCATCTAGGGCTGGGAAAAAAGTATCTAGGTTATTTTCAAATTAATTGCAATTTTCATTTATTGATTTTTAAAATCACAAGATTATTAAATCGCAAGACAACTATTGGTTGATTTCGTTAACTGGTGATAAGGTCAAGAGAGTAGAGAGAGAAATTACACAAATAACGAGAATCTTAAAGATCACTTTTTATTTACTCATTTTGTTTCCCAGCACTATTTGACTGACAGGCAGTTTATGTGTCTGAGCTTTATGTGCGCATGTGCTCTGAGAGCACTTGTGGAGTGATGGTAATGCGGATACATTCCAAAACTGTGTCAAATACACTTCAAACAATGTGTGAAAATGCCTGTCTTGGTGAGGGCTAAAAAAGCGGCCTTGTTTTTTGTTTGTTTATATTTTTTTATCACTGATTGTTTGCTTGCTTGAAAACCTTTTTTTGTTTGCTGTGGTGCCGAATTTGGTATTAAGAATCGTCAACTTGCTTTTTATATGCAAGCAAAATGGACCTTATAACTGAAACCCAAATGAAACAGTATCTTATCAAATCAAGAGCTTTTCAATCAGAATCAAATCAAACGAGAAATCTGTATTGATAACCAGCCCTACGAGCGTCACGCAAAAACAGAGGCTCTCTGTAACCGATGTCATTGTAAAAATGTGTTATTCTATTTACATTTATGCATTTGGCAGACGCTTTTATCCAAAGCGACTTACAGAGCCCTTATTACAGGGACAATCCCCCCAGAGCAACCTGGAGTTAAATGCCTTGCTCAAGGACACAATGGTGGTGGCCGTGGGGTTCGAACCAGCGACCTTCTGATTAGCAGCCTGTGCTCTAGCCACTACGCCACGTCTAATTGTTAAACTTTGGAATTAAAGTTGACTATTCTGTATTGTCTGTTGTGCCTCTTCGATCGGAATATCGTCATATTTAAATTCACACTTTTTGTTAAATGCTTCAACTGTTCGGAACTCATTAATATTTTATCAGAAGGTCCTCTTATCTTCTCTCAGATGGCATGAAAACTGAATGTGTTCTGATGCATTTGGATTTCACAGGTCTTTTATTAGTCTCAGTCCCCAGAGCTCTGAATTATCTGTCTGTTTTTGTGAGTCAAAAGACTTTGAGGTTTAATCTTCTTGGCTGTCTAGACAGCATGCTCTGAGAACATGTTTTTGTCTTCACATTCTGTTTCAGCTTGCCCTAAACTTCCTCCTTTTTTACTCTTCTTTCTCCTCTTCAGCAGGTGAGCGTGTGGAGGCCCTCCCTGACCACTCAGAGACACGGCCCAGGATGCGCGGGCGACAGGATCTTGCCTCTCTCCCCGCTGAGCTTATCGCTCAAATTGGCAACCGCTGTCATCCCAAACTTTACGAGGAAGGCGACCCTGCAGAGAAACTAGAGCTAGTTTCAGGTCTGAGACCACTTTACTGTACTCAACAACACACCATTTGTGAAGTTCTGATCTTCATTTCTTCAGAACCGCTCCTTGTGGGTCTCAGAATATTTTTACTTATGTGCACTGAAAAGGTTATCACAGTGAATTCACAACGGGTGCACATGCGCATTTTTTCTTACCCCAGTTCTAAGCTGTGTTTTAGTATTGTGGTGTAAAATAGGCTTTGGTAAATGACTGTATGGCAATGGAGGCTTTTGTAAGTTGCACACTGTACTGCATGGCCTTAAGTGACTCCGAGCCGTCCGACTGGCTCTGCTTCGAACGCATAACAGAGGAATTCAGCCAATCGCTGGAGCTTTATTTAAACAGCAGCCGCATATATAAACATGCAGCTCAAAGTGCTTTACAAATATGATAAAAAGAAAGCATATGAACAAGACCAGACATGAAGGAATATAAACGTGGCAAATGAAATTGGAATTATAGAAGACTAATGATAAAAAGGTCTTTGGAAAGAATGTCATCAGAAAGTCATTAAAGATGAACAAATACAAAAGAGCTTAAGAAATGTAAACCACAAATGTAAATTAGACAAAAATACAGAGATTCCATAGTTAACTAAAAGCATTGTGGAAAATAAGCTTTGAATAATTTTTGTAATTTCGTAATAAATAAATAAATATATAAAATTACTGGTGGACAAAACATTTGGAATAATATACAGATTTTGCTCTTATTGAAAGAAATTGGTACTTTTATTCAATAAAGTGGCATTCCACTGATTACAATGTTTAGTCATAATGTTATGACATTAATAACGTGAAAAATTAATATTACAATTTGAAAATATTTCAGAACTTCTTAAACTACTTCAAAGAGTTCTCATCGAAAAGTCCTCCATGTGCAGCAATGAGAGCTTTGCAGATTCTTGGTATTCCAGCTTTCAGTTTGTCCAGATACTCAGGTGACATTTCACTCCATGCTTCTTGTAGCACTTCCCATAGTTGCGGCTGTCTTGTTGGGCACTTCTCACGCACTTATAGTCTAGCTGTTCCCACAAAAACACAATGGGGTTAAGATCCATAATACTCAATTATGTTGTTAATTATCATTGTCTAATGTCTGTGTTTCATATAATAGAGCCCGACCGATACCGCATTACCGATATGGTGGCCAGTATTGTTAATTTTTGAGCTGGAATGAAAACAGAACTTTTCTATGTGGATTTTGCACCGATATGACTATGTATAGGTATTCAGAAGGCTGCTTTCTTAAACAAGTCAAGAGATAAACAGCGGCAGCGATGTTGCACTGTATTCTGCTAGTCAAATTCAGGGGAAACCAGAACCAGTCTTTTAAATATTACATTTTGTAAATGCAATAACTAGAATAGTTAGGTAGACGGGGGTACCAAACTGTGAATCCTGAACAAAACTGTTTGGTGAATACATGTTTACACATTAGCTTCTTGGTTTGCTAGTTAGCTAAAGCTTGTTGTCACAGAGAGTAAAAGATGGACATTGTTTATTTACTTTCCAGCATGGCATCTCACCAACTAGGTAAAAACCTAGCGTGAAATCAACACAACAGACACAATCCACCACTGCACCGTTGTCAGCTGAGCTGCTAAAAGATTCTCTGATGTACCTTTCAATCTGCTATGTTACTGACTGGACTGACAAACTAAAGCTGGCTAACATAGCAAACAAAATGGCCAGACTGGTTAGAACTGATAAAGTCTACGGAAACGCATAACTGCTCTGTACAGTTGTGGTGAGAAGAATAGCATCTCAGAATGCTATTATGAGATGCGGGTTAGCACTGTTTTGGTGACATGAGGGGGACCTACACAATATTAGGCAGGTGGTTTTAATGTTGTGGCTGATCGGTGTACACACACTTAAGCTCACATGGACTCCAAACATTGTTCAAAGTTGTACAAAACCTGATGATCCATCTTATCTCGGCATGATTTGGAAATTTTGCTAGGAGAATTTTATTGTCTTCAGTGAAAGCAAGGAAATCTGACCTTTTTTTTACAAAGGAGTTAACATGTCACATTGTCAATGTCACTATTCAGAAATGTTATCAACTAGAAATAGTGGATTTTAAAAAGACTAAAAAATTTAGTCATGACGTAAAATGAAATGGGCTATGTAACATTGAGTACGTATGATTTCTGGGTCTTGGTCACTAATCAAATAAGCAAACTTGTGACATTGACCATGTTAACTGCACAAAAGGTCAAGATGCTCTTTGATCAAGAACATTTTCTTTGGAAATCATGCTGAGATAATGGTTTTAGGGTCTTTCAAGGTCCAATTCATCCAGTGAAATGCATAAATTCTGAGGAAAAAAAATACAAAATTAAAAGATTATACAGTGGTATTTTAAATTTCTGTTCATAGTCAATAATGACTACAACAGAATTTTATTCTGAGCTTTTTGTAATTTAGTATTCATTCATTTTTTATAATCAGTATGCATTCATGCAAATTGATGAGTCATAAATAGCTTGTCAAAATCTTTCATTATGTGTGATTTTGTATTTCTTGAGTACATTAATATGAAGAGACAATCATGTATATGAT
Source organism: Moxostoma hubbsi (assembly GCA_032164185.1). Lineage (NCBI taxonomy): Eukaryota > Metazoa > Chordata > Actinopteri > Cypriniformes > Catostomidae > Moxostoma > Moxostoma hubbsi. Next base: position 26,729,634 of record JAVLUX010000007.1, on the reverse strand, counting down.
CATGTTCCACAGGCACCAGTGTTTACATCTCACGAGCTCAGCTGATGAACTGTCACGTCAGTGCAGGAACCAGACACAAAGTTCTTCTGAGGAGGCTGCTGGCTGCTTTCTTTGATAGGTGAGTCTGGGACAAATGGAAGTTTTCCTCCTAAATTGTAAAACCATAAGGTCTGCTTAACTGTTTCTCGGTATGACATACAGGAGCACTCTGGCAAACAGTTGTGGAACTGGCATCCGTTCCTCAACTAATGACCCTAGCCGTAAGCCACTGGACAGCCGTGTGTTGCATGCAGTGAAGTGTGAGTTGCTGCTCTATTAAATATCAGATTCACAAGTTAAATAGAGATATTCAGCTTGTAGCCCTAAAACCCAGAACAGATTACCGGCAAGCATTTTTGAAGTTCTGGTTTCTCTCTGGAATTTCCAGTGTTTTTAGAATAGCAGTTTTTGATTTATGAGTAAAATTACTTCCCAGTTTATTTGACAACATAAATGACACAGCCTTACCTCAAATGTGAATTTTGTATCATTGTGCACTTTTTAAAAAATTACAATTGCTTACAAGTTGCTAGATAAGGACTACAAAGGTTGTCTGATTCATCAAGCATGCAAACTCACATCATTATGATACTTGTAACCTTAATTAGCAACTTATTAGCAACTTGTGTTTTGAAAGCGCACAGCTGCTGTTTCCAAATTCCTGTTTGAGGTATGACTTTGTGTCATTTATGTTGTAGAGCAAAATGTGAAGGTCTCCTTTAGTATTATAAACCATAGACCTTGTTTTACTCATAAACTGCTGTTCAAAAAAAATCTATGGTGAATAAGCCTTCCGGGTTGGCCTACAAGTTGATTTCATGACTGCATGAAGCTAAAATGTGTAATTTTTTCTTGTATACCAGTTTAATACGAAGAGTGAACTGCAAGTAAGACATTTGCAATTTAATTTAATTTAAAAGTGTAACACTGGATCTGTGGCTATATCAAAACATTCCTCTGTTTAAGCGGCCCGTACAGCCTGACACAGCAATGTTGGCTCGACCAATGGAGTTTTTGGCAGCCTTGGGGGGGTGGGGCAGTACACAACATAGCAAAATATCTAGCGATTGACACTTTGTATCGTCTGTATAACTGATCTAACTTACGGATTCCCATTGCGAAATGCTTATATTCATAGAGTGTAACTCTTGTCACTGAATATTTGTGATTTCAAACTCCAAATGTGAAAAAATTCAAAAGTAAACAAACCGCAAAAAGCCTTGAATCTGCATTGTTGCAAGCAAGCTTTTAAAACTTGTTTTAAAAACATATGTATTTAGATACACCAGTTAGAAATGCCCTCCCATATGTCTCTGTCAACAGTTTACTGCCAGAACTTTGCCACCAGCTTTAAGGAGAGCGAGATGAACGCCATTGCGGCAGACATGTGCACTAACGCTCGGCGTGTGGTACGAAAGAGCTGGATACCCAAGCTGAAGCTACTAATGGCGGAGGGCGATGCCTATGCCAATTTCCTCCCCGACAGCATCAAGATGGAAGCGGATGGCCTGGGGGCGGAGCCTAACTTTGAGACAGCGAGCTTGGAGGGCGGCGCTGTGGATACTGGAGGGTCGTCGGGCGAGTCTCTGCAGGGTGTGGGCGGAGAATCCACTTTGTTTCAGTGAGTGGCCCAGCAAGGAAAGCCCCATCCCCTCTGCCGCCCCACCTTCTACCCACCTCCCACTGCGTGACTCTGGGCTCTGCTGCTTCTGCCTGGGATGGGAAGGGAGAGTCGGGTAGGAGATTGGAGAAGATAGCACAGTCTATAAAGGGTAGCGTCAGGAGGAACTTGAGTGGTTTAGGACAGGGGCACCATTTTGTTTTCAATCATTTTTGTTTTTGCTGAATAACCCTTTTTTGCACAGAAGATCCCCTTGCCTCCATTCTCTGCAAATAAATATATAGTCACTGATTCTATACAAGTACATAATTAGGACCAGGGAATGTTTTCCTGTCTCACAAACACACACATATGCACCCGCTCTACTGGAGGCTGAGGTTCCCTGATCTCACTGTACTGAATTTGAATGTATCCATTTGTAGCACCTGGCTATGTAAGACTAGCCGATTGTATTTGGCCCAAGAGAGACACGAAAAATGCTTGTCATAAGATCTAAGGAACGGCAGATGGAGAAAGTAGTAAAGGAGAAGTTGGTGGCATATTCTGTCTCTTATTCTGTCTAAAATGGAAAGAATTTGATAGCCTCCTATCCTTCCATTCCTCTCAAAATAAATGTGGGATCGTAGTCTGCCACGTTCTTTGGTTTATGTCACCATTTTCTTCCTCTTCCCTTTCTGCTTGTTTCACTGTGTGTGTGTGTGATATAAATCCAGAGTTAATGAAAGATTACGGACTGTAAAGGATAAAAATATATTTATCTGCTTGCACCTTTCGAGCGCGAGAGAAAGAGAGGGATTGTTTTAAAATCTCTTTTCGTGTTTTTTTTTGTACTTCAGTGTTTGTGAAGAGACATCTTGTTTTGGGGATTCAAGTGGAAATCGTAAAATAATGAGAACTATTTTTGCATAAGGATTATCTTATATTTCAAAAGACTGGTGCTTGGCTTGTATCTGGATCGCCCTCTTTTGTGATTTATAAACTATTTGATTGGCCCTTCAAAATGTTTGTTGCCACTTTTGGCCATTGACATACGACTTTGGTTTGTTGATTGGTGCAATTGCTAACTCCAATACGAACTGGTTCTCATTGACAATGAACCGGTTTATTAATCAGAAGTAAAGCAAGCAGATTCAACATGACTTTAAGAATTTCTTTGTGTAGGACAAAAAAAGAAGAAAAGAAAATGTTTTTAGTATGTAAACTTTTAGCTTTCTTACCTCCCGCACACAGAAACACGCATTTACAGCCTGGGGAAGGGATGGCGTGCTTCATATTGTTAGTCACTTTACTGTCTTAAGGTTTGGGCCTGACTTTGTGTGTTTGGGAATGGAGGAGGATTTACATTGCCTGTGTCCCAGGAGAGGAGGAGCAGAATGATTAAGCTTCTCTATGTTGCCCATGTCCCTGTTTGGGCAGCTGTGTGTGTGCATATGTGAGTGTGTGAGCCTGAGCTCGCTTAGGCAAGCATGTTTGTGTCCGCACAAGTCACCATCTGTATACATTCCTTGCACATATTTGGTACTGTGTGTTTGCATGTGGGTAATGTGTTGATTCGGGGATTTAAGGTATGTTTGTTTCTGTGTTTGTATGTTGGAGGCACATCCTGTGCGGATTCTTTTAAGAAAATTCGCCCATCTGATAGTTTGCTATAACCAATGATCTTTTGCATATCCCAGATTTCCATCAGAATTTGAATGGGATCACAGGTGATGTCTTAATGTCCATTCAGGCATGGTTTTAAATGCACATATCTCGCTAAAACAGAAATTTGATACTTTAGGCTATTTTAATATTTCATGCCCAAGTAGTGTGTTTATATGTGTGTCTCTGTTGGGCCACTGTTCTCCTGGGACACACAGCTGCCCCCTTGCTGATAGAGGAAATGAACCTCTTTGCACCTTTTCGTCGACTGAACTAGAGCTTTTTGCACCTTTTTTGTAGAAGAGAGTGGTGGATTGTGCACCTTTTTGTAGAGCGTAATTGATGGTTTTGGGACTAAACTAGCGGATGTGTATGGGTCAGTTATCTGGCCCAGAACAGAATGCACCCCTTTGTCTGTGACCAGCCATGCTGAATACTGATGTAAATATTGAAGAGACTGTTGAACAGAGTTTTACCACATTTTTTAACAGGTCATTTCTCTTTTTAATTGATGGCATACATTAGGTGTTTTACCCCTCTTGTTTTAGCTAATGTTTACTCGTCTTTTATTTGCATAACCAGTTCTGGCTTACCTTCTGTTTGTATATCTGGGAATTGTAGTTCAGTTTTTCCAGGCTTAAGAGTCGAATCAAATAAAGTGAACTCATGGCATGTTTACTTCAAGCGGTCTAGTTCAGGTTCTGATTTGTGACCTCATTATTTCTGGACCAGAAAAAAAATAATGCCTTTAGTGTAGAAATGTATAATATTGACAAGCCTACACAATTGATATCTGGCTTTGAAAATGTCTCACAGACATGCATTCATCCATTTTTTCATTTTGTTTCTCCATTCTTTTAGCAGACCACGTGTACTGTATTTACTTTAAAAAAATAATAAAAAATACTACTAATTCAAGTTAAAAAAGTTGACTTGCCAAGTTTTTTAAGGATACAATATAGAGTTGTTTGACAGTTGAGTTGTTCTTTCTTTTCTTTTTTTTTTTAATTTCCTTGTATTGACTAAAGTGCTGGGAAGGTGGGGCCATGGTGAGGGATGTACTGGTGCTATGTGTGCAATTCTATAGATGTTAAAGGCCTGCTGGGTCACTGGTGCCTTTTCAGAAGGACTATGGGTGATAGACTGTGTGTATCTCTTGGTGGGGCGGTGAGCAGTGGCACTTTTCCCTCCTCTTGCCGGCTATGACTGTGCCAGTGTTTATGCGTCCTCCATTTTGATGGCACAGATCACATATGCTGCATGCGTTGCTGGAGAGGAATCGCTGTTTCCATCTGCCACCTGCAGTCTGTGTGTTGTTACTGCCTCTTAGATTTACTACTTACAGTCAACACCAGGTGGTGTCATACCTGAGAGAGAAGACTTTTGAAGTCTTTGGAAGACAGAGTCACAACAAAAGATGGCCTTTTTCTAACTGGGAAGTTTAAGGTGATGTGTGTAATTGTTTTCAATGGGAAAATTCTTTCCTTACTATAAGTAAACCACATGTAGGTTTATTTTCCCTGAAAAGTGTAAAAACTGTGGCTCTATTTGTTTGAGCATCGCAACCAGCCCGACACAGCGACATTGGTTCAACCAATGTGCAAGTTTGAGGCGGGAGTATCTGTTTGGCCAAGAAATGGAAGTGTTTCTTTGTGATTCCGTCTGGTGACACAAGTAACGCAGAAATCACACACTTCACCTGAAATTTATATTATTATTATTATTATTATTTGGGGGAATCTTAGGACTTGTCTAGTCTTATGATTTCTGCCTTTCAGAACGTTGTAATACAGTCTGTTGGGGTAATGTGCATTGTAGATCATTGTGAATTAGTAACCTGGCAGAAGTGAGAGAGTGTGGAGTGGTGTATGAAAAATAAGTGAAACTTTTTTTCTAAATGGTGACTTGTCTCTCTCTCGCTCTCTCTCTGCAAATGCAGAAATTGGGCCTGTCTGTTCTGGAGTGACCGGCTGGCTGTATTTGAAGGTTTTCCTTTGGCTTGCAGTTTTTGCTGCGTTTGTCAACCTAAGCCTCTTTAAACCAGAATGCAGCACTGCTATTCCACTCTAAATAACAGATGCACCACATAAAGATACTCTCACCTCTTTCTCTGCATGTTGCATTCTTTTTCAGCATACCCCAATACTCTGCTTTTAGTCCTTCCCCAATATGAGATGATGACGATAACCCATTTTTGCAAATGTTTTGGTTAAGTAACATGCGATAGACAGACATCCCTATGTCCGGACATAATGTCACGAATTCCAGAGAAATACAGACAGGATAGTGGATGACATCAGCTCGCTTGAACACTCAAATACAAACAAACTGGTTGTGAACCTTTTTTTTACGATGCAGTGTCTCACTTTCTATGACTACATCCCTATACAAATATATATACTGTATATTACATAGAAGCACTAATGAAGTTTGATTGTTAGTCGTGCACTCTCAGCATGAGTTGTAACCCATACCCAGCTGTGCTCATGCAGTGACCCTGTAATGCCAGTGCTCATCCACTCCATTCTGTCTGTGTTCAAAGTGCCAATAACTTTGTGAATCCCTAACTGTGACCCAATATTATCAAAAGTAATTGCACATTAACTACTGTATAAAAAAAAGAGAAGATAAGAGAGAAATCAAAGGATACAGCTGAATATCTTAATAAAAGTTTGTAACAAAGGTTTTTTTTTGTCTTCCTTGGCTCTTTATTGGGTGTTGTTTAACATAAGCGATTTAATTATGTTAAGGCCTCTGCATACTTCCTACGACATCGAAGAACAAACAGGTGTGCCGTCATTTAGAACTAAATCTGTCCAAAAGGTTTTTTTTGAGTGAGTTTCTGTGGTTCGTAACAGCTTGACTGTGCCTGAATATAATTCACATGAGGTCTGTAAAAAGAGTTGTTTTAACCACTCAATGCTGATTGAAAGTCATATATATGCCGTAGGAATGTTTTTGTTTGTCTTGTTTACATTTTACATTGTAAATTCATGACGCTAATACTCTACACATGGTCATAATATGTGCCGAATACACTGTATTTTATGATGACACTGATACTACTGCAATAATGAGTGTATAAAAGTGTTAATGTGCAGAATAAAGACAAAAGAAAGATGAGGCATGTCTTTGGGCAAATGTGTGTGAATGGCTTTCGCTGCAGTTGGCACATAAGTGAATGGTCACTTGAGAGTATTTGAGTGTCACCCCTACCGATGACGTGGACCAATGGCAGTAAGAAGGCCTTAAGCAATCGGTTAGAAGTTTTTTTATACGTTTACCCAGGCGAGCTGTTACAAACCACCAAAACGAGCACAAAAACTCCTATTTGGCCAGATTTTGTTCTAAATTATATCATAACCATTCGTTATTTGATTTCGTATGTAGTATAGCTGGGTCTTAAGTGAGCTGCTCCTTTGTGAAATTGTTTCTATTTAGCATTTTTAAATACTTTTTTTTTTTTTCATTACAAAATATCTTATCAGCTCAACAAATTGAGCGAAAAGTTTACTTGAAATGTTTACATGAATTTCTGAATGTGTTCATATTAACCCTTTTGCTTTAATAATAGCATGCACATAGGACTCTATGCTATCCCAGCATGATTGAAGAATTTTCCTACGAGCATAAGCAAAGAAATCTCAACTTTTGTACAAAAAAACGGGAATTATTTTTAATTAGAGTTCAGAATCGATATTAAACCTATTAAACTTATTTCCAGTTTTAAAATAGTTCCCAGTTTTTTTTAGCTTAGATTGTTGAACCCCAATGAAAAAACTTACTAGTTCTTATGTTGATAACATAATAATACACTCTATAGTATACTTGTAGATACTTGCTGGGTGTGTGTGTGTGTGTGTGTGTGTGTGTGTGTGTGTTTGTCAAAGATGCTAAAAGTATTTAAAATTATGTTGTAGTCCAATGGAGTGACCTGGGTTAATTGTATTACAGTGGTTGGTGATCTTAATAACTACATATAATAGTTGACCCATAGTTCAAAGTTTTGGGTTATCCGATTAGATCTACACATAACATGCCATCATGCATATTCATTTATGCACCTTTTTATATACTAAAAAGGATGGATGTATTCTAATGGATGTAATCACAAAAAAAAAACAAGCATTTAGCTAGCATTTTAATTATCAAACATTTTCTGATCCGTGGGAGATATTGAATCTAATTCAATAGTTAAAGTGGTTTAACTTGTGGAAAATTAACTCAGTGGGTAGAGTATAACTTTTTTTTTTACTGCATTTAATCCACTTGAGGATGATATTTGTAACTGTTCCACCTTGTAAAAGTTTGCTGCTCTTATCCTTAACACTGCAAGACACTCTTAGTATTAAACTAGAAACCATAGCCGAGTGAGCTTACAGAACACTGTGAACACTTTCCTGGCATCAGTCTATTCAGCATTGTCTTGCAGACCTTGAAGTTTTATTCATGACAACTAGCCCTGTACTGTAATGATATCTGAGCACAGAGAAATGTATGTAGGTCATGCTGCCATATATGGATTGCAGATATGCCCAGATTGCTCTACTCTGATTCCATTGCACTACAGTTTAAAGCTAGTTAACAGTGCTCTCTTTGACGTTGCATAATTATTTGGCTTTTAAATTGTCTGTTAGTAGATCACCACCTTTCTGAGCCACTAAATGGCCAAGATGGTGGGGGGAAAAAATAAGCAAATGCTTTTGCATTCTCTCGCAAAACTTTGCGTTCCCCGAGATTTTTGCATGTTTTTGCAATGATTTAAAAGGGAGTACCGAATTGCAGTTATTTTAAAGCCCAAAACCTTCATTCACCACACATAAAGAGGCATTTATTGCTTTATTAATGGAGAGGGAAACACTAACAACAACAATAATTAAATTGTGCACCACAGAATTCCATTTCAATTAGACCACTTGCATTTAATGTCATTTTAACTGTGTTGTCTTTATTTTCACACATTCATAAATTGAAGATTATGATTTCTGCATTGCCTAAGTATTGTCTTTTATTGGGCTTCACAATCATTGCACTGACTTTCTCATTTTGTTGAACTCAAAAGCTTGAGTAATGCTGGAATACACATAGTCTTCTGCTAGATCTCCTGTCATTGTGACGCACATTTTGCGAGAGAAATTTTATTTATTTTTCTTCCCCCACCACCTTGGCCCTTTAGGGGCTCCTTGCATTTTGATCTTCTGAATATTTAAACGGGTTATAAATATTTGGAGAAATTAATCATGCTGATAGATTCATAGATACACATCTGCTCTTGTGGAGTTTTCAGTCTTCCAAACACAACTCAAGAGTGTACTGATTTGAGATCAAGAAATGCATTGAATTAATGTAAAAAACACCGACTTACAACATAAACTTGGAATGGAAAAAAAAAATCTACTCTTGAGAATCCATACTCCATAAAATGGTCCCGTTACCTATTTTACGCGAAAACAACTGGATAAAACCCATATATGGGCAAGGAAGCTTGACGCTATTGGTTGTGACGAAGGCAACAGGAAGTAGCCTGAACGATCCTACGCATCATGCGTTCTCCGCAGACGGACCAGCCGGCGGATGTTCCTTATATGGGTATAAGAGAATGTGGAAGCTAACAATACCCACTGGAATAAAAGTGTCCATTTATCTAAAACACAACTTCCTCCGCATTGTCATTTTGTTGTATTGTCGAGTAAGATATAGCATCTCTCTTTCTCTCTCTCACACATATACACACACACACACACACACACACACACACACACATATATATATATATATATATATATATATACATATGTGTGTGTGTGAGAGAGAGAAAGAGAGGTGCTATATCTTACTCGATATATATATATAATTATTATTATCAGAATGTATGCATATACAATATAAACAGAATATTGTTTGATTATATCGACGTTACATTTGCTATAGTTTTTAAATATTATTGTTTAAAGTGTGTGTCAGTCATTAATAGTGTTGTGATAGTCGATTGATAATTAATTCAGCACTTAATCATCAAAAAATTCCTAAGACATAATTATAAAGTGATACACCCGTTTTGACTTATTTCCTCAAGCAGAGAGTAGCAAGGCATGGGAGGGGCCCGACTGTCAGTCACTGGCGCATACGTCACCAAAACTATATAATCCCCGCCGTACAGACGCTGGGGTTTACCAGAGACTTAGGGTTTACGTCGGGGAATGGAACGACAGTGAAAGTACACAGAGCTCCGATAAAATTAAGTAAACAGTGTTTATAAGGTGAAATTAATTTAGTAACAACCAAGTTACAACAATGGACGTCACAACAGAGGCGAAGCAGATTATGATACAGGCTCTTGGTAAAATGTACAGCTCGCGCACTCAGCGTGGTGGACTCCGGCTGCACCGGAGCCTGTTGCTGACGCTCGTCATGAAATCTGCCAGGGACATATACCACTCGTCTCGGCTGGCAAGCGAGAGCATGCGACAGTCTGACATAACCAGTGTCACGCAGAACACATCACAAACAACAGATCATATGGACATAACGATCTCTGCGGTATCTGAAGTTCCAAATTCTCAGTGCGCGACACAACCTAACGAGGACGGGCAAAGGTCCGGGCACGAGGGTGATCCACATCTGCTCAGCCCTGCAGGAGTCACGGTGGACAAAGAGAACTGCAGCCCAACCGGACTGTACCGTCACTCTAGAAAGCGACGAAGCAAAACAGCCACAGAGCCTGACTTCATACCTTGCAAAAAAGCCAAACTGGAGTTTGTGGAGGTCAGAGGAATTCTTAAGACATCACAGAATAGTTCCGCGAACTGTGGTAGCGAGCTGGACACGTTGTCACTCGTGCCTATGCCAAGAACAATTGTCACATTTTGAAGGGACAGCACTAAATGGCTCAGTACAAGTATTGAGCAGTGCGGGTATGTGGACTTTGCACACCGCCGAGAGAAACGTGTGCTGTCGCACGTAGACGCCACAGTGTTCCTGTTGTGGTAGAAGGTCAACAGCACTTGGACTTAAAGGGGTCCCAAATCAGTGGAGCAATGTCATGACAGTTGACAGGGAGGAGAATAACTGATCAAAGAGCGGGCTGTTTTGGAAACTTGTGACTAATGGTGCGACTAATGTTCCTCTGATTCAGTGCAACAAGACGGTAGTACTACGAGGAGTGTATATTAGAAAATCTTCATGGACATTAAAACTATTTTTTTTATTATTGTATTTATTTATTTATTTATTTATTTACCAATTATGCATTGTTGTTTTACTGTGGTTGGTCCGAATCATGATATATTAAGATACAAAAAGCAGACAGTATTTGATATGAATTTACCTACCTCACTTTGTACAATAAAATATTCTCAAACATTATATTTTGTGAAGACTGATTTATCCGGTAAATGTTCTAAGTCCGCAGGGTGTTATATCGCGCTCTATTGTGGAAAGTATTCGAGGTCATGTGACCGGGGAAGGCGCGGGTAGGAGGTGTTTTCGCGGAAGGCAGGAAGCGGTTAGCGCATCAGGCCGGATGAACGCTGTCATCTTACTCCCACTTCTTTTCAACACCCAACCGGGTCCAGGATATGTGGAACAAAAGAATAACAGCAGTAAAACGTTAAAGTCATTTACAGATGTTTAATGGGCCATCAGCAAGTGTAGTTTTAACCCGAACCTGTACCTTCATTTAACATTAACTTCCTTAAATTATTAAGAGTAGCGCCCATGGGGCGTAGATTCCGGTGGGAACGTATAATCAAAACAATCATATACAACTCCCCCATTATATATACCATGATCATTGGAATCATCGGTGAATTTTTCATGCTGCATCCCCCCAATGTTCAAGCCAAATGTACACCCTTGGTAGCGCCATATTTCATTTTTGAAAGAAATTATAGATGAGGCTGTGAGGGAAATAAGTACAGTCTTACACTATATATATATATATATATATATATATATATATATATATATATATATATAGTAGTGTAGTGTGCAGTATAAAACATGCAGCAGTGTTCAGTGCAATGAATCTTTAACAAGATAATCAATCTATCTTGAATGAGTGAATCAAACTCCGAATGCAGACTGTTTCTGACTCTTTTTTTTCCATGCATTGTTGTTTTATTATATCCATGCATGTGGTTACAGACAAATGATATAGAACAGTAAAAATCCCTCATGACGCTGAAACTTCTCCGTCTTGCCTGCACTTGTGAGATCCGCTGTCTTCACTCTCATTGGTAGTTGCTGGCAGATGTCTCCAGAAGTTTTTTTTTTTTTTTTTTTTTTAATCCAACATGGCATTCCTTCACCTACCATGGCAGTGTCCAGTAGATCTGCTCTTCAGAATTGTTCCAGTCACCCGGGTATTTCTCCATACAGTTTTATGAAAACTGAAGATTCGGACACTGCTCGGTTGACGTATACTGTATTGTAGAGAACTATGCATATTCGAATGCAGCTTATAAGTCTCTCACTCACAGCCTTATTTTCATTCCTGTAAAAAATGTGTATGGTGCTATTCTGAATAAAGTCTATTAACCGGATCCCGCCATGGAATAACAAAATAAAACAGGTTATTCTGACTTCATGTCTCACTACTGTGATTTTATAACTTGCAATTGCAAGAATTAAACCCACAATTTTATGTCTTGCAATTGCAAGTCTACATGAAATTGCTAATTTATATCTTGGAATTGCATGAAATAATGTCAGAATTGTGAGATAAAAAGTCAGATTTTGTTTTCCCCAGGGTGAATAAAAAAAGCTTAGTTGATTAACTGTAAACTATATGTTAATAATAAGATAGAATAGAGTGGATATTTTTAACATATAGCCTACTCTCAAACATGAGTCTTTAATTTTTGTTTAAAGTTAAGATCTGATTGACCCGTGGTATTTTACAAACAAAAATGGACCAAATACAGTATGTAATTGACAAAAAAATCTACGTGGGAGCCATGCCCATGTGGATAGTTGTCGACACAGCAGAATCATGTCCCGTGACGGAAGGGGGAAGGGAGCAGGAAGTAGGACAGGCAGAGTGAGAGAAATGTGTGTGTGAGCGGAAGGAGGTATTAATAGACTGGAGGAAGGAAGGCATCCTTCACACATCCGCACATCTGGCAACATACAGCAGACGGCCAAGGGGGAGTGGGTGCTGATGACTGCCTGTGTGGCCAATCAATTGTCCTGCTAATGGAATGAGCCCCCCTCCTTTCCCCTTTGTTTGAGTGTGAAAACTGAGCCTCTAGTGTCTGAAATCTCACAGTAATGCACTGTACCTGCTGCAATCTCCTGACCAAACAACTTTAGAGCACTCAGCGCAAAAAAGGCACACATGCAGAATCAGGAAAGGACAGAACAAGGGTAAAAAGAAAAGGGGCAAGTTGAGCATTTATCATGCCACCAAAATATAGGGCACAATGGGGCTTGACTCAAGAAGCTTTTTTATAATTAAGCTTTTTTTTTCTGGTCACTTAGTGTATCAAGATTCAAAAATAAATGTCTTTTTATAGAATATTGATGGAGCAGTGCAATTTATGTGAAAATAAATAATAATAATAGAAGGTTGTTTTGATTAAAGTTGGGGTAAAAGGCCCCCACATTTTGAGTAAATGTTCCCCAGGTGGGTTAAGGTGATATTGTGTAAATATAGGGACAATAATTATACGGCAAACTTAGGCAAACAATTTTTAGACAACAAAATGCTTTTGTAACAAATGAAAATAATGCTATTTTACCCCATTGTACCCTAAAGTAGCTTGAATGAACTGCTATGCATTTATATTTAGAAAATATACTGGTGTTTAAAAGTCTATTTGAAAATGTTTTGCATTGTGTAATAGCCAATAATACAGTTTTTCCATTGTAATTGATATTTTCAGCATAACAACTTGAATAAATCTGAACTGAAAATGAAGATGAATTTGAAAAGGTGTATATTGCTTTAATAACAGTATGCATTTGAGTTAGCATGGATTCAGAAAATGTGTGCAAACCTGATGATCCGTGTGATCCCAACACAATCGGAGAATGTTCCATTGTGTACTACAATGGAAGCAAGGAAATCTGACCTTTTGTACAAAGTAGTTTATAATTTGCTTATATGAATAGTGCCATACAGAATGCAGAAGCCTACATATTTCTTATTCATTTTATGTCATGATGTTCTTTGTTTAAAAATTTGTTTAAAAATTTAAAATTTACTTTGTTTATTTGTACAAGATTTAAATTAGATTTTGAATCATTTTCAATGTGGACTTTTGAACCCCACTGTATATATTATGGTACGTAACTGATAGCAGGGAATGGACAGAGTTAAATCCTGCTTAGAGCACCATCTTCTGATTACTCAATTTAATCAAGGCATTTAATCATAGGCGCGCCAAAGGCATCCTAGGACAACTCCTGTGATTTTATCCCTCTAACATTTCAGATAAAACTTTTCAAAACCTCTGTAGGTGCATTTAGCAGAACAGGGCATGATTGAGAGCATCCTCTTCACTGTTATTCACATTCTTTTGGGACTGCATAAGAATCTCAAAACTAAGGTCTGATTACAGAGGAGAGGGGAGAATTCAGAAAAAAAATAAATGAGAGTAATGTCCAACTCAAACACAGCAAGATTTTTCCTCTTGACTTTTTATTTCTTTGTTTGTGTGTGTGTGTGTGTGTGTGTGTGTGCGTGTGTGACAGTAGTCATATTGATGTTTCCTGAACATAGTGCTGAAGTGTCTCTTCTTCTAGTTTGCAGAAAACAAATTTTTTTTGTTTGTTTTAGAAAGGAATATATCACTTAAAAAAAGGATTTATCTTCTGTTTTTCTAGAAAATATTTTTTTATTCCTGCAGTTGACTTTTAAACAAACGCTGTGGCATGCACATTGCACATGCAGTTCTCGAGGTAAATACTTCTCTACATTTATTTTTCTGAAGAAAAAAAAAAACCACTTCCTTTTTAGATTCTTTTTAGATTTTTTTTTCACAATGTGCACATTGCTTGTTGACATTGTATTTTAATGGTCACTTGTTAGCAGAACATGGACTGAGGTTATTAGTCATGATGAACTATTATGACAGACAGTGATAAATGTAAATGCCCTATCAAGACTGATGCTCCTCTTTTCTCTCACAGCCTAACAATCTCTCTCTCACACTCTCTCTCACACTCTCTCTTACACACACACACACACACACACACACAGAAGTTGAGAGTACATTATGCATGTAAATGTGCATGACTGAACAATCATTCGCACAGTCAGTTTTGTATGTGAACATCTCCTCTTGGTCCTGACCACAGACTATATACACAGACAAACACACAGTATGTATGTTCAAAAACATACAGACACATCATTAGTGTCTTAAATTATGGAGCTAAACCTGTCACAGACAAAACGAGAAACTCAGAGAGACTGTATCACCGCAAATTGGCACATTGCAGCATTCTAAATGTGTACAAGTAGGGGCATGCATTCTAAATAAGATGGCCATGACTTGGCAAAGGTGAATAAGGCACTGATTAATTATCTCAGTAAGACATTCATATGAATGCAGTTTTCAAATGGCAACAAAATTTAGTAATGCTAAACTAGCAAGGGGAGACATGTGGGACTTGGATTCTGTATTAAGTGTTTACAGTTTCAAATTAATACTCATCGATCATTTGTGGACACATCGAAACATACAGTTAGGCCTCAATGGAGAATTCTCTGAGCCACAAACTCACTGATTCTTTCACTCTTACACCACATCAAGAATGCTACATAGTGGGATAGTACATGATAATAATGTTAGTAAATGCTACATACACTGTATAATTTGCACATGCTGCAAAGTTTGACTCATTTGGCAGTGCGTCTGTATTCTCTGTCATTCCATAGAGAATTCTGCCTGTAAAGACTGAAATGACAATGGTAACATGTGCTAAAGAGACACAAAGATCAGTGGGACACAAGAGACAAGTTTTGGCAGAAAAGGCCAGGTCATTGTTTCACCCATGCAATTTGATTGGCTGTGTTACATGTTCCTGTGCAGTTTGATTGGCTGTGTTACATTTCCTGAACACAGAAGGTGCACCATTGGTGACAGACACATAGTACTACTCTCAGTGTACAGGTCATTGACAAAAACATGGAACAGAAAAAGGTGAGACTGAAAGTCAGAGCCGCTTCTGAACAATGTGGATCACAGCGCCATCAGTTGACTAGTAGAGGTAGTGGAGCTCAGTTACCTTATTTCCATTTACATACTCAAATAGCGAATTGACTTTTATGGTCAGTTTTGGGTGTAAAAGGGTATAAAAAAATGTATAAATTGGATAGCCTATAATAAAGATTGAGGAAGATAGGATTCTCCTCTCTTACTCAATTTAATGTCTTTAATGATTAGGTTAAAGGCATAGTCCACCCAAAAATAAAAATTCTGTTATAAAACAAGCCCTGCATTCAAAGCGTTTCTGACCAATCCTGTCTTTCCAACTGTTACCGTCTGCCATTTCTCTGACAAGCATTTGAATTTCCCCCCAACGGGAGTCACTAAAGTGTGCTAATGTGAGAAATTTCAAGTGTAATTTAATAGAAATTATATTTAAAAAAAAACTTTGTCACTGGGTTTGTAGCTAATAGTGACACAAATCAGTGTTTTTCTTTCTTAAAAAAATCTCGAAATAAATCTGAATCGCTAGGTAAGCTAATCATTTACCATTCATTTATTTACATAGCCTATGGATTCAGGTCATAGTAGATAGTAAATAAAGAGTTCACAGCATATAGTGATGTGTTAGATGTTATTAGATGTTGTGTTCACTTACACTAATTTTATCAGGTATGTAATCGGCATCAAATGAGGATTTTCTCTTTTAATGTGACTGATAATATTTGCCTCAATTTTTATTCCCAATCTCCATAGTTTTCAATCAAATAACTGTGTAATTGAACAATTTCCTATACAGAAAAACGTCATATAAATATGCTTTCAAATGTCACTCGTCATTCCAGCCAACGTAAGAGTATTATCAATTCTGTTTATGAAAATATCTGGCCAAAAACCGCAATCTCCCATTAACTCCTATTGGAAGTTCTGCAAAGCTTGTCAGAGCAAGCGATGCAGACTAAGGGGGCGGAGCTTAGCAAAGGGTCATGTCTTTCTAAACGTGTATGACTTTCTTTCTTATTTCCGTATGGAACACAAAAAGCGATGTTCCACAGAAAGTAAGTATCAGTCACAATTTACTTTCATTATTTGGAAAAGGAGGAATGGAAGTGAATAGTGACTGATGCCAACTCTGCGAAACAACTTTTCTAAATCGCAACGCAATGGCTTGAGACTGTCTACACTGGACGAGTCAAAGTGATGTGCAGAAAGCCTTGATCAATCAACCATAAGCTCTAGTAGACCTTAGCAACAGTTAAGTGGATGAATAATAACTGGTAACCCCTCACTATGGGTGTCTGTGTCTTTGTGATCTCCTATAAGCATATTCATTTGGGTAAAGTGGTTAATTAACTAAGGTGTAGCAAGCTAGCCAGCAAATCTCCGATTTAACTATGGCTTCATGAATAAGTTAGCTAGTTAGCTTTTTGAGCTCAAGTACGAACAACTGATTTGCCCAACACTAGGAAACATTACAGTAACTGATATTATCAGACAGCTACCTCGCTGGCCATATCAAACCTAGATAAAATATTTCTAAAATCTAGCTTGTAAAATTTACAAGAACGTTGTTCTGTTACAATGTGATTGTATTAATAAATATATTTGTAAATGTATTTCATTGAATAACATTCATTTTCCCCAAATAATGTTAAAGGTATAAACTTATCAGGTTATATTGTAAACTGTGAACAAGTATTAGGAACAGAAGTTACAAGTAAGTTCTCAAAACAGTAGAAAGTACCTAGCTGGTTACACAAATTACCTTATAAACTCTTTGAAACAATGACAGTGTGATGAAATCTGATGAGTTTTAATAGTCCCACCTACTAGCCAGATAAGTTAGTGTTCAACAGCTGGCTATAAATGTGAGGGCTTTAAACCCCCGATAACACCTCTTCCAACCAGCCCTGATAGCACACGTACATTACCCAGATGTTTATTTGATTTGTGTGTTTACACCTGGAAGACATACTTTTTTAGGTTGCTCATCTGCAACACATCTATACTGTAGCGTAAATTGGATCTTATGGGCCCAGTGGACCCCCTCTCACCCCGGGCCCTAGGGCAGCTGCCCACCATGCAGTTACACCTCTGCTTCTATAAGATGTTTCCTCTTGCATATTAACACTGGTAGCACACGTACATCACCCAGATGTTTATTTGACGTGTGTGTCATCAGCAATACGTCTATAAGAAGTATGTTAGTAAGTTTATCTCAGATGTCAAAAAGACATTCAGCAGATGTCTGAGGTATTTATGATTTAGAATGTTAGTAAATCAGATCTTTTTAAGATGTTTAGCAGATGTTAGTTCGATTGTGATGCTTTCCAGATGAAAAGATATAAAGAAGACATTATTTGGAATGGCTAAATAAAAAAAATTCAAAGATGTACGTGTGCAATCTGGGGGTCGTTTCTGCACTGAACTGAATTAGAAAGCGGTAATTTACCACAGCCAGCCCCCATTGCTTTTCATCACAAACAGATGGACTACTGGGCAAACAAAGTCAAAGTAATAAAACATATTTTATTTGTGAAGTGAAACTTGTGTGAATCTTCAAAAAAAGACCAGGGGCTTTAGCCCCTGAAGACCCCCCCACCCCACCTCCTCGCAACGCCACTGATGCACTTCTTTATTTTCAACTGAAACCTACTTTTATAAACCTTGAATTATTATATAATAATTATCTTTGATGTAATTATTGCTAAACATTTGTAAACGTGCTTAGAATCAAAAGATGATTTAAATAGTAGACCAGCGTAAACAAACATTACGAGCTTCCTTTGATGTAACGGTCAGCAATAGAATGGGTATCCGTCCACAGTCGGCCCAATGCAATGCGATGCAATGGACACTTCCAGTGTACAAAGCATCATTGATTATAATGGGAGAGATTTGCATTTGACAAGACATGACGTACAGTGCCACTTGCGTCTGGTGTAGACAGGGTTTTAAACGTGTTCCACGCAAAAATTAAAGTCTTTGAGGTTTGGAAAAACATGAGGGCGTATTGTCATTTTTAGGTGAACTATCCCTTTAAGTTAACTCAAATAATCCCTGTGAACTAATGTTAATATCTACAACCCATGTAAAGAACCCAATGTCACATATATATATCAACACTGAGTAGGACAAGTCAATAACTAGTCAGTTTTCTCCTCTAATTCACCCAAATTCATGCATCTAACACATTTCATTCGTCTTTTTTGATAAAATGTGTTCACAGTTACAGAGACTTGAGACCAGATGAAGCATGCTTCAAACTGTCATATACGTTCGCTGATATGGTTGAGAAAGTGTTTCCATGGAAACAGCCCATGTCAGAGAGCTACTGAGGACATTGGTTGAAGTTCAGATAAGTTTTCTGTCATTGCCCACATTAGATTACCGTCACAGAGCTCCACACACCATCTACACAAAAATCACATGAAAACAAGTATGGCAATGCGAAGAACAGCTAAGTCAAATACAAAAAAAAAAAAAAACAGGTACAAAATTAAATTAAAAACATCATCATCAACATCACCATCAGTGTCAACATTACTATCTTCTTCATCACCATCATTGTCATCATCATCAATTATCATCATTTATGTGGTCATCTTTATACAAACATTGTCATTGTCAACAAGAAATCATATCTAAAGATGGAGAGGTTCTCGCCCCCCCCCCCCCCTCCCCTCTCTTCATTATACCCTGGAAGACTGGGAGAACATGCTAACTAGGGTGAAAGGGAAAAGAATCACACATGTGCTCAGAGATGTACTTTGCCTGTTACATGTTTCTATGTTATTGTATTTTATGTGTCTATGTGCTACTATATCTGCATTATGTGTACAATCACAGAAGAATGTAAATAATTTTTTTTCTAGCTCAAAAATAATTGTGCTATTAATATTTGATTAGCAATTTTAACTTTTTGGTAATTGTATATCATTTGGCACCAAATCTGTTATAAGAACGCCTCTCTGGTCACCCATATATTAGTAGTTAGAGGTATGAATGTTAGCAATGGCCACTTTCAGACACTTCTAAAGAAGAGAGGGATCACAGAGAGTTGTGTGTGAGAGAGAGGAAGGGTGCTAATTGGAGAGAGAGAACTTCACTGAGATGACAAAAGAGCAAAATAATTTATCTCCCCTTTCCCACTTTTATCCAAAGTTTCTTATTTTTTTTCGTTGTATTTTTTTTTTCAATCATGCAGGATTTCCAAGGGATTTTTTTTCTCTAGGAGTTCAAACAAAGCTGGGCAGTGCAACAGAATACTCAAATTTCAATGTTTCCAATGAGAAGCAGACAAAGCCTTAGAAGAAAGAGTGAAGAGCTTTTCATTTTTTTTCTCTCCCATATTTTGTGATTCTTCTTTCTTGAGTTAGGTGTCTGAAATGCAGGGTGGGCTCTGCTACAAAGTCCAGGTGATTTCACCTCTGCCCACCCCCACCTGATAGGCCAGAGCACTTGACCAACCCACCCAAAACGTACATACTGTATATGGGCGATCGGCTCACCCTCACTGGGATAATTACTAACAGTAAACAGAGATGATAAAACTCATCAATATTTCCCAGCATCTGGACTAATTTTTGCAATAAACGAATCGCCAGTCAAGTTCTGCAAAATAAAAAGTGATCCTCCTTTTTGAATGTTAAAGAGTTAGAGATTTCAGTATGGCCTGTGTTTTTGCCTAAGGAGAGACTGGATGAAATATCTTGAAAATAAAACGTTCAGACATTCCTTCTCCATATCAAAACATAGAGAATGTTCTTTTCTTCAGAAAAAAAGGCTAAGAACAGGATTTTATATTCTTTTCATTGATTTTACACACCTCCCCAGTCTTATTCACTGTAAGCAGTCCATCTCCTTTCAGGAAAACACTCGGCAGCAGAGGAATAGTAAAGAAACGATAAATAGAAAGAAAAGAATCATGCCTTGATTTCCCCTGTGGACATTCAGCACACTGCCTAGTGTTTCCCTAGACAGTTCAGACTAAGCGAGAGACCTGCCAATATCCCTGTTCTCTTTGAGATGGCTTCTCTGTATGGTGGCAGTCCATTCCAGAGTCCATTCCTGGCCCCCCACCCTCCCTCGCTCCCCTCTTCCCAGAGGCTAGCACCAGTCATCCTCATCAGTCTCACTGTAGGGTTCATGGATGCCCTTCCTGGGCCCTCTGGGGTGGGGAGGCTTATGAGTTCCTGGGTGAGTGGGGGCATGTTGGTGCGGAGAGGGTGAGGAGGAACGGTAGCCATTGGGCATGCGTCGGGTGTGCGGTTGACCCTGAGGGGTAGCGGTGTGGCGGGAAGTCCTGGGGGAATGGGAGTGAGGGTTGCCCTGGACGGGACTTTGCTCATAGGATGGAGGTTCTTGGTGGTTGAACTCGTAGTCTTGGTCATCATAAACACCGTCCCCTTCCGCACTCTCTGAAGGGTCAGGGCCCCAGTGTGCGTGACGGGGAGAACCATGGAGGGGTGGAGAAGGGTGGTGGTGAGGGGGAAGCGGGGGCTCGGGGCCAGGTGGCGAATATCGACGTGAGGTAGGGGTGGGAAGTCGGCTTTGCTGGCCGGGAGGGGGGGTACTGATGGGTTTACGGACGACGGGAGAATAGGTGACATGGGGCCTGGGCGTGGCAGGGGTTTGGGGCAGCTGACGCCGGCCACGGCGGGGTGTGCTGGTCCCGGAGGTTGATGGGACTGGACTCCCGCTTACTGAACTACTGCCCTACATGAAAATGGAACAAGGCAAATAAAACAGAACCACAAAATTAACCACACAACAAGAAGACAGTAGGAGATGACACACAGACACAACAGCAGTCAGGGAGGAAAGAGTGTAGTCATAAGATGATAAGAAGAAAATAAGAGGAAGAGTGAGATGCAAGAATGAAAGACATTGCAAAGCATTAGAGCAAAGCGACCAATGCAAACAGCAATAAAAAAAAATGACCAAACATAAAGCAACATATCACAGGGAAAAGAGAGGACAAAAAGAAAAAAAAGGAAAAATAATTGAATTCTGTTGCAATAGTGGAAATGATTTTATTTAAAAACTACTAAAATATTAAAAAGAATCCTTTACATTTACAGTCATTCAGAGCGGTGGCAGTATTTCTGGTCCCCGCGGCACAATATCTGAACCAATCCTGACATTGTCACAATATTAATTACATTTCAAATAGCATAAAATATTTCTTAGCACTGTTTCACACTGCATGCTAAGCTGTGCATATGTGCAGCAGCGTAACTTCAAAAGCAGGCTCAAGTTTTGCTTTCACACTGACAGCATTTTTGTGGCATTAATGAAAAAAGTGGCTCTTAAGTGACTTTTAGGCAACCGCATTGGGTATTTCCTTTAAGAACATTCATAAATTGCACAGTAGTTCACAGGAGAGAGCAGTGACTTGCTCAGAACTTAGCAGGGACAGGTGCTGGGGGGTGTTGTGCAGCCTGCTTCAGCCTGTCAGCAGGGGATTGTGCTGTAGCGCTCAGTCTTAAAGGCACCTCCACTTAAATCTCCCCTCGACCAAAAGGGCAACTTTACATTTGTGAAGGGCACCTTTAGATTTGTGAACGAAAGGGGCAGGGGTGTGTGCCCCTGTTGTCCCCGTTCTGTGCACGTCAGTGGGAGTGAGCTATTGAGAACTACAAACTGGATCGCCAGCAGTTGTGCATAAAAGGGGTATGCAGCATATGCAATGCATAGGGGGTCCACATAAAGCGGGGTGACAAATCTATCTTGAAAGGGGGAGCTCGGACTATGAAATGTTCAAGGGGAACCAAACCACTGCCCACAGATTGTATAGAAAAACGTTAAGGGGCTGCCAACGTTGATATTGCATACACCTTCTTTAATGGGTAGCAGCATCCCTGATCAACATAAATCCACATAATTTACATGAGGGAGATCACACTTCCATTCAAATGGTATACAATTGACACGAAACAGAACCCAAACCTGAACTGCTTAAATCGCCTGGATTCAGTCAAATTTACTGAATAGAAAGTGTGTTTTTGTGTCATTGTGTGTGGTACTTGCATAGCCCAACAGACGTAATTTTTCAAACAACCACTGAGTAGTTCGCTCCCTTATTTTACACTTTTCAAAAAAGCCTATTTAGCAAAAGGCTGTTTATAAATAAGCTTACATAGTGGATTTTCTCCATATTTTCTATTTTCCATTTAAGTTCAGCATGCTACATGCAGCACAAACTTGCAGCTACCTTAAGTATGAATTCTTTAACCTATTAATATGGCGGCAAAATAAATATCACTGCTTTAGCCTGTGGTGTGAAACAGGGCTAAGATAGGACAAAAAATGTGCATTAACTGGGAACCAGTAATTAAGTTAAACAGCCTGTTATACAACAAAAGTAACTGTTTGCAGAAATATTTAACTGTAATGAATGTATCCGTCTATGCATGTGAACTTATATATGTATAAAAGCTCATTATGAATGAATTGCCCACCTGTCTGTGAGTCAAGCACTCTCTCCCCTCACTTGGTGAGCGGGACCAGCGGCGATCTCTATCTCTTGACTGTCTGTGGCTATAGTCCCCTCGTTCTCTCTCATTTACGTAGCGCTCCTTATCTATAGAGCCGTGGTGGTGATGATGATGGTGATGGTGCTTGCGGTCTTTGGCCCGGCCCCGGTCCTTTTCCTTGGATGGTAGGTCTCCTGACTGTGTGGTGGTGCTGAGGTCGGTTCCAAGACCTGCTAGGCCAAACCAGGAAGGGTAAACTGTGATTACTAGTGAATATGTGTGAATACCACTAAATAATACCAGTGAATAAACTGGATACCAGTAACAGTACAATCAAAAATATATGAGCGTTAATATGAATTATTAACACTCATATTCTCTTGATTGCACTACTTCACCTATTCACAATGTGATTGGTTTCGATTTCACAGGGAATACACAGACTGATCAAATGTTATACCTTGAATGCCTTGTAAGTAGCTTTGGTTAAAAGTGTATAATTAATGAATAAATGTAAATACAAATGAATGATTTTAAATGGGCAGTTGTGACATTGTTTTCACAATCCATTTATATTTGTTATTATTTTTTCATATTTAAAATATTAATAAACTTGGAATTTTATGATGAAGAATACAGTGTTTTTAAATATAGTAAGTAAATATAGTTTTCACTGTAGTCTGTACCCAGTGTTCAATTGCAAATAAAATGTCATCAAACTAATAATAATTTTGTTTAAATAAAAAAATATATATTTATACAGTATATATATATATATACACTCACCTAAAGGATTATTAGGAACACCTGTTCAATTTCTCATTAATGCAATTATCTAATCAACCAATCACATGGCAGTTGCTTCAATGCATTTAGGGGTGTGGTCCTGGTCAAGACAATCTCCTGAACTCCAAACTGAATGTCAGAATGGGAAAGAAAGGTGATTTAAGCAATTTTGAGCGTGGCATGGTTGTTGGTGCCAGACGGGCCGGTCTGAGTATTTCACAATCTGCTCAGTTACTGGGATTTTCACGCACAACCATTTCTAGGGTTTACAAAGAATGGTGTGAAAAGGGAAAAACATCCAGTATTCGGCAATCCAGTATGCCTTGTTGATGCTAGAGGTCAGAGGAGAATGGGCCGACTAATTCAAGCTGATAGAATAGCAACTTTGACTGAAATAACCACTCGTTACAACCGAGGTATGCAGCAAAGCATTTGTGAAGCCACAACACGCACAACCTTGAGGCGGATGGGCTACAACAGCAGAAGACCCCACCGGGTACCACTCATCTCCACTACAAATAGGAAAAAGAGGCTACAATTTGCAAGAGCTCACCAAAATTGGACAGTTGAAGACTGGAAAAATGTTGCCTGGTCTGATGAGTCTCGATTTCTGTTGAGACATTCAGATGGTAGAGTCAGAATTTGGCGTAAACAGAATGAGAACATGGATCCATCATGCATTGTTACCACTGTGCAGGCTGGTGGTGGTGGTGTAATGGTGTGGAGGATGTTTTCTTGGCACACTTTAGGCCCCTTAGTGCCAATTGGGCATCATTTAAATGCCACGGCCTACCTGAGCATTGTTTCTGACCATGTCCATCCCTTCATGGCCACCATGTACCCATCCTCTGATGGCTACTTCCAGCAGGATAATGCACCATGTCACAAAGCTCGAATCATTTCAAATTGGTTTCTTGAACATGACAATGAGTTCACTGTACTAAAATGGCCCCCACAGTCACCAGATCTCAACCCAATAGAGCATCTTTGGGATGTGGTGGAACGGGAGCTTCGTGCCCTGGATGTGCATCCCACAAATCTCCATCAACTGCAAGATGCTATCCTATCAATATGGGCCAAAATTTCTAAAGAATGCTTTCAGCACCTTGTTGAATCAATGCCACGTAGAATTAAGGCAGTTCTGAAGGCGAAAGGGGGTCAAACACAGTATTAGTATGGTGTTCCTAATAATCCTTTAGGTGAGTGTATATATATATATATATATATATATATATATATATATATATATATATATATATATATATATATACACACACATTATATCATAAGGGTAGGTTGTCTTAAAAGATAAGACTTATAAGAAAATATGGTAGCTCATTTAAAATGGTCTCCAAAATTTCCAAGAGTAACATGTTTATAGCCTAGTACCACACAGCTTACACATGAATGGATGTTGTATTTTTGGTTTGCTATACGCAACACAAAATTGAAATTTATTTAAACTGACTGATCTCAGTTCAGGAGACTGTGCTCTCTAGTTTCTGGTATGCCATTTTTTTTTTTTAAATTTGAGCGATTTATCACGAAACACCACACTTCTAAACATAATGTACACAGTGTGCACTAATGTACACACAATGTACAGTGTGCACTTGAGAATCTCAAAAATGCTATATTTACGGTGCACTATCTCTATCAAAAGCTGAAAAATGTAGCTTTCAGAGGCTTTATTTGGAGTTAGGATGAAAATAAGGTGCATTTTGAACTGTTCTGCGACAGTGCAGACACACAGCACACTGGAGGTTAAATCATTGGACAATGGACAATGCAGACAGCAGTCATGCTCTGGTCTCAGGAGGATAAAGCCTGATTTAAGATTCCTTTTTACACAAGAATCACAATTTTAGTAAGCAATGTATCAAAAGTTTGAATGTTACATTCTTGACAACATTGTCTCAGTGTTGATTCTCATGCACAGCCAACAGAAAACAAAATGAGGACTCATTGTCATGAAAATGGCAAAGTTTAAGGCAGTTCTGATGCAGAGTGAAAATTTATTTACAGAAAACTTAAAGGTTGTTCAGATCTGTCTCAGAGCGTCTTAGCTCCCCAGATGCCTGTAAATGTTTGCCCTTTACACACACTGCGTTAAACAGTGTGAAGTTATGAGGAAACAAGGATTTTCAACTGTATTTTTCAGTTAACAGGAAAATAGTACAAATTATTTGAAAAGCAACATGGGTATTGTTGTGTAAATTCAAAAGGTATCACATTACTTAACTTCAAAAAGTAACAAATGTAACACATGGTACTTGTAACTCGTTACCTCCAACACTGGTTCTGATTCAATACATGATGATCATCATCATCATCATCTTTATCACAGTTTGCAGCAGCACTATTAACAGTTTTGTCTCTGACCTGTATCTGCATCAGTGTAGCGGCTAAGGGACCGCTCAGATGCACGGTGGCTGCGATCTCTGTGACGATGCCCATGTCTGTGACCCTCTTCTGGGATAACCCTGTCCATGGAGTAGTTATCACTCTGCATTGACCGACCTTGGCGCCCATGCCCTAGAGATGAAACTGAGCGCTTCATAGGACTGTTATCGGTGGTGGTCTGCTGAGAGAGTTGGAACAGCAAAGACAGAGATAGGTAGGAAGAGAAAAAAGGGAGCGAAGGAAGAGAGAGGTTTCTATTTATTGGAAATAATGGGTCTGGAAGAGATGAGAAAGGAGCTCCATTTCTGCATTATATAGTAACAGCAGGCAGATGGCTGTATCAATGTAGGAAGTGCATTTGTGTTTGTTTAATTTGTAGGTCTGTACGTCTGGGAGTTGGTTTTGTTTGATTGTGCATGACCTAATGGACACACTCAGCTGGTTCCAGCAAACAAATAAACAAATTCACCATTCACCATGCAGAGTCAGAGAAAAAGTACGCAATACAGAGAGGAGGGGACCATACAGAGAGAGAGAGAGAGAGAGAGAGAGAGAAAGAGAAATACAAAAAGAAACAGAGAAGCAGCACATTGCACAAGAATGCCTTGCATGCATGTAGGAACAAGTAAAGTGAAAATACTCATCCATTAAATCACATCCTACAGAAACCCCTGCCTCTCTGTCCAGCACTAAGCTAAGAACACCCCAAAGAACCACAATTCTTCCCATTCTAAACCACACACCACACAGAGAGAAGAGATAGGGCCTCAGAAAGAGATCCATGTGGACAGCACCAGGTATATGGTCCAGGAATAGAGGGACGTGCAGAGATAAGTGGTTACAGTGGCTAAAGTCTTTGCCCTTATTGGAACAAAAGCCAAAGTAATTAACTTACAACTCTAATTAAAACACAAGCTTGCATTTGATTGTTCAGAAAATGGTCTGTGGAAAATTGCAGTACAAAGTAACACATCAAGGTATTTTGTGTTCAGAAAAAAAAAGGGGAGAGATGGAAGCTAAATAAAGTTACAGTGGAAAGAAACATTATGTGAACCCTTTCGAATTACCTGCATTTCTGCATTAATTATTCATAAAATGTGGTCTGATCTTCACCTTAGTCCCAATAATAGACAAACTACTTAAAGTAATGACAGACAAATAATGCCCTTGTTCTTGTCAAAACTGAATATACAGTTTAAACATTCATAGTCTAGGTTGATGAAGTATGTGAACCTCTGGGCTTCTGACATCTAAAAAGTTAATTGGAGGCAGGTGTTCCAGTCAGTGTGCTGAGATTGTAGAGGTGTGTTGCTGTATAAAAACAGTACAGTCTGGGTACTGACAGAGTCTGAACTTCTCAAGAAGCCTGTGAACCATGCCCCGATCAAAACAAATTTCAGAGGACCTGAGAAGAAGAATTGTAGGAGATACGCAAACTGGAAAAGGCTAAAAAAAGTCTTAAGTCCTGGATGTTTACAAATCCACAGAACGACAAACTATCTACAAATGGAGGAAATTCTTCCTGAATTATCTTAGCATTATGTTTCAACTTCCACGACTTGAGTGGTATACATATTGTGTTTATTTTTGCATTTTGTCTGCATCATTTTTACTTGTTTGTCTATATACGTTTGCATCAGACAGATGTTTTTGGCCATTGCATTGTGCGTTTCTTTTTTTTATAGTGCTAGAGCCAGGGAGATTATTAACTTTTTCCATTTCGAAAGCAGTAGTCAATGGTATTCCCAGCTAACATTTCAATGCATCTTGAGACCCCATTGTGCCATTTTATTCTGTGCACTCCATCTAGCTGTTTTTGAACACAAGAACAGGGGCGACGCAGGTAATGATGGACTTGAGTAACAGGGGCCCTCAATGAACGGGGGCCCACAGAAAGTCTTCACTGATATTCATCATATCATATTATCATTTGTTATATATACTGTATATATCAGAGTATGTGAGTGGAGAGCGCCTTTTTGAAGATTCCACTCCGCTCGCTCAACCCAGAATGCGCTTCGTGATATGCTGGTTTGGGAATCTGCAAAATAAGCAATTTGGCTGAGGTTATGGAGCTCAAACATTGTTTTAGTGAAGTTGCAAACCTTATACATAAATACAAAGTAAAAAATCAAAGCTAAGAATGAGTAAAGAGAAGAAGTCTAAAGGGTGTGGAGATGACAATGAGCCTGCATACAGAAGGGAGGCTGAACGGCTTGCCGTCTGGTGCAGTCAAAACAACCTGGAGCTGACAAGCTCAAAATTGTGAACTTTAGGAGGAACACCCAGGGGGGGTCAGTACCCCCTTCACCCTTCTGAACAGCACTGTGATAGCAGTGGAGTCATTCAGGTTCTTGGGCACTAGTGGTAGACCCACATTGATTGAAAAGGCCCAGCAGAGGTTGTACTTTCTTCGCCAGTTGAGGAAGTTCAACCTGCCACAGGTGCTGCTGAAACAGTTCTACTCAGCAGCCATTGAGTCTGTCCTCTGCAATAACTGTCTGGTTTGGTGCAGCTACGAATTCAGACATCAGAAGACTACAAAGGACAGTTCGGTCTGCTGAGAGGATAATTAGTTGCCCCCTGCCCACCTTTCAAGAACTATATACTTCCTGAGTGAGGAAAAAGGCTGGACAAATCACTCTGGACCCCACTTACCCAGCCAACTACCTTTTTGAACTGTTACCTTCTGGCTGACCCTTCAGAGCTCTGAGAACCAGAACCATCAGGCACATGAACAGGCAATCCATCTCATGAACAGTCAAAACTGTCCCACTGAACAATAATTATGTGCACTTCACAGTCTAGTCTTTTTATATTTATCCAACACATGTAACCTCTTTTACCATTACATTCCGTTGCACTGTATATGTATTTAGCTTTACACTACTTATGTGTATGTATGTATGTATATATACACATGTATGCATATATATATATATATATATATATATATATATACACACACACATACACGCACTTTGGGGCCGATCAGGGATGGACTGGCCATCGGAAGAACAGAGCGGGTCGGTGGGTCAGCCGCAAAACGGCGCCACGATATGCAGAAGGACAGCGAACACCCCCCCAACAAGTTTTGGGCCAGTTGCTATGTAAAAATGCTGATTTCTCTTCCCAGTCCAGCCCTGCCTGAAACAGCACAAGCTGTGATATTATTTCTGAAGTGACATTTTTGAATTACTAAAAGATGCATCATTTCTTTTGAACCAGCAATGGCAGATTCTGATCCGTCGTGTATGAAAGTAGTTCCATGCACAAATGCGTTTTTTGACCGTACTCAGTTTTTCCTAATTTTTTTCAATGTACTTGTTTACTTGAACTGTTGTATATAAGCAATATCACACTCGCAATCGTGCCAGATGGCCCTAAATCAGCACCGCTGTAATATATATATATATTGGCATATAGCCTATATTTCACCCATGGGGCAACTCAGTCCATGTGGGCAAAGTGGCAGTTGCTCAGGCGTATGTGCATGCCTGAAAACAAGTATAGCCAACTTCAGAGAAATTTAATGTTGGAGAGGGATTTGAGCTGACATTTTTTTTACCGGTGAGCATAAGCAGTACTTGAGCAGAGCGTTAACTTGGGCCATGAGCCCAAGAATTAACACGTTAAATTGACAGCCCTAATATATATATTCAAGCTTGAAGTACCACCTGTTTTCTCCAGGGGGCAGTAAGCAAAACATTATTGCATTCAAACACAGCTTGATGGAGTGCAAATATGAAGGCAGGGATCTCAAGACATGTTTTTCTAAGTTTCAAACTTGACACAGCTACGCGTAGCAACCGAGATGCTTCAAAAGCGTCTGCCGCAGGTGTGCACTGACCCTTAGACAAGCCCTCATTATAAATCTATCTGGACTGATTGACGGATTCAGTTGCAAAATGGATTGTGTGAACTGTAGGCCAATTATAGGCAGATGACATAAGTTCAATAATATGGAAATATTATTGAACAATATATTGCATACTAAACCACTTTTTTAATAGTCTTTTTGGTAATACTTTACAAAGGTTCTATTCGTTAATATTTGTTAATGCATTAAGTATCATGAAAAACAGACAACAATATACTGTTTTCAACATTTATTAATCTTTGTTAATGTTAGTTAATAAAAATACAATTGTTGTTAGTTCATAGAGCATTAACTAATGTTATCAAACAGAACTTTTGATTTGAGAAATGTATTAGTATATGTTGAAATTAACACACTAAGATTAATAAAAGCTGTATTGTTCATTGTTAATTCATGTTAACTAATGTTATAAACTAATTTTAACAAATGGAAACTTGTTGTAAAGTGTTACTGTCTTATTTAATCCTTTACTCGTGTGCCACAATGATATAATGCATTTTAATGATCTCTATTATAATTTTTTATAATGATTTAATTTAAATATAACAATTTATAAGCATTTAATAATTATTTATTGAATTAGTGTTATCTGAAGGCTTTCTAAGCAAATATTTATTTACGCGATTAATTTTATTAACTAATCGACATCCCATGCAATTAATTCTATTAAAAATTCACTGATCACACAGTACAGTCAGGACATTACTGATGTAAAAAACAGCATCATCACTATTTAAATAAGTAATTTTTGATCAAATCTAGACAGGCCCCAATTTCCAGCAGCCATCACTGGAAGTATAATTTGTAAAATTAATATTTTCAAATTGTATCTAAAAGGGTTACCTAGAAAGTTAGAAGTTCTCTTCATAATTAACAGCATGAGTTAAGAAATCATTTAATTTATATTTAAGTTAAATGGACATTGTAATATCGTTCAAAATATCTGTTAGAAACTTTCTAAAACTACTTGAGATCAGAAATGTGTCAGGATAGACTAACATCATGTCTCTCTTCTCATTTCAGAAATGGTATAGTGACTTTGCCAGCAAGAAAACTAATACATATATAATTTATTTTGTTAGTATGATATATATATATTAATAACGTATTGCTTGATCCAAATAATATTTGTATTTGAACACAAAAAGTTATGAATTTCACTGTTAAATATCCATCTAAAATGTTTATACTGGATATTACCCTCACCACAATCCCAAATTGGTCAGGGGGCCCTAAAATAGTTCTGTGCCTGGGGCCCACAATTTGGCGATATGCCCCTGAACAAGAATGTACAGAATCCTTTGTAATAGCCTGCAACCCATTTACAACAAAATATACAGGCTATAAAGTATAAATGGCATTTCTCTTCCAGATTTTTAAAACAACCAACATTCAGTAACATTTTATGTAAATAATTATAATAATAACAATAAAACCTGCCTCAGAAAGTGCCCCTTCTCTCTGTTTAACCCACTGCCCACCAAAAGATTTCTGCACGTCTCTACTCACAAACACTCTCTCTCTCTCTCTCTCTCTCTCTCTCTCTCTCTCTCTCTCTCTCTCTCTCTCTCACACACACACACACACACACACACACATACACACAAACACCAGTGTTGAGTAAGTTACTCTAAAAAGTAATTAATTACTAACTACTAATTACATCTACAGTGTAATTAGATTACTGTACTAATTACTCTGTCTGAAAAGTAATTGCATCACGTATTACTAGTTACATTCTAAAACCCATATCAACCTCGACCAGATGAAAAATACAAGGATAGACATGAAACTATTCTTTAATTCTTTCAAATAAATCATATAAAATCAAATATATTATTCATGAACTGGCCAAAGAAATTAAGGAGGCTGCATTCAATTAGAAAACATATATTTTAACATTAGGTGTTAAGTTTCGATTTTAAATTCACTGTTGTTTCATACAGAATTGTTATATAGTCTATATAGTATTAACACAATTTCATCAGAAGAAACTGTAAAATTAAGAGTAATCCCTTACCTTTTCAATTAAAAAATATTTTAAATACAGTAATTAATTACTTAGTAATGCATTACACCCAACACTGACACACACACACAACATATAACTGTACATTCAAGTACAAAGACTGTGGACACATTTGCACATAAAACATGCATAGGTGTAAGTGTGACCTGGCAGCTCATAATGGGAGTGTTTAGCAAGGCAGAAAAATAGCAGATATACACTCACTGAGAATTTTATTAGGAACACTATGGTTGTAGCCCATCCACCTCAAGGTTGGACGTGTTGTGCATTCTGAGATGCTATTCTGCTCACTACAATTGTACAGAGTGGTTATCTGAGTTATCATTGCCTTTCTGTCAGCTCAAACCAGTCTAGCCATTCTCTGTTGACCTCTCTCATCAACAAGGAGTTTCCATCTGTAGAACTGAAGCTCACTGGATGTTTTCTTTTTTTTTTTGGCACCATTCTGAGTAAACTCTATAGACTGTTGTGTGTGAAAATCCCAGGAGATCAGCAGTTACAGAAACACTCAAACCAGCTCCTCTGGCACCAACAATCATGTCACGGTCGAAATCACAGAGATCAAATTTCCTCATTCCGATGGTTGATGTGAACATTAACTGAAGCTCCTGACCCGTATCTGCATGATTTGATGCATTGCACTGCTGCCACATGATTGGCAAATTAGATTATCACATGAATAAGTAGGTGTACAGCTGTACCTAATAAAGTGCTCAGTGAGTGTATATTAGGAGGAGGCAGACAAGGAGTTTTGGGTGAATTCTTCTACACACAAACCTGTATAAAATCTGTCTGTTCATTCTGCAACAATAATAATCCAATATGCATTCTGAGCCCATTCTTAGTAAATAGTGCCATTTGATTACTCATAACTACTAATACAATAAACAGAAAATAATAATACAAATCTAATTTTTAAATGTCAAGGTTAATATTTCAATTGTGTTATGGTATATATATATATATATATATATATATATATATATATATGCAGTTGAAGTCAGATGTTTACATACACTTAGGTTCAAGTCATTAAAACTGATTTTTTTAACCACTCAACACATTTCATATATGCAAACTATAGGTTTGGCAAGTCGTTTAGGACATCTGCTTTGGGCATGACATAAGTCATTTTCCAACAATTGTTTATAGACAGAATGTTTCACTTTTAATTGACTATATCACAATTCTAATGTGTCAAACGTTTACATACACCAAGTTCACTGTGCCTTTAAGCAGCTTGAAAATGTTCAGAAAATGATGTCAAGCCTTTAGAAAATTTGCCAATTAGCTTCTGATAGGAGGTGCACTGAATTGGAGGAGTGCCTGTGGATGTATTTTTAGGCCTACCTTCAAAATCAGTGCTTCTTTGTTTGACATCATGGGAAAAACAAAAGAAATCAGCCAAGACCTCAGAAAAAAATTGTGGACCTCCACAAGCCTGGTTCATCCATGGAAGTATTTTCCAAATGTCTGAAGGTACCACGTTAATCTGTATAAACAATAGTATGCAAGTATAAACACCATGGGACCACACAACCATCATACTTCTCAGGAAGGAGACGCATTCTGTCTCTCAGAGATGAACGTATTTTGGTGTGAAAAGTGCTAATCAATCAGCCAGGAAGTTAAAGCTTGTTCATAAATGGGTCTTCCAAATGGACAATGACCACAAGCATACCTCCAAAGTTGTGGTAAAATGGCTTAAGGACAACAAAGCAATGTATTGGGGTGACCATCACAAAGGCCTGACATCAGTCCTATAGAAAATTTGTGGAAAGAACTGAAAAAGCGTGTGCGAGTTACACCAGTTCTGTCTGGAGGAATGGGCCAAAATTCCAGCAACTTATTGTGAGAAGCCTGTGGAAGATTACCCAAAATGCTTGACTCAAGTTAAAAATGTAAAGCAATGCTATCAAATACTAACAAATTGTATGTAAACTTCTGACCCACTGGGAATGTGATGAAAGAAATAAAAGCTGAAATAAATACTATTATTCTGACATTAACACATTCTTAAAATAAAGTAGGTCCCATAAAATAAAGAACTGAACGTTTTCTATGATGTGCAATTCAACTGGTTAGATAACCCAGTTATTCGCCATTTGTGTACTGACCTTCAACACCAAAATACTTTGAATACAACAGGTTGGATTAGGTTAATTGTGTTTTGCACAAAACTTGTTGAAAGAGAAATGTAATTTAATTTGGGTTTTTGTTTTTGTCAGGTATAAAGAAACAGTGATACTAACTAAATTTACTAAATTATTAAAATTATATGAATGTCTAAACTTACTGTGACAAGGGTAGAAATAATGTAGCACTTCAAGATTAGGGTTAAAAATCATAAATAACAATTCATTATTTAACAACATATTTAGGATTAAGTGTAGTAGTTTAAGAATCACCCTCTGATAAACCTTTAATTATTGACTACTTATCCGAATATTGGTAGCAGCCCTGGTACTTAAACTTTCAATATTACCTTTTTTAAAGGAAATTATAAAAATCATGATAAAAAAAATATCCATCATTTTCTTTCCAATATTTCTTCCCGACATTTTCAGGTACAAATGGCAGTTTCCTGAGAATAGGTCCCATATTGACAGAAAGACAGATGTCAGTGTGAGAGAGGGTCAATGAGAGAGAGAGAGAGCGTGAGAGTGAGAGAGAGAGAGAGAGAGAGACAGAGAGGGAGAGAGAGAGGGAGAGAGAGAGAGAGTGAGAGAGAGAGAGAGACAGAGAGGGAGAGAGAGTAAAGGAGAGAAAAAATAATAAAAGAGGGAGAGAGAAAGAGATTGCACATACAATGAGGTTATCACCCCTATGTCGTCCTTTCCTCCGTGGCTGCTACACAGCCATTTCCATACAAACATGCCACGAAAATGCCCATACAAATACACACATAGAAAGCACATAGGGGCAGCATTTACACAAGACAGAGCACAATAACAGTAGGTGACCACAGGAATGACAGAGAAACAGGGAGGTAGAGTGACCATACTCAAAAACAAGAAAATGGTGAAGATGGGGTACATGCAGAGAGAGTGAAAGAGGGGAGGGAACAAGGAGAGTGATATATAAATAGAAAGAGAGACAGAAAGAAAGAGAGACAGAGAACCTGGTTAGACATAGAAAAAGACACTTACCACGGCAGCACACACACACTGAAGGCCAGAGGCAGTGTTAGAGGCACCATGGTAACATCATCAACACACAACATGACAATACAGCACACAAAATGATACGGTGAGGTACAGTACAGTGATCACAAAACACAGTGGCCATAAAAGAGGTATACTACAACAGTGCGCACACACAAAGTACATATAGCATGAGACCACACCAACAAAACTCTTGTACTTTTCATGGCTTCTGAAATGTATGAAAATCAGTATCACACTAGTGTTTAAGCATATGTTAAAAGTAACACCAACAAATATACATATATATTTTGGAAATAGCAAAACACACAGTATAAACACATGCTTACACAAACACACATATCCGTACCAACTCCCAAGTCATTGTTTCAACCCAACCTCAAATTTCACAGAGCTGTATGACCCTGAATAAATATTATTCAAATGTGGGCAAAAGAAAGCAGAGCTGATTTAAAAATAAGAACTTTAGCACTGCTATGAATTTAACCATTTAGCTTGATTTACTATGGTAAACACAGTAAAAGTGATAGTTCACCCAAAAATGTAAATTCTCTCATCGTTTACTCACCCTCATGCCATCCCAGATGTGTATGACTTTTTTTCTTCTGCTGAACACAAACAAAGATTTTTAGAGACAATGCAAGTGAATGGTGACGAGAAATTTGAAGCTCCAAAAATCACATAAAGACAGCATAAAAGTAATCCATAAAACACCAGTGGTTTAATAAATGTGTTCTGAAGTGATGCCATTGCTTTTGGATGAGAAACAAATACATTTTTAAGTCTTAATTTAAAAATTAAAGTGGTGTTAAATTATATTGATCTGTTTCTCACCCACACCTTTCATATCGCTTCTGAAGATATAGATTTAACCACTGGAGTCTTATGCCTTTTGTGATTTTTTAGCTTGAAAGTTCTGGCCTCCATTCACTTGAATTGTAAGGACCCACAGAGCTGAAATATTCTTCTAAAAATCTTTGATTGTGTTCTGCAGAAGAAAGAAAGTCATGCACGTCTGGGATGCCATGAGGGTGAGAGATGAGAGAATTTGCATTTTTGGATGAGCTATCCTTTTAAGACAATTATAGAACATTTATGAACCTTTTTACTGAGGAAGAAAGTCAGAAAGATTAGTCAGAAAAAAAATTGTCATTAAAAAATTATTTAAAGAATAAAAAGGAGGAAAAGGAGAGAGGGAAATCTATATTCACAGAAAACACAAGGAGACAGCAAAAGAGGAAGATTTATTCAGAAAATTACAATTTAAAGCTGATGTGTGCAATTTTTTTACGTTATATTTAAAAAAATCTTATAGAATTTTAGACAACTATAAGAGTGCCATTTGTAGGTTGATTTCACCTAAAATTGTGAAACTGTGTCTATGTGGCACTATTAAAAATTCCTCTGGTTATTTTGAGCGACCCATCCTGCATCCAATAGATCAACCAATTTAAAGCAGGTTGGACAACTATTGAAAGACAGGGTGAGTTTTCTGGAATATGTCTGAAAACAGTGATTATTTTTCCAATTCCATTTGGTGACACCAGTAGTGGAGCAATGTCACGCTTCAGTTTTAATAAATAAAATAAAATAAATCCTACCCTAGGTGTATACATTTTGGTATAAAGTGTGTGTCACTTTATATGTGTGTGTAAACGCAGCAATAAGTGGAGCATATGGTAAAGGCTGGTAAAGTCTGTACAGAATGTGGAGGTGGCTATTCAGAGGCCAACGATAACAGATAAGCAGGTGACAAAGAAAAAAAGCCCTTTATTTCTTCCTGATCCTAGACCTGCATTAAATATGCATTATTATTAATGAGGATGCATTTTGTAATATGCTAGATATCACATATCTAGACACTTAATGTGACAGTGTTTGAATGTAAAAATGTATTCTCCAATACATACCATCAAACACATATTTGAATGATTACAAATACCTAAAATACTGTACATATTTATGACAGGTCTGTTTATGAAGCCTTTATCCAATACAACCAAATACTGATGGTCAATGAGTGTCAATGCTACAGCTGCAGTGATTCCATTTCGATTAATTATGATCTAGTGACGTTACAACATAACTGATTTCAGAAAAAAAGACCTTGCTTGGCCTGCAGATGCAATAAGGGACTCTCTTTGTCTGGTCAATGGGTATATATGGTTAATGCAAAGGCAACAATGGAAAGTGGGCTGTTCGGAGGACCAGGAGAGGTAAGACAGATGTGGAAAAACAGGGGTATAAATAACAGGGGAGAACACATGAAGGAATGACAGGATGAGGCGCTCACTTGGTTGTCTGCTGGGAGTCGAGGCATGGAAGCAGCTCTGCCATGGCCTTCCATCGGCAGATAGTGCTCAGTGTCCGAGTACCCGTCCCGCCCCATCTCTCTCATCTCTACTATCTGCAGAAACAGAGGGAGACCATGCATGACTGCCCAGGGACAGCAGGTAAAAGTGGAATGCCAGGGGTCTGAGAGACAGGCCTAAGCACAGTGGAAGGAAGGAGGACATCTTCACATTTACTGTAGCTCTCCCTTCACAATGTGGGGAGATGCATGGGTAGCAGGACAGCCCTGCCCCAGCCTCTGTTCTACAAGTCTTTTAGTTGGGTTTATAAGAAGTAGGATCTGAAACTCTTAATTGGTAAAAACATGCAGGATCACAGGATCATTTATGGAAGATAAGTGGCCGGATGCATATATTTGTTTTGTACTAGTCTTACAAGATAGTTCAGTCTTTAGAACTTCAGTCTAAATTCATTGCATAAAAAAATCTGTATAAATTAAGACAAAAAAAAACAAGAATGCATCTGTCCAAGTGGAGTTTGGGTGATGGCCATGTGTGGCAATGTATTTTTGGTTGCAAACTGTACCCTATTAGTCAGGATGTCCCATATTTTGTCCCAATAAAGACATCCCAAGGTCCCATGCAGGATTTTGTTTTGTGTCCACTTTTGGCCATTCAGGTAGTTCTTTGTCTTACTGTTGCTAAAATGCAACACGATTTAGACTGTGCTTATCAGACGAATTGATCGACAGTGTCTTAAAGGGATAGTTCACCCAAAAATTTACATTTACTCATTTAATCATCTTCATGTCATCTCAGAAGTTTATGACTTTACCAAACATTTACCAAAATTTTGAAACTCCAAACTGCACATAAAGGCACCATAAAAGTAATTCACAAGACTCCAGGCGGCTATATCTTCAGAAGTGATATGATAAGTGTGGGTGAGAAACAGATCTAAATTTAAGTCCCTTATCACTATAAATTCTCCTCCCTGCCCAGTAAGTGGCGATACACACAAAAAATGTGAATCGCCAAAAACAAAAGAAGAAGAATGTGAAAGTGGGGATTGATATTAAAAAAGGACTTAAATATTGATCTGTTTCTCACCCACACCTACATATCAATACTGAAGATATGGATTACTTATAAATTACTTTTATGCTGCCTTTGTGCTTTTGGAGCTTCAACATTTTGGTACCCATTCTATGGACTTACAGAGCTGAAATATTCTTTGTTTGTGTTTAGCAGATGAAAGACTCATAAACATCTGGGATGGTATGAGGGTGAGTAAACTTTTGGGTGAACTATTCCTTTAAATTCATGCAATATAAGTTTATGCAAGTTTAGGCTATATTTATGCAATCAGGCCCAGGAGATTTCAAATGAAAGAGATAGTTTCCTGCTAAGAGATAGTTCTTGCCACAAACTGGCACAGACTGTACAGTTCTCACATAGAACATACTCGGAATCGGATGCTGGCCTGGTGTGTCCAGGACCAGAAGGCTTCATTGCTAGGTTAACCAGCAAGTCTTCCTTGGTCAACCAACAAAAAGATGCTGTTCTAGGTGGTCTTCTCAGCAGGGTCCTGTGATGATTTGATGTAGAGTTTAGCTGGGCAGGAGTGTCTCGCCTCCTGACACTACAATTGACTGCAGAAGGGTTGAAACATCCTTCCTAGACAGTCGAATATGGATGCATATGTGTTCAATGACATGAGCTTCACCGACAGAAGCAGACATGTGTGAAAAACATTTTTTTTTAACAAAAGGAGAGACAGACAGAGAAATATAAGAAAAAGAATAAGACAAAGAAAGTGTGGAAGATAGTCCACCAAATTTAGTTTTTTCTCAGCAACAGAGAAGGGGCTTTGTTGCTGTATTTTTATGCATATTAAATGCATATGGATGGGGGTAGACAGATCAGGCATTCAGGGTTATGAAAGCAAACCACCCCAATGCATACCCTCTATAAATACACAGTGAATATCTGATTCACTGTCAAATAGAGGCAGAGAAAACATTATTGATCCACTGAGGCTTCCTCTGGTGTGGCACTACATGAATGTCTGTTATTATGCTGTGAGTGCAGAATAGGTAGTGCAGATCAGCAGTGCAAATAATGAAATCCATAGCTGATATAATAGTGCTCCTGATAAAATAGTTTTTTTTATACAATAGTCTGTGGAACTTGCTGATTTGGACATTTATTGTTCTGAGATTGAGTCTTGTTCCTCCTAAAGTTTTCTCTTATTTTTTTTTCCCCCATTAGCACATTGCTATTGGCTTGCTCACTTGGGATATTAAAACTTAAAGCTGCTTTGAAACAATATGTTTTATGAAATGTGAACTGTCAAAAATAATAATTTTGCATTCACTGTATGTATTGATATATTTATGTGAAATTTAAAGGAATTGTTCACCAAAAAAATGAAAATTCTCTCACTATTTACTTACCCTCATGCCATCCCATGTATGTATTACTTTCTGTCTTCAGCAGAACACAAACAAATATTTTTAGAAGAATATTTCAGCCCTGTAGATCCCTACAATGCAAGTGAATGGAGTCCGATTTTAAGCTACAAAAAGCACATAAATGTAGGATAAAAGTAATCCATATTAGTCCAGTGGCTAAATCTGTTTCTTGTGTAGGAATCTAATCAGTTTTGGGTGATAACAGACCAGTAAGTGTAACTCAATTTTCACTATAAATCTTGACAAATCTTTTCAAGCTTGTTTACCCTTCTAATCGTGTGCTCTGCGTGACCTAGACACTGCAATGGCAAAATGTACAGTACAAAAAAAGTTACAGTTTGGTCTGTTCTCACCCAAAATTTATTAGATCGCTTCAGAAGATATTGATTAAATCAGTAGAATCTTATGGACTACTTTTATGCTGCCGCTATGTGCTTTTTGGAGCTTCAAAGATTTGGATCCCATTCACAGGCATTGTGTGTTCCTACAGAGCTGAGATATTATTTTAAAAACTTTGTTTTCAGAAGAAGAATGAGATGGTATGAGGGTGAGTAAATGATGGCAGAATATACATTTTTGGGGGAACTGTTACTTTAGGGGAAAAAAATTTAACGTTTTTTTTTTCAATTTACTCTCATAAATGTAAACACTTCTATTCTACAAACGATCACAATCTAATTTACCATACAGTGTAAATGAGATTGGGCAGGCTCAGTGTACCTGAGATTGTCTGCGGTTATCTGCTGTGTCATTTGGGTGATGGCCTTCAGGACTCCAGCTGCCTGCTTTCTGAGACATCTCCTGGGCTCGTGCCGTTACCCATGATTGACTCCCCGGGATACCTTCATCAACAGGCCTATCAACATATCCACATACTGTCAGATTAAAAGCTCTCGACATTCAATTTGGGCTAAAGTATCTCTGGTTTCTTACAGTGTGGTCCTAATGATCTTCTTAAAGTTTATTTCATTCTTGTTATTTTACTCAAAGTTTCCCTTAAGCTGTTAACTAGAGTAAAGTAGAAGGCATTAACTAATCTATGCACTGATTTCCCATTGACTGGGAATGTGACCTACAGTGCCTAGAAAGGCAAAATGCAGGAACAACACAGAATGAGAAAAATGACCTCAAAGTTACTTGGTTTTAGTGTGTTTTTTTAGCCACTTCAAGTTTCACACATTTCTGATCAAATGTTTTACAGCATTTGCATAGCAGAGTTTCCATCTTACATAACATTTTGTTTTTGTTTTATTATTCATGATTTAGAAAAAAGCTATAAACCTTAAAAACTTAAACTTGAAATTCCGAGATTAACTACTCACCCTCACTATCACTTTGTATGATAAACACACTGAAATGTAAGTAGTTATTCACTCTCAAATCAAATCATTCTAAACTCAGGTAAACAGTGCACAAATCCAGGTTGGCACCATGCCAATAATGTAAAATGGTAATAAAATTGGTTTAATTGACAGACATTCTCCTGCCATACAAGATTTGTGCACTGTTTACATGAGTTTATCAGTTATTAGATTTGACAGTGGAGTTAATGGCAACTTCAATTCCAGTCTGTTCATCATAAAAATGTATCGTATGCCTTCAGAAGACTGGGAATATG
Source organism: Moxostoma hubbsi (assembly GCA_032164185.1). Classification (NCBI taxonomy): domain Eukaryota; kingdom Metazoa; phylum Chordata; class Actinopteri; order Cypriniformes; family Catostomidae; genus Moxostoma; species Moxostoma hubbsi. The sequence continues at coordinate 26,688,055 of JAVLUX010000007.1, read as the reverse complement.
ACGCACAATTAGCATGGACACTATCATGACACTTTGCTATTGTTTTAAAATATCTCCTTTTAGTTTCTGCTTAAGAAAGTAAGTCAAATGGCTTTGGATTCCCTAAGAGTAAACAAATGATGACAGAACTTTCATTTTTGGCTGAACTGTTCTTCAATATATAGACTGACATTGAGTAGCAATTGAAGAGAATGATAAAGTCACTCACAGATGATTTGCAGTGTGTGTCTGTGGATCAGGAAGGCCATTGAGTCCCTGCCCGACATCCTGGCTCGGAGACGGCGGCTCCAGACGCTGAAACATTAATGGCGTTCGATTCTGTGTAAGATACAACATGGCCTACGGCTGGTATCAGGCAAGCTGATGGGAAAATGGGGTTGGGGAGAATATGGGATGCTCTGCATCTCATGTAAATGGGGCTCTCCCATGTGTAAATGGGGAGAGGATCCAGCAGCAACAGGAAACAGCAGTGGTCAGTAAAAAGGCATTCCAGGAGTATTTTGGGAAAAAAAAATAGTTTCTGTGAGCCAATGGTACCATGCTGAGAATTCATTTACTTTTGTTGTCCCAGTAAATGAATGGTTTCTTTGACCAACTGGCAATGATAAATCTTGGTGTCATTCAGTAGGCATTAAGCTTTAAATTGCTTAAAACATTTTAAGTGTTAATCACACAAATACAACTAACAATACACATGAGCTCTGGACATTAAAAAAAAGAAGAAGTCAGAATTCATATAAGTATGGTGGACACTCATTATAAAGTCCCCATGAAATGGTTTGACAAACACAATTTTATTTCCCGTGTTAACATTTTCCTATAGAAAGAGGAAGCTGGGTGTGAGCATACATAATTTTATGGGGTGGCAATGTTCCTTATTTTAAAACAGCCTTTAGTTTATGTCACAACCTAACAAAAGCACAGTTGACAGCTTGTATCAGGGACAAAAGTAATGAAGACACTTTACATTAAATTGTGGAGGATTACTCTGCTGCATCTTCACTTATGCCAGCAGACCTGCAAGTATCAGAGAGCAATGACGAAAGAAATCAACGTGTTCTTTTTTGGAGAAAGGCCAATAACCGAGGGTTACTATTTGCTTATGATTTTATATATTTGAGCTACTGTCAGCATACTGTTGTAGCATTAGAACAGTGACAGGCAGTATTAATATTAACTTTATGCAACCCTGCGTCCACATGCGTGGACACTGTATTTTTGCTTCGCTATATGCAACGCATAATTTAAATAAAAAAAAAATACTGAATACTGTTCATAAAATTCTAGACTGTCAATTAAAGGGTGCACTGAGTCACGTGACACAACATTATACCGTTTATTTCCATAAAGCACTCCTATGGATGCAGCGCCAACAATGGTTCCCCTTCTGTCACTCACTCAACGTTGTGTCATTTGTAGTGACACAAGGGGCTTCTTTCGAGAGCCTCGGATACCTCTGAATATGAAAAAGGCCAATGCCAAATTGCATGTCTGCCCCTGGACATAGGGGTATAAAAGGCAGGGATCGTGCTTCTGTTCAGTCGAATTCTTTCTTTGGAGCCGAGCAGTTTTGTGATCAGCGAGCTGAGACACTCACTACTGTTCCACTCACCTCTAAGAGCATTGCTGTTGGATCCTACGGCGCATTACCAGCGGCTTTCTCCCTTCTCTGCATGCCAGTGCAGTCCATGCCCCTAGGCGCTTAGACAGCATTCCCTAAAAGAGTATAATTCCTCTAAAAGAGTTTACACATTGGCGTTGAACGTCTTTTCAAGATGCCTTTCCGCCTTTGTGAAGCTCCTGGATGCGGAAGATATCTCTCCGCTTCTGACGGTCATATATGCTGCCTCACGTGTATGGGCTGCGATCACACTGAGGCAGCGTTTCTGAATGGTTCATGTTCTCATTGCGAGAGTTTGACCATGGCAACATGGCCTTAAAGGAAATGCCACTCTAGCCACCCTCCCTCATCGCACCTTCTTCCCACGGAATTGAGGCCGATCTGGCTGGCGATGGAGGCATTCTTGGGAGTTCGGTGGGCACGGTTTCGCCAGGTAAATCCCCACGGACCCCTGCACGCTCGTTTGCTTCCGTCTGGGCTCGATATGAGACTGGCTCGCCCCACGGCCAGATGTCGTGAGAGCGTCGCGGCATCTAACCCGGAGGACTCGACTGGACTGCCACTTTCGGGTCTGCTCGCCCACTCTGAGACCAACACGCAGATGTCCGGCATGCTTGCCCGGGCCGCCAAGAGCTTTGGGCTTGACCGGAAATTCCCGTACCCCCCTCAGCCCTCACGGTTAGAGAACTGGTTCTTCGGGTCAGGGCGCCGCTCACAGCCACACCCCCCCTCGTTTCCTTTCTTCCCGGAAGTGCATGACAAGCTGTCGAGGTCTTAGAGGGCACCTTTTACTGCCCGAAACCGACCTCCTTGCTCGTCCACTCTCACTTCCCTCGAAGGCGGGGTGGTCCACGGGGACGGGCCACTTACGCTCTGCATGCCATGACCCTCCTGCAAATCCATCAGGCCAAGGCACTTAAAGAACTGCACTTGGGTAGTTCTGATCCTGATGTGCTGCAGGAACTGCGCTCAGCAACTGACCTCGCCCTCCGGGCCACAAAGGTCGCAGCGTGGGCACTCTGACAGGCGATGGCCACCCTCCTGGTCCAGGAACGACATCTGTGGCTGGACCTGGTCAAGATGCGGGATACTGATAAATCTCACTTTCTCAACACCCCCATCTCCCAGCTCAGCCTATTTGGCGACGCCGCTGAGGACTTCGCCCAATGTTTTTCAGCGCTGAAAAAACAGACAGAGACCATTCAACACATCATACCTCCTCGTTGCCCAAGAGAACATACCCCTTCTGTTCGCTGAGGGCATCCCCCTGCGGCTGTGAAAGCTCAGGGACCTCCGCCTCAACACGGGCCCAGCTCTCAGCCCCAGCGTAGAGCTTCCCGCAGGAAGATGACGCCACCATCTCATGAACCCCCTTGTGGACCCAAAAGGCTCCCAGGCATTCCTGAGGCGGTCGACTCAGAGAGCGATATGGCCTCCTGACGCAACACTACTTGCTCCCCACTGCTGCGAAGCCCCACCAGGTACGTCAAATGTGATCATCCCCTTAGTGCCCCCTGCTCGGAGCTTGGACGCATTGCTTACACTTTCCAACCCGTCGCGCTGACTGGCCAGGACAATCCGACTCGGCTACGCGATTCAGTTCTCTAGGCATCCATCCCATTTCAGCGGCATCCGCCCCACTTCGATACACGGCTAAAAAGCCAGCACCCTGAGCGTGGAAATCGCTATCCTTTTGCAAAAGGTTGCGATAGAGCCTGTCCCTCCAGCCGAGATGGAGAAGGGTTTCTACAGCCCTTAATTCATCGTAATCTTGGACATGCGAGTTCTCAACCAGGCTCTGCACAAACTCCCGTTCAAGATGCATGTGTCCGGCATCAAGATTGGTTTGCCCTGAAGAACATGTACTTTCACGTCTCAATTTTGCCCCGACACCGACCCTTTTCTACAGTTCACGTTCGAGGGCCTGGCATACCAGTACAAGGTCCTCCCCTTCGGCCTGTCCCCTTGCGTCTTCACGAAGGTCGCAGAGGCCGCCCTTGCCCTGCTATGGGAAGTGGGCATCCACATACTCAACTACCTCGACGACTGGCTGATCCTAGCTCACTCTCAAGAACCACTATGCGCTCACAGGGACCAGGTGCTCAGGCACCTCAGCCGTCTAGGGCTTCAGGTCAACTGGGAAAAGAGCAAGCTCTCCCCGGTTCAGAGCATCTCTTTTTTCAGCATTCAGTGCTGAATTGCCTCTTGTCGTACAAACAGTTCCAGAGGTTCCTGGGGCATATGGCATCCTCAGCCACGGTCGCACCGCTAAGGTTGATGCATATGAGACCACTTCAGCACTGGCTTCACACTCCAGTCACGAGATGGGCATGGTGCCGTTGCACATATCGTGTGATCTTCACCCCCCTCTGCCGTCAGTTATTCAACACCTGGACAGACCTCTGTTTTCTGTGGACATTTCATTTTTTATGAAATGTTTATCTGCTAAAAGTTTATTTCATCAAATTTTAGGAGCATAATAGCATATACTGTATGTTGTCTCAAAGCTAACAGGGATTGATTAAAAGTGACTAAACTCAAACTCAATTTTAATTTCATGGGGTCTTTAAAGAGGCACTTTTCTAAACAGTTTGACTGCATCTGTATCTTGGACATAAAGTAACTAATCGGTACAACCAGCCAAAAATGACACCTTGAGGTATGAAAATGGATGAAAAATCAACATCAAAAATAAATGTTAAATGTATGTAGTATACAAAGGCAAGCTCCAGTAAAATATCATGGCAGAAAGTAACAGTTGAATGAGAGCTGGTGAAGGAGAGGGATCATCTGTAAACAACAGGCACAGATCAGTTTGTTTACTTAACCTTGCCAGTTAATGGATGAGTCAGGGCATTAGGTGTATATTGAATAGCTTACAAGTTCAATGGTATATGATGTAACTGCTACATCCACTTGAAACATGGGTTAGATTCTATAAAACTGTTGAGTTTATATTAGATTTCCATGTGGATGTATAGTCATAGATCACAAAGCAATATAGAAATCAGGCCCATGTTGCATTACATTCTTACACTCTTACAGTCAAACATCACCTATTAAAACAAATTTACACCCAATTTTTAAATTTTAGCATGTTGCTTTTGATTGCCAACTTAACAAACAACGAAAAAAAAAAAAACATGGAAGGTGCTATTAATAGTCATCAAACTGCTGTAATTCCTTTAAAGTAGGACACACATTTTTATGTATTTCACTGGGAAGAACGAATGGAAATAATTATACCAGCCCATCAGAAATAATGAAATATTAAACAACTTCCTACAAGTGTCTTTTAAAAGAAATCCACTTTATAAAGGAAGTTTGTCATTATTCATTAATCTAGAGATTGATCTGGAAGAGAGCACCATGGCAATACATTGTAAAAATCTTTTAAGTGGCAACATCTTAAAAGACTATGCAGGTTTATTCTCTCTCCTTTGAAATTATATAGAGGATGTTATTTCAATAATGAAAACTTTGGGTTATGGATTTAAGGCCACTTCTCTGCAGGAGAACAATTGTGAAACTAGGTGTGTCCTCCCTACTGCACTTCAAGGCCTAGAGGTATCACATCCAGCACTGTGGTAAAATTTAATTGATGGCCTGCTGGGTTTTTGTGGATTATTAATGATCAAAGTTCAGCCATGCAAGTCTATGTGGTGCAAGTGATTGGTCCTTTGACTTGCCAGATAGCCAATCAGCTTGTGTCTCTCACTTTGTCGAACATTTAAATGGCTCAGTTTTACAGAGAAGATTTTTTTCTCTGCAGCGTGCTGCAAATATTTTCTCTGAAAATGCTATTTGCTCACTTTCCTACTATCAGCTTGCATGGTAAAGTCTGCTTTTGGCCATGACACATTGAAGTGCATCTCATCCAAGCCTCATCCAAATCTGGTTGGCACACATTGCTATTTTAGATCATTAGATTACATAAATCCATACATAGCTAGTCTAAATCACTAGATATGTAATCTCTGGGCTTTCCTGGCTCATGTACACATTATAAATTAGGTAACTAGGCATTTAAGCTATTCAGTTAAGCAGGCAGAGGCACAAAGAAATTGAGCTAATTAGCATTGCGCCATTTGGCCTGTGGCCAAGGCACACCTAGCTAGCATACACTCTGTGCACATATCTCTTCGGAGCAGCAGCAGCACATAAGTCTAGGAGATAGTTGTTTTTAGTTGGGATTGTGTTTATGTGTTATGTTTTGTGCAACATCCCTGCTTGTTGGGGGATTGTTTGTAATGTCTATATGTGCAGTAGCATGCAAATACTGTACATGCCCGATGTAGTATGTCTTGCTTTGTCTAATTGTGCAGCAGCAACAGCAGCATGTCCACATGCTAATTACATATGTATGTGTGTTTTCTAACACTAGCAAATCTTTGTACTTCATGCAGCAGCATCAGGACTGTTAGCAGATCTAGTCCGCCAAGACCAATTGTGACGAGGAGGATGGTGGGGCCGGGGCGCGAGTGTGAACGACCGGCCCCCAATCAGTCTAATCAGCTGAGGAGAGGGATAAAGCCAAGCCGGATGCAGCAGTTAGAGAGAGAGAGAGCCACACGCAGCTGCCCTGTGTGTTTATGTCTTTTTAAGTTTACATGAACTATTACTTTGTCTGTTCAGCCGGTTCCTGACTCCTCCTTGCCCACATTACCCTGATACACCAATATCCTATCAATAGGTTATATCCATATTAACATGCTAAATCTTTCAGAGATTTGTCATGACTGAAATGACCAAAGGTCAGCCATGTAACTATGTGGAGGAGGCTGATAGTTTTTTTAACTTGTAATCTGTAAGCCAATCGACTTGCATGGTGTAAGCTGATAGGTCCTTTGACTTGTTATCGGGTAGCCAATCAGCTTGCGTCTCTCACTATGTTTAACATTTATACGGCTCTGTTTCGTAGATAAGCTGGTTTCTCTGCAGCGTGCTGCAAGAGTTTTTTCTCTGAAACCCAACTCCACCCCAGCTACACAAGCCAAGATCTGCTACATTGGGATTTCTATTTCTACTTGTAATGTCTATTTGTCCAGCAGCATGAAATAAATGCTCGATGCACCCTTTCTTGCATTTGAGTAGTAGCAGCCACATGTCCACATGCTAACTCTTCATGCATGTGTATGTTCTAGCAATAGCAGGTCTCCATACTTGCTCTGCAGCACCAGCGTTAGCAGATCTAGTCCACCAAGACCAATATCCTATCAATATGTCATACCCATATTAAAAAGCTAAATTTTTCACGACTGAACTTAAATTTAAATGTTTTGTAGTGTTAAAAAATGTAAATGACATTTTACATTCAATCCAGTCCTTAAAGCCAATAGAAGACGGGTGGAGTGTTTGGGAAACTTGTTTGGAGCCACTAGTAGCACAGAAATTACAGGTTTCACATTTAACTCTATATGTCAGCTCCATTCCCTCACTAGCTCACTCCTGATCTCTTCATCTTGCATACATTTATATTAAGCAGAGACTGTTTTTGTGGATATATGACTGAGCAGGACTGTGTGTTAAATAGTTGAGCTATATAGCAATACAATATTATGATGGTATTACTCTCTAGCCACAGCAAAAGGATCAAAATTGTTATGAAGACTTAAGGGCAAAGGAATAAGGAACCAGATGAATCTATTGGAAGGCTAAAGTACAAAGAAGGTTATTGCTTGCAGAGGTTTCACAGTCCACATTAGCAAGTTTGACACTGCTTATTCTAAGGTTCCACAGAAAACTGTGATAAACGGCAGTCACCAAGCACATTTAAATGTTTTGGAAATTATGTTCAATCTTAGGAGATGTTGTAGTTGATGGGGAGATGTTTTTTCCCCCCATAATGCCTCACTACTAAACACAAGATATGTTCTTTAAACCATATATTTTGCCATTGGCATGTAAAATTATATAAGCTAACTATTCACTGTGTACAGTATTTCAGCCTTAGAGTAAAAATGCCTCTGCACAGCAAACAGATCAGTTTGAAGAGTTTGTTACACGTCATTGAGGACTGAGAGGAGAAGAAAGTTTGAGACAGATTACATACCTGCTCATCGTGGACAGCTTGGGTCCTTTTAGCTTTACTTTGTCGATAGTACTCCATGATCATCATGGCAGCATAGATCTTTCCCACTGTCAGGTCTGTCGCTGCTGAGAAAAGGACAAGTTACCCTGCATGATTAGACAAGGTGAGATGGACCCTGAGCAAGGGGGATGGGAGTGAGGAAGGACCATGCACACGAAAAACGTATTTTCACAAACTGACATGCACACACCAATAGTGTTGAATCGACACACACAGAGCCAATGGTCTTTTCACAAGCAGACTGATAAAAAAAGCATAAAGCTGTTTTTTTGTTACATACTTTATTATCATGGCTTTTCCATGCTCTCATAAGTATACTGTATGGATTGATAACCTCATCTACTGTAGATAATTTTTTTAAATTAAACTTCAGATGCTGCTTGCCATTTTTCTTCTATATCATACAAGTCAGACAGCAAACTTCAGCGAAATACAGGTAAACAACGCCTCAGAATGTAACAGTTTAAAACTTTCTGCACAGTCCATAAGGGGAAGTTACTAAAGAGTAACTTCAGGCTAGGTTTACATGCCATGCTTAGTGGTGTTTATAAGCCATGGTCACCACCTCTGAATAGGATCTGCATAGAACAATGAAGATACAATTAGCATCAAACAAAACAGTTCTAAATTATTACATGCTTAGCGCCATCTCATCTTAAACATTCTGTAATATTACTAGCATCATGGTTTTGCCAAAAGCTTTATCACCTTTTATCCTTATCTCATGCTTATTTTTACCATGATACATGATAGCTTTTAACATGCTTTTAACATGTCTCAACAGTGAGTTTGCACATACGTCCCATGGGTAGCATATTATAGGTGCAATAAATATTTATTAAATAACACTGTTTTATATATGTCTTGTCAGGAATCTGATAACCCCTGGAGTGAAAAGACATCTATAGAGTGTTGATCTATAGTAAGGCACCCCTTGATCTCAGGCACATTGAGCTGGGAGGTTGTGTTTTATCAGTATTACATTTGTATTAAATTTCATAAAACGTAAGTGCATTCTGCCTGTCATCATTCCCAGTCTCTCGAATCAGCATATACATAGTCATATACACCTTTCCCTGGTCAGCAAGCTAGTGTCATGGCAACTGTCCATGGTACTGAATGAAGTTATTAACTCAAAAATATAATGAAAGAGGATTTTAAATCATTTTAATTTTGTAAATAAAGGAAGAATTATGGAATTTCTATTTAAATAAGGAATTTATTTCAACGATGTAAGAATCTCTAGTTTCCAACATCTTTTTTTAGCTATCATTTTGCCACATGTACTTATATAGGCCTGGAATTTATTTATACATTTGCTTGTGCAAATTACGATAACTATTACTTTTGTGTGAATGTTTGCTCTACTAACCAATTCACACAATTGTTTTAAATAATCGGGTGCTTAAACAACACTGGCAATGTGTACAAATGAACATGTTTTCTTTGACACTTTAAGCAGATGCATTTCATTCTAGGTGAATTATCCTCCTCTGAGATCAGTCTAAATTTGTCTGGTATATATACAGAAGGTTCCACAATTCTAGTGTTCTAAAGTGACTACACTGAGGGGTAGATGATGCACATGTAGGCCTGGACCATCAGGGGGTGCTGAGCAGTGAATGGGCTGGCTGAGAAAAGCTGTCCTTGGGTGGTAAAAGATAAATATTCTGGACACACCAACCTCCTGGGGAACTTACACTTGTGGGGTGTCACCAGTAGGTCCAGAGTCTTCTGGGAGAGATTGGGCCATATCGCCATCATTTCCTTCCTTAGTTCAGCATCCATCTGGTGTTTATCTACACCTCCTACTTACACAGCAACGGGTATATGTATGCACATATATACAAACAGATTTCCACAAACACTAATACACACAATTTTCATTAAGGTCTGAAAAATCTAACTTTATGCATCCTTGCAACAATACCTTAAAAGTGCTGTAAACAATTTTAGCCATTCTGGAATTTCAAAAAATTGAGTTGTTGGATTAGCCATGTCAGAAACGGCTTTCAAAAAAATTAACAACATGGCATTAAGCCTCAATAATTCGCTTCAACTACAATAATGATTAATAGGCTGAAAGCATCAGAGACCGAAGACATATTTTTGTTTGCTGTTTACAGAGATGAGATATGTTACAGCACTTTTTTCATTAATATCTTTCAGGGAGTAGGAACATTTATTTGATACCTTTCCATGAAAAAAAAAAAATCACTTAAAGCACCTTAAAGTACTGTGCACATACTGTTAAGTTACCAAATGCACCAGTATGTATCTAAACCACTGTTGGCAAATACAGTATACTACATGGCTAAAAGTATATGGACACCCTCTTCAAATTTATTAGTTTGGCTATTTCAGTTACACTCATTATAAACAGATGCATAAAATTGAGCATGCAGCTATGCAATTTTCTTAGACAAACATTTTTTAAATCAGAACGATTTCCTGTTCCAGCAATGCCCCTGTGCTCAAAGTGAGGTCCATACAGAAATTATTTATAGTGGTGTGGAAGAACTTGACTGGCCAGCACTAAGCTTCCAAATCAAGCCCCATAACCCAACATGCATGACCTTACTGATACTCATGTATCCGAATGGGAGAAAATCCCTGTTTTCACATCCTTTTGGCCATGTAGTATACCTTAACCATTCAGGGTAGCATTTCCCAAAATCACCGTAAACCTGAGTTGATCGTAGAAACCATTGCCGCCAATGGTCCCTACATACAACATACACTTGCAATGCTTGTAGGAAATGCAGCCCAGACTTTTTTATAAACAGAAGTAGTAGAGAAGGATAAAATGGTTTAACATGGCAGATAAACACAAAGGAATAAATAAGGAGAGTGCAAAATGGGGTGCCAAACCTTCCCCACCCTTGGCGATCTTGATGTCCAGAGCAGTTCTGATTAAGGCCATAAGGGTGGAATTAAAGTGCACTGTGTTGTCATCAGCAACAGGCAGATCCATCCGCAATAGTCTCTGTGGAAAGCCAATCAAAGCCAGTTAGAGAAGATGGCAATTGAGATGTATGTGTGCTTTGAACCTCCGGGTCGGTTGTGCTTTTGGTGTGCGAGAGGGAATGGAAGGGTAAAGATTGGTGGGAGTTTGAGGGTTAGCTCTGTGACCTTTGGTACTTAGAGCAAGAACTGATTTAGAGTTGTTTAAGTGTGATAATCATGACTAAAGAGGAGGTGCCAGATTGTCATTTAGTGCTTTGCTGAAAACATTGTGTTTTTGTGGATGTTAAAATATTAAAATGATTCAGAAGTGTAGATCAGTGTTTCTCAAACTGGGGTCTAAGAGGGTGCATGGACAATGGAAACTGTCCATGCACCTCAAACTGTGGAAAAATATCTCACAGAAGCCCACAGTAAGCGATAAAGAGCCACATCAGCAATGACAATAAACTGTAAAACTGTTGACTTTACATCACTGACTTTAGGTATAAATATATGAAAGGCTCACAAGTACTGTCAGGACTCTTTCAGAAATGTATCAGAAGGTATTAATGCAGGCAAGCCAAACTCATACTTGGTGTCCTTGGTTTAAAAAGTTTGAGAAACCCTGGTCTAGATGTTCTTGAATCTGTGTGGCTGCATATACTAAAAATACAATTTTTATTTCATGTCCAATCAAATTAGTTTTTGCCTCATATCCACATCTGAGCAAGTCAAAGAGCTTTTCCAGGAGGAGGTTCACAGGTTAAATGCAAACCAGTGGATGAACTAATAGTTCAAAACAATGGATGTTTTTTAAACATCACTGTTTTAAAGTATAATTCATTTTGCACTGATCTGGGAAAAGACCATACTCAAATACACAGAAAGTCATAATTGCATTGCACAGGGTTCAATGTTACCTTGCACAATCATGATCATGTGGATTTTTCTCATTACATGACACCCTCTGCTATGCAATCACCCACATTACCCATCGTGTCCCCCTCCCAATCCATCCCAGAACAAACATTCACCCTCCAGCACCCCCCTTCCCGCTTTCCCAGCATGCACCATGCAGTCACATGCATCACAGGTCAAGCAACAGAGCAGCCAACACTGAAAGCATCATCTAGTTGGCTTATTTCAGCTCATTCATTTAGGTTTAGTAGTGGTTGCTGTCATTGAGACTCATTCATAGATGGGCTACTGGATAAAACAAGAGCTCGATCCAGATTCTCTGGTCTCTCAATGCAAAAAGATGGGTGCAGGCTATTGGTTTAGGTTAGAGCAGCATTCTCCGAAAAAACAAAACAAAAGAGGGAATGGCTAATAAGAGTGAGGATTCGGCTACCTACTGCGCTATTAAGCTGGAGGAAAATATTTTTATGTGACAGGTGAAAAGGAGCAAAGCAGTGGGCTGCCAGAGAGGAATACCGGAACAGGTTTTTTGATTAGGGCTGACAGCTTTTACAGAAGAAGTATTGATGGAGGAAATGGTAGTGACGAAAGGGGTGGAGAGAATACAGAACACAGACATTAACAGAGTGGATAGCAAATGAAAAGTAAGCTAGAAAACTACATGAAGATCAGGGGGCAAAGGGAAATGAAACATAAGATAAAGCTAAGTACCAAAAGAGAAAATATAAGAAATGAAAGCTCTACCACCACACTGGCTGGTCACATTCTTTAGAAAGTGATCTTGTTTTTTGGGCCCTAATGTTTGACAGGGAGAAAGAGGATGAATGCAATGGTTGCGGTCACTTTTTTTATTCCACTGAGCAAAAAAAAAAAAAAAAACATCCGAGAGGATGTGACATAGGCAGAACAGGGGATGTGGGTTGGGGCTCTCTGATTGGAATACACACACCAATATTAAAAACCACAAAATGTCATTGATTATTCACTCTCATGTCGTTCCATACCCATATTACTTTTTTAGTCTAGTTTGTTTTAGTTTAACAGAATGTTTACAATTTTCTTTTCATACAATGATAAAAAGAACCATAAAGCACATTAAAACTGGTCCATATGATTCATGTGCTATATTCCAAGTCTTCAGAAGACATACGATAGATTTGTGTGAGGAAAAGAAACATTGAGTCACTGAAAATCTTCACTACCTCAGCTCCAAATTGCAATTCACATTTGTGTCTTCAAAATGTGTCACATTATTTCTGACATCAACTATGCCATATGTCTCGTAACCGATCCTACGACAAAAAAACAGAATACGCGATTGCGCATATTGAAATCATAAATAAGCTTTAAGAGCTAAGATTTTCAGTTAATAATGAATTTGAGTATGTTTCTCACTCAAAGCTACTGTATGGCTTCAATAGGCTTGAAATATAGCACACAAGTCATATGGACTACTTCTAGATACATGTTTTGTTCTTAGAGTGTGATAGTCCTTGTTCACCATTCACTTTCATTGTATGGTAAAGATCGGCCTGAATCTACTAATATAACCAGATAAAAGAAAAAAGTAATATGGGTTTGGAACAACATGAGGTTGAGTAAATCGTGACATAATTTTCATTTTTGGGTAAACTATTCCTTTAGCAACAGGAGGTTGACTGTTGGTGTCAGTGGTGTCTGAATACTCTGTAGAGCAAGAAATGTTACTTGACAACAAAAGGAGAGTTCAAATGGGACAGAGAAAAATGAAAGGTTGGCAGGGGCAGGGCAGAAGTAAGAGAAAGGAGATCAGCTCACAGAGCTGTTAAGAAATAATGAGAAAGAAACTGTGGCGGGGGCTAACTAAGGGCACAGATCTCCTTTCTGCTCTTTTTGGCTGTTGTTCAATCAGTCTGCCATAGAAGCTGACTGAAGGGTGAAAGGTCAGTGTACAGTTGCAGACAGAGAGACATAGATAGAGAGGAAGAAAGAGAGAGAAACCTACTGTATGAAACTAATCACAAAAAGGGGGAGGAGTGTCCCTACATGTGAGTGGGGGAAGTGGAATTGGAGGCGGGCATGCAGATGATTGGCAGAATGTAAAGAGGAGGGGCTGGAAACAGATTAGAACTGCATTGACAGAAGAAAGAGAAGTGGCAAAGGATTATCTACACAATTTGTGTAAATAATAACTCATATTAAAGAGAAAGCTGTATTGTATCAAAATTACTTCATTTATTCTATTGTTGAGCCTGAACACTACCCAATAACTCCTTGTGTGTTGTTGCATGTAAGTGTGAGTGTGTGCATATGTGTGTACAAATGAAAAGAGAGAGACAGAGAGCTGGTCCAAAGAGGAAAGAGTCCCTAAAAGAGCGGCATCCACAGAGCTGAGGGACTCGGAGGACTGAAGTCCTGTAGCCCTTCCAACCACTGCTGCACACGCACATGTGGGAGTGTTTGTGAGAGTGTATGAATGTATATGAATACACTGCAAGCGCATGTTTTTGTGTTGTATTATAATATCATGAAATTCCTTTATTCATCACTGTTGTACATTAAAGCATTTTGCTTTAATGTAAATGTATAATTAATAATGTAGACTGTAAAACTTTTCCTGTAACTACCTTCCCCTTTCATCTTTTGGAACGTTAAAACACATGGATTATAAGCTATATGGGTGTGTAATAGAGTTGTGGGTGTGTTTATGACTGCATTTGTGTATGTCTTCATATGGTGCAAAAGTGCTGAGAAGGTTCATCCGTTCCCGCTTCCCTGTGGATGAGCCCGCCTGAGTCTAACACCCTCGAACAAGACCCTGCCACCAGAATCACAATAGCGGCCTTCGTTACACAACAAAGGAGGAAAAGAAGGAGAGAAAAGATAAAGAAAAAACAACAACAGTACAGACACAGCGCTGGCCGCACGGAGGCCCTCTACCTTGTAGGCAACCCGTGCAGGGCACTTCTTCCCCAGGCCTAATGGAGGAGACATGTGCCTGAGCATCTCATACATATCCCTGTGACTGATTCTGCCACTGGGCAACAAAATAAAACAGAAACAAAACAAAAAAAAAATGTGCATGGGAGAGGGAGAGAGAGAGAAGAGAAGAAAAGGAGTAAATAAAAAAAGAAGGGTTTTGGGAAGGAGAGAGGGAAGTGGGAGGGAAGGGGTTGGAGGAGAACAGAACAACAGAAGGTTATTCGGTTGGAGGAAAGGAGAGGTTTGGTAAGCTAGGCTGCCTTAGACTGATGATCTGTTTATCTGTGGTTTAAGGGGTGGGGAGGATGTGGTGGTAGGTGCTCAACGTCTGATTGTTAAAACAGCGTTCTATGCAAATGGGGAGGTTGCATAGAAGAGCAGGGGGGCTTCGAAACAGGCAAAAAGTCCCACTGCTGGCAGGGCGTTATAATGGAATTTTATGTCAATGCAGTCTCTGTCCCCCTCCACCCAGAACAATGCACGCTACCGTACCAGCTAGGCCTAGCCGTGCCTTAAAAAGCAAGCAAACAAAACATCAAAGATGGTTGATTTTTCTTTTTTTTTTGGCTTTCACTTTAGTTTATGTTCTCTTTTGCATATTTCATACAAACTAGTGCATATCATGCTCCTGTAAGTGTCTGCATTGTCCTGCACATTCTCATTGTCATATCAGAATGCAAGTAAGAAATGGTGAGTGTACAAAAACATTGTTGAAAAGAAAAGAGGAGGAGGTAAGCGACATTCATTGCATTCTGGATGCTAGCAGGTAATATTAATTTTTAAGTGGAAGTCAAACCTTGCAGGCCACCCTATGAGGACATTTCTTGCCTAAGCCCAGAGGGGGGTCGATAACTCGCAATAAACTGTACATATCCTTATAATGAATGCGCCCGCTGTAAGAAGAATACAGGGAAGTTAGAGAACACCACTCAGAACAGAGACATTGGCAGGAAGAAGAGCACAAAAACAGGAAGAGAATCACAGAATAACACACAAATAATTTTCTTATTTGCCCGTCACCCGTTGTGTGACAAAATTGGTTGGCTCAAGCTGGACTAGGCCCGGTCATTTCACATACCTCCATTGCACTGTTCTGCACCAGTCTCTGTTTCTCTTTTGATTATCTCTCTTTCCTTCCTTCCTGCTTCTTCCTTCATTCCTTTCTTAATTTCTTCCTTCCTTTATTTGTTCATTCCAGTACTGTATTTTATTTTTGCTTGCTTGCATTTCTTATTTACTTCCTTTCAGTTCAGTCCTTCCTTTATTTCACCCTTTCTGTGCCTACCTTCCTTCCTGTCTTCCTTTGCATTCCTTCCTTCCATCATTCCATTCCTTCTTCCTTTCTGTTCAAACCTTCCTTAATTTCTTACTTTCTTCCCATTACTTTCTTCCTTTATTTCTTCCTTAACGTTCTTGTCTTCCTTTATTTCTTCCTTCCTGTTCCTTCATTCATTTCTTCCTTTCTGTAATTTCTGTTCCTTATTTTCTTCCTTCCAGTGCATTACTTCATTTATTTCTTCCTTCCTGTTCCTTCTTTCCTTTATTTCTTAATTCCTGTTCCTTCTGTCCTTTATTTCTTCCTTTCTGTTATTTCTGTTCCTTACTTTCTTCCTTCCAGTGCATTACTTCATTTATTTATTTCTTCCTGTTCCTTCTTTCCTTTAATTCTTAATTCCTGTTCCTTCTTTCCATTATTCATTCTTTTCATTATTCCTTCCTTCCTTCCTTCCTTCTTTCCATTATTCCTTCCTTCTTTCCATTATTCCTTCCTTCCTTTAGATGAGTTTATTTAACAAATAAAATCAGTCCCTTGTCACTAGTTGCTTTCCTTCTTCATCTCCTCCGCATACGTCATTCAGTATAAAAGCTTTTATCATAATTCATTGATATACAGTCCTTCCTGGTCTTCAATAAATATCTGATTTACTCTCTGTTTCCCAACTACATTGTCTAATGCACAACATTAGGGTGACAGGCACTGGAATCCAGATACCAGGAAACTTAGCGTGTTCAGTAGGAGGGAGGGGGCAGCTGGCACAGTAAGTTTGGCTTGCAGTATGCAGTATTCCAGATTGGGAGGGCTGGTATTCACAGAGGGGCACATAGGAGGTACTGGGGGGATTCGTGGATTTTTACAAAGCTGGTGCTTTGGTATTCTCCACTCTGTTTGGTCCAAGGTAAGTTAATTTGAAGCCAGGCTCTGTACATTAAAGATTGTGCCACAGGCCATATGGCTCTATATTGATGTAAAAAAAAAGAAGAGTTCCAGTAGAACACATAAGAGAAGGTCAATGTGTTCTGTGTAATATAGGACTGAGGATTTATTTACATGTGTGAAAATGTATGCATAGATACATTCAATACAAATATAAATCACGCCAAAGTGTTTGTATTTTGCCTCTTAACAGTTTGCCCTGTAAACTTGGGGACCAAAAAGATTCATAAATTTGTGATAACCTTGCCAGATTTTTGGAAAAGTTAGGAAGTACTCCAATGTCAAGTCAAGTTTTTGTAAAGTCTGCATTTTAAATACTAGATTAAAAGATTATATGTTCTTGTATTCTAAAAGATTATCTTTTCATCTTGTGTTTTTTTTGGAAGATAATCCATAAATTGCTAAGAAACATGTTACTTACAAACACTGTCTATGCAATACTACCAAAAGTTAATGGATTACTATGAATTGATACTTTGATACAATGAGTTTAGTGAGCGTTTGTAGTCAAATTAATTTATAAGATTAATTAATGAATTTACTTGACTATGTGTGGTAAAGTTACAAGTTAATAAGTAGTCCAGAGCAAATTTAGCATTAGTATTATACAAGATGGTAATGTTGAGAAATTGTGATTATGTGTGCTGCATAAGGACTCACCAAGCCGCTGGATCATACTCAGCCCAGATCCTCACATACTCGTCCAGGTGATGGGGGCCCAGGATAGAGGAGTCACGTGTCAGGTACTCAAAATTATCCATGATCACAGCCACAAACAGATTCAGCATCTACACAGAAATAAATCGTAGGTCTAAGCGGCCAGTCTGAGAAGCTGTACATTGCCTCAGATCTGTCACAACTACACAAGTTTGTGCTATTTCTAAGCACTTAAAGTAAAAGGAGAGGAACAGAAGAGAAACAGTAGTACTGTGGTTCTTACCAGAAAGGAACAGAGGAAGATGAAGGAGACAAAGTAGAGGTAGGCAAATTCGCTGCCACATTCTGCCTCCATGTTTCCAGAAAGAGGATCACACACCTTCTTTCCCAGACATGACAGCATTATTTCATGCCACGCCTCACCTGTAGCACTCCTGCAAAACAGAGTTGAATTCTCAAGAATTTTCAATGACATTTCCAGTTATTTGTGAGTACCAGATAAGGATTTCTCTTTATTACTCATTCTAGTATGGTCAAAGAAAAATTATGAAAAAGTTATTTTCCATGACTTTTAAGGTTTCCATAATTTATTTTATTTATAATTTACAATATAGCTTTTTCAGGCCTGGAAATCAACATTTGAAAGTTTCTGGATATTTCCAGGTTTTCCATGACTGTAGAAACTATGTGAATCACATTTAAAAATGCTGTATGAGACTGAGCCATTGGATTAGCCACACCCCCTCTTTCAAAACTCTGCACTCCAAAGATACCAAAATGAGCTTTTTTGAGAGCAGAAACTGATGTTAAACAACAGCAGCAAAACAGCCATGAACAACATGAACAACATGGCACAAAAATGCATTATGTCTAAATAATTCGCTCATCAGATACATTTCTGTTTACTGTTTACAGATTCTAGAGCTGTCACAGAGACAGGTGCAATATATCTCAGGACACTTATTTCATTAATATCTTTCAGGGAGTAGGAACAGTTTTTGCATACCTTTCCATGAAAAAAAAAAAATCACTTACAGCACCATTATTGTAGTTGGTTACATACTAAAGACTCGAATATACTTACTGTGAGTATACTTTCGTTCTTTGCTCAGAGCTAAAGAGGAGTTTGAAACTGAGCTGAGCAACGGTATACTGTTTGCAAACATTAAGAGGCCATGCTGCTGGGGAAGGTGTTTAGAGGAGCATTTAATTATGAGGACACACAAGACTCCATTTACACCTTAACTAATGTAACATTAAAATGTTAATGCGTTAACATGCTATACAAGGCCATAATATGTAAACTCTGTTATTGTAATTGTAAGAGAGGCTTATCTCACTTTGGGTAGATGTGTGACTTATGCTGTAGAAGGCACATGAGTGAAGCAACATATCAAACAACAGAGTAAATGGGCACTTAAGAGTATTTGAGTAGAAATAATATTTTTGTAGACTAAATTCACAAAAAAAAAAAAAAATCACATGACATTTTCTTGGGAAATGCCTCTATACAAATGATCATACAGATGTAGTTAAGCACTAGTTTGCTAATAACTCTGCACACCGGTGGGTTTATGATGATTGATCTTAACTTAACTTACTGAACAACGTAAGGGTAATTAGCTGTCGGCCTCAAAGTAGGTGGAGCTCCAGGTCACACTTAATGATGACATGGACCAATGGCAGTAAGAAGGTGTTTAGAAGCTGGTGCAAAGTTTTCCTGAAAGTTGCGACTGTGGCACAGTTGGTAGAGCGGGTTGGTCAAAATAGTAGGGTTGGTGGTTTGAATCCCAGCCCACACGACTCCACATATCGAAGTGTCCTTGGGCAAGACACTGAACCCCAAATTGCTCGCAATGGCAGGCTGGCACCTTGCTCTGCTCCCATTGGTGTATGAATGTGTGTGTGAATGGGTGAATGAGTCACAGTGTAAAGTGCTTTGAATACCGTTAAGGTTAAAAAGGCGCTATATAAGTTTTTCATTTGTGCTGGAGAGCTGTTACGAACCACCGAAACGAACACAAACTCCTTTGTTTTGGCCAGTTTTTGTTTGATATGATGTCACATTTTTTCTTTAATTTCATATGAGAAATACCAGGGGCTTAAGTGTATGTAACCAACACATTCAACAGACTCAGTTTGTGATGCACACACACCTGAAGAGCAGCATTAGCGCCTGGAAAAAAGTCCTGAAGTTGTTGTGTTGGTTAATGGCACTGTCACTATCTTCCTCAATCGCAATGTTCCCAAACAGCTGTGAAACACAAAAAGAATTTCAGCTTAAACTCATAACCATATTGCACATCACCTTAAAATATTTACTGATTCTCAGTATTTTCAGAGAAGCCTGCTTCACTTTCTCACATACTCACCTGCATGCCGATGATGGCGTAGATGAAGAACAGCATGGCAATGAGTAGGCACACATATGGCAGAGCCTAAAAACAACAAATAAGTCAAAATCAACCAATGTTTAATGTGAGTAAACACCAACCGTCTGTTATTGTCAATTTGAGGAGAAATTTGCAGTAAAGATTGTCAAAAGTGCAGTTGTATGCTGTCAAACAGTCTACTAATACTTATATATATATTTATTAAGTATTATATATATATATATATATATAAATACAGTGTGGTCGCTCATTGCTTGTGTGTGTGTCTTTGTGTGCTTTACCTTGAAAGACTGGACGAAGGTCCAGAGCAGGATCCGTATGGTCTCACCCTGCCTGAGCAACTTAATGAGACGAGCAGCTCTAAAGAGCCTTAGAAAACTCAGATTTATGAAGTTGTTCTACAGACACAGAAGGAAAAACAGAGAGAGAGAGAGAGAGTGAGTGAGTCAGAGATTGGGGACAGACAGATAGAGGAAGGGTAAATTAAGATTGGGGAAGAAAGAAAAAGTAAAGCATGTCCATCTGAAACTTTTGATTAGTGTAAAATCAAATTAAAAAGAAAAACAAAAGAAAACAACTAAACCCATTAAGAGAAACCAGAAAACAAGGATCAAACTGGCAAGACTGAACAGGCTCGGCATATCCAGTGGTGAAGAAAAGGGGAAAAGACAGAAAGAGAGAGGGAGGGGCAGCAACTCATTCAAAATAATAATAAAATAAAATTGTAAAAGAGCCTAAACATCCTCATTAGTGAAGGGAGTGCACAAACCCTAACTTCTTGCTTCAGTCAACCAAATGCACTGATTTCTAAGATTTCAAGCTCACAGCTCAAGTGGAATCATGCCAAATCACACTAATAGCTCACAATGACCAACAGAGGGCACTAACAAAGAAAAGGGACACGTGCTGGGTTAAAGGACAGATTGCAGTCAGGTTTGTTGAACTTTTGTATTTATGTGGCCCCTTTGGCAATTTATTAATAGTGATTGTGGGGATAGGATAGGAAATGCTCAGATCTGTATACAGTAAAGATTACTAATATATTTGAGAGAATAAATAGTGCTTTTTGTTATAACTGTAAGGTGAGAAATTACTGTTTTGTGTCCTTTAACCTGCACGAAGATACTGATACAAGGAAACAGGACTAGAGTTTGGGTTAAAGGTGGACTTAATTCCACCTCTACCTTGAAGATCAACCTACTGACATTGTTTAGATACATATCTTCTGTATGTTTGTGCATGTGTGCATTTATGTATTTAATTGTCTGTATGACTGAAGATGCAGTGTTTTGTTGCTGTTTATGTTTACATAGAAAAACACACAGAGTGTTCCCTGTCAGAAAAAAAAGTTGCAACATGCATTTAGGAGACCTTGAGAGAAATATCTAAACTGTGTGTATTACACAGGTATAATTCTCAGCTGAGAGGGGAAAACGCTTAGGCATTGTCACACTATCAGACAGGCAGGGGTGAAGAGTAATCATGACTCGAGCACATGCATCATCATCATCATCATCATCATCGTCACCGTCAGCCACAGGGAAACAGATGCAATAGATGCATTATACTCCAAAAAAATAACAAAAATTACAAACCATCTACATGTAGATGTTGCAGAAGCATGGTTTATAGCAGTATTTTTGGAGGTTGATAGAACAACCATACAACCATTGTGATTGGCCAGTTCAGGTCATGGATAGACACATAGAGAATCATAGTGCATTTTGATTGGTTGGAGTCATCAGATTGCAAAGCCGCCACAAAGAAGAGTTTAAAGAAAGCATGTAAAAAAAGATAAAACAAGAAATGAATTATCAATATGCATATATTATAACAAACCTGTCGGTCCAAAAGAAAAAAAAGAAGAACAAAAAAAAAAAAAAAAGAGAGATAAATTATAGGAAAAAACATTTCGTTTTTAATTTTTAAACATTTATAATCTTTCAAATGAGCCTGCATTGTTAGCTTTTTCTATGCTATTTTTTTTAAAATGTGCATCATTTGTCATAAATGCCCTAGAAATTGGGTGGTCAGTCCTTTTACTATAGATCTAGCTGATTGAATACTTTGGTTCTAAATTTAAATAAAAACACACATGAACCAGCTAAGTTTTACTTGAAAGTTACAGACAGTTTTGTTAGATCAGAACTGTAACTAAACTCTGCAGAAAGGTAGATCTCTAGAAATATGATTGGACCTGAAACTAAGAACTAATCCAACTAATACTGACTCACTGTGATTTAATATCATATGATAAGCCATTTCACTTTATAACAATTTCAGTTTTAGAACCCCATTAAATCAACCTTTTCATTGAATGACTTTTAAATCAAGGAATTTTAATCTGTGCATATCAGCTTTGAGGCCATCAATATGCTTGTATACCAAAATTAACCTGTTGATATGCACCCCCTTTTTGAGCACATACCAAGAAAATGACATACCTGACCTTAAATGGTTGTATTTACTGGACATCTTTGGAGTATGGACACAGTTGTAGTATCTTTTGAAAGAAGACACTTTTTTTTATTTCCCAAGTTTTCAGAATGAATATATGTTGTTATTTTTTTAAATTTAGAGAAGCTGAAGTTTATAGTAATGGAAATATTTTGTGCTAAACATATTTTTATAATCTAAAAAAACTATAATTAAAAAAGTACCAAGACAACCCAGAAATGCAATGTTCTCAAATCCTAAAGAAGTTACATTTCAAATTTGAAGATGATCTAACAAAAAATTAGGTTCATGAAAGCTTTTTTCTGTGTACGGAGTAAAATTAAAGCTCCGCCTTTCAAGACGGCACAAAATCTGACTGTACTGCTTGGCTATCATGAATAAAATTATGCCCCATTTTTAAAAATAGACTTTGGAGAAAGGCTCATTTTGTTTATGAGACTCTAATATATAAGATAATATACAGTTTTACAACATGAATGCTGCTCAGATTGCATAGTTTGTTGAAGAACGATGACGAAGGTTAATTCTTTCAGGCGAGATCTCATGAATCAATGGAGAATATATCAATATTTCTCAGATTTATCACTTTTATGGACAAAAAGTGTTATTGGATGGTTTTCACTGAACGCTTGACATGGACAATTGACCCAAGCGTGGCAAATTGGATTCATCTGGTGATTGCGTTTTCATAACAAATCTAATTTAAGTTTTAATTTGTACTCAAATAACACAAATAACTAAATGACTGTTTCTGGAGCATTACTATTGTGAAACAGAGATCAGATATCAACGTTGAACCCTTAGACCTTTGAAAAGATGTATAATTTGTTAACATTAATTACATTTATAGATGGTAAATTATGTATTAAATCTAAGCAGAGTGACGTCACTACCGTGTGCGGTCAAGCTTTTTATTCAGATTTAATTATAATTTTTTTCATGACATTACAGTCTTTATCTTCTGTCAAAATTCTGACTAAATATGCTGATGATTCATTGTTAAACATTGTACAATAAACTAAAAAAAAATGCACCCAAAAATACCTGCAACCAACTAACAATTGCGAGTAATAAATGGTTTTGCTGGGTTATGACATAAACTAAAGGCTACTGACTTTGACGTTCTTTAAAGGTGCACTAAGTAATTTTGTTCCTCATATAAAAAGTTTTACTTTTAAAGAAATTACAGAATGAAAGAACAACATGCCCCTCCCGTGGATTATCATTACCCCACCTCTTCAGAGGACTGATCTTTAGCCAGGTTTACGACTGGAGTGGGCAGAGTGATCAAATCAGATTTGCACGTTCAGACATAACCAACCTATCTGCACGGATTGCTTTGCTAATAACGTAGGTGTAACCACGTGACGTTGCTTTGGAAAAATGGAGGTGCATCATCTCACACTCCAAATAATCACCCTGTAAATTCGGAAAAATTCAGATTCTGAAAAATCTGATTTCATGTGTTTTTTTGCTGTCCAGACTATCAAAAACTCATCTGGATACAATCTGGATATGCAAAAAATCTTATTTTTAGTGGGAGTATGAACAAGGCCTTAGATGATGGCTCTGAGGCTTGATGCCACACCCACTGTGTCTGCCTCTTGCTCACCCCACCACAATATGCATAAAATAATAACCAGTCATGTGAGATGAAGAGTTCAGACATATCAGTTACCTTACAAAATATATTTTATTCTACATGGAGCAGGGGCCCCACATGGGGGCAGCCATATTAGCATCACATGACCAGCTGAATACTACTTATTTAATCTCAGTAACCACACTGTTATTGGACACTTTCATTAATGGATTAAATTAATCCTGGTTTACTGTGCATAGTGAAATTCTACAATGGCATTGGTAACTGAAAACTACTGTGTTTGAATGATGCTGCATCCAGGCCACTAGGAGTCAGTGTAAGCCATACTTCGACATACTTCAAAAAATTACTCAGTGCACCTTTAAACCATTTCATTGGGTCTTTAAGCATCTCTATGTCTTAAACAATTAGAAAAAACAATAAAAATGTCAAATTCTAACGCACACACGCACTCTCTTTCACACACACACACACACACACACACACACACACACACACACACACACACACACACACACACTCTTTCACACACAAGCACGCACTTGCGCACGCACTCTCGCACACGCACACTCGCACACGCACACACTCGCACACACACGCACACACACACTCTCTTTCTCTCTCTCTCTCTCTCTCTCTCTCTCTCTCTCTCTCTCTTCACTTACTGTGTCTGGATCCTAAATGAAATACATGACATGAAATACTTTTAGAATGTTGCCATGTCCTAAACTATCTAAACTATTTTAAACAGCATTATGTTATCATTTTTATGCATGTAATATTTATGACCTCTTTTTAACTGAGAGACGACATGGAATATATGTTATTTTAAAAAATGCATTTGTCACAATGCAAAAGAAACATTGACCAGTAACAAAAAATAAAACACAGTAAACACACTTCCCATTAATTACTGTATATTCACATACAAGTTCCCATTAATTACAGTATATTCACAAAACTAATTGGCATGTTATACATCAAATTCCAAATTATATTTAGTAAAGATTTAACAGAGCAGTAAAGAACTGACAGACTTTGTACTGGTATGCACCCATTGTGGTTGGTCTGTTTAATCTGGCTTGGGGATAAAAGAGAAAGCTGGAAGAGTAACAGACCCCCATCACCACTGAGCACCACTGGCTCACTGATCTGCCTCACACACCAAGTGGGACGATTATATAAGACATTTAGGAATTCCTTACACCTCAGTGAGCATGAGAAGATCCTGCTGAGAGTCTCTCTCTCACACATACTCACACACATATGGAAAGACACACAAGCATACAGACAGGCACACATCCATCCATAAACAAACACACACATACGTACGCACAGATGGCAGCCCTTCTGCTACACACTTACCCCTAGTTCTGTGACTAAAATATCAGTGATGCTGCCGAGTACAGTCACACAGTCGAAGATGTTCCAGGCATCTTTGAAGTAGTTCTGTGGTAAGAGGACAGAGATGTGAGTGTGTGTTAGTTGGTTAAAAGGAAGATTACGCTTGACACACACTCACACAGTCATGCGCGCACGCGCGCGCGCACACACACACACACACACACACACACACACACACACACGATGTGTCTGGAACCTGCCTTGTCAGTCAATCACTTCAAGGAATAGTTCACAAAAAATACTAATTATGTCATCATTTACTCACACTCCATGTGGTTCCAAACCTGTA